>OY728142.1:1808730916-1811230916 GCA_963277665.1 Viscum album | reverse complement strand
AAATGTAAAATATGGGTTTCAAAATGAAAACTAACATTTTTAAAATTATAAAGTAACTTATAAAATAAATATTCTTTCTGAGAAAAATGTTTCATTAATTTATAATTCATAATTATATACTAATAATTTCATAAAAGTCATTTTATTTGTAAAAACAATATTTATAACTATTCACCTAAAAATCAATATTTTTCAATAGGCATTAAAAATTAAAATTAAGAAAATATTTATATGATGAATACAAGAAATATTTTTTTTAAAATTCAAATTCTAAAATCTATAAATTTAATTTTTAAATAACAAAAGAGATATAATGAAAAACTATTTTTATAGAAAACTAACCTTTTTACAATATTAACCATTCTCATACATGTTTCATTTTATTTACTTATTAAATTATTCTTAAACAATTGTTAATTTAAAATATATTTTATCATCATTAATTAAAAGTTTCTTGGAATATAAATTCATGTCGCATAAAAAAGAAATATTTTGAAAAATATGCTTCTAAGCATAAAATGATCATATTAGTTATTTTAGCTATATCAATTGAATTTCACATATATTAAAAGTAAACATTATATTTCTTTCTTTAAATATGTTATAAATTAGATAACACTATTTATTACCACTTATTTTAAATATTGGTTTTTAATGGTTATATTTAATACTTATATTTTATTGAAATGTATCACAGTTTTCATTTAAGTTCAATGTTTCTTGTGGAGAAAACTATTGAACACATTGACTTATTTTTTGGTAATAATATATTAAAATCTATGTGTATTAAATTCTCCCCATAAATAAATTTCATTCTTATAATTATAATTACTATTCACTGATAAAAATTGTTGAGGGTAATCTTAACATATACATCTTTCTGTATATAATCTCTAATATGATATCTATCTAATTATCTTAAGCTATATCAAGTTTCTTATCTTCATTCAAACAACATTAATCATTTATACAATCATGTAACCAATTATGTATATAACCTAATCATATATTCTCCATAACATACTTTTCCCAAAACCATTTGAATATCCAAGACATTAAATCACAATGAAATCATATATTCCTCTAAAAACCGACTCTATATTTAACCCTAAAAAGTATTAATAATTATTTCATAAAGTAAAAAACTAGTATATATATATATCACAATCCCAAAAATAAAATAAACTTCATAAAAAATATAATTAATCTATTTTTCATTAAACCAATAACCAATTCTAAGTATATCAATACTATCTAACTCACTTTTCTCAAAATCAATAAACCCTTTATTACCTCAATGTCAAGCGTATTTCAAGCCTAATTTTTTTTATCCCTCAATCATTTTTTCTCCTATAGTTATCTCTAAAAATATAAAATTTACATAAAATAACTTTTCAAGGTTATTAATACCATTTAATACATTTGTCCAAACCTTTAAAGTAGAACTATTTAAGAACAATCCTTAAATGTTTCACATAATCCTCATAAATTTTAGAATATACCAAAATATCATAAAAAAATATCACTCACTAAAGAAAATAGCTATGAGTTTAAATATTTAATTTCTATTAATACGTTAAACTCAGTACCTATGGTAAGCCTAGTAAATTTAGATTTTATATAATAATATATATATATACTAAAATTATCAATCATTTAAGTATGATCACTTATTCAGTTATAAGACATAGTGGTTTATTGATACATACATTCATAGGCTTCATTTTCATGATCTCGTGTCAACCAAATACTAAAAACTACAATTTTTATCAAAATAATTAGAGTAGATAATGTTATGAATTTGAAAAATCAATCCTAATATGTCATATTTATGACACCTTCATTTCACCCTTTGACACTTTCTGTTCAATATAATCTTATTTAAATTAGTTTCTATTATAATTTTTAAACTAGTAACTTAAAGTAACTATGGAATCAATCCTTTAAAATTTTTCATAAAGTGAATAAGATTAACCAAAGAATATAATCTGATATTTTCTAGCTAGGTGTGCAGTATAGGGCCCGCCCATTATGATTTAGAGTGTTGATCGAGTTAATTCTCAACCAACACCATT
Organism: Viscum album; assembly: GCA_963277665.1. Taxonomy (NCBI): domain Eukaryota; kingdom Viridiplantae; phylum Streptophyta; class Magnoliopsida; order Santalales; family Viscaceae; genus Viscum; species Viscum album. The sequence continues at coordinate 1,811,228,841 of OY728142.1, read as the reverse complement.
CAAGGGGATTTCCCCTAGGTGCATCTATGCCACAACCACATCCACTTTCTGGTGTCATAAACACATACTTTACATATTGGATTTGATACCAACTATAGATTCTAAGACATGATTATTCCATAATTAAATTACATAAGATAATTTTTTCATTATTTATATTCCCATTAACTTTAAGGTTTATAGATTTAGAGGATTTGGAAAAAACAATAAATAATAAAACTCATGTATTTCTCAACTAAATGATATTTTTCATCTATATAAGAAACTACTTAATCCATAATAAGTCTCCAACATCTCCCAAAAATTTTATAAAAAAGTATCCTATTAATAATATCATGTGTAATACATTTCTTCATAACCTAGGGAAATGGAAACATAATAAGGGGTGAGATCAAACACTAGGTAAGATAAATATATAATTGAAGCCATAAAAAACAAAGGCATGTTATTCATAATATAAAAGGAATAAATAATTTTAATATTTCCATAATCAACTGAAAACAAGAGCATTCTATATTCTTGAAAATAAATGAAAACATGGACATCAATAATACTAATCTCATTCTAATCGAATGTGGAATTTTTGACAAAAAGAACATATTTCAAATGACTTTTTCCAATACACTATACTGACATGAGTATGAATATACACTAAAATCCATTTTTTGTCTCATTTTACATGTCTATTCATAAATGGGTTATATAATATTGGGCCCCACTGGTCACTTGATTAAGACCGATTCATTCATCATAAGAGTCAACAACATATTTCAAACCATTCCCTAAGGAAGCTTTGGCTTAATAAATACATAGTTATCTGTATAATGAAAAACATAGAATGTCAATACATAATAAACCTACATTAACAATAAAAAATAATCAATAATGGTACTAATTTTCCAACCAATAAATAACATTTCTTTCTAGGTGAACATACTCAAATTTGAATTTTGTAAAATGATATATTTACTCTATATAGGGTAATGAGTATACGGTTAAATCAAACATTTAATAACATGATCATAAGACATCCATATAAAGAAGGTGGATGGTTTCAAAAGAAAACATATAGAGTGTAACAAAGGTAATTTAGAGGATATTGACATAAATAAAAGAAACCCTCATAAAAAGAATGCTTTGAATGGTATCACAAAAGACAGGATCAAGAATCTAATTATTTGATACTGTGAGTTTAATACCCTTATTTATAAATATATATATTGGGGAATAAATAATGAAACATAAACCCCAATTGGGTAAATTCTTTTGAAAATGACAAGGTAAATATAAGTAAAAACTTAAAATATATTTTAGATGGAATTTTCAACATTATGGTATAATAAAAATATAAATATTTCCTTCATAGAATATTTAATAATGTATCCTTGAATCTATATAAAGATTATTTTGAATAAATTAGGATAAGAATAAAAATCATATGAAAGTAAAACAAAAATTCCTTTTTTATTATTCTCAAAATGCCTTTATTCATATCTCACATTGTAAAAAGAGTAACAAAAAATTTATTCATATAAAAATATCACCTTTATGAATATAGGTTGATAAATTGTAATATAATTAAATATTTGTGTTGAAGAACCAAAATATGGAAGAAAGAAGTTTATGATGAAACAATATAACTCAGGGAAACGGGACTTGAGATATTAATATCCCTTACAAGAAAAATACTTCTTAAAGTAAGAAATATTTTAAAAAGGGGATTTATATAGTAGCATTATAAATAAATAAATACTATATAATAAAATTAAATGGGTAATTTAATAAACTTATATGAAATAATTATTTGGGAAATGATCATAACTCAATGAATGAAAATTGAGTTTCCAAAAATCCATTCAATTTGGGTAACATCTGATTCAAAATCCATTTGATAAAATGGAGCTAATTTGGATTATGAATAAAAAAATATATGATAAATCTATATACATGGGAAGTTAATACACCATTAAAAGTAAAACATGGTGCATAACATAAATATATATCAAGGAATTAAAGTTTGAGACAAAGAACCTTGTGGATTGGGTAGCATTTTAATCACAAACCCTTAAAAGAGAGAGCTTGTAATTGAACTTAAAATACCATGATTTAAATATAATTCATGATATGATATCAAAAATAGTTATTATATACACCACATGAATGAAATTAGGTGTATAATACCAAGCATGTCTAAAAGATAGAAATTTGAGATGAAAACTCTTACTTTGGTCCTCATTCATTTTGTAATTGTACTATACATCATGAATAATTAAATTAAGCTCATTAAATACATACCCATGATCCTTATACATAACTATGACCATTTATAATCCAAAATTATAATAATTATACAAACACATAAATATATTTTGTTTTTTTATCAATTTTCTACACCAGGTGTAGTAATATTTATTTCTTTAAACTAGTTTCATAAAAGCAGTGTTGAACTCTATTATTTTTGAAAATTACATCATTATTGGACTATATAAGGTACTATAATATATGTTTTAGGGTATTTTATAATGATATAATTTCATTTCATAGTATTTTTGGTTATGTGTTGTGTTATAGAATCTCCATGTACTTTTTTAAAAATTACATGGAATTATTTTGAGACCACACGCTCAGACGACACGTGATTCCAAGGCCGAGTGAGATCGTGATAGAATTTTGACCTTTTTTAAGGTACGTTCAGTAAAAATCTGAGCTAATTTTTCTAACATTTGAACCGATGCTCGGATCAAAAATATGAGGGCATTGTTGAACTCAGAACGTTGGGATTCACCTAGAAAGGACTTAACTTTGTCCGACAAGGGCTGAATGAAAAATTTAATTTTTTAAATTTTCTAGAAAAAAAATAAAATAACTTAAAAAGTTATTTTATTTCTTTTCTCTCCAACGGGTGGTGACACGACGATGCTGCGGTGTAACAACAAGGCATCGACGAGGCACATTAAGGGAACTCAATAATGACTCGTTAACACACAACATAACGACACTTTAATGACGCGACATTGTAGCATAACGGAGACACTACGATGTGTTTTTTTAATAGTTTATGTGTTTGTTGAAAGGTGGATTCAATTGTGAGGAATATCTGACGAACCTCCAATGGATTTCCTCCCTAATGAAGATTGATAAATATCAGTGGGACGTCATCAAATTCGATGTACTATGAAGAACGACATATGTCATCGACTCCTCAGACCCTCAAGGATAAAATGATGTAGTAACGAACATCAATGAGGCAGGGGTTTGAATTATTTGAGGTATTCCCCATTACTTATTCTAAATGGAAAATTTGGATTAATCCATGAATAACTTAATCCGCGGATCGTGCGTTTTTGTAGGAGGGTGTCATTCTTGGGTTTTCTATTCGGGGTTAATTTCATTGTTGATGGAATTGTAATCCTAAGCCTCCTCTACTTTAAACATCTAACATAGAGGGAACAGGCTGACATAAAAAAGGCCCGAACCCCCTCCTACATGTGTGTTCTTGATGGAAAAATTCTTCAAATGACACCAATGAAAGTTTAGGTCCATCGCAGTGAAGGTGGCAGCCCTACGGTCCCATAGGCGCAGATGATTTGAAAAACGGACCACCGGATCAACTCCGGTGGCCCGCAGAAGGAACCAACAATGTACTGGAAGCATTGGCCATGGGAAGAGGGTAGAGACGCACCCATTGGTGTGCCATGACATTGAGGAATAGGGGACACCAACATGCACCAATGGAAGGTGGGATCAACATGCTCGGTGTGCGCCATGATGAAATGACAGGAGGCCACATCATTGAGCTGGAACGCAGTGCCGAAAAGCACTGTGTGAAGAAGTGACTCCAAATTCGTAGGCCACTTTGAACAAAGGGGGAGACTGGGTTGACTGATAGTTCACAACCCCACCCGGACCGACCGAACCGGTCTGGGCTAGTGAGTTAAATCTGGGCCGCATAGGCCGCTATGCAGCCTGGGATGGAAAAAGTGAACGGCCTGCTCGATGGCACTGGGATGAGTAAAATAGGGTCAATGGGTGACCCAATAGTTTGTACCCATGGCCAACCTGAGTCGGGCCTAGTGATGCCTAATGGGCCAGGAATACAGACAGGTCATGCAGGACCCCGGGCTGGGATTGGTCGAGTCGGTCTGACCGAGTTGGACCGGGCCCAGACGCAACTGGCCCCTGTTTACTAAAACATTTGTATCTTATAGACAGGGGGTCCGTTCAACATTCCATCTATTGCATTGGAACCCTTATGAAGATATGGTCCATCAGGTTATTTTTATGTGGGACTTCATGGTGTTTTAGGTACAACAGATGGCTCGAGTAGTAGTCATGTGGATTCTTAGTGGCCCGACAGATGAGTAATATCCATGTGGATCCTTAGTGGCCCGACACATGTGGAGTTTCTGTGTGAATCCCTAGTGGCCTAGAAGGTGAGAAGAAACCGTGTGGATCCTTTATGGCCTGACAGATGAGGAACGATTCATCAGGGATGAGTCCCTCAATAGTATGAAATATTTTTCATTATAACCGATGAACATTTATTACTATATAATATACCTGGTGTGAGTTTTCCTTTGTGGTTTTTCTTTGTGTTTACTTTTTTGTATTTCTCCTTTGTGAACTGAGGTCCCCTACTGAGTACTGTATTACTCACCCTTGCATGGGCTTCACCTGCACGTGATGTGTCTTCTAAAGATGATAGATATTTTGACATAGGACTTGGTGGCCTAGGAGTATTCGGGGCCCAGTAGGACCAGATGAACAGGATGTACTACTTCAGCTTCCAGTAGATACACTTCTCTTATCATCAGGTAGGGTTTTCAGCAGATGGATACTTGAGTCCCTTTGTACTTTGCTGTTTTCAGTTCTTTTTGTTGGGTTTTTATTCTGGCCCACTTGTTTCAGTTGTACTTATACTCAGCACTTGTTTTAGTAAACTTGTTTTCTACTTTCAGTTTGTGGGATGTGGTTGGGTGTTCATGTGTGTATAGGTACTCTAGAAAATACCTCCCACTTTTAGGTTGCCTCCTTCGGTGCTATTCTCCAACCTCTGGCCTTTGGGAGGTGGGATTGGTGTATGTCATGACACAGGCCCCAGGGGACTGGTAGTGACAAAGTTGTATCAGAGACGCTCAATTTTACCTTAGAGACCGAGAGTTTTTTGGTTTTGTTTTGGGGAAACATTGTCAAATTTTGCAAGTCTAACGTTCAGATTCGGGGGGAGTCCAATGTTGGTGCGGTGGCCAACGTATCCATACACCAGGACATTGAATTCTTCTTTCCAGCTCAATAAATAAAAATATTGGTTGTGAAAGTGTCTATTTATGTTCTTTTGTATAAGATTCATCCCACCAGGTATAATCTTCTGACCATGGCCCATCTTGATCTATTTCAGGATACCTCCACGAGGAAGACCAGCCAGGATTCTGATATGTGGTCTAGAGGATAGTCTTCCTAGTGACGAGACATTCGTTCAGGGACTAGTTCTTGAGATAACCCCACCGAGTGGTGCACCAGTGCTACCACCACTTTTTGGTTAGCATATACTATCAGTGGTACCAAAAGAGGACATGCGCAGAATTAGTACCCTGTATGAGTTTCATTGATAGAGATCTCCCAGGTTCAGGGGAGAGATGGATCCCCATAACACCGAGGATTGGCTGGAGTTGATAACGTGGGTCTTCCACTTAATGAGTACACCACTTGACCAGATATTGATTTTAGTTATGATTCTTCTTCACGGATCGATAGGGAGATGGTGGAGTTTGACGATTCATAATCATGATTAAGCAACCCTATCTTGGGATGAATTTTATTAGTTTTTTCAGGATGAGTTTTTCCCCATGACCTTGTGCTCTGTGCGCATTCAGGAGTTGCTTCACCTTCAACAGGGCAACTTGTTAGTGGATGAGTACTCTGCGAGGTTTACAGACCTCTATCACTACTCCAAAAAAATGGTTCATGACTCTTTCTTTAGGGCTTGTGCCTTTGAGAGGGGACTTAGGAGGGATATTAGGTCATCAATGGTGTCTCTTAGCATCTATACCTAGGATGGGGTGCTGGAGCGATCCCTTCTTCTGGAGATCTTCCTCATAGAGAAGACACCGAAAGTGGGCACCACCACTGGATGATAGGTAGTCGAGGCATCCATGGAAGGTTGCCAACAAATGGCGTAGTGGTCCAAATGGGTTAGATCATCTAGTGGATGACCCTAATACTCGGTATTTGTGGTGCGAGGCTGCTAGGAAAATGAGATACAGTAGAGAAGTAGGGTGTGCTACTTGTACGGTGTGCATGGACACATGGTTCGTGAATTCCTGAACTGTCATATAGACGATCAATAGATGGTTGATGGACCACCGAGATAGAGGTAGTGGTTTGAGTGAAGAGGGCTGCAGGGTGGAAAATTTGGCAGGGGAGTAAGCCGAGCGGTAGGTGGTGGGAGACGGTTTGAGGTACTACCGCCACTACCTCTAGGTGGTCCACCCTGACCTCAAGGAGCAGAAAGACATGGGATAGATCATATTCAGACATCGAAGGCTTATGAACACGAAGATTCAGAGTTGATTTGAGGTTCAATATGTTTCTTCTCCACCCTAGCAGAATTTCTTATAGATGCATGCACCATTCACTCTTTCCTTTCCACCGCTCTCATTCGGATCTTGGAGATTTTGGTGGATCCATTGGTTCGATCCTTATGGATAGAGACTCCTATGGTAGGGGATTCAATGATTACACACTGGTGCCGGAAGTATGATCTTACTCTAAGAGGTGATAGATTTATTTGGGATCTACTAGTCACAGTGTCGAGGCCTTATGATTTCATTTTGGGTATGGACTAGTTATCCATAATCCATGATCATATCGACTGTTTTAGGCATACAATGCGGCGTGTCCGTAGAGATGGGACCAGGTATTCCTTCAACAGAGAGATGTAAACCCTTGAATAATAGGATGGAATTTCTCAGAGGAGGGTGCAGTCGATCACTCATTAGTTGGTTAGCCCCACCCTCGGTGCGATGTAAGAGAGGATTCCAAGCATTCCTATTGTGGTGGATGAGTACAGGGATGTTTTTCCAAAGGATGTTCTGGGACTACATCCTTGTAGAGAGGTAGAATTTTTCATCGACCTATACCCCGAGATGACATTGATATCCACACTGGCATATCGGATGGCTCCTGTGGAGCTTCACGAGCTGAGGGTATATCTAGAGGACTTGCAGAAGAAGGGGTTTGTAAGGCCTAGTGTTTCCCCATGGGCAGTCCCAGTGTTGTTTTCTAAGAAGGAAGATGGGAGCTTGAGGCTATGCATGAACTTACGGTGCCTGAACCAAGTGACTGTGAAGAAAATGTATCTGATGCCGAGGAGTGATGATCTCTTCGATCAGATGAAGGGAGAAAAGTGGTTCTCAAATATTGACCTTAGGTCAGACTATCACCAACTTCGGGTTCAGGATGAGGATGTACCGAAGATAGCCTTCAGGTTCCGGTATGGCCACTACTAGTTCTTGGTGACAACCTTCGGCATGACCTATTACCCAGCAGTGTTCATGGGACTCATAAACAGGATCTTCCAGCCTTAATTCAATTATTTTGTGGTAGTCTCCATTTATGAAATCTTGGTGTACTCAGATTCGGAGGAGGAGAACAATACACACCTGCAGGTAGTTCAAGATACAATTCGAGAGCACTAGCTTTATGGAAAGCTCTCAAAGTTCTAGTTCTTGATTTGGGAGGTCCATTTTATGGGACATGTCATCTCTGTGGCTGGAGTTGCAGTAAATTTGATGAAGATATATGCAGTGCTTTCTTGGGAGCCACCAAAAAGTGTGACTGAGGTGCGTAGTTTCTTAGGGTTGGCTAGATATAAACAGAGGTTTGTGCCTGACTTTTCCAGAGTAGCAACACCTTTATCAACCTCGACAATAAAAATAAAATCCTTCATGGTGATGTAGAAGTGCCAACAGAGTTTTATAGAAGCTGAGACAGAGACTGATTATTTCCCCTGTCTTGAGACTACTAGAAGAGGGAGTTGGGTATGCAGTCTTCTATGACACATCGAGGACCAGACTGGGTTGTGTCCTGATGCAAGAGTGAGCAGTGATCGCATACGACTCATGGAAGTTGAAGAAGCATGAGAAGAACTATACAACCTATGACCTGGATTTAGCAGTAATGGTCTTTTCCTTGAATATGTGGCAACACTACTTGATGGGTGAATGATTTAGAGTTTACTCCAACCACAAGATTCTCAGGTATATCTTCTCCCAAAAGGACCTAAACTTGAGACAATGGTGATGGCTAGAGTTCCTCTTGGACTATTATTTTGAGATGGTGTATACTCCTAGAAAGGGGAATGTGGTGGAAGAAGTGCTCTACAGGAGGTCGGGTTTATAGCTGCTGAGTGAGGCAAAGAAGCATCTAGCCGCGATGTAGACATCCTTCATGGATGATGATGGAGCATCTTACCTTCATTCAATGACTATTACTCCCCCACTCTTATAGCGAGTTAGGGAAGCACAGCTAGTGGATGTTGACTTCAAGGACTGACATGCTCAGTTATCCTCAGGACATGCTCTTGATGGATTTTCAATAGGTGGTGAGTACACCATCATTTTTAGAGGGCGCACCATAGTAACAATGGTGTTGTGGGAGCAGGACTTGAGGGAGTTCCATACATCCCCTTTGGAGGTACATCCTGGATTGGTGATGATGTACCAGGAACTCTAATGTTAGTACTGGTGGCAGAGAATAAAGAAAGCACTGGTCGAGTTCATCTCATAATGCCTCACTTGTCAGCAAGTGAAGGCCGAGCATTAGGTTCTAGAAGGCTTGGATCAACCACTTGAGGTAATAGAGTAGAAATGGTATGGTATCTTGATGGACTTTATGATGGGGTTACCACATACATCCAGAGGCCATGATTCTTTTTGGGTGATCGTCGACCGACTTACCAAATCGGCTCACTTCCTTCCCATTCAGTAAAAGGGACCGGCAGAGGGATTGAGACACCTCTACGTCCAGGAGATAGTGCGGATACATGGTGTTCCATCAATCGTCATCTCAAACCATGATGCACGATTTACATCCTGATTGTAGAAGGGATTAAAGGAGGCGTTCGGGACTCAGATGTGCTTGATCACAGTTTTTCATCCCTAGATGGATGGTCAGACATAGCTAACAATATAGACCTTAGTGGACAAGATTTGTGCTTGAGTCTTGGATTTTGATCATAGATGGGAGGACCACCATCCACTAGTGGAGTTTTCACACAACAACAGTTATCACTCCACCATTGGCTTGACACCGTTTGAGGCCTTGTATGGGTGGCTATAAAAATCACCTCTATGCTAGACAAACCCATGGGAGTCAACACTCATGGGTCTAGACTTGGTATGGGCTACCACCAAGAAGGAACGGATCATCTAGGAGTAGATCATGATTACATTGAATGGGCATAAGTCTTATACCGACAAGATAGAGAGACCCTTAGAGTTTGAAGAGGGAGACCATGTGTTCCTTCGGGTCTCACCCCAATGAGGATTTATGATATTTGGAAAGGGACTAAAGCTATCTTCAAGGTTCATCGATCCTTTTCAGATCATGAGCATAGTTGGCGAGGTGACGTACCGCCTAGCTCTTCCCCCACAAATGCATCAGGTGCATGATTTTTTCCATGTGTCGCAGCTGAGGAGGTACATGCATGATCCATCGCACATCATCAAATAGGGAGAGTTGGACATTTATAATGGGGATACATTTGTGGAGTTTTAGGTGGAGATAGAGGATCGATAGGAGATATCCCTTCATGGATGGTCGATTCCTTTGGTGCACGTCCGGTGGAAGCACATGAATCTCCAAGAGAGAACATAGGAGCGAGAGGCTCAAGATTCATGCTCAGTACCCCCATTTTTTTGTTTATCCCTTTTTTTGGATTTTGAGGACGTAAATCCTTAAGGTGGGGAGAATGTAGTGTCTCTGAATTTCCATGTAATTTTTTTAAATTATATGGAATTATTTCAAAACCACACGCTCAGATAGCATGTGATTCGAAGGCCTCGTGAGCCTAGGAAGAAATTTTGAACTTTTTTTAAGGTACGTTCAGTAAACATGTGAGTGAGTTTTTCTAAATTTTGAACTGGTGCTCGTATCGAAAATACGAGGGCACTTTTGAACTCAGAATGCCAGGATTCTCCTAGAAAGGATTTAACTTCGGTTGGAAATGGCTGAAGGAAAAAGTTAATTTTCATATTTTTCGAGAAAAATAATAAAATAACATAAAAATTTATTTTATTTATTTTCTCCCCAACGAGCGGTGACACGGTGATGTTGTGGTGCAGCGAAAAGGTAGTGACGAGGAACATTAATGGAAATCGTTAATTATTCGTTGACACGCAGCGTAACGATGCTTTAATGATGCGATGTCACAGCGTAATAGAAATGCTACAACGTGTTTTCTTTTTAATAGTTGATGCGTTGGTGGAAAGGGGGATTAAAATGTGATGAATCTCTAAAAAACCTCTGATGTATTTCCTCCCCAACGAAGAATGATTAACACTAGTGGGACGTCATCGAATTTGATGTACTAAGAAGAACGACGAATTCCATCGACCCCTCAGACCCTCATGGACGAAATTCTACAGAAATGAACGTCAATGAGGTAGGGGTTTGAATTATTTAAAGTTTTCTATGTTCCTTATTCTAAATAATGAACCCAGATTTACCCATGAATAGGTTAATCCGTGGATCGTTCATTTTTTAGGGAGAGTTTCATTCTTGGGTTTTCTATTATAGGTTAATTTCATTACTGATAGAATTGTAATCCCGATCCTCCCCTCCTTTAAACCTCTAACTCTGAGGGAATGGACCAACAAAAACAAGGCTTGAAATCCCTAATACCTATGTATTATTGATGGAAAAATTATTCAAATTATATAAAATAAAGTTTGAGGCCGTCACAATGAAAAAGACAACCCTATGGTCTCGTAGGCGCATACAGTTCGAAAAACGGACATCCAGAGAAACTTCGGTGGTTTGCAGAAGGAACTGCTAGTGGAGGCCATGGGTTGAGGGAGGAAGAACACATGTCTCTGCACTGAGGAAGTGAGAAAAAGGGGATGCCAGTTTGTTCTGCCGACATGTGGGAGCAGTGAGCTCGGTGCCCGCCGCGGCGGAACGACAGGAGGCCATGGTCCGTCGGCTGCGACGTTGAGCTAGAACGTGGTGCCACCTGGAACCGCATGGAGGAGTGGCCCGTATCTATGGTATGAATTAAAAAAAGGGAGCAGTCAGGTTGAATGGCCATGTGCACCCACACCCAGACTGACCGAACATGTCCGGGCTGTACCGGACTGAACGAGTCGGTCCGGGCCAAACCAGGTCAGCCCTTCGAGTTGGGTCGAGCCGCCTGAGCATCCCAGTCAGTTCCTTGATCCTGTTCATTTTAGCTGACTGAGCCAGTGAGTTAAAGTCGGACCGTATAGGCTGCTATGTGGCCTGGGCGGGAAAAAGAGACTGGCCCGCCCAACTCGGTTGGGTTGGATTAAACCGGGTCACTAGGTGACCCGGTGGTTTGGACCCACAACCAAACTAAGTCGGGACCAGTGAGGACTAATGGGCCAGGAAAACTGATACATCGTATGGGACCTCAGGCTGGGATTGGTCAGGTCGGTCTGATAGAGTCAGACCGAGCCTAGACGGAACCGAAATTTGTTTACTAAAACCTCAGTATCTTACAGACCGAGCGTCCGTTCAATGTGTCGTCTATTACGTTGGAACCCTTACGATGATATGGTCCTTTGGGTTATTTATATGTGGGACTTCGTAGAGGTTGAGGTACTACCGATGGCTTGAGAAGCATTCATGTGGATCCTTAGTGGCCCAATAGATGAGCAGTAGCTGTGTAGATCCTTTGTGGCCCGACAGATGCGCAGCAGCCGTGTGGATCCTTAGTGACCCGATATACGAGAAGAAACTGTGTAGAACCTTAGTGGCCCAGTAGACAAACAACAACCATGTGGATCCTTAGTGTCCTGAAAAATGAAAATCAATTCATTAGGGATGAGTCCCTCAACAGTACAAAACGTTTTTCACTATAATCGATGAACCTTTATTACTCTAGAATATACCTGGTGTGAGCGGTCCTTACTTCATGGTTTTTCTTTGTGGTTGATTTGTGGTACTTCTCCTTAGTGGATTGGGTTCCCCTACTAAGTACTTTGTTACTCACCCCTGCACGGGCTTTGCCCGCACGTGATGTATCTTGTGTAGATGACATACATTTCGACGGAGGACTTGGTGGCCTAGGAGCAGGTGGACCCAAGTAAGACCAGGTGGACAAGACGTACTATTTTAGATTCCAGTAGCTACACTAATCTTACATAGGGTGGGGTTTTCAGTGGATGGCTACCTGAGTCCCTTTTTATTTTTCTATTTTCAGTTTTTTGTTGGGTTTGTATTCTGGCCCATTTGTTTCAGTTGTACTTGTACTCAACACTTGTTTCAGTATACACGTTTTTTCACTTTCAGTTTGTGGGATGTGGTTGGTCGTGTGTGTGCATACAAGTACTTAGGAAAATGAATCCCACTTTCAGGTTGACACCTTTGGTGATAGTCACCAACCCCTGGACTTTGGGAGGCGGGCTTGGGGTATGTCAAGGTATAGGCCCTGGGCGACGGGTCGTGACAAAGTGGTATCAGAGTCTGTTTTTTTTTCAGGTTGTGACATTACAATCTATGGGGATGAAATATGCGATGATCATTTTTTAGTTATTATTAATGTACCAAGGGGGATTTTTTAATTAATGTGTTAAATTTTTCTATAACCTAAACAAAACCAAATATAAAAATTATCTATATATTTATATCATTTTATACCTATAAATATGTTCTCATAATTATTCATGATATAAATGCATAGTATTGTTCAAGTGGCTGGCTAAATCGACCCAAACATGAACCCACCCAGATTAATGGATGATTATGAGGAAGTTTAGTTGTAATATCACTACAACAATAGCATAATGATAAAATTTAGTGTTTATTAGTGTGATATATCATAGTTATGAATGGATTAGAATAAGAAGTAATGGATATGAAAATATTATTGAATTTGAATAAAATATTTTCCTCTCAGAGTGCTTGTTTTATACAATTGAATTAACAATAATCACTTGTGGATCATATCATTAAAAGTTTCTCAAATTACACCTTTATTTATTATGTTTTTCATTTATATTTTTATTATGGTGACTAGTTTTTACCTAAGGAAACTTAATATTTATGAATATAAATAAAGTGGCCATTATTAGATAATTTGGACCCAATGATTCTAAAATTTAACTATATTTCATTTGATTCAATTTATAAAAGAGATAAAAATTAATTTTAAAATAAATCAATATAATGTATTAATAACAATTTTTTGAAAAACATAACTTACGTTCAAAAATGTAAAATATGAATTTCTAAATTAAAACCAAATTTTTTAAAATTATAAAGTCACTTATAAAATAAATATATGGTATTATAAAAATGTTTCATGATTTTGAAATTCGTACTTATATACTAATAATGTTACAAAAGTCATGGTATTTGTAAAAATGGTATTTTTCACTATTCCCATAAAATCAATATTTTTATAAAAATCCCAAAAAATTACTGTTAAGAAAACATTACAATTATGATTCCAAAAACATTTTTTATTTTGTAAAATTAAATTTATAAAATTCAAATTAACTTTTAAATAAAAAGATGAGATATAATGAAAATCTATTTTTATAGAAAATTAAATTTTTTAGAATATTAATCATTCTCATTCATATTTCCTATAATTTTCTAACTAAATTAATATTAAGAAATTATTTACATAAAATATATTTTATCATCATTAGTTATAAGTTTCTTGGAATAGAAATGCATATCACATAAAAAGGAAATATTTAGAAAAATAAATTTCTTAACATTAAATGATCTTATTAGTTGTTTTAGCTATATTAATTAAATTTCATAGGTATTAAAAGTGAACTATATATTCCTTTATATAAATATTTTACAAATTAGATACTCTTATTTATTCTCACTAATTCAATGTATAGATTTTTTAATAGTTTTATTTAATACTAATAATTTTATCTAAATGTATCATGTTTTTTGTTTAAGTTCAGCATTTCTTGTAAAGAATAATATAAAAAACATTGACTCATTTAAAGGTAATCACATATTAAAATTATTAGGGTGTTACAATATCCTCTAAAATAAAGATAATTAACTCTTTCTGTACATCCATCCATAAATGATATGTGATATTTATCTTTAGTAGTGTTCCCAAAACATTATTTACCCTTCTTTAGATTCTAGATGTAAACTAATGATTTATATCTGAGAAATAATACATCAAAACTCCATGAATCTTAATAATATACTTCAAATAAAGCTTCTTGTTCACATTAAAAAAAATGTCTCTTGTATAGATAATAAATTCAATAAATTCGTGAGTTAATCTACTATAAACCAAACATTACTCTGCTTCTTTGGTGACCTCAGAAATACCATAACCAAACTCTCATCTAAAGATAAGGATACTCAAAATAACACTTTTTTATATTTATTTAAACAATTAATTAAGTTTATCAACATACCAACCTAAAAAATAATCTTTTATAATATCTTGAGCAACTAAATTTTATAATATTGGAGAAATCACTACTATAGATCCACCCTTTATACCCACACAAAAGGGTTTTATTAGTATTATGAATGCATTAATATTGTAAGAACCTTTAAAAGTAATTCTCTTTTATTAGTGCTAGAAAAAGAACTAATAAAGGCTCCCTTTATCAGTGCTAAAAAGCTAAAGATAATAGCGGCCTTTATCATTGATTTTTTAGCACAGATAAAGGGTGTATTTATCAGTGGTACTTTAATCCACATTGATAAATGCCCTATTTATCAGTTCTGATAAAACTAGGGTTTATCAGTGTTAATAATTCTTTTCTAAGTTCAACACCAACCCAACCACCTTTATCAACACTCACCAGACAACTTTATCAGCATTCCCCCACCCACCATCGCTTACTAATACCCTTTATCATCACTTTATCACGCCTTTATCAACACTCTACCTCCCTCATAACTGTGTTCGTCTACCTGGAATTGAAACAATGAACTCTACCTTTGCATTCTTGTGATTTACCACCACTCCATGTTATTTTATTCTATATATATTTATTTATATATATTTAGATACACCTTTTTTATCTATATATATATATATTTATATTATTGTTTTTAATTACATTTATAAAATATGTCTGTGTGTGCATATTTGTGTGTGGGTGTCTATATATATATATATTCATTTATTTATACATATACGTGTCTATATATATACAAATAAATATATATTCATATTTATTTACAGATATTATATAATAATATTTATTTTCATGTACTAGAATAAATACATAAATATATATTTATTTGTTAATATTGAAACACATCCATATATTTATATATAAACATTATATATACATTTTTATAGGTATATACACAATCATACATTTTTTTCAAATTAAATGGATAATAAATATTTCTTTCTATATGTTTAATATATTTTTAAAATATATTTTATATGAAAATTTGATCAAATATTTTTATATAATTATATATTTATATACAAATATATAAAAATATGTATATATATGCATATATTTAATTATAAATAACACTATGATATTAAGAAGTATAAAATTTCAACACCATAATATCCATTTTTGTGTAATACCTATGAGTAAATTCATTCTCTACCCAAAAAAGATAAAATTCCCACTTAAAAGAAGCTGAAATCCCATCAAATGTTAAAAAATCAGGGTATCCCAAATAAAAACTTAGTTTTAGAGGACTTTTAGGCCTTTCTAGACCTTAAACAATACTGAGGTCCTCTTAGTCAAAATGGTGTAGATATTTTCACAATATTTGATTTGATATGTGGTAGAGCCTAGGAAGACACCAAGTTCAAAAGTTATGGCCCTTTGATGTTCAAATCACATTTTCAACTTATCTTAATATATTAATTTATTTTTAAAATTTTTCTACCACTAAATTGTTATTAGAGGTCTATTAATCAATACTAATTAGCACATTATTAATTAATATTAATTTTTAATTATTTTTAAATAAATTTTCAATAAATATATTATATATTAAGTGTAAATACATATTTATTATTATATAAATCATATTTATGAAAATATATTTTATATATATCAATATCAATATATTTGTATATTAAAAAAATATTTTTAATTATATATATATATATTATGAACGGAATATTTTATCAGCATTATGAAAAGAACTAATAAAGGCATACTTTATAAACATTAAGAAAAAGCACTCATAAAGGGGGTGCTTTTACTTGTGATTTTTTAGCACTCATAAAGGGGGATTCTTTATCAGAAATTTTATCTAGCTATGATAAAAGTACCCGCTTTATCAGTTTTTTTTTCACATTGATAAAGGGTAGCACTGAATAAACATAATTCTATAGTAGTGAATATGTGAAGTAAACTAATTTTCTAGCACCCACAAGCAAGGTTCCCTCTAAATATTCATTAATTTTATATTTAATATTCATCAAAAAAATATCATCCATAATAAGCTAGTTGGATCTACAAATAGTGTTTTATAGGAATCATGGCCATTGACTAAGTTTTGATTAAATAAAATTGTCCCATATTCTCAAAACCTAAACCGCTAGTCTCCTTCAGAGAAAAAATACTATCCCATATAGCTATGTGTAGCTTACTCCTTATGTTAACCTAACCCCACAAAAATTTGAGAACATGGAGTAGAGTTCATTAATACAAGTATCAAGTATCTTAAATAAAGGGATATAACATGTGTTGTAATGACTTGTGTAACAAAGTTTAGTAAAAAAACCGTTTAAACATTTGATGTGACTTTTCCCATCCCCCCATGGGTCCACTTATACACTCTATACATAATTAAAGTAAATGATTCCTTTTTCTATATTCCAATAACAGTTGGTAATCCATGTTTTTTATTATTTTTCTCCACTTGTTTAACATTAATCGGAAAACAAAATCCATCCCTTCATTCCTTAAGAACCCATTTACTAAATATCACCTATGAATTCTGGGTGTTAAACTCTTTCCCTGAAACATTATAGTAGCTAAAAATAATATAAAAAATATAATGAAAATGGACCTAGAAAATAGTAAAAACCACCTATGAAAAAATGATGTGTAATAACTAGAGCTTTAACACCATGGATTTTCCCTTTTTAAGTTTTATTTGATATTAACTTTATTGAAGGATTCCCCAAACTTCTAGATGTTTCAGGGATGGAATAACATATGTTGATGCTACTTGGATTAGTTGGAGTGATGGTGCAATGGTCTTTTAGCTGAAAGATGGAAGCCATACATTGTGGTTCTCTATCATTGTTTGGTGTATCATGTAAATGATTTGGAATGAAAATTGTTCTATTACTAAAAATGTATTTATATTATGATAAATGTATTTTTATTATGATTAATGTATTAGTAAATGTATTGATATAATTAAAAATATATTAAAATTATGATAAGTGTGTTAGTAAATGTATAAATATTATAAAAATTGTTATATTACTAAATTTATCAGTGAATGTATTAATTATAATTTAAAATATTATTGTTCTCATAAATGAAATAATTTTTTATGAATATATCGTTTATATAAATGTATGAATATGATAATTATGTATATTTTTCATGATATATAAATAATTATAAAACTATAAAATTAAATATAATAATTTTTAAAATTGTATTTAAATATATATAATATTTATATACAAATATATATTATTATTATTAATTGAATATCTATGTATTGTATTAATTTTATGAGTATCTCATCATAGCATCTTATAAGGGGCTAGATATATGTTTTGGCTACGATAAACCACATTCTATTATTACTTGGATCTGCTGGCGTGATGATGTAGTGGTCTTTTAACTAAAATATGGAAGTCGGACAATGTGGATCTTCATCATTATTCTCATAAAGTTGAATATATTACATGTACATGATTTGTAATGAAAATTGAATTTTATTTCCCTCAACCACACTTAACAAGAAAAGTACAAAGAAAATTCTAACATAGAATTCAAATATGGAAGATAATCTCCTTAACTAATGTTTACTATATTGGATGGGTTTTTTTCTTGTTTTTTCAAATTAAAAATATTGAAACTAGGTATAGGTTTTATTTTTTTTAAACTAGTCATCAAAGGTGTTGAAGCTCCTCATGCCTTTGGCTTTATTTGGGGGAGTCCAAAGGTGTCAATGGAATCAACACCTTTGGATCTCATTAAGGGCCCATGGAATTAGATCCTCTAATGCCTTTGGATTAAAATAAAAAATATAATGTATTTGATTTATGGTTTTAATTTTTTATTTTTTTCTGTGTTCTATTTTATTTATATATATATAGCTATATTTTTAACTACATTAATTTTATTAATGTAGTTTGAAAATATAACTAAAAACCTCACCCATAGATATATTTTATAAGGAATGGAATCCTAATGGATTTCTAACGTGGGATTCAGCATTCTCGTTTCCATCATAGGATAACAATATATTATTATTAATTACTATTATTAATTAATAATAAATATTAATTACTAAAGAATAATAATAATAATAACTAAATAATAACTCACTATTAATATTTTCTATTAAATATTTTGAAATAAATAATTGATATTAATAATATATATATATTTAATAAATAACTAATTAATTACTAATTAATTATTAATAGTTAAGAGTTTAGAGTGATTAATTAATTATTAATTGGATAATTAATTATTAATTAATAAATAAATATGAATTATTATTATTAAAAAATTTCTGCTAAATATTCAAAATTAACATTTTCCATGAAATATTAATAATAATGATTAAATTGAAAAATTATTAATTATTATTTATTAAATATTAAATATTAAATTTTAAATATTATATTATTATTATTAATTAACTTTTAATTTCTAATTTGTAATTATTAATTATTAATAGTTAATTAGTTGTTATTAATTAATTGTTTTTATTTTTAAATTAAATCATTTATAAGTTTCAAAAACTATTATTTAATAATTACTAAAATTTATTATTTATTATTAATTAATTGTATTTATCTAATACTTAATAATAATAAATAATAATTATTTTTATTAAGTTTATTAATAATTAAAAACTATTAATTAATTACTAATATTTATTTATTATTAGTAATTAATTACATTTCATTAATAATTATTAATAATAAATATTTTTTATTAAGTTTATTAGTAATTAAGAGTTGTTAATTAATGAGTAATTATTATTTTTTAATAATTATAAACTAAATAATTAATAGTAATAATAATTATTAATTTTTTTTAGTTGGGGCCGAAGCGTGTTTTTATTATAGAAGCAAATACCTCTTTTTTGTCTGGGTATAAGGAGACCCATTACATAGCCCGTAACCCAAGGCAAAGTTGTCTACATCTTGTCTGCATCATCGCCTTCGCACATCATGCCTGCATCACTACCTGCATCATGCCATCATCACCACCCCAATGTTTGCATCACCACCCCAATGTCAGTGCCAACATTAGCGCCTACATAATAAATCCCCTAAAGAGCTTGTTAGGATTCAAACCTTGACCTTTTGGATGTAGGATTATAAAATAAACCTCACTAGCACCACCCGACTACATCATTATTTACTTACTACTATTAAGTAATTACAAATCATTAATAATTTTTAATAACATCGAAACAGAATGAGCCATGGATTTAGAAACCCAAACCCATGGTCCAGATAAATTTATTAAGAAAACATGAATCATCATACAAGGGGTTGTGATCAATACAAATGACCAATAACCACCAAAAGAGTAATAAAAGAATAAGGAATATTTCTAGTAAAACCCAACAAAAAAGCAGAGGACACAAACCATACAAACTTCACCTTTTTATGTATATTTCCATTATTTCGAGAACCCCCTATATCAGACAACCATTGAACTCTGTTTTATTTATTGGGAGGCCGAAATGGAGGAACCATTTCTTCTGTATATGTTGAATCATCCTTCCTTGGAGTATTAAAGCCTTGTTCCTGACAGTTCGGCTTTAAATCATCAACACCAACTTTCCCTTTATCCACATCATCATTTTTTAGGTGCACTGGCCCGAAGAAAATACTATTGAAATTATTCAACCTACTTTCCATCACATGGGGAGTTCTTTTCAGCATCATCACCCTGGGAGCATCCAAGAATGCTAAAAGTCACATCACATTCTCCAGGTGACCTGCAACCTGCAACCTGCAACCACATTCACCCCTACTTCTACATAGCATTATCTGCAAAAACATGGTGCGATAATAATGGATTAATTCCTTTACTTCCCCTTTCCATACTATCATTGTAAAACCTACCAAAATCTGGTGTATTAATAGAATCAAGCATAGAGAAAAAATTACAATGTAAGGATTCCTTAGGGGGAATAGATTTTGTATGCTCAGCGTTGGGAGGCTCCCTACTACCACTTTGAAGATCAATATCAGTCGCCACATGTGTTGCATCCCCACCCATGTTTCCTTCAACCTCCTGATTATAAGTTACCTTTATTCAAGGGACCTTCAAAGTTTTAATTTGATCATTATTCATATCCTCCATAGTTTCTTTAATCATTGGATGCTACACAGACTTTGGAATCTATAAAGAGGAGGAACCTATACAAGTGGAAAGTTTTACTTTTGACATGTACTATTCCTCTAAAATATTTGCAAATTCCTCTTCTACAACACTTTCATTCTCCTTCGCTGTAGGATTCTGATCCCCCCATTTTTCCGAAGGCCCATTTTGAATAGGATTTCTGGATAAACCACTCTATTAGATACCTGAAAGTATACTTCCTCAAAATTAGAACCAAAATTTATAAAAAATATTTCTCTAGTACAGAGTTCTCTAACTTGGATTTAGAGATCCCACTACTACAACCTGCCCCTTTATCAGCGCTAAAAACCGGCACTAACAGCGCTAGAAAAGCGCTGTTAATTCTGGTGTAGATAAAGGGGGGTACCCTATATCAGCGCTTCTCGGAGCGCTGATAAAGGGATCCTTTATCAGCGCGTGGTGGAGCTCTGATAATGGTCAACTATATCAGCGCTAAAAAAGTGCTGATAAAGGCCCCAACGCCTACACCTAAAAAACAGTACCTGCACACCTGCACACCAGAATACCTGCACAAAGTAGCACATGCACACCTGCACACCATAGCACCCACACCCAATATTTTGACTGACAACGGTATATACATTTACTTAACATCATGAATAAAAAAAATGCATTGCTATATACATTTCAAAATTTTTTTTACATGGTTACATTTACAATTATTCAACAACAGTTATACACATTCATGTTTCATCCTTTGATATCCGTGATCCGCTCTCGATGGTATTTGTTGCCGAACAAAGCATCCGAACTCAAGGAAAAAAATTCACCTATATAAGAAAACAAATAATATGTTAGTAATGCAATAATGAAAGAAATTAAAATAGTAATATGAAATAATACATTAATATGGAATTGTGAAACTAAAATATTAAATTTTAAACTCAAAAGTTTTCATTTTCATAACAATGAAAGGGAATAATGTAAAATCAATATGTTTTTGATTGATTTATCTCATTTAATAAATACTGATTCTTTATCTAATGAAAAGAATTACCGGTCACACCGTGCGTCGGATTGAGGTGCGGTCGATTCGTACACGTCACAAATGACTCATGGATCGTTGTCCTAAAGTATCAAAACAATCCGAAGGCGTTTTCTCAGTTTGGCGTATGTCATTGGTGTTGTTTTCCAAAGTTTATGTCATTTTCAAACTGATATCAGACAATTTTAGCCATACTGGTCACACCGTGCGTCAGATTGAGGTGCGGTCGATTCGTACACGTCACAAATGACTCGTGGATCATTGTTCTAAAGTATCAAAACAATCCTAAGGAGTTTGCTCGGTTTGGCGTATGTCATTGGTGTTGTTTTCCAAAGTTTATGTCATTTTCAAACTGATATCAGACAATTTTAGTCATACCAGTAACACCGTGCATCAGATTGAGGTGAGGTCGATTCGTACACGTCAAAAATGACTCGTGGATCGTTTTCCTAAAGTATCAAAACAATCCGAACGCATTAGCTCGGTTTTCCATGTGTCATTGGTGTTGTTTTCCAAAGTTTATCTCAATTTGAAACTGATATCAGACACTTTTAGCCATACCGGTCACACCGTGCATCGGATTGAGGTGAGGTTAATTCGTACGCGTCACAAATGACTCGTGGATCGTTGTCCTAAAGTATCAAAACAATCCAAAGGCATTTTCTCGGTTTGGCATATGTCATTACTGTTGTTTTCCAAAGTTTATATCATTTTCAAACTGATATCAGACAATTTTAGCCATACCGGTCACAACGTGCTTCGAATTGAGGTGCGGTCGATTCGTACACGTCAAAAATGACTCGTGGATCGTTGTCCTAAAGTATCAAAACAATCTGTTGGCGTTTTCTCGGTTTGGCTTATGTCATTGGTGTTGTTTTCCAAAGTTTATGTCATTTTCAAACTGATATCAGACAATTTTAGCCATACCGGTCACACCGTGCATCGGATTGAGGTTCAGTCGATTCATACACGTCACAAATGAATCGTGGATCGTTGTCCTAAAGTATCAAAACAATCCGAATGCGTTTGCTCGGTTTGGCGTATGTCATTGATGTTGTTTTCCAAAGTTTATCTCATTTTCAAACTAATATCAGACAATTTTAGCCATACCGGTCACACCGTGCGTCGGATTGAGGTGAGGTCGATTCTTAAATGTCACAAATGACTCGTGGATCGTTGTCCTAAAGTATCAAAACAATCCGAACGCTTTTTCTCAGTTTGGCGTATGTCATTGGTGTTGTTTTCCAAAGTTTATCTCAATTTGAAACTGATATCAGACACTTTTAGCCATACCGGTCACACCATGCGTCGGAATGAGGTGCGGTCGATTTGTACACGTCACAAATGAATCTTGGATCGTTTTCCTAAAGTATAAAAACAATCCGAAGGCGTTTGCTTGGTTTGGCGTATGTCATTGTTGTTGTTTTCCAAAGTTTATCTCATTTTCAAACTGATATCAGAAAATTTTAGCCATACCGGTCACACCGTGTGTCGGATTGAGGTGCGGTCGATTTTTACACATCAAAAATGACTCGTGGATCGTTTTCCTAAAGTATCAAAACAATACTAAGGCGTTTGATCGGTTTGGCGTATGTCATTGGTGTTGTTTTCCAAAGTTTATCTCAATTTGAAATTGATATCAGACACTTTTAGCCATACCGGTCACACCGTGCGTCGGATTGAAGTGTGGTCAATTCTTACACGTCACAAATGACTCTTGGATCGTTGTCCTAAAGTATCAAAACAATCCTAAGGCATTTTGTCGGTTTGGCGTATGTCATTGGTGTTGTTTTCCAAAGTTTATCTCAATTTGAATCTGATATCAGACACTTTTAGCCATACCGGTCACACCGTGCGTCAGATTGAGGTGCGGTCGATTCATACACGTCACAAATGACTCGTGGATCGTTGTACTAAAGTATCAAAACAATCCGAAGGCGTTTTCTCAGTTTGGCGTATGTCATTGGTGTTGTTTTCCAAAGTTTATCTCATTTTCAAACTGATATCAGACAATTTTAGCCATACCGGTCACACCGTGCGTCAGATTGAGGTACGGTTGATTCGTACATGTAAAAAATGACTCGTGGATCGTTTTCCTAAAGTATCAAAACAATCCAAATGCGTTTGATCGGTTTTACATGTGTCATTGGTGTTGTTTTCCAAAGTTTATGTCATTTTGAAACTGATATCAGACACTTTTAGCCATACCGGTCACACCGTGCGTCGGATTGAGGTGTGGTCGATTCGTACACGTCAAAAATGACTCTTGGATCGTTTTCCTAAAGCATAAAAACAATCCGAAGGCGTTTTCTCGGTTTGGCGTATGTCATTGTTGTTGTTTTCCAAATTTTATGTCATTTTCAAACTGATATCAGACAATTTTAGCCATACCGGTCACACCGTGCGTCGAATTGAGGTGCGGTCGATTCGTACACGTCAAAAATGACTCTTGGATCGTTGTAATAAAGCATCAAAACAATCCTAAGGTGTTTTCTCAGTTTGGAGTATGTCATTGGTGTTGTTTTCCAAAGTTTATGTCATTTTCAAACTGATATCAGACAATTTTAGCCATACCGGTCACACCATGCATCGGATTGAGGTGCGGTCAATTCGTACACGTCAAAAATGACTCATGGATCGTTTTCCTAAAGTATAAAAACAATACTAAGGCATTTGCTCGGTTTGGCCTATGTCATTGGTGTTGTTTTCCAAAGTTTATGTCATTTTCAAACTGATATCAGACAATTTTAGCCATATCGGTCACACCGTGCGTCGGATTGAGGTGTGGTCGATTCTTACACGTCAAAAATGACTCGTGGATCATTTTCATAAAGTATCAAAACAATCCGAACGCATTTGCCTAGTTTGGCGTATGTCATTGGTGTTGTTTTCCAAAGTTTATTTCATTTTCAAACTGATATCAGACAATTTTAGCCATACCGGTCACACCGTGCGTCGGATTGAGGTGCGGTCGATTCGTACACGTCACAAATGACTCGTGGATCGTTTTCCTAAAGTATCAAAACAATCCGAAGGTTTTTCCTCAGTTTGGAGTATGTCATTGTTGTTGTTTTCCAAAGTTTATCTCATTTTCAAACTGATATCAGACAATTTTAGCCATACCGGTCACACCGTGCATCGAATTGAGGTGCGGTCAATTTGTACATGTCAAAAATGACTCGTGGATAGTTGTCCTAAAGTATCAAAACAATATGAACGCGTTTTCTCAGTTTGGCGTATTTCATTGGTGTTGTTTTTCAAAGTTTATCTCATTTTCAAACTGATATCAGACAATTTTAGCCATACCGGTCACACCGTGCGTCGGATTGAGGTGTGGTCGATTCTTACACGTCAAAAATGAATCGTGGATCGTTTTACTAAAGTATAAAAACAATCCAAACGCGTTTGCTCGGTTTGGCCTATGTCATTGGTGTTGTTTTCCAAAGTTTATCTCAATTTGAAACTGATATCAGACACTTTTAGCCATAGCAGTCACACCATGCGTCGGATTGAGGTGCGGTCGATTCGTACACGTCACAAATGACTCGTGGATCGTTTTCCTAAAGTATCAAAACAATCCGAAGGCGTTTGCTCAGTTTGGAGTATGTCATTGGTGTTGTTTTCCAAATTTTATCTCATTTTCAAACTGATATCAGACAATTTTAGCCATACCGGTCACACCATGCGTCGGATTGAGGTGAGGTCAATTCGTACACGTCAAAAATGACTCGTGGATCGTTTTCCTAAAGTATCAAAACAATACGAAGGCGTTTGCTCGATTTGGCGTATGTCATTGGTGTTGTTTTCCAAAGTTTATCTCAATTTGAAACTGATATCAGACACTTTTAGCCATACCGGTCACACCGTGCATCGGATTGAGGTGCGGTTGATTCGTACACGTCACAAATGACTCGTGGATCATTTTACTGAAGTATCAAAACAATACGAACGCGTTTTCTCGGTTTGGCGTATGTCATTGGTGTTGTTTTCCAAAGTTTATCTCATTTTCAAACTGATATCAGACAATTTTAGCCATACAGGTCCCACCGTGCATCGGATTGAGGTGCGGTCGATTCGTACACATCACAAATGACTCGTGGATCGTTTTCCTAAAGTATCAAAACAATCCTAATGCGTTTGCTCAGTTTTCCATGTGTCATTGGTGTTGTTTTCCAAAGTTTATGTCATTTTCAAACTAAGTAGTAGGAATTCACTAATCTAAGGATATGAAACATAAGAAAGGGAGATTATAGAGGCCCAATAAGTGTAAAGGGAGATATAAATGACCATATAAAGATAACATTAGTATTAGGAATTCACCTTCATTGTCCTATTTGTTTACATTCTTCGATCAGGTACGCTGCCCATTCGTTTCTAAAGACATTTATATCATCTTCTGAATAGGAGTTTTTGCGACAGTCATAGTAGTACTGAAAAAATATAAATTCACAAAGGATTAATAATTATTTTAAATAAAGTAGTAATTATTTTAAAAAATACCTCTTCAGGGATGCTAGTTTGTCCATGAAATACGATCTCTTTCATAAATTTACAAACATAATAACCGCAGTCCTTGTCATTTGTTTGTTTCGGACACTGCAGAAACATCGAGATAAATAAGTAATTTGTTTTGATATGTATTTGGATAGTGAAATATAATTATATATACCCAGATACTTCTCCATTTGTAGATCTTGTGGGCATTGTCGTCCTTACGCCCTGGATTCATTCCTGCCTTTAGACGATATTCATACACCGCCCTATCATAACAAAATCCTCATTAAAAGATAATATAAATTATATAACTAGATATTTAGTTCTAAAATGTTGGATCTAGTGTTTTAAAAATTGACAATCTCCATCATGTGTGGTTGGTTAGTTGGATATCCATGCAGTGAATCCAGAAAATAAATCTTTGGAGTATCCAAATTGACTGCAATGAGCATCCAATGTTCCCTAAAAACACAAAAAGAAATAAGTACTGATAGAAATGAAAATATAATTGATATGATTAAAATTTAGAGTTTTACCCTTGCATCGTTGGTATAAAAAAGAGCCTGTCAGTCATAATTCTTCTTTGAAACGTTCTGAGCAGATTTGACATCAATTCAGCCTGAAAATTAGAATCTATTTCTGTTCGTTGTGTAGAAATGGTGTGAGGACTAACGAGTCCAAATTTGTATTCATGGGCAAATCCCTTCAATTTTTTTTTCATATATACGCCTGTGAAAAATATGAGATGTATTTATCCATAATTATCAAAGTATATTAGCTTCTGTAAAATCAAATCATGAAAACATACCTCATGTATACATTTATAACTGAGGCGCCTAGCCAGTCGTATGTGATGATCTCATAAACAACGTCTGCACTAACTAAATCCATTTTTTCCTCTCCGTACATATCTTTTTCACAAAAAATGGTATGATTCTTTCCGTCTTTCATTTTCGTATCCACATGATCTTGCAATGATATTAAATGTGGATATAGAACGGGCGGGGTGAACGTGCTCTCAGTAGATCGTTTTGATCAGTTGGTTGATCCAATCTTGGAGCCGCTCTTTTGTTTTAGCTTCTCCATTTTATCCTTCTGTAATAACATTCATCGATTCATCCATTTTCTAATTTAATGTTAAAGGTTATTCTTGAAAAATGAACTGGAAATGAATACCTCCTGCTCGACGTGTTTTTTACAAGATTTGACAGCCATGCAACGAATGTTTCAATAGCTTTTTCCACCGTATGAATGTCGCCATCGTCATTTGGCATGGGTAGCTCGGCGCTCGGCTCATGAGCTACGTTAATCGACACTTTGACATGACCGGTTGGAAGTGGTCTGGAGTGTAGCGTGTCATTCTTCATATTGAACACCGTAGCCCTCGCTACAAGGCGATGGGTGGGAGTTGACAGATATAAATCACAGTCATTTTCACCCTGCAGAATATCATTAAATGAAATGTATCAGTGTCTATGTGATTCACATCTCACAAAAACGAATATTATAACATTTATTACCTCGGTTAAGTCAGGTCTTTGAGGGGAATGGCTTGCCTCAAAGCTGGTGAGGGGTGGATCTTCTCGCGGGGGTTGTTCTTGAGTTGTTTGTTCTCTTCGCCTATCCTCCATCAAAATATTTAGCATCTCTCCCTGAGTTTGGATTAGTTCTTCAAGGGTAGCTACTCTATCTCTCATTACATGCAATTATTTAGTTTGTTCATCCTCTTGTTTTTTTTCTTAAAATATGTCTTGGGTGACACCCCAAAACCCACACCTCTGACGCGGCCATACTGTTCTGGCTGTTTCAAGGCCGTTGAAAGTATGTATTCATCCGGTGCGGGTGTTGATGTTTCCTGTGACTATGTCAAATAGAAAATATGAAAAAATAAGTAAGCATCTTTATGTAATAGTGATTTAAAGCAAAACAAGTTTATATTATATCATACTTACACATGTTTCCCAAACTTTTTGTGTGTTTTAATCTATCAGTTTCCCCTCTTTATTAACACGAGCCTCCTTCCATAGCACATGGCGTGGAATGGAAGTGACTTGAGATTTTGGTTCATCAATCTGCTTATAAACAGAGAAACATGGTTACAGTGTTGTTTTATGTCACATAAAACTATTACAGTACTTTTAAAATACATACCAATTGTTTTTCAATTGAAGCGTACCCCAACCTTGCTTTACGGTAGGGGTACGCTGGTTTTGCTGCCCGTTCTTTATTTTCATCACTCAGTTGCTGTTTCATAAATAAAAACCTATCAATCAATGTGATGAATACAAGCAACATTACACAACGTGTAACCAAACACAATGTACCTGAAAATTCTTTTCCGCAAGACGGTTGCAAAACGCATCCCACGTTCCTTGGGATATCAAGTGTGCATAAAGAGGAGGCGGGTGAGGCTTGATTTTCCCTTCGGCATCTTTCAGATGATTTTTCGTTAAAATGGTGCGAAATCCTCTATGAATCCTTCCTGCCGGTCTGAAAACATATTCTTTGTGCGAAACATCTACTATAAATGCACTCTGCAAGAGATGATGAAGGGTTAGTCAATATTTCAATATTTTATTTTATTTTAATAAATTAAATAGATGATATCATAATGTTACCGTAATCTCTTCCCACATTAATGTTTTCAACCTGCTGACAACATGGTGCCACGACTCTACGTCAATCGGCACGCGTTGTCGAGTGACGATTCCAATGTAGCTACTAAACATGGCTTTGTTGGGGTTTACATGCTGGCTTAGATTATTCCATCCCACCTCATATTTGATGCCTTTTGCTTTTGCCTTAAGGATTTTTGCTAAAACTGTCAAACTATGGCGCACCTATTTTTTTTGTGTCGCTGGGGTTTCATCGCCTACCATTTCCTCAGTTTCTGCATCATCATTATGTTTCTCCGAAGCACTAGCTTCAGCACTGACACCAGCTGCAACAGGTTGAGAGACCTGTTGTATGTCAGCAATAGGACCAGCTGCAACAGGTTGAGAGACATGTTGTCTCTCAGCAGTGGGACCAGCTGCAACAGGTTGAGAGACCTGTTGTACGTCAGCAGTGGGACCAGCTGCAACAGGTTGAGAGACATGTTGTCTCTCAGCAATGGGACCAGCTGCAACAGGTTGAGAGACATGTTGTGTCTCAGGATTGGGTGCATCAGCAGGTGAAGAAGTCATTATCTGCAGAACTGGTTTAAAATTTAAGTTAGATCACATAAAAGCAGCAGCGAACAGATAATAACATAATGTAACACAATCTATATTACAATAAAAATCAATAACCTGATTATTGAACTCCCTTTTTTTTAAAGGCTGAAGGGATTTTACCCCTCTATCAACTATCCATATCCCTTCATTGTGGTCTCCTCTGACATACAAAACGTCGTCTACATTGGGACCACTGCGAAATGATTGCGAAATCCCAATTAAAGGATCATCTTCCGTTGAATTTTCATCTGACCCTTCAGCTGTTTTGGTCGATAACAGAACAATTGACCAGTTTCGGTTTGTGGGATCGGGAACATAAAATACTTGCACTGCCTGTGATGCCATTATAAATGGTTCGTCTTTCTCCCCTTCCTTACTGAAATCAACTTTCACAAATCCCAAATCATCTATTTTAACAGCACTCCTGTTATCAACCCACTTGCATTGAAATATCGAAACTTGAAATTCCGTATAATCCAACTCCCATATTTGTTTGATGATGCCAAAGTATGACATATTCGCATAAATTGGATTTCTGTCCTTAGCACCGGAAACATGCATCGCTTCAGCCACAAGTGTAACCCCACTATTTTGCATGGTACTGTCTTCATCATGTTCATTAGTATAAAATGTATAACCATTAACTACATAAGCATTGTAAGATAATTCATACACACTTGGTCCTCTGGCTAGACATCGAAGTCATTCCGAAATAGACTTTGGATTTTCATCTGACTTCTTAAAAATATGATCTCGAAACCATCCTATAAACTGTCGATTATGTGTATTTGATATCCATTTTTCAGCCCTTGATGGATTCAATTGCCTAAGAATTTCTTTGTGGATTTCAACATATGGGTCAACGTCCAAACTGTTATGCAAAACATAAAGGTGGGCCTGCTCCCGATCTGTAATATTGATTGTGACAACCTTTCTTCCAGAAATTCCTTCACCCTCTAACCGCCCAGTGTGACGAGATTTCGGTAAGCCAATGCTTTCCACACTATACAAGTATTCGGTACAGAATTCAATGGCTTCCTCAATAATATATCGCTCTGCAATACAACCCTCTGGCCGACTTCGATTTTTGACATACCATTTCAAAATATTCATATACCGTTCAATGGGATACATCCATCTGTAATGTACAGGACCACATAGTCGAATCTCTCTCACCAAGTGGACCATCAAATGAACCATCATATCAAAAAATGAAGGCGGGAAGAACATTTCTAATTCACATAATATGACGATAATTTCTTTTTCCATAGCTAGCAATTTCGCCAGGTCTATAACTTTGCTGCATATAGCTTTGAATAAGAAACACAGTTTCGTTAATGTATGGCGGTCATTCTTGGAAAAAATGCAACGTAAAACAATTGGAATGGGATTTTTCATCAAAACATGACAGTCATGTGATTTCAGATCTTTTAACTTCAAGTCGCTCATTGACACAAGGTTACTGATATTTGACGAATACCCCTCTGGAACCTTTACGTCATTCAAGAAGTTGCGAAACTGATATCTCTCCTGCCTGGAAAGAGTGTAAGCAGCAGGAGGAAGAAATGTTCGTTTTTCACCCTTTACTGGTGCCAACTCTTCTCGTATTCCCATCTCAACCATGTACAACCTAGCCTTAATTCCATCTTTTGTTTTTCCAGATGTATTTAGCAATGTTCCGATAACACTATCAAATACATTTTTTTATACATGCATAACATCAATAAAATGTCTTATATACAGACAATTCTAGTATTGTAATTCAAAAAAAATTGATCTCTTTTCCCAACCGATTTTCGCTAGGTTTTTCAAAGCCGGTTTACCAAAAGTAGTGTCCAAATTTTTAACTTTCTCAAACAATTGATTTCCTATTAGTGGAGACGGTATTGTACGTTCTTCTGAACTTCCATCGAATGATGTCTTCCAAGAACAGTACTTATGTCGTCGCGGTAGAAATCTGTGATGTCCTAGAAACACGATTTTCGATGAATGTTTCAACCTAATTGATTGTGTACCTTCTTCGCAAACGGGACAGCCTTGAGTTCCTTTAATGCTATATCCTGACAAATTTCCATAAGCTGGGAAGTCATTTATTGTCCCATACAACATGACTCTCAAAGTGAAATCTTCCTTTCTGTAAGCATCATACAATGTAACACCTGAATCCCACAATAATTTCAAATATTCGATCAATGGAGCTAAATAAACATCAATATCATTACCCGGTTGTTTTGGTCCTGATATAATCATAGATAACATGATGTATTTTCGTTTCATGCATAACCACGGTGGTAAGTTATAATTTATCAACATAACCGGCCATGTACTGTTACTGCTGCTTTGAAAACCAAAAGGATTCACTCCATCTGTAGATAACTCAAGACGAAGGTTTCTCGACTCGTTTCCAAATTCAGGATACTCATGATCGATTCTCTTCCACTGAGGAGAGTCTTCCGGGTGACGTAGTATCCCATCTTTAATTCTTGTATCTACATGCCATGTTAATTGTTCTGTAGTCTCCTCACTTCCATATAGGCGTCTAAACCTTGGAATGATTGGAAAGTACCATAAAACTTTAGTAGGATTGGATTCATCTTTCTTGTATCGAGAAGCACCACACTTTGGGAATTATTTAAGTGATTTGTGGTCCTTGCGAAATAGTATACAGTCATTCAGGCAGGCGTGTATTCTTTCAGAGATCATACCCATAGAACGTAGCATTCGTTTGGCATGTTATGTTTGGCTCGGGAGCTCATTTTCTTCTGAGATAATGTCATTCAAGAGGGCAAGTAGTTTCGTAAAACTTTCGTCACTCCACCCGTTATCTTCTTTCAAATTATACAGCTTCAGTATGGCTGAAAATGCTATATATTTAGTGCAACCAGTATACAATGGCGTCTTTGTACAACTTTTTAACTTCTCAAACAATTTTGGGCAATCACGAAGTTCATCTTCGAAGGTCCTTGTCATTTTCTCAATACGATCTTCATCATCATTCACATATGTAATCACATCCTCCATACGGTCATATTCATTGTTCATGTTTGAAATCATATCAGATGATCCATAAAATGCAGTTTCACCCCAGTCACTACCTACATTCGTTGTTTCCCCCGTGTTTATTCCAACATGTATAACTTTGATCTATTCCGTGACAGATCAAGTGTTCTTCCAACTCATCTGGACTAATTTTTTTTGAATAACAACAGCGTAAACACAGACAGAGGATTTGAGAAGAGTCACATGCATGATCTATTGCAAACTTGATAAATTCCTTCACGCCTTCTTCATACTCTTTTGTCAACCGATTGGCATTCATCTATTCTTTATTAATATTCATCCTATTTAAAATCCATAGGATAAGTATATAGGTTAAAGGAGAAGGAATATGAGTATAATTTCGATAAAAAACAAGATACTTCAAGGAAATAAAGGAATAAATAAATACCAAAATAAAAAATATATTGGGAACCACTACAATCCCCAAGCCTCACATCATCTAGATCTCTAAAACCCAGTAGTGCAGGACACTCAACCAAACAGGCCAAATACACAATAAGGACTGAAATCTCTCACCTATCCACTTTTCATAACAAATATAATCACTACTCAAAATCAATGTCCCTATTAGTAGGAGGAGGCAGCTGAGGAAGCGGAGGAGGAGGAGGAGGCAGCGGAGGAGGAGGAGGAGGCCGCGGTGGAGGAGGAGGCACTTGCGGCAGCGAAGAGGCAGCGGAGGCAGTGGAGGAGGAGGAGGATGAGGCCGGTGGAGGAGGAGGAGGAGGAGCAGGAGCAGAGGAGGAGGCGGTGACCGCGGCGGAGGAGGAGGAGGTGGCGGCCGCAGAGGCACCGACGTGACCGCGGCGTGACCGCGGCGTGACCGCGGCGTGACCGCGGCGTGACCGCGGCATGACCACGAAGGAGGAGGAGACGTGGAGGCACTGGCGGCACCAGCAGCGGAGGAGGAGGCATCGACGGAGGATGAGGAGGCCGCAGTGGAGGAGGAGGCACCGGAGGCACCGGCGGTAGCGCAGAGGCAGGGCGGAGGTAGGGCGGAGGCAGCAGAGGCAGCAGAGGCAGCGGAGGAGGAGGAGGATGAGGCCGGAGGAGGAGGAGGAGGAGGAGCAGGAGCAGAGGAGGAGGTGGCGGCGGCCGCAGAGGCACCGGCGTGACCACAGCGTGACCGCGGCGTGACCGTGGCATGACCACGGCGTGACTGTGGCGTGACCGCGGAGGACGAGGCGACCGCGGAGGCACCGACAGCACCTGCGGAGGAGGAGGAGGCATCGGCGGAGGAGGAGGAGTCCGCGGTGGAGGAGGAGGCACAGACTGTAGCGCAGAGGCAGGGCGGAGGTAGGGCGGAGGCAGCGGAGGCAGCAGAGGCAGCGGAGGAGGAGGAGGATGAGGCCGGTGGATGACGAGGAGGAGGAGAAGGAGCAGAGGAGGAGGCGGCGGCCCGCTGCGGAGGAGGAGGAGGTGACGAAGGCAGCGGAGGAGGAGGAGGATGAGGCCGGTGGAGGGGAGGAGGAGCAGGAGCAGAGGAGGAGGCGGAAGTCACGGCGGAGGAGGAGGAGGAGGCAGCGGGGGCAGCGGAGGAGGAGGAGGAGGCCGCGGTGGAGGAGGAGGAGGCCTCGGTGGAGGAGGAGGAACCGACGGCAGCGCAGAGGCAGGGCAGAGGCAGGGCAGAGGCAGGGCGGAGGCAGCGGAGGCAGTAGAGGAGGAGGAGGATGAGGCCGGTGGAGGAGGAGGAGGAGGAGCAGGAGCAGAGGAGGAGGCGGCGGCCGCGACGGAGCAGGAGGAGGCGACGGCCGCAGAGGCACCGGCATGACCGCGGCGTGACCGCGGCCTGACCGCGGCGTGACCGCGGCGTGACCGCGGAGGAGGAGGAGACTTGGAGGCACTGGCGGCACCGGCGGAGGAGGAGGAGGCATCAGCGGAGGAGGAGGAGGCCGCGGTGGAGGAGGAGGCACCGGCGGCAGCGCAGAGGCAGGGCGGAGGCAGGGCAGAGGCAGCGAAGGCAGCAGAGGAGGAGAAGGATGAGGCCAGTGGAGGGGAGGAGGAGCAGGAGCAGAGGAGGAGGTGGCGGCTGCGGCGCAGGAGGAGGAGGCAGCAGAGGCAGCGGAGGAGGAGGAGGCCTCAGTGGAGGAGGAGGAGGCCGCGGTGGAGGAGGAGGTCGCGGTGGAGGAGGAGGCCGCGGTGGAGGAGGAGGCACCGGCGGCAGCGCATAGGCAGGGCGGAGGCAGGGCGGAGGCAGCGGAGGCAACAGAGGCAGCGAAGGAGGAGGATGAGGCTAGTGGAGGAGGAGGAGGAGGAGCAGGAGTAGAGGAGGAGGCGGCGGCGGGCGCAGAGGCACCGGCGTGACCGCAGCGTGATCGCGACGTGACCGCGGCGTGACCGCGGTGTGACCGCGGCATGACCGTGGAGGAGGAGGCGGCCGCAGAGGCACCGGCGGAGGAGGGGGAGGCATCGGCGGAGGAGGAGGAGGCCGCGGTGGAGGAGGAGGCACCGACGACAGCGCAGAGGCAGGGCGGAGGCGGCGGAGGCAGCGGAGGCAGCGGAGGAGGAGGAGGATGAGGCCGGTGGAGGAGGAGGAGGAGGAGCATGAGCAGAGGAGGTGGAGGCGGCCGCGGCGGTGGAGGAGGAGGCGGTGAAGGCAGCGGAGGAGGAGGAGGATGAGGCCGGTGGAGGGGAGGAGGAGCAGGAGCAGAGGAGGAGGCGACGGCCGCGGCGACAGAGGAGGAGGAGGCAGCGGAGGCAGCGGAGGAGGAGGAGGAGGCCGCGGTGGAGGAGGAGGAGGCCGCGGTGGAGGAGGAGGCACCGGCGGCAGCACAGAGGCAGGGCGGAGGCAACGGAGGCAGCGGAGGCAGCGGAGGAGGAGGAGGATGAGGCCAGTGGAGGAGGAGGAGGAGGAGCAGGAGCAGAGGAGGAGGAGGCGGCGGCCGCAGAGGCACCAGCGTGACCGTGGCATGACAGCGGCGTGACCGCGGCGTGACCGCGGCGTGACCGCTGCGTGACCGCGGCGTGACCGCGGCATGACCGCAGGGGAGGAGGCGGCCGCGGAGGTGGAGGAGGAGGCAGCGGAGGCAGTGGAGGAGGAGGAGGCCGCGGTGGAGGAGGAGGAGGCCGCGGTGGAGGAGGAGGCACCGACGACAGCGTAGAGGCAGGGCAGAGGCAGGGCGGAGGCAGCGGAGGCAGCGGAGGCAGCGGAGGAGGAGGAGGATGAGGCCGGTGGAGGAGGAGGAGGAGGAGGAGGAGCAGAGGAGGAGGCGACGACCGCGGAGGCACCGACGTGACTGCGGCGTGACCGCGGCGTGACCGCGGCTTGACCGCGGCGTGACGACGGAGGAGGAGGAGGCCGCGGAGGCACCGGCGGAGGATGAGGAGGCATCGGCGGAGGCAGCGGAGGAGGAGGAGGATGAGGCCGGTGGAGGAGGAGGAGGAGGAGGAGGAGGAGCAGAGGAGGTGGCGGCGGCCGCAGCGGAGGAGGAGGAGGCGGCGGCCGCAGAGGTCCCTACTCTAGGTGGATATATATGGATACTTTCCTTGACTGGTCTCTATTTGAAAGAATTCTAAAAGGATCCCTCACCTTCCAAAGATATATTATTTCTAGAAAATTGTTTTGTGGGAGAAAGAATTAATCATATATAGTTGATGTCACTTTTAGATCATATGATTCCTTACTCATCAAGATAAATAGACAAGAACCAAAACCTAAGAGGCCTCAGGCCTATCAAAATCTCTAGAAGTGATGACTTCCCAGTGCTTATTGGAAAACTATGGAAGTGTCGACTTCCCACATGCACATCCCCCCTCCCCATATCTCCCCCAGCATACTCCTGCACATCCCCCCTCCCATCCACCAACTACACCCCCCACTTGCACAACCCCCCTCCCCCACCCCCACCTTCACACCCCCCACTTGTACACCCCCCAACCTCACCCACCAACAGACTCCCACCTACCTAGACCCCCCCAACTAGAACACTCTCTTCCCCACCACCCACTTGAACAACCCCCCCTCCCACTTGCATATCCCACCCACCCCCACCTGCACAGCCCACCCCCACCCCCACCCCCAACCTGTACACACCCCCACCTCACACCCAATAGACCCCCCATTATACACCCCACCTACACATGTTCACCCACTGCACATCTCCCCCACCGAAACACCCCCACCTGCACACCCCCCCACCAACTACACCCCTGCAGCACCTGCACCCCCCCACTTCAAATAAAATTGATTCACACAAATCATGATAGTTGAAATATAGAACAAAAACAAAAAACAAAGAAAATTACAATTATTGGGCATAGCATACCGCACAACGGAGGAGGAGGAGGCCGCAGAGGAGGAGGAGGCCGCGGTGGAGGAGGAGGCCGCGGTGGAGGATGAGGCATCGGCAGAGGAGGAGGAGGCACCGGCGGAGGAGGAGGAGGCCGCGGTGGAGGAGGAGGCACCGGTGACAGCGGCACAGAGGCAGGGCTGAGGCAGGGCAGAGGCACCGGAGGAGTAGGAGGATGAGGATGGTGGAGGAGGAGGAGGAGGAGCAGAAGTAGAGGAGGAGGAGGCGGCCGCGGCGGAGGAGGAGGAGGCGGCGGCAGCGGCGCAGATGAGGGATTCCGCGATAGCTTGATTGTGTGCAGGGAGGAGGAAGAGGACCCACAGGTTTTTAACAAATCCGCGGGACCCTTTATCAGTGCTAGTAAAAAGTGCTGATAAAGGGTGTATTTATCAGCGCTGAAATGAAAAAGCGCTGATAAATACAACCTTTATCAGTGCTTTTCCGTTAGCGCTAATAAAGTCAGGCGCATGCCTTGCCCAGTTTTGTGGTAGTGTCCCAAAAACAAAATAAATGGGATTTGATTCAGTTGAGCATCCCTGACCAAATCACCCCTTTACATTCATTCCTTCCCTAGAGGCCATTAACATCAATAAGTAGTTCACAGTTATCAAATATATAATTATTAATAGTTGGTAAACCACCATCAATAGTCCTATAAACCCTATTATCCATCATGTTACCCCTTCTGCGTTGCATTAAAGAAATGTCAAAATCCTTTCCCTGCTTCCCACTATAGTGAAAAGGTTTCCCATCATTCCAAAAATTCCTCCCTACATATTAGACAATTTAAAATTAAAATTATTGACTATATGACCATTATTTATACAATTATAAAATCTCAAGATTTTATGACATCTTTCATTAAGATGTCCAATGAAAAATAAGTTGAAACAAAAGTATAGGACGTGCTCAAACTCAATAGAAAGCTCAATTTTGAACTCATCAGCCACCAAATAAACAGTTTCAATAAGATGAGAACATAAATCAAATTCAATAATAATTTATAAATAATTACCATACCTTGAAATTTCAGTATCCCTATTTAATTTTATGGTAGTTTCCATTGATGAGAAGAAATCCCAAAGGATTTGAGGATGAAAAAAAAACAATTTAACCCCCTAATTCTGATCCAGGATTGAGAAAAAAAGTTTTTAACCCTTACCAGATCAAACCACAGACCCCAATATTAGAACCTCAAGACCGCTGAATTAAGAGAGATGAAACCAAAGATCCATTATTTCAGATTGAGCACTTGTGAAGAAAATATAATATGAAATAAAACCATACTAATAGAGAAAATTCACCAACCATCATAACCCCAAACCTGTATCAGCTGAGTTTGTGGATCCACAAGCTCCCAGGTGTTATTTATGCTTCAAGGAAACAACCAAGAAATATTTGAGTGATTTTAGAACTTTATTCGGTCCTGGAAGAATTTAGGGCCCTCTTTAACAAAATCAAGAACCCTATTCTTCATAATATTTTTCTGTGGAATCATGAAATTAGACTACGATTTAGAGAGAAACCTGTAGTTAGATGGTTTCTCTATAATGGAAGACAAAATTTTCTTTAGATAATCTAGATATTTCTTTAAATTAACGCATCTAGGATCATGGGTCCCTATTCCAATAGAAGATAATTCTATATGGGTTGATCCTTATTCTATGCCTTTAGTCACGACATCATCCCTCTTTGAGGGGCATATGAATACCTCATGAGGATCAAAATAGCAATCCAAATTGGAAGCAATCTGGTCAAGAACCTAGAATCCATAAAATTTGGAGATATAATCTCTTGAATCTTCTTCATCACAACTATATAATAATAATTATTAATAATAAATGGTTATACATTAAAAAAATTTGGGACCAAGACCCTTTATTGAAGAAAATAAAAATCGAGAACCTATATGGCTAGGAAAGGAAAACTCATTACAAGTCATAAGACCCAAAACATATGGCCAAAACACCTATAAAAGATACTCAATAAATAACCTAAAACTCCATGTGAAGGTGGCCTACATGCCCAAGGGGCTGACACACCATCACCACCCCCTCCACCCAGTGACACTCATCATCATCAAGCCCATATGCAAGGAATAATATGGAAAGATTAAAGCAAATAATGCCATTTAAACATTCACATGGATATTCTACTAGTCTAATAATCACATGTAATAACAATAACTAATCTCATAATGAAATAATGCATAATGAAGGACATCTTAAACATACCGTTAAGGCTTCTGTCAAGACACTATACATAATTGGGTAAGACATTATCCAAAACCCAAACATAATTGTCTCATGAGACCTACCGATGCATCATGGGGTTATAGTGGGCCCCACATAACACTTACAAAGTCTAATTAATTCGTCTTATGAAAGGGGTAAAACATAACCTACATAAACATTCATATTAGAACTAGCATACATAATTTTAATACATAAACTATAAGCTATGAATGGTATCAAAACATTACATTCATATTCAAACATATCATAAACCCTATAATACAATATGGGAGATTGTATCATCATAAATCAACCTCAATTAAACACAAAATCATACAAAATATGTTGACATAGATGAAAATAATCTATAAAATTGTTAATACTCTTTGATAAAATATCCATTTTTTACTTTGAAATTCATTTAAAAGAATTTACAATTATAAAAGGAAACATTTATTTTGAAAATAATTTTTTAAGCTTGTAAAGGAAGTTTCAAAACATTATGGATTCATGATGGTAGAAATAGTCTCTCGCACCATATAAGTTAAAAAAACATTCTTCCTATAATTTGTCACAAAGGTCATAAAGTACATCGTTTGGAAAGCAATGAAAAGATTTATTTTATAACTTTTTATATAAAAAAGTCAAACATGGGTAAAAATGTATGTAATTTTTTTTGATAATATCTGGAAATACATTTTAAGAAAAATGGACATGGATGATAAATATGCCTGAATTGATACCTATGTATAATCAATCTCGGATAATAATGAGATTTTAAAATTAACCTTAATCTTGTACTTTATTTTAGTATAGGGTGCGTTAACCTTCTATATAATGGTTAAATCATGTAATTAAATTATACTAGGACCGTATCTATATTTATGATTTCGTATATTATCCTCTTATATAATTTTGTTAAAAATATTTCAGTATTACCATTATTTTGGGCGTTTTCTACTTCATTTTTATATTCCAGTTTTGTCGTGTAAGTAATGTTTTTTTATATATAGAAAGTATTTTATTCATATATAGAATGATATTTAGTTCATAATTATTATTTTTACTCATCATATAAATTTTATTGTCATCTTTTAATGGTTAACATGGAGAATTAATCTCACCACGTCATGGAGATGCGGTGTCGTACGTACGCACGAACGATGATATCATTCCCTTGATGGTTAAATGGTATGTAATTGGATGGAATATTAATTATATAGAATAATTATCTTATTATATTCATTATTTATATCCATTATACTCATCATCATATCCATTAAAATAAATTAGTGTTGAATAATAAATTACACCATGATGTGGAGACGGTAAGCCGTACGCACACACACATGATGATATTGTTATTAGTTGGATGGATAAAATGAGTAATATGGTTGTACCCTGATTATAATAACATATAAGTATATGTATGATATTTTATTTATTACTTTGGTATGGAAACAACATATAAATAGGAAGTAGAAGAAGAAAAGAACTTTCAAAGAGGTGATAAAACAATTACCTCTTTTTCGGGCATCTCCTTTTGATTTGTATAAAAGGACTCCTTAGAATGAATTTCTACCCAAAAAATGGACTCTAGGATTAAGTGAGGGAATTTGGGAGAGAAAATGTGTATGGTTTGGCTGAGACAAATGGATTTATAATTGTGAGTTAAAGAGAAGGAAACGTGCCTTTTTATAAGAGAGGGGTGGGGCACTTTAGGAAACTCTTAAAATATTAAATTAATATAAATTAATTTTCAATTAAAAATGGATAAAAAGTGAGGTGATTATAGGATAAGATGATTATGGGTATAAATACCATAAAAATGATTTTTTACATGTTTAGGTTATAATATTAACCTTATCCTTTGGATTTAACCCTTAGTTAAATAATTTAACCTTTACTGTGACAACTTGTCTTTTTTATACTATAGGGTTAATATAGTTACTATAAAATTACCAAAGAACCTCAAATGGATAATTTATGATATATTTAACACTTTAAAAGTTATTTGGACTAACCTAATATTTTTATGAATTTTATAACATTTAATAAAATATTATTTATTTTAAATTATCATTTATGTCAATTTTGATACTATTCAATATTTTCATTTTAAAAAATAAAACCAACATGATAACTTCGAACCAATACTTCAAATATGTTAATAACGTGTCTATTTTATTTATAATTTTTTTTATTTTATTAATTAAATTAAATTATATTTATTTTAATAGTTTTAATATCATTTCTTTGATATTTCTATTAATAAAATAATTTCAACTTTATTATCATGTCATAATTAATGGTAATTATTTAATATAAAAAAATTATAAATAAATTTCTATGAGTTATGTCATTATTTTATATTTCCACATACTATTTATAATCTATGTTATCTAATAGAGATCTATATATTAAAATTATTATACTTATAAGAAATGAGAGTGTGACATTTTGTCACATTCATTAATTTAAATAATATTCATGTCATATTCATGGAAAAGGGTCCAATAAATGATTCCATTAATAAAAATAGGTAATAAAGTTATAAATTATTCATCCAATAGGATTTTTCCACGTGTTAGTGCAATTTTATAATATTATTTATATATTTAATTATCTCATTTAGCCTTAAATGTGGTAATAAAAAAATTACTAAAGTTACTATTCATAATACTAAAAAAATAAAAGGAACCTATTTAAATAATTTGGATCCAATGATTCAATATATGGAATCTATTTTTAAAAATTCAAAACACAGATGTTTTAGTAATTAATTTAAAATTAATCCCATTATCGGAAAGAAAAATGAGTTTTTAAAAGGTAAAACATTGCAAAAAATTGAAATATTTTTAAATTAAAATTCATGGTAAAATTAATTAAAATGAAAAACATAATATAAAATGATAAAAATATATTCTATTTATTACTTTAAAACAATTCAATAATAAAATTTAACAACATAAATGTTTTTCGATGAAAATAGTAGTTTTTAATTAAAATTTAATCTATTTTTACTATTCATCAAAACTTAAAACTCATCAATAAAATATAAAGAATTCATAAAAAGTATTTTTTTTATATTAATATTACAAATAAGAAGTTTATTTTATCAAATAGAACTTATAAAAGTGTCAAAAACTAGATTTAAGATGGATTCTCCATCAAAAGGTGGCGAAATAACATTTTTTGAAAAATAATTATTTTATCCGAAAGATTGAATTTATTTTCATACCATGTCATATAAGATGAATGTTAAATTTATATGGAATATATATAATTAAAAATTTGTTTAATACTATTCATAACCGCTAATTTAATGTCTAGGTTGTATATTAAATAATAATATTTTATTAATATATTATTGTTTGGTAAAACCGGGCCTTACGTGTAACACAAGCCAACTCATTATTTTGTGTAGCATAAGCTTAATATGGTGTTGCATAAAACAAATATAGGGAAAAAATTAAATTTATTTAGAAATGGAAAATATTGTAAAGTATCGGGGTGTTACATTCTCCCCTCTAATAAATTTCATCCTCACAATTTGAAATTGCACTTTAGAAAATAAAAGGTTAATACAGAAAAATACCTTTGTGGAAAACCCACATCGAAAATAGAGATAATGAGAGATCTATTTTAAAATAAATAAAAAGAAGTACTATCACATACATGACTTGTTTTAAATGCATTTTTAATTTAATTTCCATTCTTGCTTTGTTTTGGGGGTTTCTCATGCATTTTGGTGGATATGGTGGGTTTTCAAAATTTGGGCCAAACCGTGAGCGCATTTCTAGATTTAAAAACCAATGTTGTTTCCTTTATAACTCCTTCATTTTTCAACATTTTTAATCCATTACAATTCCTACTTGGTCTCCCCTGACCTATTAACACCACCATTTTAATTTAGAGCCTTTATAAAACCATAATCATCGTATATTTGGATTTTTATTTAAGGTATTGGGCTTTCCCATAAGCCCATTTTGTGATTTAAATGTTTTTAAAATTCTTTAATATCTCCTTCATTTTTTGTTTTTTTAGTGATTACACCTTCCTATAGAATCCAATATCTCTAGGATCACCCCCATTATTGGTTTCGCATTTTTGGAGCTCATTTGAACCACAAATTAAGGCGAATCTTTTTAGGGTTTCTCAAACCATCCATATTTGAGAGTTTAGAGAACCATGCTTGATGTAAATGGACATTGCGTTAATTTTGCAGAAAAATTAACACATAACAAGAACCACCACTCAAGGACCGTAATAGTTTAGTGTCTTTGGAAATTCAGAACATAATCTTTTAATCACGGTGAAAGATCTTAAACATCTCCCATAAAGATCTTCCCCTTTTGTTTTCTTACCTAAAACCTTTATTTATATCTTGGGGAAAAGAAAACATATAAAGGGTGATCTCAAATGCTCAGTAAGGGTAAGCATGGAGAAAATAAAACAAACCATATACATTTGAACTTAAAAACATGACCATACTTTTTAAACATCAAAATCTTGATCAATGACGTAAAACATGGCAGCACATAAGGCATAGATCATAATGGAACATAAATAATGATAAAATAGAATGGGAATAAAAAATGTAATTGTGGTAACCATTAATCACATGATATTATTTCTATAGTACCCAAGACATTGCTGCCAATACCATCATAGTGGACAAAGTCCCTTTATGAATTGAGTTCACTCCTCGTTCCAGTCCTGTATCACTAAAATAGATTAACTTTCCGTACCAGCCATGTCTATCTCATGAGATATAAATCTTTACCCAATGCATTGGAGAGATATATAGGTCCCACCCATGTCATAATGAAATCATTTTTACTTGTGCCACAAATTAAACATAAACCATTCATCATAACCCAAAGAATAAAATGGGTTTCATAAACATCATCCCATCATAATGTAATCCATATAAAACAAATGGATATAATTTCATCATAAGAAGAATCATACCATGTAAATAATAGAGGCATTATACTTCAAACATAATCATAATGTCATCTTAGATGGAAAATAGTTTTGACAAAACACTTGAAATGAATTTTTGAGGAAAATATCCTTTCTTCTTAAAAATAATTTTCTTTTCACAAAATTCCATTCAATTTTAAAATAAAAGGATTTTTTTGAAAATAATCATGAAATCCTGTAGATGAATCTTCATGAAAATTAGGCGTTATGAAACCGTAAAAATCCATTCATGTCGTATAAGTTAAAAAAAACATTCTTCTCGTACTTTTTCCGGAGAAGTCAAAAAGTACATCGTATGGTAAAAAAAAGAAAGGTTACTTACATACCATGTAGTAAAAGTCAAAAATGGGTAAAAAGGACTTTAAACATACATGAAACCATTTTTAGAAAACAGGGACATGAATGATAAATATAACCCCAGTAAATACTTACAAATAAACGTGATAGGAAAAGTTATCCCTTACCTTATGTATGATATGATTCATATGTATCCAAAACTCCTCTATAATGATTTAGATAATGTAATTGACTTATTAAAGAATAATATTAATTGTTATGATATCATATATGTTTCACTTATGACTTTATATTATC
This sequence comes from Viscum album, assembly GCA_963277665.1. Taxonomy (NCBI): domain Eukaryota; kingdom Viridiplantae; phylum Streptophyta; class Magnoliopsida; order Santalales; family Viscaceae; genus Viscum; species Viscum album. Next base: position 1,811,184,183 of record OY728142.1, on the reverse strand, counting down.
CGTTCTTTTGTAAATTCGATGTTAAAGCAGCGTTTTGGGTAAAATCGTTTCATTTATCGTACGTGTTTCGATTTTTTGTTCTTGATATTATTACTTATATCCTTATTTACTTAATTCTAGAATGTGAAACATGATTTATATATAATAAATATTCAGCATATAAATATATATGACAAATCGATAAATGGAATGAAATACACCGTTTATGGAGACGGTAGACCATACATACTCATGAGCACTGTTTTCATTTCCTTATTGAATTGAATGGAATTAAGTAGTTGAAACATATATGTACATAAATTCCGTATCATTATTATGAAATATCTTTCATGATTATTTATTATATATAATTTATAATCATACTTGAATGGTTAATCATGGAAAATGAATCTCATCGCATTCGTGGAGACGGTAGTTCATACGTACGCACGAGCAATGATATCGTTCCCATAATTATTTAATTGAATTGGATTGGATGATATAATATCTCTTAATAATTATTATGTTATAATAACCATATATAGTTATTATTAACACCATTATACCAATACAAGTAAGGTGGTGGTGGAAAAACTGATTACACCACGGCGTGGAGACGGTATTTCGTATGTACGCACGCACAATGATTTAATTTTTCGTAGGATGGATAGAAGGTGGAATGGGGTTTTTTCATATTTATAATATCATATAAGTATATTATTGATACTTATTGTATTACTTTACAATGAAACAACTAAATAAGAGGATGTTGAAGAAGAAAGAAACTTGAAAGAATCGGTAGAAGAAATCACCTCTTCCTCGACGTGCCTCCTTTAAAATTCCTCTTAAGGGACTAGAGTTGGTCTTTTGAGAAGACCAGAACCTAAAGAATATTACTAGGGAAGTTTATAAGAGTAATGGGAAGGGTTATTTTGAGATTGAAGGCTCAAATTTGGGTAAAGAGGAGAGGGAGGAGGTGCCCTTTTATAAGGGAGGAGAGGAGAACCTTTGGAAACCTCAAAAATATTAATTTATAATAAATTTAAAACCCACCTAAAAACTTCCAAAATGACTCAAATCCGAATATTAGATGAGATAGGTTTGTAATAAAATCAAACAATAAAATTTATCCATGTTGGGAATTTATTTTAAACATTATCAACTTGATTTATCCTTATTTAATCTATTTAATTTTATTTGTGGTAATATGATTATAAATTTTAAATTGTTATAAATAATTACTTAAGTGTTGTGAATTGTCCATAATTGGATAATTTATTAAATATTAGACCACATAAATTTTAATTTATAATTTGTAAACATTTATTTTATTTTTAAACAATTTTATATTATGTTATTTTTATAAAATAACAACAGTGTCAATTTTGACACTATTCATTTATTTGAATTTAAATAAAATCCATACAGAAGATATATTTGAAATAAAAGATTTAATAGATTAAAAACATCATATTTAGCTATAAAATTAGTGGAACACATTAAATAGTTCAAATTATATTTATTTTAATATTTTTAAAACCATTTATTTGATATTTCAATCAATAAAATAATTTCAACATCACTATTGTGTCACCTTTAATGATAATTATATAATCCCCAAAAATTCTGAATAAATTGATATGTTTTATATAATTTTATTATATGTCTGAAGAATATTAATTTTAGAAGTTTCATGAAGTTTATCAATAAAATAAAATTATTATTCTTATAAGATTTAAGAGAGTGACATGTTGTCACTTTCTTTGGTTTTAATAATAATTAAATTATTTTCAGGGTCAAAAGTCCATAAAATGAATCTATTCCTACCATTAGGCGATATGGGTCTTCTGTTAGTCCTCCAATAGAATTTTGGCTGGTGTTAGGGTAATTTTATAATCTTATTTTTACCGTTAATTACCTGATTTACCTTTAAATACAGCAAATAAAAATTACCGTAGTTACTATTCAAAATATCAAAAAAAAAATAAAAGTAACCTATTAAAATAATTTGGACCCACTAAATTCAAATATTGAATCCATTTTTAAAAATTAAAAACACATAAGTTGCAGTAATTAATTTAAAATTAATCCTGTTGTTAAGAAAACGAGTTTTAAAAGGTAAAACATTGCCAAAGATTGAAATGTTTTTACCTATGAATTCAATGTAAAATTAATGTTAATGACATAAATTATATTAAATGGTAAATATATATTATATTTATACTTTAAAACCATTAAATATTATAATTTAACCATATAAATTATTGCAATGAAAAAAGTTGTTTTTAATTAAAATATAGCGTGTTTTTACTATTCATTAAAATATGAAAGTTATCAGAATAATATGAAAAAATTTTCCAAAGAAAAATTTTATATCCTGATTCCAAAAAAGAATTTTATTTTTTCAAATTGAACTTATAAAAATTTCAAAAACTAAATTTAATGTGGGTGCGCCATCAAAAGGCGGCAAAACTGCATTTTTTGAAAAATACGTATTTTACCCGAAAAAATTATTTTGTTCTCATACCATGTTCTATAAAATGTGTAAGATGAATTATAATTTTATAAAATTAAAAATTCATTTAATACTATTCATAACGGCTAGTTCATAATATTATAATAATATATCATTGTTTAGTGAAACCTGGTATTGCATACTACACACGCTATCGGGGAAGGTCGTGATTGCGTGTAATGCATGACAAGTCAGGGATGCGTGTAGTTAAAGCTCCCTTTGATGTTGAGTATAACATAATCAATACTTATTTCATTTATACATTACACAAAATCTATACTTAATGTTGCGTAGAATAATTTCTACAAAACAAACTTGAAATTGTGTGTAACACGAGCCAAGAATAGTGTTGCGTATACTGCAAGCTAATACAGTGTTGCATATAGCACAAGATAATTTTAGTGTAGCATAATACACAAGACATAAGTTAAATTAAGAAGAATAATTCTCATAAAATCTCAGGTTGTTACATTTTACCCCCCTTAAAATGATTTTTCCCTCCAAATTCATCGGGGTTATAAATGGTTTACTACTTGAAGGTTTCTTTCATAGAAACCCGCGTCGTAAAAAGGAATACTAAAACTTAATTTTAGAAAGTGAAGTGTGAAACATAAGGTTTTCCCAAATTAACTCATCAATAGGTTTCCACGAAGGATAACATAGGGGAAAATATGGATATGGAAGAGAAATCTAACCATCAATTTCTGATGCAGAGTGGTAGAGAACATGACTATGAAAAATCCAACAATCACAAAGCCATAAATCTGTGATGATCTAAGGTAAAATCTGATTCATTGGATATGGGGACACTAGGACAACATTTTTGGTTTTCAAGATCTTTTCCCTAAAGTTGAAGAATTTGATTTAGAAGAAATACTTACTTTATTTTGGTACAATTTCACCGTTGTTCGTGCCTTGAACAATTTCCACTTCATCTCTTAAAGAAATGAAGTCTAATTTTTCATTATTTAAGTGTTAGTAGATCATGTGATAGAATTATGGGTCATTCCATCTGTCTCAAAAAAAGGTTAGAAAAAGTTATCAAATATACATAAGTCCATCTATGGTTTGGTTAATCGTATATGGTTCCAAAAATGGACTTATAATTTATCTATCATATGTCTTAATAAAATAAAACTAGTTTCTACTAACCAAGGACTTCCTGTAGGCTAGTGGTAGGCGATAAAGGCCTATCACACTACAATTGTGATTTCGATTCCTACAGCCTTGTTCGACGTGACGGGTTGTCGCCTGTTCTGAAGGTTGTCCTTTTTTTAAACCTACATTGTTATAATATCCCATCAATAATATCGAACAAAGTTCTAGCCTTATACAAAACTAACTTATGTTTAACATAATCCATTCCAATCCTTAGGCTTATCCAAAATACTTCTCTCCAAGATCATAAAGAAAACAATTACTAGAAATGTCATCTACCGAGCATGTGAATACCATCATTTTCCCCATATATCATACAATATATCTTGTTGGTCACATTACAAACATGTGAATTCCTTAATCATGTATTATCTTGAAAAATGAATACCCATTGAACCTTAGTGAAAACATGAATGCTGTCAAAAGTTAACTCTTTCCACATACCACAATCCCAAATTTCTATATACTCAAACCATGATATAACCTTTTCCTTATATCAGTTATGAGCTCATTTCATTTTCTCTTTATCCCTTCATTATTCGCATATCATCTTCTTTCCAAAAATATATCAATCAATTTTCATGGTTACCAGTACTATATAATTATTGAAAACCAATACATTGATATTCCAAAATTCCATGATACCATAAATGAGATTCCATGATACTATTTTGAAATCCCATTGCATAAACACTTAATCATTGAGACGCATGACCAATTTTCTCCTATCGACCGGTAAAAGTTCCGGTGCTCTGCTAATGTGAATAGCAGCACTCGGGTTGAATCCTCTGCGATGATACTTTGTAATAGTCGTTTATTTTTAGTTGATTGTATTTTGATTAGGGGGTTTGTTTGCAGAGATTAATTGAAATGATTGATTGAATATAATTTATTTAGAAAATTGATAAAGATTGGGGTGAGTTCATTATTAGGGATTTAATCTTGTGATATCCTTGAGATTTGCTTTATATTGCATTTAAATTAACACCCACTTCACATGTTAACGTCGATTAGAATTCCTAAGTGTTAAAGCTTTACTCCAAGCCTTAACTTAACTAGGATTCTAATATCAATCAGTAAATGTTTATGGTAGTGTATTTATGGTTTCAATAATCCATGTAAACCACATGATAAACGAAATATGTCATTAATCCATGACATATTAAGTCCAACATATACATTGTTAAATTAACGAATACTCATCGAGAAAATACACTCAATCACTTAACATCCCTAAATTTTGACTCACCCCAATGAGATATTTAATCAGCCATTTGGGTGTTTAATATTCTAGTTATAATAATTATGATGATAAATTAAGAATAGAAGAAAAAGAAAGGGATTAGAAAAGAGTAGTACGTCGAACACACACACAGGAACAATGATGATAATTAAAAACGAATTTTCGATTGAATGAGGAAGAAAAAGAAGGGAAGGGGATTCAACTGTATTTATAATATTTTAATAAAATTAATATTAAACTATATAAGGTGGATAAGAATAAGAGAAATTGAAGAACAAACTTGCATTAAAACAGAATTACAAACAAAAAGACTTACAAGATTACAAAAACGAAGAACACGAAAGTAAGTGAAAACAAAGAGAGGAGGAAAGGTCTCTTAAGTAAAAACTTGAGTATGGAAGGTCATACCAAGACTTCAGAAAATCGTTTTTTGTACCAATATGATCTCCTCTCTTCTAAAATGCAAACCCCACTCAAGGAGAGAAGAGGAGAGTATTTATAGCCCAAAGAGTGGACTGTTTTCATTCCCAATCTATCTTTCCAATTGCATCGCCATGTTTGATATTCAGACAGTCGAATATCGAGAAATCTCCTCCTTCAACGTTGTATATAATAAATTTTTCCAACTGCTCTCAAAATTTGGAGCCATTTGGACCTATGTAGCCAAAGTTATGGCCGGTTTACTAAACATTTTTAATATGTCCATTTCAATCAAGTCTTTTTGAATTCCAAAATGTGAAAGGGTTTTGGAATAGGAATATACCTTCAAAACTGAATTATTTATTCAACAACTTCGGCTGACTATATCCCCTCTTTCAAACTGAAAAATCTCAGCTTTATTGGATGCTTACATCATGAGATATGTCAAGAATATTATACTTATTTTATTTCTCGACCAGAATGGTGGGCTGGACTTCAAGGAATATATTCGGCCACTTGTGTTTGGATTTGGGCCTTGAAATTTTTATAAAAGACTCCTTACATTGTACCCAGAACTATGGTTTAGAATAATGGAACTTGGACTATTGTATTTAGCCCAGTAAATCAATCTTCATGAATAGTCCAGTTTCTTCACAGATTCTTTGGTCTTGTTTGTGAGGACCATATGACCCTTCAAATGGAAATATTGGCTCATGGTACCTTATAATGAAATGTTTTATAGTTAAAGGGGAATCATATATTACAATAACCACACAATTTGAATTAATATAGTGATATTTATTATTAAAACAGTAAACTGACTCAATTGGACTGCTTCTAAAAATGCTAAAAAATTATACTTAATATTAAAACATTAATATTTCACTCAAATTATGCACATTTCATATAAAAACAGTAAAGGGAGTATATAATAAGACATGAAAATAATAACAACATCAACTCCCCCACACATAGTCTTGTGAATTTCCTCATGTGCAACAAATATAAAAACATGACAAAATCATTTTCACTCACCAACAAATATTAAAATTTTGTTTTCTTCAATCAGGGGAGGTTTAAACTATTTCACTCATCAATTTTGAATTCCACCACAAGTTGTTACAAAAAAAATGTTCCAAAACTAATTCATTTTTTCATGCTCAAATTTAGAAATGGAAAATGTGGACACTCAAAACTCACATCTCTCAAGATGATAAAATTCATTTGTGGAGGTTCACCCTTTTACCAACCAAAAGTGAAAATCTTAGAGTTTGAAAGAGCTCTCAGCTTCCAATAACTATCCAAAGTGCACATGAATCAAGTTTTATTTTTAAGGAGTTTTTATGTGGATATGAGAAGTTAGGAATACAATGTCCAAGAGAGAGAATAAGAGGGTTAAAACACCAATATATAAAAAGCAATTCACATTTTTTTTGAAATAAAACATGGAAGGAAATGAAAACACATATTTACAAGGGAATGATTGTGTGAAGAAATACATAATATAGGAATAAAATATGAAGGTAATGATAATATAGAATATTTACAAAACCACAAAACTTCTCCCAATGACATAAGAATATAATGCAAGTGTTATTTTTTTTCTTTTTTTTCTTTGTTTTTTAGAAAGTTGACCTTGAAACAGATCTCACACTCATATCCCTACCCATGTTTGATCTCCTAACAATACAAATTTTAATATTTATAACAAGATCAAAGGTTGAGAAAGAGTAATTTTTGACCTACCCAAGACACAACCCATTTTTTTTATTTTTTTTTGATTTTTTTGAACACTTGTCAATAACACTTACAATATTACATAAATAGAAATACATTACATTCACCAAAACACACTGAATGAAAACCTCTCCCCCACATTGAAATTGATGCTTACCCTCAAGCAGATGATAACTTGTTGAAAATCAATAATAGGGTACCCAAACAATGAAATCCAATCCCCCCACACTTAAATTTCAAAAAATTATGCAATGAAAATCCATGTTGATATTGGGTGGGAAACGGTATTGGGCTTGTGATGTGGCTATCAAAGAAAAGGTTTTCATAGGCTCGAAGGGGCTTTCAAAAGGAGGATTAATGTAAGGTAAATGGGAGGCTATTTGCTATTGTGATTCTCATGTGGTTCAGAAAATTACTCTATCATATTAATTCACAATAAGGTAGTAAATTGAGCTTGAAGGTCCACAAACTCAGGACTCATAAATGGGGGTGAAGACACACATTTTTAAAAGATGGCCATAGGTGGCCTTGGCATGAAATCAAATTTTGTTCCTCATGGTTGGGGAAAATCATTTTCCAAATAAAAAATTAAGCATTCAAAATTTGTTAATTTTGACAAAAAATTCCTTATCCAAAGTCATGATGAAAATACAAAATTTTTGAGATGAAAATATGTCTGTTAACTCCCCAAAATGGTTGGACAAAGTTTCAAAACTCGATGGTGAGTAAGCATGAATCTTGATTTTTTTTATTTTTTAAGTGATTGTTTTTTTGTTTTTTTTGTTTTTTTAGGTTTTTATTTATGTTTTTTATAAAGATACACCCACACAAAAGAGAAACTGAAAAAACAAAGGTTTTGATAAAGAAAGTGGTAAAAAAATGAAAGAGAGAGGAATAAGAAGAAATAGGTGGAGAGAGGAAGAGATAGAGAGAGAGTTAAAGGGAAAGAGGTGCCCCCTGGTTTGGATTTGGTGGGTTTCCATCTCCATCTAGTGGTGGGTCTACTATAGAAGTTGGGGATCTGATGGAAGTTGATGATTATTCCAGGACCGTGGGAAGTTACCTAAAAAATAAAATTCATTATTAATATAATGAAAAACTAAAAAGAAATTAAAATTTCATAAAAGTAAAAGAACACTTGGGTTGCCTCCCAAGATTCACTGCATTTATTTGTCTATAGCTAGACAGTTGTAGTGGACTACCCATAGTCTGACAGTGGACATCATATTTTCTCAACTCTAGTGTGCTTCCAGAAAAACTTCTCCTATGGGAGGACTAATGATTCATTAGATAATTTATTCCCATCCTTGTTGGTGTGCTTGAAATTCAATGGGGTTGGAAAGAGAATATTTCTATCCTCGCTTTGGTCTTCAACCTGAGGAATGATGTTATCCACAAAGTACTGGTTTTCTATGCTTGGAAATTCAGGAAGATGGCTCAATTCTGATGGTTCATTTATATAAGGATCAGATAACACAAAACCACAGTATGTGATCCCAATTGTTTTTGACTCATTTATTTCATCACTTACCGATGTAGAGTAAAGGGGATCAGTGGAGTCATAAGACTGAAGACAATTTTCAATATTATTTATTTCAATGTTGTTCACCAAAGAATGGTCAATTTGAACCTCACTAGGGATCACTTTATTTATTAGGGTACAAATATCACAAACATCGCTACCATCAGGACAATACAAACACATTAGTTCAGGGTTCACTTCACATATAACAATATTTTCAGAATCATGGATAGGAAAGGATGAATGTGGGATAATCAGATTTGAATCAACAAATGAGCATTCCAGTTCATTTTATTTATTACCATTCATGTTGGAGCATTGGAGGTCAGGGGTGATATGAGATTCAAAAGAGTTTTCAAGATCCTTTAGGTCAATGGAGTCTACATTTGTAATTTCAACATTAAATTATCCATTTATGACTTGGTTAATGAGGATAAAATATTCACAAACTCCTCTATTAGTAGAACATGAAGAACATGATGGATTGGGATTCAATACCCTCTCAGAGATAGTTTCAGAAGAATGGATAGAGAATACAGATTCATTCTATGATGGGTATTTCATGGATTAAAAAATATTGAACATGACCAGTTTTTCACCAAATTTCATGGATAAGATGCCAGCATGGACATCAATTTTGGTTTTATATGTCATGAGGAAAGGTATTCCTAGAATTTAGGGAGATCAAGAAGAGTTTTTCTCACCTTCCATGTCAAGGACAAAGAAATCCGCAGGGAAGATAAGATCATTCACACGAACAAGGACATCTTCAATTATTCCCTCAGGACTGGCTATGCTTCGATTGGCTAACTAAATGAAAATACCTATTGTATATATGGGACCTAGACCAAGTTTGGAAAAGATAGATTTGGTCTTGAAATTAATTGACGCTCCTAGGTCTATGAGTGCATCATCAAATTTGGAACTTCCAATTTGGCATGGGACCGTAAAGGACCCTGGATATTTGCACTTTATTGGAATAGAATGCTAGTTAGAAACATTTTCAAAGGTCCTAAGTTTCCTCTTGTGGGTACACAACTCATTGAGAAATGTGGCATACTTAAGAATTCTTTTATGGCATCTAAGAGGGGAATTTTGACTTCAACACATCTAAACATGTCGAGAATTTCAGGATCGGGTTCAAAGGACTTCTTTGGCTTAGAGACAGCTTGAGGAAAAGAAATTGGATTCTTAAGTGGAATTGAAGGAGGTGTGGGAATGGTTTCAGGTTCCTTTTCAAGTTTCTTTTTCTTTTCATTTTCTAGGTCAGCATTCAAAGTAGGGTTGGAAGACTTATCTTGAGGCATAGAAATTGTTTTTCCCAATCTAAGTGAAATTGAACTTACATTACCCTTGGGGTTGGGTAATGGTTGAGATTGAAGTTGGGAATAATTAGATGGTTTCTACTGACTAAGGTGGGATTCTAGTAGACCAATTTGGGTTTTAATGTTCTTGAGGCTTGAACGGGTGAAGGATGCAAGATCTTCCACTGCACTTTCCCATGGTTTCTTGGAAGAAGAGGCTTGCCCCAGATTGGGATTACCTGGATTTTGGTTCTTGGGGAAGCGATTGTATTGGTTTTGGAATTAGGAAGGCTTACTAGGGTAATGGAATCCAGGAGGAGGATTGTTCCTTTGAGGTTGAGGTATAAAAGAATAAGGTTGTTGGAAGTTACCAACACCTTGACCATATTGAAACTGGTTTGGTTTTTGAGGAGGGAATTGAGTAGTATGAGATATGGTATTTCAATACCTATGGCCTTGGTTATAGGAAGAAGAGTAGGGCTTAGAGTGAGGTTGATTGATGTTTCTAACAAACTGACCTGATAGTTGAGGATTGGTGTTCTGCTGAGAATATGCTGCATTGAGCCCCATTGGTCCAGATGAATCGGATTGATCCTCTTGAAGTTGTGGAAATGTGTCAGTTGGATGAGATGGAGAGTTCCAGATTCCATAGTTTTTGACAGGTCAGGGAAACATTGTTTGTGGAGAAGAAGAGGTTGGGGATTTGGTAGCCACAGCTAGTTGTCACACAAGACCCGTAAGTTCACTCATCCACTCTGTCATCTTGTTAGGATCAATTGATTGATTATCTTGGGCTTGTTTGACTTGATCATGTGCTCGATTATGGAATTGTTGTGTGTTTTTATCCATGTTACTTATGAGATCTCTTGCTGCTGCAGGAGTTTTATCAACACAAGCACCGCCACTTGCGGCATCAATGAGGGTTCTCTCCATTTCCAATAACCCCTCATAGAAGTATTAGATCAAGAGTTGGTTAGGAATTTGATGGTGTGGATAGGTTTACACACGCTTTTTGAACCTATCCCAGTACTCATGGAGTGATTCAATTGGGAATTGATGTATCCCACTTATTTCCTTTCGGATAGAATCAGTACGAGAAGCAGGAAAGAATTTCTCTAAGAAGAGTCGCTTCATGTCATTCCATGTGGTTATGGAACCAGGAGGAAGGTAGTAGAGCCATGAATTTGAGGAGTCGGCTAGGGAGAAAGTTAATGTTTGGAGTTTGATTTATTCCTCATAAACCCTTTGAGGCTTCATGGTAGAGCGCACCACTTGAAACTCTTTAGGGTGGAGATGTGGATCCTCACCGACTAGCCCGTGGAAATGAGGGAGAAGATGAATGAAACCCAATTTGAGTTCAATGTCAGCCTCTATGTTTGGATATTTAATACCAAGAGGTTTGTAATTCATATCAGGTGAAGAAAGTTATTTAAGTGTTTGTTCCCTAGGATTGGCCATTTCTAATTCAACTGGTTGGACAAGGACTGGTTCTTGAATTATTTGATTGTCTCCTATGTTCCTGCTAAGTTGGCGAAGTGTTTGCTCAATTTCAGGGTCAAACAAATCCGAGGGATTGTTTGGGAGGATATGGGGCATTCAAAGAGATTTTTAAAGAAAGAGGAATATGGGTTTTCTTTCTTTGCTTTTCGTTTATGATTTTTATGAGAAGATGAATTTTTCTTTGTGTTTTTTTTCAATTTTTTTAAAATTTTATTTTTTTGGTTTTTTATTACAATAACCAGAAACTAATGACTACTTAAAGCACCATCCCCAGAAACGGCACCATTTGAAATGAATGGCCAATTGTCGCCTATCGACCGATCAATGTTCCGGTGCTCTGCTAATGTGTATAGCAGCACTCGGGTAGAATCCTCGGGGATGATACTTTGTAATAGTTGTTTGTTTTTAGTTGATTGTATTTTGATTAGGGGGATTTGCTTGAAAAGATTAATTTAAATTATTGATTGACTATAATTGATTTAATAAATTGATAAATATTGGGGTGAGTTCATTATTAGGGAGTGAAGCTTGTGATATCCTTGAGCTTTTCTTTATATTGCATTTAAATTAACACCCACTTCACAAGTTGACGTCGATTAGAATTCCTAAGTGTTAAAGATTTAATCCAAGCCTTAACTTAACTAGGATTCTAATCTAAATTAGTACATGTTTATGGTTGTGTATTTATGGTTCCAATAATCCATGGAAACCACGTGATAAACAAAATATTTCATTAATCCATGATATATTAAGTCCAACATACACAATGTTAAATTAACGAATACTCATAGAGAAAATACTCTCAATCACATAACATCCCTAAATTTTGACTCACACCAATGAGATATTTACTCATCCATTTGGGTGTTTAATATTCTATTTATAATAATTATGATGATAAATTAAGAATAGAATAAAAATAAAGGGATTAGAAAAGAGTGGTACGTCGAACACACACACACGAACAATGATGATAATTAAAAACGAATTTTTGATTGAATGAGGATGAAAAAAAGGGAAGGGGATTCAACTGTATTTAAACTATTTTAAGAAAATTAATATTAAACTACATAAGGTGGATGAGAATAAGAGAAATTGAAGAAGAAACTTGCATTAAAACAGAATTAAAAACAAAGAGACTTACAAGATTACAAAAACAAAGAACACGAAAGTAAGTGAAAACAAAGAGAGGAGAAAATGTCTCTCAAGTGAAAAATTGAGTATGGAAGGTCCTACCAAGCCTTTGTAAAATCTTTGTTTGTTCCAATATGATCTCCTCTCTTCTGAAATTCCAACCCCTCTCAAGGAGAGAAGGGGAGAGTATTTATAGCCCAAAGAGTGGACTGTTTGCATTCCCAATCTGTTCCTCCACTTGCTTCACCAATTTGGATATTCAGACAACCGAATATCGAGAAATATCCTTCTTCAAAGTTTTAGATAAAAAATTTGGATGACTACTCTAAAAATTTGGGTTCATTTGGAATTATGTAGCCAATGTTATGTCCGGTTGATTAAACAATTTTAATCTGTCCATTTCAATCCAGTATTTTTGAAGTCAAAAATGTGAAAGGGTTTTTGAATAGGAATATGCCTTCAAAACTGAATTATTTATTCAACAAAGTTTTCCACCTATATCTCCTATTTCACAATGAAAAATCTCAGCTTTATTGGATTATTACATCATGAGATATGTCATGAATACTGTAATGATTTTATTTCTTGTCCAGAATCATGGGATGGACTTCAAGGAATATATTGGGACACTTTTGTTTGGATTTGGGCCTTGAAATTTTTATCCAAGACTCCTTAAATTGTCCCCCGAACTATGGTTTAGAATAATGGAATTTGGACTTCTGTATTTATCCCAGTAATTCAATCTTCATGAATAGTCCAGTTTCTTCACAGATTCTTTGGTCTTGTTTGTGAGGACTATATGAGCCTTCAAATAGAAGAATTTGCTCATGGTACCTTCTAATTAAATGTTTTAAATTTAAAGGGGAATCCAAAACAAAAAGAACCACCCAATATGGATCAGTATAGTGATATTTATTATTAAAATAGTAAACTAACTCAATTGGACTACTTCTAAAAATGCTCAAAAATTATACTTAATATTAAAATATTAATATTTCACACAAATTATGCACATTTCATATAAAATCATTAAAGGGAGTATATAATAATACAAGGAAATATTAACAACAAAAATCATTCCACAACATCATTTTCATACTCAACATCACAAATAGTGATCGCATATGACTTCCCTTTATCATTTGCCTTAATAGGTTTCTCACGTTGATCATCATTAACTATTGGATTAGGGAATTGATTAGCATAATTCCCCATTTACTTGCACTTGAAGCATTGAAGTGTTATTGGAGCGTTCTCTGTAGTCTTTTCTCTATTCACTTCATTAGCTACCTTTTTCCCATAACTTCGACACTCAACTGCTCGATGACCTTTTTTCCACACATAAAACATTTTCTAGTACATTTTAGGCAATATCCACCATGATTATTTCCACACTTTGAGTATAAAGAAACATCCATATTCTTTTCACCATTGTTCTTTGATTTATCCTTGAACTCCATATTTCATTTTTTTTCAAAACCATGAAATGGATATGTAACACCAACTTCCAGTTCTACCTTGATAGCACAACACACAATTTCTTCATAGCTACTGAAGTCTCTTATAGCTAATTCCCTTTGAAGACTTGGTTTTAAGCCACTGAAGAATCGATCAACTTTACTTTCAGGTTGGATGATAAAGCCAGATGCATACCTTACAAGCCTTGTAAAATTCACCTCGTATATACCAACAGATTCATCATCCTTTTTCTTAAGCTCAAGGAACTCCTTTTCTATCTTTGTTCGAAGAATATGAGGGAAGTACTTACTGAAAAAAAAAGTTCTTGAACTCATCCCATTCAATTGATTCAATTTCATCTTGTGGCCTTGTATTCTTAATTAGAGTCCACCACTGGTCTGCTTCACCTTCTAAATGGTAAATAGCCAGAATGACTTTTTCATGTTCTGAACATCGAAGTATGGAAAATATATTTTCAATGGTACTGATTCATTGTTCATCAACAAGTGGATTAGAAGACCCACTGAAAGAAGGTGGACGTTGCCTCATAAAGGAATCAATAGAATATTGTTCCCTTATCTGCTCATTTGGAAGTCCAGAATGATTCATTTCTTGTGTAAGTATAGAAATAATATTTTTCACTCCATCTCCAATAACATTGGTTTGTTCAGGAGGATAATCATTACATTGTCCATTACATTGATCAACACGGTTCTTTCGGGTTCCATCCATTGTCCAAAACCCAAAAATAATAGTGTGAGAGGAAAAAATCATGCTAGGGAAAACAACATAATAAAGGGGGAGTACCTTCAATATATAACATCTTAGGATTAATTCTAAGATTATTACCGTAATTCTAGGACTATAACCTATAATTAAACTTTACCATAGGGAAATCCCTAGACATACCTTAGAAATATCTCTAGGGATCTCACTAAATTTTCACATCCTAGTTTCCAAAGGTTGACTAAACCTTTCCTATGATACTAACTATAGAGACCCATGCTTGATGTACAAGGACATTAAATTAATTTTGTGGAAAAATTAATACATAATAAGAACCAACACTCAAGGACCGTAATAGTTTAGTGTCTTTGGAAACCTGAAACATAATCTTCTAATCAGGGTGAAAGATCTTCAACATCTCCCATAAAGATCTTCCCATTTTGTTTTCTTACCTAAAACCTTTCTTTATATATCGGGGAAAAGAAAACATATAAAGGGTATAGCATCCCACCTCTTTATCACATAAACTTTCATTACATTTTACAAAACCGAGGATCTTTAAGGTTTAGTGTCTTGGAAACCAGGAACTTTAAACATGAAAACATAAAACATTCTTCTAAAACACTTGAAAGGCTTCTCCTCATGTTCATCCTAGGTTCATTAATGCATCACATAACCTGGGATCATACATCAAAAGAAAGGGTGAGCAAAAAGCCCAGTAAGGAAAACAAGAGAAACATTTTACATGTGAACTTGAGATACTTCAATAAGGTCATGAAAAAGAACTTTAAGCCATGAGAATGAAATAAGAAGGCATATCATAATAAAAATAACATTTTTCATAACTTGAAAATGTGGATACATCATTTAACATAGACAATCATGAACATATCACCAATGTCCGTCCCCAAGGTGTCATTTGAAAATTACCAAGGTTATTCACCAAGGTATCGTGAAAATTGTAATCTCTAGTGGTTACATCATTACCCAATGCATTGGAGTGCTATCAGGGCACACCCTTAAATTTGCCTTTATAATCACACGAGCCACATATATCATCATCAAAAATTTCATAAATAACCCATATAGCATAAAACAAACGGGTTTCATTTCATAATCATAACGTTTTAAAAAACTGCTTTAAAGACATGATCTTTACATCACTTTAAAACCCACAGAAAAGGAAGGTGGGTCTCATGTATGTAAATCCCAGAATTTAAAATAGAAAATTTTGGTATATATGTGAATACCCCTTTAGAAGAAAGAGCTTTGAGTATTCACTTAATAATATAAAAGAACTTTAGAAAAAGAGAGAGACATTATGAGACGGAAATTCTGCAGCATAACGACTATGTTACGAGGTTTTAGAAGACATTAAAAAGAGAGGTAAAATGGGTCAAACATTCATAAATGACCCATAAAATAGTAGATGGATAGAATAAGAAGGATACATCATCATGGTAATTAAATTTCAAGGACATACCATTTGAAATGAAAAACATGGAAGGAAGACAAAAATTAGATTTCTCTTATGAAAGTTCGGCAGCCTAACGGCGTTACTTAAACTTCAACAAAAATGATTTGAAAAGATCAAATAGGGTCTCTCATCATGTGAACATAAGAGTTAATTATGATATATATAGAGATAATTCCCCAACATAACAAAAAGGAACTTGAAAGAATTGACATGAAAGTATAACTTCAAAACGAGAAGGGTGAAGAACCACTTAAAAATTCGGCAGCCTAACGGTGCCACTTAAAACTTCAAAATACTGAATTGAAGAGATCAAATGGGGTCTCTAATCATATGAAAATAAGAGTCCAGTATGATAGATATAGAGATAATTACCCAACATAACAAAAAGGAACTTGAAATAATTGACATGAAAGTAGAACTTCAAAACGAGAAGGGTGAAGAACCACTTAAAAATTCGGCAGCCTAACGACGCCACTTAAAACTTCAAAATACTAAATTGAAGAGATCAAATGGGGTCTCTCATCATATGAACATAAAAGTCCATTATGATATATATAGAGATCATACCCCAACATAAAAAAAAGGAACTTGAAAGAATTGACATGAAAGTAGAACTTCAAAACGAGAAGGGTGAAGAACCACTTAAAAATTCAACAGCCTAACGACGCCACTTAAAACATCAAAATAATGAATTGAAGCGATCAAATGGGGTCTCTCATAATATGATTATAATAGATCAGTATGATAAATTTAGAGATCATACCCCAACATAATAAAAAGGAACTTGAAATACTTTACATGAAAATAGATCTTGAAAAATGAGAAGGGAGGAAGAATCCGTTACAAAACTTTCGGCAGCCTAACGACGCCACTTAAAACTTCATAAAACGAAATAATGAGAGCAAGATGGGATCTCTCATTATATGGACATGAAAAGGGCATTAAGAGGAGTATAAAATAACATCCTCCAACATAAGAACATGGAGCATAAAAGGAATGACATAAAAGAGATTACTTGAAATGAAAGAGAGAGGTCAGACCCCTTACCTTAAAACATAACTCTTAAAACTCAAAGGTTTGGACCTTGAGGGATTGGGGGAACCATGGGAGGACTCCTTGGGAGGTAATGAGACCAGAACTTCGTTGGGGGAGAGTGGGGAGTCGAATGGATGAGAGGATGTCTTGGTATTTATAGGGAAAGTGAGGGGACAAGGCATTAATGGCAAAGGGACACCTCATTAGTGGTTTTGGAAAAACCATGGGCTTGCCCATGTTATTTGCCCATGGTATTGGTCACTTGGGACACCTCATACCTTATCTCACTATTCATAATTCGAACATATTTATTACAAACTTAATACATCATTTAATGTTGTCATTAAACACCCGTAACTTAAAAACTGTATTTTCACTATTCATCGAAAATTCAACTTTCTCAGAATAATCCCAAAATTTCACCTTAACCAAATATCAACGCTCTGATTAAAAATATGAACTCCATTTTATAAAAAAAAATTTCTAAATATTTTTAATTTAATTTTTATATAAAAACACTATTCACCGAAAATTCATTTTTTTCAGAAAAAACCCCAAAAATTACCATAGCATAATATCGGTGCTCTGAGTTCAAAAATGAAATCTGTTTTATAAAAATAATTATCTAAATATTTTTAATTAAATTTTTAA
This sequence comes from Viscum album, assembly GCA_963277665.1. Taxonomy (NCBI): domain Eukaryota; kingdom Viridiplantae; phylum Streptophyta; class Magnoliopsida; order Santalales; family Viscaceae; genus Viscum; species Viscum album. The sequence continues at coordinate 1,811,166,324 of OY728142.1, read as the reverse complement.
TTAAAAAACACTATTCACCCGAAAAAACTAATACTTGAATAATAATTTATGAAACCGTTATTTAACTATTTTATTGAATCACATTACTTAATCAAGGTGCCTAGATTATATTAATATTTTCTTTAAGTGAGATTACTAATCCATTTGGACACATTACTAATCCTAATCATAAAATCACTATTCATAATTTACTATTAATCAAAAAATAAGTTGATCTTATTAGACTCTAAATTTCGTACTGAACATAATTGTAGAAGACCATTTTTCGAAAAACATTACACATTTTTAATTATTTAAGTTTTACACAACCATTTTTGAAATATCCTTTTTCTAAAATTCATCAAAAATATGCATACTATATTTATCCGGTCATTTGAAAATTCATAAACTTCATCATAAGAAGAAATCCCAATTTTTATTTAAAACAAAGGATTACACAAGGAAGTTACGGTCTCCTTACATAGCCCCTTATCACACCAGCATAGGACCTAAGTGTAAGGTGTGCTAAGGTGAGAGAATCCGAGGGAGGCTCGGCCAACATCGCACGAGTAGAAATTTCTATCAGTTTGAACTTCTCGCGAAGGCGATCCCGTTCTAGATTTATACGATGAAGTTCAGCTTGGGTTTGGTCCAGAGTAAAGCCCAGTGGTGCAACCTCCTTCCCAAGCTCTGTTAGATGGGTTTCGATTGGTCCAAGACTACTGGGTGAGGCCATCAAATCTTCTTTCTATATTAATTAACCAAGATTACTTGTATTTAGAGACAATAATCAAAATGTTTAGTTTCCAGTGGTCATATTGACCAATGGTCATATAACAGTAAAAAACCAACAGTATCATTTTAATTATACTCGTGTTATCAAATGAAACATTTTTGTTGAGTATAAAAATAAAATAATACATAAAATTAGGAAACAAGATTTATTCAAAATTTCGGGTTGTTACAAAGGGTGAGCTCAAATACTCAGGAAGGGTAATCATGGAGAAAATAAAACAAACCATATATATTTGAACTTAAAAACATGACCATAATTTTTAAACATCAAAATCTTGAGAAATGACGTAAATCATGGCAGTACATAAGGCATAGATCCTAATGTAACATCAATCATGATAAAATATCATGGTAATAAAACATGTAATTGTAGAAACCATTAAGCACATGATAGGATTTCCATAGTAGCCAAGGCATTGCTTCCAAGACCATCATAGTGGACAAAGTCCCTTTCTGAATCGAGTTCACTCCTCATTCTAGTCCTGTATCACTAAACTGGATTAACTTTCCATTCCATCCATGTCTATATCATGAGATATAAATCCTTACCCAATTCATTTGAAGGAGATATAGGTCCCACCCATCTTATAATGAAATCATTCTTACTTGTGCCACAAATTAAACAAAAATCATTCATCATAACCCAAAGAATAAAATGGGTTTCATAAACATCATCAAATCATAATGTAATCCATATAAAACAAATGGATATCATTTAATCATAAGAAGAATCATACCATGTAAATAATAGAGACATTATACTTGAAACATAATCATAATGTCATCTTAGATGGAAAATAGTTTTGAAAAAACACTTGAAATTAATTCTTGGGGAAAACATCCTTTCTTCTTCAAAATCATTTTATTTTCACAAAATTCCATTCAATTTTAAAAGAAAATTATTTTGTTTAAAATAATCATGAAATATTGTAGAGGAATCTTCATGAAAATTAGGCATTATGAAACCATAAAAATCTGTTCATGCTGTATAAGTTAAAAAAACATTCTTCTCGTACTTTTTCCGAAGAAGTCAAAAAGTACCTCGTATGGTAAAAAAAAGAAATATTCCTTACATACCATGTAGTAAAAGTAAAAAATGGGTAAAATGGACTTTAAATATACATGAAACCATTTTTAGAAAACAGGGACATGAATGATAAATATAACCTAAGTAAATACATACGAATGAACAATCTCGAATAAAAACGTGATTGGAAAAGTTATCCTTAACCTTATGTATGATTTGTTTCATATGTATCCAAACCTCATCTATAATTATTTTAATAATGTCATTGACTTATTACAGAATCATATTCATTGTTATGATATCATATATGGTTCACTTATGACTTTATATTACCTGTTCTTTTGTAAATTTCATGTTAAAGAAGCGTTTTGGGTAAAATCATTTCATTTATCGTACGTGTTTCGATTTTTTGTTCTTGATGTTATTACTTATATCCTTATTTACTTAATTCCAGAATGTAAGAAATTATTTATATATAATATATATTAATCATATAAATATACATGACATATCGATAAATGTAATGAAAAACACCGTTAATGGAGACGGTAGGCCGTACGTACGCATGGACAATGTTTTTATTTCCTTATTGAATTGAATGGAATTAAGTAAATGAAACATATATGTAAATAAATCTAGTATAATTATTATGTAATATATTTAATAATTATTTATTATATATAATTTATAATCATACTTGAATGGTTAATTAAGGAAACTGAATCTCATCGCATTCAGATGGTAGTCCGTACGTACACACGAGCAATGATATCGTTCCCATAATTATATAATAGAATTATAGTGGATGATTTAATATATAAGAATCAGTATGATGTTATAATAACCATATATAGTTATTATTTACACCATTATACCCATCCAAGTAAGGTGGTGGTGGAAAATCTGATTACACCACGGCGTGGAGACTTTATTCCATATGTATGCACGCGCAGTGATTTCATTTTCCGTAGGATGGATAGAAGGTGGAATGAGGTAGTTTCATATTTATAACATCATATAAGTATATTATTGATACTTATTGTATTAATTTACAATGAAACAACTAAATAATATGAAGTTGAAGAAGAAAGAAACTTGAAAGAATCGGTAGAAGAGATTACCTCTTCCTCGATGTGCTTCCTTTAAACTCCCTCTTAAGGGACTGGAGTTGGTCTTTTGAGAAGACCATAACTTCCAAAATATTATTATGGAAGTTGAGAAGAGTAATGTTCAGGGTTTTCCTAGCTTGAAGGCTCAAAGTTTGGTAAAGAGGAGAGGGAGGAGGTGCCCTTTTATAAGGGAAAAGAGGGGCTCCTTTGGAAACCTCAAAAATATTAATTTATAATATATTCAAACCCCACATAGAAACTTCCAAAATGAATCCAATCAAAATCTTAGATGAGATAGGTTTTTAATCTCATAAAACAATAAAATTTAGACATGTTGGTAATTTATTTTAAACATTATCAACTTGATTTATCCTTATTTAATCTATTTAATTTTATTTGTGGTAATAAGATTCTAAATTTTAAATTGTTATAAATAATTAATTAAGTGTTGTAAATTGTCCATAATTAAATAATTTATTAAATTTTAGAAAATATAAATTTGAAATTATAATTTTTAAATATTTTTGTGATTTTTAAACAATTTTATATTATGTTATTTTTATAAAATAACAAGAGTGTCAATTTTGACACTATAATTTATTTGAATTTAAATAAAATACACACAAAATATATGTTTGAACTAAAAGATTTAATAGATTCATAACATGTCATATTTATCTAGAAAATTAGTGGAACACATTAAATAGTTCATATTATATTTATTTTAATATTTTCAAAACCATTTATTTAATATTTCAATCAATAAAATAATTTCAACATCCCTATTGTGTCACATTTAATGATAATTATTTAATCCCTAAAAATTATAAATAAATTCACATGATATAGATAATTTTATTAGCTTTCTGTAGACTATTCATTTTTGATTTTCATTAATTTTATCACTAAATTAAAATTATTATACTTATAAGTTTTAAGAGAGTTAACTGTTGTCACTTTCTTTGGTTTTAATGATAATTAAATTATTTTCATGGTCAAAAGTCCATAAAATGAATATATTCGGACCCTTAGGTAATATGGGTCTAATTTTAGTCATCCCATAGAATTTTGGAAGCTGTTAGGGTAATTTTATAATCTTATTTTTACCCTTAATTACCTGATTTACCTTTAACTGCAGTAAATAAAAATTACCGTATTTACTATACAAAAAATAAAAAAATTAAAGTCTAATATTAACATAATTTAGTCCCAATGAATTAAAATGTGAAATCCATTTTTCAAAATTCAAAACACAGAAGTTTCAGTAATTAATTTAAAATTAATTCTGTTGTTAAGAAAAAGTGTTTTAAAAGTTAAAACATTGCCAAAGATTGAAATGTTTTTACCTATGAATTCAATGTAAAATTAACGGCAATGACATAAATTATATTAAATGGTAAATATATATTATATTTATACTTTAAAACCATTAAATATTATAATTTAACCATTCAAATTATTGCGATGAAAAAAGTTGTTTTTAATTAAAATATAGCGTGTTTTTACTATTCATTAAAATATGAAAGTTATCAGAATAATATGAAAAATTTATCCAAAGTGAAATTTTATATCCTGATTCCAAGAAAGAATTTAATTTTTTCAAATTTAACTTATAAAAATTTAAAAAACTAGAATTAAAGTGGGTTCGCCATCAAAAGGCGGAAAAACTGCAATTTTTGAAATATACTTATTTTACCCGAAAAAATTATTTTGTTCTCATTCCATGTTCTATAAATTGTTTAAGATGAATTATAATGTTATAAAATTTAAAATATAGTTAATACTATTCATAATGACTAGTTCATAATATTATAATAATATATCATTGTTTAGTGAAACCCAGTATTGCGTACTACACACGCTATCGAGGAAGGTCATGATTTCATGTAATGAAAACCAAGTCAGGGATGCGTGTATTTCAAGCTCCCTTTGGTGTTGATTATAACATAATCAAAAATTATTTCATTTATACATTAAACAAAATATATACTTAATGTTTCATAGAATAATTTCTACAAAACAAACTTGAAACTGTGTGTAACAAGAGCCAAGAATAGTGTTGCGTATACTGCAAGCTAATACGGTGTTGCGTATAGCACAAACTAATTTTGGTGTAGTGTACAACATAAGACATCAATTAAATTAAAAATAATAATTCTCATAAAATCTCGTATTGTTACAGAGAGGGAAACTTTCATCCTTCATAAATCATTCATTTTCACTCTTTCCCCCATTTCAGTCCCCACATGACCTCATCACACTCATTAGAGCCATAATATCAGGTTTTGTTTCTTGGAGAATTAAAATTTGGTTGATTTGGGGTGATTTCTTTAACTTCCCTTCAAGAAAGTGTTTCTCTATCTGATTTCTTCCCTTTAATTAGGGCTTCTTCAACCTTTCATGAAGTTACTTTATGTCCCGAAGTTAGGGTTCAAACTTAGGTTTTGATTTTGTGTATTTTTGGTGAAATATTGTGGATTTAGGTTGGGTTTATCTCCCTTTTGGTGTGGCAGTGGTGTGGTTAATGTTTCACACCAAGATTCATGGGTTTTGACTCAAAAGGTAGGATATTCCATGGTTAACCATTAATTGATGATTTAGTTTTCTTAGTTTACTAGTTTTTCATGTTCCCCATATGCTGTGAGTGGTGTGAAAACTATTTTTTGAGGGATTTGGTTAAGCATTTAATTTTATAATTTCATTTTTGTTGAAGTTGTGAACTTTTCAAATTTAACACATGTGGTATCTTTTGTGGCTATTTTTTAAAATATGAAATTGATGTATTAGTTGTTGAAAGGGGAAGAAAATTCTCTTTTGTTAATGCCTTAATGTCATGTGGGCCTTGTAAGGGGGTTTTTGGAATATGTTTCGTGTGTAAACCTTTTTGGTACTTCTTGAGAGCATTTTATGGAAATGGGTGTTTTCATTTGTATCTTTAGTTGTATTATTCAAGGTGGTTTTATAACATATGAAATTGGTTTTATAAATGTCTATAGGGATTATAATTATACTTTGGTAGTGTTTTCGTGGGGTTTTGTCTTTGAAATATTGTTTTGAAATGGGTTTTATGAGTAAAGTTTGGGTATACTCTTTATAATTGTTTTATGAAATATTTGAATGGCTTAATGATTTATGTAAGAGGTGAAACCATATTGGAAAACTGTTTTAGAGTGTTTATATTTTTAAATGGTACATTTTAAATGTGAAAGGGGTTGTTTCATGATGTGTTCCATCTTGGAAATGTTTTATAAAAATATTTTATGGATTTACTAAAGTGTGTAAGAGATATAAAAGTGATGTGGGATGTTTTGTGTGAGTGTGATGTGAAAAATGGATTTTGGTTATGAAAAAGGTATTATGTAACATGTGAGTGGTATTTTTTGTGAGTTGGAATATATTTTAATGGTTTTATAAAATTGTTTAATGGATTTATGGAAGTGTTAAATAAATGTGAAAAGTGTTGTGGGCTATTTTGGTGTGAGTCAGATTTAAAAATCAATTTAAATTAAAAGTGGACTTTTGTGACTTGTGTGGTATACATGTGGGATTTTTGATGAATTTGAGATGTGGAAATGATATTTTCATGTGAAAAGTATATTTATTGACATCTTTAACTTGTTGAGCACAAGGGGAAACCCATGTATCTAGGTGGGTGACGTGTATAGTATGCTAGTGAATCGGTAAAGTTTGGCCTCAGTTTCACTTAACATGATTGGTACTTAAAACTCTAACTAAAATATGATGATGATGATTGGGGATTACTAGGTTATGGGTATGTTTTATACTAGTGGATCATGCATGAGAACAAATATTTGTGTTGGTTACTCTCACCAAGATACGAGGTACCTAGGACCCACATTTAGCTGATGCCTAGGGGTTATTTTCTATTTCTTGTGCTCATTAGATCCTTTATACTTACTGTTGGAATATAAAATATTTGGATAGAAAATAAAGTATCTTTGGAATTTATTTTAAAATTGTTGATTCTTTTAATTACCCCACTTGAAAACTGATTTTTTTAATGTGACATCTTTTAGAAATTGTAACTAGAAATTACATGTTTTTGAAAACTTGCATGCTTTTCATATTTGAATGTTTATCACATGGAATATATTAGTGGTGATATTATATTGGACTTTGTCTCACATCCTAATTACACCTTTGGGTTTAAGTAGACTTGTTTTATTGATGTCGCAGGTTCGGTATAGTTTATAGTGCTAGTGGTTCAGGTTTCTTGTAGGTTCTTGGTGGTGATGTCTTGTGGAGATGGCTTGAGGGCAGTGACTCTTGCCATGAGGGTTCATGGGATGCTTATTTTTGGTTTTGTACCTTTTTTATAGTCTTTTTGAGTTGTTTTAAACTATGTAATTCAGTTCTGAATTTTTCGAAAAGATTGTTTGGTTTGAAAAATCCAGATTCGTTTTATTGGATTCATTTGTTTTTTTAAGTTTATAAACTTGGGAAAATCATTCCCAATTTTTAGTTTATGATACCATGGAACTTTTGAAAGCCCCTGGAGATCGACAACTCCCTTCAGTCCATGTTTCGGGTGGGGTTTGATTCTGGTTTTGACTACGATGAGATTCGGTTCGTGATAAAACAGTATCAGAGGATGTTTTGGTTAACTCTTTGGGTCATGTTATTTGGGAAACAATTGGGATAGTCTGAGGTTAGGATTTTCAGGACTTGGTATTCAGGTTATGGGTAGTGATTCTGATCACCACACCTCATGTTGGGATTCGAGTTTCTAGGGGAAGTCAGGATTTATCTGATTCCTTTCGTTTTCTTGGTTTGATGATGACTAAGGGAAATGAAAAGGGAGTTGGTTTAATGGTCTCAGCAAGCTCTCAAGGCCTGAAAATCCATGTGGAGACAGGGAAAGTTTCCTAGAACACTCTCTGTGATAGTGAAGTAGTTGGTGTATGGCCGCCAACCATATGTCCAAGTCACCCACCAGAACTTGTTTCCTCTCGCATTGTCTTGTGTCCTATAGTTTTTAAATCTTGTAAGTTCAGCTTTAAAGAAAAAATGACATGGTTTTAAGAAGTGAAAAGTTTTTGTGAAATGATTTTATAATAAATATGGAATTTTTGGATTTTTAAAATGGGAGAACTAAATTTTAAGAATTGTATTGGAATGGAAAATGGTGTGATTGCACCTCTTTTGAAAGCATGAACTATGTCAAGGTTGGTTTTGAAAAAGTGTTTCTAATAGAGTTTTATAAACTGTTGTAAGGCGTTTTAATGGGATGAGATGTTTTGAAATTGATGTGAATAGATTGGAAGTGAATTTTTATTTGAATGATTGTTCCTTTCTGAAATTTTTTGGTAAGCTTAAATTTGGGTTGGATTTCACGGTAAGTGATTTTGAGAAAAAGAGGTATTGGTTTACAGTTTCAGTTTTGAAAAGTAGAAAGATTTTTTTAACCTTTGGTATTTATGTGAGCGATCACATGCATGGTGTAACGCTCCGACCCCAGTTACCCAGAGTCGGTGCATTATTACGTAGCATTGGCATGATCACAAAGATCAATTTTCGAAAGACCAATTAGTTTAGTAGCCTTGGAAACACTAGATACATTCATAAGTCTTACATTACATCAAAAATTGAACAACTACAATAACAAAGTCTCCATAGTCCACACTCATATCCTCTTCTGACTATCCCTGCAGGTCATTCATAAAATACTTCTTCACATCCTGGAAAATATTAAAACATTGAAAGGGGTGAGCTCAGATGCTCAGTAAGGATAAAAATATAGCGGAAGCTTTCATAAATAAACATGAACATTTAAGGCAATGTATAACTAAAACAAAATCCTTTTAAACTTGAACTTTAGCATAATATTGAAAAATTAAAATGAAATAATGCCATTTACTTATTCACATGGATATTCTACTGGTCGAATAATCACACGAAATATCAATAACCACTTTCATAATGAATTAATGCATAATTCCAAACTATCATAACCATGTAGCCAAGGCCTCGTGCCAAGACCACAAATAAGATTTTGTCAAGTCATCGTTTCGTGAGGTAGAAATTCGCCATCCACAGAAACAGTATGTTCTATAACCATTAGATGTAGGTGTGTGAAAGTTTAGCTCGAATACTTCTTATAAAAACATCCTAGTATATTGAGGATACTGTTGTTGTTACAAAATAAATTAATAAAAAGAGTTTATGGGGTTGGAGAAGCAAAATAAAACAAAATAACAAAAGAGAAGACATTACCTTAAAATCGGGTAACTCTTTTTGATTTGAGAAAAATGCTTCCTTGGGAAGAATTATGCCCAAAGTGAGGATTCTAGGAGTAATATAGGTAAGTGGAGAGATTATTTGGGTAGATTTTGGCCAATAAAAATGGCTTGAGGGTTTGAATAAGGTGGTAGAGGTGGGGGCCTTTTATAAGAGGAGAGGAGGGGCACTCTTGGAAATTAATGAAATGTTACTTTATTATGAAATGATTTTCGGATTCTAAATTTCCCAAATTGATATATTTTGAGGATAAGGTGATAAGGGTTCTAAATATACTCATCCAATAGGTTTTTTACAAGTGTAAGCCTTAGATTTTACGTAATCTTTTCATTTTATTTAAATCGTTAATTAATGAGGTAATTGCTGCATCATCATTGTATCATAGAAATTTTAATTTATTTAATGTCTAAAAATTATAAAAAAATATCATGATGTAGGAAAGATTTTTATCTTTCTAATTAATATTTATAGTCAAAAATATGACTTGTATAACCCCATTTAAAATTTGTTTTAGTAAAAGAACTCATGTTTGTGACATTTTTATTTTAACATTAAATAAAAAGTTTTTAATGTCATTTTCCTAACAAAGTGGCTCCATGGGGTCCCCAAGTTGACCCATGGATTGTATTGGTCGGACATGACTCATCCAATAAGGTTCGGGCATGTGTAAAGGTATTTTCATATTTTTATAATATCATTTTTACCTTAAATTTCACTAATTACCTTTAATCGCGATTAATAAAACTTAAAAGTTACTATTCACAAAAAAAATTATTTTAATCCCATTGAACCACATTTTACATACTAATGAAAACCATGTATGTAGGATTTTTGAAATTCAATTCATAGAAGCGGTAAAATTTCATTTAAATGAAAAATCAGTTTTTTAACTACCACTTAGTGGTTTCACTATTCATCAAAAATTGAAGTTTTTCAGAACAATGCCAAAATTTCACCCTAAGCTATAATTGATATTCCAAATTCAAAAATGATATCTATTTTACAAAATTCCAAACATATAAGTTGCATTAATTAATTTTATAATTAATTCCCGCTGTCACAACAAATAGCGTGTTTTTAAGAAACAATATATATCAAAAGATTGACAATTGTCTATGTCCAATTTTAAAGTGAAATTAATTCTAATGACCACCATTGGATAAAATTGTAAAAATATATTCTAATTATAATTTAAAACCACTCAATAGTATAATTTATCACTATAAATTATTTGTATTATAAAAGTTTTTTTTAAGTATTTTTCATTATTCATTAAAAATTGGAAGTTCTCAGAAAAATACCAAAAATTCAACATAGGATAATTTCGATATTACGAATCCAAAAATGAAGTCCATTTTGAAATATAAAATTTATATAATTTTAAAAAGTTGGTATTACTATTCATAACGGCTACTTTGATTAGTCGCGGTGTGTTAGAACTCGAACTTGCGTACAATACAAGCTATTGCATTATTAAAAGAGAAGCGTATCATGGAATATCAGGGTGTTACATTCTCCCCTCCTTCAATAAATTGCGTCCTCGCAATTTGAAATTTTTCTTTGAAAATAAAATGTTGAAAATAGAAAATACCTTTGTGGAAAACCCACATCGGAAATAAGGTTACTAAAATTTAGCCTTAATAAGAGGGAAAGGGAAATGAAAAAGTCACCACCAAATTATGATCTCGATAAAGAGAACATTAGTGGAAATTAGAGACATATAATTGGAGGAAAAACGTAAATATTTATAGGGAGTGATTGAGGTCATCAATCACAAACAAGTGTAAAATTGAGGGCCTCAAAGCTTTCAATCTATGTTGATTTAAAATATTATCAGTTCAACAAGACATAAGGTATTAGGATAACACATTTTTTATTTTAATATCCCTTTACTATAGTTTAAGAATTAATTTATTCATAGAATAAGAGATAGGTATATATATATATTTATGCTTGACATGTAGAGTTTCAACCTTCAACTAATTTCTACCACAAGCTTTCACTCAAAAAAATAATAGAACTCAAAAATATTATATTTATCTTAATAGTACAAGGTTAAAAATATTAACACATACCATTTAGATTAGGAAAACTATTTTGTAATAACCAGGGACTTCCTGTAGGATAGTGGTAGGTAATAAAAGCCTGTTGCACTATGGTTGTGGGTTCGTTTCCTACAGCTTTGTCCAACGCGACGAGTTATCCCCCAACCTGTAGGTTGTCCTTTTCCTAAAACTATAGTATTATAATATTCCTAAAATAATCTTCATAAATTTTTTAACCTTAAACAATACTATCCAAAGTTCAACTTAATCCATTCCAACCTTTATAGTTATCCAAAATACCTCCGTCCAAACTTTCTCTAAAAGGTCCTTAAATTCCAAAATAAATTGTAACATTAGATTCCACAAACAAAGTAAAGTTTCTCTTATTGTCACATACTAAAAATATGATTACCTTAATCATATTAAAACCTTAATGAAAACAACAAGTACTGCAGTAAAATCCTTATATATATCACATTATTATTATAACCAGAATATAATCCTTGTTTCCAAAAGCACCAATACATTAATTATTACACTTCAACTATAGTAAAAACATAAGATTGTCCTTGATACCTTGGACTTTTCTGAGGTACGGTTCCCTGAAGCTTAGGAAATTCATTTGCATAATGCCCCATTTCCCTACAATTGTAACATTCAACATTGATAGCCTCTTTCTTTCCCTTGCAATCACGACCCTGGTGACCTTTTTCTCCACATTTATAACAAACTCCCATTCCTTTTAGTCAAGTACCTGGGTGATTCTTCCCACAATTATCACATAATCTAAAATACTTCTTTCCATTTTTCCCTTTATCTGTCTCTTGTTCCACCATTCTCTTCTTCTCTTGCTTTACTTTATTGTCATAAGATTTATAGAATTCCTTTTCTGTCTTGATAGCACACGATACTATATCTTCGTACGATGAGAAAGATTGTGAGACTAAGGTTCGATGGATAAATGGTTTTAAACCATCAAATAAATGATCAATCTTACTTCTTGTGTGATGTATATAATCTGTTGCATGCCTTCTTAACCTTGAAAGTTAACCTCATACTTTGCGACATTCTCATCCTCCTTTTGTCTCAGACTCAGAAATTGCCTTTCCATATCTGCTCGATGGTAACGAGGGAAGTATTTTTCTAAGAAAATCTCTTTGAACTCTCTCCATTCCATATTTGATACGTCATCATCTCCCTTTGTGTTTTGAATCAGCGACCACCATTGATCGGCATCTCCAGTGAGGTGGTAAACTGCCATGATGACCTTCTCCCTTTCGCTACTCCCCAAGGCGTAGAATATTTTCTCTAAGGAGTGTATCCATTGCTTAGATACTAATGGATTTGTTCCCACATTAAATGTTGGTGGTTGTTTCCTCATGAAGCAGTCTAAAATTGATCCCCCATGTTCCAGACCAGGGTGCTCAATAAAAGTAAGGTTATTATTCATAACCTGAGTGAGTTGTCCCAGTATGGTGATAAGTTGATCAGCACCAGTTTTATTTCCAGCTCCACAATAATTATCTTGAGCAGGAGGTCAATCCATACACGGAGTGCGTGCATTGATACAGTTTCCATTCCTTCTACTAGGCTCCATTTCTAAACAATGGCATAAACTAGATTAGTTTATGAATCAAAATACATAATTCCATACTTGTAAAACACTTAACATTAATTGAACTATTTATGGATATAATCCGTAATCATAAAAATGTTTTCTTTGAGGAAGTATAAACTCATAACCTTTCATAGTGGTTTGTAAAGAAAATTAGAATTATCCTAAGCATATCTACCGGGAGTGTCGTAACCAAGAGTGCAGCAAGGCCCATTGTCGTGCACCAGTTCCCGCTCGAGTCTAGCTCAAAGCGGTGTTTTCGGGTTTTACACCTAGGTACATCTGTGCCAGAGCCGCCTCTACCTGCTCGTATCCAGATAGGGATATATTGCTCGGAAAACACACAATATCTCTATAATACCAAAATTCTAGGAAGTTCTTCTATACTAATCCTCAACGTCTATCATTGGGCTATGTGCTCTAATCAGAGTTTATCTAAATATAGCTTCCAAGGTTAGTACTAAACTGCCTCTAATACCAACTGTAACGACCCGAACCCAGTTACCTAGAGTCGGTGCATTATTAGGTAGCATTGGAATGATCACAAAGATCAATTCTCGAAAGACCGATTAGTTTAGTAGCATTGGAAACACTAGATACATTCATAAGTCTTACATTACATCAAAAAGTGAAAAACTACATTAACAAAGTCTCCATAGTCCACACTCATATCCTCTTCTAACTATCCCTACAGGTCATTCATAAAATACTTCTTCACATCCTGGAAAATATTATAACATTGAAAGGGGTGATCTCAGATGCTCAGTAAGGATAAAAATATAGCGGAAGATTTCATAAATAAACATCAACATTTAAGGCAATGTATAACTAAAACAAAAGTCTTTTAAACGTGAACTTTAGCATAATATGGAAAAATTAAAATGAAATAATGCCATTTACTTATTCACATGGATATTCTACTGGTCGAATAATCACATGCAATATCAATAACCACTTTCATAATGAAGGAATGCATAATTCCAAACTATCATAACCACGTAGCCAAGGCCTCGTGCCAAGACCACAAATAAGATTTTGTCAAGGCCTCGTGCCAAGACACTAGTTTTTCTCATGAGACCTACCGATGCAATTTTTTTAGAAGATACTTACGTTTAAAATTTCTCAAATATACTTCAGTGTTTTTCTGAAAACATTATGCAAGCTTTTGAAAACAAAATAACTAATTCTGAGACTGCTCGACTAATTATAGACCATGATGGGTCCACGCCCAATCCCTTCCTGTCTACCACACTCGAGAGTCGGGTTTTTTGAAAACATTTTTAAGCTTGTATTAAATATGTATACATTTTCACTGGATTTTCATATATTTGAGAGAAATATCTCTTTTTGAAATCATTTAAAAAGAGAATAGTTATAAAATAAAACCTTTTGAATAAACTTAAAAGTCAAAGGGGTTTATACACCATATAAAAGAAAGTTGTGTATAAAACAAAATATGCCTTAATGAAAGGAGATTGAGATGAAGTCCCCTACAAAGATAATTTTTTAAATAAAATAGATCCATTATGTGTATTCACTATAAGTACACATAAATAAAGTACAAATACAAGATAGGACATGATAATATCGTGACATAATTTGAAAGTAGGAGATTAACCCAAAGAATGGAAATTGAGTTAAGAAGTTCCCTTACCTCGTGTACGACTTGACTCGACCATTATTTAACCTCCTGAATAATAAACTAGAGTTAATTTATAATTGATTAAGAACATTTTTCAAGTTTATTATTCATTTTATATCACCTATTACCATGTTATTAACATTATGTAATTATTTATGTTAATAACGGTCGTTTTTTCGATCTTTGGTACTTGAGTCAAAAATAAACTTCATAAAATTAAAAGTTGTTAATGTGGTAAAATATCCATTATATACATAATTATATTAATGATTTAGATGTCATATATATAATATATATCCAGTATATACATTCATTTATAATATTACATAACATTTAGAGGTAAGAAATGAAATGCACCGTTCATGGAGACGGTAAGCCGTACGTACGCATGAACACTACTTTCATTTATATTTCGTATTTTATGGAATGAAGTTATAATTATATAAAGGTATAATATAATTACAGTATAATATAATGTATAATACCATTTAATACATCCTTTATACATCCCACATATGGCATTAACGATTCAAATCACTTTGAGGGGGCGGTAGTCCGCACTTCCTAAAATGAAAATATTGCGTTTACCCATAATGGAAACCATAAAGGTATGCCATAAATGAAAAATAAAGAAGCTTAAGGAAAACATAAACATATTATATATCATATATAAATATAGTGACATCTTAATGTCCACCTTTTAAGGTGTTATATGAGTGTTGAACAATCATCGTTTCGTGAGGCAGAAATTCGCCATCCACAGAAACAGTATGTTCTTTAACCATTAGATGTAGGTGTGTGTAAGTGTAGCTCGAATCCTTCTTATAACAACATCCTAGTATATTGAGGATACTTTTTTTTACAAAAGAAATTAATAGAAAGAGTTTAGGTGGTTGGAGAATCAAAATAATACAAAATAACATAAGAGAAGACATTACCTTAAAATCGGGTAACTCTTTTTGATTTGAGCCAAAAGCTTCCTTTAGAAGACTTCTGCCCAAAGTGAGGCTTCAAGGAGTAATGTAGGTAATTTGAGAGAGTATTTGGGTAGAGTTTGGCCGATCCAAATGGCTTGAGGGTGTGAATAAGGTGGTAGAGGTGGGGGCCTTTTATAAGAGGAGAGGAGGGGCACTCTTGGAAAGGAATGAAATGTTACTTTATCATGAAATGCTTTTCGGATTATAAAGGTCCCAAAATTATATATTTCTAGGATAAGGTGATAAGGGTTTGAAATATACTCATCCAATAGGTTTTTGACAAGTGTAAGCCTTATATTTTACTTTATCTTTTCATTTTATTTAAATCATTAATTAATGAGGTAATCGCTGCATCATCACTGTGTCATAAAAAATTTAATTTATTTAATGTCTAAAAATTATAAAAAAAATATCATGATGTAGGAAATCTTTTTATATTTCAAATTAACATTTATAGTCAAAAATATGACTTGTATAACCACATTTAAAAAATTTTTTAGTAAAAGAACTCATGTTTGTGACATTTTTATTTTAACATTAAATAAAACGTTTTTAATGTCATTTTCCTACCAAAGTGGCTCCATTGGGTCCCATAGTTGACCCATAGATTGTATTGGTCGTCCATGACTCATAAAATAGGGTTAGGACATGTGTAAAGGTATTTTAATATTTTTATAATATCATTTTTACCTTAAATTTCACTAATTACCTTTAATCACGACTAATAAAACTTAAAAGTTATTATTCACCAAAAAATTATTTTAATCCCATTGAAAAAAATTTTACATCCTAATGACAACCATTTATGTCGGATTTTTGAAATTCAATTCATAGAAGAGGTAAAGTTTCATTTAAATGAAAAATCAGTTTTTTAACTACCACGTAGTGGTTTCACTATTAATCAAAAATTGAAGTTTTTCAGAACAATGCCAAAATTTCACCCTAAGATATAATTGATATTCAAAATTAAAAAATGATTTAAATTTTAAAAAATTCCAAACATATAAGTTTCATTAATTAATTTTATAATTAATTCCCACTGTCACAACAAATAGCGTGTTTTTAAGAAACAATATATATCAAAAGATTGACAATTGTCTATGTCCAATTTCAAAGTGAAATTAATTCTAATGACCACCATTTGATAAAATTGTAAAAATATATTATAATTATAATTTAAAACCACTCAATAGTATAATTTATCACTATAAATTATTTTTATTAAAAAATTTCTTTTTAAGTATTTTTCATTATTCATTAAAAATTGGAAGTTCTCAGAAAAATACCAAAAATTCAACATAGGATAATTTCGATATTACGAATCCAAAAATGAAGTCCATTTTGAAATATAAAATTTATATAATTTCAAAAAGTGGGTATTACTATTCATAATGGCTACTTTGATTAGTCGCGGTGTGTTAGAACTCAAACTTGCGTACAATACAAGCTATTGCATTATTGAAAGAGAAGCGTATCGTGGAAGTTAGGGGTGTTACAAATGGGGTTACATGGGATGATGTATGGTTTATGGCATAGATGGATGTATGTAGAGATGGATATGAGGAGGGTGCCCGTTGTGGCATAGAAACATGGATGTATGAGGCCCATTGGGTACAATAGGTGGATACGATAACAAATGAACATTTTTATTTTCCAAAAAATGTTTTTAAAGGAAAACATTATGTTTTTATAACTAGATTAGGATAGTGTGTATTATTTGTTTTTTTAAAAATGTTGATGTTGTGGAATGTTTTGAGTCCAAGAACCCTTCCTGTTTGAACTGTGTTTTGGGTCTATGTTTGGACGACAAGATGGGTAGAAGGACCGATTAGTGTTATATTCTAAGAAATGTTTGGGGATGCCTTTATGGTGGTTTACTTCATGTGTTTGGATCTGGTTTGTGGAATTTTTTGACCAATGGACCAGTTCAGTTGGGTCCTTGGGTTTTCTCATTGGATAAGGTACACCCCCATTAAGGGTTAGTGCACAACTGAAGTGCAACCCAGGTTGTTTCGCTGTTGGAAGATCCTCCAGTTGATCAATATAAATAATGATTTTATCAGGATTTGGAGATTTAGTTTACAACTTTTACTCTCTTTGTTTGGTGGACCCTATTGTAGTTGGAGAGTTCTCATGGAAGGTTGAAAGATACCTTAGCATCTTAAGCTACCTTATTCATTGAAGGTGAAAGTAGTCTGGGGTTGGTAATATGGATGTAGTCTAAAAGGGACTATAGGTACTTTGTAGTCTCTTTGAAGAAAGGGTTTATGTTAAACCACCAGTGTCAGAGATCAGGCCATGAGAGGATATTATGGCCACTTCCTAAAATTTTGTGTTGTTTGGGGACTTCACATAAGGTCCCTTTCCATGTATTGTTTTTATCAGTCAAAATGGTCATGTTTGGTGACGCCTTGTGATGTCGTGTACTCATTTTAATGTAAAGGCGGTGATTGTGAAATCCTATGAGAGTATATATTATGTTGGGAGTATGCATCCCTTGGAAAAACATTAAAATATTATATTTTAGAGAAATGTGTTTATATGTGTCCTTTCCTACTGTTGCTTCTAACCCGAAGAAGCAAGGTGTGATGAGTGTGCATCTTCTAAGCCCTTGTTTCAGAAAAATTTCGAGTTAGGGTAAAGTGAGTATGGATTGTGTCATGTCTTGGTAAACTTATCAGGGATTGATGTGTAGTTTTTTTTTAGAATTGGTAGAAAAATTTATTTTTGGGGGTTTCAATTGCCTAACTGTGAGGCCAAAGATGCTTCAATAAATTGAGCTCCAGCCATTGGTTCCAAAGAGTAGCTGGCGCATAGTCAGGGGAAATCCCAAGGTCTTTCAAACCCTTGTAAAAAGTCCTATTCTCAGTATAAAATATGGGAAGAGTTTAAACCACTAGTGTTGTCATCTTGCTTTTGTTTTTCCTGTTCAGTGGAAATAGGTAGAGGTCCTTGTGCCTATGTTATCACCCAATGTCATTCTTTTCCCCATTGTTCTCCTTTGATATTTTGGAGCATGGTTGGGAATTTGGATAGTTAGGTTGAGCACATGGTTTGTGCATGATTAGTAGTGATTGTGTGCCAGGATTCCATGCAAATAGATTGATCCCCACAATTAGTGAACAGTTTCCCAAACTATGCAGACTAACCATGCGACCGTTCCAACTCTTTAATTCCAGGGTCTTTTTGTGTCGGCTCGTGCCGTTCGGTCAAGATGGTTGGTTCTTATGGTGGTGAGACCCACTAAAAGTCTCATGTAGGTTATTTTAGAGAGTTATAATGGAATCCTAGCCCTTGTTCTAGGGAATCTGTTCGGGCCTCCCCCTATTGGTGCCCAGATTCTGTCTCGGGAAAAAAATTAGGTTGTATCTTATGTTGGAGAGCCTATTTGTTCCTCCCCATGCTAGTAACCTAGTCTGGTTCTTGGTCTTGTCTTGGTGGTAGGTATTAGTTTTCAGATCTATCTAACTACCTACATCTTCCTTAGGTAAACTTTGGGATTGGAGAACATCCAATGGTTTGTTTAAAGCAAGGTAAGTGTAACCTTGTTCGTTGCTGTTGTTCGTTTAGGTAAATTTATAGAATCTTGTTTGGATGGAGATTGAGGAGTTTTATTTTGGTATAAAGTCTGAATGTTCTCAATAGTTTCATGATATTTGTGTAATTTTTATTTTGTTAGAGTATTCCTTCCCCAATTGATCACTGGAGGTGTTTTGGCCATTGGGAGTGAATCTTGGAAAATAAGTCTATTTTTGTCTTTCGGTTGAGTTTAGTTTTTGATTTTTTTCATTGCTGTTGATTTATGAGGGAAGTAAGTTTTATGGTGGGGATAATATTCATATAAATGACTTATTTTAAAGGTATTTTTAATTTAATTTCCATTTTTTCTTTTTTTGGGGGTTTCTCATTCATTTTTGTGGAAATGGTGGGTTGTCAAAATTTGGGCCAAACCATGAGCCCATTTACAGATTTAAAAACCATTTTTTTTCTTTTATAAGTCCTTCATTTTTCAAAAATTTTAATCCATTACAATTCCTACCTGTTCTCCCATGAACTATTAAAACCACCATGTCAATTTGGAGCATTTAGAAATCCATAATCATGGTGTATTTAGGTTTTATTTAAGGTATTAGGCCTGCCTGTAAGCCCATTTTCTGCTTTAAATGTTTTTTATGCTTTAATATCTCCTTAATTTTTTATTTTTTTAGTGATTCCACCTCCCTATTTAAAACAATATCCCTAGGATAACCACTATTATAGGTTTCACATTTTTGGATCTCATTTGAACTATGAATTAGGGCGAATATTTTTAGGGTTTCTCAAACCTTCCAAATTTGAGAGGGTAACTTTATTACATCATAAATCATTCATTTTCAATATTTTTCCCCATTTCAGTCCCCACATGTCCTCCTCAGCCTCAATTGAGCCTCACTATCAGGTTTTGTTTCTTGGAGATTTAAAATTTGGTTGATTTGTGGTGATTTATTTATCATCTCTTCAAGTAAGTGTTTCTCTATTTGATTTCTTCCCTTTCATTAGGGTTTCTTCCACATTTCATGAAGTTACATTATTTCCAGAAGTTAGGGTTCGAACCTTGGTTTTGATTTCTTTTATTTTTGGTGAAATATTGTGGATTTAGGTTGGGTTTATCTCCCTTTTGGTGCGATGGTGGTGCAGTCAATTTTTCACACCTAAATTCAAGGGTTTTGACTCAAAAGGTAGGTGATTCCATGGTTAACCATTACTTTATGAGTTAGTTTGCCTGTTTTACTGATTTTTCAAGTTCCCCTTATGCTGTGTGTGGTGTGAAATCTGTTTTTGAGGGATTTGGTTAAGTATTTAATTTTATAATTTCATTTTTTTGAAGTTGTGAACTTTTCAAATGTAACACATATGGTATCTTTTGTGGCAGTTTTTTAAAATATGAAATTGATTTATTAGTTTTTAAAGGGGATAAAAATTCTATTTTTTAGTGCCTTAGTGTCATGTGGTCCTTGTAAGGGGGTTTTTGGAATAGGTTTGGTGTGGAAAACTTTGTTAAACTTCTTGAGATCATTTTATG
The DNA here is from genome assembly GCA_963277665.1 of Viscum album. NCBI lineage: Eukaryota > Viridiplantae > Streptophyta > Magnoliopsida > Santalales > Viscaceae > Viscum > Viscum album. The sequence goes on along the minus strand of OY728142.1, from coordinate 1,811,145,815 downwards.
AAAATACGTGTTTTTATTTGTATCTTTCATGGTATTATTCAAGGTGATTTTATAACACTTGAAATTGTTTTTATAAATGTCTCTAGGGCTTTCAATTATACTTTTATCGTGTTTTGGTGGGGGTTTTCCCTTGAAATATGGTTTTGAAATGGGTTTTATGAGCAAATTTTGGATATACTCTTTAGAATTATTTTATAAAAGATTTGAATGATTTAACGATTTATGTAAGAGGTGAAACCATATTGGAAAAATATTTTGGAGTGTGTATATTTTCAAATGGTACATTTTAAATGTTAAAGGGGATGTTTTTTGATGTGTTCCATCTTGGAAATGTTTTATAAAAATGTTATAAGAATTTACTAAAGTGTGTAAGATATGTGAAAGTGATGTAGGATGTTTTGTGTGAGTGTGATGTGAAAAATGGATTTTGGTTATGAAAAGGGTATTATGTAACATGTGAGTGGGATGTTATGCGAGATGGAATATCTTGGAATGGTTTTATAAATTTTTTTAATGTATTTGTGTAAGTGTTAAAGAAATGTGAAAAGTGTTGTGGGTTATTTTGGTGTGAGTCGGATTTCAAAATCAATTTGAATAAAAAGTGGAATTTTGTGACTTGTGTGGTATACATGTGGGTTGTTTGGTGAATTTGTGATTTATAAATGATATTTTCATGTGCAAAGTATATTTCTTGACTTGTTGAACTTCTTGAGCACAAGGGAAAAACCTGGGTATCTAGGTGGGTGGATGTGTACTAGTATGCTCGTGAATCCATGGGGTTTGGCCTCAGTTTCACTTAGAAATATTGACTCTTACAACTATAAATAAAATATGATGATGATGACTGGGGACCAATAGGTTATGGGTATGTTCTATACTAGTGGATCGTTCTTGAGAACAAATATTTGTGATAGTTACTCTCACCGAGATACGAGGCACCTGGGACCCACAACTAGCTTGTTTCTAGGGGTTATTTCATATTGCTTGTGCTCATTAGATCCTTTATACTTACCATCGAAATATGGTATATTTGGATGGATAATTATGCATCTTCGGAATTTATTTTAATAGTGTTGATTCTTTAAATTATCCTACTTGAAAACCGACTTTTTTAATGTTTCATCTTTTAGAAATTGTAACTAGAAATTACATGTTTTTGAAAACTTACATGCTTTTCGTCTTTGAATGTTTATCACATGGAGTCTATTAGTGGTGGTATCCTACTCAGCTTTGTCTGAAACCCTACGTGCACCTTTGGGTGTAAGTAGACTTCGTTTTTTTATGTTCCTCCATTGTAATTCTGGGAAAAGTATGAAAAGATATAGGGACAATGTATCTCCTTGATAAATCCCACAAGATGACTTGAAAAAACCAAATTTTCTTCCCATAAGAGAAATAAAGAACCACATAGAATAATAGGCCATGAATAGTAAATCAAAATATCACTCAAAGAACAAAAATATTCTTGAAACCTTGAGAATTAAATTCTATTAAATTCTATCATTGGATTTTTCCTTGTCAATATTCACCATAAAATTAGTTTCAACCAATTTTCCGTCAAGGTCACCTATCATCTCTTATGCTAAAACAATATTACCATAGATGTTCTTGTTCTTTATGAATCCATGTTCCTCCCTTGAAATGAGCCTCAAAATAAATCTAGAAATTCTATCATTTAAAATTTTTCCAGGGGTCTTTTAAGAAAAATTTAACATATTGATAGGTCAATACTATTTAAAAGAATTGGGATGTGACTCCTTATAAATAATGATTAGAGTAGTTTCACTGGTAGAGCTATGAAGAATTACACCACTAATGAAATATTGAATAGTTTATATCACCTCCTCTTTGATAATATCCTATGAAACAATATAAAATGAACCTAGGAATCCATCAGATCAAAGCGCTCTATAAATATTTAGTTGATGAACCAAACCATTAATTTCATCATCTAAAGGAGTGGCCAATATACACTAGTGCAGAAAACATTTTTTACGTCGGTTATTTTTCATTATTTACTTCGGTTTTTAGGCGACGTTAATACGGACGACGTTATAAATAACGTTTTTTACGTCGGTTATTTAAAACCCGACGTAACATCCCTAACATCACGGTGTTTATCACGTCGGTTCATTAATAACCGACGTGAAAAATTATGGGGGATGGGGATTTATCACGGCGGTTATTTTCTAAACCGACGTGATAAAACGCCTGGGATATCATTTATCACGTCGGTTATGACATAAACGACGTGATTAACCCTTCCCCGGGCCTATTATCACGTCGGTTTCTTAAATAACCGACGTGATAAAAAGGCCCGGGAAACGTTTTAGCACATCGGTTATCCAATAACCGACGTGGTAAATCGATTCCCAGGCCTTTTAGCACGTCGGTTAGATTAAGAACCGACGTGATAAAAGGCCCGAGAACGGTTTATCACGTCGGTTCTCGAAAAAACCGACGTGATAAACCCCAACCGATTTATTTACCACGTCGGTTATAAAATAACCGACATGAAAGAGATATTTTTTTTAAATAATTGCACTGCTCTCACCAAAAAGCAACCAGAAACCAAACAACAAAAATAACCATGCCAGCCCTCCCCCAAGCCCCAACTGAACCCCACCCTCATCTATACCCACCCAACAACCTGGCCAGCCCTCCCCCACCACATTGGAGCCCCACCACAACCCTTGGACACCCCCACCCCTTGGACAGCCCCCCCACCCTCATTTACACCCCCACGACCCCTAGTACAGCCTCAAACACCCATTGGACACCCCTCCCATATCCCTTGGACACCCCCACCCCTTGGACACCCCCACCCCTTGGACAGCCCCCCCACCATCATTTACACCCCCAAGATCCCTAGTACAGCCTCAAACACCCATTGGCACCCCCACACCTTGACAGCCCTCCCAGACCCCTTGGACACCCCCCCGACCCCTGGACACCCCCCGAGCCCTTGGACAGCCCCAAACACCCCTTGGACACCCCTCCCATATCCCTTGGACACCCCCACCCCTTGGACACCCCCACCCCTTGGACAGCCCCCCCACCCTCATTTACACCCAACCGACCCCTTGGACAGAACTCCCAGACACCTTGGACACCACTCCTATATCCCTTGGACACCCCCACCCCTTCGACAGCCCCCACCGTCATTTACACCCCCCGAACACTAGGACAGCCCCAAACACCCCTTGGACACCCCTCCCATATCCCTTGGACCCCCCCCCACCCCTTGGACAGCCCCCCCACCCCTGGACCCCCCGACCCCTTGGAAACCCCCCCGACCCCTTGGAAACCCCCCCATCCCCTTGGACAACCCCAAACACCCCTTGGGCACCCCTCCTATATCCCTTAGACACCCCCCACCACTTGGACACCCCCCACCCCTTGGACAGCCCCCCCCCCACCCTCATTTACACCCAACCGACCCCTTGGACAGCCCCAAACACACCTTGGACACCCCTCCCATATCCCTTGGACACCCCCCACCCCTAGGGCACCCCCACCCTCATTTACACCCCCCGACCCCTAGGATATCCCCAAACACACCTTGGACACCCCTCCCATATCCCTTGGACACCCCCCAAACACCCACCCACCCCCTTGGAACCTCTCCCCCCATACCAAAATCCAGACCAGAAAAACCATCAACAGTAGACCAAAACAAGAAGTAGAGAAAAATTAAACATTCACTTATATAACATTCAAAACTTACACTGTCAACTTCAAAAAAAACTAAATCCAACCTAAACGACTACGAAATACACAATTACATTGACAATATTCAAAATTACATTTTACATTACAAACAACTAAAAGTCAATCAAACCTGTAAAATAATTTGACCACTCCACTTGTAAGTGTTTGATATCTTCAGCAGCAAAGGGTTGAGGGTCATCAAAAAGCTACAAAGGAAAAGGATAGTAGTCAACGTGTATAATGAATAAATCAAATTGAAATATTATGAGAAAGAGGAAATCTTACCAGGTCAAAACTCAGAACTATCCCAGTTGTTATTATTTCATACATAAATCTTAACATGTAATATCCGCATTCGATGATGCCTTGTTGCTCATGACATTTCTGTTTGAATGAGTGTAAATTCAATATATTATTTTTATGTAATAAATAAAAATGTACAAATTATAAATGGATATTTACCTTCGCATGTACATATTTGATCTTGAAATTCCTTTTCTTTGCGCTTTTTCGAAAGTGGACCCATGCCCTGTTAGAAAATAATACGAATGGGGTAAATTTAAAATTCATTATAATATATAAAACTATTTTGAAATTGAAACTTACGTTTCCAATATATTCTTAAAACTTTCTCGCACATCATCATGGAGAGAGCATATCCAATAAAGTGTTTTCTCCCTAGGGCAAAAAACCCCTAACATCCAATGATCCCTGATAAAAGGAAATTTAACGTTAGTGGTTTTTTATGTTAAAAGATAATTAACTCTTTGAGAGGGATGTGTTTCATACCTCTCACAAAAAGGCATCATCCAACACTGTGTGATTACATTCTTTTCAAATATATCAGCAATATAAAGCATTCTTTGTTCCTCATCCAATGCACATGCTTCAGGGGAAATCAATTGTGGGTCCACGAATCCATATACATCTGTCAGCTCATTCCTCTCACAAATTTTATACAGATACCTAATAAAAATCAGACATAAGTATACATTTTTAATAAATATAACGCAAGGAAAAGGTGTTAAGACTTACATGATAAAAATTTGCACCACGTTGATGCCCAACTTATCTCCAGTGACAAACTCCATGATATTAGTTTTCATAATCCCCACACTTATTTCACGTCCACAGACATGAGCTTCCATTGTAAAGTCATAATGATCCTCCAACAAATTTGAATATCTTGACAATTTGTCAAGACTACTAGTATCTACATCTGATGTCATAGCTATCTGTCTTTGTTGTTGTCTATATAGTATTTCTTTACCTTTGAAGTATTCCTGTAAAAATAAATTGAAAAATATATTAGTTTTAAAATGATAAAATATTAATAAAAATATAAAATAAAAGATATAACATCCATACCTCTATGGTAATAAGTCGAAGAAGTCTGGATGGACAAAGTAAAAAATGGCCGATACTATGTCCAACAGTCGTCACCTCATCTGTAGGTAATGGTATCCGAGCTGATCTATCTATAATATCCTGTACAGTGACCCTCTGATTCTCTACCTCTAACTGTTGATGATGAACTGTATCTCCTATACAATATACCATCCCATATGAAACTATATGATGTTTAGGATAATCAACATACAACTCACAATAAGTAGGTAGCTGCAACGGAGGAGGAGGATCAAAAATGGGGTCCGCAGGCTGAGGTGGGGGAGTGGGAGCTACTGGGAGAGGTGGAGTGGGAGCTGCACCCTGAAATTGTCTTTGCAAGTCTGCAAACATAAACTGCACCGATGCTCTAATCTTGTCCTCCATTGTCGCATTAATATTATGGACTTCAGCCTCCAAGGATTCTATTTTTTTTATAAACTCCCTCAACGTTAGAAGTTGAGGAACGTGGCAACACTTTTCTTACCGATACACCTTCCGGATATCCTCTTACACGGCCAGGATGTTCGGGCTTTCCCAATGCCACAGATAAAATATCTTCCCTCCCAGATGGTGTAAATGTCCCCTGTGAACTCTGCTCCTCAAGAGAGTCCTGTAATAATTAATTGAACATTTCTATAATGATTGGAAATATATGACGAAAATAGTAAACTTAAATAAATAAAATAGATATCTTACAATCCTCTCAACTACGAGTCTCGATTCTTCTGAAAGATATTGTCCTTTTTTGCCCTTCCGAGCTCTTTTCCATTTCTCATGTCTAGATGGAGGGGATGGAGGGGCCACCTCTCCAGAGCTTGAAGACTCAGCTCTTAGTTGTTGAAATTTTTCTGCCATCATTTGTTCTTCCAATAATGCATACCCTCCCCGAGATAAACTATGAGGGTATACATTTTTAGATTGGATCTCTTGATGAGCTTTCCTTGTTTGCTGTAAATTAAGAATAAGTAATCATTAACAAAACAATAATAAGATCATTTATATAAGAAAGCTTATAAAAGTTTACATTGCCCTTACCAAAAATGATTCTTTTCTTCTACTTTCAAAAAATTGTCTCCATGTGTCTTCATCTATAAAGGTATATATACGACATGGATTCTCACGACTCCTATGACCATAAATGAAATCAGATGAGAGGGTTGATTTGAAATCCCTCCATCTCCTAGAAGCCAACGATAAGAATTTCTTCCTGACTCCTCCGGTGTCAAAAATATCAAATGTAATCTGATAAAAAAGAGGTTAAAAATATTATATATACTAGAAACATTTAAAGAACAGTCAAACAATAGCAAAAGATCTTACCAAAATGGTCTCCCACAGCTGAGAAATTATCGCCTTATCCACACTTCTCCAATCATCATAGAGAATGCTTACTTTGCTCTTAGCCTGAGTTGCTACAAAACCCTTAAAATCTTTAGCATTTGGACCTCTAGGAAGATCATCATCATCAAACTCCATGACTATCCTCTCCTCCTTCGTACGGGCAAGTGATAATTTTGGTAAACGTGTGCACCCACGCTTACCAACCTTTGAACTCTTTTTCGTAATAGGAGCATGTGAATGTTCCTCCCCAGATGTATGACCAATATGCTCATCTCCAGAATCATGTGGCTGATCAACTGATTGATCTGTCATTTTCCTTCAAATCAAAAAAACAAACATTAGTTCACAAATATACAAATTCAAATATGTTCCTCCCCAGATGTATGACCAATATGATCATTTCCCTCTCTCTTGGATTTTAATGATCACAATCACTCTTATTATGTTCTAACTTGTTTTCAAGTGTTTTTGTTGATAGGGAAAAGGTTTCCAAGGAGTTGGCCCAAGAAAGCTGAAAAGTGGACTCACTGAGTCCACCGGTCAGCCGGTGTGAGCTCACCGGCCCGCCGGAGGACCCAGGCAGTAGACTTGCCCACTGCCTAGTGTCACCGGCCGACCGGTGGACCACCCACCCACACCCTTGGACAGCCCCCCACACCCACCCACCCCCTTGTAAACCCCCCTGGACACCCCCGACCCCTCTGGACAGCCCCCCGCCCCTCCTGGACACCACCCCCCACCCCCTACCCCCTTGGACACCCCCCTGGACATCCCCCAACCCTCTGGACAGCCCCCCCACCCACCCGGACAACCCCAAATACCCTCTGGAGAGGCTTCCACCCACTTGGACATCCCCCCACACCCATCCAACCCCTTGGACACCCCCCTGGACACCCCACCGACCCCTCTGGACAGGCCGCCACCCCCTTGGACAACCCCCACACCCACCCATCCCCTTGGACACCACCCTGGACACCCCCCGACCCCTCTAGACAGCCCCCGACCCCTCTAGAAAGCACCCCCAACCCTCCTGGACACAACCCCCCACCCCCGACCTGCTTGGACACCCCCCTGGACACCCCCAACCCTCTGGACAGCCCCCACCCCTCCTAAACACCACCCCACCCCCTACCCCCTTGGACACCCCCTGGACACCCCCCAACACCCACCCACACCCTTGGACAGCCCCCCACACCCACCCACCCCCTTGTAAACCCCCCTGGACACCCCCCGACCCCTTTGGACAGCCCCCCGCCCCTCCTGGACACCACCCCCACCCCCTACCCCCTTGGACACCCCCTGGACATCCCCCAACCCTCTGGACAGCCCCCCACCCACCCGGACAACCCCAAATACCCTCTAGAGAGGCCGCCACCCACTTGGACAGCCCCCACACCCATCCAACCCCTTGGACACCCCCCTGGACACCCCACCGACCCCACTGGACAGGCCGCCACCCCCCTTGGACAGCCCCCACACCCACCCATCCCCTTGGACACCACCCTGGACACCCCCCGACCCCTCTGGACAGCCCCCGACCCCTCTAGAAAGCACCCCCACCCCTCCTGGACACAACCCCCCACCCCGACCTGCTTGGACACCCCCCTGGACACCCCCAACCCTCTGGACAGCCCCCCACCCCTCCTAAACACCACCCCCACCCCCTACCCCCTTGGACACCCCCCTGGACACCCCCCCCCAACACCCACCCACACCCTTGGACAACCCCCCACACCCACCCACCCCCTTGTAAACCCCCCTGGACACCCCCCGACCCCTCTGGACAGCCCCCCACCCCTCCTGGACACCACCCCCCACACCCTACCCCCTTGGACACCCCCCTGGACACCCCCCAACCCTCTTGATAGCCCTCCCACCCCACTGGAATCACTGAAAATTTACCATAACAAGAAGTTGGGCCATTCAAAGAATGTTTTTAGGTGTGGAGGAAGAACTGAGTTTCAATAGATAGAGAAGGAACTCGACATTTGGTTGTCTATTCAAGGTGTGGATTTGAAGGAGTTAATGTTTGTTCAGTGACCCAAGAGATTGAATCAGAAATTCAGATGTTGTGCCATTTTCTCATGATGAGGATGAATAATTAGTGGGGTTTGACTTTTAAATGGAGAGATTAGCAGACCATCATATTTTCTATAGATCAGTAAAGGATGTTAGCATCGAACATAAGGCTTAAGGGATGCTTTCAGATCCAAATATGTATGTTGATGGATGCAATGGATCTAGTAGAGGTTCTAGAAAGAATGGTGGTTTTATTTGTTTAGTATAAGTAGTGAAGAAAAAACTAGTTAATTTTTTACTTGCTGAAAAGAGGGTATCTAAAATTTTTAACATGCCGAGGGGAAATCTGGCGAGTCCTCCTTGTGAAACTTTGTTTGCAGGGGGTGAAAATGGTGATGTGATCCCAAATCCATGCACCTATTCCATGGTTGTGAGTGAATAAAGTAGTAACAACTGTAAAAGGGCAACCCATCCAAATGGACACGCCCCAACCCTCTCGGGGATTTATAGAAAACGATGAAAAATTAGTGAAATCATAAAATTAGTCAATATTGAAAGTCGAACTAATAGATCTAGGGATGATAAATAAGATTATGGTGCCAAAACAAGTTAAAAGGGTTCGCAATCGAAGAATCTTAGCTAGTTTCAACAAAAAAATCACAACACATATATATATACTATCCGCGAAAAAAAACGAACGAGTGGGAGGATTACCTGAGTCCTAAGAGTTTAGATGATTGATCCGAGGAGATTAAATATGAGAAACGATGATCGGAAAACGAATCTAAACCAACGAAATGGACGAGCCGATTCAGGTTTACGCGCGAGAGAGACGAGTCGCGGCTGTCGAAGGTAAACTCGCGAATGACAATCCACAGGTCTGGGTAAATTTTTAAATGAGTTATCACGTCGGTTATTCAATAACCGACGTTATAATTTTTTTAAAAACATTTATAACGTCGGTTATTCAATAACCGACGTAAAAACCTTCCTCCGATTCTTTTTTTATGTCAGTTATTTTATAACTGACGTTATAAAGGGCTCAAAATCCGCGTTTTTTTACGTCGGTTATTCCATAACCGACGTCAAAAACATCTGCGGATTCTTTTTTTTACGTCGGTTATAAAATAACCGACGTAAAAAGGCCTTCAAAAACCGCGTTTTTTACGTCGGTTATTCAATAACCGACGTAACAAAAACCCCCCGCTTCTGTTTTTTACAGCAGTTAATGTATAACCGACGTAAAAAAAGAAGCCGCGCGATTAATAACGTCGGTTATAAAAATAACCGACGTTAAAGGTGTACTAAACACATGTTTTTACGTCGGTTATTAAATAACCGACGTAAAAAACCCCTTTTTACATATTATGACGTCGGTTTTATATAACCGACGTAAAAAATGGTGACGTAAAAAACGTTTTCTTCACTAGTGATAGTTGTATTCTACTCACAGTTAATGAAATGAGATATGCTATTAAAGAAATAGAAAACCTATGTCATATTAGGACATCCATTACTTGTGTCAATATAGGTACCAAATAAGTGGTGGAAAAAATGCTACATGATATGAGGAACTATAGTTTCAATATCATTGATTCTTGTTCCATACTCACCTTGAAAGTTTAGGTTTCCAAAAACATTTTTTTCCTTGATGTAAGTATGGAAATAGGATATATTCTAGCCTCCATATCCCAACCATAGATCTCTAGATGTATTTCTAGAACTTCATTTCTCCAATAATATCTTATAAATTAAACTCTATTTATTGATCATAAATATGAAAATATCATCATCCCATTGATCTTATAGTCTATTGTAAAACATGGTAATTTCATTTTGTAATTATTCTATAGTTTCCAGAGGGGTCGGACACCTATCCATCCTGTTTAGGATATCATCTTTATGTCTCCTAAAATTTTTATCGAGTGCTACCCATAAATACCCATACACACTCCTCCCCCATGAGGCCTGGATAATTCTCACAAAATCTATATCTTGAGACCACTGTTTATAAAATTGAAATCTATTGGGATTCATTTTATTTTTATCCTACTTGAGAAACATTAGGGAATGATCAGACAAAATTCTTACCATGTGTAACATTCCATGTTTTGAACCAAATGAAAAAAAGTAGGATTTTTTTTCTGTTAGCTGGGAAGGTCAGTTTTAAAACCGAGAATCAGAACTTTTTATTTCTGATAGTTGAAACTATGATGTGTATTTTAAATAAATTTTATTAAATTAATTAGATTAAAATTAAAATGGAAATAAATTAAATTAAGGGTAAAAATCTTCTTTATAAATTTTAAATATTTTATGAAATACTTTTAGAGTTTGACGATGAATCTGCACTGGATTCTAAGACCCATATACTATAGGAATTGATAGAATAAAAATATCAAATTTATTTTATTCATTCGTGTGTGTGTGTTTTTTTTTCAAAAAATAAAATAAAATAACCCTTAAACGGTGCATCGTATAATAAATATCAGACCACTGTTAGGTCCATAACACCAGGTTTACCATAGGCAGGGTATAACCTTGATGCGTGTTGGGTGTTTGGCACCCTCACACATGATTATACCATCACTTTTTTAATTAATTTATTATTCTGATTTTTTATATAATATATAATTATTTTTTGTCACAAACAGTGTGTGAGAAATCTGAGACCAACAATAGTTCTGGGACGTTGGGTTTACCCATAGGCAGGGTATAAATTTTGCAAGCATTGGATGTTTTGTCAGATCACACCCGACGATAATATAATAGGGTTATAAATATTTTTTTTGGACATTTATAAATAATAATAATAATTATATTATTAATATTATTTTTTTGTTGAAGACAACAAATAAAAATTCACTTCCATAATTAATAAATTGTGTCGCGGTGTAAATAATAACTGAGCAATGTAATAAATGTTATATTATTAATTATTCAAATTAAATATAAATGCGCAATCAATATTAATTTAATAACTATTATCTTTTTTAATGGCTATTGTTTTTAAAATATTAATGGTGTCATTGATGGGTTGAATTAAGTAACAATTATTTTAATTATTGTTTTCATTATTATATTGTGACAAAACATTGATATATATATATATATATATGATGTATATATATATGGGATTAAATATGTATAGTCATATATACATGTGTGGGTGTATATATATGAATATACATATATATATATATAACATGTATATATATGGGTGAATATTTTTTTGGGTTAGATAAAACACTATTAATTACCCACATAAACGCTTTTAACGTCTCAACTTAAATCAAGGTATTAACCATTTGTGTTTTTAGTCCAAATCTTTAAAGATACATAGGGAGTGTGCATGCTCACCTTATTTTGGGTCCTGGGTAGGTGTTAAATTTAATTAAATAATTGTGCGGGCTTTTTGTTATTTTTTTAAATCACGCACTAGCACTGTGTTCAGGCTAAAAATAATTTGAAAGAGTTAAAAAGGAATAAAAAGAATTTAAAGAAAATTAATCTAATTTAAATAGTGATAAAAAAATAAATAATAAAAATAAAAAAAGTTGGAGAGAAATTAAAAATAATTAAAATGGGGTAAACCCATTTTAATTAATTGTTTCATTTCTTCCATAATTTTTTTATTAATTAATTAATTTTTTATTTATTTTTATTTATTTTTTTCTCCCCTCTCTCTATGCATCACCCATATAGTGCCCCCCATGGTAGTGCACCTCCTCCTCTCCTCTCCCTTTTTGGAAGCCTACTGCGACTCCATTTATCATCTATTTTCTTCACTTTCAGTTAGTAAATATCTCGGTAAGGCTAACCTCATGCACCAAGAATCGTACGATCTCCTTCTCTATCCATCATGCGATCTGCCATAGAAGGTTTTTACCCAAAATTGAGTTTCTTCTAAAATTGTCTTCTTTATTCCATTTTAGGTCAAATAAAATCCTACCACAGATCATAGAATCATATATGACCATAAGGTAGGGTGTCTACTCACTTCCCCTCCATTACGTTGTGATTTATAAAAACGCACGATTGTGCCATTCGTTGGTGCATGCTGACTTTGTGAAAATTCACCAAATATTTTTAATTTAATTGTTTCCTCTAATTGTTGTAGCCCTATTTATTATAAATTAAATTGTTTAAATTGTCTCAATGTGGATGGAAACCCCTTTGGGCATGTTGACTTGGCCGATATAAATTTCATTAGCCTGGACATTTAATTTAATTAAATGCTTGTGTTGCGCAACATATTTTTTTGTTGAGTTTAATTTAAATAATTAATTTAGATTAATTATGAACCTTCAATTGTTGGATCTTTGGTAGTGGTTTGTACTGATTTATTTATTTAATAGAACAACATTTATCTACTTGTACTGATATGATATCTTGCCTTGTTAAGTTTTTTTATGCTGCAATATTAAATTAATACCGTTTGTTTCATGAGTGTATCTGTTTAGATTTCAAAATGAAATTACATATGAATGCTATATCATATCTACTACTGTGGAACTTTAATTTAATTCATAATGGGTAAAGAAGGTGGGTTCCATATTTAGGGCCACGATTAGAGCCTCCGTTCCTGTTTGGTTATCACTACGCGTCAGGGGGTGGTGTCTTTGGATTTGTGAGACCGAGACTTTCCCAGTCTTTTTAATACTTTTGAGTGACTCCAATTCCAAAAGATAACATCGAGGATGGATCCATTGGAAATGTGGCTAAGCCATCCTCAGATGATTCTCAACCCCCTTTTTATAAGATTGGAAGTGACTCATGGTAAATCCATGCCTCGAGAAATACTTGGTCTTTTGAAATATTTCCTTAGAATTGCTTGGTGGTATTGGATAATTTGAAGGATGTTCCATAGAAATACCTTTGAGATGAGATCATACTCCAAATATCAACTTTATCTTTAATAATGATTCACTAAAGGTTTATATTAATGTTTCTTTTAGTCTCTTGATATTTGTGATATTTTTCTGGTATGTTGAAGCACACCTGGTTGACACATGACTTAGAACCCAAGTTAAAGCACAATCTTGGGGGTGTGCCTCTTCCTTGTTTTACCTTGATTTTCTAGGATTTATATATATTTATATGAGCATTCTTCTTATAGTTACTCCTTTCAGACTTCGGGTTTAGGCCGAAGAAGGTGATTAGGGACGGATGCTATTGGGAACCTAGACCGAGTTATTTATTTTATTGTGCTTAGTTAATTATCATCATTTATTATATAATGACTCACTGAGTTTTATTACTACACAAAATGGAAAGTTTTAGACACCATGGGTGCCGACCTTCTGGGATTTTATCTCACACCTTTCTCAGGCATTGTTGAAACCTGAGTATATTATATGCTTGTAGGTATTGATAAATGGAAGCGTGGTGCTTCCAATGCTTGATTGTTTCTTTCTTATTTTGATAGAGACTAGGGGCAGAGGACTGAGCCTTTATCGTGATGTAGTTTTCATACATTTTGTTTTTTCATTTCAGTTGATAGCATGATTGTATTCCTATTTTTTTTAAACCTTTACTTTAGTATAGACATAATAGGATGACATCATTTTGTACCTACTTTTATTTATCAGCTTCCAAACTTGATTCTTATTCAGTTGGATTATTCATATTTCTTATACTTTAGTTTATTCATTTATATGCTTATGCTATTTATTATTAATTTTTGTTTACTTCCTCTGTGTATTACCTATTACTAATGAGGGCATATTCTCCCCCATGAACACGTTAAACAGGCCCTCACTACTAGTCAACAACCTCTGGCATTTGGGGAGATGCGCTTGAGGTCATGTGACTCACCGGTCCGACCACCATCTTAGAGGTGAGCTGGATCGGGATGTTACAAAATTGTATCAGAGTGGTTATTTTTCTTTTGTCTAAGTATTTTGGGTTTGTAGATAGAATACTAAGAATGTTTCAGTGATTGGTTAATAGTCGTGTTTGGGATTGATCACCCCATGTACGGGAAATGTCCAAGTGGCTAGGGATGAGATTTTTGTTCATGTTTTTTTCGATGTTACAATTGATATGATTTCACCTCGAGTGATTGGTGTAATTTCTGCTTACTATGAATTTATAGAATTTATGATATTATACCCTTTTCATGTTAATGTAAGGATGAAGCATTGCATGAATCATAATAGGTACATATTAATTCACATTCCATGCATAGTGTCATTCCATGTAGTTGTATTTTAGGCTACCTGTTGATTAAAATTGCATTCTTTGAATGCATTATATGCCTTGTATTTGTTTAGAATACCTGTGTAGATACCATGTTTCAGTGATATATTTAGCATGCTGCCTGTTTAATACCATGTTTTCCTTGTATCATTCTTCTGTGCCTATTTTCATGTCTCTATGATCAAAATGTTATGCTTATATGATTACAACATGTATCTCTATATTAGATTCTTATAGTGACCTACTAGCTTGTTGTTATGTAATTGGTTTCTTTAATAAAATTTATTGGTTACCTATGAATGGGATCCAAATTATAAAAACTATAAAGTGTATAGTCGATTTTCAGGTTGATAGCCACCCATATATCTAGGATGATATGGGTTTGATCATGTTATAATTTCAAATGATTTGGTTAACTACCTAAAGGAATAACTAGGACCAAGTAGGCTAGTTGGTGCATGTTCCTCATGAGATAAACCGGTATGGGTGTTGTGACTCTTAATAATTAAATTTTTTTTTTGGGTTGCATTCTAATGAACCTAGGTTGACTTAGTGGGACCGTTGTAGGTCGCCTTATCTACTTAAAAGGAATTTATGTGATAAATTTCCTAATTAATGACATGATGTAAATTAATGTAAAATGTTTTAAAACATAGTTTTATGAAACTTGCCTATTTTTTCCTTTAGGTTTTGGTTAAGATCAAGTACCTTGTGTTTTGTTTTGAAAAATGTTACTTGATGTTTTGATTAAATCTTTTGATGATTAACGATTAAATGTGATTAAATACAAAGGGCTTGTATATGGAACATGTAGTGATGTACTCTGTGTAAGACCTTGGTATAAAGGTAGTTTGAGTTTCTACTTGAGTTTCTTTAGAACAAAACCATTTGCATGCTGTTGTCCCAAGTCGGACCCCTTTCTTAAAATGACACCTTTTTTTGGACATGTCATCATTTTTTCAATGACTTTTGTTTTGGGCTTGAGCATTGGGTAATGCTCATTTCCATCAGGTTAGGCATGCCTTAGGAATGGTCTATTTGTTCATAAGTCGTTCGACCCTCTCTTCTCGACAACGATGGATGACTTGGTACGTCATCATCTGAGTTAAATGTCATCTTGCTTCTGTATCATATCGGGGCAGTAAGTGTTCATGTAAATGGTCCCTGTCGAGGGTTTAATGTTGTTACAAACTAGACGTGTTTAGTGTAATCATCAAGTCTTGAGCTTTTAATTACATTTTAGGACATCTCTGTAGTACAATGACTACTATATTAAAGGAATCAATTTCATCACAATGCCTAGGATGACTTCTAAAGACTCAGGTGTTTTGAAACACCATCTATTTTGGTTGGTATTTCCTACCAATTATTTAAAAATTTTCATTCTGGTAATATTCTAATCCTCTTAGTGTACTCTTACTTAAGTGACGAGCATGTCCCTTATCTTGCCTTCATCCTTGATGCACTAAGAGAGTATCAGTCTTACGCCATGCTAAATCATTAAAAGTTTTGGGGCCTATTTAGGGTGGTTTTCTCAATGTTGCACGCCGACATGTCGTTATTATCGGAGATTTAATTAGTCTTGAGTGTCCCTCAGATTTTTGGGTAGGAATTATTTGGATGAAATCTAGTACACCAGCCGTTTCTTCTAATGTGAACACCAGGTAGATGTCACTACGGGATAAATCAATGACCTATTTTGGACGTTTTAACCTTGTACCAACATCTCACTCATAAACATGATGTATAAACTAACTTAGGTTAGTTCCTTATACTCATGTTATGCCAATCTGGTGTTACCTAGGACTTGTTTTTGGGCTCGGTGATGCCTAAATCATGGAATGTCACTGGAAATCAGGTATGGATTTCTATAGACATGTTTGTGGTGAATAAAAGATACCTTGGAAGAAGGCATCACAGTTCAGTTCATAAAACACTAGACGTCTAAGCCAAGCGACTTCTGAAATGTTCAGCTGGAGTGGGTCGACTAGTTCCCCCTCTTGTTCAATGAAGTGGTTAGTGAATGACCTTTTTTTGGAATGTCTTGATGTGAGAGAAGTGCGGTTTGGGTCTGTCAGGGCCTTTAATGAAAAGATGACTTGACATGGGATTTCAGGTCAATGGGAATTGACCGTTTTATGCATTTCAGAAATAACATGAGAAGCATTTCTAGAATACTTAAGGGCGTGCCTTGTAGAAAATTGTGATGCTGGAAGGTTCCATGACCCGGAATTTTCCCTTCCTAACTTTAAAACATAAGGTGGGAAGTAACATTGTCTAGAAGTTAATGAGATGAAGACATGGTCGTGTCTCAAGCTAAACATATTTGCATAGGTACCGTCTCGGTGTTTTAGTTGGATAATGAGTGTTGGCTCAGATCTTAGTGGCTTATGTGCTACTTTCCTAACTAATGTTTGAACATGAATTGAGCGTTTAGAGATGCAACATGAACTTTTTTATGTGACATCATGACCCTATATATTAGGCGAGAGTTACTTTATTCCCGAAGGCTTCTTAGGGATGAGAAGTTCTAATGTGAGAAGTTTCTAATGTTCTGTGTTTTGAACCAGATGAAAAAGCGTAGGAATTTTTTTTACATTTTTTGGGAAGGTTAGTTTTAAAACCTAGCATCAGAACTTTTTATTTCTGATAGTTGACACTGTGACATGTACTTTAAATGAATTTTATTAAATTAATTAGATTAAAATTAAAATGGATATAAATTAAATGAATGATAAAAGTATTCTTTAGAACTTTGAAATATTTTATAAAATATTTTCATAGTTTTATGATGAGTCTGCACTGGATTTCGAGACCTGTAGACTCTCGACGTTGATAGAATAAAAATATTAAATTTATTTTATTCATAAGTGTGTGTGTTTTTTTTTTCAGAAAATGAAATAACTCTCAAAGTGTGCATCATATGAGAAATCCGAGACCACTTTTAGGTATGGAATACCAGGTTTACCCTAGGCAGGTATAACCTTGATGCGCATCGGGTGTTTAGAACCATCGTACATGATATTACCATCCCCCTTTTTAATTAATTTATTATTAAGATTTTTTTAATAATAAATAATTATTTTCTCACTAACGGTGCATCAAATGAGAATTATGAGACCACCGACAGTTCTGGGATATGGGGTTTACCTTGGTAGGGTATAACTTTTGCGAGCATCAGACATTTTGTCAGATCACACCCGAAGATAATTTAATTGGGTGATGAATATTTTTGTTGGAGAGATAGAAATAATAATAATAATTTTATTATTAATATTATTATTTATGTTGAATACAACAAATAAAAATTAACCTTTTCAATTAATAAATTCTGTCGCGGTGTAAATAATAACTAAACAATGTAATAAATGTTATATGATTAATTGTTCAAATTAAATACAAATATGCAATCAATATTAATTTAATAATTGTTATATTTTTTTAATGGTTATTGTTTTTAAAATATTAATGGTTTCATTGATGGTTTGAATTAAATAATAATTATTTTAATTGTTGTTAAAATTTTTATATTAGGAAAAAACATTGATATATATGTATATGATGTATATATATACATGATTAAATATATATATAGTTATATATACATGTGCTTGTGTATTTATATGAATATACAAATGTGTATATATATATAACACACACACACACATATACATATATGAGTGGATATTTATTTTTGAGTTAGATAAAACATTATTAATTACCCACATAAATGCTTTTAACGTCTCAAATTAAATCAAGGTGCGAACCATTTATGTTTTTATTCGAAATATTTAAAGTAACCCAGGCATGCGCCTGCACAACCTATTGTGGGGCCCAGGTAGCTGTTAAAATTAATTAAATAATTATGTGGGATTTTTGGTAATTTTTTTATGTCGCGCCCTAGCTGTACGTTCAAGATAAAAACAATTTAAAAGATTTAAAAAGGAATAAAAAGAATTTAAAGAAAATTAATGCAATTTAAATAAGGACAAAAAAAATAGATAATAAAAATAAAATCGGTTGGAGGGAAATTAAAAATAATTAAAATGGGGTAAACCAATTTTAATTAATTGTTTCATTTCTTCCATCATTTTATTTATTTATTTTATCCTTTCTTTTATCCTTTCTTTTTTTTCTCCTCCCACTCCCTGTGCGTCGCACATGAAGCACCCCCCATGTTGGTGAACCTCCTCTCCTCTCCTCATTTGGAATCCCCCTGTGACTCCATTTATCATCCATTTTCTTTATCGTTAGTTGTGTAGTAACTCTCTCAGCAAGGATAACCTCACGCACCTAGAATCCTATGATCTCCACCTCTATCCATTATGCGATCTGTCGTGGAATCATTTTACCAGAAATTGGGGAATTTCTTAAAATTATTTTCTTTCTTTTGTTTTAGGTCAAATAAAAGCCTACGAAGGATCATAGGATCATATATCACCATAATTTAGGGTTTCTACTTTCTTTTCCTGCATTTCGTTGCGATTTATAAAAACCCACAGTTGTTCCGTTCGTCGGTACCTACCAACTTTTTGAAAATTCACCCAATATTTTTAATTTAATTGTTTTTCTTAATTATTCTAGCCCTATTTATCTAAAATTAAATTGTTTAAATTGTCACAATGTGGTCGGGCACCCTTTTGGGTGCACCGACGTGGCCAATATAAATTCCGTTAGCCCAGACATTTAATGTAATTAACTGCATGTGTTGCATATCCTATTTTTTTTGTTTAATTTAAATAATTAATTTAGATTAATTATGAACCTTGAATTGTTGGATATTTGGTAGTAGTTTGTGATGATTTATTTACTTATTAAAAAGTGCATTTATCTACTTGTGCTGATATGGTATCTTGCCTTGTTAAGTTTTTTTACACTGCAATATTAAATCAAAACCTTGTGTTTCATTGGTGTATCTGCTTAGATTTCAAACTGCAATTACATATGCATGATATGTAATATCTGTTTCTATGAAACATTAATTAAATTTCGGGTGGGGAAAGAAGGTGGGTTCCATATTAAGGGTCACACTTAGACCCTCCATTCGTGATTGGTTACCACTACACATCGGGGGGCAGTGTCTTTGGCTTTTCTAGACTAAGACTTCCCCAGTCTTTCTAATACTTATGAGTGACATTAGTTCCAAAAGGGCCCATCGAGGTCGGATTCATTGGAAATGTGGCTAAGATATCCTCGGATGGCGCTCGACCCATTTTTGTGATCTCAGAACCGACTCATGGTAAAGCCATGTCTCGAGCGATACTTGGTCTTTTGAAAGATTTCCTTGGACATTCTCGGTGGTATTGGATAATTGGAAGGATGTTCCATAGCGATACCTTTGGGATGATCTCAGACTTCAACTCTCAATTTTAACCTCAATAATGATTCATTGTAGATTTATATTATTTCCTCTTTGAGTCCCTTGAGATTTGTGATATTTTTCTGGTATGTTGAAGCACACCTGGTGGACACATGACTTAGACCCCAATTTAAAGCACAAGATTGGTGGTATGCCTCTTATTTTTTTTACCATTCTTTTCTTGGATTTATATATATGTATATGTGCATTCTGCTTATAGGTACTCCTTTCAGACTTCCAGATTTGACCAAAGTAGGTGATTAAGGAAGGGTGCCATTGGGAACCCTGGCTGAGTTATTTATTTTATTATGCTTAGTTAATTATCTTCCTGTATTATTTAATGACACATTGAGTTTTATTACTACACGAAATGGAAAGGTTTAAACACCATGGGTTCTGACCTACTTGGATTTTATCTCACACCTTACTCCGGTGTCGTTGACTCCTGAGTAGATTATATGATTACAGGTATTGACATAGGAAAGCGTGCTGCTTTTGATGATTGATTGATTCTTGTTTATTAGGATGGAGAATGGGGGTAGAGGACAGAGCCTTGCTCGTGATATAGTTTTCACACTTTGTGTCTTTTCATTTCGGTTGATAACATGCTTGTATTCCTATTTTTTTCAAACCCTAACTTTAGTATATACTTCATATAATGAAATAATTTTGTACCTAGTTTTATTTATTAGCTTCTTCACTTTATTCTTATTCAGTTGGATTATTCATATTGATTATCATGCAGTTTATTCATTAATATTATTCTTCTATTTATTATTAATTGTTGTTTACTTCCACTTTGTATTACCTATTACCAATGATGGAATAGTCTCCCCCAGGGACACATTAAAAAGGACCTCACTGATAGTTGGTAGCCTCTGGCATTCAGGGAGATACTCTTGTGGTAATGTGACCCACCGGGCCGACCACCATCTTAGAGGTGATCCGGGTCGGGACATTACACCATGTGGGTGACTATGGTTTCTGAAAAACAAGAAAATCCTTACATGTTGGATAAGTATCCCTCCAAGTGACCCAAAGTCCCATATCTCTCTTATTTATTGTGACAGTAAGTAAAATGGTCTCCCAAGAATCCTGGATCTAGTTTTCAGTCATTCAGAACTAGAAAGACCCTTCTGAGTCTGGACTCATTTGCCACTATAATGGGAAATATGTTGGGTATTGTCCTCAACTACATCCAGGATACAAAAAAGATTCAGTTAAAGGATGGGATAAAGATCCTTTGGACCAAAATGAGGATCCACCGACATAACCAAGAGGTAAGGATATTTTAGAGAAGAGTCCATGTTCATCGAGGCCTCACCCCTAATTGGAAAACCATAAAAAGAGTTAGAAGAATATTATACCTCAAAAGGAGTATAGAATCCTAGAATGTAATCATCCCATTATCATCTGATTTATAGAAAATATTCAATCACATACACTCTCATAACCATTTATGTTTAGATTTTTAGAGAACTTGGAGAAATCATTAACTAAAAATGTCCATGTAATTATCAACTAATGGTAAAAGTTTCCCAATATGTTAAGAACCACTAAATATTTTATATGTCTTTGAAATCTCCCATAAATTCTTCACACAAGATACTATTCTAGAAATATCATACATATTAATTTTCTTCAAAACTTTGGTAAATTGAAACATAATATGGGGTGAGATGAAATTTTCAATAAGGGTAAATATAAGAGATAATAATCAAAGACCATAAGTTAGAATCATATGAGATTATGGGTATAATAAAGGCACATGGAAATAAAATTATTAAATCATACACAATAAAGAATAGATTATAAATCAGGAGTAATGGAATAACCTAATACATGAATCCAAATTGTATGGAGAAATTAGTCAATAAACATTATCCATGAGAGCATAACATTTGGATGCCTTAGAAATACGGAACATACATTATAATATAGAAAAACCACCTTCATGATTCACACACTTTCACCTATTCTTTAAATAAAATTTAATCCTTCCCACAAATAAATATATCCTGAGGTTTAATTTTTTAACCAATACATTAGAGAGATATATATGAACCCACCCTTCATCATACATATATATAAGTTCCGCTTGAAATAAGTCATTCATCATATCATAAGGATACCATGGAAATAAAATGTGTTTCATATCCTTTTCAAATATATTCACATAATAAAATCATTCATAATTCCATCAATAATCATAACATTACAAACCCATGGAAAATAAATGGGTATTTAAATATATTCAGTAACATTCTAGGTAAATAACCTTCAATTAAGATAATGAGGTTTATGGTATTTACACTATGTAGATAAAAGTTAGATGGTTTAGTCAATAATTTTCTGAATCAATTGATTTATGGGTATCTAAGTTAACACCTATAAAATAAAGAAATTCAATATAAGATATTTATAGAGGAAATTCATTTGAATGGAATCATGTTTCTAAATGTTGGATGATTTGGAAATACAAAATAAGCGATGGATCATTCCTCTGATAGAAAAGAACATTTTGTTAGACATCCTATGAAATAAGGTGGATGGTGTTGAGACCAAGATGTTTTGAGGTAATGTTATGTTAAAAAGAAGATGGTTGAGAAGAAAGAAGGGTTGATTAAGTATTTTATTATGTTTTCATACATGAATCACTTGAAAATGTTAGATCCTTATAAAGTTTTTAGATAGAATGTTATGGGTAGATATGATGAGGTGAATGGACTAAGTCTGGTGAACTAATTCCAAAGAACTAATTCTAATGAACTGAAGTGACCAGATGGAGTATGGAAAAAAACTTTATCTGCTTTTACCCATAGTTCCATCAGATAGAGATTTTCAACAATGTAATTTCATGAGATTCTTTCCTAATATTTAAATTACTAAAAATCATATATATTTAATGATGTTCATAATTTTAGATAGAGGTATATGAAGGAGTAAGTTGGTATAAATTTGAGGATGTGAATCCAAATTATATTTTATGGAAATATGTTCTAAGGACTCTAAATGATGAGACAAAGGTTTCCTAAGAATGTCATTAGATAGAGGAAACATGTGAACATCATTAGATAGAGAATTTTTTGTGAAATATCGTGATGTAAGAAAATATTAAACAAGAATGAGACAAATATTTATGGGTAAATCTTAACAAAAAGATTCTATCAGATGAAGGGTGTGTAGAGGCATTATATGAAGGACTCTAAGAACTAAAAGTGCGTTGTGAAGAAGAAACTTGTAAGGGCTTTTTAACAAATGAATATAAAGTTATATAATATAGAAGGTTACTAGATAAAGAAAAAACTTATGAGGTTAATGGACTAGAATAAGTTTAGTGAGTCTTTACACCGATTTTTAATGTCATTTATTGTGATGATTCTGAGCTGAACATTTGATGATTCAATAATCATGTAGGGAATCCTATGATTCAAGTTGTGGTTCCTTGGTGTTTTAATAATTTGTTGATGGAATTGCTTACGTATTGATTTCAAGTTTAAAGGAAATTTTCCTATTAATTTATAATGACTCATATCTTTTAGGAATTTTGAAGGTGGTAAAACGTTGAAGGATTTGATTTGGATATTAAAAGTTTGAGAGAGAACATTAAATTTTAAAATTTCACTCTTACCCTAATATTTGAATATGTTATGGATATATAAATGGTTAAAAAATTCACTTTTAGAGAGTTTTTTTGTTAGTTTCATTGGTGAATAATTGAGGTGCAGACTAAAGAAGCACTAGACATAGTAGAAATAAGTGGTACCAGATTAAGGGAACCAAGAAGTTGGTATCATAAAAACAATGTAAAGAAGATTTTTTTATAGGATACTAGAAAAAATGGTGTTAAACTATTATTTGATATATAAAAAATAGGATGTTTGATAGAGTGACAAGATCAAGAGTACCGGATGGACTACTACTGGACATAGAGGTCACTAGAATGAAAGGTTTGAACATAGAATTTTATAAAGAATTTATTTTTAATTTCTGTAAAATAAAGTTAATAGGAAGAAATAGAACATTCAGGAAGGTAGGTGTGAAGAAATTTCAAGCATCATAGTTATAATGTACTAAAAACTATTGGTGAAGGTTCTTATTATTGTTTTAAAATATTATTATTTAATATTATCTATGAAAGGATTACAGGAATTGATGAAGGTTTATAGTTCTATAAAAGTTTTTTATATTACTAACTTATTTTAAACCAACAAAGTATTGTTTTCTAGTGGGTTTGGGGTATTGGATTATATCTAATCCATGTTAAGGACTCCCTACTCTTATTAAATAGTGAACCATGTAAATAATTTTGTTTCTATAGGTGTCCTTGTTTATTGTTTTCTAGTATATTCAGTTCTCACTAACCATATGATTTTGTTTCTAATGTAAGAAAACATAAATGGAATTTATCATTGATTTACCCCTCCCCCTATCAGATATCACACAGATCCTGATTGGTCATTTTCATTGGTATCAGACTGGGTTCCTTTATTAAACATTTGTTGATTTTTTAAGATAAGGAAGGTTTCCATAGATGTTAATAACTATTTTAATAGTACATGGATTCATTTATTTAATGGAAATAATTATCATATCTAGAAGGAAAAAATGTTACCCTATTTATTATCCATTATCTATAAAGTTTTATAATTTGATATAGATAATTTCCATCCTCATATGAGGGTGATCCCTTAAAATATGTTAATTTTGAAAAATTTGGAGAATTATAGGTGAGATAGAAATGATATACTTTCCTCCCTCTCTAAAAAAAATTTATAAGGGTTAGGAACTACTATAATCATTCGAGACAAGTTAAAGAATATCTATAAATGAAATATGAAAGTTAATAAGGGTAATTTGTAGATCTAGAGATTGAATGATAAATATATTAAAATTTATGATAATGAATCTATTAATGTCTTCTTTATAAGGATTAATTACATTATAATCCCCATAAGATTTTGTGGTGAGAAGTTTGAAGATTCAACTATTCTTGATAATATCTTAGGAATTCTTCCTTATAAATTTTACACCAAGGTGTCATAGAAGATAAAGATCCTAAAACCCTCTCTCTCAATTAATTGTATAGTATTATCTTCACATATTAAATGAGAATAGAAATGTATGTCAAGTTTAATGAAAATGTTGACTGGTAAATCTCTTCCAAGGACATTAAGAATGAAAATTCCAAGAAAGTTTCCAAGGAATAATTTAGTGTATATGACACTAAATATAAAGTTAGTTATTCTTTTTGAATTCATGTAATTTTTTTCTAGAAAATTGAAAATATACAAAAGGAATTATAAAAGGGAAGTTACCAATGTAGTGCTTTAGTTATGGATCCATTGGAAATTTTATAGAAAATTACCCACAACTAAAGGAAGATTAAGATAGTGATGAAAAATATTGAAAGTTAATAAGATCAATGAAGAAGAAGATGATAAAATAAAATTACTTTTTATAAGGAAATGATAAATAGTTCTATTAATGTAAAAAGACAAATTTTTTGTCTAAATCTTAGGAAGATAATTATATCGACGTGGAAGCTAAAAAATCGAGTGATGATAATGATGATAAATTAATTATTTAAAAAGTGAATGATGATAAATTTACTAGTGATGAAAGAAGAATCTATGAAGAAGAATAAGGAGAGACTCAGGTAGTGTTTATTCTTAAAATAAAATTGAGAGAATGTATCTTAAATATTGTTAAACATGAAAAAGAGAATAAGAATTTTAAGACATAATATCTACCATCAAACTATCTGGAACAAGATCTTGAAAAAAATAGGTTATTTAAAGATATTGATGATATGATGAAGTTACTTGATGAATATAAAAACTTAAAAATCACGATTAAAGAAAATATAAAGGTTAAGTAGAAAGAACATGATCTTGTCCAACAGAAACTTATTGAATCTGATCAAGGAATCAAAAACTTCCAAAAATAAATTATAGAATTTGGTGATAGTTATAAGAAGGGTATACATCAAAAATAACTATAAAGATATGTAGAGACCCGAAAATTTCAGGGATATTTTTTTTCTTAATTTATCTGGGATTTTACAAGAACGCAGTTTCTGACGGCACCTGATTCCGAGGCCCGGTGTGCCCGAAATCAATTTTCCAAAGTTTAGCTCGGGTACGTTTAGTGAACGAACGAGCGGGTTTTTTATATATTTTTAACCGGTGCTCGGAATTAAAATCTGAGGGCACCAATGAACTCGCAGCGCTGGTATTCGCTTAAGGGGACCTTTACCATAGTTGAGTTTTGACGTATGTGGTAGTTAAAAATTGGGGATTCAATAAGAATTAAATATAATTGTTGTGAAACAATTTTATTTAAGTGGAAGTTTTCCCCTCTAAAAGGAAGTTGGAGGTGGGGCTCACACCCCACCTAACATCCCATGGAAAAATATCTAGGTTGGTGGAGCCCACATGAGCCCCCAACTTTTCACATTCCCTCAACACCTTGAAACCCCTCTTTAACTTCCCTTGTAATTAATTGTGGAAAATCTTCCTCTCCCTCTCTCTTCCACTTTAATGTTGCCAACACATGTTAATCAATGGATTATAACTATTTGATTAATTAATTAAGTTTTTTGAATTTTGAATAACTTGGGTGAATAAAATAATAGCTTGGCCATTATATTATTTTGGCACTTGTTGTGTTGGGATTTTGGGGAAAGCTCTAGTGAAATTGAGAAGGGTGTTCGTCTCTTAAAACTAAGAACACCGATCATCCAATGAGGAACATCTTCTTCCGGTGAAGAATGCTTCACACCTTTAACTCTTCTTATTCCTCCGCGTCAAGGGAGAAGACACCGTTAGTGAGTAAAATCGTTTACAACAACGACTCCTTCTTTCGACAACGATGGAATCGACACCATTCTTCCGCGACACCCGACTACCGCGACGTTCGAATTCCACAACTCGATGACCTACGATGTCAATTTTGAGGTAGGGGGTTTGATTTCGGTTCATGAATCTTTCTTGACCATCCAAAAAAAAATCCTTTTTCTTAAGACGATTGATAACGGATTAACGGGAGGAGGTCGGACCGCACGAACACGGCCGACCCTCTACCCCCTTCGTTAATGTGTTTGTCGTAGCTCGATCAAGGGTGGCGCGGTGCAACGACACCACGCAGAAACAAGGAGGATTATCGGCGAAGAAGCGCAGCGCCATTGCGTCGCGCCGTGGAGGCCAAACGAAGCCGCGACACCGTCGCACCGCGCCGGAAAACTATGAAGAGACGCAGTTTGTTTATTTGGCGTGCGGATCGACGAGCCATGGAAGAACGGGCCATAGGGGAAATTTGAAGGCTTTGTAGTGAAGGGAAGGTCCTGGGAGGACCGCAGGCGAAGGCGGAATTGAAAACAGACCACCGGAGCAACTCCGGTGGTCCGCGGAAGGGCCTGCCGGCACGCCACGCCAGTACGACGACACCGGCAGGTCCCGCAGCCGCGCGAGACCGAGTGAGACTGGGGGTCGTAACCCATGGCGGTCAAGGGAGCAGCCCCCACGTGGAGGGGGGCCGCGACTTCAATCAAGGGGGAACCCCCCCCCCTTTCTGCAACCGCACGACCAGCAGGCCGTGCGGGTGTGCTCACGCCGGGCCAACCAGCTGCCCAAGCCGGGCCAGGCCGCGCAGCCGGGCTGGACCCGGACCCGGGTCGGGTTGACCCGGTTCGGGCCGACCCAACGGGGGTGGGCCCAGGCCGGGCCGGGCCCAGACTCCCCATTTTTAGACCGCTTCTGGTATTTTTCCCATAACTTGGGCTACGGACCTCCGATCGATGCACCGTCAGCTGAGATGCGATCCTTGGATCGAGATGGTCGTTTCGGTATATTACACTCAAGGTTTCAGAGGACTTTGTGTATGGCCGGGTTGGTTCGGATACGAAACCAACCGGGACCTCAGAGCAGGAACACTTATATCTTGAGCTCCAGACGTCCGATTGATGTGCCGTCGACTTTGTTGCATTCCTATTGATGAGACAAAACTTTTGGCATGCTTAACCTGAGTTTTTGATGCAGTTGGATAGGGACCGGGATAGATTGTACCCGAAATCCAACCGGACCTCAGGAACGGAAAAGCTGATAACTTTCAGACCGGATGTCCATTTGACGAACCGTCAACGAAGTTGGTGATCACGTTGAGAAATAGTCCCTATGAGTATACCCTTTGTGAGTTTGGGGTACAGTTGAGATACGGCCGGGTTGGTTCGCACACGAAATCAACCGGGATCCTAGGACGAAAAGGCTAATAAATCACAGACCGGGTGTCCGATTGACGCGCCGTCTGTTGCAT
The DNA here is from genome assembly GCA_963277665.1 of Viscum album. Lineage (NCBI taxonomy): Eukaryota > Viridiplantae > Streptophyta > Magnoliopsida > Santalales > Viscaceae > Viscum > Viscum album. Next base: position 1,811,117,482 of record OY728142.1, on the reverse strand, counting down.
TGAGACCCCTATGATGAGGAGGTACTTTGAGATACTTCTTCATGGGACTTTGAGATACTTGGAGTATCGACCTGTAGCTCATGGAGCGGACCCTCCCGGAGATGAGCGTTCAGAGTATGGAGACCATATAGCTGACTACGACCTGGCGACTGCTTGACCGACTCGACTTGGAGTGAGTCAACTAGACCAGTGGATGGAGAACTACTTTGTTTGGGTGCAGACCCATGGCGGACGAAGCACTACTGAGTTTGGGTGCAGACCCATGGTACTCGTCCGAAGAGTACCTCTACAGGCTATTAGGGGGGATGTACTACTGTGTTTGGGTGGCATACCCCAGCGGGAAGCACTACTGTGTTTGGGTGGCTGACCCGCGGTATTCGACAGGAGGAGTACCTCAGAAGTCTTAGGTTAGTGAGAAGTACCTCGGAGTCGTGACAGGATCACTGTACTCTCCATCGACGGGGCTCTTCAGCAGTTACAGTTTTGATCATGAAAATCCTGGTTTGAGCTGAGTCTATGACCTTTGTGTTTACCTCATGATTGAGATGGGTCACTTGATAACTTAGGTATATGTATGGGCATATACCTGGGTAGTGGTTATCCATTGATTTCATAATCTTTGTGTTTCCTCATGATTGAGATGGGTTACTTGATAACTTACGTATATGTATGGGTATATACGTAAGTAGAGGTTAACTGTTGAGATCTTATTTGTGGTTATCCTTGTTGGATTTAGTGAGAACTTGAGGGTCTCAGGGTCCCTACAGAGTATCGTTATACTCACCCCCGCAAGGGCTATGCCCGCACCTCCTTGTGTTGGTTGCAGACGTCAGGCAGCGCTGACAGAGGCTGGGTGTTCGAGGACTGGACGGTACCCGGATGTGGACCTCTCGACGAGTTAGTATCCGGAGGTGGACTTCACGACGAGATGATACTCGAAGGAGGTTGACGGGAAAGAGTGTTGTGGAGGCTATCTGTACCTAACCTTCAGGTAGGATCCATGGTGGACGATCCAGGAGCTACGCTATCTGTACCTACCCTTCAGGTAGGATCCGTGGTGGACGATCCAGGAGCTGCTCTATCTGTACCTACCCTTTAGGTAGGATCTGAGGAGGATGACCCAGGAGATACTTCCATTCATCCAGCTGTTGTCTTTTTCTGTTGTACTTTCATTCAGCTATAGCTGTACTTTCAGTTGGGTTTGTATTCTGGCCCACTTACTTTTCAGCACTTTCTTTTGTTCTTTGTGTATTACTTCCGCTTGTACTCTGTGTGTTTGTTTAATTTGATAAAGGAAATGCCTTCCTAGTTATCGGGATTTATTCCTTTGGTGCTAGTCACCATCCCCTAGCCGATGGAAGGCAGGTTTGGGGTAGTCACGACATGGGCCCCAAGGACGGGTCGTGACAAATTGGTATCAGAGGAGTTCGGTTCTACCACAAAACTCTGGAATCTAATCTTTTTTTATGTGAAGCAATAGTGTTAAGGGTACTGAGTGTGGTCTTCAGTTCAGGGAGTCCAATGTTGGTGTGGCGGCCAACGTATCCGTACACAAGGACCCTGACTTATGATTTCCGACTTTGTGGACGAAAACACTGATTGCGTGTGTGTTTCCAAAAAGTTTAAAAGTCAGCTCAAACTAAGCCAGCTCACAAGGTATAAAATGTTGTCCGTGTCGCATCTGTTCAGGATGTCTCCACGTCGATATTTAGTTGGAGTTCTGAGATTCTACTCGATGGCGGCCCACCGAGCGACGAGGCTCCAGTGCAGGGCCCTTTTTACTATATTGGCACCCTCGGGTGGTGTACCAGCATCACCACCACCTGTTGCGAAGTAGATGCCACCAGCCATACTAGTGAACTGTGCACGCTGGCAGAGCGCATTGCATGAGTTCCAGCAGTAGAGGCCTCCGAGGTTACAAGGCGAAGCAGATTCCCAGACAGCAGAGCACTGGCTGGAGGCGATTTCTAGAGTTTTCTGCCTAGAAGAGACATCAGTAGAGTGGATGGTGGACTTGGATACTAGTGTTTTCCAGTGAATGACCATGAGGATGGTCCGCTTAGTGATGAGGCTTCGGTATGTGGACCGATGCCTGAGATCATGCCTTCGGGTAGTGTGCCAGCTATACATCACTACCTGTTGGTCAGGAGTTACAACCGGAGGTACCGATAGGTGACACATTTAGGCTCACTGCCTTACACGTGTTCCAACATCAGATAACCACAAGTTTCGAGGCGAGACCGACTCACAGGCGGATGAGGACTGGCTTGAGGAGGTGGCTGAGAGTTTTCTAGAGCTTATACAGTTTTGGCAGGACAACGTGTCGGTAGCTGAGAATTCATCGAGGCATACCAAACATTGTGGGTACTCGATGAATATGATTTGATCAGTGCTATAGAGATCATACCTCTGAGTGTGGTGTGTTTAAGGATATTCGAGCCATCACCTTTTCCTCTATGCATTCCTACTCATGATAGGGTGCTAGAGAGAACCTTGTGGTTGAATGTTCTTTGGATGAATGAATATAGCTAGAGAATGTTAGAAGTTGGAATGCATCGAACTGGTGCCAGTCTCAGAGACTTGGGCATACAAATGTTTCAAAAAGAGGAAATTTTAAGGACAGATAAATCTGTAGAGTAGCAGACGTGGAGGCAGATCTAGGAGAGTAGCATGAGGTGGTTTACATATCAACATGTTACAATCACCGGCCTTTGTTGTTCCCTCCAGGCTCAGGGTGCTGGAGGGCAGGGGAAGAGAGTAGCTACACGCGGTCAAGGAGTGTAACCCAATGGCTCTATGAATGATTTGAGGGACAGTCTGTGTCCACTACAAGCTGCCGTAGTAACAGACGTTGATATGAATCATTCCTTCCTTCCACGAATCTTGTCCTAGACCTCGAGTTTCCGGTTAAGCCATTGAAATGACCCTCACATCTGGAGATACCTTGGGAGGAGACTCGATAATCACACTTACGTCGACAGTGTGGTCTGACCCACGAGGCGAGAGTTTCGATTGTAATCTCTTGGTGGCAGTGTCAAGGCCTTACGACGTTGGTCTCGGTTTGGATTGGATTCACAGTTCATGCTCAGATTGACTATATTAGGCAAAAATGTTGTGGTTTATCTACAACGTTGGGATGGGGTTTTCCTTGGTCGGCGAAAAGGATAACCTAGGTATCACAGGATGGAATCATGCATAGGATGGTGTAACTGATCACTCTTGAGTAGTCCAACTTCACCCACGTGGCAGGAGGAGTTTTGAGTTTCAGTTCTAATCAGGAAAGGGTGACCTCTAGAGTTTGAGGATGACGATCACGTCCTTATATGGGTCTCACCTCGGTGAGGTTTACGGATATGTGGCCGAGGAAGAAAGTTATCTCCGAAGTTCAACGGACCTTTCTAGGTCCTCAGCAGGGTAGGTGAGGTGGTTTACCACTTGACCTTTCCACCCCAGTTGCACTGGGTGCATAATATTATCCACGTACATCAGCTGAAGAGATACATGCATGATCCTTCACACATCATTGCTCTCAGGGATATGGACATCAATGATTGGACGACTTCCACATGGATCTAGTAGGGGTTGAGGATCGACAGGAGTGGGTCCTATGGGGACGGTCGATTTCTCTTTGCGCTTTCACTGGTAGCACGGGAACCCCTAGGTGAGAACATGGGAGAATAATGCTCAGATGCGTGCTCAATACCAATTTAGTATCCCTAGTTTGTGTTAAAGCTTTATGGGAATTTAAAGCCCTGAGGTGGGAGTAATGTTAATACCCTAAAATTTAAAGGAATTTTTTTTCTTAATTTCTTTGGGATTTTACAAGAATGCAGTTTCTGACGGCACCTGATTCTGAGGCCCGGTGTGCCCAGAATCAATTTTCCGAAGTTTAGCTCGGGTACGTTCAGTGAACGAACGAGCGAGTTTTTCTATCTTTTTAACCGGTGCTCTGAATTGAAATCTGAGGGCACCGATGAACTCGCAGTGCCAGTATTCGCTTAAGGGGACCTTTACCGCAGTTGTGTTTTGAGATATGTGGTAGTTAAAAATTGGGGATTCAATAAGAATTAAATATAATTGTTGTGAAACAATTTTATTTAAGTGGAAGTTTTTCCCTCTAAAAGGAAGTTGGACGTGGGGCTCACACCCCACCTAACTTCCCATGGAAAAATATCTAGGTTGGTGGAGCCCACACGAGCCCCCAACTTTTCACATTCCCTCAACACCTTGAAACCCCTCCTTAATTTCCCTTGTAATTAATTGTGGAAAATATTCCTCTCCCTCTCCCATCCACTTTAATGTTGCCAACACATGTTAATCAATGAATTCTGACTATTTGATTAATTAATTAAGTTGTTTGAATTTTGAATAACTTGGGTGAATAAAATAATAGCTTGGCCATTATATTATTTTGGCACTTGTTGTGTTGGGATTTTGGGGGAAGCTTCAGTGAAATTGAGAAGGGTGTTCGTCTCTTAAAACTAAGAACAACGACCATCCAATGAGGAACATCTTCTTCCGGAGAAGAATGCTTCATGCCTTCAACTCTTCTTCTTCCTCCGCGTCAAGGGAGAAGACACCGTTAGTGAGGAGCATCGTCTACAACAACGACTCCTCCTTCGACAACAACGGAATCGACACCATTCTTCCGCGACACCCGACTACCGTGATGTTCGAGTTCCGTGACTCGACGACGTGCAACGTAAATTTCGAGGTAGGGGGTTTGATTTTGGTTCATGAATCTTTCTTGACCGTCCAAAAACAATTCTTTTTCTTAAGCCGCCTGATATTGGATTAATGGGAGGAGGTCGGACCGCACGAACACGACCGACCCTCTAACCCCTTCGTTAATGTGTTGGTCGCGGCTCGATGAAGGGTGCGGCGGTGCAACGGCACCGCGCAGAAACAAATTGAATTATCAGTGAAGAAGCGCAGATCCATTGTGCCGTGACGTGGAGGCCGAACGAAGCTGAGGTACCATCGCGCCACGCCGAAAAACCATGAAGAGACGCAGTTTGTTTATTTGTCATGCGAATCGACGGGCCATGGAAGAATGGTCCGCAGGGGCGATTTGAAGGCTTTATAGCGAATAGTAGGTCCCGGGAGGACCGTAGGTGAAGGCGGAATTGAAAACGGACCACCGGAGCAACTCCGGTGGTCCACGGAAGGGCCGCCACAGCTTCAGCCACGGCGGCAGGTGGCTAGTCCTGCGGCCGTGCGAGACCGAGTGAGACCGGTGGTCGTAACCCCCGACGGTCAAGGGAGCGGCCCCCACGTGGAGGGGGGCCGCGACTTCAATCAAGGGGGGGGGGGGGACCACCCCCCCTTTTCCGCAACAGCACGAACAGCAGGCCATGCGGGTGTGCTCACGCCAGGCCGGGCCGAACCCGGACCCGGGTCGGGTCGACCCGGTTCGAGCCGACCCAGGGGGGGTTGGGCCGGGCCGGGCCGGGCCCAGACCCCCCATTTTCAGACCGCTTCCGGTCTTTTTCCTATAACTTGGGCTACGAACCTCCAATAGACGCACCTTCAGCTGAAATGCGATCCTTGGATCGAGACAGTAATTTTGGTATATTACACTTAAGGTTTAGGAGGACTTTGAGTATGACCGGGTTGGTTTTGATACGAAACCAACCAGGCCCTCGGAGCGGAAACACTTATATCTTGAGATCCGGATGTCCGATTGACGTGCCGTCGACTTTGTTGGATTCCTCTTGATGTGACGAAAATTTTGGCATGATTTTCCTGAGTTTTGGATGCAGTTGGATAGTGGCCGGGTTGGATTGTACCTGAAATCCAACCGGGCCCCTAGAACGGAAAAGCTGATAACTTTCAGACCGGACGTCCGTTTGACGAACTGTCAGTGGCGTTGGTGATCACGTTGAGAAACGGTCCCTATGAGTATACCCTATGTGAGTTCGAGGTACAGTTGAGATACAACCAGGTTGATTCTCACACGAAACCAACCAGGCCCCTGGGATGAAAAAGGCTAATAACTCAGAGACGGGGCGTCCGATTGACGCGCTGTTTGTTGCATTGAGACCCCTATGATGAGGCGGTCCTTTGAGATACTTCTTTTTGGGACTTTTAGATACTTGGAGTATCGACCTGCAGCTCGTGGAGCGGACCCTCCCAAAGACGAGCATTCGGAGTACAAAGACAGTGTTGCCAGCTGAGACTAGACGACTGCTTGACCGACTCGACTTGGAGTGAGTCGACAAGCCCAGTGGACGGAGCACTACTTTTTTGGGTGCAGACCTATGGTAGACGAAGAACTACTGAGTTTGGGTGCAGACCCGCGGTACTCGTCCGGAGAGTACCTCTTCAAGATATTAGGGGGGATGCACTAGTGCGTTTGGGTGGCATACCCAGGCAGGAAGCACTACTGTGTTTGGGTGGCTGACCCGCGGTACTCGACAGGAGGATTACCTCAGTAGTCTTAGGTTAGTGAGAAGTACCTCGGAGTCGTGACATGATCACTGTACTCTCCAGAGACGGGCCTTTTTAGCAGTTACAGTTTCGATAATGAAAATCCTTGTTTGAGCTGAGTCTATGACCTTTGTGTTTACCTCATGATTGAGATGGGTCACTTGATAACTTAGGTATATGTATGGGCATATACCTGGGTAGTGGTTATCCATTGATTTCACAATCTTCGTTTTTCCTCATGATTGAGATGAGTTATTTGATAACTTAGGTATATGTATGGGCATATACCTAAGTATATGTTATCTGTTGAGATCTTCTTTGTGGTTATCCTTGTTGGATTTAGTGATACCTTGAGGGTCTCGGGGTCCCTACTGAGTATCGTTATACTCACCCCTGCACGGGCTATGCCCGCACCTCATTGTGTTGGTTGCAGACGTTGGGAAGCGCTGACAGAGGCCGAGTGTTCAAGGACTGGACGGTACCCGGAGGTGGACCTCTCGACGATTCAGTATCCAGAGGAGGACTTCACGATGAGACGATACTCAGAGGAGGTTGATGGGCAAGAGCGTTTTGGAGGCTATCTGTACCTACCCATTAGGTAGGATCTGTGGTGAACGATCCAGGAGCTGCGCTATCTGTAGCTACCCTTCAGGTAGGATCTGTGGTGGACGATCCAGGAGCTGCGCTATCTGTACCTACCCTTCAGGTAGGATCTGAGGAGGACGAACCAGGAGCTGCTTCCATTCTTCTAGCTGTTGTCTTTTTCTATTGTACTTTCATTCAGTTGTAGCTGTACTTTCAGTTGGGTTTGTATTCTGGCCCACTTACTTTTTAGCACTTTCTTTTGTTCTTAGTGTATTACTTCTCCTTGTACTCTGTGTGTTTGTTTACTTTTATAAAGGAAATTCCTTCCCAGTTATCGAGATTTACGCCTTTGGTGCTAGTTGCCATCCCCTGGCCTATGGAAGGCGGGCTTGGCGTAGTCACAACACGGGCCCCGAGGATGGGTCCTGACAAGATAATCCTCATATATTAATAACCAGGTTGAATATGTTTAGATGAAACATGTTCACAATACCATTAATGTAGCTAAAACTAAAAAATTCAAAAATTCAAAAATTCAAAAATTTCGAAGAAATAAATGGTTGAAAAAATATCACCACAACTAGATACTTTGTTAAGTGTAAGAATAAGTCTAATTTGAATATTTATTATGGTCAAAAATATAATATAAAATATGTTCACAGTTCTTGAAAATATATAGGTTACATAATAAATTATGCTTTCTATGGATATTTATATTAATGTGGAGACTTTGTGACCACAACAAAGATGCACTTGTTCAATCATAAATATTATAATAAATAAAAAAGATATTATATTTATAGTTTTATAGGGAGTAAACCCACTCAAGGAAGACAACCTTAGAAAATTAGTTTGAAAATTAAAAATATATCTCAACCTCTAGAAACATTTTTTCAAATACATGATTAGACTTGAAATATTATTAATGATGTTTATTAATGTGACTTACTCAACAAAGTTTATATAAAAAATCTGAAAATCAACATGATAAGGAAGAAAAAGGCAAATAGGAGGCCATTTTTTTTGAAAGTTATATTAAAGTTACAAAAGGAGAATGGCCATGGATAATGTATAGTGGGTGTTATTCACATATGAATAGATATTTAATGTTTTTAAAGTGGTAAAATATAATAAATACAGGAAAATTAATTTTGTAAACAATGAATTAATTTGAATCAAGGGCATTGGATATGTTATCATCAATAAAGAAAATATAAATCCATGAGAATTTTTTTTAATGGATTGAAAAAGAACTTGATGAGTGTTTCATAGCTTTGTGATGAAGTTAAAACACTTTTTTTAGTAGATAAAGTATTATTTTTAAAAGTATTAAAGATGTGAAAGTTGTAACAAGAGGAAAATGAACCAAAGGAAACTTGTTTTAGCTTATAGATGCATACAGATCATGTTATCTAAGTATGATGTAAGAAAATAAATTATGGTATAAGATACTAGAAAATATATACTTGGGTAATATGATAAAGATGAAAAAGAGAGAAGTTATTTATGATATTACTATCATAACAAGAATAATAGATTTTTGTTGTTTGATATATCAGAAAGAGAAGATTATTACATAAGAATGTTGAGATACATTCAACTCATCCCTTGGATCATGTTAATTTTAACACATTTGGGCCCATGAGAAATCAATTTAAAAATGGTGATAAGTAATTTATTTCCTTCATTGATGAATTTACTCATGTTATATGTATTATATTTTTAAACATAAATAATACTCTCTCCAAATGTTTTTGAGTTTCAAGAGAAGAGATAATATAGAATGTGGATATTTTATGGATAAGATTAAAATTGATAATGGTGTTGAATATACAATGGTGAAGTTTAAATATTATCTTGAAAAACATATCATTCATATTAAACTTAGTGAACCATACACACCACATCATTTTTTAAGAAATAATATAAGTTTGGTTGAGATAGATTGAATAATATTGTTTTGACATGAAACTACTTGATTTTTTAGAGGAAATCTATTGGATCAACAGTTCAAAGTCAAAACAAATATTTTTCATGAAAAACTATGATATGTATCTATACAAGTTTTACTACAAATAAAATCCAAATTTGAAATAACAAAGGGTGTTTTTAATCCTTTAATTTTTGAATTCAAAGGTGAGAATAATCTATCAAAGAGGCATTGAAGGTATTTTTATTAGCTACCCACTTAATGTTAAAAGTTAAAAATTCTACAATAAGTAAACTAGATAGATTTTAGATTCTATAGATACAAAAGTGACAGAAAATTCTCATAGATAAAATTCATAATAAACTATAGATATCAGAGAAAGTGAAGATTGATTTTTCACTATTAAACATCATAACAATGTTTCTAAAAGAATTTGTGATATAGAAACTGTTCATAGATAAGATTTTGATTTAGAAATTTTAAGTTATGAGGGAAAAGTGTTTTCATATCATCCAAGGTTAAGAAAGCACATTATAGTCTAAAAAATCACCAGAGATCAAGGGAAATGTGTTCAAACCTAAAGAACATTAAGGATAATTTCACATGCCTCTTTATATCTAATGGTTTCATCATGCTATGTTGAATATGTTTTATAGAATCAAGAGTGTATTAATGAAATGAATGAAGACCTAAATAAAATTGAGAAGAATGTGACGTGTTAACTTGTATCCAAACCATAAGATAAGAATATTATTGAAATAAAATGGGTTTTCTAAAACAAGTTGAATAAAAAAGTGAAGTGATATTAAAATAGGAAATATTTGTTTATAAAGGCTAATCAAAAGCTGAAGAAATTTCTTTTGATGAGACATTTTACCTTATATCAATACTTTAAACCATTATAATATTTCCTTCTATTTAAAAAAATAAGATATAAGATATTATAAATGGATTTCAATTAGGATTTTCTTAATGGAGAGATGAATGAAGAAGTTTATATATAGTAACAATATGGATTATTTCTTTGAAATGATGAAAGTTATGTGTACAAGTTAAAGATATATTTTTATGGGTAAAAATGAGATCCAAGATATTGGTATTATAGGTTGGACACTTTATTAAAGAATTTTAATTTTAAAAATGTAAGAGTTCATAGAAATATCTATACAAAAGAAAATAAATCGGTTTCCATCATTATAATTGTTTATATTTATGATATCATATTCAAATGGAATCATGAAGAAACTTGTGAAATTTTTTATTAAAGAGATGAATAATTTATTTGACTTGTCTATTCTAATAGAAATGAAATAATTTTTTATCCTATAAATATCTCAATATAAAAATTATTTCTTTATTTATAAAGAGAAGTATGCTAAGGAACTCCTAAATAAATTTGGAATGGAATATTCAAAGCCTATTTCCACACCCATTTTTGTGGGAAAAAATTTAGAAAAATATGGGCATGGAAATGATGTTTATTTTTAAGAGTTTAGAAAGTGTAATTGAAGCATGTTATATCATATAGATTCAAGTGCTAAATTATTGTATATTGTTACACTTTATTCTAGATATCAAATTTATCTTAAGGAATAAAATATTGTTGCTCTAAAAATATTTCTCAGATATATTAAATGCACAATTTATTCTTGATTGAAATATTATATCATAAGAAATATTGATATGTTTGGTTATATAGATGCTAATTGGGAAGGCTGTGTTGATGATATAAGATCTATATCTTTTAGAGTGTTATTTTTGGGTGAAATATATATAAGCTATAATATAATGAAAAAACTTCAATAGCTCTCTATACCTTAAGATCTGAGTGTACAACTACTACTCAAGATTCAACACAGTTAACTTGGATGATAACTTAGTTGTAATATTTTCTGGTTGATGTGAAACTTCCCAATCTCTTGGGGTGTGATAATCAAAGTGTTATAAATATCACTAGAAATCCATTGAAACATTATAGATCTAAGCACATTTATATTAATTATAACTTCATAATATAGAATGTTGAATAAAATGAACCAAATTTTTATTTTTTTCCGAAAACAAATAAATTTTATGATATCTTCACTAAACCATTTCCAAAGGAAACATTTCATAAGGAGAATTTGATCATGGGGAAACAACCTCACTCTCTTAAAGTCTAGGGAATGTGTTTTCTATCTCCTATCTCATATTTTATGTGGATAATGCTTTCAAAGGTTTCGAAAACATGTAACAAAATTTTATCCATTGGTATATTATTTATATATCAAGGGAGATCATGTATGTTGGTTGAGTTATTAAAAGGGTTAATCTATAACATCCCAACCCTCAACCATTGGTTTGGGAATAGGTGGTTGGTGTTACTGTCCTTAGGTGACCTCCCAAAGAAACCAAAGGCTAGAAATAAATTCCAGGATCTTTCTAACCATTTAGGGAATGATTTTACCTTTAAATATAAACAACAAAACAAAGGTAACCAAGAACAACTAAACCAATATATGATGCATGAGTAAAAAAAATCAAAATAATAACCACATTAGAGTACAAGAAGAAAATAATAGAACTAAAGGAATAAAAAGAAAACAAAACCCAAAGACTCCTTAGTATCCAACCAGAAAATCTCAAATTGCTCCATGATCCAACTTGACAATCCACAAACACACTATTTAGAAGAATCAATAAAGAACTGATATACCTTTCCTTTACCTTTGTATCCAGAGATGAAATTTTAAAACACACAACAGCTCCCAAGAAAGGGATGAGTATAAACTCAATAGGATTTCCCCAATGACTTCCCAAATCATACCACTATGATATAACTTGTTATAACATTTATATCAAATATTTTAAAATAATTTAAAATAGTTTATATCAAATCCAAAAAAGTTCTCATTGAAATAAATCAAAACAAATATTTAAAACCTTTCTCAATTCCATTTGGCATACCCATTCATTGATTCCACATATCCACACATCCACAATCCACACATGCATGCCTAGGTAATAGTTCCATACTCATAATCAGTATCTCATTGATCTACCAATTCATCATAAGGTAACCAATACCAAGTTCCCCAATGGAACACACCCCTTACAGAGGATCACATTTAATGAAAATGAACCCAAACCAAACATGTATTCCAAATACCCTGAAAATATATTTCACAAAATTTATCTATTTAGAAAATTTAAAAAACCATTTTCAATGTATCAAATCAAAACCAAAATTTTAAAATCATTATTTTAAAATTATAATCGAAGAGGGGTTTTCCACCAAACCAACCAATTTTTAAATTTTCTCAAAACCATCACTAAATATTTCTCTGAAATGAACCCCAAAAGAATTTCACAATCATTTTAAAAAAACATTTATTTCAAAATAATACTTGAAGTTCAAATCAAGAGAAGTCAAGAGAGAGTCCACCAACCTCATAAATGTTGGTGAAAATTAAGAATTCTATCATGACCAGCCTTTACCAAAAAGGAGAGAAGGGATAGCAGATTTCCATACCCTTCCCTCTTTAAGTTGAAGGAGAGATAATGACCCCAGAGCCCTGCCTTCAATAGGTCCCAAAGTGGCGACAAACACCAAGGGTATAGAATCACACACAAGATGGAAGACATTACCCTTTTTTTTATTTTTATTGGATCGAGAGACAAGATAACAACCCCAACAACACCATAGATGAAAGTAAAGGTAAATCCAAAAGTAAACCATTCCCACGACCATGTTCAAAAGTAAAAGATACAAGCCACAAGAACTCCAAAGATAAAATACCAAGAAAAAGAAAAACAACAACAGCAACTGCCCCAAGGTCCAATCAAGTATGGCCCTGCACGATCCTTGAAGTCCTCCTAGAAACCTGAAAGCAGTTTATATACGTAGGGTGAGCATATAAGTATACTCAATAGGGAGAACCAAAGGCCCTAATGCACAATTGGAGAGGAATTATAATTCCCTATGAGAAAAGAGATAACCAAAATATCTAACATGGTAAACTATCCACCCAAGCCTCACCAAGGAACAATCCCCAAATAATGCAAGTCAAGTATTTTATAGAAAAATCATATCGATGTTTGGGTACCCCATGCCAATTTCCCACTGGCTATTGAAGACATCCTACGCATCGTACCAATCCCACCATTCTCACCACAGTCCCACTGCCACACCCGCACACACACACATGGGCCACAACCCCACATCCCGGCTGTAAACACCTGGGCCACAACTGCCATCCTGCCTGCAAACACCTGGGACACAACCACTACGCGTAACCATGCCTGCAAACACCTGGGCCAGAACAACTACTGCCACGTCCAAAGACACCTAGGCCTCATCCCAAAGACTCTTGGGAACAACCTGCCCGCACACACCTGGGCCAACCACCACAACTACCTTGTATGAAGAAACATGGGCTATAATGGACCTCAAGCCATCACAACCTGCCCGAAGAGTCTTGGACTATCCGGTAAAGGGAGCAGAAAAGGAGCTAGTAACTAGCCACTCATAGGGGTGTTGGAAAAAACACCCTCCCCCATGAAATGGGGGTGTTCGGCACTAAGTGATCAAAATGGGTGGGGCGTGAATAAGAAACATAGAAACTACAGATATATGTATAGTTAATAGGCACTCATCCCAACCTAGGGTTCCCAAATCCAACCTAAGCACAAAGACCCTTGTTACTATTCATTCATAAGAGAAAGGTACGACACTCACAGCCAAGTCACATCTCATACCAAAACCAATTCCCCATTTCACCCATTCTTAGCTTTAGGTTCAAGTGATCCCATTTAAGTTAATTCTACACTACTGGGAAACTAACAGGCATAACCAAAAGCCGGAAAAAGAGAAATAGACAAACAAAAATTTAAGCATTCACTCTCGGTTCTCTTGTGAAGTCACAACAACAATGGGATAAGTGAGATCCTTCAAAGTAATGGAACCAAACCATGCCTCAAGATACAACCCACACTTACAACAACCAAAAGGGACCAGTGAGATCCCACGAAGTAATGGAACCAAAGAAAACCCTAAGATAAAGCCCACACAGCTACAAATTCACAACCAAAAAATGTACCCCAACAAAAGATCCCATTCCCATTTACATATTCAATTAAGCACCAAGAAGAACAACACACCTACTACTAAAATAGAGTGGTAACTCTCCCAGTTTCAAACACATCATTCATCAAATTCTTCTTTCTGTTTGTTAACCGGGTGGTCATATAGGGATTCTTGTTTTACTGAACATCCATTTAAACCAAACCGGGTTTAGGTGACTAACCAATTTCCATATTACTGTTATTTAATCATCACAGAAGGCAAGGGTTCATTAGTTCCTAATGAAAGACCACCAACGAACATGATTCTTAGTGAGAATATCCCAACAGTTCACAACATAAGCATCAAGGAAGAGAATAAAACAGAACAACAACACGTCGTTCACACTACTTCCCTTAATTCTTTAAAGTCCGTTTGTTATCTTCATTAAGGTTTGGTTTCACCCACTCCCAAGAAAACACTAGTGTACCCACCCCACATGATACAAATAAAGGAGAGATGAAAGAAAAATCCCTACTTGGATGATCAAATATCAAAGTTCTTATTCATGCGCCAAGAACGGGGGATGTGCGACTTGCAGGGGAGGAACTTTGGGGACTCCAAGGGTGAGCAGAAAAGCTTCGGCATAGTCACACCACTTGCCTCGGGAAGGGAGACTCCAAACGCACTGGAAAGAATTGGAGGTCATCCAAAAAGGTAGAAGAAGAAGAAATTCCCATGTGATATATAGATAAGATCCTATTGTTACTGGATATGGGGATTTGAACGGCTTTAAAGTCGGATTGTGGTTCCCCATATGGTTGGGTGGTTAAACACGATGGGATTAATTGTTATTTAATGATTCCCATCGGAAAAGGTGGTAACAACTATGATTTTAAATGATTTTATATAAATGGAGGGGCATGATACGCAAACACACAACTGGGTCTGTTGAGGGTCTCCCCACCCCTTAAGAATTTAAAAATTGATTAAGGGCATAAAAACGGCCTTGAACCACTCCCAAAAAGTTTAAAAAGGGACTAAAAGTGGTGTTACAGGAGAAATTGCAGAAGAAAAACCCAACAAAGATGGGTGGCACCGATCGTGCCACACACACCGATTAGTTGCACCGATCGGTGATGAACTGATCGGTGACACACCGATCGTGTCACAGTAGTCGGTGGGGGCACCGCTAGTGTCACACCGATCGGGTGCACACCGATCAGTCGCACACCGATCGGTCTCCCACCGATCGGGTGCCCGCCGATCGGTCGCACACCGATTGGCTGCACGTCGATCGGTCGCCCACCTATCGGTCGTGCCCATCGGTCGCCCACCGATCGGTCGCGCTGATTGGTCGCACGCCGATCAGTCACACCGGTCTCACATCGATCGGTCACACCCACCAAGACGCCACCCTTAGGATCCATATTTTGGCAAAGGGGTGGACCATGAGGGCCTGGGCCATCACATCAGATACCTCTCAAACCATTATCGCCCTAAAGAATTAAAACCAAGCCATAAGAAAAGATAGGGTCCGAACAACCACCTCGAAAGATACCTCTCATGAATGAGCCTCATTGACATCTAGAAACATATCTTCCTCAAGAAACCATGAAACATTAATGGGTCAAGATGTCCAGTTAAGTGGGTTAGGGAGTTTCTTCCTCCATTTCAGGATACTATCTTCTTTGGGCGGCACTGACTCACCCGCACGGGTTTAATCGCATCCACCTTAATGCATATTGATTAGGGATCTGGGCATCCCCTCCCCACACTCAAGACTTTCCACATGAATCTAGAGGATAAGGGAAACCATACATTCCATAGTTAACAAGGTAAAGTATTCCATCATAAACAAATAAAACAAAACATGACAAAACTCAAAACATCTCTGGGAACTGGGCACACATCTACGTCTCCCGTTCCTAGGCACTTTTCCTCGAGCCTGCCATGCCTCCACAACACACGAACCAAAGTGATGGTTTGTCCTCAGAGAGCCTTCTTCTCACGATCCTCGATCCTCACTGGTCTTTCCACAAAGGTCATGTCGTCCTCGATATCCAGCTTTCCCTAATCGAGGATGTGTGAATCGTCGTGTAGATACTTTCAGAGTTGTGACACATGGAATACGTCATGTATCCTCAGTAGCTACGGTGGTTATGCTAGCTGATAAGCCACTTCTCCGACCCACCGCAACACTTCAAAGGCTCCGATGAATCTGGGAGAAAGCTTACTCCCCCAACCGAACCTCAGTTGTCCACGCCGAGGGGAGACCTTCAAGAACACGTGGTCCCCAACCCCGAACTCCAAGGGTCTTCTCCTATTATCGGCATATGACTTTTTCTGGTCCTGTGCTGCCTTCATCCTCTACCGTATAAGATGAAACTTCTCTATCATGCTCTACACCACTTCTAGGCCAAAAATACTGGTTTCCCCAACCTCAATACAACACACGGGTGAGCAATAGGGCCTTCCGTACAAGGCTTCGAACGAAGACATTCCAATGGTAGAGTGGTAGAATTATTGAAGGAAAACTATACCAGTAGCAAGTGTCGCACCCACGATCCCCCAAAATATAGAATACATTCCCATAGCATATCCTCCAAGGTCTGGATGGCGCACTCCGTCTGTCCATCTGTCTAGGGATGTAAAGCAGTGCTAAGATGTAACTGGGTGTCAAAAGCATGCTACAATCCTCTCCAGACTCATGAGGTGAATCGTGCATCCCTATCTGAGACTATGGATCTCGGAACTCCATGCAACCGAACCCCCTCATCCATGTACCTCCATGATAAAGCATCCACTGTTCCGGATTCCTTGGTCTCCAGAAAGTGATCCAATTTCGTCAACCGGTCCACCACTACCCCGATAGCGTCATAGCCTCCTTGAACATTGGGTATCCCTGTGACGAAAGCCATTGAGATGTCATCCCACTTCTACTCGGGGACATCTAAAGGTTGTAGCAGACCTCCAGGAACAGAGTGTTCAGCCTTCACCTAATGACACACTAGGCACTTGGCCACGAACTCTGCCATCGCCCGCTTCACCTCGGGCCACCAGAACTGGCCCTTCAAGCCCCAATACATCTTGGAAACTCCCGGGTGAATTTCTAGGGGTGAGTTGTGGAAATCACTAAGAACTCTCTCGTGCATCGCCTCTGGAACAAACAGATTTCCTTGGAAAAGCATCTGATTCCGACCATCCTCCATCCACCCTTCCGGAGCATCCCTTTGGTTAACCTGGTCATGCATCAATTTGCTTTCTAAGTCTCCCCATTCGGACTCTTATACCTGCCGCAACAGGGAAGACTAAACTGTCATCTGATACAGGAAACCACTACCACTATCCATCCTTGCATCCAGGTGTAGGGAAGACAAATCCTCCATCGCCTTCCAAGCATCTGTCGACTTCCGAACCACATACTTTCATGACTTCCTACTCAAGGCATTAGCCACCACATTCCCCTTTCTTGAGGTGTAGGAAATCTCGAAGTCGTAATCCTAAAGGAACTCTATCCACCTCCGCTACCATAAGTTTGGATCCCGCTAAGAGAAGATATACTTCAAGATTTTTTGGTCGGTGAAGACCATGAAGTGCTCCCCAATGATGTAATTCCGCCACAACTTCAGTGCGAACACGACTGCTGCAAGATCCAGATCATGGGTGGCATAGTTACGCTCATATGAACATAACCGACTGGACCCATATAAGATCACCCCTTGCCGCTGCATCAACACACACCCGGGGCCTTGCCCTGAAGCATCACAAAACACCTGATACGCTACCCCTTCTTCTAGAAACCTCAGTACTGGGGCACTTAACAACTTATCCTTTAGATAGCTAAAGGCTGCTTGGCACTACCCATTCCATATGAAAGCCTGGCCCTTCTTGGTCAAAGCTGTCAAAGGTGCTGAAACTCGAGAGAAGTTGGGCACGAACCCCCGATAGTAACCTGCCAGTCCAAGGAAACTATGAACCTCTTCCACATTCTTGGGTGCTGCCCAAGAAACAACTGCCTCGACCTTCGATGGGTCCATTTCTATCCCCTGCTCGGACACCACGTTCCCAAGGAAGTTTACTTCTCGTGTCCAGAACTTGCACTTGGAAAAATTCCCATAAAGTTGGTGCTGCCGGAGGACCTCTAAAACCGTTCTTAGGTGCTCAGCGTGATCCCCCTCTAATGTTGACTAGATCAGGATGTCGTCATTAAACACAACTATGAATCAGTCTAGATATTCCCTAAAGACGGAGTTCATGAGCCCCATGAATATGGCTGGAGCGTTCGTAACGCCGAACGACATGACCACAAACTCAAAGTGCCCATATCTATACCTGAAGGCAGTCTTGGAATTATCGCTCTCCTTCACCCTCACTTGGTGATATCCAGACCATAGATCAATCTTTTAGAACCAAAATGCTCCCCTCAGCTGGTCAAAGAGATCGTCTATCCTTGGGAGAGGGTAGCGATTCTTGACCGTCACCTGATTCAGTCTCCTGTAGTCTATGACAGGCCTTAGACCACCATCCGCCTTCTTTGAAAACAAGACAGGGGAACCCCACGATGACGCACTTGGCTGAACAAAACCCTTCTTCATCAGATCGTCAATCTGAATCCGCAACCCCTGCAACTCAAAATGTGCCATCCGGTAGGGAGCCATCGAAATAAGACGGGCACCAGGTTGTAATTCTATCCCGAACTCAGCATCACATCGAGGTTGTAGAGTCCCCACCTCTTCCGGGAATATTTCCATGAAATCAATGACAATCCCTAGGACTTCCACCATCTCTGTATCCACCGACTCTGCTGATAGTTTAACTAACAAGGAAAGGAGGGGCTCCTCTCGCCAGCTGATTTTTTGGAAACCCCACTCGCTGATGCAAGTTACATGTTGAGCACCCAAATATGAAAACACGACCCTTCCTCAGAAGCAGTCAATGATGTCACATACAGAGAACAACCAATCAATGCCTAGGATAACATCGTATGGATGTATCTGCAACAGTAGAAGATCCCTGATATACTGATGTGGCCCTAACATCAGTCTACACCCTCGGGAAACATAAGACAAGTCTGCCTGACCTCCGACTGGCGTGCTCAGCCTCGGGGGTGCTGGAAGTCTCTCAACATCTAAACCCAGGGCACGGGCCAGAATGGGTGTAACAAAGGAGTGTGAAGCCCCTGTATGGAACAAGGCACAGGCAAATGTACTAAACAAGATGATTGTACCTCGAACAACTTCTATCCCTGCTGGAACTGCTTCCTCCGCGGCGTGCAACTGCCCACACCCAGCTCCTATGCCTCTACGCTATCAGCCACCTCCCCAACCACGCCCTGGTCGAATTCCCAGAGGAGCGATCTGAGGTCGGCCTCCTCCTGCGATGTCCGCCCTTGGAGGAGTGGGAGATCGCTGTCCCTGCTGCTGCTGAATGGGCCTGGATGGAAACTACTATAGTTGGGGCGGGTGCTGCACTGGTCAACCCCCACTGTACTGCACTCTGTCTGGGCATTAATTCCAAAGGTGCCCATGGCTCCCATAGATGAAGCACCTCGGTCCTGGGCCCAAAATGAAAGGGCAGGGACCGGGGGATCGAAACTGGAACTTCTGAGGCTTGCTTAATGCTGGCCGAATCCTATAGGGTCCTGATGCTGGAGGCATGCTACTGATGACCTTCCCCTTAGACGAGAAAAACTGGATACCCTCTCGTGATACCCCTCCTATCATGTGCATCCTCTCCACCACTTCATCTTTCTTCTGGACCTCTAAGTAGGTTGGTAGGGTGAAGGGAGTAACAACATACTGAAGAGAGGGTCGAAGTGCCTCCTCCAAACACCTCGCCTGAGACTCCTCATCTGGAAAGAGGTCTGGAGAAAAGTAGAGGAGATCCTTGAGATTGATCCCCAACTCTCTTACTGATATGCTCCCCTGCTGGAGGGAGAGCAACTCCTGCCTATTTTCAGCCTTCATCATGGAAGAGAGGAATTCTGCCCAGAACTCCTTCTTGAAGTTAGCCCACACAACCTCAACCTACTTCTTTTCCCAGAGATAAAGCATCCACCACTGACGCGCTACTACCTACACCAGGCTGATGTCCAGAGGAACCCAGTACTCTGTCGAAGCCTAAATCAAGTCGAAATCTATCACTATCTACTCAAGATAGCTCTCCGTCTCCATATTTGATATGCTACCCTCGTACTTCACGAGGGTCTACCGATGAAAGGAATGAAGCGTCCTCTACTACTAATCTTCCTCCTCCTCTCGGTCATCCCTCTGTCGATCAGCCAAAACAACCTCCAGGGCCTCGATCGTCCGCACCACTCGCGGTCATCTCCCAAATGCCATAGCTGTAAGGTAAACAAGGAATTTCTAAGCCCGAGTAGTGAATAAGATTCAAGTTTTCTTAAAATTTTTGTTCGTTTTAAATTCCCAAATACCCATTAAACACATGAAAAAAATTCATTACGATGCATGTAACTTCCCTAGGTTCTCTACCCTGTGAGCAGTGTAGCCTCACTTGGCCATTTGGTAGGTCCAGAGTCCTTGCATCGAATCACGGGGGGCCCTAAAATCCCATATACTAGCTAGTCTTCCTTGGCCGATTTAATGCACCAAGAACACCCAACACTGTTTCCCTACCATCCCATGCAATCCTCACTACGCATAACTCCAGACTCCATCCTATCTCTCAACCCATTCCTCTGATACCATTCTGTTACGAACCGTCTTCACCAAAAAGGAGAGAAGGGGCAACAGATTTCCAGACCCTTCCTTATTTAAGTTGAAGGAGAGATAATGACCCCCGAGACCCGCCTTCAATAGGTCCCAGAGTGGTGACCAGCACCAAGGGTATATAATCACACACAATATAGAAGGCATTACCCCTTTTATTTTTATTTTTATAGGATTTGGAGATAAGATAGAAACCCCAAAAACACCAAAGATACAAGTAAAGGTAAATCCGAAAGTAAACCATTCCCACATGCATATTCAAAAAGTAAAAGATACAAGCTATAAGAACTCCAAAGATAAAGTACCAAGAAAAAGGAAAACAACAACAACAGATGCCCCAAGGTCTGAGCTAGTACGGTCCTGAACGATCCCTGATGTCTTCCTGGAAACCTAAAAGTAGTTCATATACGTAGGGTGAGCATATAAGTATACTCAATAGGGAAAACCAAAGGCCATCGTGCACAAGTGGAGAGGAATTCTATTGCCTTGTGAGAAAAGAGATAACCAAAACATCTAACAAGGTAAACTATCCACCCAAGCCTCACCAAGGCACACTCCCCAAATAATGCAAGTCAAGTAATGTATAGTAAAAGCACATCGATGTTTGGATACCCCACACCACTTTCCCACTGGATATTGAAGGCATCCTATGCATCGTACCAATCCCGCCATTCTCAACACAGTCCCACTACCACACCCGCCCGCACACACCTGGGCAACAACCACACATCCTGCCCGCAAACACCTGGGCCACAACCACCATCCCGCCCAAAAACACATTGTCCACAACCACGACGTTTAACCACGCCTGCAAACACCTGGTCCAGAACAACTACTACCACGCTCAAAGACACCTGGGACTCATCCCGAAGATTCTTGGGAACATCCTGCCTGCACACACTTGGGCCAACCACCCCAAATACCCTGCCCGAAGAAACTTGGGCTATAATGGACCTTAGGCCATCAAAGACTACCCGAAGAGTCTTTGGATATCCAGGAAAGGGATTAGAAAAGGATCTTGAAAGCATCCACTCATAGGAGTGTTGGTAAAAACACCCTCCCTCACAAAATGGGGGTGTTCAACACTAAGTGCTCAACCTGGGTGGGGCGCGAATATGAAACTTAGAAACTACAGATATATGTATAGTTAATAGGCACTCAACCCAACCTAGGGTTCCCAAAGCCAACCTAAGAACAAACACCCTCGTTACTATTCATTCATAAGAGAAAGGTACGACACTCACGGCCAAGTCACAACTCATCCCAAAACCAATTCCACATTTAACCCATTCTTAGATTCAGGTTCAAGTGATCCCATTTAAGTTAATTCTACACTATTGGGAAACTAACAGGTATAACCACAAGCCAGAAAAAATAGAAATAGCCAAACAACAGTTTAAGAACTCACACCCAGTTCTCTTGTGAAGTCAAAACAACAAAGGGATAAGTGAGATCCCTCAAAGTACTGGAACCAAACTGAGGCTCAAGATACATCCCACACTTACAAGATCCAAAAGGGACCAGTGAGATCCCTCATAGTAGTGGAACCAAAGCAGAGCCCGAGATAAATCCCACAAAGCTACAAATTCACAACCAAAAAACGTGCCACAATAGAGGATCCCATCCCCATTCACATCTTCCCATAAGCACCAAGTAGAACAACACACCTACTACCAAAACATAGTGGGAACTCTCCTAGGTTCAAACACATCATTTATCAGGTTCTTCTTTCTGTTTGTTAACCGGGTGGTCCCACAAGGATTCTTGTTCTACTGAACATCCATTTAAACCAAACCGGGTTTAGGTGACTAACTAATTTCCATAATACAATTATTTAATCATCACATAAGGCAAGGTTTCATTAGTGCGCAAGGAAATTCCACCAATGGCCATGATTTTCAGTGAGCATAGCCCAACAGTTCCCAACAGAAGCATCAAGGAAGATAATAAAACAGAATAGCAGTACGTCGTTCACACCACTTACCTTCATTATTTAAAGTCAGTTTGTTATCTTCATTAAGGTTTGGTTTCACCCACTCCCACAGAAACAGCAGTGTACCCACCCCACATGATACACAGAAATGAGAGACAAATGAAAAATACCTACCTGGATGATCAATGATCGAAGTTCTTCTTCACGCACCAAGAACGAGGGATGTTCCACTTGCCGGGGAGGAATGTCGGGGACTCCAAGGGTGAGTAGAAAAGATTCGGCATAGGTGCACCACTTACATTAGGAAGGGAGACTCCAAACGCACTGGAAAGAAATGGAGTCCAGACAAAAAGAAAGAAGAAGAAGAAATTCCCGTGCGATATATAGATAACATCCTGTTGTTACTGGGTATGGGGATTTGAATGGAATTAAAGTCGGATCGTGGTTCTCCACGTGGTTGGGTGGTTACACACGACGAGATTAATTGTTATTTAATGATTCCCATCCGAAAAGGTGGTAACATCTATGATTTTAAAGGATTTTATATAAACGTAGGGGCACGATACGCGGACACACAGCTGGGTCCGTTGAGGGTCGCCCCACCCCTTAAGAATTTAAACATTGATTAAGGGATTAAAAACATCTTTGAACCACTCCCAAAAAGGTTAAAAAGGGCCTAAATTGGTGTTACTAGAGAAACTGCAGAAGAAAAACCCGACAAGGCCAGGTGGCACCGATCATGCCACACACACCGATCGGTGAGGCACCGATTGGTGACACAATGATCGTGTCACACACCGATCGGTCGCACCGATCTGTGACACACCGATCGTGTAACACCAGTCGGTGGGGCACCGATCGTGTGACACTGATCGGTCGCACGCCGATCGGTCGTGCCGATCGGTCGCACCGATCGGTCGCACGCTGATTGGTCACCCACCGATCGGTCATGCTGATAGGTCGCACGCCGTTCGGTCGCACAGGTCGCACACCGATCAGTCGCACCCACTGAGACGCCACCCTTATGATCCAAATTTTGGCAAAGGGGTGGACCATGAGGGAATGGGCCATCACAAATTCCATAATGATTATCTATATCTAGTCATTAAACCACTTTCCTTCCTGATTAATCTTGATCTCTAACTACCTTTGAATTACTTGTGGGTCACTCGTCGATCGAAGGGAATTGTCTCTAGAGACATGGGAATAAAAGGAGTTCATAATATGGGAGAATTAGTGTAAAAACTAGGTTTAAAAGATGTAATTCTAATTAGATACTCTCATTTGAGAGGGATAAATATACAATGCATGTTAAGGCCACATGATTTGGAAAAAAGTGAACCAACTGTGTGGTTTCCATTGTCTCAAGTCAACACATCACATAGTTTTCTTATATAGTTAGAAAAATCATACACCAATCATGCATATGATATTGTCTTAATCCACACCTCACATGATTAGCTCATATGGTTTGAAAAACCATATACCAACTATAAATTTACCCAATGTTTCAAAGTGTTCTATTTATCTAAGGAATATATATAGTTTGGCCAAACTATGTCCCAACCATGTTCCTGTCCATTGCTCACTTTTTCCCCTTCCATGGGTTTTTGGAGGTGTATTACTATTTATACTAACCATTCTCAGACTACAAGCCTCCATAAAAGCCTCCAAATCATTCTAAAACTCCTTGAAACCCCACAAAATATACCCAAATTTTTTTATATAATTAAATACACAAATAAATGGTAAATTACTTAAAACCATGGGTGCTACATTATACCCACCATTGGTATTTCTATCCTTGAAAATTAGTAAAATCTATTTTCCTTAGAAGAGTTCTATCCATTGCTACAACACTTTCTTTTCAATGTCCACTGTTTATTCTAGTATCCAACCATATTTCCATAAAACCCATACTAAATCAATGATTTTTTCATGAAATAATTTATCTTTCCTATCCAAAATCCATACCATAACATGAATAAATATAACATCTGGATCTAGTTCAATGTGATCCCATTGAATTAAATGGTCTAGATCATGTCCGTGCTTCTTTAACAGAGATATATGAAACAAATTATGCACTAAAATTAACCTTGGTGGAAAATACATATGATATTCCACCTCACCAACCCATTAAACTATCCTAAAAGGGCCTTTGTGTTGAGGAGACATATTTACCTTCTTACCAAAATGATAATGCCTAATATTTGGATAGATTCTCAAGAACACATGATCACTCACCTCAAACAAAAATGGTAATCCAAGAAGATATGCATATGATTTCTAATGATTCTAATCTATATCTATCCTATTTATTGTCAACTGAATATTTTTCATTGTCTCTTACACAATTTCAAGTCCAACCAGCAAAGTTTCACTTGATCCCTCCCAAAAATTATATATTGATAAGGATACCCATAAAATTATTCAAACAGATCGTTATGTATTGAGGCTTAATAATTTTTGTTGTATGAGAAATCCACTAATGGTAAATCTTCTTCCCAAGAGCCTCCAAAATACATTACTAAAGCCTTAAGCATGTTCTCCAATGTTTGTATTGTATATTTAGATTGTCTATACATTTGAGGATGATACACTATGCTCATAGTCAACTGATTTATAAAGTATTTTTGTAAGGATTTCCAAAAATTAAATGTAAACCTAGTGTCTCAGTTAGATACAATCATGAATGAAATTCCATGGATCTTTATAACTTCTTGGATATGAATTTGGAAAACTCATCCACCATATAGGATTTATGAATAGGGATAAAATGAGCTTACTTCATGATCCAATTCACAATTACCCAAATGTTTTCATGTTTCCTAACCATTATTTGTAAACTTGTAACAAGATTCCTGATTATTTTCTCCCACTTCCACATAGGAACGAGTAAAGAATATAATATTCCCACTGGTCGTTGGTATTGTTCCTTAACCCGAGGAAAGATGAGGTATCTTAAAAAAACTCTACCAATTCTATTTTGATTCCAACCAACAAAAACTATGATTTCAAAACATTTTAAATATTTTAGATGCCTGGATGAACTACCCATTTCAAATAGTTATATCAATAAAGAAGTGGTTCTTGTCAAACTAATAGTACTGTAATCTGATCTATAAACATCAAAACCAAACCCCCATCCATCTTCCAGACCTCAGAGATCTCCCCCTTTGAGTTTTGACCTCGTATAAACACTTTCAAGATTTTATATATGATCTTTGAAAATATTCTCAACAAAATCATAGATAAACCAAACTATGAAGAAAACTGTGACATCACCATGATCGATATAATCCTGGTGCATGTCTACTAGAAATAACATCATCTTCCACTGATTCAAAGCTTCTTTATCTAATGGATTATATGAATTCCTACATAATTAATCTATTATAGTGTTACCTTTACTAAGCATATAAATCAAGTCTAAGTTAAACATATAGTGATACTCAATCCACATTATCTTCGTTAGATTCAAATATATCTGTGAGAAAATGTGTTTCAAACACTTAAAATACATAAACACCATATATTTCTCACAAAAAATACAATGAAACTAGTTATTCAAAGCACACACTATAGTATAAAATTACAAATAATGTGTTGTGTAGTTCTTCTCATGAAACCATAACTTCCATTAGCCATAAACAACAACATGATCTCCTTGCGTGATAACACATCCCAACCCAGATTCTGATGCATCAAAATAGACTAAATATTCTAGTCCAAACATTAGAAATGTGATAATAGGGGTTGATGTAAGTCTAACCTTAATCTATTTAAAGGATTTATAACATTTTTTGTTTCATTGGAAAATCACTCCTATCCTCATCAAAGCTATCATCAGTGTTTTCAAACACAAAAAGTCATTTTTAAAATGCTTTTAGTATCCTAACAATCCAAGGAAATTATGTTTCTCAAATAATTTTTTAGTGGATTTTAATAGATAATAACTTCTATATTTTTTTTGATCTACATAAATTCCTTTTTCATAAATTAAATGTCCACGAAATCTTAACTCTTGTATCCATAAATCACACTTTGATAACTTAGCATATAGATTATTCTCTTGCAAGATTCACAACACTATCTCTAAGTGTTTCTCATGATCCATTTTTGTCCTTGAATACACCAGTATATAATGAAAAAAAACCACCAAAATGGAATAAATAGACCTTTGAAATATCCAATTAATCAATTCCATAAAGGATGTTAGTGAATTCATCAGACCAAAAGGTTTAAAAACAAACTCATAATGGACAAAATAAGATTTTGAAATCTTTCTTGAAAACAACCTATTTCCAAAACTACAGTTGGTGATATACAAAATAGAAGTCAATTATTTAGAACCACTAGGATCCCCTCAATTAATCTAATACATCATCAATACATGGGAGAGGATACCAATTATTTTTCATAACTTGGTTAATATTATAATAATATATATAAATCCTATGAGTAACATATTCCTTTTTATAAAAATAAATGATGCTTCCCACATGGATGTACTCATCTAGATGAACCCTTTACTTACCATCACTTCTAACTAACCCTTTAATTACCTCAATTATGTTGGTGCTATCCGATAAGATAGAAGTGAGATAGGACTAGTCCCTAGTAGGAGATAAATCATAAAGTTTACTTATCTTTTGGGTGGAAACCCTATGATTTCTTTTAGGAAAAACATCAAGGAACCGATCCACTATTATTGGAAAATATATATTCCCTATCTCATATACTGATGTCAAAGAATCTACCATCAACTTCTAAGAAATAGTTAAAACCACCGGTACCAAGGGTCCTATTGTTCTTTCATCCACTACCCAATCCCCTTTAAATATATTTCTACCATTAAGAGAATATTTAAAACTCACCTTCCATACATAAAAATCTATATATGACTCACATCTCATCAATAAATCAATTCCTAGAATGAAGTCATAGAAAATCATCTCTATCATAGGGAAATCCCATACTAACTCAATCCTACGAATTGTTATCAAACATGCTACAAATTTCAAGGTTAAACACTCTCATTATCCTAAATACATTTGGCGTTTCAAAACAGAAGGAATAATATCAACATGTAAACCCATTTGATCAATGAAACAAGAAACAATAAATTAATGGGACACAACCATATCAAAAAAATCTTGCATAAGCATAAAATTAAAAAGAGTCATACCTCTCACCATCGAAGGTCCCAATTGATCATCCATGATCACTTTCTCAGCTTCATAATATTTCTTGGTGTAATATTTGCTTTATTCTTTTATTGAGATTTTACTAGTTGAGGTGTCCTAGTGTTCCTCAAATCACCATAGATTTCTTAGTTTTACTGATGAGGGATATTCTTCTACACTCATCACATTGAATCATAGGATGTATGAGAAGCATAAGATGTGTCTCTTGAACATGACCTTGGAGCTATGTGTTAATAGAAATGAAGATATCCTATTTAGTTACAATTGTGGCATTCTCTAGGTGGTTTCAAAAAATCTCTCTTGATGTGATCTAGTGAATCAAATTGAAAACATCCGAGCCTAATCTTCCATTGATGAGGTAATTTGACCAATCCCATAGTCTAATTTTGAGATATACCACCTCTTGAGAATAGTTTTCCCTCCTTCTCTTATTCCCATAATCAGATTTCTCACATGTTCCTATAGGAATAAACTTGATTCCTCCGACCATGTTTCCCAAGATGTCTCTTTACGCTACCTCTGCTCTATTGAACATATCTATATAATATATTATAAAAAAAATGAAAATCTTTGAAAAAATTTATGGTTTAAACCCTGACTCCAAAATGAATTCCTTCAAGGATGAACTTGTAGTAACTTTCAATAAAAAGTGAACAAAAATAATAAATTTATCCGCATACTCTATTATTTAGAGATTCTACAACTTAAAACTAAATAAATATTTTGTTCTAGAAATTATAAATGTATGGGCATGAAATTTATTGTTGAAAAAAATTTAAAATCCCGCAATTCCATGTGTTGAACCAATTTAGTCTGAAATTATTAATCCCACCAATATCATTCTAAATCCTCTAACATATACATAGAAAAATTCACCTTTTGCTTGTAACACCCCAATATTTTATGAAAAATATTCTTTTAATTTCATTAATGTCTTGTGTTGTATGATACACCAAGATTACCTTGCGCTATACGCAACGCTGTATTAGCTTGCAGTATACACAACACTATTCTTGGATCGTGTTAGACACAATTTTGATAATAGTTATTCTTTGCAACATTGAGTATATATATATATATATATTCAATGTATAAATGAAATATTATTGTATTATGATATACGAATCAACGAAGGATTCTTGCACAGCACACAACCCTGACTTGGCTTGCATTACATGCAATCACGACCTTCCTGGATAGCGTGTGTTGTACGCAATACCGGGTTTTACTAAACAACGATATACTATTATAATATTATTATGAACTAGCCATTATGAATAGTATTAACTAAATTTTGAATCTTATAACATTATTATTCGTCTTACACATTTTCTAAAACATGGTATAAGAACAGAATAATTTTTTCGGGAAAAATAAGTATTTTTAAAAAAATGCAGTTTTGCCGCCTTTTGATGGCGCACCCACTTTAAATCTAGTTTTTGACATGTTTATAAGTTCAATTTGACAAAATAAAATTCTTCTTTTGAATCAGGATATAAAAATTTACATTAGATAAAGTTTTGATATTTTTCCGATAACTTTCATATTTTAATGAATAGTAAAAACACGCTATATTTTAATTAAAAACAACTTTTTTCATCGTAATATATTATGTGGTTAAATTATAATATTGAATGGATTTAAAGTATAAATAGAATATATTTTTACCATTTAATATAATGTATGTCATTAGCATTGATTTTACCTTGAATTCGTAGGTTAAATCAATTCAATCTTTTGCAATGTTTTAAAGAAAAACCCGTTTTCTTTCGACAACGGGATTAATTTTAATTTAATTTCTGCATCTTTTGTGTATTGAATTTGGAAAAATGGATTCCATATTTGTAATCATTGGGTCCAAATTATGTTAATAAGCTACTTTTTATTTTTGGGCATTGTGAATAGTAACTACGGTAAATTTTATTTACTATAGTTAAAGGTAAATCGGGTAATTAAGGGTAAATATAAGATTATAAAATTACCCTAACACTTGGAAAAATCCTATTGGATGGCTAAAAGTAGACCCATATAACCTAAGGGTCGTATTATATTCATTTTATGGACTTTTTTCCATGAAAATAATTTAATTATTATTAAAACCAAAGAATCTGACAACATGTCACTTTCTTAAATCTTATAAGTATAATAATTTTAATTTAGTGATAAAATTCATGAAACTTCTATAATGAATAGTCTCCAGAAAGCTAATACAATTATCTACATCATAGAAATTTATTTATAATTTTTAGAGATTAAATAAGTATCATTTATTATGACACAAAGATGATGTAGTAATTGTCTTATTAATGAAATATTGACATAATTGATGTTATAAATGCCCAAATAAATGTAATTTGAGACTTTTTATTACTTAAAATAATTTTATAGGTTAATATGACATGTTATTGTTGATTTAAGTAACTTGGTTAGAACTTATCATTCTGTTATAAATTTCATAAAAATCATGTACCAAATAGTGTCAAAATTGACATAAATTAGTTTTTAAAACAAATATTATATTATTAATTGTTATTTTATTCCTAAAAATCTAATATTCGGCCAAAGGACTTATATAATGTTATATATATTAATAATAAACAACTTGGGGTTCTTTTGTCTTGATATAGTATGTTTATTAACCATATTTTGTAAGGAAACAAAAAGACACGGTAAAAGTTAAATCATTTAACTTAAGAGTTAAATCGAATTGATAAGGTTAAAATAATAACCTAAACTTGTATAAATCCTATTGGATGATATTATTTCGACCCCTACAAACTTTAGATTCAAAATAATACCTTTTTTAACCATTATAAACCAAATTTGACCTTAATATAAAATAATATTTTGAGATTTTCCTAAGGTGCCCCTCTCCTCCCATATAAAAGGGAACCTCATCCCTCTCCTCCTCACACCAATTTGAGCATTCAAGCTCGGCCAACCCCTGCCAAAATCTCTTCTCCACTTCCCTAGTATCATCCTAGAGGACCTGGTCTTCTTAAAATACCATCCTTAGTTCTTTAAGTTCAGGTTAAGTGAAGGCGCGTCAAAAAGAGGTAATGTCCATTACCGATCTTTTTCAATTTCTTTCTTCTTCAACTTCTTCTTCTTTAGTTGTTTCATGATAAAGTAATAACATAAGTATATCTTATATACTTATATGTTATTATAAATATTAAACAACTCTAATTAACCTTCTATCCATCCTACGGAAAAAGGAAATCACCGCGCGTGCGTACGTACGGAATACCGTCTCCACGCCGTGGTGTAATCTATTTTCCACCACCACCTTAATTGGATGGGTATAATGGTGTAATTAGTAACTATATATGATTATTATAAAGTGATATTGATACTGAAATAGTATCCATACACTTCAACACAATTCCACGACCATGGGAACGATATCATCGCTCGTGCGTATGTACGGACTACCGTCTGCACGACGCGACGAGATTCATTCTCCACATTAACCATTCATGAATGATTATAAAATATATATAATGAATAATAATGAAATATATGAAATGTTAAATCTACTGGATTTATGTATATATATGTATGTCATCTACTTACTTCCATTCAAGACAATAAGGAAAGGAAAACATCGTTCATGCGTACATACGGACTACCGTCTCCATGAACGGTGTGTTTCATTTCATTTATCTATCTATTATATATATATATATACTAAATATATATGATATATAAATCATGTTTTATATTCTGGAAGTAAGTAAATCATGATATAAGTAATAATAATGTCAAGAACAACAAGTCCAAACACCTACGATAAAAGAAACGATTTTACCCAAAATGCTTCTTTAACATGGAATTTACAAAAGAACGGGTAATATAAAGTCATAAGTGAACCATATATGATATCATAACAATGAATATGATTATATAATAAGTCAATGACATTATTTAAATCATTATACAGGAGGTTCGGACACTTATGAAGCAAATCAGACCTAAGGTAAGGGAAAATATCACAATCTCATTTTTATCTGAGATTGTTTATACTTTGATATTTACTAGGGTGTATTTTATCATCCACATACATGTTTCCTCAATATTTAATATTATTTCCATCCACCTAAAATTTTTTAAATCCAATTTTACCCTTCGGGGAGTTTTTAGTAAAAGATATGAAAGGAATCTTTTGTCGTTTTTCGTACGAGGTACTTTTTGACTTTTTTGACAAAAGTACGAGAAGAATGTTTTTTTAACTTATACGACATGAATGGATTTTTAAAACATTATTTCCAAGAATATTACTTTACAAGTTTTCAAGTTTATTTTTAATCAACTTCTTTTATTTTAAAATTGTATGACATGTTAAGAAAGGAAAAGTGTTTTTGAAGTAGAAAGGATATTTTCCTCAAGAATGAAGTTCAAGTGTTTTATCAAAATTATTTTCCATCAAAGATAATAAAGGGTTCTGTTTTTATCCCTATTATTACATTGATTTGATTATGTTGTTATGGAATTATTTTTATGAATTCCTTTATCATATATGAATTGTTTTATGATGTCATGCTGTTTAAGATTCCCATTTTTATTACATGGGTTATGCAATGATGTATGGTTTATGATTTTGTGGCACACATAAGAATGGTATCATTATGAGATGGGTGGGACCTATATCTAACTCCAATGCATTGGGTAAAGATTTTATATCTCATGATATAGACATGGCTGGAACGGTAGGTTATACCGGTTCAGTGAAACAAGACTGAAACGAGGGTGACTCGGTTCCAAAATGGACTTTGTCCACTAAGATAGTCTTGGCAATGAGTCTTGACTAATAAGATATGATTCTCTATGATTATGTGTGTATTCCACAAAGTTTCATGTTTTAAGTTATGATTATTGGGATTTCATTTCACTACTATGATTTATCCCATGTTATGATATTATGATCTCTTTTGCAGGTTAAGATTTCCAAAATGTTATGTTCTTATGAATATGATGTGATTGATATTTATTTTGTTTACCCTTACTGAGAATTTGAGCTCACCCTTTTATGTTTTCTTTTCCCCAGGATATAAAGAAAGGTTTTTGGTTAAAAAAAGGAAGATCTTTATGGGAGATGTTGAAGATCTTTCACCACAATTAGAAGATTATATTCCGAGTTTCCAAAGACACTAAACTATTACGATCCTTGTGTGTGTGTTTTTGTTATGTACTAAGTATTTAGAAAAAGTAATGTAATTTCCATGTACGTCAAGCTTTGGGTCTCTACAATTGGTATCAGAGGAAAGGTTTAGTCAACCTTTGGAAACTAGGATGCGAAAACGTTAGTGAGATCCCTAGAGAAATTTCTATGGTATGTCTAGGGATGTCTCTAAGGTTAAGTATACGTATAGGTTATAGTCCTAGAATTGTGCTAACGATCTTAGAATTTAACTTAAGATGTTAGATATTGAGGGTACTCCCCCTTTACTATTTTGTTTTCCCTAGCATGATTTTTTCCTCTCACAAGATTCTTTTTGTGTTTTACTTAATGGAGGGAACCAGAAGGAATTCGGTTAACATTGAATCCAATGGAAAAATTGGTGACTATGAGCAAAAAAATTTTGTAATTCCTAGAGAGAAAGATCTTGTGATTACGCCAAATCAGTCATCGCGATATATGATTGACAAGGTGAAATTTAGTGGTATGCCTAATTCATCAAAGAAGAGGAAGATAAACTATTATGCATGTTCACATGTTGAGGAGCATAAAGAAAGGAAGATTGATATTTCTAAAGAAGGGAAGAAGAACCTTGAGGAATACCTCAAATGGAGGGACCGATGTTATCTGTGTGGAGAAAAGGGTCATAGAGTGACTGACTGTTATGGAGTTCAATGTCTTATTTGTGGAGAACATGGGCATTACCCAACTCAATGCCCTAACCTAAAAAGTTACTTCTAAATCAAGGAAGGACTTATTCCAGGACAATCATTGAAGTGGATGGACTGAAGTGTTTATGTATTGGTATTCAGGAATAATGTTGTTGAGGTACTTTTATGGTGTATTGAAATATTTATGTATTGGTCTATTGTGGTTTTCAATAATTTTAAGGTACTGGTAACCATGAAAAGTGATTCAAATATTTTGGAAAGTAGATAATATGTGCATAATGAAGGGATAAGGAGAAAATGAAATGTTTGACAGTATTCATGAGCTCATGATTGATATAAGGACTAAGTGATATCATGGTTTGAGTATATAGAATTTTGAGGATTTTGGTATGTGGAATGTGTTAACTTTTAACTGCATTCATTTTTTCACTATGGTTCAATGGGTATTAATTTTTTCAAGAGAATACATGATTAAGGTATTCACATGATTGGAATGTGACCAGAAATATATATATATGGGGGATAAATGATGGTATTCACATGCTTGGTTGATGACATTTCAAGTAATTGTTTTCTTTATACTATGAGCTTGGACCGAAGTATTTTAGATAAGCCTAAATATTGGAATGGATTATGTTGGACATATGCTAAGTATTGTTTAAGGATAGAAATTTTTTCGATATTACTGATGGGATTTTATAGTAATGTAGTTTTATAAAAAAGAAAACCTGCAGGATGGGCGACATCCCATCGCGTCGGACAAGGCTGTGGGAATCGAACCCACAACCGAAGTGCGACTGGCCTTTTTCGCCTACCACTGGCCTACAAGAAGTCCCTGTTTAGTAGAAACTAGTTTTATTATATTAAGCAGTATAAGTCCATTTTAGGAACCATATATGATTAATCTCACTATAGATGGACTTATGTATTTTTTTGATAACTTTTCTAACCTTTTGTTTGAGACAGATGGAATGACCCATCATTCTATCACATGATCTTCTAACACATCACGAATGACAAATTCAACTTCATTTCTTTAAGATATGAAGTGGGAATTGTCCAAAGAACGACAAACGGTGAGACTATACCAAAATCATGAAAAGTATTTCTTCTAATTCAAATTTCATCAATTTTAGGGAAATGATCTTAAAAAAAACCAAAAATGTTGTCCTACCTCCCTTATATCCGATGAATCAGATGGTACCTTAGATCACCACAAATCAATAGCTTTGTGATTTCTGGCTTTTCCATAGCCATGTTCTCTACCACTCTCCATCAGAACATGGTGGTTAGATTTCTCTTCCATATCCATATTTTCACCTATGTGGAAACCCAGTGATTAATTTATTAGGGTAACCGTTACGTTTCATACTTTTGTTTTTAATGATTGGTTTTGTTATTCCTTTTTACGATGTGGGTTTCTATTAGAGAAACTTTCAAATAGTAAACCATTTATAACCCCGACGAATTTCAAGGGAGAAATTAATTTTAAGGGGGGTAGAATGTAACACCCCGAGATTTTATGAAAAATATTCTTTTAATTTCATTAATGTCTTGTGTTTTATGCTACACCAAGATTACCTTGCGCTATACGAAACACCGTATTAGCTTGCAGTATACCCAACACTATTCCTGGATCGTGTTACACACAATTTTGATAATAGTTATTCTTCGCAACATTGAGTATATATATATATATATTCAATGTATAAATGAAATATTATTGGATTATGATATACGATGCAACGAAGGATTCTTGCACAGCACACAACCCTTACTTGGCTTGCATTACACGCAATCGCGACCTTCCTCGATAGCGTGTGTTGTACGCAATACTGGGTTTTACTAAACAAAGATATATTATTATAATATTATTATGAACTAGCCGTTATTAATAGTATTAACTAAATTTTGAATCTTATAACATTATTATTCATCTTACACATTTTCTAAAACATGGTACAAGAACAAAATAAATTTTTCGGGAAAAATAAGTATTTTTCAAAAAATGCAGTTTTGCCGCCTTTTGATGGCGCACCCACTTTAAATATAGTTTTTGATATGTTTATAAGTTAAATTTGACAAAATAAAATTCTTATTTTGAATCAGGATATAAAAATTTACATTAGATAAAGTTTTGATATTTTTCCGATAACTTTCATATTTTAATGAATAGTAAAAACACGCTATATTTTAATTAAAAACATCTTTTTTCATCGTAATATCCTATGTGGTTAAATTATAATATTGAATGGTTTTAAAGTATAAATATAATATATTTTTACCATTTAATATAATTTATGTCATTAGCATTGATTTTACCTTGAATTCGTAGGTTAAATCAATTCAATCTTTTGCAATGTTTTAAAGAAAAACCCATTTTCTTTCGACAATAGGATTAATTTTAATTTAATTTCTGCATCTTTTGTGTATTGAGTTTGGAAAAATGGATTCCATATTTGGAATTAGTGGGTCCAAATTATGTTAATAAGCTACTTTTTATTTTTGGGCATTGTGAATAGTAACTACGGTAAAGTTTATTTACTATAGTTAAAGGTAAATCGGGTAATTAAGGGTAAATATAAGATTATAAAATTACCCTAACACTTGGAAAAATTCTATTGGATGGATAAACGTATACCCATATAACCTAAGGGTCGGATTAGATTCATTTTATGGACTTTGTTCCATGAAAATAATTTAATTATTATTAAAACCAAAGAATGTGACAACATGTCACTTTCTTATATCTTATAAGTATAATAATTTTAATTTAGTGATAAACTTCATGAAACTTCGAACATGAATAGTATCCAGAATTATAATACAATTATCTACATCATAGGAATTTATTTATAATTTTTAGGGATTAAGTAAGTATCATTTATTATGAAACAAAGATGATGCAGTAATTGTCTTATTAATGAAATATTGACATAATTGATGTTATAAATGCCCAAATAAATGTAATTTGAGACTTTTTATGACTTACAATAATTTTCTAGGTTAATATGACATGTTATTGTTGATTTAAGTAACTTGGTTCGAATTTATCATTCTGTTATGAATTTCATAAAAATCATGTACCAAATAGTGTCAAAATTGACATAAATTAGTTTTTAAAACAAATATTATATTATTAATTGTTATTTTATTCCTAAAAATCTAAGGTTCAGCCAAATGACTTAGATAAGGTTATATATATTAATAATAAAAAACTTGGGGTTCGTTTGGCTTGATATAGTAAGTTTATTAACCATATAGTGTAAGAAAACAAAAAGACATGGTAAAAGTTAAATTATTTAACTTAGAGTTAAATCTAATTGATAAGGTTAAAATAATAACCTAAACTTAACTAAATCCTATTGTATGAGATGATTTCGACCCATACAAACTTTATCTTCTAAATAAGACCCTTTGTAACCATTATAAACCGAATTTTACCTTAATATAAAATAATATTTTGAGATTTTCATAAGGTGCCCCTCTCCTCCCTTATAAAAGGGCACCTCCTCCCTCTCCTCCTCACACCAATTTGAGAATTCAAGCTCAGACAAACCCTGCCAAAATCTCTTCTCCACTTCCCTAGTATCATCCTAGAGTTCCTGGTCTTCTTCAAAGACCATCCTTAGTTCTTTAAGTGGAGGTTAAGTGAAGGCGCGTCAAAAAGAGGTAGTGTCCATTACCGATCTTTTTTAATTTCTTTCTTCCTCAACTTCTTCTTCTTTAGTTGTTTCATGATAAAGAAATAAAATCAGTATTTATTATATACTGATATGTTATTATAAATATAAAAAAACTCTAATTAACCTTCTATCCATCCTACGGAAAAAGGAAATCACCGCGCGTGTGTACGTACAGAATACCGTCTCCATGTCGTGGTGTAATCTATTTTCCGCCACCACCTTAATTGGATGGGTATAATGGTTTAATTAGTAACTATATATGATTATCATAAAGTTATATTGATACTGAAATAGTATCCATACACTTCAACACAATTCCACCACCATGGGAACGATATAATCGCTCATGCGTACGTACGGACTACCGTCTCCACGATGCGATGAGATTAATTCTCCACATTAACCATTCATGAATGATTATAAAGTATATATAATGAATAATAATGAAATATATGACATGTTAAATCTACTGGATTTATGTATATATATGTATGTCATCTAATTACTTCCATTCATGACAATAAGAAAATGAAAACAACGTTCATGCGTACGTACGGACTACCGTCTCCATGAACGGTGTGTTTCATTTTATTTATCTATCTATTATATATATATATACTGAATATATATGATATATAAATCATGTTTTATATTCTGGAATTAATTAAATCATGATATAAGTAATAATAATGTCAAGAACAACAAGTTCAAACACCTACGATAAATGAAACGATTTTACCCAAAACGCTTCTTTAACATGGAATTTACAAAAGAACGGGTAATATAAAGTCATAAGTGAACCATATATGATATCATAACAATGAATATGATTCTGTAATAAGTCAATGACATTATTTAAATCATTATACAGGAGGTTCGGACACTTACAAAGCAAATCAGACCTAAGGTAAGGGAAAATATCACAATCTCATTTTTATCCGAGATTGTTTATACTTTGATATTTACTGGGGTGTATTTTATCATCCACATCCATCTTTCCTCAATATGTAATATTATTTCCATACACCTAAAATTTTTTAAATCCAATTTTACCCTTCGGTGAGTTTTTAGTAAAAGATATGAAAGGAATCTTTTGTCGTTTTTCGTACGAGGTACTTTTTGACTTTTCCGACAAAAGTACGAGAAGAATGTTTTTTTAACTTATACGGCATGAATGGATTTTTAAAACATTATTTCCAAGAATCTTCTTTTACATGTTTTCAAGTTTATTTTTAATCAACTTCTTTTAGTTTAAAATTGTATGACATGTTAAGAAAGGAAAAGTGTTTTTGAAGTAGAAAGGATATTTTACTCAAGAATGAAGTTCAAGTGTTTTATCAAAATTATTTTACATATAAGATAATAAAGGGTTCTGTTTTTATCCCTATTATTACATTTATTTGATTATGTTGTGATGGAATTATTTTTATGAATTCATTTATCGTATATGAATTGTTTTATGATGTCATGATGTTTAAGATTCCCATTTTTATTACATGGGTTTTGCAATGATGTATGGTTTATGATTTTGTGGCACGCATAAGAATGGTATCATTATGAGATGGGTGGGACCTATATCTACCTCCAATGCATTGGGTAAAGATTTTATATCTCATGAGATAGACATGGCTAGAACGGTAGGTTATACCGGTTCAGTGAAACAGGACTGAAACGAGGGTGACTCAGTTCAGAAATGGACTTTGTCCACTAAGATAGTCTTGGCAATGAGTCTTGACTAATAAGATATGATTCTCTATGATTATGTGTGTATGCCACAAAGTTTCATGTTTTAAGTTATGATTATTGGGATTTCATTTCACTAATATGATTTATCCCATGTTATGATATTATGATCTCTTTTGCAGGTTAAGATTTCCAAAATGTTATGTTCTTATGAATATGATGTGATTGATATTTATTTTGTTTACCCTTACTGAGCATTTGAGATCACCCTTTTATGCTTTCTTTTCCCCAGGATATAAATAAAGGTTTTAGGTAAAAAAAGGAAGATCTTTATGGGGGATGTTGAAGATCTTTCACCACGATTAGAAGATTATATTCCGACTTTCCAAAGACACTAAACTATTACGATCCTTGTGTGTGTGTTTTTGTTATGTACTAAGTATTCCGAAAAAGTAATGTAATGTCCATGTACATCAAGCTTCGGGTCTCTACATTGCTTAGTTGGTGTGGAAAGAAAACTGAAGATTCGATTCATCCTATTCACCCACACTTCCACTTTTTTCGACTTAGAATCACACCAAAATATGGATGGATTATACTTTTTAAATAAACTGAATGATCCACTTTCCTTGGTTCATCCTTTTTATTCACTCTATCCATGGCCTAAAAATCCTATACAATACTCTGGACTAACTATTGATTCACCTATGTCTCACGTGCAACCACATTCTAAATAGTCTTTTCTAGTTGATTTCTATGGTGCCTACTAGGTTCCATTCACTATTACAAGAAAAAAATAAAATTAGTCTCAGTACCTAGAAACTTAAAGCTTTTTTATTTTGATTTAACACATTTACACATATATTCGTATAGATTTCCACAATAATTTTATCCACAATAAACTATTTTAACCATTATTTTTCAAAATACTAGCATCAAGCCTTTTCAAAATATAACCAATCGAAAACATTTTAAACACTTTTCACAAAGCATTACATATTACCATTTCAATAAATCATTACCTTAATAATGAAAAATGAAGTCCTAGTAGGGAGTTATAAAACCAATTAATGTCTTGTAACTCTCATCAGATAAACTAATGATGATGAGGTGAAAACTCAACTAGAAGTGTCACGAAAAACTCATGTACCTAACACCCTGGTAACTTGATGTTCAATATAAATTAGTTATCTAAGACTTTATATGCTATAAATTTAAAGTTCCAACAATCCCACTCTTTGATACCATCTTAAGAATAGAAAACCATACCAAGATTAAGACAATTTCCATGTTAATGACTGAAAAAATTAATACCATTTGTAATATCCCGCCCACCACCAATTGTCTTGGGAAGAGGCGGTGGGTGTTACTAGCTTTAGGTGACATCCCCATGACACTGAAGTTTGGAAATTAATTCCAAGGTCTTCATAACCATTTTGGGGATGATTTTCTATTTAAATATATACAACAAAACAAAGGTAAACATAGAAATAAACCACTATTTGATGCATAAATACAAAATAAAACTCAAAAAAATTAAAAAATAACCATATCAGAGTATATGTTGAAGCCAAAAGAACCAAAGGAATCAGAAGAAAATAAAATCCAAAGACTCATAAGACATCTAACCAGAAACTGTCAATCAGATTCAAGCTCTAACTCGGTAAGATTATCCCAAGGTATCAAGAAGCACCACTAAATAATTGATATAACTTTCCTTTACTAGTGTCTTGATAGATGACATTTGAAAATGGACAATAGTTCTCAAGAAGGGGGTGAGTCTAAACATAGTAGGATTTACCTAATGAATTCCCCACTCATTCCACTAGGATATGACATTTTAGAATATTCATATCAAATAGTTTAATATAATTTAAAACATTTTATATCAAATAAAAAAAGATTCATGGGAAAGTAATCAAAACAATCCTTTAAAATCTGTCTCAATTCCATTTGGCATACCCATACCATGATTTCACACATACACTCATCTACACATCGACACATCCACACATCCACACATCCACACATCCACACATCCACACATACACACATCCGCACATCCACACAATCATTATCAAGTGATAGTTTCATACTCATGAGGGGTCTCTCATTGATATAATAAGTCATAATATGGTAGAAAATACCATGTTCCCCAATGGAACATGCCCTATCCACAAGTTTATGCGTAATGAAAATGAACCCACACCAACCATGTATTCCAAATACCACTCCAATCCATTTCAAAAAAATTTCTTTATTTCAAAAATTTAACAACAATATTACATGTATGAAACCAAAAAAAAACTTTAAAATAATTATTTTAAAATTATTATCCAAGAGGATTCTCCACCAAAGCAACCAATTTTCACATTTTCTCAAAACCATTACTAATGATGTTTCCAACAATAATCAAACAATAATTTCATACTCATTTTAAACAAAAAATTTATTTCAAACTAAGCCATAATGTTATGATCAATAGTAGTTGAGAGAGA
Organism: Viscum album; assembly: GCA_963277665.1. Lineage (NCBI taxonomy): Eukaryota > Viridiplantae > Streptophyta > Magnoliopsida > Santalales > Viscaceae > Viscum > Viscum album. The sequence goes on along the minus strand of OY728142.1, from coordinate 1,811,075,906 downwards.
AGCCACCTACCTCGTAGATGTTAGTGAAATTATAGAATGGAACAAGGATAATATAGATCCAACCAAGAAACACCTTTCATTCATAGTGAATCTGAATCTCTAACAACCTTTGAATCACTTATGGATCAATACAGGATCAATGGGAATAGCCTCTAGATCCTTGAAATAAAAAAAAATGTAATATGAGATAATTAAGGTGAAAACAAGTATTTAAGTATTTAATTCGAATTTGATCCACTAATTTCGGAGGGATGATTGTATGCTGCATGGTTAGGATACATAGTTTAGAAAACTATGCACCTACCATGCTGTTGATACTATCTCAAGACCACACCTCGCTTGGCTGGCTGGAATGGTTAGAAAATATGTCCACCAATTGTGTATAAGACACCATCTTAAGACACCCCTCACATGATTGGATCACATGGTTAGAAAAATCATGTTCCAACCCTGCATTTAAAAATTATTTCATGGTGTGAAATTTCTCCTAGGGATCCAAATGGTTTGAACAAATTGTGTTTCAATGTTTCACCTTCCTAGTGCTCACTATTTTCCCTTGCATGATTTTCTAGAGTATTTTGACCTTTTCTAATAACCATGCTCAAATTGCGTGCCTCTAGAAATGCATCCAAAGTATTCCAAAACACCTTCCAACCACTCAAAAATTTACCTAATGATTTTATAAAAAGAAAATACATAAATAAATGGTCTAGTACCTAAAATTAGGGGTGATACATAAACTGTGATTTCCGTATGTGTGAACTATCTAAAAAATTTGTTTATGTGGTTATAAGAAAAGTTTCTTACATGTTTATGTTATAAATATATGTGAATAGAAGGGGTTGGATATGTTTTTTAATCACTAATTTATATAAAACATGGCATTTTTTTAAATGATTCTTGTTTCTTACACTAGGTTCACTCAAATAGGATTTGAATTTTTGGATGAAAATTTATTTATTGATTTTAAAAGTCTCAGTGATTTATGTTCCTTGCTTAAAAAAATCCATCAGGGGAGATTATTGAGACCAAGATGTTTTGAGTAATTGATATGTTAAAAAGTGGTTGGTTGAGAAGGAATAATGTTTGCGTAAGTATTTTATTTTGTTATCTTACATAAATTACTTAACAATGTTGGATACTTCATTTTAAATTTTATGGATAGAATATAATGAACATATATGAATTAGGTGAAGAGATTGATTCTAACCAACCAAGTCCAATGAACTGAATAGATTATATGAAGTGTGAAATTAAATTTTGTTCAGTTTTATCTACAGTTCTATTGGAAAATAATGTCTAGAAATGTAAAATTATGTTATTATTTCCTAATATTTAATATTATAAATTTTATTTAAATATTTTTCATCATGATTTTAACTAAAGGTTTTTGACATAATAAGTTTTTGAAAATTGGAGGGTGTGAAACAAAGTTATATTGGATTAAAAGATTTTTGAAGAAATATGAATGATCGAAAAATGGTTTCTTAAAAAATTAATGAGATAGAGGAATCATGTAAAGATTAAAAAATAGAGAATTTATTTTGGAAACTTTGGATGTAAGATAATATTGAAGAATCATTGTAAAAAAATTTCCAGTGAAGTTTAATGGATAGAGTTTACCGAATAAAGGGTGCTTGGAGGTTTTAGGAAAAGGGCTCTGATAACTAGAGGAGCACTCAGTTGAAGAAAATTTTTAGGGTTTCTAAGGGGTTGAATTCAAATTTATGTTTGGAAGAAGGTATATTAACAAAAATAACCTTTCGAGGTTACTATATTGGAAGATTTTTTTTGAGTCTTTACAATTTTTTTAAAGTCATTTATTATGAAAATGTTGGGTTGGATTTTCAATGATTTAATTACCATGGTGGGAAGATCATGATTCAATTTGATATTTCAATATATTTATAACGTTTATTGATGTTGATGGTTAAGTATTTATTCCAAGGTTTAAATAAGGTTTCATATAAATTTATGTTGAATCCTATCTTTTAGGAAGTTTATAGGTGGAAATACATTGAATGATTTGATTAGGATATTCAATACTCAGGTGGTAACTTTTAATTCAAAGTTCTCACTCCTCCCTTAATCTTTAGATAAGTCTTGAATATATAATGGGGGAGAAAAATCACTTTTCTCAAGTTATTTCTTATGGTTTAATTGCTAAAAAATTGACGTTTTAGTTGAATAATCATCAAATATAGTAGCAATAAGTGAAGTGGTATCAGATTGAGGGTAATGAGTAGTTGGTATTAGAAGAGCATTGAGAAGAATATATTGGGGATATGATACTATAAAAAGTGGTGTTATACAATCAGTTATAATTAAATGAATAGTACATTGGACAGATTTATTAGACCAAGGGTACCGAATAAACTACTACCAGATAGAGATTTCACCAGAATGATATGTTTAGATATAGAATTTTATAAATAAGTTCTTTCTTCTTTCTATACAAGAATGTAAAGAGGAAGAATAACTTATTGGGAGAAAAGTGTGAAGAACGTTTAAAAAACACAATGACATCATACAAAGGCCTATTGGTGAAGGTTCTTATTGTTGTTGGAAAATATTATTATGTTATATTATCTATACGAGGACCCCATGTACCATCAAATAATATAGTTATATACAAGTGATGGATATTCACTGCTTTTTGTAAACCACCAAAAGGATTTTTTTCTTATGGTTGTGTGGTATTGTATTAATTCTAAACCATTCTAAGGAATAGATACTCTTATTGAGTAATGAACCTTGTAAATACTTGTGTTTTATGGGTGTGCTTGTTTTTTGTTTTCTAGTATATTTGGTTATCAGTAATAAAATGATAAGGTTTTTTATAATGTAATAAAACGTAAAAGGAATTGATAATTGATTCACCCCTACCCTTCTCATTGTGCATACAAATCACGATTGGTCATTTAAAATGGTATCATTTTAATAATATCCCTAATAAATCCTTAAATATATAAAAATATATATTCATAGATGAAAAATAATTCTTAGGTTTATTAGGAAAATTACTTTATAAATAAGAAATGTACATTACCTTTTGTTTTTTTAAATATAAATATTTTTTAAATTTAGGCGAATAAGGATTTATCTTAGAAACTATGAAAACATAGAGAGAATTTTCTATAAAAAATGGAAAAAATATGTTTTCACTTGGAAAAGTTTAAAAGATATTCTCTTCAAAGTTTTTAAAAAAATGAATCATACATAACAAATTAGTAATTTCTTTAAAATATTTTTTAATAAATAGAAAATTATATAAAATGAACTTAATAAATTATTTTGGAATAAATAAGGACTTATAAGAAAGTATCCAATTTATATATAGATGGAAGAGAAAGATACCTGATCAGAAATAAAATTTTGGGCTAGTTTCTCTTTCAATAGGAAAACAATAAGCCAAGGGAAAATAAAAATAATTAGAATACAAGTAAAAACCCAAGAATAACTTGAGAATAATAATAATATGGGGGTTTAAAATATAAAAGATTATAAATACCCTATAATAATTATCTGTAAAACAAAATCTTGATTTGAATATGACATTAGAGAAGAAACCCTTATGAATTTGGGTAAAATTTCAATAAAAAACACCTTAAATTGAGATCTTGAAATTGAAATTAAAAGACAATGAATGAAATATAATTCATGATATAATATATCAAATGGTAAGTGTATAAACCATAAAAATTTGTTTATGAAACAAAACATATCTCAAAGAAATAAATTTGAGATGAAACACTGTTACAGTATTAGTAACATATGAATCAAAAGAAAATTAGTGGGAGATCATGAAATGGAGATTAAAATATATTAAATAAAATATATTTATCATACATGAAATCAATAGGGCAGTGAATACATCATATTGTTAGTACCAGGCTTATAGAGTAAGAGTGAAACAAAGAAAATTTAAGAAAACTTATAACCAAATTGACATCCTAAGGTTGTATTCAGTGATACATAATGGATTATTACAATATTATTATCTAATGTGGATGAAATTAAGCATGAAAAATAATATAACTAATAAATCATTTAATTTAAAGATTTAGTCACATTTTCCTCATTATTAGAGATCACTACCTAAAGAAACTAATATTGGATCTATCTAGATCATCTAAAAACACTTCAAGAGTCTATATAAGTGCCAATATTTGGATTGCAGGGGCATGTGCGGATAGCTAAAAAATCATTTGTTTTCATGAAAATCATCACAACACTTCTTCTTCGATATAAGAAGGAAAACTTGGATCAAGGTGCTTAAAGGGACTCCTCACTCTTGGATATAGGCGAGATGCGAGAGATGCTCACAAATTTGAGTGAGTGAATAATGATCTGTATTTGGTATTCTCCCAAGTTATATATATTGGTTAAAATTATGAAAATTACATATTATCCCTAGAATAAATTTAACATCTTGAATAAGTTATAAATGAAATCTTGTACACTATTAATTTTTTCATAAATTTCATTTTTATCTCATCACTTACTTATAACATAATAAATATATTACATGATAAAATATGATCCACTAACTTGAATTTATTATCGTGAAAATATCATATGAACTTTGAATATTAAATATTATCTCATAAAATATGTTTCCTCATATTCACTGAAAAACTTGTGAATAATGTAAATAAAAAAATTTGATACCTATTATTCTAAACTCAAATAACATGAAGTTATTTATCATTTGGTGATCATTAATTCTTGACCATATTCTGATGCTCTATGTGGGGCACACAATGCCCTAAAATTCTATTCAATAAAATCGACCAGACTCTTGAATATTCTTAGTGTGTGACACTCTTGGTTATTTTATCGGTACCAATGTGTGCTAATCATAGACTGGGAGTGGATTCTAGAAATCTATCAAGGCCCATAAATAAATAAGGTTTAGTTATCATAATGACAATATTTCCTATGAACACACATCATATAATATAATCTCTTTGTTTTGTGATATTTCATAAATAAGGATGCACACATTGTGTTATCATTATTTTTTGCTTTATTATTTTTTATCCTTACTAGATAAAGTTTCCATTTTCTACCATGGAATTGGATTTAATAAAGGTACTACCATGTTGGTCAATTGGCCTTGAGATATGTCTTCTTCAACTAAGAAGTGAAAAATCCCATCTTGTTCCACTATAATAAATTTACATATTGGTGGTGATTTATTAGTGGCGGTTTCATTGAACCTTGTCTAATTAGTGAAAGATGAATATCCATCAATATAATGACAACTATTTAATCTTAAATTATAATAATTAATTATTAGCAGTTACTATTAAAAAAACTGCATCAAAAGTTTTATTTATCAGTGGGTTTTTAAATAACCATTAATAAAGTGACCACAAATCATAATACGGATCCCCCTATTTATTCCTCCTCTATCACAAAATTCCCTAACATTTATTATCTCTCATGGTGGCTCCCCTCATCCATTGTATCCTCCCATTTGGTGACTCCTCCCCACATGAAGTCCTTACGAAGGGACACTGGTTCCTCCCCCCTCCTCTATATCATCCGCTAGTGATCTTTTAGTGAATCCTCCATGCATGAAATCTTAAAAATGAGAGTCTAGTTTTTCCTCTCATACTAGAGATTCTACACTTATGGAAAACCTTTTAAAAAGAAATACCCTCTCATAAAAAAAATATTTAGGTTAAACCAATGTTTTTAATTTATAATATAAGTATTAAATACAATTTATACATAAACATTTTTTTAGTGTATATAGATTAAAATATCTGTATAACTTGTATTTTTTAATGTGAAATCTGTGTATGCTATAAGAATTATTTATGAACATTGTTTCATAATTTTCTATATATTTTTTGTAAAAAATATTTTAATTTCAATCAGTGTATAAACAAATGAAGTTATCATAATTTCTAAATAAGGAGGGGATAAATAATATTATTCTCATAATTAATGTTATGTTGGATAAAATATGAATTCATTTTTTATTTAATGTTTGATAAAATAGGAATTTAGATGTTGGTTTTTAGTATACAAACTTTATAGAATTAAAACCAAGATGTTTCAAAAAATACTATTGAATTTTATTATAGTTGAATTTTTAATTGAAATTCTCCCTCAATCTAAAACAGTGTTAAACATTTTATATACTATGTAATGGGAAAGAATGCTTCATAAATTACAACAAGTAAGAATATATAAGTAAATATTTTCAAAAAATTACCTACATAGATTAGGCTTTTAAATCTATTTAAAATTCTTCATGTATATTTTAATTAATTTTAAGAGATGACATATTCAATGAACCTATATTTTAAATTTAATATAAAAAAGTCTTAGTTGGGTGAATAAATTATTCATAGGAACAAAAACTGAGACATATGAATCATAAATTTATATTTACTTGATGAAGCTACATATTAAAATTTGGTTATACATACTCTAGTCATATATGTGTGTGTGGACATGTTTCAATTATATATACTCATATAATGGCATCCACTAAAATAAAATTATTTGGAAAAACCCTATTTTTTATTAAATTTGAAAATCTTAGAGGTATGTTATTAATGATATCTTCAATTCATGGATACAAATATCTCTCCACATTATGTTTATCATTTTTCCTCTTAGACCCACACATATAGACACATCAAAATGAATAGTATTATTAAAGCACTCAAATAAATTTATTCTTAAGTCCCTAATCCTTATGATTAACATATACTAATAATTGAAGAAACATGATGTGATGATCATGAACTATAATTTATAGATGATTCCAGATCAAGTGAACTTAGACATCTCAAATTATGTTTACCCATAAATTTTATTTCATCAAAATATAATTTTAATAATTATTTTGTTATATAAATCTATTTAAATGTTCCATGTTCATTAAATTAATAGTATTCATTTTATATCATAATTGTATTTGGTGATTTTTTCTCAGTTAAATTTCACAAATACTAATATTTTTTTTTAAATTAATTATTTTTTATTTTATAAAACTTTAATATTATTCATAATGTGTTATTATTTAATTAATTACCATTATTTTTTTATTCATATATTTATCAATATCATACAAATGGATAAAATTTGGATTAATTTACCCAAAAATATAACTCATTAGATTTATTGGTTGGCTGATTATTTAGATTTTTCAATTGAAAATTAATCCGTAGATATAATAAAAAATTGTCCAGTCCATGATTATAACTTCAGAAGACAGTTGAAAAGATATGGATTTTATGATCACTTGATACTAAAATAATTTTATTCTAGATATGTGATGTGGATTTGTCCTGGAGAATTATAAATTACATAAATTTAAACATGTGGACATCAAAAAAATGAATAGCCTACTAATTTTATTTTTGAGAATGAGATTCATAACACAATTAATGATGCTTTATACACTACACGAATTGATGAAGATTGTAAAAAATATGTGGAGACACCTTTTTATTTTATATAGAATGATACAATAGAGAAAGTAACTAAACAATCAATTGAGGATTAAAAATTACTAGAAGTTGAAAATCAAGAGTTTTATAAAGGATCTGTCAAATATAATTTTTTTTCCATCATAATGAAGTTTTACCATATCAAGTGCCTATATGGAATTATAAATAATGAAATTTTTATGATATTGGATTTGTTTCATTATGTAGTTTTTTAAAGATATGATCCCTCAATAATTTTATGAGATGGGGTATTTTTTTAACAAAATTGATCTCAATTATAAAAAGATACATACATGTACCAATGACTATATGTTGTATCCGAGAGAAGTTTCATAAATAAAATATTATAAAAGATTTTACAGTTATTGATAGAAATTGGTGACTCCTGATAAAAATTTGAATGAAAAAAATGTGAATAAGAATAAAAATAACAATTATATTAAAGGTTTTACATTATTTCCATTAAAATCAAGATTATTAATATTGTTCATGTATTCTAAAATAATAGATAACATGAATTTTCATACTTCTTAAAACAAAAACTATGAGTTTATACACCCCACTAAGATTTGAAAGAATTTTAATAATTTTATTATTTATATATAAATTTCTCTTAAGATCCTTGGAATATGAATTTTTTATCGAATAATTATGGATTTTATCCATTCATGACTATAAGTACAACTTATAAAATAAAGATATTTATTTTGATCCCTTATAATCTACCTCCTTGGATGTGTATGTGGAAAAATTCATTCATTATTTTGATGAATATTCCAAGAAAGAAAATGCATGGAAAAGACATAGATGTATATCTTGAACGTGTTATAGAATAATTGAAATTTTTACGGGACAATGTTATAGATATATACGATGCATTGATAACGAGAATGTTTAAAATGAGTGTTTCTCTAATATGGACAATTAGTGATTTTCTTAGATTTGGAACCTTGTCTAGATTGAAAACTTACACTGGTCGAGTATGTCTATTTTATAACTTTTACTTCAATAAAAAAAGATTAACATATAGAAAATAATGGTTTTTATATGTCTTATTTTACTCTTGGATACATCTTATAAAAATTGATTTAACAATTCATTATTTGATGAAAAAATGAGTTGAGGTCACTACTAAAAGTATTATAAAAATCAAAAAACATGTAACAATTATCAACCATTAATGCATAATTTTAGAAATAGTATCAGTAAAATGTTTTTGGGAAAATTGTTTAAAAATCACCAGATAAAGTTATTACCCAACAATGGAAGAAACAAAGTATTTTTTTTTCAAACTTCATTATTGGGAATTTCAATTGTTATGTCACAATTTTAACATTATGCACATCTAAAAAAATGTATGTGATAAGTTTATTTGTATAATGTTGATATATTTTGTAAAATAAAAATAACATATTAATGATTTCAAGGAAAGGAATAAATGAATATAAACTATGATATGTGAGAAAATGATAATGGAAATTTTCCTGTGATAGTTGTTTGATTGAAAAATAAAGAAAAAGATATTTTCCTTTTATGAATGAAAAATGTTAAAGCACTTGAAGAATTTTCATGTAACAATTCAATACATGTTAACTTGAAACATCATATGTTGCATGAAATTAAAATCCAGGAATCATATATTTTAATAGAGAAATTAATACCTTTGGTGTTGTATATATTTTTACCTGATAAAATAATAACAGTTATAATTAAGTTTTTAACATTATTTAGATAGATTTTTAAGAAAACTTTAAAACCCTTTATGCTTGAAAAACTATAGGAAATAATTTTAATGAAACTATTTCATTTAGAGAAGATAATTTCCACAATATTTTTCACTGTCATGATAAAACTTATTATTCATTTGATTGGGGAAGTTAAAGTAGGAGGGTCTACATATTATCGATGGATTTATCCTATAAAGAGGTATTTTAATCATAATTTTTATGACTACTAAATTAAAAGTTTCAAAATTCTTGTGTATATGGTTAATTTTCCTATGTTATGTTATTTTATTTGGTGTATATGTAATTTGATGCCTTTATTGAAAAAAATATCTCATCTATAAGGATCTATTTCTAAAGGCTATGTAATGAACCAATATTTCACTATATATTTTCCTTAAATAAATAATATATTAGATAGTGTGTTTCACACACAATATAAAAATAAGAGGAAAAAACTTGATATATTTTGAATATTAAATATGACCATTATGATATAGTCATTAAATTTTCTGGTACATAATGGAGAAAACCTATTGAAAAACAAATAAATGAAGTGGGGAGGAATAAAATTTGAAAGTAGAATTATTCCATAAGAAGCCCATTTTTATAAGCTCAAAATTGAGGTAACTATACTAGGATTTTCTTTAGTCTAATCCCAAGCTGTAGTAAAGTGATTTTGGTTTGAGAAAAACTATATATGTGATAAGTTCACGCTTATAGAGATTTCCCCAAGATCCATGTTATCTAAACCAACCCCCAAAATAGAAACTAGAGGTTATGTATTGATTTGGTCATACACATAGATCATAAGGGGTTATGTAAGTAAAAAATTTGGATTATAGATATTTATTAAAATATTTATATGAAAATAGATATCATGATTTTTTTATAATTTTCAAAAGGTCATTTTTTCTAAAATCACTTTATGATTAAAAATGAATCTTCTAAAAATTAGTGCTTTGTTTTAAGGGAAAAAAGTTTATTATGATTTAATAACAACAATATATATTGATTTTATGAATAATAAGTTAACACTAGATTAATTAGAAGTTTATAAGAAAATGAATAGTTAATATACTAAAATTAATTTTCTAATAAAAAAAATTGTCACTATATTTTGTGTTCTTAATTAAAAATAAAATTTATAAATTTTAATATGTGAATTTGAAAAAATTAACTTCATTTTTGGAATTATCAGTTTTATGATAAATTTCTTATATTTTTCTAATAAAATTAAATTTTTAGTTGAATAGTGAAAGATACCTCTCCTTTCCATTTTTTTATTATTTTAAAAGCCACTTTTATTTGTTAATTGGAAACCAAAAAAAATTATATTTCCACGTATTCAACTGGAAAAAATCATATTCAAATTTCAAATTTCAATTTTCAAAAGATTATTTAATATGATATACATTTATTATATTAAAATTATTTTTTATAAATTTTAGAAAGTTAATTAGAATAAATTTATTTCTAATTTATAGTTAGTGGCTCAAAATTATATAATAATGAAAACATTTTTTAGGCATAAATATTAAGTTACCTTTGGTAAAAAATTACTTACCATGATAAGATAGTTATTTTTAAAAAAATAATAACTTCCAAAATAATGTGTTTTTTCAGTTTAAAGGGATATATATTAAATTAAGACTAGATTATGATCTTTAAGTATATATAAAAATTAATTGGAAATCATTTAGTTGGTAATTAATTTTAAATAATATTATTAACACTTAATGATTAAAATGACATTTTTTTTTCAAAAATAGTTTTTCAATACATTATATGTTTTAATTTAAAAGTTAATTTTTCTCATATTTAGAAATAAATTTTATTAAAATTGAGTCAAAATTAATATTCATCATGTCAAAATTTGTTAATAAGTTTCATATTATATTTTTATTAATTAAATAACAACCATGGTCAATTTTTAATCAAGATTAATAATGGTAAAAATGGGTAAATAAAATATCTTGAATTTTTAATAATTAAAAGGTCACTAAAACCTTATAGAAATAATTTATAGGTATTAAATTTATACCTACATGTATCACTTACCATTTATTAACCTAACAAATCCAACCCACTTAACACCCATGCGATTCCATTTTTAAACCTTAACTAACTTTAGTTTCCATGAAAAACTCATCTCTTTCACCTATAAAAGGAGCTCAATACAACCAATTTTTTCATCAATATGCACACCAAAGAAATTTATCTCAAATTTACTCTCTCTATACATTTTTAAATCTCTTACAATAAGTTACTAAGAAGCTACCTAATAAGGTAAGGCATGTCCGTCTCCTCCTTTTGATTCAAGAACTTCTTTTGTGATAATAACTTTTTTTATTTCAAAATGATTATGGTTATATGTGTTAATAATAAATTTTTTACTATCTAAATGATTCTTTAATGATGATATATGTCTATTATCTCTCATTAAACTCATTTCATAGTCACTTTTTTATAGCTTTCATACTACCGAAATCAATCCGGATTTTTTTCTTTCCTATTTTTAGTTCAAGAAATTCATTTATTATAATCCATTTTTCCATGTGATTATTATTTCACATGTTTACTATAAATATTTTACTATTAATGTGATTTAATATTAATGAGATACTTTACTTGTCTCACATAAAATCAATTTCATAGTCTCATTTGTATAATCATCATGCTGTTGAAATCATTCATTGATTTTCCATCTTTATGTTGTGAATACCCAAATCTAATATTATCCAAAGGTATGCATATATAATAATTTTATAAAAGATTATGTATATGAAAAAAGTTATAAAATAGTTGATTGAGATATTTATAAAGATTTGGGTGCATTTTTCTTTGTGGGGAAACAAAGTAATGATTTTTTCTAAAAATTTCCTTGTTTGTGGAACATTTTATTTTATACACCTAATTTAATTTAAATATTGTTTATAATGAATTTTGGATATATAATATCAAGAATTATATTTATTCATGTTAATTTAATTTCAATTTAAAACTTTCATTGAAGGAGTTTTAATTAGAATGTTTCTTTAGTTGTGATGTATTTTTCTTGATTCAAATATTTCCGTTGAGTCATAATAAATCCACTTTAACTGTTATATTTAATGATTAATGTATAATATACTATGATTATTTTATGTTTTATTTTCACCTTAGTTACTATGAAAATAATGTTTCACACCCATGTCTTCTTCCATGATGGATCCATTATTTTTTGAAAATTATATTTTAGTAAGAATAATTCTCATTTATTTTAATGGATTTTTATTCCATATCCATGGTTTTTAATTCCCACCAATGTTATATCTATTTTAATGGATCCATGGATCATGTTTGTTTAATTATATTTTGATAAATAGAAAATACCATATTATGATTAATTATAATTGTCACAATTTTAATAAGTGTACTATTTAGTTTGTTACATAACGCTTAATTTTGGTTATATCATATTATTATTTTCTAATTTTTTTATATATTTAATGTTTTAACTATATATAACATGTTATATAAGTTTTATATTGATTTAATAGGATAAAAATATCATTTTGAGCTTTAAATATCATTTTTACATGTATCCACACTACTGAAAAAAGGTAACACTATGTTTATATAGACTATTTAAGGGAAACTATTGTTTTATAGGGTTATGAAAAGGTAAAATTATGTTTTAATGGGTTACGTAAGGGTAAGATGATTTTTATGGGTTTGTGTAAATGTAACTTTGAGTTTTCATGTGTTTCACAAGGGTAACTATCTATTTCTATATGCTACGTAAGGGGGACTATAAGTTTCTATATGTTGCGTAAAGGTAACCATTACTTTCTATTATTTAAATTAATGTAATCATAATATTTTTTTAGTTATGTAAAGGTGGGTATAAATTTATATTAGTTATATAAAGTTAAACTTCAAATTGCAATAGTTTCATAAAGGTAACCGAATTCGCATATGGGTACTCTCTATCTCCTGTAAATGTAAGTAAACCCGACTAAGGGTACTCATTGTCTTGCATAAAGGTAACTAAACCTGAAGTTAGGGTAATATATTTCTCACATAAATCTAACTAAACCTATATAAGGGTACTATATATCTCATGTAAATGTAACTAGACCTGTGTAAGGTCCTCTTTATGTCACATAAGTGTAAAATACTTCATGATAGACTTTTATAAGGGTGCTGATATACTTGTGTGAGGGTAATAATATATTTATAATACTTATATAAGGGTATCTCTATTCTCCAATAATTTTTAAAGGTATTTGAGTGTTTCTATTACTTAAGTAGGGGTAACAGAACTTTTTCAAAACCTGTGTAAGGGTAACCTAAGTCTCATGTAAGTGTAAGAAGGGTTATCTGATAGTTACATAAGGTAGTAACCTACAAAAGGGTAACATATTGTTACTCATACATAGTGCTTGTGTTTCATGTAAGGGTAGAAAAAAATTTACCTATGTTTTTATAGAATGTTATAAAATTCGAAATATATTCCTTTTTTTATATTATTTCATATCTACATTTATGAAAAGTTTATTATGAATATAATTAGTTCTTTATTTATTCTAAAATTAATTAATTATTATATGGAATCCATGAAAAAATGTTTTAATTTGTTTTATGATAAATTAAATAATATATTAACAATATTGACATATTTTTATATTCTCAATGAAATATTGGATATTGAAATATCTAAATTCGAATATTATGAAATATAAAGGGTCAATCTTGAATATTATGAATAAAGTTTCATAGGTTATTAATTATTATTATTTACTACTGTATTGATTTATCTAATGAATTATACTTGTAGATTTTATTTTTATATATAATATTGAGTAAGAATCATATAGTAATTATTTTTTAATTTATGCATAGAATATTTTATTGGAAATATGTATAGACAACTCTGAAGTAGTTTGTTGATTTCACCCACACAACTCTTACTTTGGAAAAAATAAATAAGAGGTGGTCATAAAATTTTATATATACCATTCTTAAAGAAAATATATATATATACAGAGTTCATAAAACTAGTATAATAAAAGTAATTAGGTTTAGGATATTCTAGTATTGTACAGGTTCTGAAAATTTTGGCGATCAAATACCATTGTCAAAAGAATATCGATTGTTTGATCCTTTACCACTAGAGAATTCCTTTCTACCTCGACATGAAAACATCGAATATTTAATTTGCTTATGTGGTTTTACGTATTCCTTTTATTTTTTTGTATGTGCATAATTTTAAATAGTTATACTAACCATAAAAAGGTAGTATTTTTTGTTGTGAATCTCAAATAAAAATCATGCATTGGGTTATACCTCTAGGTGAGAAAAATAAAAAATAGTTCAGGTTGTGCCTCTAGGTAAAAATGGAATGATTTCTTTTGGGTTTAATAATCTAGGTGATAAAGGATTTGTAATTTTTTTGGAATTTAGGTGTGATAAAGTTATTATAAGATTTTATTTTAGTGGGTGTCATCTCTCTCAGTTCATGAGAAGGGTGAAGAGTGGACCAGGATTATTTGCATATGAACTATTATAAAAATTTATTATACCATTTTATTTTTATTTCCACTACATTAATTTTATACTTATGATATAATTTTTAATTAAAATTTATTTAAGAAGGATAATTAACCCCTTTTTTATATTATACCATCTTCCCTTTAGGACCAAAAATTGGTATCACAGCTTGATCCTAATATTGATATATAGATTTTTATTTATTCTAACTATTTTATAACTTAACCATTATGTAGAAAAGATCTATTTAATATGGAAGAAATAGGTTCTGTAATGTATATATAGAGAATAATGGAAAAAGATTCAATGGATCATTTTGAGTAAAAAGATATATTTTTCACTATTTTAGAAAATCCAGAGACTTGAGGACATATTTCCATATAAGAAGAAAATGCCCTGGTAACATGTGCTTCAGGGTTAAATATTCCAAGGTAAGTAAATATGGTTCAGATTCTAATTCTTTCAGTTCTTATTAATATAATAATTATTAAATATATAATATACATGATCAATATAATTAAAAGACTGGAAAAGTTTAGGTTAATAATTTGAAACTCAATAATAAATTTAAGAACATTTTCGACAAAAAGAATGTTTTAACTCTTAAAATTGAAAAATTAAGAAACATAAATGTTGATTGTAAAATTATGAATATTAAAGATGAAAATAATAGGATTAATAATATTATTTCTAAGAATAATGAATATCAAGAAAGGTTATTTAATTTTCTTTGGATGATATGTCTAAAGTTTTGGATCATTATACGAAGTTTAAAATGGAAAATGAAAATCTTGGAAACAAGGATTCATCTATACATGAAAGGGTTTGTGTTGATTTGTAATTTTCTCAAAAATAAAACAATATATTGAAGGATGAATTACAAATATCTAGAAATGAAAGGCTTTGTTTAAAAAACCCAATTAATAATAAATGTACTTTAAATGTTAATGTTGTAAATACTACTTATTTCAATAAATTTGATGAAAAAAGGAATGGACTTATTTGTGATTATTTTATTCATATAATTTTTAGAAATAATATATTGAAAGGAAAGTCTAATAGAATTTAATTTGTTAATTTTTTAAATTTGGATATTAGGGTCATTATGATTATGATCTTCCTTTCAAGTTGACTAAATATTTTTTCCACAAAAGGAATTTTATATATTAATATAATTTTTTGTTAAAACTTTATAAACCATATACTTCTTGGGTACCTAAATGTACATATTTGAATTCATGTGAAATTAATCCATTATTTATACCTAGTTAATATATATTTAATTTCTGATTCTTATACCCATCATGCATTTCATTATAGTTTTATTCTTGGAATGTTGACATGAGCATTATAAGATTTAGTATTTTATTTTGGATATGCTTGAATTCCATGTATAATTTTGAGATGCTACCATATACATCAATATTTAATTTTTGTTTTATTCAGTAAATGTGATTAAATTTGTTTCTATATGTCATTCAATTGAATTTTCATTTTCAGATGGCTAGTGAATATGCAATTTTAGTTATAAATTCTGGTTTACTTATCATTTGGTTTTTTTAGGAAGCCTGTCTAGGAATCATCAAAAGGGGTGTTTGATATATGGTAGTGGATGATCAATACATATGATTGGTGGAATATCAAAATTTTCATCATTCAATAAATGTAATGGAGGTAATTTTACTTTTGGTGATAATTCTAAAGGAAAGGTAAAAGGTTTATGTGAGGTTTTAATTTCAAATTATGTTATTATTTTGAATGTTTTATATATTGAAGTATTGAAACATTATTGAAGAATATTTTCATAACTATGTGATGATGAAATTTTATTTAAATCTTAAAATGAAAAATTCATTGTATTTAAGGATAAATCTATTTTATTTTATAAAAATAGAAAAAAAACATTTATTTAGTTATTTTTTTAATTAATTAATCAAAATATAACTTTTTTTGAATGAAATAAAATATGATAACATGTTGTGGGATAGGATATAGGGAAATTATAATTTTAGTTTGATGCACAAGATATCCAAGAACCATACTATTTTTTAGTTAGTAGAACTTAAAAGAGTATAACACCTTTGTATATGAATCATGCTTGTAAGGTAAACAACATGGAATGAATTCCAAGTCAATTAATGAAGTACTAACTATAAGGCCTTCTGATCATATTCATTTGGATTTATTTGGTCTGATAGAACCTACTATTTTGGGTGGAAATAGATATTAATTTTTCATTATTGATGATTTTTCTTGATGCGTATGTGTTTATTTTATTATAGTAGAATTTAAAACTTTATATAAGTTTATAACTCTTTTAAATTAATGAAAAATAAGAAATTAAAATTTATTAAATCAATTACAAGTTATTATGGTGGGGGATTATAGAATATGGAATTTTTCTATTTCTTTTGAAGAAAATGTGTATTTTAAAAAAATTTCAGCCCCTCAAAAACCACAACAAAATAGTGTATTTGAATGAAAAAATAGAATACTTAGAGAAATGGATAAAACCATATTAAAAGATAATAATTTACCTAATTTTTTTAGGAAGAAGCTATGGATACATCTTATTGTGTTACTAATAAAATTATTTTAAAAACTTTGTCGAAAAATATGTCTTATAAGCCTTAGAAGGCGACAAAACCTAAAATTGACTATTTTAGAGTTTTTGTATGTAGATTAATCATTCTTAATACTAAGGATGGTTTAGATAAATTTGATGTAAAATTTGATGAAAGTAAATTCTCAGTATATTCAAATAATAGTAAGTCATATAGAGTATGCAATAAAATAACCATGGTTGTTGAAGAATCAATTCTTGTAAATTTTCATGAAATATACATGAATAAAAGTTACAGTGATACTAATCAACTTGAGTATGAATTTAGAGGTTTTAATTTTTTATGTGGAATAACCTCAAGATAAATATGCCTATATTAAGGGGGATAATATTTCTTATCAATCTGGTCTTATTCATGAAAGATCTATAAAGAATCATAATGAACATCCTATTGATAATGTGATTGGAAATGTTAAATAAAAAATTTTAACTGGAAAATATGTTATGAATATTTGTGTTTATCGTGATTGTATTTATTATTTTTTTCGTTAAATTATTAATTATGGTTTAAATGATTCAAATCGGATCATGGAGTTGCAAGATGAATTAAATCAGTTTACTAGAAATAATGTGTGGACTTTAGGTTTTCCTCCAATTTATTCTAATGTTAATGGAACAAAATATATTTTTTCTAAAAAAAATAGATAAGTCTAGAATATCTCTTGATGTTAAAACTTATAGAAAAAGGATTAAAATCATGTTATACTTAACTTCTTCTAGGAATGAATTAATTTTTTCAGTTTTCATGTGAGATAAATTTCAAAGTGACCCCAAGTAAATTCACATTAAATCTATTAAAATTATTATTAGATATGTTAAAGGATATTTTAATCATGTATTATTTTACCCTTATATAATTATTTTTTATTTGAAAAGATATTATATTTATAATTTTGGTGGATGAAAGATATATAGAAAAATTACTTCAAGTATGTCTCATTTACTTGGTAAATATTTAGTTACCTGGGATTTAAAGAAACACAATTATATTTCTCTCTCAATTGTTGAATATGAATATATAACTATTTTATATTATTGTTTTGAATTATTATGGATCAATCAAACACTTTATTATTTTAGGTTTTTATTTTAGTAATATTACTATATTTTGTGTTAATAATTTTTTTATTTCCATTTCCAAAAATAACTTACAACACTCTAAGAATAAGGAATTTCATTTTAAATTGATTTTTCTTAGATATCATTTGTTAAAAAGGAAATATAAGTTTGGAATTTATTTATAAAAAAAACCATCTTCATTATATATTTTCTAAGCCCATAAACATTACTAAGTTTATGAAAATTAAGTTTGAACTTGGTATGATGGAGACTAAAATTTATATTTATGTAGCATTAATTTAGGGGGAGTTTATGTATGTTTATATAATGAAATATTTAGATTTACATGAAATTTGTAAAATCTGGATTTTTTTTCTAGTTTACTATTTTTTTTAAATTTCTATACATATTTTTTATGATATTATTATTTTAATTATTTTCATATATACTTGATTATTTCAAATTATAGTTTAAACTTTTTTTACTTAAAAGTTTATTTTTTAGAGGGTTCTCATTATTTTTGAAAAAAAAATTTAAAATTCTTCTCACCATTTTGTGGATCCTTGTATGATGTTTTATCTTGAAAAATATACTTATAAAACACAATGTTTTTTTAATAATTCTTCCATTTAAAGGGAGTTATTTTTTTTTGAATTTCAAAGAAAAAAATTATATTAAAGCTTTCCTTTTTGACAATTTCAAAACAGGGTAGAGTTTTTTGAATTTTTTTTGTAATTATATAAAGGGGAGAAAATGTTAAAGTGGATTTGGATATTATTTACTTAATTATGTTTAATTAATTACAAAATACCATATTAATATCAATTTTAATTTTCAAAAATTTATCAAGTGTTATTTTTGTTTCTTAAAATAATGATTAATTTTTGTTATATTTTATTGTAAATTACTTAATTAATTTTTATATTTCACATTTTCATTTTTTAAAACATGTTATAAAAGTTTCATATTGAGTTAATAGGATAAAAATACCACTTTTATCATTAAATATAATTTATACATGCTTTTATAGTGCTACGTAAAGGTAAAAATATGCTCATATAGGTAATGTAATGGTAATTGTTGTTTTATAGTGTTGTGTAAAGGTAAACTTTTCTTTTAATGGGTTATGTATAGGTAAATTGATTTTTATGTGCTTTCATGAAGGTCACATTGAGTTTACATGTGTTTTTTAAGGGTAACCATTCGTTTCTCTATGCTATATATGGGTAACCATAAGTTTCAATATGTTTCATAAAGGAAAAAATTACTTTATATTATTTAATTAAAGTTAATAATAGTTGTCTATTAGTTTTGTAAAGGTAAGTATCACTTTATATTAGTTGTGTAAAGGTAACCCTCTAATTTCAATTTTTACATAATGCTAACCTTCAAATTGTAATAGTTTTGTAAAGGTAACAAAATCTTTGTTAGCGTACAATTAGTCTTATGTAAAGGTAACTAAATCTAGTAAGGGTAATATTTGACTCCCATAATGGTAACTAAAATTTCATAATGTTACTCTATTTCTCATGTAAATTCAACTAAACCTGCGTAAGGGTACTCTCTGTCTCATGTAAAGATAACCAAACCTATGTAATGGTATTCTCTATGTCACATAAGGGTAAAAGACATCAGGATTGACTTATATAAGGGTACAAAGACAATTTTTTAAGGGTACCAATATATTTATAATACTTAAATAAGAGTACCTATTCACTTTCATAATTTCATAAAGGTACCATGGTGTTTCTTTTACTAACATAAGGATACACAATTTTTTTTAAAACCCATGTAAGTGAATCCTAAGCATCACATAAGGGTAATAAGGGTTGTACAATAGATACATAAGTTTAATAACCCCCATAAAATTAAAATATTGTTACTCCTATATATAATTTATGTTTTATAAAAGGGTAGAAAACAATTTACCTATGTTTTTACACAATGTTCTAAACTTGGAAATATGCTCTCTTTTTCATATTATTTCATATTTACAGTTACCTAAAGATTATTATGAATATAAATAGTGATTTATTTTTTATAAAATTATCTTTTAATTATTTAGAATATATGTGAACATATTTTAATTATTTTTATGATTAATTAATTAATATCTTTATAAGATTTATATATATTAATATTCTTGTTGAAATTTTAGAAATTGAAATATGAAAATGCAAATCATATTGAATATGAAGTGTCAATATTGAATATTATTAGGTAAGTCTCATAAGTAATTAATTATTATTATTTAATTATATATTAATTGATCTAATAAATTCCACCGTGTAGTTTTTTATTTTGTTTTGCAGAATATCAAGGAAGACTTATATAGTTATTATATTTTAACTTAAGCAGGGAATATTATATGGGAAACAAGTGTCCACAACTTTTAAGTAAATCTTTTGTTTCAGATGCCCAATTATTACTTTGGAAAAAATAAATAACAAATAATCTTCAAATTTTATAGATACTTTTTTTTGAAGAAATTATATATGTAGAGATAATATAACTAGTACGAGAAGAGGAATGATGTTGAGGATATTATTGGACTATTAAAGAACTACAAAGTTTGGTGATTGACTACTACTATCAATTAAAATTCAATTGTTTGATCCATTAATGCTAGGGAATTCCTTTCTTCCTTGACACTAGATTTCATTTAGTTTTTTGGTTTTACTTAGTCTTATTATTTTTATGTGTATATAATTATGATGGTTCATACTAACCATTAAAATGTTAGATTTTGGGTTTTGACTCCCAAATAAAATCCATGCATTGGGTTGTGCCTACAGGTTGGAAAAAAGAAAATCTGTCTAGGTTGTAACTCTAGGTAGAAAAGGGTCATATTGTTTGGGTTTAAGCCTCTATGGGGTAATTGTATTCATAATTGGGCTGTGACATCAGGTATGAAAAAATAATTTTAAGATTACATTTTATTGGTTGTCATATCTCCCAATTTGTGAGAGGAGTGAAGATTAGACTAGGATCATTTAGATGAAAACCACTATAAAACTCTATTGTTCAATTTTTTTCTACATTAACATAATAACTTTAATATAACCATAGATTAAAATTTAATTAAAAAATCCAATTCACCACCCTCTTAGATATTCTGTCATCATATCTTTGGGAACATAAATGTTTTCCCTAATAGAAACTCAAGTAGTTTTTATATCCATTAATCTTTATATTTCACTTTATTCATTTTTTAAAAATATTTCATTATTCTTTTAATAATATGGGTTTTCAATAAAGGTGTTTTAAAATATTTAATATTATTTTTTTACTGTGATCATATTTTTATTTTATGAACCACATTTGTTTTTGATAACCTTTATATAATTTCAGGGATCCATTATTGAAGTTAATTTTTTAAAAATTATATGTTTTCAATGGTTTTCAAAAAAAAATTGAAAATATTTTTTCTTTTTATGAAAGCTTTTAAAGATTATTTTTTTAATTGAAAAAATTTTCAAATTGTTTTCACATCATCTATTTGAAATATTAATGTGATCTGTAACTTCATATATTGTGATAAAGATAAAATCATTTAAAAAAATATTTAATGGATGTGCTTCCATTTTTCTATATATATATATATATTGTATTATTATTTCATTGGAAGTTATTTTTCTTGAATCACTCTATAAATGTTCTTATGAAATCTCTTTTTTTGGTGATTTTTTTTCTATATCAATTATTTACATTCTTGAGTTTATTTTGGATGATACTATCCTAAAGTGTTGCAAAACCCATTTTTATTTCCATGGTTTTTTGATGTGATGATTAAAAACCATTTTCTTTCCTATGGGTTTTCATGATATGATGAATAGTTGATGTATTATTGGATGTTTATATATTTATGATGATAAGTGGCTTACTTTATTACCCTAAAATACATTGGTTAAGTATTTATATCTCACAAAGAAAGGAATTTAAGTGGGGAAATTTTGTTTGTTCGCAATACAAAGCATGAACATTTTTTTGTTCGAAACATAAAGTGTGTTAAATTTTTTTGTTCACAACATAAAGCTTAATTTTTTTTTGTTTACAATATAAAGTGTGGGAATTTTGTTTTTCTACAACATAAATCAAGGTAATTTATTTGTCCACAATATAAATAATGGGCATTTTATTTTTGGAAAATATAAATCATAGGAATTTTGTTTGTTCAGAACATAAATCATTGTAATTTTTTATGTTCAAAACATAAAACATGGTCATTCTTTTTTGTTCAAAATATATGGAAATGGAATTTTATTTGTTCAAAACATAAATCATTGGAATTTTGTTTGTTCACTACATAAAGCGTAGACATTATATTTGTTCACAAAATAAAGGATGGGAATTTCTTTTGTTCACCACATGAAGCATGGACATATTTTTTATTCACAATGTTATAATTTCTCTATGAATATGTTTATTCATATGATCTTTTTTATGCTTGGTTTTAGGGGAATACTATATTTTAAAGGCACATAACTATGATTATGATCCACTAATCATGTTTATTATCTCTTGATTTCACCCTCTTTTAACATGTTATATGTTTTTCATTTTATATTTCATTTCCTTTTATCATGAAGTATTGAATACTCTTATTGTTATGAATTATTTTTGATAAGATATTTCTCGGATGTTCATTTTTTCTCTCATTCTTAAAATGAAACCCTTGATGAAATATTGATGAGTTTTCCCTTACTAAGAATTAAATATCACACCTTTATTATGTTTTCTTTTCCCTAAGTTATGAAGATTATTATATCTTTTGGGAATTTTATAAGGGAGTATAGTTGAGTTAGATTATAGTAAAAGTTTCACATGTTTTTCTTTTGTAGCTAGTCCAAAAAAATGCTAAAACGTTTTTTCCTCAGGTTATGTGTCCTTTTGTGATATATGTTATCTAAAACATAGAATCAATATAATAATTATGTATGTTTTAACCCAGTTATATATAGGTTATATAGTGGAAGAGTGTATCACTTTTTTTCAAGTTTTTTAGTTAATATTGAGACATAATTCAATCAATTTGAATATGTGGATGATAACATAAATCAAATGAAATCCTATAATAAATTTGCAAACATTCCAATGTTGGGTTACCAAGCTCGGAAAATACCATCAATTTTTCTGATACAAATAGATTTTATAAAATATATATATATATATATTATACTTAATAGTGATATTATAGATCCTTTCATAGAATAATTGAATATGCAAATAAATATATGACTTCAATGTTGATAATGAAATTATAAATAGACAAAAAGATCCATTAACCAAGATAATATTGATTGGTTTCGATATCATGTAAGATCATAATCAATTCAATATTAATAAAATATTCATATAATTATCTTTTTTAACAAATAATATTTTATATTTATATATGTAGATCATGAATGTTTATAATAAATTTGGATTTCTAGATGACTGATTTATTTCTTGAGGACCTTTAAAGAAGTATAGAATATTTGATGATTATAATATTAATGGATTTATTTTCTATAAATTTTTGTGTGAAGAAGGTTTGAAAACATAGAATAGTGGAATATTTATAAAATTTACAAACTTGAGATACTATGGGAAGTTGATTAACATTATCAAATTAAATTATAATGGATTTTTTTTGTGTTATTGAATTGTGAGTGGGTTGATATTTTTGAGGGACACGGAAAAACTCATTAACATTTAATTATGTTAACTTATCTAGGTTTATTAATTTTGGTGATCATGAAGAAAAATATTTATATATTTTTTCCTCACAAGATAAAATTTTATATTATGTGAATGAAGGAGTTGATGAAGGGTGGAGTGTTATAGACCATGTAAAACTAAGATACTTGTATGATATGGGTAATGAATTCGGTGAATTTGTTTGTGACATCGAACTTTATGAATAATAATTTATGAATCTATTTTTCCATGATGATATTGAAATTGTTGGTCTTGAAATGGAGGGTGTATATTTTGAAATAATTTTAATGGTGGATGATGAAAATAGTATGGTTAATGATAAATTAATTGATTATATGTTTTTTTCCTTTAAATTATATTTTATTTTTTCATTTAGAATACCTGAATTCAGTTAATATATACACAACATTTTCAAATATTTTTCTTGTTTTAAATTTGATATAATGTTAGCAATTATGTTATATTCTTTTTGGATATTTAAATGCTAAGAAAAATATTATTTGATGATATAATCTAATCATACATTTATTCTAATATGTTTGATGAATGAACTAATACATTCCCACTTGTATCAAGTATATTCCTTATTTTTACTTTTCTCTACATTCCATTATTTGGTTATATCTAAAATTCTACCATATTTATCCTATATAGTCCCTAATTTAAGTGTATCACCTTATACTCGAAGGATATCATAGGGAAGAAATAGAGAAGATGAGGAGCGATCATCGATTGAGTATATGGTTCCATGGATACCATTAAAAGGGCACTAAAGGGTCACCATTATTGGTATATACTTTTCAATGTGAAAAAATAATTTATTACATTTATATATTAATTTATTAATATATTTTTTTAAAAAAATATAATAACAAGATAAAAATGAGCATTATTACGTTAGATGTTTTGAGGAAGATCAATTTTAATCTAGTTATTCCATTTTAGATGTTTAGGGTTCCTACAAATGATGTCTGGGACTTATATGGGAAAATATTGGACTAGTTATTGTTTGAGACAATGTCCTTTCCCACCACTTATTGTGAATGAAGGTGTATTCTTACCAATTGGAAGAATGGAATTTTTGATAAACAATATAAATTTCGTCAAAATTAATATTTATATTTTTATCTAATATTTCTATAAAATTATAGTCTAATTAGTTATATATATATAATATGTAGATTATTTTCCATTTTTTGTGTATGAAATGGTTCTATATTTATGGATATTGAAACATTTGGGGAAAAATTGGAAGGATTTTAAGTACATGTTATGTTGTGAGTTCAATGAAACCTTCTTAAATGTCTATCAAATGTACAAAATGGTACCTGATGACATACCTCCAGATCAATAAAAGTAATTTTTGGATATTCATAATAGTAATTAAAATAAAGTATTTTATATTTTATTACTTCATTGATCTTAAATAATTAAAAAAATCATTTTTTATTAATTGAAATATTTTTTTGTTTGAAATATTTTGAAAAAAGACTTATCAAACAAGGAAGACAAGTCATCACACACATAACTAGTTCTATAATTTTTTCAAGTAGAATGTTGAAAAAGGTAATATTGTAGCTATTTATTACATATAATTTTGTTTCATTTTAAAAATATTAATTTTTATAGTTTCCTTTTTTTTGATATAAGTGAAAGAAGTTGGTCATGAGGTTGGTCGAACCGAGTTATAGTTCAATGTGCATTAGAAAGATGTTGGAAATTATATATATAATCTTAATAAAAATAATAGGTTAAAAAATATAAATCCTTATTTTTTTTTAATATATATATTTCATTAAAATTCATTATATTTATAAGAAAAAAATTAAGATTAATGGGATGAAAATACCTCACAATCATTATTAGTCTCCCACAACAATGTTATTTCCCATGTTTTGGAAAAGGAGCATGTTGGTTATGTTTGAGGGTTGGGTTCATAACTATCCCTATCATGAGTATTTTGGAGCAACTATTATTTATTCATTATAACATATCCTTAAATAGGTTCAAGTAATATTACTATTCTTGATCCCTTAGAATCGAAAAAGATAATTGCGATTCTCGAAAACATAATACATGAGTAGGAGAAATGATGGGCATCTTGAGATGACTGGTTTGAGGCGATGTGGAGTGGATTGGGTGCATAATTTCTAGGCATGAAAAGGGACATTCCTTCATAAATTTCAACCTTGATACGACATACTACAATGGAACTGAATCAACTAAATTTATTATAATATGTTTATAATATTATAATAATTATTGTCATTATTTTTTTACTATCTGATTAAAACTAATTTTATTTTAATTTTATATAATGAATGCACCAGATGTTATAGAGCCGGTTAGATGATATGAAAATCAAGTGCATGTATCAACTGGAGGTATCTGACATGACACGTAAGAGAAGAGTTGATATTGGATCCATCTTTTTATCAGTTTAAGTTGTGATTTAAACTTACATATGCCACTTTTGTAGTATTTTACTGGTTTATTGTATATTTATACGATATTTAAATGTATGTAAATGTTTTATTTTTTATGTTTCATTTGAGTCTTGAAATTATTGAATTATATATATTAAATATATATTTTTATTTTTATACTAGAGGTAGTATCATATTTAAAGGTGCTAATATATTACTATCCTTTTAAATTAGTGGTAGTTTAAATTTCTGTTAAAGTGTTATTGGTGGTTTAAATTGTTGTTAGTCATTGAAGAATATCCTTTAAATAATTCTAAACCATCATTAAATTTTTAGCAGTGGTTATAACCACTGCTAGATATAGAATGTTTTTTCAAAAAAACCATCATGTATATTATTTTTGATAGTTTTAACCACCATAGTGTTTCCAAAAAAATTTCAAAAAAAAACCACTATGTTTTTTTAGAGGAATTTGAAAAACCACTACCAAATATGGATGGGAAATAATTCCACCAGACGAATACAAATATAAAAATTACCACTGCTAATTAATTAATGAATTAGGAAAATGTGGTTGTTTTAAAAACCACATTCTATTAATTAGAGGCAATTGAAACTACCACTAATTAATGTTATTATTATAGAGTCCATTCAACCAAATTTACACCACCAATGGTATACCAAATGCAAGATACCTCATCATAAAATAAATGTTATGGTTTTTATTTTGAATAAAAGTATGATATCAAATGGAAAACTTTATAAATGATATCAATTAAATACACTAATACACATGATAATAGATATTAATAACCAATGATACTTGAAACATGGGGTTTTATTTTTGGTGGGTTAGTCCTCACGATCTCATCCAATCGAGATCACTATGTAAGAAATATATGGGAATAAGTTTCAATGCTTATATTTCCCCAACACCTGATAGTCATACAATATTTGTGTCCTATTAGTATAATGTATCTAGACCATCAGAAAAATATTTAAGATTACTATCATGGTGTCTCAAGGTTCTCATTATATATGAGAACTTATATTACCTTTTTATATGATAAATAATCTCAGTATATTACCATGTAAATAGCAGACATAAAAGTATGAATATTTTTATGGTAAGATAAACACATGTATATATCAAACTGTATACAAGTAATGGTAATATAAGTACATACAATATTTAATTATAGGTCACCCAATCACAAAAATATAAGATAAAAAATGGTGTGTAATATAAAACATGTCTCATGGATTTGGAAATTGTGATAAAGAAACCCTTACCTTAATTATTCACTTATAAAAAAATGATTGAATCTCTTATATAATCAAAATAAATATCTTACTAACTTATTTTAGAACCCTATCCACATATATATCCTTTTCTAAAATTCATTTATATTCATTTATTACAAGTATATTATTAGTTATATTTTATTCTCATCATCTTATGTTATCTATTTCGATTATTTATTTATTACTAGTTTGACAATGGAGATGTGAATTTTTGTTTATAGATTTGAATTTTTTTCTTGTAGTGATCATTAAATACACTATAATATATTTTTTCATGATTATATATAACGTTTTAGTTTCATTTTATAAGTATATTACTTATGACTTGTGATGATGAAGTTGGTGAAGAGCATGTTTTGATAATTTTAAAGGATAAAAGGGTGGTTTGTTGATAATTAGTTAAATATTAATATAAATTTTAAAAAAATACAAACCTAAAATTATTTCCTCATTAATTACTAATAATACCATTATTTAAGTTTCCAAAGTTATCCATGATAAAATTCCTAGCATTATTCATATAGGTGGTTAAGAAGACCAAGATAAGAACATGTTATAATTGATGGGTGAGTATGTGTAGGGAAGTTATTATTTTGGAATAATATAATTATTAAATATTATAATTATATTATTTATATTTTTTAATGTTGTGGATCAAATTATAATATATTTATATAAATATGAAAAAAATACGACAAAAAATGAGATATGTCACTTTCATCGAGGCGGTAGTCCCCACATATTCATGACCAAAACATTATTTTTCCATAGAATTAAGGAAAGATAAGTAATGTTTTTTCATTTAAGAATATTAATAAAGTTATAAATACCATATTAATATATTAAATATACTTTTAAAACCATATAGGTAATGATGTGATGAAAAATAACATACGTCGTTCATATATGCGGTAATCCGCACCTAGGCATGACAACCTCCTCATTTTTTTGAATAATTTTGGAGGAAGGTATAAAATTTATATTAAATTAGTATAATACAATTTAATAATATTAATAATAGTTATTTTTTCATACTTTAATGGATAAAATAATTTTTAATGTGTAGGAAAAGAAAATAATTAAGAGAGCTCAGTTGCAAACATTACCTCCACCTTTGTATTTTATCCCTTAGGTAACAACTTAAGGCTCATTAGATTCATATTTTGGAAAGATAATGTATCCTAGGAAATGGAAATAGAGTTTAATAGATTTTTTTTAAAGTTTTGTTCTGATTTAATTCTTTATAATGAGTGTAAAAATGGGGTGGCGAAGGGTGATATTTATATGTGAGATGAGTGATATTTTTATAAATATAACTTATTAATATAAAAAGATAAAATGTTTCACATAAAAATTTGATCAAAGGGAGAAAACAATGGATTAGGGGAAGAGTTAAGGTTGATCATCCCTCAACCATTCATATTAATACATTTTTTAAACATGCTTTTAAGTCATTTACTCTTTCAATTGTTTACTTTTACCATTTTGGTTTTTACTAAGGTTATTAATTTTTACCTAAGTTATTTAATTTTGATACTAATAAATAATGTTTACCTAACTACATAATTTTAATACATTTATTCTTAATATTAAATCCATTTTACCAAATAAAAATTTTAATGGTGAAAAAATTAATTTCAATATAAGCACAAGTAATGTGTAAAAACTTATTTTTAGAAAAAAAAAGAGTATTTTTAAAAAAAATTATGTTTAGGATAAAATTATAATTTTTTAATAAGTAAAATAAGTTTATTTATTATTTTAAAAATAATATTTATTTGGATTTATCATAAAGATAAAAAAAATTTCACCATGTTAAAGCCTTAATTAAAAGATAGTGGGGAAAACTGTTTTTATTTTAATGAAAGAGTAATTGTGTTTTGGAATGTTATGCATGGGTTTTCTAAATTCACATTCTATTTTTAAATGTAAAATTTGAATCACTAAATATATATTTTTTCATATAAAATTATAATTTTTGAATTAAAATTTATATTATGAATATGTCATTAAATTTATGATATTGGTAAAAACTACATTTTCACTATTCACTTAAAAATGATTTATCCAAAAAACAAAATATTCATCCAAATATGATATTTTAATTATATATCAATAAGTGAGGTTTTTTTAGATAAAAATATAAAATCATTGTATTTAAGTTATAAATAAAACCATTAAAGTATAAATAAAATTGTTTTCATAGGAAAATAACTTTTTAAAAATATTATTTATTCTTATTATTCTTTACTTTAAATTTGTAATTAAGTTGGTTTATTTTATTATTCATATAAAAATATATTTAATATAAAATATATTTATTCACTGAAAATAAATAATATAAAGATAAAATTTTAAAAAAAATACATTTTTATCATAAAATGGTATTTTTAGTTGTTTAGCTATATGAATTGAATTTTGTCAATACATTGGTATGTAGAAATAATTTTTTTATTTAAAAGTAAAAATAATAAATTTATAAAATAGATGCGATATCTAAATAATTTATTATGTTTATCATTTTAATTTCTACTTACATAACCCCTTAATATCTTTATTTAATATCTAAGCATAAGATATGATTTAGTTGAAGATGTGGGTAGTGATTATTTTATCATAGATATCATAGTTATTTCTACAAGTTTTAGCTTATATCACGTAAGATTTCTCTCATACTGTAATTTTAAGAGTTGGATTATTCTTGGTCTAGGGGAAACCCTACTGAAGCTATCACCTTTAGAACTTCGATATATGAGTTTTATAAGGAAGGATTCTATTACTTGATTCCATTGCTTCTTCCTCGTAAATGTCTTAATGTTTTTACTCATATTTATACTTGTTAACTCAATTTCTATGTTATAGAGATCATATTTAATTTTCAATAAATCATGGTTTCATTGTATTATGGTTTTTCATTCATCACAGGATATCATGCACATTATGTTTTAAATGAAAGATATAGTTCAAAAATGTGGGGTGTTACCAGGGGAACATTTGTCAATATATAAGACTATAAATCCAATGGTAGGATCCTAATAATGAGAAAATCCAATTACATATAATACTAAAGGATTCTAAGGGAATACATAAATCTCAGTATCCTAGGTAGGGGGATCTTAAGTAGGTTTAATATCCACACCAGGAGAGGAAGACCGTGGAAGATCCCATCCATCCACATGAGAACCAACTGGAGGAACATATGATCACCCCTATATCATGGAATCCAAATGAGACGCATCTTGAACTATGGCCTCATAAGGGATGAGATAAGGATATCATCCAGGGGTAAGAAAATTCTTTAAACCAATACCCCCTTCATTAGAATCCCAAGGCCTCACCTCTAGTAAGAAGAATGCGCATGGCCTTAAAGATGGAAATCCTAAAAAAATCATCTTTAGAAATATAAAATATATTTTCACATAGCTAAAATGATTCCCCACATGATATCAAGCACTCATACCCATATGATAGAGGATTAAGACTACCATCAAGTGTCTAGAGAAGAGTATGGGGGGAATATAACCTCCTTCTCAGAGTAAATAAATAGTATTAATAATATAAAATAATGAGAAAATAATATTCAAAAATTACTTTACATCAGATAACCAAATCCAAAAATTGGGTAAATTCCAAAACACCAATATTGTAAATGTTCAATTTCATAATAGTGTTATGTGTCAAAGTTAACCTAGAAAATATAGACACAAAAAAATTTCCTAAATAGGTCTTGATATTAAGACTAGTACCCTAATGTATGCTCCATTATAAATTCCATATCCTCAATCTAACATAATATCTTTTCCATTATCTATAATTGCAACCATGAAATATGCTCGGGTACTAATAGTGGCCTAAGATGCGTGTGAGTATAACTCAGTAGGACACCGACAATGGTGTCCAAATAAATATCCAGTCTAAAAAATGGATTTTCATAAATATGTACAAGGAAATAATATACATGATAATAATGAAAATATGTTTCATAAATAAACGGTATTCAATTGCCCTCATTATCCAATGGGTTCTAATTAACACTTGAGCCAATAAAATCTGATTTATCCCATGTTTTCCATTTGAATGATATAATATATGGGTTAAAAAACAAAAGTCATATAGGATCATTCGTTAATCAATTCAATTCAAGGTATCAATGAGAATTAGTCTAAGTACCTATATCATGTCAAACCATTAGTTCTTAGATCATCATTCCAACAACCAAGACATGCATAAACTCGATGGTGACTATAACATTAGTCTAGCCTAGCCTAAATATAAGGATCCTCTATATAACATTATAACCCATACCATTATTTAGATTTAAAAAGTTTTATCATTATTTAACTTTTAACATACAATAACAATAAGGGTGGAAATCCTTCACATATCATTATTTCCATGGTCCCTTATATCCAACCCCTTTGACCCCATTTCATAATCATAGCGTTTTAAAATTAATTTTTATAACACATCCATTAAATTTTCTTTAAAATAATTTAACAATATAAACACCAACTTAACCATTCACCAAATTTTTCCTTTGTCATATCATAACTCATTTAATTTTCCAAGTTAAGCCATCAACCCCTTATGCCATGATTACATTCCAAACAACAATTAAAAATTGTTTAATCTCACAAACCCTATATTTTGTGTTTTACAACCAATTTTACCATTTTAAAGGGACTAAAACACCCCAAAGTGGCTATTTTCCTGGTCTTATAGTCATCAATGGATCTGGTAGGACATGTAAAGGGTCTAAAAAATCAATTGGAAACCCAAACTATTTTTCCTAAATAAATAGTTGAATTCTGAGAAAATCATCAAAATTTTACATAAGTAATACAAATGATCAAAAAAGATACTATGGGAAATAACACTTAGACCACCTACCTTATGCTCACAATAAATTAGTTATCCAACCCCATCCTTTGATTAAAGCTAAAAAGACCACAACCAAAAAATTGAATAACTCCCTAGAAATTTGGAACATGATACTTAAAAGAAAAGGATTAAACAAGTTATAAATCATCTATAAAAAAGTAAATAAAATCATAGACTTACCTAAGGATTTTAATCACAAAAAAGACCACTTAAAACACCCAAGAATGGAAGGATATACACTATTGGAAGAGGAGGGATATTTTGGTTTGTACCTTAGATTGTTGGAATTGAAATGAGGGGAAAATCAGGGGAGATTGATAAAATATTGGGAGGTAAAAATCATAAAATTAACACTTTTATTGTGGTTCTTGGTTTTTTAAACAATGCACCAACTGTGAAAACTCTTCTATCTAAGTAAAACACATCTCAAATGCTATCCAAGGCTGCCCACATGATTTGGAAAACCATGAGAAAGGTTTGAAAATAGATTTCAACCAACGTCACATGGTCTCCATTCCTCCTCACATAGTTTTTAAAACAATTCCCCATTAATCTATGATGTATGATAATGGTGTATAGTTATCACTAATCATGCGCTAACCATGTTCCATTCACTATAAGATACATTTTTTCCTTTTTTTATTCTAAAACCTCTACGATATTCCTGAGACCTTATGTACTCATGAGAGTCTTTTCATAATCCATTTTAAATGAGTTTAACTAAAATTAAAATAAAAATGTACCTCATTAAAGGGTTGGGATGTTATAATATTTCCACTATATAACTACTCATCCTCATGATACACTCCCCAGTCTCACTAAGTCTCCATGGTAAAATAGATAGGCTATTGGGCATGTATATCAGCTTATATCTCCCATGTTTCAACATCACTTAGACCAATATCATGGTTATACCCTGAATAATTTTCTCATTATGATCCACAATAAGAATAAAATGCTACTCAAAGGATGCATCATCCTCAAGCTCAACATCAGTGACATAAATCAAAAGACAAGGGTTAGGGTGACACATCAAAATATACGATGCATAAAAAAATCATACATAGAAATATACCAATGTGGAAGAGTTTATAAATATTATACCAGACATATACTCTCTATAATATCAAATGAACCAACATACCTGAGTGACAATTTACCCTCCTTATGAATGTGATAGTGAACCAATATCGATGACACTCAAAGGAACACATGATCACCCAATGAAAACATGAGATTTTTATAGATTTGATCATTATATGAATTTTTTATACTATGGGATGTCTTAATATTCTTATAGATAAACTATACTTGCTTCAATGTATCCTATACGAGACTCATCCCCAAAAACCCTAACTCCCCCCTTCCATTCAATGTAAATTTGATCTACATGGATTACCATATAGTGCCTTATATGTTTCCATCCAAATAGTCACCTGATAACTATATTAATATGTGAAATTGACAATCACTAAATTATTCTCCCAAGTTCCTCCAAAATTTAGGACACATGCTCACAACATGTCAACTAACACCTAGATATTATGCTTTAATTTCCTGTCCGTCTACAAGTGGTAAGATATACTAAAAAATTCATGAGTAATAAGTTCCTTATTCAAACCATTATAGAAGCATGCTAAAAATTTAGATCATGATATGAAACAATACTATAAGGAACCCCATTACAATATACTATCTATCGAGTATATAATTCACCCAAATGGTCGATGGTGAAAGTCTCTAAAATCGGTAATAAATGGGGTGCCATTGTCAAATAATACACAATAACCCATATCCCATCAATCTTTCAAGGATCCTTTGAAGTCCCATAGAAAATCCAGGGTAACATCATACTATTTCCACTTCAGAATGGGAACTGTTTATAAAAGACCATATTAACACTGATTTGTAACCTTAACCTCCTGAAAGGTGTAACATCATGTCCTAAGAACATTTATCTCCTTATTCATTCTTGGAAACCAATACTACGTATGAATATCATGATACATTTTAGTCAAAAAAGGTGCACCACACACTTTCAAGCATGAAGCTCACATATCATCTCTTCCCTCAAAGAAGTAGGGGTTCAGACATATCCATGAAACTAGATAATCTTATCACCACCAGTGGTCCAATCGAGAGGTAGATTCTGAACATCAATGCTTTCCTTCAACACCATGAACTCTTGACCCTCATACTTTCTCCGCTTGATCTATCTCAAAATATAGGGAATAATAGATAAATACCAGAGTTCCACATATTACTATTCCTCTTAAACACCTTTGTGGATTTCAATGAAAATGTCCATCATCTTCTACTCAAAACTAGACTCCTAAAAAACTTGAGTATGTGATTTCTGACTCAAAGAATCGAAAAGAATATTTCCTTTCCTTAGCATATTAACTATCTCAAAGTTAAAAGATTGAATATAATAAAATAATATTTTCCACTAAAGATTTATACCATGATAAGAACAGATGTACTTAAGGATCTTATGTTCAGTATAAATAGAAAACCTCTCACATAGGAGACAGTGTTTCCAAAATATTAAGACATGAACTTCTACGACTACCTCGATATCATGCAT
This sequence comes from Viscum album, assembly GCA_963277665.1. Taxonomy (NCBI): domain Eukaryota; kingdom Viridiplantae; phylum Streptophyta; class Magnoliopsida; order Santalales; family Viscaceae; genus Viscum; species Viscum album. The sequence goes on along the minus strand of OY728142.1, from coordinate 1,811,040,588 downwards.
AAGATAATTATATCTATGTGGCCTCTATTTCCACGATCCATATGAAAAAAACTCAATATCCCTAAATTAGTACTTCTCCAAGACTAATTCAAGATAAATCACAATACAAGGTATACTTATTACCCGATTTAGATAAGATAAAAATTAGTGTTGGGTTCAAACCCCTATTTAGTTCCTAGAAATTATTCTTTCATGATTTATACCACCAAAATTTTATGGACCTCTTGGTTAGTCCTGAGATAGATTATTACAAATGATAAATTTCCTTGATGAACCTTTGGAATAACCCACTAAACCCATAAATATTCAGATATCAAAAAGATTCTTGGGATGCTTCTAACAAACAACTACCCAGACCTTCTTGAGGTCCACTAACATATATTTTTATGAGATAATGTGACATAATAAATGAATATTATCAATCTAAAAATGTAAATTAAACATATTCATGTATATAATATGTTTTATCAGTGTACTCACGATTATTTTAAGATGTTTGGAATGACTGTATCAAGCCTGAGAGTACAATAAGTTGTCATTAACAAAGAAAACCAAAAAATAATTGAAGATTGGATGGCCCGAAGGCCAAGAATTTTTATTTATTTTTAATAAAACCTTTTTTATCTAGGTTGAGATGGAACCCTTAAGTATCCAATATTCAGTGGAACAAGGAATAGTACATAACCAAAAGGCCCAGAGACATAATTTCCATTACATGACTTGAAGGCCCAACCAAAATACACAAGAGATACCCCTCCCCAATACCACCCACAAAAGATGATACCCTGATCTCAAATAAATATTAGAAAACACACCAGAATCCTCATATAGTCAAAAGTTTCATAAATTCATGGAAGAGGGTACCAATTCTTAATCTTCATTCAGTTTATCTACTCATAATCAATGCATAAATGCAACGTTCTATCAACCTTGTTGGAAAATAGGATCAGAGAACCCCAAGGTGATATATTCAGTTGGATGAACACTTTATCCTCTAATTCCTATAAATATTTTTAAACTCTTAAATATTCATTGGTTACATTATATAAAATGGAAGATAAATTTTCTCCACCCTAGGAATTAGCTCAATAGTAACCTCTATTTCTCTCTTAGGTGGAAACCTAGAAAACTCCCCATGAAACACATACTCTAAAAGGTCCAATAGAGAAGGAAAGAAAACTTATTAAACTCCACCATCATTGAGCATAAGGATTATAACCTGAGCCATGACCTCACCCAGTTACTAATTAACTGTCCTTACAAGCCCTAATTGGATATTCCATTCCCTATGAAGAACATATATTTCACCCTTAGGATATGTCAAAGTCACCCTCCTATTGTAAAAATCAATGTGTTATTGACATGAAAACGTCCATTGCATTCATAATATCAAGAAAAAAGCTAAAATATCAAGAATAAAGTAATCCTAAAGAAAGAATTACTCACTAACCTCATGGTAACTCCCCTTAAATAGGAAGATTCCCCAAGATTACACTCCCAATGGCATGTCGATTGACATAACCCCAAATAATAACTCCAATATCATCTATAACCTAGTCAAAACCCCATAAGATATAAAAGAATGTGAATCTACTGCATCAAATAAAAAAATAGTATGCATATAAAATACTATAATTGTACCTCACATAGACGATGACCCACCCTCACTACTGATGGGTGTAGGATAAAATGCAGGAAGATGACCTATCCCTCAACCTTATTCTCTTGTTTATGTCTAATTCAATGTAATACTATACTGATATAGTTGTTACTATTCTGGAGTAACTCTTCCCCCACCCTGACCCGTATGGCTCGTAAAACTCTAACTGCCAGACTGATATGGGGGAATAAGGTCCCCTTATAATTATCTATATCGACCTAGGTCCTCTATCACTGCACATCTATTGAGGGTTCCTACAGAACCTTTGTATGTGTCTCATTCTTCCACAGTCCTAGCACTCCACTAGTGGTCAAATACGCTGACCTCAAATGTGACCAAGTATACAACACTAATATCAGAACACTTGATCACTGCACCGAGAGGCTAATCCTCTCCCCCATCCACTCTTCCCATCATCACATTAGTGAGAGTTATCAGGAAACAACTTCCTTCTATTTAAGTATACCCACAAATCACCCATATTATACTACTTTTCAATAAATAAAAGCATCCTTTGGGTTTCTCTTAGAAATTAGAACCATATTTACCATCTCAAAAATTATTTAAACAAAAGAAATTTACCAGCGACTTGATCTCACATCCAAGTCCATCCTAAAAATGTTCTAATCTTTATTTCTTATCTCCTATAAAATTTAGTGTAAAAATATATAGGTTAGTAAAATGGATAGTATAATCTAACACTGATATATTCCATTAGTAAAAACACATAAAATATATAGGTCTTTCCTATCTCATAGTTCTTTATTAGAAATTATCTAATAACTTCTCCTAGAATTTCTACCAAGATATTCTCTCTAGATTATCGTCATGAACTTGAATATCCCACCATATATTCACTATTCCTCACAATATATAAGATTATTACATAACCCTTTTCTCTATAAGAGTCTTTAAGTCATCCTAAATCATCTGGATATACTCAATATAGAACTCTGTTGACTTAGGTCCACCCATTTATGTGAACGTTAGAGGATGTAGTAGTTTAAAATCCCTAGTTAGGTGAAACATAATCAGTACAACCCATACTCGATCACTCTCCAAAAGCTACATAAAGCATGAACAATTATTTTAGAACTACTATTTCTTCCTATTACCTAGAACCAAATAGGTCTCTACTTCCACAACTAGAGGATCATTCTCTACAATTTACTCCTATCTACCTATTAGTAAATATCATCATTGATGCATACCTATATAATTACAAACACACATTTCATGTAATCTTACATATAGTTTCCAAAATTATAAAAAATAGTGGCCACAACTATCCATATCAAGATACTCCACATACACCATCCCAATAGTCATAACAACAACACCTTTATTACCTCTAACCATCTCTATCCATGGATACTGTCTTATTCATGGTAAAACAATCTTACAAGTTAAAACTTTTATGGTTGAAACCAATTTAACCATTTAAATTAATATTTTTTCAATTTAAAACTGCTGTAACCTATATAGTAGGCATTATTTATTTAAAACACAAAATAAATATAAAATCATTTTATTTCCCACAATGCAATTTTATTTCAAATACACAAACCAAAACATACCTTCTTGTGTGTTCCTAATATGATGTATGTCACCTAAATCACTGAGTGCCTAAAATGACTCATGCATATAAAAATATCATTCCATGATAGACCATGAGTAAAAACTCATAAATCAGTAATATCAAAAATAAATTTGATTCACCCAAGGTGAAATAATATCCAATTATAAAAAGAGAACATGAAGAATATCAATCCCACCCCTGACAACTTGGGTCTTCCCAACACATGAGTTATCTTTTCCAATGCATGAGATCATTACTAAGGGATAACACATTCTAGTCTATTATTATCATTTAATAAATAGTAAATCAATATAAAATAACCCGAAACCTCTGATTCAACTTTTTAATGTCTCATCCCAATTCACACTAACTAATAGCTGAACTAGATTTCCACCTAACCTCAGGCAAACCTCCCTATATGCCAGAGGCTACAGATTAGTAGCGATAGTCTAAAGAGGAGAATGGGTAGAGGATAACCACTTTTTCAGAGTAATGAAATAACTTGAATAATATAAGATAATTATAAAAAAATATTCATCTGTTTGCATACATCACATAACTAAATAAAAAAACTAGGTAAATACCTACAAACCAATACAATAAACGTTATATATCATAATAGTGTCATGTGTAGAAGGAAACCAAAAATGAAGACACATTGAAAATATGAATAATGGTTCCTACCTTCAATACCATTCCCCCTATCCACGCTCGATCACATGTCCCAAACCAATCATCTAACATAGGGAATTTTCCCTTATCCAGACATGAAACTATGAAATCTACCCAGGCACCAATGGAAGCCTTAGTTGTGTGTGAGTAAAAATCAAAAAGTTACCACCAGTGACATCTAAAAAAATATAATATAACAAATAGTTCATGTATATGTAAAAGTAAATAGTAGATTGAAGAATAATGAAAACCAGGTTTTTTAAATAAATATTATTCGATTACCCTCACTAAATATCGGGTTCCAAGTGACACATAATCAAATAAAACTTGATTCGACCCATGACGGTCATCTAAACAATATAAAATAAGGGTTAAACACTTTTAAGAGACCCAGGGTCATTAATTAATTAATTTAATTCAATTTATCAAAGATCATCATTCGATGTACCTACATAATGCCAAACCATTAGTTCTTGAAGATTTAGTCCAACAACAAAGACATGAATAACCTCGACAGTGACCATAAAATTATCCTAGACCAACCCAAATATGAGGAACCTTCGTCCAAAATCAAAAAACATAACATTATTATCATTTACCAAAGTACATCATTATTTACATTTTAAAACATAACAACAATAAGGACGCACATATTTCACCTATCATTATTTCCATTATTTATTATATCAAACACCTTTTACATAGTTCAGCAATTAATCCAATTTTCCATTTATTCATTTAAAAAATAATTAAGTGTTCATCAGAACAATTTAAGAACATAAACATTCTCTTTTAACCATTCACCACTTCTTCCCTTTACTATGTAATTACATATTTAATTTTCTAAGTTAATCCAACAACCCCTTATGCCATGCTAACATGAAAAACAACAAGTAAAATGGATTTAATATCATAAACTCACTATTCTATCATTTTTATCCCATTTTACCATTCTCAAGGTATTTTTACTCCCCATGGGTGGCCATTGGCTCAGTCTCAAAGTCATCAATAGACCAAAAAGAATCCATGAAGGGTTTAAAACATCAATTTGATTCCCAATATATTTTTTCATAAATAAGGAGTCAAATGAGAATAAAAATGGCACTATTTCACATAAGGTGTACAAATAAAGAATAAATATACTATGGTAAATAACAATGATACCACCTACCTTATGATTATAGATAATCACTTTTCCAACTATGTTATTTGATTCAATATAAAATGGTTATAACAAAAAAAGTGAAGAAATCCCTGAATATAGGTCCCATGATACATAAAATAAAACTATTTACGAATATATTAATCATTTATAAAAAATAAGGAAATGGAATCATATACTTACTTAGGGATTTTAATTACAAGGAACGACACTTCAAATTCCCTATAATTGAAATACCTACACCCTTGGGGGAGGAGAGAGATTTTAGTTTACACCTTAGGCTCCTAGGAGTGAAATGGGTGAAAAATAAAGTGAGATGTATATAATATTAGGAGGTAAAATCATAAAATTTTCAATAATAATTAGGTTCATAGTTTAGATACATGTTTTTCCAAACCATGCACCAACTATTTGAACCACTCCATCTAAGGAATGCACAGGTCACACAATCTTCTTGGAAACCCGCATAGTTTAGAAAACCATGAAGAATTCATGGGAATGGCTCTATTCCATGGCCACACAATATTTAGGCTTCATACCATGGATTTTAAAATAATTATATCCTTTAAATCATGTCGCATGGTCTTGGTGCATGGAAATCACTAACCATGCACAAACCGGGTTCCTTTCACTATAAACACCATTTTCCATGTTTTCAAGTCCCAAACCCCCTGAGACACTCCCAAGACCTTCCCTACTATTGGGAAGAATTTCAAAATCCACTTAAAATGAGTTTATCTAAAATTAAAATATAAACATACCTCATCCAAGGGTTGAGATATTATAAGGAACAACCATCCATTACTAATACTATAGAGCCTATAAGAGGAGCTTGATCATGAGAATGTCCAACCCCATATGATACCAAAAGAATCCAAGGGATAATATAAGTATCAGTTTCCTAGATTGGGGGATCATGGGTAGGAACAATATCCACTATAGGAGAGGAAGAGCATGGGAGATCCCATCCATCCACCTAAGAACTGACTCGAGGAACAGATGGGTCCCCACGTACTATGTAATCTAAATGAGACATCACTTATACAAGAGACTCATGAGGGATGAAATAAAGAGAGAATCAAGGGGGTAAGAATATCCTTTAAACCAAAAGCTAACATCAATATAATACCAAGGCATGGCCTATGTAAATAAGAATACACATGGAACTAAATATAAAAATCCTAAAAAAAACCACTTTAGAACTATAAAATAGATTTATCTAGAAGGAGATTAAATAACTCACTTATAGAATTATGTATTGGGGGAATAAGTGGGGTAAATCTATCTTGATGAAAATACGAGGGAAAATGGGGTGAATCATATTTGATGTGTCACAATCCACAAAATAAATTATCTAAGGAGTCCCTTATACCCTTGAGCATAGTCATAATGTGGAAAAGTAGGGGAAGGCCCCGATGGCTGACTTAAACCACTGTGGAGCATTCATACTCACTGGAGTAAATGTCCACTGAATTTTATAATAGGGTTAACCAATGATTTACATAGTATGTGTACTCCCTAGATCAGGAGAAAATGAATCCATTCTAGGAAAATAGCTGGATGAAAAAAAATTTTGGTTTGGCACAAAGACTTCCATTGAAGAAGAGAGGCCCAAAAAAATCACGAATCACTTAAACTATACTAGTGGATAGAGGTCAAACACAAATTTAGACACTAGGGTTTATCTATGATAAGACACATCTAATTTGAAATAATTTATATAAATTCAATGATTTATAAAGTTATACACACACATCACTTGAAAAATCAAGGGTTGGATTAGTGGAATAGAGAGAAGATCTAGATATAGAGAAAAGTGTGTGATCAAGAGAAAAGAGTACTGGAATAAGAAAGGCACACTAGAAAGAGAATCTACCCTATAAAATCAGTCAAAATTGGTAACAAAGGACTATGAGGAGATTTAAAAGGATAAGAAAACATGGTAGCAGATTTAGATAGTAGATAAGTAAAAACTCCACCAACCTTGGGAGGATCAGCCATCACTAAGGGAGGATATAAAGGTTGGTACCGAATTCAGTTGCCCTTCTAAAATTTGAAACACAAATGGGTGATAAAGGTGGAACATTGAGTGTTTATGACATATTTTCATTCTTAGATAATATTATAATCCCTAGTCATGAATTCTCAATATTTTAATTATTTAAGCATGGAATAAACAAGGTGATGAAGCCTTTATGTTTACCAAGAGCTTTATTTAGAGAAATTATTCATGATTTATTTTTTTAATAGAGTTTTTTGATGGTGTTTAACATTAAAACTATTATTTATATTTGATAAATAAAATGTTTTTCAAATATTTATATTTTATTGAGATATTTTCCTCCATGAATATCAACTTTCTTTTTCCTCATACTTGTGTTCTTTGATGAACCCAGATGTGAGTCTATTACCAGGTGATCTTGTGTTCCAATAACTTCCACCTTTTTAAATATTATACTATCATCCTTATCTAATGAGTTAAATTATGTTTTCTTGATTCTAAAATATAGGAAAACTATAGAATCACGGGTTAGGGTGTATAGTGGTGATGGGTAGATAGGTTTTTGGAATGGTTTGATGGATGGTTCGATAATAATGGATTGGGAAATGATGGGTGGTCAGAAATCTTCATAGTGAGGTCCATTGAAGGATCTAAGGGAATTAGAAATAATTGGAATGAGAGGTAAAATTGGTAATGGTGGTGAAAATAGAATTCTGAGCTTAATGGTAAAATTTTCTAAATTATATAATTTTCATGGCTATACAACATATAGTCTCCAATCACACACTATATACTTTTACATCCACATTTTATGTATTTTAATTAATTTTTAATGGAATGTGACCCCCTAAATCCCAACCAGTGACTCAAACAATGAAACACTATGGTTTTTTGTGATTTTAAATACCACACATTGTGAGACTTTGAGTTTCACATCATATATCTAGGTACCATGTACTTTGTTATGTAAACACAAACTTTATTATGTAACAAAATATATGAATATATTGAAAGATATACCCACATGATGTGTACCACCTTTACATACATCATGTATATTGGGATGCTTTCTCAGCATGTAAAAGTTTTACATGCTAGGAGGCAACATGGAATTACACAATGAGTGTTACTTAGATATTTCATGAACATTTTGGAAAGAAATATAGATTTTTCATATTTACTTATTAAGGATTACATAGTGGTGGTGCATGAACAGACATTCCTGATAAACTTACACATCATACCCTTTTCTAAACATACTTTATACTGGGATATTTTTAGTGTTATGAATGAATTATTTCCAAGATTTAAATCTTGGATGTATGAGTAATAAAATCAATTTATTTTTCCCATGTAGAACACAACATTTTAATCCTCGTAATCATTTAAGGATGTTGACATAGTGGTTTAGGAATCTCAAATATATTAGATTCTCAAAGATGATGATAGAGTATTAGTGAGACATTTGGAGAAAATATGGAGTTTAGGTATCAACTCATGTGTTAGGGAGAGGTCCTCCATAGGGTTAATTCCCTAAATCAATCGAGACTCACACTTCTTATTGAGGCTCGGTCCCCCACTATCGATATTGAGAGGCGATCTTGATGTTTTGAGAGTTTATGTTTTTTTTTTCTACAGTGATTTGGGAGAATTAGTTCCATTTAGTAGATAAATCCTATGGATCTGAGTTTTTTTTTAGAAATGTGACATCCTTTAATTTGGTGGGATAATTACTATTAAGCATATATGGATATTTTTATTGAGTTATCTTCCAAATTTACTTTCCTTGTGTATTTTTGTAGAATTATACTAGCTATATATATACCCTCCCTTGAATGGTTTTCATTTATATGCATGTTTTTTCTATGAAGATGAATCATAGTTTAGTATAGGACCCATAGAATGTGGATCTTGTGGAGCTGGCAGAGCAGGTGCATAGATGAGCTTGGTGGTGCTCATTTCTAGCATTGCTCACATCAGTGTTGACCTAATATGGACTTAGTCTATTCCATTGCATTTGGTTTCCCTTTATCATTGAATATTGGTATTTTTACTTTTTCATGTTTATAAATCTAGTTTGTATTACATTGTTGGGATATTATTCTTGGTTACTTGCAAGATGTATTTCAGTTGTTTCATTTATATATGTGGTTTTCATTATTATATATTCTTCCATGGAGAAGTGTGGGTGTTTATATGTTTATAAGCTAATTCCTCCCATATTAATTTTATTCCTTCTTTATGCTTATCCTTATCTCCTATCCTATTTGAGGAAGACTTGGGGTGGAATAATTAGCCTAAAGATAACCCAGGTGGGTTTCTAGTGGGCCAGGTCATGTCATATGTTCTGAAATATTTTCACCATTCTATCTATGTAGTTTATTATGGAGTTTCCAAGATGTAACATTACATAATTTTTTTTTGGGTGTGTAATTAATTGTTATGTTTTTGAATTTTGGTTCTTGTTTTTTAGTTTATCGACGAGTGAATATGGAGCAATACATATTGGAAAAGTTTTTTTAGCCTCTATCAATTCTAACATAGAAATGGAAGAAAATTTCCCTGGTATTTGTGACTATGTTTCCAATTTCACGAAATAATAATGAAAGTGTTTGAGACATCATGGATCAAATAATGAAGTTAGTGAATTTACTACCTATATAAGAGACATTTTTAATTGATTTTATCAATAACATTTATGTAAATGGGATTATTAGACTTCATGGAGTTTTAAATTCCATTTTATTACATATAGATACTTTTTTTAAATTTTGATTCTAGAGGGGACAATAAAATATTATAGGATCATGGATAAAGATTAATACAGTTTATCATTTTTATATGGATTAGTATAAAGAGTGAATTATCCACGTTTCATAGGATATTCTATGAGTTTTTGTTCTTGATTTCAAAAGGTTTAATATTATCATTTTCCATTGGTGGAATTTGTGTCTAATAATAGTTATCAATCATTTGTTTTTATAGCGGAGTTTGATAAATTTTATGATCTACCTTATAGATAGCCATTTTGTAAGGCAAATATGGATGAAAAGGCTCTTTTGGGACCCAATTTAATATAGTAGGCTATAAATTTGGTTAATGTGATTTATAATCACATGATTTTAGATCAAATTTAGCAGAGTTCTAATGATAATTATCAATGATGACCTTTGAGATTTGGTATTGGGGATATTGTTTTCTTGAAAGTTACTTTTATTTTGGGACATAGGTGTCTTGGGAAATAAGGGATGTTGATTCTATGGTATTTGTATCTATTTGAGATCATTGAACAGATTGGTTAAGTGGATTATGTTGACACCAAATAGTTTTGATAATGAATTTTAATAGAAAGAGGGTTTGTTTATATTTTTGTATTTTGTTGATAATACATATATTACTTAAAAAATTTGATCCTTTTTAATGATGTTTCTGAACAATGTATTCTGGATAGAGAAATAGTCTTTATCAGACTTATGTGATCGAATGGAAGATAATATCAATTGCTTATCTAAAATTGTTCTCGAGGACATCGAACTGAGTTTTTTGAACAAAGTAAATCAGGTGATTATTTGTTGTTATTCAAATTATTAAACATAATCATTATTCTATGGTATTCATGATACTAGAGAATTTTTTTTAATAAAACAGATTTCAGGAACATGAATTTTACTATATGAATATTTTTGGTTATATTTTATTGAATATAATTTTTAAAAATTGAAAAAAATTTATGACATTGCTATATGGAAAAATTGAAGTCGAAGAAGGAAAAGTCTACACTGATCATGGGATTGAAAATTGATTTTTTCTGAAGAAGAAATGATATGTTAAAAAAATAAAGTGAATATTTTGAATACCTCTGAGATATATATTATTTGGAAGAATTATTTTGGGTTTATAGAAAAAATAATCTTTTTATACACTATACAAAAAAACCTTGAGACCTTTGGATAGAGTAACTTGAAAAAATTTCAATAGAGGAAACTTTTAAAAATTATTAGATGGAAAATTTCACACACCTCTATTAATTTTCAATGAAACGATGGGTATTCAAAGGTGAGTAGGTGCATTGTGAAATTTTTATTGAATAATTTATGTTCAGACCAAGAAATATTGAGATATGCTTCTACTAAAGTTCTAGAATAATGGGTATTGGATAAAGAAGTATCAGATATGGGTACTATAATAATAATTGAGGTATCTAATGAAGAAGGTGTCAAAAGAAGAAGTAAATTTTTAGATGAAGTAGTATTATAAAAAAATGTACTGGATGGAGAAGTTATATATGAACTAGTTTGGAAATAAAAGATACTGACATAGGTTCTTGATCACTGTTGTGTAATAAATAAAAGAGGAATAAGATCTTCATAGTAGAGATTAAAGTGTGAAGAGTTCAATAATCAAATTGAAAAATTGTTGAAGTTTATTGGTGAAGGATAATTTTATTATCAAAAAATTTTATTCTAACATATTAGTTATTAAAGAAAAATATTAACAATCAAAGGACTATATTTTTAAAAAATTAATGGATATACCCTGCTTATTGTAAACCAAAAAGGTTGTTTTAGTGTATGTGTTGTTTCAGATTTTTTTCTAGATCATTCTATGGGCTGTCTGCTCTTTTTGAGTAGTGAAGTATGTTTATTTTTGTATTACTATGGGTGTTATTTTTCTTTGTTTTTCAGAAGATTAAATTCTATCTAACTGGAGGTGATAGTTTTTAAGGATTAAAACCTTAAATGGTGATCCACTGATTTACCCCTATTGGTCTAACAGATCCTAACTGGTCCTTTTAATTTGTACCTGATCGAAGGTTCCTTCTTTGAATCTCAGTTATTTGATGAATGAGAAGACTTACATGGATGTGAATAACTCTATTAATAGTAAGGTTATATCTTCCTATGATAAAAAGAACTATAATATATGTAAAGATAAAATTATACCCTATATTTTATCCATCGACTATGAAGTTCTTAAAGCTACTAAAAATGGTCTCACTCCTCTTGCCAAGAGTGATCCACTTACAGTTGTAGATAATATTTTTTTGAGAATTATTGGTGATCCAGAAACTATACACTTTATTATCTCTCTATATATCTCTAAAAGTGAATTTTTAAGGGTTATAGAAATTATAAAATCTTAAGGAATCTGGGACAAGTTGAAAAATATTTTTGAATGAAATATAAAGGTAAACAAATCCGTGATACAAATATCGACATTGAGGTATAAATATCTTAAAGTGGGAGATGATGAATATATTGGCGAGTTCTTTACAAGGGTCCATGATATTATAAGCACTATAATTTGTTTGGTGAGAAATCATAAGATTCATACATTATGGAAAAGATTCTAGGAATTCTTCTTGATAAATTTAACACCGAGGTATCATGTTTAGAAGATTGATATCTTGAAACTATCTTTCTAGATTATTTTCATTGTATCATCATCAAATATTAAATGATAATATAAATTTATTAAAATAAAAATTAGAATTTTGATCTAGATATGTCTCTCAAGGTTTCTAATTGAAGAAATTTTAAGAAGGTTTATGAAGAAATGTTAGTGAATCTGGCATTGAAGATGAAGTGAGTAAAAGTTTTATGAATTCATGTATTTTTTATAGAATGTTTAAAGAGGAAAATTAATGTATAAAGGAAAGTTACCATATAAAAATTATATGAATTATGGTACTATTAAGTTACTTATTACATAAGTAAATGATTATATTTTTACCTATTATGAAAGAATTAGATCGAAAGAAGAAGAGAAACTCGGATGGAGATTAATATTAATAGGGAGTTGAAAGAATGTATTTCAAAAATTATTAAACTTGATAAATAAAATAATAAATTAAAGAATGGTTAACTTTTTTAAAATCAAGAATCATCAATTTATAAAAATATAGGTTTTTAAAAGAAATCAATGTTATAAATGAGTTACTTTATAAGGAGAAACACTTCAACATCAAGATTAAAGCAAATATAATGGTGAAGGTGAAAAAAAATTATCTTGTTCAATAAGAATTGGTTGAAACTGAAAGAGAAATATCAAACTTCTAAGATTAAATTTCAAATTTTAGTGAAATATATACGAAATTTAAATCTTGGAAGGACAAAAAAATATCATCTTCATAGGTTAACGATAAAACTAAAGGTGTTTAGAATAACAATCAAGTTAATAGGAAAATGTGTGTATCTAAAAAAAGTTATTTCAAAGATTATAGAATCTTCAAGAAATCAAATTTAATTGAAAAAAACTACAACTATAGAATCTGTTAATTTATATATGAAATTAAATTTAAAGAATAATTTGTCAGAATTCCACAAAAATTTTGTTTTACAATAAATATCCAAGGTTGATGGTTAGAAATATGTTGGAATATAAATACACATTTCCAAAAAAAATATATATTAAAAAGGAAAATACTATTTCTATGGATATTATTGGTACTATAGAGGCTTTGATCATAAAAAAAAGATATTACATTTCATTTATAAACACTATAGTGAATGCAGAAGGAACTAAAAGAAATGTTTTAGGGGGAGTGAAGCCACTCAAAGAAGATAACATGAAAAATTTATTTTGAAAACTCAAAATAGTTTTCAATCATTGGATAATATTTTTGAAATATGTGATCATACCATACATATTTCTAGTGGATGTCTTGTTATGATACCATATCAACAAAGTTTATATGAAAAATCTCAAAATCCTAATGAGATGGAGGAAAAAAGAAAAGGTCTAGGTTGTTGAAACTTCTCTCAAATCCAGAAAAGGATAATCAACTGGGATATTGTATAAAGGGTGTTATTCACATATAATTAAATATTTTAAATTGTGAAAAAATGTGAAGGATTACAAATAAGGTATAGTTACTTTTTTTTAATGATGATTCACTCAGAATCAAAGGAATTTGAGCTAATGTGATTGAAAAAAAATTAAAATCAACAAGTGCCTTATTTTTAAACAGATTAAAACACAATTTGTTCAGTGTTTTACAACTTTATGATTAAGGAAAAAGTATTTTTTATATTATCTGGATTTGTTATTAATATGATTGAAGATAAAAAATTTGTAACAATAATAAATTGATAAATGGATATAATTATTTTATTTACTCTATTAATGATTTATTTTCTATTATGTGTATTATGTTTTTAAGACTCAAATCATAGGATCTCAAGATGTTTAATAATTTCAGGAGAATTTCTGAAAAAAGATTATGGATATTCCATGAAGAATATTTGAATTGATAATGGCGATGAATACACAAATGGGAATTCTAAATATTATCTTAAAATTCATGCCATTTTTCATGAACTTAGTGCATCATACTCACCACAATATAATTGTTTTTCTGTAAAAAAAAATATTAGTTTAGTTGAGATGGATCAAACCATACTAATTAAACATGATACTTATCAATTATTTTGGAGACATGGTCTTGGATCATTAGTTTATATTCAAAATAATTATTTCTATCACCCAAACATTGATATTAAATTTTTAGAGATTTATTACAAAAGTACCCATGCTTAAAATTCTTTAGAGTGTTTGGAAGCCCCTATATTACCATGGTCAAAGGTGGTAATATTGTGAATTTTTATTAAAGAGGTATTGATGGTGCCTTCCTTAGTGACATTCATAATGGTAGAGGATATAGGTTTTATAATAAGGAAAGTAGAATAATTATCTACTCTTCATATGTGAAAGTGATAGAACATTATGATGGAAATATTTCATTGAAAACTATAGATATAAGAGGATGTGAAGATGTAACTATTTCAGGGAAAAATGATAATGTTTCTAACATAATTGATGATATGGAAAATTTTACAGCATGGAGATAATGATTAGGACATTCCAAGAAATAAGTAATAACTATGTTCATATTATCCAAATATGAGGTAGTAAGTGGAGGTCCAAAATATCATTGGATATCAAAGGAAAAAGGTTCAAACCAGAAGAACATCGAGGGTAGTTTCATAGACCTCTTTATTTTCAATGGTTAAACCAAGAGATAATAAAGTATTTTTGGAGCATCAAGAGTGGATTGAATGCATGAATGAATAATTTGATTAGATTGAGAAATAATGATAAATTGGATATAGTACACAAATTATAAGATAAAAATGTGGTTTTCACATTATGGGTTTTCCAGAATAAGATGAATGAAAGAGGTGAAGTGATAAGAAATAAGGAAATAATTTTTTTTAATGTTTACTCACATGTTGAAGGAATTGATTTTGATGGTACCTTTTTCCAAGTAGCAAGACTTAAAATCATCAAAATATTTCTTGATATTTATTCACAAAGAAGATATAAGATATTCTAAATGGATGTGTTGTATGCTTTTCTCAGGGGAAGGATATAAAAAGAAGTCTATATTGAAAATCCAAGTGGTTTATTTCTTAGAAAATAAGGTAAATATGTGTGTAATTTGAATAAGAAACTGTATGGGCTAAAGAAATACCCAATATCCTAGTATTCTATACTGGATTCATGTTTAAAGAATCTTAACATCAAGAAGTTAAGAGTGTAAAAGAAGATCTTCATAAAGAAAATAAACGTATTTCTTTTATTGTGATTATTTATGTTGATTATATCATATTTGTAGTGAATAATGAATAATATTGTGAATAATTATACAAATAAATGAAGATGATGTTTTAAAGGTATATGGTGTGATAAATGATGTACTTTCTTGTATTAAAAATATATCATGATAAGGAACACAATTTTTTATCACAATAAAAATATTCCAGTGAATTAATTAAAATATTTGGATTGGATGATTAAAAAATTATTATCACACCTATCTCAGTGGGAAAGAAGTTATTTAAGGATTATGTTTGAAGTAATATTGATCCTAAAAAATTTAGTAAATTGATTTTAATCCTTCTATATTTAATGAAATTTAGAAAATATTAGGATTATACTGTTACCATGTGTTCTAGATTTGAAAGTGTACAAAAAATGATAGATTTTTTAGCTAGAAAAGAAATATTAGATACATTAAGGGAATAGAAATTTATGGGATAAAATATAATATCAAGGGAAATATGAATATATTTGGCTATACAAATGTAGATTATGTAGGTTGTATCAATAATAAAAGATGCACATCTAGTTGATTTTTTTCTAGTAGAAAGATGTGTGAGTTGAAATATAAAGAAGAAAAGTTTAGTTACTCCCAAAACTATATAAGTTGAGTATATAAATAACACTCATGTTATAACATTATTAATATGGATAAAGATATAGATGAAAAATTTTTGTAGTTGATGTGAAGCTGCCCCTTCTCTTGGGTTATTATAATTAAAGTGTTATCAATATTATCATGAATATCGTAAAACATTTATTATATAAGCACAAAGATATTAAAGATCAATTTATCAAAGAACACATGGAAATAAGTAAACTAAATTTGGAGTTTTTACCTACAATAGAGCAGGTAGAAAATATCTTCATTAAACCATTATCAAAGGAAACATTTTAAAAGATAAGGTTGATTATGGGAATTCAACCTCACTCTCTTCAAGGCTAAGGTTTGTGATCTCTTTACACACTATATTATTATATTTTGATATTGTTTTCTAAGGGGAGAAACTTGACAACATAAAATCTATTAATACATGATTTACCTATTTTAGGGAGAGAATATTTTTAGGGTAGTTTTGTTATAATAGGAAAGATGTGATGTTAGTATGTGTGAATTGTTTTACCTATATGTTGAAAAAGTGAAAGAAATATCTCTTTAAAGGTTGTGGTTTTTTTTGGATTGTAATGATGATTTTTTGAGTTCACGAAGAAGTTCAGAATGATTCTTAATAATTAATTATAGAAAGAATAGTATGGTTGTTGAATGATTTTCGTTTCCTACACCATGTTTCCCTGTGTAGGATTAGAATCATTGGATAGTGATCCATAGCCTAATTTTCAAACCTTCAGTGATTTATGTTCCTTGGTTGATGATAAAATCCAATGTAGGAGATTTTGGAAACAAATAAAATTTGAAAAGGAAGGTTAATATAAAGAGGTTTTGTTTATGGTGTTATATTTTATTTTCATTACATAAATAACTTGACAAAGTTGATACTTCTTAATGATTTTTTTTTCAGATTAAGTATTCCGGATAGAGAAACATGTATTTATTAGAATGAGGTGAAAAAATAGGCAATGAGTCAAACTATTTGTCCAAAATTGTTCTCAGGGACATAAAACTATGTTTGGAAGACAAAGTAAATTAGTAAATACTTTTTTGTTAATCAAAATTCTAAAAATCATGAGTTTTATAAGATATTCATGATTCTAGATGAAGTTTTTAAATATAAGTAATTTTAGGAACATGAAGTTTTCAAAGAATAGGTTTTTGGAAAAAGTTTATCAGATAGAGTTTTCCTCGATTAGAGAAAACTTATGACATTGAATGATTGAAAAATTGACATAGTAGAAGAAAACGGCTACATCGATAAGAGGATTTAAATTTGTTTTCATTTGAATATGAAAAGTTTTGAATCATAAGTAAGTGGATATTTTTAATAATTTTGATATATATATATATATTCATTGGAATATTTTTTGTGAGTTTATCAGATAGAGAAACCATTTAAGCATCAGATAGAGAAATCTAAAAAGTTACAAATAGAGTAACTCAAAAAACTATGGGCAGAGAAAACTTGTAAAGCTTACTGGATGGACAATTATAATGGTTATCAGATGAAGGGGATATGAACAAAGAAGTTATGAACAAATAAGATCAATATAAAAGAGTATTGGATGAATCATTGCCTAATACATAAGATCTTATAAAGAAGAACCAAACATGTAGTTTAAGATATTTATAGTGTTTTTTAATGTCATACGTTGTGATGATGTTGAAATAGAAATTCAACACCTCAATAATCATAAAGGAAAGATTGTGATTCAAGCCAATATTTTAGGATGATTTTAAGATCATTGACCTTGACATTTGAGGATTTCATTATGATTTTTTCTGGGTCTAATCAATTTAGAGGCTTTGAAGGAAGCCAACCAAAGAATGATTTTAGTGGTAAATTCAAATTTTAGGTTCATGATCATCCCTTATTTTTTATAGAAACCATTTTTATATAAAGGGGAGTTTTTTCATTGTAAAATTGTGATGGATAAAGTGAGGCGTTGCATAATAAATCTTGAGAGAACCTTTTATTTAAATTTTGGTTGAATGGGTGGTAGATAGAGAAGTAATAGACATAGGTACTAATTGAATAAGTGAGGTACCATATGAAGAAGTGATATTCTATATGAAGTAGTATCCAAAAAATAGGTAAAGGATGAAGAAGTTTTTGTTCAAAAAGTTCATACAAAGAAGTTATAAATTGGGGTTCTTTCTTACAGTTGTGAAAGAAATAAAATTGGAAGAGTATTTGACTATATAAAGAAAATTTTAGAGTTAAATTAGTAAACTAATGACGTGTTGAATCCTATTAATGATGTTTAATTTCATTATTGCAAAAAATTTCAATCATATTATCTATGAAACAAGAACAAGAAGCAAGAAAGGACTATAGTGTTATTAAAGAGATGAATACAACCTACTTGTTGTAAACCATAAAGGGTGGTTTTTTAGTGGATGTGTAGTCTTGGATTAGTTCCAGATAATTCTAAGGACTAACTAATATTATTGAGTAGTGAATTTTGTAAATTATTGTGTTCTTGTGGGTGTGATTGTGTGTTGTTTTTTAGTGTATTCAATTCTTTTTATCTAGTGGTTAATGTCATATTGGAAGAGAAAAAAAACTTAATGGAAGGCCATTGATTCAACCCCACCTCTATGGTCACATAGATCTTGATTAGTATTTTCAAATTATAGTATTTATTTTTCACAATGTTATGTGTCAATTCATAACATTTTCTATGTTTCCCAATTGATGAGATATCAACTAGATCCAACTCATATTTTGAGGTGGGGTTGGTTGAGTTAGAAATTGATGATTCTTATGTGGAGAGATGAGCTTTATTATGTATTATGGAAATAATATTTTTCAAGGAATATTCTTTTGGTTTAATTTTTGTGGTATCACGAGATGATTCAAGAAGATACTTGCTAGAGGGATGCTGAAATATAGCAATAATGGTCAGAGTTATTCATAGAAAGCTAATCTCGGTGACTTTTAGGTATAAAAATTCTTATGGTGGGAAAAATTATAATGCCTCATAATTGGAGGGTATGATTAATTTATAGTTTCATATGTTTTTGAGTAGAGAATTTGAGTATTTGGAGGAAAAGAGGGATCCACATAGTTAGGATAACTATGCATTGTGAATATTTATCCAGTGAAATTTTATACTTAAGTTAACCATGTGGGATAAACATGTATTGGGGAGAATTACATGAATTTGTTTTTAAAACCTTATTTTGACTCTCATGACTTATATTTTTACATTTCTCTAATCTTGGATGATTCTTGGATTTTTTGGGATAAAATTTCAGTGCTCTCCACTAATGAATAACGAATTTCTTTTGAGTATTGATTAAATAAAGACCATATCAACGATTAGATTTTTATTATTTCTTTGGGTATTGGATATGTCAATGCCTATATGATTATATTTTTATCTTTCATGAATCTGGATTTAGTTATGTCGATTCATGAATTTATGAATATGAATTGAGAACCCTCATTCATTTTATTAGGGATTAAAAGTATTTAATTCTATAATGTGCACATGAATTGTTGAATTTAGGGAATTTCATGAATATGTAGGTGGATTTGATATCTTTTATTAATTGTATAATTTATTAGGTGTTATAGATTGATCATTTTTTATTGAAGACTTAAATTTCTTTAATTGTGGGAAATTTTGGATTTACGAAAATGTACATTTTTTGGCATAATATAACTTTGATGAGAAATGGGGTTTTTGTATACATTTTTATTTAAAAATAAAGTAGAAATTGAAAAGAATGTTTTTTCAGTTGAGTGTATTTGATTATCCATAGATTTTAAAATAAAAATATTAAAAGATATGGACATGCTTAATTTGGAATTGGAAATAGAGTCTTAGATAGGGAATTTATTGGTTTTCATAGTGATTGGTTTTAATGTAAATTACATAATTTTATTAAATTAATTTTCCTGAAAGAAAGGGTTTTATTGTGATATGTGATTTGATCATGGATTTTGGTATTTGTTTCCCACCAGATGTGCATGTTAAAAATAGTTTTATTAAGACCTTGTTTTTGAAACCTCTATGTTTCTTCCACAATGATGAGTGGATTAAAGTGCATGCATTAAGACAATACATAATGGGGACAACCAATACCAAAAGATGACACTTATCATAAGGTGAGTTTTAGATGTATAAATAGAGGTTCATACCTTGGTAAATCTTTCAAGTGATGAAAATATTAAAAATAGGGATTTTACACTCAATTATTCTTTGGGATTCTTTAACATAGGGAAATTGAGTTTTGTAAAATGAGGAGATTCCATTGGAATGTAAAAAATGGGGGTATTGAGTTATGTAAAATAAAGAGTTTCTATTGAAATATAGAAAATTAGAATTTTTATTTGATTTTTTAGAAAGGGGACATTTTCTTAGAATTGAGGAAAATAGTATTTTCTTGGATATGAATTTTCATGAAGAACCAGGGTATTAATAGAATATTTGGAATTTTTCTTGATGAAATATTTCTGGTAAATAATGGAATTATATTCAGAAGAAAATTTTGGTTTTGTAAAAAATGTTTTTTTCTAATATTCACGGTTGTCTTTACTAGTTTTCAATTCAAAAAAGTTTAATATGAGAATCCATACTTTGTTATGCCCTGGCTACCCCATGAATTCCAATCATTTGGTTTTCATTTAGAAGGATCTCAAGAATTCTCTAGACGATCATGAACTATGATCCTTCACCAATACCCACATGGAAGTACACACCCAACTTCCACCCATGCCTTTGAAATGTGTGCCACCAAATGTACCCTGGAGAATTTCATCACTTGAAGCAAGATACTAAGGAGGAACTAAACCTAGAAAGTAACACATTCTTCATATATTACTTGTAATTGTTATCCAACACTTGTAAAAATTAAAATTATTAATGTTATCAATATATCAAGATGTATTCATAATTTGAGGCTCTCTGATTTCCATCTCTTCTCATAGCCACTCAATGGTGTAGGTTAAGCCTGCAGCAGAGCCACCCCTCCTCAGCCTAGTCCAGTTGGGGAGGGTGGATAAGGATCACTCTTCACGCTTATCTCCCTCTCATGTCTTTTATATTTCCTCTTTAACTGACCTTTCATCTCTCCCTCGCTTCCCTCATATCAAAGTTATCTATAAAGTCCAATCCTGTGTGAGCAAATTTATATCACTTCCGATTTCTATTTTTTTGTTAATGAATGCATCAGAAATGATGGATTTCACTATGGTTTCCCATTTTGGTAAGAATTGAACTTCTATTGATGCCTTCAATAGGTTTGTTTTCACATCTTGGATGTTATAGGACTGGGTGGTTGTTGGCATTCTTGATCCGAAGCACATCCTGATTCATTTTTTGAAAGAGGAAGACCTAATCTGTTCTTGGGATAATGCTCTGTGAGTTATGGATGGATTTTATTTCTCACTCTTTGGGTGGAATTTTGATTTTCATACGATTCATGACTCCTCTGTCATGTAAATTTGGATTTCTCTACCTGGCCTTCCATTACCTTTCTAGAATCTAATGATTCTTTGGCTGATCATCAACATGATTGGTCTATACCTTTGTTCTGATTCCAATATCAGTGCTGTTTTTTATCCATTTTCATTGAGAATTTTCATTGATGTAAATGTTTCAAAGGGACCATTGGACTACATAATCATTTATATTTAAGGGGAAATTCAATGGAATCATAATGTTTTCTATGATTCTTGGGTTCCATTCTATTATAGTTGTAGTTGCTTGGGTCATGAATTTCACTAATACCATCAAATATCATTTGAATCATGCTGTGTCTTAGAGGTGGATCAACCAGGTACCAATGGGGCTAGAACTTATGAGGTATACATGTTGGATTCAGAGGCAATAGTGGTTAATGAGATCAAGGGATCACACTAGGTGGGGGTTGCTGAATACAAGGATGCTCCTCCTTTGAAAAAGGTTTTCCCTGTGAATCTTAATATGAAAGTCTTAGATATCTTTAAAAGACTATAGCATGACCTTTATAGGAAGGTTAAAGCTACAATAGAGTCATAAAATGCTGATTGGGATTTTAATTTTTATAAGCTGAATCATTGCATCAATGATACCAAATCTATTTCACATGTGGATGCTATGCGGATAGTGAAGGAGACAATTTTTGGGTGAACTGGTCTTGCTCTGGTGTCTCATGAGGTTAAATAGGAAGGTGAAACTAGTGACAAGGTTCAGAAACTACAACCAAAACTTAATGGAGTGATGAAAAGAAGTTAGGTTTCATATGTTAAGTTATACAATCAATTTTAAGGGTAGGAGAGTGAAGGGATGGAGGAGGATCATGACGCAACCTGAGTAGAGAGGATAATTAAATAGTAGGGTATCCAAATGGAAGAATATAGTTATGACTATTATTATCATCTTTTAGATGATTATGCAGATGACTTTCAGGGAAAAATGGATACTCAGCCCGAAGAGTAGGAAGGGATGTAGGGACAACCAAGAAGCAGGGAGCTATACACTGATTAAAGGAAAAAAGTAAAAAGGGCACAATGAAGATTCCAACTTTCCCCATACAATGAAGAAAATATATACTAAAACATTAAAGGCCATGGAGTATGGAGAGTCCTGTTGGATACTCCCATGGTGGAAAACCTTTCTTCGAACACATTTAACAATGAACGGGTTGTGGTTGTTGGTGAAGGGGAGTTTTGGGAATGCATTATTAAATATGAGGATGAAATGATGGAGGAATCTCTTACGATCAATGCATCAAAAGAGGATGGTGATAAGATGACTGTGAGATTAATATGTTTAAAAACTAATTAGGTGTAGACGGTATGGATTAACAAAAAATATTGTATTATGGTAATAAGATTCAATACAGATAATTTAACCATGGAGGAGTTTATTCAAACATGGGACAGGTTGTGTTACTAGTTCTAAGACGTTATCCAAGACGATCTAGATTTAGAGGTAAATCGTCTTATTTATAAATTACTTAAGAAAACCACATCTAATAAAATTAAATTTTATTTCAATGGATCAACTGTCTCTTATTATTTTTGAAGCTTTGTGTTTGTACTAGCTTGGGTTCACAATATCCCTTAAAAATGTTTTTAAAATAAAAAAGTAACTTTCAGGTCAAGACATGATATTACTATCATATTATATAATACATAATTCTAAAATATAATTTAGGGAAATAAACTCAAAATATAATAATTAAAATCTTTTTTCATTGATTTTTTCCTATTTAATAGATCATTTTTACATTTTATCTTCAAATCATTGTAGATAAATAGAAAATAAATACTTCCAATAATAATTAAAATCTCATAAAAATTTTATAAGTTGCATCTGAATGTCATGTTGAATATAATCCCATTGAATTTATTTGAAAATTAACTCAACCACATCTATCTTGTAGTAGTAAATATTAGAAATAGCATATGATTTAGATTGTTTTTTACAAAATGTATTTGAAAACTCCCTTCCCTAGTTTCATTGCTTGTGGAAGATGGGAATCCTTATTTAGAGGTAATCATATCTCTCATGAAGCCCCTTATCCTAGATAACCTTTCCACGATGGATGGAAAGTATATATATATATATATATATATAAATAAATAAACTATGGAACTAACATTAAAAATTTGTGCTGTGTAAGCTTTCACCCAGATCACACCCACCCAGTGAACAGATGTATCTGTTAGATCATGGATAATAAAATTGAAATTCCATATTGTACTTATTTGGTGAACTATGTCAACCAACTGAGAATACCCATTCAGACCTAGACCTGAACCCATATTACTAAATGATACTAGAAAAATAAAGGCACCTCAAATCCCCTCGCATTGATGTGACGTTTGAAGTGTAAAGTGTGTCATCATAGATCTATATTGTGAGTTCATGTGCACAAGAACACACATGGGAATGATTCAGTTCCCTAACACCCTCATAATTCTTAACTTTTTATCATTTAAAATAGTGAAAGATTTTCCGACATCCCACTTTTCAATATGATATTCTAGAAATTCTTCCCCTATAAAAATAAAAAAAATTAAATATATTAAAAAAAATTAAAAAAATCTTGTAATGGAATAGGACTTCCAAACCTTTTTTCGTATTCTGGGTGTTGGGGGTGTTAGAATAATGGTGGAATAAGGGATATATTAGTGGTGCTGAGATTTTAGTTTGGAAGAGTGAGTTGTGGTATATCCTTGAGTGTTGCACTATGGGTGGTTGGTTAGAAGAGGGCAGTCCAACCACAGAGTATGTTCCATTGTTGGGGGATAAGATGTTACATGTGGTTTTAGAGGTTGAGAAACTAGGTTCTTCCCTTTTCAAAGTCCTTTCACCATGGTCCTCAGGCCACACCATTATTTTAGTCTAAGGCTTCTCAGGATGAAGAGAAAGCTAGGGATTTGTGATGTGGTTATCACTACTGCGGCATGAATCCTGGAATGGTTGATTTGGTGGTTCTTCTTTTTCTATATTGATATAAAATAGTGGTTTTATTGCATCATGGTTAGATTTGTGGATTTCCACGTGATTTCTAAAATTAGGATATTACGGTGTGGATATAATCCATGTATCATGGAACTTTATCCATTATATTGGATTAAGGGGGTTGACCAAATTTACAAAGGAAGAGAAAAGGGGAAAAAAACGTGATTTCTAGATATTAGTTTTATTTAACCACATTACATTATAACCTATACCCTTTTTATCTACTTAGGAGAACCCTTATTCATAATATGATGTGAGTTTCTCCTCTTTATTTGTGCATCTATTATTCTTATTGGATTTGTGGCTGTGTTGTTGACCTTAGTCATATTGGTTGGGGGTTTTTATTTTTATTCGAAATTGTTGTGATTTAGGTTGATTGGGATTTTCCATGCATGGTTTTGAATTTGTGATCATCTCTCTCTCCATGTTCTTGCACATCAATTGTTGAAGCACCAGTTGAGGTAGGAGATTCAGGAACTCTCTTATTTTTTTCATAGTGTTAAACTCACACACATTTTCTTGATTTGGTTGGATGGTAAGGATTAAACTAAAGAACATAATAAAATGGATTAAAATAATATTGATGAGAAGGGGTGAATCATATATATTTATAATTTTCCATGGTATTTCTTATGTGAATGATGACCAGTTGTTGTTGTTTCTAATGTTTGGTTACTATTTTGAATCATGTGAACTTATTGTGATTTAAATAATAGAATCACCGTAATAAAAGGTAAGTCATGTAATTATCATAATGAATCAGGTTTTGTGAAATCTAGAATTGTTGTATCATTACTTATTCAAGAGATTTTGAATTTAATATGAAATCATATCGTAAAACTTTTATAATGGAATTGTTTGTTTCTATAATTGGTTTTGCGTGTTTTTTATGCTAGTTATTGATGTTTTGATTGGTGAAGTTGAAGTGGTGGATTATTTTTGATGGTTTGTGGAGATGGAATCAGATGTGCAACAAATGTTGTGTCTTGGTTGTCATGGTTACGATTGGGGAATTTGGTTACTGATGTGCGGTGATTGGGAAGTTATGGTGGCATGTTTTGTTGTGTGTAAAATGAGTGAATCTGTTCTAGTTGTGATGGATATTAGAATGTGTTTTGATTTGGGTTGTGTGGTGGTTGGTTATGTGTTGTTAGTATACATTGTAGTTTCTTGTTGGTCTGGTATGTGACTATAAATGAACAAAATGAAAAAGGGTACAAGTCAAAAATGAATGTGTGATGGTGGTTGATATATTCTAAATGAGGAAATAAATAGTTAAAGACGCAAATAAATATCGTTTGTGGTTAAATAAAGGTTTGGCCTTAAATTTCTATAAATGAATATAATAATGAATGTAATGTGGTTGGTAAAATGGTTAATATAGAAATGGTTAACCATATGAATTAAAAATAATTAAAATATTATTTTACATTTATTTTATGTAATTGTTTGTGGGATGGTTGATGTTGTTGTAATGAAATATTTTGTTGTCTTTTGGTAGTGATGATGTGGTAATTATGAAGATTTTTGGAAATTCTAATTGGTGTGAAAAAAATATAGTGGTGGGAAATGTGTGAGGATATGTATGATTTTATTATCTTGGGATTTATATGCACCCCACCTAAGTTAGATAACCTTACTCGCACCATAATGTTTTTGGTTTCTTGTGTTTTATCCAAACATCTAGGTTAGCGATGGAATGGATGAATAACTACTCTCTATCCTCTACTATTCCTTTTAGACGTATCATAAGTTGTGATGGTTGAAATTATAATCATATGGGCCATAACAGATTAATGTTATAGTATGTGATATACCAGATGGCTTAGTTATGTAGTTGTGATGATGATATGTGGTGGGGGTTGTACATTGGTAGAGGATATTAGGTCAATGTACTTCATGTTCATGATACCCTAATGTTATGGATATAGATGTGTATGTGGTTTTCAACTGGTTCCAATGTCCTGTGCGGGGTGGGGTTAGAAGGACTATAGTCTGACCTCACATCAGCTATGACATAAGTATTCTGTCTGGTACCAATGAGAACATCAGACCTCGTGTGGGTTGGGATCGGGAGGGCTTCGGTCTAGCCCATATTAGTTGTGACTTGATAAATACATATTATGTGATATCATGGATATAATACAAATGGAGTTACAATGCATTTTTTGTTATGGAATGAGAATGAAAAATTAGTGCCAAAGTGGTGTAGTGTACCCTCTTGCAATATTATTTGATACTATTTTATTATACTTGGATGTAATATTTGGTGAGTGATCCTTGGTGTGGTTGGGTGATTGTTGGCCTTATAAGTGATGGTTGGTTCTTTTTATTCATTGAATCATTTGTATTATTATTCCACATTTTTGCGAGTGGTCTTGAGGATAATCTTACTTAGTATACAGGTACTCTCACCCCTATATATATAAATCTATTTTCCATGTTTTTTGGGTGATTTTGGAGATCGATCTAGACATTAGTAGCTTAGAGATTATAGTTTTTAAGACTATGAGTGAGTGAGAGAGGAAATGAGGGGATATCAAAATATGAACCATTGTATTTCTCTAGTTGAACCACAGAATCGGTTATTACGTTAGATGAAACTGTGTAGGATAAGCCATAGAATAAGAAGAGGAATAAAGTAAAGGAAGAAGACATCTCTTCCTCGATATAAGGTGTGACCTCCCAAAGTGACAACTCTGAGATACCAAGATCAAATATAAATCTATTTGTGTCCTATTTAAACACCCAATTTCTCAACTTATTACCCCCACTTATCACTACTATAATTGGTAAACACTACTCCCCCAAAAATGTGGCATAATTATTCCATCTTAAACATAACTTATGGACAACTTCGGATACTCTGTAATACAACATAGTATAATCTTCACTTTTCCATTGTCTGTATAAATTATAGCCTTCTCTTCAACTAAAAAAATCATCCTCTTGAAGATGCCCAAAATAAAATTTTGATATGTTACTTCTAGGATCATTGAGACAAGTTCCATTTGAGATTATAGCCAACCCTTTAGTAGTTAGTTCTCAATTTCTTCTTCAAAAGTCATAATTGGTCTAAGTCAACTTCCTTCTACTATTGAGGACTTCCACTAATTGTTCAAGATTTCTAGAAATGTGACCTGCTTAAACATCAAATATTTTACTATATCAACATTCCATTCTTGAACCTTTTCCTAACACCTAGTGTAATTATAAAATTAACCTATATTACCAATACTTTTTGGAATGGATGACCCAATTTATAATTCCACTATAGGTGCTAGCATATACAATATTTTTAGGCAATCAAAATCATTAATACCATCATTATTGTATGAGGTATATTCTATAAAACAATAGTATCCCTCTCTAGAATGATTCCAAACACCCAGTTTCAATTATTAACAGGACTAAAGCCACCTTCTCCAAGTGTGTCTAAAGAATTGAAGTTGTCTGTAGCAACTTTTAATTCCACAAAACTAAGAGTTTATACACCAAATTGTTGGAACATTTCATCATCGTCAAGTAGAAAATATCCTTCATAATAAGTCCATTGAACCTTAAAGATAATCTCATGAATTAATGAATCTACAATATGTTATAATGGAATAAAATATCCATGATAGTCATAAGAAAATAATGGAATCTTATGGGGTTTCTTGTCTTTTTTATTTGTAACTACTCTCAATTCACTGAACATTGAGGGATTGAAACCTAATTATGAGGTCATCATTAAAGACTCTAATAAAAATTCTATGTGTGGGGTGAAGCTAGAATCACACACCCTCCCAAAACATGTCCAAATTCCCTCGGATGTGATTTGTAGTTGTGAGCATTAAAAGTTAGGTGAAAATTGAATATGATTAGAAATGGTATTTCCCACAATTGCATGACCAGATTCATGCCAAGAAGAATCATCCTTCTCACCAACCAAATTTCCATATAACTAAGAAACATGATCTAATATAATAACATGTTCTACTACAGTGGAATCAATGGTCAAAGAAACATTCATGCTAAGTTTTACATCCTCTCTAAGGGAGAATTGTTTCCTTACTTCATGAAAACTTAGAAAGTATGCCCTCATAAATTCACCAAGTATTTTGAATGTTTCCACCCAATTATAACTCCATGGTCAATTAAATACTTTATCCAAATATCTAGAATAATTTTTTGATGTAGGAATAATTACTGCAAGACTACTTCTAAGTCCATCCATCTCTATAAGAAATATAATTAATGACAGCACATGCTCTTATTTTCCTACAATGTCTACCCTACCAACTCTTATTTTCATTCCGTAATCAGTTTTGGTAGATATTAGCTTATTAATAATGTCAAATTCAATATTCAAAACATACACCTCTATATAAGAAACGTTAATATCTTCTATAATGATTGGTTCATCCCCTACAATAGCAGAAAACTCAAACAACCTTGGAATAGTATGTAAGTTCTTACTGAAGACACAATCTTCTATGTTTGAAACATTCATGAGTCATGTTTCACAAGATAAACTATAATTTTCTTAGATACAATCATTACTAAGGTCTAGGATTAGTGAACCGATTTGAAATCTCTACTAGTCCTACAACAAGGGGTTTTAAATTCAAATATGTTATATTCCCCTCCTCGATTGACTTCCGAAACCTCTCAAAAAGAGATAGGTTAAACAATTCCCATGATGAGACCGACATAACATCATTCTAGAAGAAAAAACATAATATTGTAGTACCTTCCATGTAAAAATGTGTATAGTGTAGCTTCATTTATTCTGACATCCGATTGTCCTTAAAATATGCCTCTGGTGTCATGACCTAACAAAGTGGATCCTCACTCATGTGTCATTCAACTTCCTCAGTAGCATTTGTATCTCTACAGTAAACCATCAACAACTGAAATCAAGTCTCCAATATTGAATGTTATTCCAAAAACTCCATCACATTAAGAAAATACTATTACAAGGGTGTAATAATCCTTATGCACCAACCATTACCCTTATGTGAGGTTATCCTCCACCCTCACAAAACATGGATTCCAATTATCCACCCATATGAAAGTCTGGTGATCATTATTATTAGTATATTACTTAGATAATTACATTAATGTACCTTTATTCAAAAGCTAGAAATGCTAACCTTATTGAACGATTCACCCTTAAATAACATGGAGATCAGTTCCCCTATGCATGGGTCCCAGCTTTGAAGTTATATACCCGAAATTTCTTACCTTGAACAAGTAATCCTCTCTTTGTTTATACACGAAGTTCAGTGAACTTCGATTATACCCACCACTACCATAAATTGATTTTTATAGTTGTTTTCTCTCTCCACACAAGTTCCCCAGTGAAGATCAATTCACTACTAAGATCATTTTCTCTTAGAATTTATTTCATAGTGGTTCACATATCATTAATACAATCAAGTATCTAGTGGTGAGAACTATCTTCTCACATCATTTTTTCCCTCAAATACCTCTCATAAAATGTCTATATTCATCCAACTTCTGCAGTGTGTTTGGTGAGATCAATTCATCCATGAAATAGATTTCCATTCGCTAATTTTTTTTCTTATTTTTATAGGTAAATTAAAAAAAAACTTAAAAATGTTTTTCCAGCTCTATTAGTCCTCCCAGCTCACGCACCTTCCCTAGAAAAGTCACCAAAATGTTGGGACTATGAGTGCGTAAGAGAGAAAATGATAGGATATCAGAATTTGAATCACTATAATTTTCTAGATAAACCACAGAATTAGTAATTATATTAGAATAGACTATATTGGATAATACATATAAGAAGAAGAAACTAAAGAAAAAAACCACTCTTCAAAGAGGCAAGGCATGACCACCCAAGGAAACACCTCCCTACTATAAAGATCAAATCCAAATCTATTTATATCCTACAAAATATCCATCCACCCAACTTATTGACCCACCTATCCACTAATACATCTGGAAAAAACCACTCTCCCAATAAATAACATAAGTAAAAGAAAATACTACCCTCAAATGGGTTGCCATGACACAACCCTCACATTATTTTTCTAACGGATGTGGTTGGAGTTGCCTCCTGAAGGTTTTTTTTGGTGGTTTATTTTAGAGGCAAATATTTTTAAGACATTTACAATGAATTTTAGGATATTGGATTTATTTTAATTTATGGTGTTGATTAGTGGTTTTCTTATTATGTTTTTGAGATTTGTTAGACCTGCCTATCTTATACCTATGATGCAAGTAACATATCTTGGGCCTAATGGAGGCAGGACATAGAGGAACACATATTCATTTTAGGCCCATGAAAGGTTCTCAATGGGGGAAGTCATGAAAGAATGGTATTAGAGCATTGATTGAGAATTAGGATGACTTTTACTCTTTGTAACTGGAGAGGAATGTATGGTTTAGTAGGATAAGGTTATTGATCAAACTTAGGGTGTTATTTAGTAAGGGAGACTGATTAATACACAAGTGTTTCAGGCCCCCTATGATTCGATGCTATATCCTCAAGCTAAATGAGTTCCCTGAGTGATATGATGCTAATTACAAGGTATATACCCTGGAGCAGTACATGCATAAAACATGTTTCGCATGTGGTTGGATTGGGGTAATTTAGGAGAAAATATTAAATATGTACCTAATTAAAAAAACCAAAATGAATTTAATGCTACTAATCTTATATATATATATATATTTTCTCATCATGACATATATTCAGGTTTTAGGGATTTGAAGGCGGGATTATTGGAATTCTATGTTTAGGTATGTTTCTTGTAAATATATCGAAAATATATTTATGATTTTTTTTTGATTTTATGTACTTTTATAGTTTTAATAAATTTATTTTTTTATAATACGGGGATCTAAAGTGTAATTAGTTTCACCTAAATTAAATGATGAATGGAAATATTTTAAATTTTAAAACTAACTCTATAATTTTTGATTTTTTTAGTGTTTAACATGGTTAATTATTATTAATTTTTGATATGTTAAGTAATCCAAAGGAACCTTGAATTGGGATAACCCCATGTTTTTTAAATAATTCTCTGTGTTAATGTATAATTACTAGTTTTAAAGTTAATCATATTGATATTGATTTTCAAAATTGAATAGGATTTTACTAATAGAACAAAATTAATACATTATAAGCATCTAAAAATTACTTAATTTATACACATGAGTTACTAATAAGATAATGTTCAATATATTATGTTGGTTATAATGTTTAGTAGACCTTAAATTTCTTAGGGTTTTCATTTGGCTTAAAAAAAATCATGTTAATGTTTTAATGCAGTACTGGTTGAACTTTTAGTATCTTGTTATGCTTGATAAGTTGAATTTTCTAGAATATTAGATAATTGAGTTTGTCGAAATTAGTATTGTTATTTTATTGGAAAACTTATTTAAATTTGAGCACACTGATTTTGAGAACTCATTCCATATGGTGTAGTAAAATTTGTAGCGATGTCCAATGTTGTTTTATTTCCTTTCATGAATGATGATGTGCTTGATGGAAATATGATTTTTTTAATAAGTGGGATTTTTATTTTAATAAATATTTAATTGATTTAAAGAGTGGTCCTTCTAAATGGTTTGAGGGTGTTTTACAAAATGGTTTTTTTGAAATCTTATCTTAAAGAAATATTAATTTTTTTTGTTTAAATGGATCCGTGATGTTTAAAATGGTTTTATTAATTTTCAAAGTTTTAGATTTATGGGTTTTAGGGAAAAGTTGTCATGTTTTACCTGAATGTTTATTTTAAGATTATTTTAATCATTATTTAAATTATTTAGATCTATACAAGGTGAATTATTGTTCCTGTGAAGGGTAATATTTATTTCCTTTCTCCCACTCAAATTGTTGTGCTCATTGAATGGTATAAAATATTGGAGGGAAGGAGGAAATGAGGTGTTTTATTGATTTATGGATTTATGGATAGTGAAATTGGGGTGATAAGGAAGTTGTGTTGGGGAAGGAAGGCAATTATTTTAGAGGAAGATGAGATTTTGTTATAGAGGATGAGTGGGTCTAACAGTTCATGTGTTTGGGAGTAGATGTGGTTCTTGTTGTGTGGTTGTGTTTTCCTTACTATTGGTATGTCATTTATTTGTTTGTATTAAACTTATTAATAATTATTAATTGTTGATATAGAGAAAATAGTAGGAATTTCTATTGATTATAATAGAATTATAGAGGAAGAATAATTTATGAGAATACATCCCCTGGAAGACACTACTTTCTGAGGCATGTGGCCTAACCCACCAAACTACCAAGAAACATTCAACTCCAAAAATTTTTTTTCACCCTCTTCCATAGAAAATAAATTATTTAAGAACCCTCTAAAAACTAACAACACCCCAATAACTATCAGTTAAACTACAAAAATATCCCCAACAAATCCTTTATTTAATACTCCTCCAACAACTAAAACCCCCCCAACCACTAAAATTCCAATTGTAAAACTATAATCATCCAATCATTTATTTAATATTCCACCAATAAATAACACTCCACAAAAGAAAAACTAAATTGAAATTAAAAAACAATCCTTGGGTAGTTACACACTACCACCAACCTCAACCTATGCTTCTATCAATTATCCACCCTTAAAAATGTCATTATTCTCAAGGAGAGTAAAACCTAATGAAATTTTGAAAATAGGGTAGAAAAAACCACCAAAAAATACATATCCAAGGTGGAGTCTCTAGAAGATTAATTATTAACCATGCATCTTATTATATGGTAATTTCAAGCCTCAGGTATAGCAGCCCATATAGCTTGCACTGTCCCTCCAAATCTACATCATTTTTAAATTTTTACAATAGACACCTTAAATGTACAACTCCCTTAGACATGTCAATATTTATAGAATAAACCTATACTTACTTAACCTGATCTATATTATCTTGATGTTTTTTCAAGATAGTCGAGTCCCTCACGTGTTCCTGCCATGCATTTTGGAACTCAAACCGCTGATTTAGTCCAGTCTCCTATTGTTTGGGACTCGAAATAATTGGAACCTCCACATTTTTGGATAAATCATGTGTCTCTTAATTTTTATAAGCATGTGGGTGACACACTAACGACAACTTTATATGTGGGTATTTGTTTCATGTCTTGTACCCTCGAGTTGGAGGCATTTTGGGATGAAAAGGGAGAACTTTTGGGGACTTTTTCTATGTCTCATGGTTTATACACATAGTTAAAATGAACATTCATCCTTAGTGATCATCCCATACACCCTTTTACTATATCGATATGCATGGTTACTGTGTGGTTAAATTAATTGTGTAGGTAAACCATTCGATCCGGTCGAAGGGGGATATTTTTTTTTTTTGGTCCATTTTTAATTGGGGGTTTCTCCCTTGGATTTCTCATTTTCTACCCTCGGATTAGGTTCCTTCCATGGACTTATCTCTCTCTCTCAAGATACTCCAAGTTGTTTTTTGATTAATTATTGGTGGTTCTTAACCTGGATTGCATGGTTAGGGTTCTCTTCTTATTCCTCTTTGGTTTTATCCATTTTTTATCTTTTTCTCTAACCCTATTGGATATTTTTGTTTGATTTCCATATCCATGATTGTTCTAAAGTAGGTGTGTTTCTTTATAGGGTTTATGATCCATCCTTTGAGACCTTAGCCAATGGTTTTCTTCAAAGGTGATGTGATTTCACCACACAAGGTAGGGGTTTCCATTTAATTGTCCTTTATTTAAGAGTTACATGGATTCTTTGATTTCTAAATTAATTATTGGTCCAAATAATTTGGGTGTGGGTTATCTAGGTTTTGTTTTTGAATGTTTTCTATAACTTAACATGGGTTTTAAGTGGATTAATTAATATAATTTCATCTTTAAATGGAACATTGATGTAAAATCGTATTTTATAAACTCTAAAGGTTTGATAATATTTCAAGGATGATTTTATATAAGAAAAAAATATTCATTAGGTTTTAAAAAAAATTGATTTTCAAAGTGGGCATTCCTGTTGGGTTTTAAGGGTTCCATGTTCAAAGGGTGGTGTTGTTTTATGAAATGTAATGGTGATTCTAATGTGTTGTGTTGGTTGTTTTTTTGACATTGATTATTATTTTCCGTGGATTGGGGTTTGGATTCCAAATCATTTTAAAAACAAATTTATAAATTTTTATATATTATAAGTGATAAGTGAAAGGATCAATTTGAACATTATAATATGATGAATGGTTGATCAGTTTATTGTTACCTTATTGAGTCCCCATGTACCCCTATTGTATGTAATCAAGTGATGGATGTTTTTGATGTGATTCA
Source organism: Viscum album (assembly GCA_963277665.1). Lineage (NCBI taxonomy): Eukaryota > Viridiplantae > Streptophyta > Magnoliopsida > Santalales > Viscaceae > Viscum > Viscum album. The sequence continues at coordinate 1,811,005,555 of OY728142.1, read as the reverse complement.
TGATGTGTTTATGGGTTGGGGATCTTTCTAAGGGAAGTTTGTTAAGTGGGAAGGATGTGATTGCGATGTTATAATTTTTGATTTTCTTATTGTGATGGGATGAAATTTGTATTGATCGTGGTCCAAATCAATAATTTATTCAATAAAGGACCCTTAAATATTAAGTGGAAAGTCATTGAATGCTTCCATACTATTAGTGATTTTGTAGTGGCTTGTCTCCCCTAGTTGGGTGAATTTATGGATAGTCGGAGGGTCACTAATGAGACTCAGTTTAGAGTGATTTAATTGACAAATGTGTGACCATTGACCAATTATTAGTAATCCCCATTGAAGTTCTTATACTTTTCCCATTATCCCCTTAGGTGTTTCCTCAAAAGATTCATTCTATGTAGTGTATTATATTATCTATTTTCATGTGTTTTTTTATTTCATGGATGGGATTGATGTGTTGATCTTGTTATGGTTTATTATTGATGTGTTTATCCTCATATGGTTTAGTATTTATGTTGATAAGTATTATTTCATCTATTTATTACCTTTTTTATGACTTTCTATGGTTTAGATTTCAATATAGTTTCTCATGTTTCCTTGATTAAATTTGAGTTGGGTGTGTTAAATATTTTAATGGAGAATGGGGATGTTGTTTTCAAGGCTCCAACCTTTATTATAAATGGATTTAAATTTTTTTAAACCATGTGTGGGTTTATTTCTAAAAGTGATGTTTTAAATGAAAGGGAAATGAAAACATATTTTCTTATATTATTTTTAAAATAGAAACTATGGTTTCTTTTATAAAAGGAATGAAATAGCTTCATTATGTTATTCTACAAGAAATTTACTCACACCCTATATACTTACATTGGTGGGTATGGAGTCTTCATGTATTATGTTGGTTTCTATAGGTTGTGAATTTCAGGTTTAATTTAGTGTTGTATTCCTTGGGAAGCATATGGTTGTTGGGATTGTGGTGGGGTCATGAGAGTCACATATAGATGGTGTTCTATCCTTTGGTTTCATGGAATTAGTTGCCATAATTTATGTTTCAGCCTCTTTGGCCTCCTGTTCATTTCCTTTTAGTTTTTAATTTATATTTTTGTAATATTTTATTAAATGGTTTATTATTTTCTATGTATATTTCATCATTCATTATTATTATTTTGTTATTCAATTTTTAGATGTTTATGTTTGAGTTATTTTGGGTGAAAATATCTACAATTGTTATGTTTAACACCCTTGACACTTTTCACATGCCTGGTGGGATTTGGGACACCCCTTGGGTCAATGGTAGGTCAACTTGGGGATCAGTCTAGTTGGCAACATGATCGAGTTCATTTAAAATGGAATCATATCCTAGGTTTCATAAAAGGTGTCCTAGTTTTTTTAGATTCACCTTATTTTTATTTGGGGGTCAGTATTAGAAAGAAGACAGTACCATCAGGAATTGAATGGTAGGTCTGGGGAAGTACTTGGTCAACTCTTCCTTGTGTCTAATCTCAAGTTTCTATGGGTGATTGGTTGTTTTATTTTGAGTTTGGAGTTTTTATTTGATTATTTTTGACAGATTATCCTATGGGTTGATATTAATCTGTGTTTGTTGAAGATTTTTAAAGATGTCCCAAAGAATTATTTTTTTAAAGTGATATTAGAATGGTTTTAGATGGTGCATGGTCTATCAAACCATGTGAAGGCCGTACAGACCATTATGGATAACTTTTGGTGGCAATCATATCATTGGTTATTACTCTATATTGTAGAATGATTTTGAAAGATGTATCAAGAAATTTCTAATTTCAGAGTGAAATTTGAAGGGTTTTAGATGTTACACGATTATGGTGCATGGTATATCAAACCACGCACAGGTCATGCGGGCCATTCTAGCTAAATTCCGGTGAAAATCACATGATTGGAACATAGTGATAGGATGGGATCTTGTTGAGTTTGGGAAAGACCAGTTTTCCTATTTAATTATTGACATAAAAAAGTATTTTGGGTAGTTTGGGAATATTGTGGTTGTTTAACTTCCAAGGGAAGAATTATAATTAGATATTTTTATTATAAATATCGGGGAAAATAATATGAATTGGAATTTGGTTATTTTTGTTATAAATTTAAGGCTGAAATCCTGGTCCTGACGAGTCATATCTCTCTCCAGAGGATTGAATATAACTCAACATTACTATAATTAATCTTCACTATTTTTTTAAAAAATATTCTTAGATTCATTTTTCCTCTATTAGTTTTAAATCACCTATCATATTGGTGATTTCAATGTGATAAAACTTTATTTTTACAGATATATTGGTTTGAGAGAGAGAGAGAGTTTTCTCGAAGAGAGATAATCTTAGAGGATGATCTATTTTTAAATGTTCACACACATATAAATTAGAGTGAAACATTTCTAAGAAACAAGTGCTGATAAAAATATTGTAATTCATAAATAGGTGGATAGTCTTCACCTACCAGTGGATGTGCATTAGCATTAGAAGTATGCCGTTTGAAAAAAAGGACTCTGAATTTAGAATTTGATTACCATGGTAAATCATCTTAGGCCTAGAAAGGTTGTGAGTTCTACATAGGAATTTGACAAAGTCAAGGATACCAAAATGGTGGAAGATGATAGTATCCTGAAATCTAATTTTGAAGGAGGGATTTAGAATAAGAAATTGGTGGAGGAACCTGAATTTTTCCAAACTGAGATGGTGGGGTTGCATGCCAAGACTAGGAAGACAGATATGTTATTATTTTCTAGAGTGGATCCAATTATATGGATTATGTGGGAAGAATTATTCTTCATGATCAAGTGATCATGGGAGGAGATCAAGGTACCTCTAAAAAACACAGCATATAGGGGATGGTACATTATTGGACCAGTCTGTTGAGATGTGTTTTTCCAAGATTAACTTAGAAAAAGTTAAAATAAGAGTTGATAGGATGATATAGTAATGTCAAAGAAGAATATACCATTGTCTTTTTGAAAAGGGATACATCATACTTGGACTATAGATGCATACATATATGAGTTATAATGGGTATAATTATTTACACTTGACTAGATAGTTGGTACATGAGTATTTTTATTGGGGGAATTAAACTATAAATTGGCAGTACTATGATGAAACATGAGCCAAGGACAATGGTTTTTTTTGATAATGTTGGAAAGACGAGTAAAGTGGGAGCTATTAATAAAGTGAATTATCAAGTTCATAGATCCATGTAGCAGGAATTTATATTTTATAGGAAAATAGGATGGTTTCCCATTGCTGTTAAGGTAGTGCCTCCAATTGATGTAATTGAAGAAGACATTAAAAGGGGAACCACAACCAGATTATAGGTGGTTAGAAAATTATCCAATGAGTATTTTGAGAATCATAAGTCTAATAGACTATGTTAGTCTTGTGGAAAGAAGTATAACCTTGGATATCACTACAATAAAACAGATATAAACTAATGGTGTGGGAATAAATTGAACCTAGGGTGGGAGACGAAGAGGAAACAGAAAATGTAGCAAGGAAGGAGGTAGAAAAAGGAAGTCTTTGGGAACTAGAAATATTGGGAACCACAAAAAGTGACCTAGTAAAAACCATAGGAACCAGGTTGATGTTAATAGAAAGGAAATTTTAAGTAATACCTTTGTATGTTTAATTAAAAGTAAGGAAAAACATAAATTCATTTTTAGGAAACTTATGTGATAGTTTGCAACACAAGTAGATGAGACCAGGATGTTCAATATCTATTTGGGTGAAGGTTGTTGAGTGGTGTCTAGAAGATTTTGTAAGTCTTTAATAATTGAACATGGAATGGAAAATTATTTTTTGATGCCTATATATTTGTTACAATGTGGATAGATTTGGTATTATTAATTTATTGGTCAGAGAACATGGGGTATGTGACAAATAATTGGAAGGAAATGATGATAAAATCTATCCTGAATGGTATAAAAGTGACATTGTAGGGTGTTAGAACTCCATAGAGTTTACTAGGATATTTACAAACTTGGTTAAAGGAAATAAGTAGTTTAATGGGATCCAGTGGAAAATTCTAGAGGGGATTATGATGAAGATACATAGATGGACCATATATATAAGTATCAGTTACAAATATTTTTTCATGGTTCAGTATTATGTTTCATGATCCTAGAAGATTACCTCTAATGAGGGATACTGACCATTCAATTAATCTAAAGGTAAGGGATGAACCTGTGAATATTAGACCATACAAACATGCGTAACACATGAAAAATAATATTGAAATTCAAGTACATGAAATGTTGGAAATTGACTTATCATTCATAGATTCCACCCATATTTTATCTTGATAATAATGGTTAAAAATAAGTATGGAGGGTGGTGAATGTGTGTTGACTTCCGTGATTTAGAAAATATAATATTGGATGATTGGTATCAAATTTAAGTGCTTGAGGAATTATAAAATGGGTTTCATGGGGTGACTTATTTTACTATGTTGGATATTAGTTTTGGATTTTATTAGGTACAAATGATGATTAAGGAATTTTTTCAAACAACATTCAGGGCTAATGAACGACACTATAGTATGTTGTTATAATTTTTGGGTTAATAAATTTGTCCGTGAAATTATAAGAAACTATAAAACATATTTTTTGATCAATTATGAGGAAGGGAGTTTTAGTGTTTTTTTAATATTCCACTCTAAAAAAGTGGTTGGGAGGATCACCAAGAAATGTTATAAAAAGAGTTATAAATGATGGAAAATAATATGCTGTATGAATACATAGAAAATTGTTCTTTTGGGAATAATATAATAGAGTATTTATGGTATAAAATTTTATATAAATGCGTTTCCAAGGATCCTAATAATTTGGGAGTTGTGTTAGAATAGTGAGTGACACCAAATATTATGTAGGTAAGGGGGTTTCTAGGTCTTACCGGGTATTATTGGAAGTTTATTAGTGATTATGGAAGCATTGAAAGACCATTTATAGTATTAACCAATAACATGGAATTTAGCTTGAGTAAGGAATCAAAAATGTATTTTTAGAAGATAAAAAAGTATGGAAACCACTTTAGTTCTTTGGTAACTATATATTTCAAAATATATTTTTTGTTAATGTGATACCTCAGAGTTGGGGATCAGTGGAGTTATGATTTAATAAGTATGTCTCTTGGATTATTTAAATAAATCAATGTTTGATAAACTTCTATCTAAATTGTTTTATAAAAAATAATTTATCTAATTTTTATTTTCTATAAAACATTAGAGATAATATTTGTTGGGAAAATGATTTAATGTTATTTTTCTGACTACCAAAATTTAAATAATACTTTGAGCCAGTGGGTGATGACAACAAATAAACAATATTGGAAGTCCAAACTTATGTAGTATAAATTTGGGGTTTTATGTCAACCTATAAGGATGGATAATGTTGCTGACACATTTTCCACAACTATTTCAGAATGGGAGTTTCTCTAGATTTCATTTTATATACCAAGTTGGGTAGAAATACTTGTGATTGAAACATAATTGTCACAAGATGAAGAGTTTTTATTACAATCAAAGATATTTAGTAAGGAGATAAAGTAAAATATGGTTATTTCTATCAGGATGGGCTGATATATTATAGTAATAGACTGGTATTATCCCATTAATCCATTTTAATTCCTAAACTAATGTTGCATTACTATTCATCCCCAATTTTGGGTCATTTGGTGATATTTAAAGTCTTTCAAAAGGCTACCTAATGGGATATATTGGATTTTCATGACAAACATAATGAAAAATCATGTCTGGGAATGTGAAGTGCAACGAAAAATAAAATACGTGGCTTTGAGTATGCCCAGATTACTTCAACCTTTACCTATTCCATAATTCCTATGGGAGGAGGAATTTATGGATTTCATTTCAGGTTTTCCAAAACCCCAGGGGCATGAAGTTGTTATTTTAGTTGTATATAGGATGAGTAAATGTGTACATTTTATTACTCTAAATCACTCACATATATATAAAATAATGGATGAGGTGTTCATGAAATTGGTGGTTTGATTTCATGTAATACCTAACACAATAGTTAATGATTAATACCCCATATTAAAAAGTTTTATTAGAAATAATTACTCTATTTTCAAGGAACCACATTGAAGATGATTTCATATTATCATCCAAAAAGTGATGGGAATAAAAAAATGGTTAATAGATTTTTGTAGATTTATCTTAGGTGTTTTCTTGGTGATCATCTGCGACAATGGGTAAAAAGGGTATCATGAGAATAATATAACATTAATACTTTATTCCATATTTTAATTGTAAAAAACCATTAGAAAAATTATATTGATGGTATTTACATAGATGGTTCAATATTACAGTGAGAAGTCATAGTAGAAGTAGTGGATGATGAATTTATGATATGGATGAATCATTAAGGAAAAATAAATAAATCTCTAGTGTTTACAACAATTGATGGTGAAGTATATAAACTAGTGTGATCAGGATGCGAATTTTGAAGTGAGAGACCTTTTTTGGGTCAAGATAAGAAAATATTTACCAGTGGAAATACCAAATTTCATAGAAAATAGTCTTCTAAACATTTTTGAACTACTATGATTTCCAAAAAATTAGGATATTATCCTATCTATTTAATTTTCTAGAGACTAGTATGGTGATTACAATTTTTTATATATCCTAGTTAAACAAGGAAATAGGGAATAATCCTATTAAAGAAGAGTTACCAAAGTAATTTTTAGTTGAGTATGACTATCCTGAAGCTATTCTAGTAGTGAATGAACAAATAACTACTCAGTTATGGTTAGTTAAATGAAATATAAGAATGGTGGGGAAAGATACTAAGGAGTATGCCAAAATTATTTGAAATCTATTCCCTGACTATCACCTTGAGGACAAGGATAATATTTAAGTAGGGTTAAATTATAGGACGTAAGGTGGTACCATTTGGTAAAGGCCACCTGTACTATTTTTTTAACGAAGAATGTAGTAGTCTAGGATATCTGAGAATAGTATTATAGTGCAACTTCCATGGGATTAATTTTAATAATACTATTTTTTAAAAAAATTAGTGGGGAAAATACCTGGTAGGAGAATTCAGTTATTATTGTTAGAAAGTTCTGGAAGAAATCCTGGGCCTAATGAGTCATTTTTATATTTGGAGGAGAAAATATAGCTCCATATTACTGCAATTGATCTTAACCATTATAAAGACACCTCTTATCTTATTCATTTATCCTCTATTTTTTTGAAATCAACTATCATGTATTCTGAAAAACCCTACATCTAAACCTTGGAGAATAGGGAAGGTTTATAAATTTTATTGTTTTTGATCATTTTTTTCATTTATTATTCTTTGGTTAATAGTTTTTGTTTATAGTTGTTTTATTGGAATTTCATGGAGACTAATGTTTTCCAAATCAATTTTTAAAAGAAATATTTCATGATTTAGTTGTAGGTTTTGTTTGAAAAACAATGTTTTGGGTGAGTTGAGGTGTTTTTATGAATGGGTTTTGACCTTGTTACAAAACATTTGAGTAAAGGAAGTGAATTTGGGGGCCATTTTGAATTTAAAATGATTTGGGGTGTGTGGTGTGAAATGTTTCCAATGACTTTGGATTTTCTTTTGAAAATGGGTTTTTGAACTTGATTTGTTTTCTCTAATATTTTGTTCCTATGTGAGGATTTTTATGTGGTTTTCTGATTTTTAATTGTTCATTTGGTGGTTATTCTCTTTATATTTAAATTTAAACTCATTGGATTGAGTGTTTTTTTAATTTTTATAATGAGAACCCCAAGTAAGAACAAAAAATTCAAGAAGGTATTTCCTTGGGTAATTATCATTGTTATCTAGGAGTTGTGTTTTTAGTCTCTAACTCTGACCTGACATGTGATTGTGTGGAAATTCCTTGTCCTTCCCATATCTTAGATCACGAATGAAAGGATTTGAACATATATACTCAAATGTTAAGTGGTTATTGAGGATCCTATAAGGTGGTTGAGTGGATATCAATGGTTGAATATAATTTTGAATTGCTTTGGAAAATCCTAAATCCTCTAGGGTGAGGTACACTGTTCCCTTATTCAAAGGACTAATTTAAGAGTAATGAAATACCATTATTAGTGACCATACATTTGAGGCTCTATCTTTGGGATATTTCAAGGCCACCTTCATCTAGCGGTATTATCCTGGTGAAGTGAGAGTTGAGAAGGTGGATTTTTTTTGGGTATCCTCCAGGGTGATCAATTAGTGAAATTATAAGGAACTGACTTTATTACATACATAATATTTAATTTAGTCAACAAAACACTTCCTTTTACATTTAGTATCTTTTCAATTTTATATATTTATAGAATTGGTAAAAAACATTCATAACATTACACCTTTATACATAGTGGATACCATAAAAATAGTTTCCTTTTTTCTCAAAATATAAAACATTAAAACTTAAAACAAGACTCCTTGAAAATTCTTCAACGTTTAACATGTCTTCCTTAATTGTATTACACATCCATAAAACTATAAAAAATCATTTAAAAACTTGGGATGAGCACAAAATCTCAGTAAGGGATGGAAAAGAAGGAAAAATCTCATTAGTCCATGAATACTCATAACGCATGAAAACAATTTCAAAAGACATGATTTTCACCCATAAATAATTACTTTGTGTAACATAAGATTTACACAAGATCCACATAAACATGAGAATATAAATATAATCATAGAGTTATCTTGGGGCATTACTTACATTATCTTGTAACCATCTTGGCTACCTTAAAATTTGTAACCCTCACGACTACCTTACTTTGTGTAACCATCGCAGTTACACATGGAGTAACCATACGACCGACCTCCAAATTAATCATAACTAATCCATTGGAGGGAAATATAGGTCCCACCCTTCCACATAAATAATTCCCAAGAACCAAAACATAATCAAACAATATGAATGATTCCATAAAAACATTGCTTTGGAATTTCGTAAAACCGAATTTTAAAAGAGGGGTTTTAAAGAAAAGCCACTTATAAATATCATACAATTGAAGAGATACTTAATAGAGTGGATGGAGTATGTATATATATTGTAAATAAACATAATAAAACTTAATATAAATATAACCCATCACACAAAAAATTTTAATAGAACATAAATAATTAAGTAGAAGGTTAACCCAAAGAATGGAAATCGGGTAAAGAATTCCCTTACCTTAGGCTTGTATTACTAAAAACTTGTTTAAACCTCCTGTATAATGGTTAGAATAGTGTTATTATTATTTTTACAGAAACAGTTTTTTGTTTATAACATTTTTTATGGTCATTTTATAACCTCATTTTACCCCTTAATTGTTAGTATTTTGTTCCTTGCATTATTTTGGGTGAATTCTTTTATGATTTTCACGATCGGTTCATGATGAATCATTCTTGTTGATTGAAAGTGAAACTCCAGAATTGGAATGGAGTAGTATTTAAATATTTCTAGTACCATAATTTATACCATTTATCACTTTTATGCTTTATATGGGAATGACTTATAAGTTAAAACATTAATGATGTTCGTTTAGATCATTTTAGTGGTTCTTTGATAATAACAACCTCATTTTGTCTTTTAAATTAGAACCATGAGTAAAAAAAATTATAGAACCATATATGAGTCATAAAACATATATTATAACCTGTTTCAACTATATAAATGGTTTCATGACCAGACTTGAAAGAATTAATAAAAATTGAAAATACATCGTCCACGATGCCGGTAATTCAACACAAATGGACAATGTTTTTTATTCATTAAAAAAGTGGAAGAGGAAAAGAATACTGATGAGGAATTTTCCATAAACTTGTAAAGATAATGAATATACATGATTCTGTAGATTTCATGCCTCTTGGATAAGAGGGAGTGAGGAAAGATGAAAAAGGAATCATGAAATGAAAGGAAATCTTGAGAAATGTTTCACAAAAATTCAGCAGCCTAACGACGTCTCTTAAAACTTCATAAAAACAAGATTGATGAAAGGAATGGAATATATAATCATTCATACAAGATATGGACATTAATGGGGAATATTTAATGAAATATCCCAACAAAAGACAATGGGAATGGAAGAGAATAACATAAAATGAAAGAAAAGAAAGAAAATAAAAGAGGATGTTTACCTCTTGATCTCTTCTCCTTGAGATCCTCCTTAAGGGCTTTGATTTTGGTCTTTTGGTGAGACCAGAATATCTAGGACGTGGGGAAGAAGATTGGGGATGTAATTCAGCAGAAATTAGACAATTCTCAAGGATTTAGAGGTGTGGGAGGAAGAGGGGAGTGAGGGTGGTATTTATAGTGGAGGAGGGGAGGTATTTTAGATTATTTTAATCATTATTATAATAATTTTATCAAGACTATGAATAATCTCAAATAAAGTGGCCCTAAATAGTGATAATATCATGTGAGTTCAAATAAAGTGGCCTTGTATCACTTATGATGTCATGAATAGCGAATTTTTTACTTATAAATTGATTATGTGGTATTTTATCGTATTTCACTATTCACTAAAAATTCAGGAGTTTTAGAAAAATACCAAAAATTTACCCCAACCATTTTTCGATGTTTAGAATTAAAAATTGAAATCCATTTTTCAAAAATAATTTTCTAAATATTATTAATTTATTTTTTAAATAATGTCATAGTTAATTTAAAAAATAACAATATTGAAGTGCAATTAGTTTTATGTGACATTGGAAAATTAATTAAGATCCCATTATACTATTTCCTTAGGAAAATAAAATAATAATATTATTTTTTATTCATGAGGTCATATTACTATTCATATTACTATTCATATTACTATTCATAAGGGTATGTTACTATTCACCAAAAAACAAGTTAGTTCCAATAGACTCCAAATAACATACTGAACACAATTGTAGATGACCGTTTCTTGAAATTCAGAATATAAAAGTAGAAAAGTAATGTTTTAAAGGCTAATTAAAAATATCTATTTAAAAAAAATTCCATGCATTTCTATTTTTTTTTTAAAAAACTGGGATGTTACAGAAATACTATGTTGAACATTTTTCTGGTTTGGTAGCCTTGTCTCTAGAATTAGATAATGATGATTTTGAAGAAGGGGTGGATCTTTTCTATAGGCCTTAATCTATATCTTCATTCATAGGTACTTCATTATAGAATAACTACCACTCTGGGAGCTATTTATAAGGCCATCACCATTGAGGCAATCTTAATAGGGCAACCCATGGTAGGAGATTCTGCAACCCGAACTGGAGCTAGTAAAGGTGATTTGGATTGTGATAAGGTGAAATGGGTAAGTGATAAGGATGTAAGGCTACCTTATCAACATACCATTACTATTTTAGTAAATAAAAAGTCATTAGTGCGTTTCTAGTGTAGGAAGTATGGACATGTTATGCACTAATCCCCATCACCACTGAAGATCTGTTGTTTGTGTGGCCATTCTGGACACATTCATAGGTTTTTTGTAATGGTTGGGCACTAGAAGGAAAATTATTGGACCAATCATGAATCCATAATCATTGTCTATTTTTGATTCCATTATAGAGTTGGAATTTGAGTTCTATTTTGAGAAACATCCACTTTTATAATTTTTCCTTTTGGTTTTGTACTTGTCCCATAATTTCTGTACCCAATTCCTTGTTGTATGATGGATGAAAGGGATTTTGAAACTATTTTTTGTATATTTTTTGATGTTAAGGACTTGTTAATTATTTATTATTTCTATATTTTTTTAATGGTGTAGAACATGTGTTGAAATTTTTCTAATGGATGACATGGGGATGCCATGGGTGTGGGCTGTGGTAATAGGGATAAGTTGTTGGATACTAGGTAGACTGTGAGAGCTACCATGCTGATATTTTCTTTTGCATCACTATTAGTGATATTTCCATAAGTTTTTCTCTAAGTCACCCACTATGTATTTTCAGGACATGGTCTTAGAACCATGTCATTCCATGTTGATGAGTGTTCATGTTGGGGTGTCCCTCTTCTTTCTTAGAGTGAATTTTCTTGGTGATCAGATTGAGTGACATTTTTCTTATTCTTGAGGATGTGTTCTCTTATAGTGTCTTAAACTAGTTTTTGTGGTTATTGGAATCATGTATATTTGGTTATGACCATCCTTTTGGGTGTTCCTGGATAATGTTTCACCATTTTATAGTAATTCTAAATGGTGGAGATTCTAGTTCTATGTCTCCGTGTGTGTTTCTAGTTCTTAGGGAGTGATACATTTGGATGAATTTTGTTGGGATGTACTGTCATTTGGATCTAGGGACCTAATAATTTTTAGAGGGGGTATTTATGTTTTTTTGCAGTGATCCGGGTAGGGAATTAAGATTATCTTATGATTACTAGTAGATATCTTGATACTCCCGAACTCAATAAGATCATAGGAGTGGTTATCCCATCATATTCTTTGTTGTTTCTTCACATTGATTCAGTGAGGCGTATGCTTCTTAAGGCTCAAAGTGCATTGTAAGTTGTTGAATTCCAATTATTTTTGTAGTGGTTATACTTAGGAATGAGTTATTTTTGTCTCATTTCCTCAGTTTTGAGGGTTGGGAAGTTGGTTAGTAGTTGAGCCCTTGTTAGAGGGATGTTAGTCTTGGCATTCCCACTTGTACCAAGTCACCGAAGATTTTTTTGGGAAAAAGAAGAAAGGTGGGGATTGTTTGACACCATAGGGTCAATTTTATGTCTGGGTATTTGTTTCATGGCTTGGAACCTATATTTGAAAGAATTTTGGGATTCAAAGGGTGAACTTTTGGGGACTTTTTTATATCACATGGTTAAGGTGAACGGTTAAACTAACCGTGCAGTCAAAGTTTAATATGGAAACATCAGATGAAATAAATGGAAAAAAATTCATAAAAGAGTAAAAGGAAAAAAGGAAAAGAATATAATAAAAATAATAAGAGTTTTACATGGTTTAATAAATGATACTTATATACACAGAGAGGAAGACAATTCACTATGACCGAGAACAAAATTATAGGGTACAATAATATTTTCAAACATATAGAAACCCTAGATCAAATGAGATCATAAGGAAGATTATATCAGTGTGTCACTAAAAACATTGTAAGTCCACTGTGTTACAATGGCATAGACACCTAAGTCCATAATGCTATAGTGATCGATGGATGGAAGTCTGTAGAGCGATAGTGACTAGTTGATGCTGCCGGTCACATGCTACTATTGTTCCATGTCGAATTCCAAATTGATATAGTTCCTTATTGTATACTAGTATAGTAAGTATTAATTTCTACAATTCTATTTTTGTGTCACCATTTATATCTTCTATAGTTGGTCATAGTTGTAATGGTTTCCAAAAATTTGGGTCATAGACCTTCAACCATTAGAGAAGGGGCACACTTACCCCTATAACCCCCAGCAACCTCAACAAGGAGGTCGATTCATGAGAGTTATGGTCTAGTGTACAAAATGGGATACTAGAATCGAACCCAAATTCATTCAAATGGATCATGGTACACCAATACAACAAATTGTGTAGCCTATGATCCCATTGACAGTGGTGATTTTCACGATCACCACATGGTTTGGTAAACCATACAACCCACTCAAAGAAGTGTATTTCTATCTTTTTGTATTATTTTTAATATGGGATTCCTCTCTCAGATTCTCCATTTTCTCTCCCCCTTCTTAGAAACCTCCCATGGTATTCTATTAATCTGCAAATCTCCTCTATAAGGTATTTTTGATAGATTCTTGATAATTTTTTCACTCGGATTAAAAGGTTTGGGATCCCTTCCCCTTACTTTATGGATTTCTACTATTTTTCTCATCTCCTATAACTCTAATTACTATGGTTGAATTAATTTCATACCTAAGGTTGGTGTGTTTATTTATAGGGGTTTTGGTCCCAAATTGGAGACCTTAATCCGTGGATGATTTTCATACATTAGGTAAGTGTTTCCATTTTATTTTCTTTTATTTAATATTTTCATGAATGATTGGATTTAGAAGTTAAATTTTAGTTCAGATAATTCTAGTGTGGGTTATCTAGGTTTGATATATGATTGTTTTCTATAACATAACTTGGTTTTCAGGTGTCTTAATGGGTGTAATTTGATGTCTAAATGTAACTTTGTTTTTAGTTGGTATTATATGAACATTTTAGGTTTTATAAAATTCTAAGGATGGTTTTATATAATAATAACACTTATTTATTAGGTTTTAATCCTAATGTGACTTTCAAAGAGAGATTTATTTTTCAGTTTAATGGCTTTCCATATTCAATTGGTGGTGTCATGTAATGAAATGGAATGATGATTCTGGTGGGTTTTATTGGTTTTGTTTTGGAGTTGATTATAATTTTCCTTAGATTGGTGTTTGAGTTCCCAATCATTTTAAATAGGGATTTAAAAATGTTTATATATTATTAGTGATAAATTAAAGTCACAACTTTAACTTTGTGATATGATTATTTATTGATTTCTTTATTATAACCTTGTTGGGCCCTGTTGTGTTTGTTGATGATGTTGTATGTATCAATGTGATGGACACTTGTGATGTGATTCATGATGTTATTATTGGTTTGGGATTTTCTAAGGGAAGTGTGTGTGGTGAGAAGGTTGTTATTAGGATTCAAGTGTTTAGGCTATATTATTTTCATGGGATGCAATTTGTTTTTATATATGGGTATTTGTTTCATATATTAGGCCCTTGATTAGAGGTGTTTTTTGATTGATTCAATTTCATATTCCTTAAAAAGTGGATGATTGCTGGGATTGTGTTGGTGACTTGAGTGTCACATGGAGATGATGGTTGGTCCTTCAGTTTCATGATACTTATTGGCCCGAGTTATGTTTCAACCTCTTTGGCATTATTATATTTTCCTTTAATTTTTAATTTTTTTTGTTTTTTCATCTTTTATTTAATTGTTAATTGTATGTATTTTTTGGAATTTATCCGTTTCTCTTTTTTATTCCATGTTTGGAAGTTTTTTCATTGGTTATTAAGGTTGAAACCATCACCAATGGTTACGTTTGATAACCTTGATAGTTGTTTTAGTCTTGGGGGGATCTGGGATTCCCCTCGGGTCAGTGGAGGGTCGACACTGGTGTTGGTATGGTTGGAAACCCATTACAATTATTTATAATGTGTTTCCCTACCATCCAACTCAGACACATACTGTAAATCACTATCTTCGATTCAAACAAATATAATTACTTCTCCTTACTTATCAATGTCATATTTCAATCTCTTGTTACCTTGTCATAGAGGTTCACTGAGGTTTGGAATGAGTTAAATCATCATCGATATGTGTTCCCAAAGTTGGATATCCAAACAATGAAACGCCATCTGTTATTGTTTTTTTCTACCGACAACTCCCCCATAACCAATTCCAATTGCGTTACTCTACTCTCTATGCGTTAAATCTTGAAAATGATGTGTCTACCACACCAATCACACCTTTTTTCCATCCACACCAACTAAAAGTATGAGTCATTTTCCACTGTGGCTTACACATTATCTTTTGCATCATATTCTTACAGTATTGTTGAATCATAAATTTTTAACATCTGTTTCAGTATGTTGTTCAATGATCATTGACAATGTCTGGTGGAAGATGTCTCTTTTCACAGATGTGAGTCATGTTCCACAATAGATGAAATGTACGATTCAAGCATGTATTTGTTTTTCATCGTCATCTTATGTGATCAAACTCTTCATAGTAGTAGGGTGTCGACATCTGTGTTGTATTTACTTTGTTCGATTTCACTTCTATGAGGATTGATCCACAACATTAATTTCATTGATACTGTAGCATCAGATTTGTACATATCCACTTTTGTTTCTTTTGGGTGAGTGTTTCCTCTCATACTTTCTTTCTTTTTTTTCCAAGATAATTATTTCCTTTCTGTGAAATCTCATTTTAGATAGTATTCAATTGAGTACACGAATCCTCAAGTGCTTGAATTTTAATCTTAAACAACTTCAAATATTTAGGTAGAATCTCAATGATTTTTGTGTATTATTTCAAGATTTACCACACCTTTCACACAAGTCACCATCCTTTTTTATGTTTCCAATGATTATCAGATTCTATTATTTTTTTACTTCTTGAGGGTTTTGGAGTAAAAAAAAATCTTTTGTTTACTCTTAAAGGAATACGCCTCTTCTTAAGTAACTTACATTCATTTATATTTACAAAGTTCATGAGATTACTCATTTTCCCTCTTAATGGGTTGCGTAAGACCACTATGGCATACCTCTTACTTCATGTCAAAAATTTTCATCTTTGAATACATATTCCTTTTTAGATTTAAGTCAACATTTTCTTCCACCTTCTTCAAAGTTAAAACAATATCTTGTTTTTGATTCGAAATTTTTATTCTTTTCTTCTGAGAGAGTTATTGAGAGTGTTCAGATTTTGGCACTTGATACAGCCTTTATTGAGGCTCATTCTCATCCTCTAAAACATTGAACCTATTTTCTAGGTTTATAGGTTTCTTTATAGATTCAAAATATCATTATAAGTTATAAGAGTGGAGTGTTTATTATTGGATTATTTACCATTTTATACATTCATTCAATTGTAATACCTTGATATATGACTATAGTTAGAACAAATGAAACATTTACCATGATCTATACCTCATTTAATATCTCATTTATTTGGAAAATGGTAGTGATGAATTTTTCTAATATATTTGAGCTTATTTGAATAAAAAATCTACTCATTATGTTCCAAAATCTTCTACAGTAAAATAATTTTGGTGTTTTCATCTTTTGGGAAACCAAAATTCCGTAATTTTCAAGGAATAACACTTTACTTCCAAGTTTCTAATATGTATTGTTCTTTTTTTGCACATGTTGATATATATTTTGGAGATATCTTCATATTATATTTAGATATTTTCATCATCTCTTGAAGATCTATTATTTTTATATCTTTATCTTTCATATGCGTAGTCATTACTTTCATACTTGAAGTAATATCCATACCCAGTTGTCTCCTTTCATTATGTATGGTTTTGAGAGGTATAATGCTAGACTTAAACTCCTTCTCCATGGAAATTTTCTTTAAAAATCATAAGAAGGATCTTTAACCATATCACTCTTCTCATTCATCCTGGTTCTTATTTTATTTATGATAATATTCCAGCCCACTTATTATCTTCTCAATATTTTTTTCGAAGGATAAATTTTCTATCATATAATAGTGAAAATCAAGCATGATTCCCCATTGGTATTTTTTTCCTCATGTGAGAAATTATTTTTATAGAAACTTGATATTGTTGCTTATTCATCACCATGATCAGATATCCTTTTCATATCCATGAGAAAGTATGAAATTTAACAAAAATTCTCTATAAAAGGGTTATAATCAAAGATAATATTTGGTTTATACTTTACTTTATCAGGAGATAAAAACTTCTAGGATGTATTCTTATTATATCCTTCATTATTAATTTACCCCTTTTTAAAATTATTCAAATAACTTCTATGATCTCATTGAAATTTTATCTACTTCAATCTTCAAAAGATTTATGTATCTTTAGAGGTAACCCCCTCCAAGAACACTTATAGTGTACCAAGACAAATTGGTTCCACTGGGGGGGGGGTTGAATAAGTGGTACACTCTTTTTATGAAATATTTTCCATTAATCTCAACCCCTTGAATGTGTTAATGTTTAAGATCCACTCAATGATATCCCTTAATCTCACCTCATGTATATATTTAATGATAAAGAGTGTATTACACGATATTTAAAAGGTTTGGTATAGTTCCCTATTCATTTCCATGTTGGTTATAACATTAACATGGATTCTCCACTATAATCTTATCATCAATAACAATGGATTATGATGTAATCGGTTATACCCCTAGTAGTCAATCCTCCAACTGATCCTAGTTATACCCCTAGAGATCAGACTATTTTTCCTTGTTTGGTTATACCTCCAACAATTTTCTCTTGCTCTAAATTTCCCCTGGAGTATTCTTCTACTCTTAAATCTAATTGAGAGACTACTTCTACATCCAATACAAACTAAATGTTTTCTCTATCTCTCAGCTCCAATTAATATACTTCTTCCCTTATTTAAATTTGATCAACTATAGGATGATATATTGATCTTACTCCATGATCTTGAAGGATATAAAATTCTCATGTACACTTAAAGTACCTTCAACAGCCATTGAACACGTCTATTAGTCTTTCTCAAATAAATATGATCACCATTGTATGATTAGTTTCCTCAGTTCAAAAATTCTCTAGATTGAATTATTCCGTAAATATATGAATCCTCAGCCTCAATAAATGAATTAATGTGGTCCACACAATTTATTCTATATTATATTATGCAAGAATACACTTGCACAATGTCAACTAAAGTTATTATCTTCTTAAAACCCCATCACATATTATATATCTCATTATTATTTTATGTGTTACTGAATATTAAATTTGAGTTATCTTTTCAAGTGGTTATGCATTCACATATATATGCATGTGGCTCAATGATGCATGAAACACACTGTTTACTTCTTGCCTAAATTTGTATAGTTACTTCTTGAAAAAAACCATCATAAAAACCGTATGATTAGTTTACATCCAAGATTATTCAAAATCACATGATATTGAATTCTTCATGAAGTGATGTGAACTAGCACCTCTTAATTCAATATCTATCATGAATCAAGATTCATGAAAACCATTAAGGTTTCGTTGAACTCATACTCCTTCATATAACAACATGTTTATGTCAAAATCTTGAGGACGAGGATCACAAGTTAATAGGTTAAAAATCCTCTTATTCTTTGCGAAAGCAAAGTTTTTCGCAAAAAATCTTCTTTGCAAAGCAAGGTTTTATGGATGCTCTATTTTTCTATAATGAGATCACCTATCAAACATGGAAAATGACATCTCTTGACCTCATTTCTGATTATTTATAGGAGAGTTACATGTAATTTTATTTTTGTTTCTTATTATGTCAAGGGTCATACAAAAAATGTCATGTCATAGATTTTATATCACCCATATATCGCAATATCTCTCAAATTATTTTATGATTAAAAAATTAAATGTTCGTGATTATGGAATATTCCATAATTAAAGAATCACATGGATGATATTATTTCATGATCATAATATTTTAAAACAATGAAATAATACTTGAACTCAAATCACATTCTAAAGCTTCATTTATATTTGGATGAATCTTACGCTTCAAAATAACTGCATACATGCAAGAAAAAGATTTCATGAAAGTAAAATAAACTTATTCTTCTCCATTAGTCAATCATACAACAATATAAAGATCAAAATGATCGTGGAAGTCTCGAGTTCGATAAAGATCCCCAAGAAATCAAACCAGTAGAATTGGGGAGCCCTTAAGTGTATCAAATGTTTAAGATGACACTTATTTTCAATTGGATAGAGCATACATATTTGATCGTGCAGAAAAAATTATAGGCATAAAATTTTAAGAAATTGAACAGTAATTGTGGATTTTTCAACCAACAATGGTTCTCTAGTTGGTTTGGAACTTATTTATAAATAAATCAATGTCTCTCATAACTTGAGTTAGAATATAGGTTTGTCACCCAGAACACCTTGCACACACCATCCCTCACGCTGCCATGTCACCTCACATGGTGGATCTGGTACCTCCATGCGTATTGAACCATGCACACACACCTTATTTCCCTTTTAAGAACTCACCCTAAGATTTCTATGCACCCTCACATCCTCTATAGGACTTCTCGGTTGACATTCCTCCCATGTGGTTAATCTATATTCCCACATGTGGGTTTGGTGGGTACTTTGTGGGATTATGGCTGACCATATATTTTATTAACACTTAGAAAAACTCCAAACCACATTCTTCTCAAAAATCCCTCATGAAAAATAAAAATTTTCATGGTATTATTTATTTATTCATGAGGATTATGATTTCTATAGTCTTCAAATATTTCTACATTATTTAAAGAAATGTTTTAGACCTTATTAACAAATGAATTTGACTTAATACTGATTAATAAATCACCACAATTAACAAGTAGAATTTCTCTACCATGACAATTAATGTAAATCTATAAGTCCATAACAATTCTCCAAGAATAACCACTTCATCTTAACTCACAAAACACATATTTACACATCATTAAAATGAATTAAACACTTGGAACCAAAAAAATTTATTAAGTAATTTTTATTAACTATGGTGGGAGTAGAATGCGAATCACATACATTGATATCTATAAACTCTAACAAATTATTTTTCCTATATATAGTTGGTAATGATTTCTATGAAAACCATGTACTTTATTACAAATTATTTTAGTATTTATTAGAAAATAGTACACCTAATAAAAATTGAAAGATTCAGAAATCTAGTGTATTTGGGAATTTGGCACATCACATACCATCTTTAACCGGTGATGAAATATCTTTTTTTGAAAAATTTAAAAACATAATTCTAAAATTACATAGATTTTAAAACTACATGGAATAACTTAGGGTCATATATAAGGAAGCTATATCTATAAAGCCCAGTAAGGTAATAAAAAATCATAACATGAGGGAATATTTACATGTCAAATAATAGGACATTCAACGCGACATTAAGGGTGTGACAATCATAAACATTAATAATAAGTCATGATATAACATGGTAACATAGATGCAACATGGGAAATGTGGAAACAAATTTAAAAATTACATCATAAACATAGGTCAAAGCTAATTGTAAAGAAATCATGATGAAAAAATTTCCATCATCGATTAAGTTCACTCACTAATATATTGAATGAAATATCATGAGACTAAAAAATTACCCAATGCATTGGAGTGCTAAATAATTCTATGTGCACCCATCACATACTTTTTATTCACATTCATAAGTATGATACATAGATCATATAACATGAAATAATTAATTATAAAATTTTATTTCATGATTAAGGAGTGTGGAATACATATAAGTAGGTACCAAATAAAATAAGTATATGTTTATAAATATGAAAACCCTTAATTGGAAAAGGACACGAGTATTCACTAAAAAATTGTGTGGCATAGAGAATAACAACAATACTCAAAGATTCCTAAAAATGGTTCAATGATAGAGAAACAAGTATCTATATAATTATAAATGAAATGGAATGTAAGAGGGTATAGAAAATAAAATCCCAACCTTAGGATTCTGAAATAAAACTCATAAAATGAAGAATATTCTTGAATTTGAAAGTGGAGGGAGACGTCTCTTACTAGATTTTGGTATGGTAATGGGTGTACATAAAAGTTCATAGAAGGACTTAATGAGAGTAAAATGGGTCTATAATCAATTGGAAATACCATGGTAAATAGGGGTAATATGAAATAAAATATTCAAACCTTATGAATTTAATATAAAGGCTATGATTTAATTTATATTCTTGAATAATAGGAGAAAGAGAGAATCTCAACATAGTAACAACTTAGTTAAACACTATTATGGGAGGGGATAAATGATCTATCATTCAATGAAAATAAAATGGGAAGTATATGGATATTTTTAAGGACATTAAAACATATGAAATTTAGATTCAAAAGACTTAATACAATAAAGGTTATTGAATTGGAAGAAGAGGGAGAGGTCCCTCACTTTTGGAATGAAAAAAAAATCAAAAGACAATTTTCACAGTATAATAAGTGCACATAAAGATTCATGATAGGGTTTAATGAGATTAAAAGGGGTATATTATCACATAAAAATAATAATTACTGTAATATGGTTGTAATAAAATATACCCAAACAATAAAAATGGAAACTAAGTGGTATAATAATAAACATGTTCTTGAATAAAAAGAAGAGAGAGAGATCCATTGCCTTGAGAGAGTGGTTCCCAAAAGCTTTGGGGGGATATTGTTGAGAGCTTGAGGGAACCTTTGGAGGAAAATAAAGAGAGGATTACATAGTAAGGACATGATTAATGATTTTTTAGTGAAGATAATTTGTATATTGGGTTTGTTTATATAGGATAATAGAGGAGAGTTATTTATTATTTCTCAAACATAGGTTTTGGACTCTATACTATAAAATAATCAAAACCCAAAAAAATACCATGGTTTTTGACCACGATTTTTACCTAGGAGAGGTGGTTTTTATTATATTATATGTAAAAGGGCCAAAACCATTAAAATATTATGCTTTATGATTTGTAAGTGATCCATGTACTTATTGAAATTATTTTAAATCCTTAAAATATAATACGAATTTTGGAGTATCCAAAAAGGATTTATAAAATTAATAAAATGAATGTAAAAATAAAAATTATTTTAAAGGGGAAAAATAAATTTGGTCTTGGATAAAATTTATAGTATTTACTACAAATATTTTGAGTCATTATGATGTCATAATACACATCGTATATTTATACCGTATTTAATTTTTACCCAAAAATTTGACATTTTCATAAAATTATGAAAAAATAACCATTGGATAATTTCGATGTGATGATTCAAAACATAATATTAATTTTATCAAAATAATTTACTAAATATATGAACTTTAAATTTTAAACTATAATTTACATTTATTGAGAAATATTCTTCTTTTTGACACTAATAGTTTTCAAACCACAATAGAAATTACATTTGACATCATAAAAATTATATTATCATTTACATTTAAAAACAATAATTTAGTAATAATATTGTATTAAAATATAATTTTTTTTAAAATACATTAATTCATCAATAGGAATTCCATAATTTAAATTTCATATTACTTAAAAATCAATTTGTGTTTTATCGTATCAAAATATAATCTCTATCAAACTTATTACTTAATTATTTATAAATTTTAAAAAATAAGCAATAAATATAATAATTATTTAAATGAATTGGAAATATAAATGTTCATTATATAAGGGTTTCTTTGTTTCTATTATTTGATAAATTGTTTTTGACCTTAGTTAACATAATTTCCTTTTGAATTTGTAATAAAAATTTACTACTGTTGCTATTCATATTGTCCAAAAAATAAGTTGAAATTATTACCTAATTTTAATTAGTAATATTTCAAATACATAATAAATTTTTCAAAAATAAATTCATTTTGGTGGAATAGTTTAAATAAAAATGAAACTTGCAAGCATGATTGTAAGCAATTTTCAAAAAAATGCATTTTCACAGAAAAGATGATTTTAATTTAATTATATAACTAGTAATATTAATTATATGAATTTTAATTTATAAATATAGATATATAATCTAAAAATTTAATTTAATTTGTTTCTAATTATGGGTTATTTTAATTATTTATAATGGAGAAACATTATTCATTTTAAAATAGTTATCATAAAAATGTGTCTTGAAGCTTAAAAATAAACTTATACTAAAATCCAATATAAAGATAATATAAATGTAATTTATTGAATTAAATATAACTAAATAATACTTATATTATATTGAAATAAAATTAAAATAATAATTGTACTCTTAAATTAATTAATTTATCAAAAGAAATGACAATTTTATTTAAAAACCTTATTTTCACTATTCATTGAAAAATCTATATTTTCGAAAATATTCCAAATATTAACCCTATGTTAATTTTTATATGATGAAATAAAAAAATAATTTCGTTTTATCAGATACATTTTTAATATTTTCGAGAAAATTTATAATTATTTTTTATAAAATGAAATAAAAATATATTTTGAAGAAAACATATTTTGAAGAACAAAAATACATTTCTAAAAAATTGATTGATTATTTACTAAGAATTTGTCAATATAATTAGGTCATATAAATTTCATAAATTATTTAATCCTACTCATGTCCAAAAATTTAATTAAAAGGTAAAAACATTCATATTTAAGTTATTATTGTTTATTTAGGATTGATGTTATGTATTTCATATGATGTGAAACATATTTTCCTCTTTTAAAAAATCATGACATTAAATTATTCTCCCTTTAAAAAATTATTTTCTCTCAATTTAAACATGAACTAAATATTAAATTTTTTGACATGTGAAAATATCTTTTTTTGAACACCCACATTATAAAAATGGTTAGTAAAACATCCTCATGAAAATGGTGAATTTTAAGTATACAGGTAATCACATAACATGGTTTCCAAGTAGGAGAACCTTAGTGGGAAGTAAAATAATGGTCATGAAAGAGAAAACTACACTAGAGAACTAATATAGTGTGATATAGAACATTGTCAGGTAATGTCAATGACCAGAGAACATAAATCTTTGATCGGTGAAGAGACAATCAATTCATCAGAAATGATTATACTATGATAACAATATTTTTTCAAGATTATTTTCCTAGAGGTAAGGAATTAATTTAAAAAATATAATATGTAAATAAAGAAATATAATTTATTTAAAATTATAATTTAATCCTTTAATTAATTTCCACTATAATCTCATATTTTCTCAAAATGAAGAGTAGTCATAATAAGAATTTTTTTATGCCTGAGGCACTAGAATACAATTATAACGAATCACATAATACACCAAAGAAAAAAAATGTATTCCCATTGTCTTTACCAAATTCAAAATTTTTAGCATAAAGTATGATAATATTGAAAATTAATAAACCTCAATACTTAGATCTTCAAAATTCCATAAAAATATAAAAGGTTTATCATATATCATTACTTAAATAAATACTACTATATCCCAAATAATAAAAATAACTTAAACATTAAATAATGTTTTTACCCTAAAGGTTGTACCATAACCTTCATCTTAAACCTAAAAAAACATAAGATAATTCTTCTCAAATAATCCTTTATATTAAAACTAATGGGTATATATAACTCAATACAATAAAACATCTCCCGAAATATCGTTAATCACCTCAAAATAAAAATGATTTGATCCTATAATATTCTTCCCAAAATATCATACTAAACATTCATCACATAAATCTTAAAAATTTTTATCAATGGTTTTAAATATTAGACATATTATCCTAATACTCTTTAGTTTTATCATAAATCAAAATAACTATTAAGGTTCATCAATCCATCAACCACATGTCTTATAAAATACCACCTTATTACTAAATCACTTTTATAGGTAACCAATATCATTCAATATACGTTTAAAATACTTAAAGAAAAACAATTTAGAAACAATACTTTGATGTTTCATGATTACTATTTCAATAATTTTATTGATATACTACTTCTTAAACATAACTCTGAAATACCAATACAAATTTTTTTAATCCTTAAACTTTAATGATTTCTAGAGAATGTGTCCTTAATTAGTGTATTATTTCACCCATGAATTTGGGAATTGACTAGAATAATGACCACATCCTCTATTCATGATACATTAAACCAAAATATTTCATAGGATGTATTTTTTTCCCTTCCATCATACTAGTTTTTTTAAAACCACCGGCTACCTTATTCCTTATTTATCCACACTAAAATCACATTTGAGTTCCTTTATAGAATTTCCCTTAGTACTGCTTTCCACATATTTGAGATATAGAAAATTGGATATTCTTTCCTAGATCACCTTTATTAGATGAACTTACTTGAGAAATATTCCTCATATTATTTTATTTATTTGAGAATTCAAGTATATTCAAGTTGTTAATTGTTATTTTTTATATCCGATTTGAAGTAATCATAATATGTCTTACTTGAGCTACTATCATGTTAGGAATCTCATTTGGGAAATCATTTCATTGTCCATTAAACTAGTTGTTGACTCAGTTCTTCCTATTTTTAGACATTTACTATAATAAAGGGAAAATTAGGTATGCGTAATTTTAAACTATTAAAAACATAAGAGATAATCCAATAACAAAAAGGGATAACTTATAAATGGAATATATTTTTTGAACTTATTAATTTCTTGGATTCAATATAAGTAATCCATTATCTATTTACTGAAGTAGACTATTATGGGTATTATTGTTCCAATAATAGTGGTTCATAATGAGCCTGTGAATGTTCCAAATAATATCCCATGGGTGTGTGAAACCAGGTGCACAAGAAGGCTCATATTTGTGAACCATTTCCCAAACGAGTCTAGCTTAATGCAGTGTTTTTTAGGTTTTACCATTATATACATCTATACTAGAGCCACATCCACTTGTATTATACAGATACTGATTTATTTTCTAGGAAAATAATTAATTAACACTTTACCAAATTTTAAGGATGACATCTCTTGTTCAGTCTTATCCCTAAGGCTTTGCCTAGGGGTTTCTAATTTTAATCCCAAAAATAACTAAACTTTCCTTTGATACCAATTATGACAACCCTTCACTTTATTAAACATTATTTCACAATTTATTACAAAAGAGTGCACATAATAAAACCCTAATGATTGATAGTTCTAGTGTATTTTGGAATTAGGTACACTATATAAAATCTTGAACATGGGATAAAACAACATTTTTGAAAACTTTATACACATTCTTATAAAATTACATAACTTTTAAAACATAAAGGGATAACATGATGATATTCATAAAGAACGGGTGATCCATAAAACACAATGATGGAATATAAAAAGAATAATATGGGGATATAATTACATGTTATAAAATAGGAAATTTAATGGGAAATTTAATGTGTGATAATCATAAACATGAATAATAAAGAATTATATAGCATGGTAATATAACAGAAACATGAGAAATGTGGAAACAACATTAAACATGGAATCATAAACAAAGTTAATGGATTACCTCCATGAAATCATAATGGAAAAAGTCCCATGATTGATTAGTTTTACTCCCTAATCCATTACATGATGTCTCATGAGACTAAAACATTTACTAATGCATTGAAGCATTATTTAATTCATGGTACACCCATCACTTTCATTTAATTAAAAAGCATAAGTGTGGAACATAGATCATACAACATGAAAGAATTTATCATCACATTTTTTCCACAATTGAGGAGCGTTGAATAAATACATTTAAGTAGAAAATAAAATAATTATAAGTGAATAAAGGTTAACACTCTTATTAATAAATGGGTATGGGTATTCACTGCACAATTATTTTGCATGGAGCATAATGATAGTACATGATGATTTATAAAAATGGATCATTTAGTGAAAAATGAGTCTATCTATATTTAGACATAAAATGGAAAATAATAGGGATGTGAAAAATAATATCCTGAAATTAAGATGTGTAAAGAGAAGGCATAAAATGAAGAATATTCTTGAATTGGAAATAAGAGGGAGATATCCCTTACTAAATTTTAGCACGGTAAAAGGTACACATAAATGTTCTTGGGAGTGATTAATTAGAGTATAAGGGGTATATAATAATTTATAAATCCAATGGGAAGTAAGGGGAATATTTAAGAACATATCCCAACATTTGAAATTAGATATAAATCGTATAAGATAATATAGATGCTTGAATTAAGGGGAGTTAGATAGAATATCAACAAAGTAATAGATTTGGTAAATTCTATAATGGGTGGGGATAAATGATCTCTCACTCAAATAAAATCAATTGGAAAATGGAAGGATATTTTTAATGTCATTAAAAAATCAAATTGAGATTAAAAAAATTATTATAATGAAGATTCATGAATTGAAAAAAGAGGGTGAGTATAATTATCTATGATTAACATAGATGTATATTACATCATTTTAGATGAATATTTATTAATTTAAAATAATAAATTCTTGAGGAATGTAATAGTTTAGTGTATTTGGAAACTTGGAAACAAAATATTCTATCGAGTTGAAAGATCTTCGACATCTCCCAAAAAGAACTCCACCTTTATTATGTCCACCTTAAAATTTTCTTCATAATTTGAGGAAAAGAAACATAATAAAGGGGTGATCTCAAATGAAAAATAAGGGAAAACAAGAAATATATGTAAGAATAATCATGATCATAAGGGTATGATAACATGATTGTAAAAATAGAGGGTCATACCATGCTTATGAAATATCATATACATGATTCACAACAAATAGATTAAAAGTTTATAAGGGATGAATCTCAATGAAAAAAGGAACAAAATCCATGAAATAATAACGTTGGAATAAAACCTGTAATTATGGAAGACACATAAGAATAGATAATTATTTACATAGTTGTTAGGGAATTTCTACCAAGAAATTCTTAGAAGTTAAGGTTCTTTACTGAACCAGGTTCACACCCAATTCTATCCCTGCTTTAATGAACATTGTTCACCCCTCATTTTATCCTTATATTACTGAACCAAGTTCATTTCCCATTCTAAACCAGTATTAGTGAACCAATTTCATTTTTAATTCCTTCCTTGTAGTTCTGAACTGAGTTTATTTCTTGTTCTAGCTCTATAATACAAAATTGAGATTAATTCTTATTATATCCAAGTCTATCTCATGAGATATAAATATTTACCCAATTCATTGGAGGGGGATATAGTTCCCACCCATAGCATAATGATATCATAAATATGTGTGCCACAATGTCATAAAAAATCATATCATAACCCATTCAATGAAATGGGTATAAAAAAATGTAAACATATCATAACCTGTGGAAAAAGATACAGATTTCATAACTATTTCATCTAAAGTATAAACTGTGAAAGAGAAACATATTTAATAAACATATAATCAATGAAGGAGAAACATATTTAATAAACATATAACCTGTTAAAGAGAAACATATTTCATAAAAATATAACCCATAAAAGAGAAACATGTTTCATAAACATACAACCTGTAAAAGAGTAACATGTTTCATAAACATATAAGCCATGAAATATAAATGGTTTGATAAAACCATGATATTAAGAATAAACCATTCATAGAAATAATATGAATAGAACATTTATATAATTTCCTTGAAGAGTATGAGTAACATTAACATATTCCATATTAGATGGAAAACAATTTTGAAATATCTTTCAAAAAAATTTCTTAAAAAAATATCCTTTCTTCTTTTAAAAAACGGGTTTTAATACATAATATATTTAGATTTTTTTTTAAAATAAACTCCTTGAGAGCTTATATATAAGTCTTGAAATCATTTTTAAAACATTTTTCCATGAAACTTATAAAATAAGCTTCAAAGGACATAAAAAACTTTTTCTTTGAAAAAAATTTGAAAACATATAAATAAATTTTGAAATTGTTTTCGAAACCGTTTATTTTAAAATACTTTAAAACTTATAAATAAGGATTGAAAACATTTTGAAAAAAAATTCATGAAAACTTACAAAAGAAGGTTGAAAACATTTTCAAAACAATTTTCTTTAAAAATGACTTTCTTAAAAAAATTTCCTAAAAATTAACCTATTTAAATTTTAAAGGATTATTTAAAGAAATTATATAAGGTAAATCCATACATTCTATACAAGGTAAAAACAACATTTACTTAATGGTAAAAAGATTATAAATACTCCTTGTTAAAAAAGAGGAAAGAAAATTACTTTGAAGATATTTTTAAAAGAAAAAAGGGTAAAAATTTATTTTAAATATTAAAGGATAGTGTTATAATAATCATAGAAACCCTTTTTAGAAAACATGTTTTTAAAGGAACATTGATTTCTGATTGAAGAAAGGGTAAAGTTGAGATTTCTTAAAAACACTTTTTAACTATATTACGTACCAAAGAGTAGAATAAATAGTACCAATATATGAATCAATCATTAATAGCCATAGGATAATAAAATCCATTAATGTTATTATGATATGGATCATAATATTTTGTCAAAGGAAGCACAAATAAAAACAATATTGAAAAGTGATGAGATTGTCTTAATGAACTCTTATAACTTAGTAACTTAAGCAAATACTCTCCATGTAAGAAAAGAAAATTACAAGAAACTTAACATATCATTAAATGAAGTAAATTAATGATTTAACATGTGCAATTTATGTATATAAAACTCAAAATATAATTTATGTTCATAACAAAACCTGAGTCTCAAAGAAGGAAAATTAAGACAAAACTATTTCACCGATTTGGTAACTTTTTAAACTAAATCCCAATGAAAGAAAGAAATTAAATTTGATATGATAATACCCATAAATTTAAGTATAATATACATATAATAACATCATGTCTAGTACACACACTATCCAAAAGGAATTAGTGGAAAACAAAACATGTATCTCTTAGAAATAAAAAGTGATATGAAATCCCCTTACCTTGTGTCTTGAATCTAATCTTACTCGTTTAAACTACTTGTATAATAAATATAAATTTATTATAAATATTTTAAATAAATATATAATTATATATAATACCATATTTGGTTTTATTATGACCTCAAATTACCCTCTTGTTTACCATCCTATGTTAAGGTTTCACTTCGAATAATATTTTCTTTGTTTTTCAAATGTGTCTTAATTTGTTATATTGTTGGTCCTTATACTTATATCATGATTAAAAAATTTAAAAAATGATATAAATATCATTAATATGCATTATATGTGTATTATAATAATTTATTGAATATATATATATGAAACAGAATACACAGTTCATGAAGAGGGTAGGTCGTACGTATGCATGAACACTATTTCTGTTTAATTATCTTGTTGAGAGAGAGAAAGTAAAAGACATATATGTATATATATATATCATTATTAAAGTATATTTATTGTATAATACATATCATATATATTCACTAAATCCATCCTTAATATATTCCATGTATTGTGTGAATGATTCACATCGCCTTGAGGGGGCTATAGTCCACACTTAAATGAAATTATCGTATTAACTCCAAATGGAAAGTAAAACGATATATGTTATAAAAGGAAAAAATAATCTTAAAGAAATAATAAATATAATATATACCATATATAAATAGATTTTCCATCATAAAGGCCACCATTTTAGGTGGTAATGGAAAAATGAACAATCATCGTTTCATAAGGCAATAGTTCACCATTCACAGAAATAGTATGTTTGTTACACATTAGATGGAGGTGTGTGTAAGTGTAGGTAGAAACATTTACATAAACAAATACTAGTATATTTAGGATACTATTTTTTTATATAATCATAGAATAAATATAGTTGGATGGGGTGGGAAAGGAAATTAAATGAAAGGACTTGAGAGAAGATGTTACCTCTTAATCAGGTAACTCCTTTTGGTTTGTGCCAAAAGGCTTCCTTGGATGGACTTATTAATAAGGGAAGGATTATATGAATAAGGGATATAATTTTGGAAGTTTATTGGAAAGATAGTTTTTGAACCTAATATTTTTGAGAGGTGTGTGGATGTGGGAGAGGTGGTGATATTTTAAAGGAAGGATAAGGACTCACTTGGAATTTTTGAAAACAAGTTAGGTGTACACATGTTATCACCTAAAAAATGTCATAAAAAACAAAAATAAATAAATAATTGAAGGTTTATGGAAAAAAATATTTACATACATTAGGTCTTGGAAAATTGTATAGGTCATTTGGGCTCCTAAGATTATGGTTTAGTCCCTAATTAAGCTTAATTTGACCTTAATCATTATGATTAATTGTAATCAGTTTTACAAATAATTTTGGTAAAAAATAAACAAGAAATAATTAGACTATAAAAATTATACTTATTAAAATTGTGTATTTATATTTTTCTAAATTTAATTCACATAAGTGGTAAAATTAAGATTAATGCTAATCCCGCAGACAAGATGAAATTATGAGTTTTTAAAGTAGAAAAAATTTTAAAAGTTTATGATGTTTTTATATTCAATTTCAATATGAAATTGTTTCTAGTGGCATAAATTTTATTACTAGATTTACAAGTGGCCTAATTTTATCTTAAAAAAATTTATAATACAATTAAACATTAATAATTATTGAAATAAAAAAGTAGTTTTTAACTAAAAATGAGTATTTTACAATATTCATAAAAAATGACGTTGGTCAAAAAAATCTCAAAAATTCACCGTAAGATAATTTCAAAATTGAAAATTCAAAAATGAATTTTATTTTATAATAAAATTATGCTTCACAGAAACTCGGTTTTGTGTTTAACGTACTGCAAGTCGATGTTGGGTGTCGCACAAGCCAAGTCTCCCTTGCGTGTAGCGCAAGACAAGTCAGCATTGCATGTGAAAGGAATGTTTAAATTAGTGTTTTAATATATATATATATATATAATAAATATTTTTGGAGTCAAATTAAAGGAAAAATATCAATAAGATAAATTAATTCAAAAAAAATAATTCATAAAATCTCAGGGTGTTACATTCTACCCCCTTAAAATGAATTTCACCCTCAAAATTCATCTGGGATATCAAAGCTTTAATAATTGAAAGTTTCATTCATAGAATCCCACATTGTGAAAATGAATACCAAAAATTCCCTTAAAAATGTAAATTTGGAACCATAATTGTTAACCAAAGAGACATATAACTAGGTTTCCACATAGAAAGAAATAAGTTGACAGTGAAGATTTCAAATATAGGAAAAACGTAAATATTTTTATGGAGTGAATGAGGTCATCAATCAAAAACAAGTGAATGATAAAAGAAAAGACGAGGGCATAAAATTTAGAAAAACAATGATGATTTAAAAGGCTATTAGTTAAAAAAAATTAATGTATTAGGACAACACAATTTTTTTAATCACAATCTTAACATTGTGTAATTATTTTATTAACCAAGAATATAAGAAAATATACTTAATTGACATATTTATAAGAAAGAATTTCATTTTTTGTGATTTTTTTCAATTTCTAACTCATCCATTACTTTGTGTAATGGAGATCTAGAAATTAACTTTTATGACCAAAGTTCTAAAAAAACATTTAACAGGTCTTAAGGCTCATAAAAGAATAAAATACATTACTATTTATCTATAACTATTATTAAAAATTAATATGGTTAATACATTAATATCTAAACAAAAAATGTAACACTACTTTTTCATCATACATATTTATTCATAAAAAATATTAATACATTAACCAAGACAATGTGTAGGCCAATGTTAGGCATGAAACCCTTAATGAACTTTGTTCCTAGGTTCATGAACTATGGCCATTCCAGACATGATATGTTTTCACCCGACATACATGGTGTCCTTTTATAAAACTATAATAATATAATTTCCAAAATATTATGGACATCCTTGAAATAATGTTAATCACTAAATATCATTTTAACCATGGTTTTCAATAAACTCTAAATACATAAATACTTCCTATGAAGTTTAAATTAAACTTTTCATGAATGTATAACCTTATAACCCTTCTGAAAGTTAAAAAAATATTTAAAGAAATTCACAAAACCATCTTAACATTGATCCCCCATATATCTCAAAGTATTTTTTTGTTGTCATATACCAAACACGTGAATAACCCCATAGTAAATTATCTTGGAACATGGTAATTAAATTAATTACCAAAAATCACTTTTTGGAAAGGATTCATGATTCCTTTTTCCATATATTTTTGGATTTATTCCATAAATCTATTTATTTTTAAACATCATCTTTGATATCATGAATTACTTGTCAATATGTCCTTAATTAGTTCCAATGTAATCAATACCTACCAATTTACTTATTCATATACAACATATCATTATCTAAGGAACATTATAATAACATAAGGAACATATTAAGGGTTATCTTTCCCTTAATAATGTGTTTTATATGGACTTCACCTTTCCATTATATCACTTTCCTATTCTATTAAAACCATTAAACATGTTCTTGTAAATACATAGAAAAAAACATAAACTAAGAAATCCTTATATATTTCACCTTTAAAATAATATACTTATTGTATCCAAACATGTAACTTCTTTTATTATTACACTTCATCCTTATGCCATTAACAAGGATAACTCATCCTATTATTACCTATTTTCTATCACATTTCATTTGCAGTCTTGTCATCATCAGCAATGCAAACATTACTCACATAACCTTGCTAGTTCTCTTTAGGAGATATAATCTTGGGACATTGAGTTTCATAATGAATGTTTAATCCACACTCAAAGAACTTAACCTTCAATGATGTATTATGGAGTCCAATATTCTCTTCCATCTCATTAATTATAGCCTTCATTTTCCCTTACAATCACTTTCTTTGTATCCTTATTTACCACAAAGAAAACATATTTTCATTCCTCTAAGACATTACTTAGGTGATTTTTTCCACATTATTGACACAGAGGAAACCAAATCTTCTTTCCTCTATGGTGTCCATTACCTGAAATCTTAGAAAAATCTTTCTTTCTCCGCCTTGGTGAGTCTAAGAGTTGGTGAATGTAAATGTTCAGAATATTGTTCTATGAAAACTTATTTGGCATGATCACACCATATATTACTCCAGTGATCACCCCACTTGAATTATCAGTATAAAATCGTCCATCACATTTAGCATTAATCCAGTTCTTTCTTATTCCAACCATTGATTAAAACTAGTAGCATAGCGTGATCATTACTTATCATAGTAGAAAACCCCATAGTCTTGAAAATAATTACTTATAGGATGTCTTAATCATGACACCTTACTTAATCTATGATACCCTAAGTTTAACCTATGTTATTAATAGCTAAATTATATTTAAATCCTTCATAATGGTTTATGAATAGTTTTTTTAATTTCCAAAGCATATTCCTCAGGAGTGTCAAAAAAGTTGTGCAGAAAGACCTATTGTCGTGTTCTAGATTACCCCGAGTCAGGCCTTGAACATATTTTTAGAGTGGTTACCCCTAGTTAAATCTGTTCCAGATCCACATACACTTATAGTATCCAGACAATAATGTATTTATAGGGAACCACTCACTCCCCCCTTTACCAAAATTCCATGACATTTTCCTAAATGGTAACTCATCCATATAATTATCCGTAGATACATCCCTAGACATATCCTTAAAAATATACCTAGTGATATCACTAATTTTTTATCATCCTAGTTTCTAAAGGTTGACTAAACCTTTCCTTTGATACAAAATATAACAACCCAGGCATAAAATTCATGGATATTACATCATTTTAGATGAATATTCTGTGCATTACCATAATACATGCTGAAGTAATGAATATTTTAGTTCCTTTTGGAAATTTGGAAACAAAATATTCTATCATGGTGAAAGATCTTAAACATCTCCCATAAAGATCTACACCTTTATTAATTCTCCCTAAAACATTTATTTATAACCTCGTTAAAGGAAACATAAGAAAGTGGTGATCTTAAATGCTCAGTAATGGTAAACAAGGGAGATATGCATGTATAATCCCGAGAATAAGTGTATAATAACATGATCATGAAAGTACAAGACCATACCATGCATATTAAATATCATATACATGAATCAAGGAATAAATATTAGAAGTTTATAAGGAATGAATCTTAAAGAAATAAGGAACATAATCCATGAAATCATAACATAGGAATAAAACAAGGAATTCTGGTAGAAATAGAATAATATATAATTATTTTTATAGTAGTTAAGGAATTACTGATGAGACCATCTTAGTGGGAAATTTCTTTTACTGAACGGGGTTCAAACCTCTTTCCAATCATATATTACTAAACCAACCTCACCCCCCATTCTATACCTTTTTTATTGAAACTATTTCATTTCTTATTCTAGCCTTACCAAGCTGAGTTCATTTCTCATTCCGGCATGTAATACTAAACCAAGTTCATTTCTCATTCCAACCCTGTAATACTGAACTGAGTTCATTTCTCATTCCAACAATTTCTATCTCATGAGATATAAATCATTAACTAATTAATTGGAGGGAGATACAAGTACCACCCATATCATAATTAAATCATACATACATGTACCACAATATCAAAAACAATCATATCATAAACCATATAATGAAATGGGTATCCTAAACATGTTAACCTGTCATAACCTGTGAAAAAAGGTATAGGTTTCTTAACAATTTTATCCAAAGCATTACTTGTGAAATAGATAAATATTTTATAAACTTATGAAACATGAAAGATAAATAGATTTTATAAACATATAACCCATGAAAGAGAAATGGGTTCCATAAATATATAACCCATGAAAGAAAAATGGGTTTTATAAATAATCAAAACATGAAATAGAAATAGTTTTGATATAGGCCATGATATTAAGAATAACCCATTCATAGAAATAATATAAATGAAACCTTTAGATCATTCCCTAGAAGGGCATGGGTGATGTTAATTAATATCATCTTTGATGGAAAATAATATTGAAATATCTTTCAAAAACTTTTCTTATAGAAAAAAACCTTTTTTATTTTAAAAAGGGGTTTTAATATATAAAACCATTTTAAAATGATTTTCATAAAAAACACCTTGGGAACATCTAAATAAGGATTGAAATAATTTTTAAAACCTTTTTTCCTGAAATTTATAAAATTGGCTTTAAATTTTTTTTAAAGCTATTTTATTTGAGAAAACATTGAAAACATATAATTAAAGATTGATTTTTTTTAAAACCTTTTTACTTGAAATCATGTGAAATTAGCTTTAAATTTTTTTGAAAACCATTTCTTTGATGATACTTTGAAAACATATTAATATGGATTGAAAATAATTTGAATATTTTTTTCATAAAAACATATAAAAGAATTTTTAAAACATTTTGAAAAAATTTTTACTTTAAAATAACATTTTAAAAACATTTTCTTAAAAATTAACCTTTTAAAAATTCATAATAATATTCAAAGAATTTATGGAGGGTAAATCTGTACATGCTGTACGTGGTAAAAAGAACATTACTTTTTCATGGTAAAAATGTTAGAAGTATTACTTATTTGAAAAGTGATATTAATTTTCCTTTGAATAGATTAGTAAAAAATGGTTAAAATTTATTTTAAATATTATAGGAGAGTGGTAAAATATTCTTGGAAACCCTTTTTAGAAAACATGGTTTTGAAGGAACATTGATTTCCGACCAAAGAGATGGTAATATCGGGCTTTCTTAAAAACACATTTTTAACTACATAAGGTATAAAATAGTGGAAGAAATGGTATCACTATATTAATAAATAATCAATAACCATAGGAGGCGAAAATTCATGAATGTTCTTATGAGACGGATTATATGATTTTATCAAAGGAAGCATAAACAAAAAAAATCTTGAAAAGCGATGAGATTGTCTTAATAAACTCTTGTAACTTGGTAAATTGGGATCATACTCTCCGTGAAAGAATAAAAATTACTTGAAACTTAAAATATCATTAAAAAATATAATTCATGATACAAAATGTACAGTACAAGTATATATACCTCAAAAGATAATTTATGTTCATAACAAAAACCGAGTCTCAAGGAATTAAAATCAAGACAAAATTATTAAAATAATTTGGTAACTTCTAAAATATAAACCCCATGAAATAAATATCATAGAATAGATATATGAATACCTATAAATTTATTTATAAGAAACATATAATACAATAATGGTCAGTACAAACACCACACAAAATTAAAGAGTGGGGAACATAACATGTATCTAAGATAAATAAAAAGTGAGATGAAATCCCCTTACATTATGTCTTGAATCTTGTTGTACTCATTAAAACCACCTCTATAATAAATATATTTTTTATACATATTTTACAAAGACATATTATTACATCTAATACTATATATATTTATATTACAACATTATATTACCCGCTTGTTAACCATCCTAGTTTATGTTTACAATTCAAGTAATATTTTTTTTTATACATGTCTTAATTTATTTTATTATTGGGACTTATACATATATCATGATTCTATAATGTAAAACATGATATAAATATCATGAATATAAATTATATGTTTATTATAATAATTTATATAATATATACATATGAAATAGAATATATCATCCATGGAGACGGTAGGCCGTACATACGCAAGAACACTATTTTCGTTTAATTATCATGTTGGGAGAAAAAAAGTAAAAGGAATATATAAATAATTATTAAATTATATTTATTATATAATATATATCATATATATTCACTAAACCCATCCTTAATACATTTCTTCTAGTGTGTGACCGAATCACATCTCTTTGAGGGGGCGGTAGTCCACACTTCCCCAAATGAAATTATCATATTAACACCAAATGGAAAGAAAAAAGATATGTGTTTTAAAATGAATAAATAAGCTTAAAGAAATAAAAAATATAATGTCTAACATATTTAAATCGAGTTTTCATCATAATTTCCACTATGATAAGTGGTAATTGAAAAATTAACAATCATTATTTCATGAGCTAGTAGTTCTCCATACATAGAAGAAATATGATTGTTATCCATTAGATGGATGTGTGTGTAAGTGTTTTTCAAGAAATTTACATAAAACAATTATTATATTTATGATAATTTATTTTTTATATAATCATATAATAAATAGAGTTGGATGGTGTGGAGAAGGAAAATAAATGAAATGACTTGAGATAAGATGTTACCTCTTAATTGGGTAACTCTTTTTTGTTTGTGCCAAATTGATTCCTTGGATTGACTTATGCCCAAGGAATGGCTTATATAAAGAATATAGGGATGTTCAAAAGTGTATTGGTAAGATATTGTCCTAACATAATAGGTTTGAGAGGTGTGAGGATGTGGGAGAGGTGGTGGTCTTTTATATGGAAGGAAAAGTACTCACTTGGAATTTTTTAAAATAAGTTAGGTGTACACATGTTATTAAAAATAAAAAGTCATAAAAAACAAAATAAATAAATAATGGTAGGTTTATTTCCTAAATATGCCCATAATATGGGTTTTGTAAAGTATATAGGTTAATTGAGCTCTTAATATTTAGGTTTTGTTCCTAATTAAGCGAAATTCAACCTCAATCATTGTTATTAATTTTAATAACTTTTAATAATAATTTTAGTTAGAAATAAAAATTATCTAATTATAATTTAAATATTATACTGATTACAATGGTTTATTTATGTTTTTATAAATTCAATTCAAATAAGTAGAAAAATTAAGATTAATTATAATCCCATAGACGTGATGATAATACTGGTTTTTAAAGTAGAAATAAGTTCAAAAGTTTAATAACTTTTTATATTCAATTTCAAAGTGAAATTGATTATAATGAACTAAATTGTATTAATATTTGTATAATTGATATAATACAACCTTAAGAAAATTTATAATATAATTTATCAGTAATAATTTTCTAAAAAAGGAATTTTTTAACTAAAAAGTAGTATTTGTCACTCTTCATTAAAAAATGAAGTTTCTCAGAAAAATCCCAAAAATTCAACCTAAGATAATTTTGACATTATAAATTCAAAAAAGAATTTTATTATATAAAATTAACTTTATAAATCTGTCTAAAATTAATTTTATTATTAAAAATGGTTTTTTCTAGAAAAAAGTTTTTTTAAACATAAAAAGGACTTTACCAAATAATTATATGTTTTGTTATCAATATGTTTTATTTCTATAAAAAATTATAATTTTTTTTTAAAAAGTAGTTATTAATATTCATATCACTAATTTTAACAACTATTTTACACTTATATCATTTAAAAAATAAAAATAAAATGATGCTTCAATGAAACACAGTGTTGCATGTAACGTACGCAAAGTTAGTGTTGTGTGTAGTGCGAGCCAAGTCAGTATTGCATGTAGTGCAAGCCAAGTCGGTATTGTGTGTGAAAGGAATGTTTTAATTAGTGTTTTAATATATATATATATATATATATAACTATTTCTAGTTTCATGTGAAATTAAAAATTTCAAGAAGGTAAATTATTTTGAGAAAAATAATTTACAAAATCTTAGGGTGCTAGAGAGCGGTCCTTCACTTTTGGTACAAAAAAATCACAGGAAAATTTCAGAAGGAAAATGGGTTTAAATAAATGTTATTGGGAGGGTTAAATAGATTTAATTGGTATATAATCACTCGGAAATAAAAAATAAATCAATAGGGTTTTAGGAAAACATACAAACAAAATGGAAACTAAAAGACATAGCATAAAAGATGTACTTGAATAAAAAGAAAAGAGGGAGATCCCTTAGCTTGAGAGAGTGGTTCCAAAAGGATTTGGGGGTGCTTCTTGAGAGATTTGAGGAACCTTGAGGGGAATATTAGAGATTATAGGTCATATTAAGGATATTATTAATGGGTTTTTAGTGAATATAATGGGGATCATGGGTTGGGTTATGTTAGGAAAAGAGAGGTAAGTTCTTTATTATTTATCAATCTTCAGTTTTGGACTCTATACCATAAAAAACAAAAAAAAACATTACCATGGGTTTTCTATGTTTTTATGAAAATTAGAGGTGGTTTTCATTATTTTATATGTTCACAGTTTGAACTCATTAAAATATTACCCTTGATGATGTGGAAGTGAGTTATTCCCTTGAAGAAATGTTTTTTAAAACTTAAAATATAATATATGTTTTGGAGGATTCAAAAAGTATTTATGAAATTAATAAAATGAACATAAAGAAAAATTATTTTAAAGTGGAAATATATATTTTGTTGTGAATAACCATTATACTATTTATTATATTACTTCTGGGTCATCATGATGTCAAAATACACAGTCTTTAATTATACCATATTTAATTTTAATTGAAAATTCAGTTTTCTCAAAAAATTATGAAAATATCACTGTCAAATGATTTAAATTTGATGATTCCAAAAATAGTATTTATTTTATAAAAAATTTCTAAATAAAAGAATTTTCAATATTAAACTAGAATTTATTTTTATTGAAAAATGTTGAGTTTTTTTTTTGACAATAACAGTATTCGAACAACTATAGAAATTACATTTTACCTCATAAAAATTATATGGCCATTTATATTTAACAATCTTAATTTAAAAATAATATTTTATAAAATATTATTTATTTCAAAAATCCATTAATTCCTTAAAATTAATGTCTTATTTAGAATAACATTTACTTATAAATTTAAATTGGTTTTTATTATATTAAAATATAATTTTTATCAAACTCATTACTTAATAAATTATAAAGTAAGAAAATAATGAATAAAAATAATAATTATTAAAATTAAAATAAAATATAAATATTCATACTCTTTTGGTTACTTTGTTTCGAGTGTTTATTAAATTATTTTTACCATTAAATAACCTATTTATTTACTATGGTTATAAATATTGACTACAATTTATATTCATATTTTTTTTAAAAAAAAGTTGAAATTTTTACCTAATATTAATTAGTATTATTAAAAATATGTAATAAATTTTAATAAAATAAATTTATATAGTTAGAATAATTTAATTTAAAATAAAACCTGCAAGCACGAAGAGAAGCGGGTTTTAAAAAAATGCATTTTTTCAAAGAATAAATGATTTTACTTTAACTATATAACGAGTAATATTCATTATATGAATTTAAATTCATAAAAATATATATATAATATAATAATTTCATTTAAATAATTTCTCATTATGGGTTATTTTAATTAATTATAATGAAGAAACATTATAGATTTTAAATAGTTACCCTGAAATTGCATTTTGAAGCCTGAAAATAAGGCTATACAAAAATCAAGTATAAATAAAATTTAAATGTAATTAATTGAATTAAATATAACTAATTAATAATTAACTTTCCATGATATAAAATTAAAATAATTAAAATAATTTTAAATTAATTATTTTCTAAAAAGAAATGGAACTTTTAAATTACAATATTTTCACTATTCACTGAAAAATCTATATTTTCCAAAAAATTCCAAAATTTCCCCCTTAGTTAATTTTGATATGATGATATAAAAATTTAATTATTTTTTTCGATTAAATTTTATAAATTTTATAGAAAATAGTGATAATATTTTTTCATAAAAAGAAAAAAAATTCATTTTTGAAATTTAATGGAAAGATTAAAATAGTCATATTTAAATTATTATTTTTTTCTTGGGTTTAGTGTTTCATATCACATACACTATCAAACATTGTTTTCCATTTAAAAAAATATAGGAATTATAAT
Source organism: Viscum album (assembly GCA_963277665.1). NCBI lineage: Eukaryota > Viridiplantae > Streptophyta > Magnoliopsida > Santalales > Viscaceae > Viscum > Viscum album. The sequence continues at coordinate 1,810,963,698 of OY728142.1, read as the reverse complement.
TACATTAATATTTTAGCTTGCATGAAAATAATAAAATTATGATCATTTTAATCCATTTTAGGTAATAATTCCATTTTTTACATATCATGCATTTTATTATAATTTATTTGACCTAAAGAGTTATTATATAAATCAAAATACTTTAAAAAGTCATAAAAAATTTAATTCAATTTGAACAATTCATTATAGAAGGAAAAAATTCAGACAAAAGTATCACCCATGGATAAGAAAAAGGTATCCACCTCAAATATAATATTAAACTTATTCTTGTTTAGTAACATACTTAAAACTATGTTCCTGCAAACTTCAAGTGTATACATGACATCATTTAGAGTAAACATCTTCCTAAAGAAAACTCAAGTTCAACCACACCCTTTCCCAGTATGTTTATGTTTGTAAAGTTCCGCATATAGAGTGAGATCCCATTAATTATTTATTTCAACCTCTTAAACAAAAATTCTTTCTGAACACGTTTCATGTAGTACTGTAATTGATACATCATGAAGAACTATCATTGGTAACATTTGCTTCAAGGATTATGGCTAAAAAGTATTACTTTAGAGTATTGTTTCCATATTTCTTCTTACAAAATTGTTCTGTATTTCCATAGAAGTATCATTTCCATTTTTTATAATTGAATTATTCCGCTATTTTGAAATATGGTTTATGAATTTATGCCCTTTTAAGTACCAATATGGACCAAATCCCTTAACCACAAGGACCTTAAATTTATCATCATTCGATTCATCTGTATCCCCTTGAATTTTCTATTCCTACAGAATTTGTAGGTAGTCAAGAAACTTTTTAAGTTCAATATATTACTTCTTGTGCTTTATATGAAATTTTAACATTCTTCCTAGAAGGGAGAGTTTTTCTATTATTGATGTGAAAATGATGATACAATCCATGTCCATCTTGTTTTTCTTTAGATGTTTAAGATGTGTTTAATTTCATAAAATTTCTTTATGATAGTTACACTATCTACCGTATTCTATAAATTAAACTTGTTTATAAAGAATTTATTTATTTTTGTATCCATGGTGATGGAATTTTTCAATAAATCATCCCAAATCTCATTTATATTTGGAAGATATTGATATTTCTTGAAAATATCATCAACCAATGCATTAAAATTTTCCTCAACACATGAAATTGTTGTTATCTCACTTTTTACTTGTTTGAGATACTTTGAGTGTCTCATCTTCTGTTGTTTTGGGCCTTGGAGTTGAGAGAAATTAGACCATTTTGAAATTTCCAAGTAGAAAGTGTATCCTCTTTTTCAACCTCTTAAAATTATTTTCATTGAACTGCACTACCTTCAAAAAATATTGACTTCTTTCATATCCTTTCCATTGGATCAATTCGTATGATTTTTTGGGGATATAAGGGGGAAATTATGGTATGGAATTTCTTGGATGATAGTGGGTGGAGCTTGTCAAGGAATGTTACTGTGTCACTCTCCTTAAGAGTATATTCAATCACACTAAAACTGTGCTACAATGGGTTTCATGTGAATCCTCTTTTGGATATAATAGTTTATAGGAACATGGGGATGCAAAGGGGTACTTGGGGGAGTTGTGTCTAGGGGTTGTGTAAGTAGGTTGGATGTGTTTTTTAACTACCAAGAGAAGTTTTGAAAAATATTTAGACAGTTCGTAGGGGGATAGTGTTGGATTGGTGTTTCCTGATCCATTTTGGATAATGATGGACCGAATTCTAGTGGCCCATACTGAACACTTGGCCACTACACACATGGGTCAAACACCACTATTAGATTATTAGTGTTTGCATTAGAAAATTTGACCCTACTTTAGGGGTATGGGGGATGAAGGCATATGGCATAAATTTTTGGGAATTGTAGAAACTCTGACTGAATGTTTCATAACTGACCAAGTGACACTGATAAGCCATTGTAGCATTGATTAATTTGAAATTACATAATATCAAGGTTGACAATTGATACTGAAAGGGAAATGTAGCAGCGCAGAATTTAGAGACAATGGTATGATAGCTTTACAGACATCTATTCACTAGTAACTATAACATCTTGGACTTGGGGGGCTGCATCACTATAACATTGTGTAATTTCGGTGAGGTTGGTGAAAAAATAGATCATCTTTTTATTAGCTCATTTTGAGATAGGGTTTTCGGTGCTTGAAACTCTAAAAACACCATGTAATTTGTTCTATCAATTAGAGTGATATTTCTACCTCTCTATATACATAGGTATTATTCTTGTCCATGGGAGCAGCTTCTTCCAAGGAGTCTCTGTATATCTTTCTTTTTATACTTATAATTCTTCACATATATTCTACTATAATTACAATTCTTGCTATCCTCGATAAAATAATAATTACTATATATTTATCTCTCCAAATAATTAATTCATATCAATTTATGCTTTCATTAAGACATAATATATACTAAAGAGAGGTTTTATAGAGAGGTACTCAATAAATAGAATCAATAAAGTGTTTATTGATGGAGAGATTTAGGAGTATGAAAGTGAATTTGACGGAATCAATATTTGCTATAAAACTATTGAAAATGATGCATAATAGGTGTAAAATCTCTAGGGATGAATCCATGGTGATTTATTTAACCCCACTTGAGTCATCAGTTTCAAAGGCATAGATAGGAAATCAGTAATGTGAAATTGTTCTGTAGAATCTTGTGTTCAAAATGCGAGAGTTGAAAGAGGTAGTGTCATGACTCATGAAGAAACAAGAAGAGAGTGCGATACAAGCTATTTAGTGATGTAAGTAGTTCATAAGGGGGGATAAAGGTAGTAGTATTTAATAAGAATAAAAAACATTCCAAAGAGTGTAATAGTAAAATATTTTTAGCATAGTTTTCCAAGGAGTGTGGTGCAGCAAGGCATAAAGGTCACTTGGGGATGGGGTGTGCAGTGCACACCTCCATAAACTAAGTTTAAAACAAAAATTAACATAATTAAATATATTAATATTATTTTACCTCAAAAAACGTAAATTGAATCAAAATAATACAAATTAAAATATATAGTAACATTTTTAACTAAAATATTAGAAAAAAGTTCATGATAGATGGGATGAGAAGGTTATGAAAACAAGGAGAAGTTTTGTCACCACTGTTGTTGTTGCCCCGCCCGTGTAGCCCAATAGTTCCACATAAACTGCTTCAAGTGAAGTTTATTGGGATTTTTTTTTAATCTTATACACTTTTTGTTCTTTTTCTTGAGTCATGTAGGACTATCTATGAACAAACCCAACATTTTTTTAAACAGATCCACCTTTCGACAATAGATACCCCCTTTATGGATTTTTTATCGAAGAACCCCAACTTATATTTAATATGATAATATGTTTATCACAATATGACTTAGTACTTCTAGAAACAATGATCAAGGAGAGCATGTTTAATGCACCTCAATGAGGTTTTTGTGCCTCACTAGTGGTGGGGGACACCTCATAACACCCTTTCCGAGCCACTCGACTTAGCTCACCTATGAAAAAATTGATGTTTAGAGAATTATAATTTATAATAAATATGGGTTGAACACATTATACAAACAACTATAGGTGTTAGTTGAGGTTCCAATTTTTTGGGTCATAAACATGATGAAACTGGAATAGATAAGTAATGTGAGTTCCACAATTCACAGTAGGAACACGTGATAGACTTCTAGCCTTAAGACAAAACACGCAAATTTTAGGCCAATGATTTAGGTAAGGGTTAGTGAAGGAAGGATTATAAAGGTGATTTGGGTTAAAAAAGGATCATTTTGAGCCAACTGAGCTATATTAAAGATTATTTTTCAAGAAATTAGAGAAAGAGGGGATCTTTTGATGAAGATGCAGTGAAACTCACCATCACATGTTACATCCGGAGAATAAAGGGAAGGATGTGAATATTATAAGGCTTCAATACCAAGATAAATATGGAAAAAAGTAGATATTACTAGTGTTAGGGGATTTAGAAAATAAATATATGTTCACGAGCCACCACAATAAAATGAGATTACTCAGGAGAGGACTTTTAGTATGACGACAATACAAGTAGTCTAAAACTCTTACAATTTAGCCATGGTACATTTAGCCATTGTATATGATGATAAAAAATTGATTAGGATATGTGAAAAAAATAAAAAGTGATGTAGTATTAGTTGTATAACACAAGATATGATGGCAGTTATACCCAAAGTCACCGGTCAACAATACCACCATATAAAATAAATTTGGAGTGGGGAAAGATTCTCAGTATGACCATACAAAGTAGTAGGGTCATTATTGGAGACCTTTAAAAATTCATCATATTATCCCACCTTTATTACATTTATATTTTTAAGAGGGAGGAATTGATAGGAAGATAAGGCTATAAAAGGGGTACTTAGGGGGGATGTTGTGTCATAAAGTGCGCGGTGGCAGGTTTGGTGTGTTTGGTAACTATTATGAGCAGTTCTATAAATACTTATCTAGTGTTTAGGTGGATATTGGAAGTGGTTAGAGGGTACTAAACAAGGGGGTGGCTAGGGAAGAGATTTATGAAGGTTTTTTTGTGTTTTATTTTAGCAAGAGATATCCAGAGTGTTAGGTCTCAGACTTCAGAGTGGCATCTACTAAATAGTTTTCTTCTACCTTTATTCTTCTACTTCATTTACATTCTTTTGTAATTACAGTCCTTAAATCAACTAATGACACAATATTTCCTCTATAATTATCTCTATCACTACTTAATACATATCCATACTGGCTCTTTACTCTATACCTATATTTAGTAGAGAGTTTCCCAAGAATAAGCTTTACAGTCATGAGAGTAATTGAAAGAAATTTGTTTTTGTGAACTAAAAAAGTGGTTTTCATGCTTGTGGATGACTTAAGGGGAATATAAATTAGAGATAAGGTGTTATAATGTTGGGAAGTGATATTTTAATTCAACAAGGATTCCATTTTGTATGCATAAAATCATCTATTCAGATAATCTATCATACCCCTTAGAATATGGTGGAACTATTATATGAAGGAAATGATTATCCGAATTTAATCATGTTTTTTAGATCACACAAGAAGGAATAACTGGATCATATTTCACCAAATTAATGAATTTATTTTTCAAATAGATCTCACCCAATCAGATTGATAGTACATATCATACCTAGTCAGTGAACTAAGGGTGGGTGTGGTGGAAAAGGGAGGAGATCGCGGAGCAGGGCTGCTAAGAATGACTAGCAGTGATGGTGGTGGGCCATGGGAAGATTATGAATTTTGAAAGAAACATAATTTTTTTAATTATTAGGATGGATTTCATTTATCAAAAATAGTTATTGTTTTATGTTTTTTTATACATTTACCACTCAAAATTCTATAATAATAATTATTTATTATATGTTATGAATTATCACTTAAGGACATCATAAGGTATATATTTACTAGGTCACATTATTTTAATAATCCTTGAAAATGGATAATATTAATGATTTTGTAAACAATTTGTAATCTCACCATGAATATATGTGTGAAAAATATTATGGTGTATTACCCAACTTAAGATATACATTTTGTTGTTTTTTATCTTCAATTTTTTAATCTTTACCTTGAATTAATTTTATCATATTCGTTATAAATATTCTATGATTTTTTAATGTTCTTCATCACTTCACCATTGAATGATGTTTTTATACTGATTATGAAAATCATCGTTGTTTCAATAAGTGCTCGATCCATTTCAAAACACATTATCAGCATGACTTTTTAACTAGGTCTAAAAGATTATTCAAATATATAAGATTTTTCCATGGTGAATTTTAAAATGAATTGTTTTATCCCTATTGTTATTTTTATAGATAATTATATGTCATGGATTTTGGATACTCAGATGCATGTGGACGCACAAAGGACTTGGTGAGATGATTAAATTTGGAAATAACACTTCCACTCAAAGACTATGCTCAATACCTAACATTCACTCATCACTACTTCCTTGAATATTTTATGAATAAATAACTTGAGGGTAAGGATCCTTTGGTCTAATGGAAACACCTCAAAGAGAGGTACGATCACATTTGAGTTGTGATATTGGTAAGAGAAAGGTAAGAGAAGAGTCATCTTCAATTTAAAGACTTCTAATCAGTTAGTGAATATAACACTACCATGTTTAAAGTAACATCATTTTTAAAATTATATGGATATAATATTACTCACATCAATATTCTATAAAACTATAATTTAATTTTCATTCCTTGAATGTTATTTCTCAAAAAAAATATCACGAGAATGGACTTACAAAATACTATGAGTTACTCTCTTGTCTACTTTTTGTAGAAACAAACAATGAATTCCAAGTCATAAGTCATGAGTCTAGAGAAAATAAAAAAAACTTAATTCCTAGAAGTGAATGTAACTACTTTCCATTATTGTTATGTAAATAATTTATAGATATGAGTCTAAGGATAATCATCTACTCGAGGTGGAAATGCACCAAATGAAAAGTGGAAAGTGAATCGCCAGAAGTAGGAAAATAAATAATAACCACATATAGAGAAAACAAATAATGATAAAAATGTTTTTTTTTTGTGTTTTAGGAAGTTTAACTAGCCATGTACAATTCTTACACCAAAATATATTGTTGATCTTTATTAACAATTAATCAATGGAAAAGAAAAGAGAATAGAAGAAAATTTTTCCAACTAAGCATTGAAACATAATGATAACATTCAAAATTAAAAAATATTTGATTATTCTGTGAACCCTAAAGGTTTTAAGAATATTGAAAATTTGTAAATTCTCATGATAAATATTTGTTTTTTGTAATACTATTTGATGAATATATCATGTGTTTTTATTTATTATATGAACATCTTATTTCTTTTATTTGAAATAGAATCTATGAAATGTTCTATCATAATTAATCCCCATAGTGTAGATAATTTCCCCATTGATAGTGTCATGACACATACCATTTTTTAAATTGATAAATATTTCATTAAAATTATATTGGTATGTGATAGTGTAATTAAATTTACTTATAATACAGAATTATTTGAAGTCTTGAGAAGAGAAAAATACACATAATTAATGGTAAAAATATACTAATAATTAATGGTCTGTTTTCTCATATGTCTTGATAAAATGTGCTATATCTTAGGGATATTTGTGAAAATAGATATCAAATAAAGACTATATATAAATAAGGTGTTGAATACCTCTATATAACCATCATTAATAATGAACACATTTTGGGTTTATGATAACTTTCAAGGCTTCCCTTAGGGTTTTATTATATTAATATTTGTTCAACTGAAGTTAATATGGTATATAATAAATTTATGAATAATGATATATTTGTTATATGTCATAACTATTTGGGATATCTTTGATCAATAATGATGAGTAAAATAATTAAATATACTCATATTCATCCGTTGGTTAATAAAATATTTCTCACACCTAAGGATTTCCATGCACCGCTTACTCTTAGGGAAAATTGATTTTAAGAACATCACCATAAAATAAGGAATGAATTCAATATGTTATTAGAATGGATGCATGGTAATATACATGGTCCAATTCATCCACCATGTGAACCATTCAGATATTTTATGATCAGGACTGATGTGTCAACTATATGGTCTCATGTGTGTTTATTATCAACTCAAAACCTATAATTTAAAAAATATATTTCCCAACTAATAAGGTTCATAGAAATATTATCATATTATTCAATAAAAAATATCATGCTTGATAATTATGGTGAATTACCACAACATGATTATAATTATTACTTCATTTCACTAGTAATACATGTTGAACATCTTAAAGCTCATGTTCACACTCAAAATAGACTAGAAAAATCATTTATAAATAAATTAAAACTTATCTCTAAACCACAACTTATGAAAACTAAATTTATTAGTTAGACACGGTTCATGAAATTTTTCATGCTGCTATAATAACTCAAATTAATCCATCAAACTATTATGAGTATTATGCTTTGTAATTATATTTTTGACATAAACCAAATATATCACATTTAAGAATATTTGGTTGTGTTGTATATGTTCCTCTAGCACCCCAACAATGAAAAAAGATTATAATATAAAGAATATTGGGGATTTATATGGATTTTTAATCCCCCTTGATTATTAAGTATCTTGAGACAATGATAGAATATATATTCACAACTAGAGTTTTTTATTTTAATTTTGATGAAAATATGATACCAATACTAAAAATGTTAAATCAATTAACTTTAAAATAAATATCATGGAAAATGACTTCATTTGTTCATATTGATCCCCATAAAAATATAAGTAACCATGATATTTGAAAGATTATAAATTTGTAAAATTTATCAAATAAGTTTTCAGATACATTCAATGATTCAAAATGGTTCACTAAATTATATATACCAATTTCAAATGCTCTAGTATGAGTAAATTTAATCTAAGGATAGTATGGATGTGTTAATAATAATTATTATAATCCATTCTTATAGCGTGGGAGACCACTTAGTTCAGGAGTCAAAAATCCTCATCTAAGGAAAGGGAAATAACCCATGTTAGTGGAAATAAATAAACCCAAGGGTAATGCAAATATATTTTATCATGAAATTTATTAATAAATCAATGTATCATAAGTACGAGATAATTATAATGAGTAAATTTAAATAATTGTTTCTCACACTGAATGATTTTTGAACTGAGTAGAGACCACTGTTGAAGGCAAACTTTCATTTAATAGGTCACATGAAAATATTTATGGGGAATAAGAACCAAAATAGTTAACTAATATTGTGATATAATAGAATGGGATAAATTGAATATTTTGACCCAATATGAATTAGAATCACTTTATAAATGTGAGGTCATTGGGTTGATTAAGAAAACCCATGAATGGATTAAAATTATTGGTTGAAAATTTGTATTTTTGAGAAATAGAAATGAAAATAAAAAATTCATAACATATAAAGAAAGAATTTTTTCTTAAGGATTCTTACAAAGGTCCAATAGTGATTATAATGAAACATACTCCTCTATAATTAATTCCATAAACTTTTGAAACCTCATGATATTTTCTACACACAAGCCGCTTGAACTACACTAGATGAATATTTTGAATGAATAACAATATGGTAATATTGAAAATGATGTTTATATAAAAATACTATAAAGATTCAAAATTCGTAAAAAATATCCAATATCTTGAGATATTTATTTAGTTAAGTTGAATAAATTATTATATGGATTAAATATATCAAGTTGTATGTGGTATAACTATTTGAGTGAATATTTGATGAATGAAGGTTATAAAAATGATCCATTTTCCATGTCTCTTAATTAATAGTACTTGATATGAATTTTTGATCATTGTAGTATACATTGATGATTTAAATGTTATTAGAACCATATATGAACTTTTTTAGGTAATTCAATGTCTAAATATGATATTTGAAATGAAATACTTTGAAACTACAATTTTATACCTTGCATTAAAAATTAAAAATATTGAAGGTGTAATCATTGTTCTTCAGTCAAGATATATTGAAACATCTATACACAGATTTAATATGGAAATATTACACCCATTATGTATACCAATGGTTGCATGATCTCTTGACAGAGGTTATTTTTTTAAACCATGAGAGGATAATGAAGAACTTATTAGTCTTGAAGTACCATACATGAGTTTTATTTGGTAAGTAATGAATCTTCTAAATATTACAAGGTTAGATATATCATTTTTCTTGTTAATTAACAAAAAATATATTAACATTAATTGAAAACAATTCCAACATAAAACCTTTGGTTATAATAAAATACCAATTAAAATATTTAAAAATATGATTGAAACACTAATATGATTAAAAAAATCAATTTAAAATCATAGAAAGTTTCAAAGGATTTTTATTTTTCCATATCCATTGTAGTCACAAAAGGAAACTCCAAATATTAAATATCATTATGGAATTAACAAGAAATATTTAAATCTAAAGAACTTGTTTGGAGCTCTTTATCTCTTTCAACAATATCTGAATGATTGAATGAGAGAAACTAAAAATGATAGATAGAAATCAAGATTCATAGTAAATGAAGAGTCAAGCATACCATTAAATCATACAACGATCTAGATAACATATTATACAAGGAAGGTGACAAGCCCAAATATCATAGGAAAGTGGTAATACAAGTAGAAATATATTGATCACAAATAATTCTAAATTTATAGAACCCAAGACACAACAAAATAATAAATTACAAGTGTAAACCAATTATTGGGTATAAAAATAATGATACAGATTAATTTGAAATACAATCAAGATAAATCATAATAAGAAACACATATGACCGTAATATTAATGCTATATATGGTGGATAAAAACCTTATGTTATTGAGATAAGGTAACCAAGTAATATTCTACATGAACAAAGTCAAACCAATAATAATTCCATGTCCCAAAATATTGGCTATTGACCGAGTGACCTAATAAATACGAAGCCCATAAAAAATGAGGTCTAGAAGAATATGTGATTTAAAAGAAAATAATAAATCAATTTTTTTAGAAATATTAAAACACATGTAAATATGAAAGTAAAATTATTTTTTTATCAAAATAAATTTCATTTTTTCAAATCTCAATATTGGAAATAAAAATTCATGTCCCATATTATAGCTTGTTATAAATGAGAAATTTGTGCCACCAACTTTTCTACAGAATCCATGTTATGGTCCTCACTCAAGTAACATAGGTCAAGTTTGAGAAGTGATAAATCATTAAGAAAAAAGAATAAAATGAGATATACATGGGGTATACAATTTCTCACACACCTAGAGAAATAGATTCCTCAAAAACATTACCTATACCAGTTATGTGGTGGTGAGAACCTCTTTTTTGGGGAGGGTTATATATTTCATCAATTGTTGATTAAAGGGGGATTAATACTAAAAGACTCATTTTAAGGGAATTTCAACCACTTTTAATCCTATTAAAACACCCTTCTAGGGGATATAATATATCTAAAAGTGTTTATTTCACTTAACAAGCATTGAATTTATTTCTCCTCAATCCAAAATGGACTTATGGATAAAAAGATGTGGTTGTTTTAATAGGGCCTCCATTTTGGCATGAAGAATAACATTTTGGTAGAGGTGAATCCTATCCAGTGTGACCGCCTAGAAACTATGTGCACTGTAATATCTAGAATTTTTAAAGATAACAAAAACCCTCATTGTAAGTAATTTATATGTATTTTTATGTTTAAATTTAATTTTTTAATAAAAATCCCATGATAAAAGTTTTAATGACATTGCATAAGGGTAAAATCAAAGTTTGTACCTTAGAATATTCTATGTAATATTTTTAGTGTTATGCATTGAGTTAGTGCGAGATTCCAAGGCTTGAAGAGCCTTGGTACATACGTAATAAAAATATTAAATATATTATATTATGTGCTTCCAATTTCTCTAAAATAATTTAATATCTCTCAAATGGTGTGTCTTATGGGAAATATGGAACCACTTTTAGGCCCAAGATGTAGTGTTTACCCTTGTAAAGTTATAACATTTGTGATCATTGTGCATTTGGCGAGATCAAATGTGAGTACTATTTATTTAATATTTTTATTATATTTTTCATAAAAAGATTAAATATCTCCCAAATGGTGGATCTTATGAGAAATTTGAAACCACTGTTAGGTCTGGGATGTGGGGTCTACCATAGGTAGGGTATAACATTTATGTGCATCAGGCATTTGGTAAGATTTCACATGAGGGTATCTTATTTAACATTTTTATTAATTTTTTTTGAAAATAGTTTAATATCTCCCAAAAATTGAATTGAATGAGAAATATTAGATTATCATTAGGTTTGAGATGTAGAATTTCCCCTAGGTGGGACATAACTTTTTCCCGCGTCAGGTGTTTCGTCAGGTCACACATAATGTTAAAAAATAAAAATTTATTTATATTATTATATTAATTAATTTAATTAAAAATTATTCAACATTAATATCCTTATTCAATGTCTAATATTCTACATTTCTGGCTCTATTTACATTTAAACCATTATATTTCAACCATTTGATCCATTTTTGTTGGAAGCACCTTAACGAGGTGTATTAAAATGTGCTAAAATCAATTTTTGGGGAAAACGACGATTAAATATGGTGTTTTTTAATTTAATGTATTAATTTTTGTGATTTTATGTTTTAAATAGCCAAATCACCCACCTTTTTTGTTTGTTGACACTGTTGAATCTGAATAGTCTCAAAGCACCCTACGCATGATCGGTGAATACTCCATCGATATTCTTTCTCTACAATGCATGCATGCAAGTGAGTTTTCTCCTTCCATTGGTGTGATGTGTGTATGAACAATAAGTTGAATTTAAATTATTTTATTTTACTTTCAAAAATTATTATTTTACCCTCTATGTCTCTTAATTGTAAAAATATGAAAAAATGGTATAATCTAAATACAAATAAATAAGTCCTAAATTTTATATGAATAATTTACAATAAATTATAACAAGATATTATTTATTTTATGAAATGTGATAATAACATAGGATTATTAAAGGATAATTTATATAAATTATCAATAGTATTTTTGGTAAGAAAGTATCATAGATAATTGCAAAGAACTATCAAATGATAATTATATTAAATTTTTAATACATAATTATTAAAATGATAATGCCTGGAATTATCTGTGGATTATCCATATGATCATCAAAGAAAATTAATAGAAATTACCAGATGATAATTTGATTGACAATATCAAAATATAATTATGAACTTTTATGAAAATATAATTACACAAAATTATCGATGAATAATTTTTGAAATTTACCAGAAGTTAAATATTATGAATTTTTTAGAAGATAATTATCACATGATAATTAGATCTAATTATCAAATTAAAAATGCATGGGATTATCAAAAATATTATTTTTGAATTATCAAAGGATAATATATTAATATGATCACAATATAATTATCAAAGAATAATTATCAAAGGATAATTATTAAAGTTACCAAATGATAATTTTGAGTTTATCAAAGGATAAATTATAAAAAAATTTCAAATATTTTTATAAAGGATAGTTTATGAAAAATTATCAAGAGATAAATATAAAATGTTAATTTATGATAAATTACAAGGAGATACTTATAGAGTGATAATGTATGAGAAATTATCAAAAGATAATTATTCTTGAGGAAAATATTATGAGTGAATTCGTTGACCTAAATGATAATTTAGAGATTATATAAAAGTGGGAAAGTGTCATTGCATGTGATATTTTAGGTTTTTTGAAATAAAATTGTTGGTTTTCGTTCTAGGAACCCTTGATGAATCTCAAGATTGGACGTGTCGACTTTTGCAATTATAAGGCCAATAAGATGTGTCCTTGATTTGTTTATCCTTTCCTTTTTTATTTATGATATTGGGATTGAATGTTCCTTAACTTTTTAGGTTCTTATTTACACAAGTTTCAATTCATAATTTACGTGTTGGATTATTTGATAGTGTGCTTTAATTTTGATCACATGTGGGTGTGTGTGTTTCTGATGATTTGGTTTGATTTGATTGAATGGTTTTAATATGATATCTTTATTCAATTATGATGTTTTATTCACATGTTAATGTTTTTGATGATTATATATTTCTCAGGATGTGTACTATGGTTTTTATCATGCTATTAATTGTCATGTTTTCCTTTGCAGTATTTGTATGTGTATTACTCCATATGGGGTCTGTTCATAATGTGAGGTGATGATGAAAACATAACATTATTACCTTATAACCTGAAATCTACTTAATTTCTTATGTATTATGAGTAGATGACCGACACATGACTCTTTGTGGCTTCTGACTGTTAGCCGATGCCTTATGGATCCCAGGTAGGTTACAGATACTCGATGTCCTATGGGTTTTGAGTATTACCTGACACCTTGTGGAATCAGGGTAGGATATTTTGACTCAATGCATTTTAGATTCCGAGTGACTCTACAAAATACTTGTGGATGGTTTTGGATACTTATCAACATTTGTACCTTTCTGACATGGAGCTGAAGTAGTTACGACTGGCAGTTTATAGTGGTCTGGTTAGTGCATGAATTCTTGGTTTTGGTTAGTATATTTATGCATGTTAGTAATTTTTTATGATGTAATACACATTTATACATGTGAAAAATAGTTTAAGGATGCATTGAAGGTGTCATATTTAGTCTTATTATCATAACCTACTCATAAATTTTGATGCACTTGTAGATTTCATGAGGGATATTGTAAAGGATTAGGGCCCTTTGACTGATAGATGAGTAGTGGAGTGTAGATCTAGTAGCAGACCAGGATGGATTCCAGAGGACCCACTATTTATCTATTTATTTATCTACCACTTATTATATTGGTTATTCTTACCACATGGGGAGCTACATTATTTTTTTGACATGTATGTCGTCATTACTTTTCTATATGTTTGATTTGATTATTTGATATATTATTTACTTTTGAATATTAATCCAATGACATTTTACCCTGGGTATAGTATCTCAACTGATAGACTCATACACTCACTTCTAGTTGGTAGACTCTTTTATATGGGGAGGCATGCATGAGTTCATGTGACCTTCCAGCTCAGTCCCAGTGGTTTGGGATCAGGTGTTACAAAATGGTATTAGATAATTAAGAGTCACTAAATTTTTTCTTCTCTCATCTTGGTTTGTGACACGGTGGATAGGATATAAGACATTGGGACTCAAGTAAGAGAACTATGTTAGTTCTTGGACCACACTACATAGTGGAACTTTGAGTTTCCCTAAATGAGAAATTATGTTTTATTGTTACCATTGATTAAATTCACCTTGAGAGATGCACATTATGTTGATACGTGATTTATGGGATTTCAGTTTCATTCATGCATCATGACATGGAACACATGTTCACTTTCCATAAATATAACTATTATTATGATTCACAATAGTTCTTTAATTAAATACCTACTTTTTTACAATCTATTCAGGATAGTTTCCTTATGTGATATATCTGTTGGCATTCTATTGTGATATATATTTATTGGTATTAATTAGTTTAACTGAGAATGTTTTTGTCCTATTATATATATGATGACTCTGAAAATGTGTAGAGATAAAAAAGGGTTAGTTCTAGGAGTGATGTACATTTGGTTAAGTTTATATATCTATAAAAATATAGATTGATTTTATAGTCTAGTTAAGAGAAACCTTGTGTTATTCCATATACTAATTAGGGTTTATCCCAATGACTCTATTTATTTTATGTGGATTTTCCTTCATGTTATGGGAGATATCACCTAGACATAGTTTTATGGGATTACCTGGGAAGTAGGCTAGAATACTTCCATAGAGGATTATTTTTCTGATTTAATACTGGATGTGTATGAGAATGTAGTTGAGCATGCTCCCAAAACTTCTATGTGGTTTAGGAAGTAGATCCACTTCAACCGAAAGTCTTTCACTTGGTGGTTATCCTAGGCACATGAGTTCAGAACTATGGTTGAAGTGGGAATGATTTTCAACTCCATAATTCTTCATTCTTCCAGAGAATTAGAGGACGTTAGGATGATAAATAATAGGTTTAAATATTTTTGTGAATCTTTGACCTAGTAGATACAATGAAGGAATGCCAATTGAAGCTGATATTGAGATCATGACGGTAGTACAACCATTTAAATAATTTTATTGTATAGTTCCAATTGATCTAAAGAAGATCAATGTTCAGTAGGATGAATTACAGAGGGAGGGATTCATATATCTAAGTACTTAACCTAGGAATTCACCTATTTTGTTTTCCAAAAAGTCAGAAACTAGTCTTTATATACGCATTTATTAAAAAAAGATAAACTAAGTGATGGTGAAAAACTAATATACATCACCACATATCAATGATATTTCAATTATCTATAGGTATCTTGGTGGTTCTACAAGATTTATCTTCTATCAGGTAATTATCAATTAGGAGTCAGAGAGAAATAAATTCCAAAGATGGTGTTTCAGAGAAGGAATATAATTTTTGAGTACTTTAAGATGTCGTTTGGGATGATGAATGCACCAATAGTGTTCATTGCCCTCATGAAAAAGACCTTCCATCCACAATTTTACTCATTCATTTTAGTATTCATTGGTAATATCCTTATCTACTCGTCGACACTAGTGAAACATGATAGGAACATGGATATGGTTATTAGTACCCATTGAGTACACATGATTAATGTTAAATTGTCAAAATTTGACTTCTAGATTCAGGGGTGATGTTCTGAGGACATGTGGTGTCTAAGACTGGTATATTTGTAGAACTAGATAATGTTAAGGTAGTCATGTCCTAAAAAAATTCATGGAACTTTTTTGAGATTAGCATATTCCTGGGTTTAGTAGGATATTACTAATGGTTTATCCAAAAATTCTCCCAACTATCAGTACCCTTGATTGCTCTTAAAAGAAGGAAGTAATGTTCTAGTGGTTGGGATAATGTGAAGATTTTTTCTTTGAACTAAAGTTAATATTGATGAAAACTATATTAATGACACTCCTCGAACGTATGATTCGTTATGTAGTGTACTGTGATGCATCAGGAATTGGTCAGGGAGCGGTGCAAATGAAAAAAGATAATGTAGTAGCCTGTGGGTCTCCTTAGCTATGAACCCATGATAGGAAATACGATTGATATGAATTGTACCTGCTGTTGTGGTCCATGTTCATAAATATTAGAGATACTATATATTTAGTGATAGATTTATTATTTACACAGACTAAAAGATCCTTTAATATATATTCACACAGATTGACCTAAATATAAGATATATGCATTGGGTTGAGTATAAGTAGGAATTCATTTTTAGATTTTATATGAACCTGGGAAAAGGAAACATCGTTGAATATTCTCTTAGATGTAATACATAGGTTAATAAGGATCTTGGTAAGTGGACTTCTGAGGAATATTAACACTTGGTGAGGTTTGGATGATTGGAGGAAAAAATCCCCATAAGAGGATGTATCTATGAATTTTTCCCCTTTAGTGATCACATCCTCACATATGGATCATGTGTATACTAGTTTGGAGTCTGACCCAGAGTGTGCTATGTTGAAGGAACAGTTATCCAAGGTGGCATGATACCCAGATGTTTGATTTACAATGGTGATGTGATTAGGGTACATGGGAAAGTAGTAGTCCCTACTTCCATAAGAGGGGATACGATGAGATATTAGTATACTTCTAGATGTGCAGAACATATTTATGTTAAGAATATATACTACTACTTCAGGAAATAGTCCTGGTGGACGAGGATGAAGATATATATTTCTAGTTTTTTCTCCTAATTCCTTACCTATCGAAGGGTAAAGGATGTGCACCAACATCGAGTTGGTTTGTTACAACCAATACCTATACTTATTTTTAAGGAATAGGATTCCATTATGGAATTTGTGACAAGGTTAACCTAGACTATATGGTGTCGTGGTGTTGTATGGGAGATTGTCGATTAGTTGAAAAATTATTCCCACTTCTTACTGACCAGAGAGACTCACTCAATGGATGAGATTGAAAAATATATATTTGAGAGATTTTACACCTACGTGGAGTTCCCTTGAGCTTTTTTTACTACATACAAATGAATGTTTTATGTAATGATTTTTTTAGGTCCTGCATAAATCCGTAGGGACTCAACTGATATTGAGTATAATGTACCATCCTTGGACTTGAAGATAGTCCAAGAAGACTATACATGTATTGAAGATTATGCTTCGAGCTAGCGTGTCAGACTTTTATAGAGAATGGGTTGACTAGCCAGACTTTATTGAGTTTTAATTCAATAAATATAACCAAGATTTGATTCATATGAAACCTTATGAGCCTATTTATGAGAGACCATGTCTATCACCGCTTCTTGGTATAAGGCAGGTGAAGTAGTATTGGGGGTCCCATTTTGTTATGGAGGCCAGTGAGAGAGTGAATCTAATTGTGAAGGGGTTGATCATTGACACAAGTAGAAAAATATTTTATGTCTACCTAGGAAGATCCATGGAGTTATGTAGGAACCTGGGTTTTTGGAACATGTCAAAATACAGACCCATTTTGAATTTTTTTAGATTTATGTTTGTTTGAAATGTATTTTGACTTGTTTTTGAGAAAACAAGGAAAATATTGGATGTTTTGGAAATTTATAGAATGCATACCATGTACTCTGAAGTAAGCACTATGTGTTCATTAGGCATGTAGAATCTATGTGCTGACCATGTACATACAGTGTGATGACTATGTAAAAATTTCCAACTACATGGCATGTAATGTTACTTGACACGCCGTTTATATTTCTTCCGCGTACCGGATGAATATTATTTGTGTGCTGACCTTTGTCGTGCATCCAAGCCATGTGGCTACATCTGCTTAAGTCAAAGTGTGGACAAGGATACTAAATGGCATGTAGTACTTCATACATGCTGTTTACTTTTATTTTTATTCGTTTACATGGGAGGGAGTCATGTATAATTTTAGAAAACCTCTTCTTCTTACCCAATTTCAGAACTGCTCCATTCTGAAATCTCAAATAACATACCTTACCCAAGAATCATCATCCAAAATCCATTCTTCAATCCATAGATGGCTACAGGATCACATTGGAAAGGCTAAACCCATGAACCCTCTTTCAATACAGTTTCTTTTCATTAAAAACCATAGTTTTCATCTGATAAGAATTACTAGGATTTGAGGGAAATGTATATATTTGAAGATCAGCTTCAAATTGGAGCTCGATATAAGACATGCCTATGTCTAGGAGTTTTAGGTAGGTTTTACATACCTTCTTTTGTGTTTTCATGGTCATTTGAGGGTTTTGAATTTTTAGTGCAATGTCGGTTATTGAGCAAGACCCTTGTTTTATTATACTGAAATGATAGAATGCATTGTGGGATGCCGTTGTGTATTCCCTTATCGTGTTATTCTAGAGATAGGATAGGTTATAGGTCTCTGATCATTTGGGGAATTTTTAATGGGGGTGCCAAATGGTTATATTTGAATTTTTTTGAATTAAACTGTTGAGTTTGAATTGTTAAGAATGATTAAGTTTCTTGGAGACTTTCAAGGCCTCAGTGCTGGTTTGGGACAACACAAGGTTAGTGAAATTCCACCGTTTAGTTTGTTTTTCCTATTTAAAGTATTTCTTGTGATTATATATATGTGATGTGTGATATTTCATATGATGGAACCATCAGGTTATGTTGGGCATGGCCTGAGTATTGTTGAGTGATGTTGATCACAGGTTGGGCTTGTCCTGGATTATATTGGGTGGTTGTGGCCACAAGAATGGGTGTCATAGACATCGACATGAGGCAGTGTGACTGTAAGGTTGGGCATGGTCTAGGTTACTTGGACGGAGAGACCATCAGACTTGAGAGAGATGGTCGCAGGGACACGAGGTGTTAGAGATGTTGTGGATTGGGAACATATTTTGGTGATTATTGCTAACCAGAAACTTTGAGTGGTGTACACACTGGAACACTCTGTTATGAGGTGGTTTTGACCACTTTTTGGGTAGAGGCCCCCGAAATATGCAGTTAGGTACAATTGGTTTGGGGGTTCTTTCCATAGGAATCCAAGTGGAAGGTGAGGGGCCTTCAAGGGATAACATTGAAGTTATCAAGTTGAGGGAAGAGGCTCACTGTGATTTGAGGGCAGACATCATTGTCCCTACGATTACTGATTTGAGGGTATACATCGTTGTCCCTCCGGTTACTGATTTGAGGGAATAAATCATTATCCCTCTGGTTCTTATTTGAGTACAAGCATAGCTACTCCTCTTGTTTTTAGGCAATTGGTAGGTGTGGGTTTTCAAGCAGGGTTACTATTTTTTAGGCATGCTTCAGGATGTCAGTACTTGGGACACATGGTGTCAGGAGGTACATGGTGCCGAGTTACATAACAAACATTCTGACGTTGTGTGAAGCAGGTGACACTACATGGCGGTTGCTGAGCACTAGTGGAGGTTTATGTTTATTTTGCATCATACTATTTACTTCTTTCCTTATAAATTAATGCCTTCTTAAACACTTATACAAGGTACACACCATTGGGTGGTATCCTACCGATATTCGTCTCACACCCTCTACAGGCCCTTTGGGATGCAATTAGACTTTATGGATTTACGTGTAGGAAAGAGACCAACTTCAAGAGTTGGATTGTATTAGCTACTGCATGGAGATGGTATGGACCTTGAGGTCATGCCTAGATGGGGTTTATGTAAGGACCCAACCCCAGTTTCCTAGAGCCAGTGCCTTATTTGATTAATTTGGAGTACATACAAGGAATACGAATCCCGAAAGACCAAGTAGTTTAGTATTATTGGAAACAAGTTACATACATAAGTTTAACATTACAACATGAAGGGAAACAAAACACTATTTTAATCCACTAGAAACATCACGCCTCCTAGATTATACTTGAATGTCATTCATAAATTTTTTCTTCATGTCCTTAGAAAATGAAACATAAGAAAGGGGTGAGCTCAGATACTTAGTAAGAGTAAGCAATACAGCGGAAGATAATATAAACTTTAGACATGGTGAATAATTGAAAACACATGCCTTTAATAATAAACTTGAAACACAATATGGCAGGAATATGAGTTGAGTAAATAATTCCATAATAAAACATAATCATGGGTATTATAATAGTCTAATAAACACATAAACTTCAAATACTAGCATCATAATGAGGGAAGTGCATATGCCGGAAATCATAACCATACCGTCCCAACCTCGTGCTCGGACCATAAATAATCATTTTGTCAAGGCCTCATGCCAAGACCATAGTTTGTCTCATGATACCTACCGATGCATCAAGGGGATATAGTGGGCCCCAACCATCACATAATAAGTCCAATGCATTCCTTATATGAGCAGAGATCAACATAAAAAACATATACATTCATATTGAAACTATCATACGAAATGTAACTAACTTTCCCCAATTATTAAACACAAAACACTAACCATTCCAAGTAATATGGTGAATAGTTTTACGATAGATCATACATAATAGGGTTAGTAATAAACCATTAAATAAAATATGGTATATCACTTCATAAATTATTAAACCGAATAATACCGTGGAATCATCAAGAGCATTGAATCAAATAAAAATACTCTTATAAAATCATTAATCAAGTTTGAGATAAATACTCTTTTATTTTGAAAAGAAGAGTTCTCTTCAAAAATCTTTGTATAAAACTAGAAGTGAAGTAAGATTGTATTTTCATAATAAAATGAGTATTTTTAGAAAGATAATGTTTTCCAAAAACATATTATAGAGTGCCCATGTTAATGGATATGAATTAGAGAGATTCGATTGAATCACACTTGTATTTTGGAAATAATTTTGAAAGTTCCTTTTAAAACATGTATCTATCCATAAAATAAGGAAGGGTTATAGTTTGTAAACATATATATTATACTCACATAGATTATATGGTGAGTACATAACAATACATAATAATTTAATTGAGGTAATTAGACAATGAAATTATCCCGAATGAAAATGGATGTTCGGGTGGAAAAACCCTTACCTTAACTCCAAACGTGTTCCTCTCTTGAAATTAAGCTCCTGGAATATGAAATCATAATTATTAATAAATTATTTAAGAACCTATTAGACATATATTTAGTTTATCATAATTCTGTTTAGTTCATATACATCCTTATTTCTATGTAATTATATTGAATTTCATTGTTCTGGGGTGTTCCTTTTCTTTATTTTTATAATTGGTTCACTTTTTTTAAGTAATGGAGTTAATGTGAAAAGGTTATAAATCTACAGGATTGGAATTATATATTATTTATGAACATAAAGAGTCATTAATTTTCATTTCTATCATTTTCTTACATGGAATGATGAAGAATCATAAGATGACAACCACTTCGATTATTCGGTAGTATTTGGATTATTATGAACTGGTTTTGTCATATAACTTAATTATATATACATATTATGGTTCCTGAATATTAATTATGTTATAATACATATGATATAGTCTAGTTCAACCATAAATATGGTTTCATGATCAGTAATGAAGAAGAAATTGAAGAATAAAACTTCGTCGTCCCTGAAGGCTATAAATTGGAACGTCATGGATGTTGATTTCGTTTATAAAAAATAAAAGAGAGGGTGTAAGAATATTTATGATGGTTCTTAAATTAACATGATATAATTATATTATATATATTATACTAGAGTTATCATGACCATTTGGACCGAGGAGGTGAGGAGAGAAAAATAAAAGAGACGAACTTGAAAATAAAAGAAAAGTTAAGAGATCCCTTATGAAAATTCGGCAGCCTAACGACGTCA
This sequence comes from Viscum album, assembly GCA_963277665.1. Classification (NCBI taxonomy): domain Eukaryota; kingdom Viridiplantae; phylum Streptophyta; class Magnoliopsida; order Santalales; family Viscaceae; genus Viscum; species Viscum album. The sequence goes on along the minus strand of OY728142.1, from coordinate 1,810,941,349 downwards.
CTTAAAATATCATAAAATAAAATGATGAGAAAAAGGGGTATCTCATCATATTTAAATCAAAAGGACAGTAAGAAGAATAAATAAAATCAAACCCCAACATATGAGAAACAAATTTCAAATAGCTAACATAAAAGAAGTGTCGACTTAATGAAGAGAATGAAGGATTCCCTTACCTTGTAGAATAACGCCTAGATCTTGAAGGATGGGACCTTTTTGGATTAGGGACACCTTGGGAGGACTCTTAGAGAGGTAAAACCACCAGAGATTCGAGGATGAGGGATTTGTAATGAAAGAAAACGAATTGATAAGTGGGTATTTATTGAAAAAGAGAGGTAATTTTTAAATAATTTCAAAGGGACAACTCATTAGTGGTTTTTGAAAAACCATGGTCTTGACCATGGTATTTTCCCATGGTTTAAGATACTTGGGACACCTCATGTCATAAGTTACTATAAAAAATCCTACCATAGTGTTATATTTAATTATTACATCATTATGATGTCATTAAACTAGCGAAAACTCAAAACTGTATTTTTACTATTCATGAAAAATTCATTTATTTTAGAAAAATCCCAAAAATCCACCCCTTCCATTTTTCAACAAGTAGAATTAAAAAGTGAAATCAATTTTCAAAAATAAATTTCTAAATATTATTAATTTAATTTTGAAATAAAGTCGTAGTTAATTTGAAAAATAAAAAACTTAAAGTGCAATTAGTTTTATTTCTCATTGACAAACTAATTAAGATCTCATTATCTTATTGCATTAAGAAAATAAAATAACAATATTATTTACTATTCATAAGGGTCATATTACTATTCATAATGGAATGTTACTATTCAACAAAAATCACGTTTTTCCTATCAGACTCCAAATGACTTACATAACACAACTCTAGATGACCATTTTTCGAAATTCAAAACATAGAAGAGGAAAAGTTGTGTTTAATGGATAATTTATAAAATTTCATTCTATATTTATTTTTAAAACCTTGGGGTGTTATATTATCCCCTCCTTGAAAAAAGTTCATCCTTGAAATTCACAGAATATAACCTAAAAAGATTCGGGCATGTCCTTAACATAAGCTACTCAGGCTCCCATGTTGCTTCCTCCATCTTATGGTTCCTCCAAAGAAAATTTACTAGTCGATTCATCCAATTTCTCAATACTTGTTCTCTAGTATCTAGAATCTTGATAGGATCTTCACAATAAGATAGATCGATCTCAAGTTATACTTCTTCATAAGTGAGTACATGTGTTGGGTCTAGCATGAACTTTCTTAACATTGACCCGTGCAAAACATTGTGAACCTTGGAGAGACTTGGGGGCATTGCCAAACAGTAAGCTATGGGTCCAATTAGGTCCATAATTTCAAATGGTCCGATGTACATGGGACTTAATTTTCCATTCTTACCGAATCGTATAATACCCTTCCATGGAGATACCTTTATGAAAACATGATCACTTTCTTGAAACTCCAAATCCTTCCTTCAGTTATCTGCATAGCTCTTTTGCCTACTTTGAGCTATTTTGATATGGTTTGGGATAATCTTTACCTTCTCCTTTGTTTCTTCAACAAGTTCTAGGCCCATGATCTTTCTTTTACCAATATCATCCCAACATGTTGGTTTATGAAATCTCCTTCCATATAATGCTTCGTAGGTTGCCATCTGAATACTTGAATGGAATCTATTGTTGTAGGAAAATTCAATGAGAGGTAAATACTGATCCCACAAGACTTGAAAATAAAGTGAACAAGACCTCATCATGTCATCCAATGTTTGAATAGTCAGTTCTGATTGTCCAACATTTTGTGGGTGGTAGGCAGTGCTCAAACGAAGATCAGTATCTAGGGCCTTATGAAGACTTTTCCAGAATCTTGATGTAAAACATGGAACAAAATCATAAAAAAACAATAGGGGTACTCCATGAAGTCTCACTACTTAATTAATATATAGTCTTACTAGATGGTCAAGGGGTAGATATTCTCTTATAGCAAGAAAATGTGCTGACTTCGTAAGAAAATCAATAATGACCCATATTGCATCATTCCTTCAATGTGTATTTGGTAGTCCCATGACAAAGTCCATAATGATATTATCCCATTTCCAATCAGGTATGGGAAGAGGTTTCAAAACTCCTCCAGGCTGTTTCCTTCTAGCTTTCACTTGTTGACAAACCATATATCTTAACAAAAAATCATAAATCTCCCTCTTCATGTTGTCCCAACCAAAATGTTCATTTAAATTTATATACATCTTAGTGCTACCACGGTGTATAGAGAAATTGGAACTACGAGAATCATCCGAAAATTCCCTTTTTAGATCATGTATATTGGGAGCACAAAGCCTCTTCCCAAATTTCCAAATTCCATCTTCATATACGAAGTCACTCAATCTACCATCATTCATAGCTTTAATCTTCTTTTGAAACTCTTAATCATCAGCCTGATAACTTATTATCCTTTCTAGTAAAGATGGTTTGGTAAACATTTGAAAAAACATTGATGTTTCACCTTCTATGGTTATTCCCATATCCATATTTACTAGATTCATGAAAATAAGATCCCTTTCATCTCTTATCTTGTTAAAAACTCCATAATCCTCTCTGCTCAAAGCATCTGCCACTTATTTTCCTTCCCCGGGTGGTACTGTATCATGCAACCATAATCCTTGAGGATTTCAAGCCATCTCCTTTTCCTCTTGTTGAGTTTTTTCTGTGAGAAAATATACTTAAAACTCTTGTGATTAGTATAAATCACACATTTTTCACCATAGAGGTAATGTCTACATATCATCAAAGCAAATATTATAGTATCTAAATCAAGGTCATGAGTAGGATAGTTTTTATCATGAAGTTTTATCTGTCATGATGCATGAGAAATAACCCTATCTTTTTTCATAAGGACATAACCAAGTCCTTTCTTTGAAGCATCACTAAAAATAAAAAACCCGTCATTTTCCAATGGTAGAGTCAATATAGGAGCATTGACTAATATTCTCTTTAGTTCATTGAAAAATTCTTCACAGTATTTTTTCAAAACAAATTTAACCCCTTTACATGTGAGCTTCATTAGCGGGTTAGCCAGTCGGGAAAAATTCTTCCCAAAATGCCGATAATAACATGCTAAGCTAATAAAATAGTGTACCTCAGTTATGTTTGTTGGAGTGGGCCAATCATGGATTGCCTTTTTCTTCGCAGGATCAACTAGGATTTCATACTCAGAGACAATATGGCCAAGAAATGAAATCTCCCGAAGCCATAATTTACACTTGCTAAACTTCCCATATAATTCATGTCTTCTAAGAGTCTTCAGGATAATGCCCAAGTGATTTTCATGATCTTAGTAGATTTTGGAGTATACCAATATATCATCAATAAATTCCACTAAAAAATCATCTAGATATTCCTTGAAAATTTTTTCATTAGATCCATGAAGACAGAGGGTGCATTAGTCAATCCAAAAGACATTACTGTTAACTCGTAAAGCCCGTACCTGGTTCGAAATGTTGTTTTCAGAATGTATTCCTTCTTCAAACTCAACTGATGATATCCAGATCGAAGTTCAATCTTTGAAATGTATTGATCTCCATGCAGTTGGTCAAATAAATCATCAATGCAATGTATGTGATACTTGTTCTTTATTGTTATAGCATTGGTCTCCCTGTAGTCGATACATAACCTCATAGATCCATCTTTCTTCTCAACAAAAAGGAAAGGGGCTCCCTATGGAGAAACACTAGGGTGAATAAATCCCTTATTACTCAATTCCTCTATTTTTTTCTTCAGTTCCACTACTTCCACAGTGGCCATTCTATAAGGGGTATTCGATAAGGTCCTTGAACCCAGAATTAAATCAATGGAAAACTCAATTTCTTGTTTTGGAGGATGTCCATATAAATCTTCTTGAAACACATCAACATACTATCAAACAATAGGTACATACTATATTTGAAAATTCATTTCCTCACCCACAATTATTTCATTCTCTTCCTCCCTAATAATTGAATTTAGTTGAGCTACTGGGGGTGGATCTAGATAAGAATCAGGTGGTGACGATTCTTCTCTAAAGATAAGGTGTTCTTTATCATCGTTATCCAAAATTGCAACCTCCTTCTTCTTACAATAATTTTTTTCATCATGGTCCAAAACCCAGTCTATACTAAAGATTATATCAAATTCAATCATGGGTATGACGATGAGATCCGCAGATAAAGAACATTTTTATTCCCTAAGGGGAACTTATTCACAGATCCTGGTAGCACTAATACTTCCCTTAAGAGTTTTTACTGACAACTCCCTTATTAAATCAAATTGGAATTATCTAATTTTCTTAGAAAATTGGGAAGATATGAAACAATTCGATGATCCAGAATCAAATAAAGCATTGGATAAACTTGAGGAAACAATTAAAGTACCTGCCACCACATCATTAGAAATTTCAACCTCTATAGTTGTGATTGCATAAGCTTGTCCCTGATCCCTTGGCCTTTTAGGGTGCATATTTCCTTGAAGTTTTGGGCAATCATTATCATAGTGTCCCATCTCCTGACAACTATATCATTGAACAACATTGGCTTCCTTATTCCCTTTGCAATCACTAGCAAGATGGGCTTTCTGACCACATTTATAGCATACTCCTTTTCCTTTTAAGAATGCACCAGGGTGTTTCTTTCCACAATTTTCAAATGGTGGAAATTCAACTCTTCCCTTCTTCCATGTTTCCTTATTTCTTTTCCTAGGGTTTTCAGTAGCCCTCTGATTTTCTTACTTTCCATTAAAGTCATAATACTTAGATAATTCTTTTTCAATCTTGATGGCACAAGAAACTATATCCTCATATGATGAAAAACTTTGGGAGACCAATTCCCGCTGGAGGAATGGATTTAGGCCATTAAAGAATCGATCAATTTTTCTCCTTGGATTTTATATGTAGTCTACAACATGTCTTGCTAATCTTTTGAAGTTAGCTTCGTACCTTGAAACATTATCATCTTCCTTCTACCTCAGATTCAAGAATTGTGTCTCCATATCTTCTCACTGCTCACGAGAGAAAGATTTTTCTAAGAATATTTCCTTAAAATCCCCCCATTCCATCTCTTATATCTCTTCCTCCTCCTTTGTGTTTTGGATTAATGACCACCACTGATCTGAATCTCCCAATAGTTGATATAATGCCATGAAAACCTTCTCTCTTTCATTAAATCCCAATGTGAGAAATATCTTCTCAAGGGAACGTATCCACTAATCTGTTAAAAACGGGTTTGTAGTCCCGTTGAATGGTGGAGGATGTAGTCGCATAAAGCGATCCAACATGGCTCCTCCATGTGGTGGATTAAAATGCTCCATACGGGTAAGGTTATTATTCATAACCTGAGTAAGTTGTGCCAGTATAGATTTGAGTTGCTCAGCACCAGTCACAACACCAGATCCAACATCATTATCTTCCGTCGGAGGAAAATACCTACAGGGGACACGTGCATTCATACGATTTCCATTCCGTCAACTAGGAGCCATATCTAGATAATGTCATATACTATATTAGGTTATGAATCATACTGTATAATCATAACTTAAAAAATACTCAGAAAAATTGAGATCCTATGCATGGAAAATCCCATATTCACAAAAATTATTTCTTTGAAGAATATTTACATTAAACTCCTTCATAATGGCTTGTAAAGAAAATGTGAATTATCTTATGCTTATCCCATGGGAGTGTCATAACCGAGAGTGAAACAAGGCCCGTTGTTGTATACCAGGATACCCCAGGTGCAACCCGAATCTCCTTGTCCGAGCTTTCACACCTAGGTATATCTATGCCATAGCCATCTCTACCTGCTTGTATCCAGATAGGGATTTATTGCTCGAATGATCCACATATTCTATTCCTTAACAAAATAACAGGATTTTCTTGTATGTTTATCCCCAAATACTATATTAGGGACTCTTCCCTAATTCTACTTTTTCTAAATCTAGTTTCCAAGTATTCTACTAAACTTCCTATGATACCAACTATAAGGACCCAACCCTAGTTGCCTAGAGCTGGTGCCTTATTTGATTATGTTGGCATACATACAAGGAATACAAATCCTGAAAGGCCGAGTAGTTTAGTATTATTGGAAACAAGTTACATACATAGGTTGAACATTACAACATGATGGCAAATAAAACACAATTTTAATCTACTAGAAACATCTTATATCCAATATTCTGCTTGCAAATCATTCATAAATTAATTATTCATGTCCTGAGAAAATGAAACATAAGAAACGGGTGAGATCAAATGATCAGTAAGGGTAAGCAATATAGTAGAAGATAATATAAGCATTAGACATGGTGAATAATTGAAAACACATGCCTTTAATAATAAACATGAAACACATTATGGCAGGAATACGAGATGAGTAAATAATGCCATAATAAAACATAATCATGGGTATTATAATAGTCGAATAACCACTTGAACTTCAAATACTATCACCATAATGAGGTAATTTTATATTCTGAACATCATAACCATACCCTCCAAGCCTCGTGCTAGGACCATAAAATAATCATTTTTTCAAGGCCTCATGCCAAGACCATAGTTTGTCTCATGAGACCTACCAATGAATCAAGGGGTTATAGCGGGCCCACCCATCACATAATATGTCCAATGAATTCCTCATATAAGAAGGGATCAACATAAACAACATATACATTCATATTGAAACTATCATATGAAATGTAACTAACTTTCCCCAATCATTAAACATAAAACCCTAACCATTCCGAGTAATATGGTGGATGGTTTTAGGATAGATCATCCACAATAGATTTAGTCATAAACCATTAAATAAAATAGGGTATATGACTTCATAAATTATCAAACCCAAAAATACCATGGAATCAACAAGGGAATTGAATCAAACGAAAATACTCTAATAAAATCATTAATCAATTTTGAGATAAACACTCTTTTATTTTGAAAAGAAGTGTTCTCTTAGAAAATCTTTGAATAAAACCAGAAGTGAAGTAAGATAGTATTTTCATAATAAAATGAGTATTTTTAGAAATATAATGGTTTCCAAAAACATATAATAGAGTTCCCTTGTAAAAAGATATGAATTGGAGAGATTCCCTTGAATCGGGGATGTATTTTGGAAACAATTTTGAAAGTAACTTTTAAAACATGAAACTATCCATAAAATAAAGAAGGTTTCTGGTTTGTAAACATATATATGATACTAAAACAGAATATATGATGAGTACATAACAATACATAAGAATTTCATTGAGTTAATTAGACAATGAATGTATCCCGAATGAAAATGGATGTTCGGGTGAAAAAACCCTTACCTTAACTTCGAACGTGTTCCTCTATTGAACTTAATATCCTAGAATATGAAATTATACTTATAAATAAATTATTTAATAACCTATTATACATATATTTAGTTTATCATAATTCTTTTTAGTTCATTTATACCCTTATTTCTAAGTTATTATATCAAATTTCATTGTTCTGGGGTGTTCGTTTTCATTATTTTTATAATCGGTTCACTTGTTTTTAAGTAATGGAGTTCATGTGTAAAGGTTATAAATCTCCAGGTTTGGAATTATATATTATTTATGAACATAAAGAGTTGGTAATTTTCATTTCTATCATTTGGTTATATGCAATGAGGAAGAATAATTAGATGAAAACCACTTCGATTATTCAGCGGTATTTGGATTATTATGAACTAGTTTTGTCATATAACTTAATTATATGTACTTATTCTGGTTCCTGAATATTAATTATGTTATAATAATTCTATTATAGTCCGGTTCAACCATAAATATGGTTTCATGAATAGTAATGAAGAATAAATTGAAGAACGAAACTTCATCGTCCACGAAGGCTATAAATTGGAACCTCATGGGCGTTGATTTCATTTTAAAAAAATAAAATGGAGGGTGAAATAATATTTATGATGGTTCATCCAATAACCTGATATAATTACATTATATAGATTATACTGGAGTTATCATGATCATTTGGAAGGCAAAGGTGAGGAGAGAAAAATAAAAGAGATGATCTTGAAAATAAAATAAAAGTTAAGAGATCCCTGATGAAAATTTGGCAGCCTAACAGCGTCACTTAAAATTTCATAAAATCAATTGATGAGAAAAAAAGGGTATCTCATCATATTGAAATACAATGTAAAGTAAGAATAATAAATAAAATCAAACCCCAACATATGAGAAATTAATTTCAAATAGCTACCATAAAATAAGTGTCGACTTAATGAAGAGAATGAAAGATTCCCTTACCTTATAGAATAACTCCTAGATCTTGAAGGATGGGACCCTGGGGGCTTAGTGACACCTTGGGAGGACTTATATAGAGGTAAAACCACCAGTTAATCAAATATGAGGGATTTGTAATGAATGAAAACGAATGGATGAGTGGGTATTTATAGAAAAAGAGAGGTAATTTTTTAATAATTTCAAAGGGACACCTCATTAGTTGTTTTTGCCAAACCAAGGGCTTTCCCATGGTATTTTCCCATGGTTTAAGCCACTTGAGACACCTCATGTCATATGTTACCATAAAAAAGTCAACCATACTTTTATATTTAATTATTATATCATCATGATGTCATTAAACTACCGAAAACTCAAAACTGTATTTTTCTTATTCATGAAAAATTCATATATTTTAGGAAAATCCAAAAAATTCACCCCTACCATTTTTCGACTTGTAGAATTAAAAAGTAAAATCAATTTTTCAAAAATAATTTTCATAATATTATTAATTTAATTTTTAAATAAGTTCATAGATAATTCAAAAAATAACAATCTTAAAGTGTAATTAGTTTTATTTCTCATTGAAAAACTAATTAAGATCTCATTATCTTAATTCCTTAAGAAAATAAAATAATATTATTATTTACTATTCATAAGGGTCATATTACTATTCATATTAATTTTCATAGGGGTATGTTACTATTCACAAAAAATCAAGTTTGTTCTACCAGACTTCGAATGACTTTCTGAACACAACTCTAGATGACCATTTTTTGAAATTCAAAACATAGAAGAGGGAAAGTTGTTTTTAATGGATAGATTATAAAATTGAATTCTATATTTATTTTCAAACCTTGGGGTGTTACATTCTCCCCTACTTAAAAAAATTTTGTTCTCAATATTTAGAGAATATTACCTAAAATGATTCTGGTATGTCCTTAACATAAGCTAATCAGGCTCCCATGTTGCTTCCTCTATCTTATGGTTCCTCCATAGAACCTTTACTAGTCGAGTGGTCCGATTTATCAATACTTGTTCTCTAGTATCAAGAATCGTGATAGGCTCTTCAAAATAAGATAGATCGGGATCAAGTTCTACTTCTTCATAAGTGAGTACATGTGTTGGGTCTGGCATGTACTTTATTAACATTGACACGTGGAATAAATTATGAACCTTGGAGAGACTTGGAGGCATTTCCAAATGGTAATCTATGGCTCCAATTTGGTCCATAATTTCAAAAGGTCCTATGTACATGGGACTAAATTTTCCCTTCTTACTGAATCTTATAATACCCTTCCATGGAGATACCTTTATGAAAACATGATCACCTTCTTGAAACTCCAAATCCTTCCTTCAATTATCTGCATAGATCTTTTACCTACTTTGAGATAGTTTGATATGGTTATGGATAATCTTCACCTTCTCCTTTGTTTCTTCAACAAGTTTGGGGCCCATGAGATTTCTTTCACCAACATCATCCCAGAAAGTTGGTGTACAACATCTCCTCCAATATAATGCTTCATAGGATTCCATATGAATACTTGAATGAAATCTATTGTTGTAGGAAAATTTTACAAGAGGTAAATACTGATCCCACATTCCTTGAAAAGTGAACAAGACCTTATCATGTCTTCCAATGTTTGAATAGTCGGTTCTGATTGTCCATCCGTTTGTGGGTGGTAGGCAGTGCTCAAATGAAGATTAGTATCTAGGTACTTCTGAAGACTTTTCTAAAATCTTGATGTAAAATGTGGATCACGATCAGAAACAATCGATAGGGGTACTCCATGAAGTCTCAGAACTTCATTAATATACAGTATTTCTAGACGTTCAAGTGGTAGATCTTCTATTATAGCAAGAAAATGTGCTGACTTGGTAAGACGATCAACAATAACCCATATTGCATCATTCCTTCTAGGAGTATTTGGTAGTCCCAGACAAAGTCCATCGTGATATTATCCCATTTCCACTCAGGTATGGGAAGAGGTTGCAATAATCCTCCAGGTTGTTGCCTTCCAGCTTTCACTGGTTGACAAACCATACATGTTAACACAAAATCAACTATCTCCCTCTTCATGTTGTCGCACCAAAATTGTTCATTCAAATCTATATACATCTTAGTGCTACCAGGGTGTATAGAGAAATTGGAACTATAATATCATCCAACAATTCCATTTTTAGATCAGGTATATCGAGAACACAAAGTATCTTCCCAAATTTTAAAATTCCATCTTCATATATAAAGTCACTCAATCTCCCATCATTCGCAGCTTTAATCTTATTTTGAAACTCGTCATCATCAGCCTGAGAACTTTTTATCCTTTTTTAGTAAAGATGGTTTGGCAACCATTTGAAAAAGCATTGATGTTTCACCTTACATGGTTATTCCCATATCCATATTTACTAGATCCATGAAAATAGGATCCCTTTTAACTCTCATCTTGTTCAAAACTCCATGTTTATTTCGGCTCAAAGCATCTGCCACCTTATTTTCCTTCCCCGAGTGGTAGTGTATCTTGCAATCATAATTCTGGAGGAGTTCAAACCATCTCCTTTGCCTCATGTTGACTTCTTTCTGTGAGAAAATATACTTCAAAATCTTGTGATCAGTATAAATCTCACATTTTTCACCATAGAGATAATTTCTCCATATCTTCAAAGAAAATATTATAGTAGCTAACTCAAGATCATGATTAGGATAGTTTTTCTCATGAATTTTTAACTTTTGTGATGCATAAGAAACAACCATATCATTTTGCATAAGGACAAAACTAAGTCCTTTCTTTGGAGCATCAATATAAATAACAAACTCGTCATTCCCCGATGGTAGAGTCAATATAGGAGCATTGACTAATCTTCTCTTCAGTTATTCGAAACATTCTTCACAATATTTTTTCCAAACAAATTTAACCCCTTTTCGTGTGAGCTTCATCAGCGGGTTAGCCAGTCGGGCAAAATTATGCATGAAACGCCAATAATAACCTACTAAGCCAATAAAACTGCATAACTCTGTTATGTTTGTTTGCGTGAACCAATCTTGGATTGCCTTTTTCTTCACAAGATCTACTAGGATTCCATCCTTAGAGACAATATGGCCAAGAAATGAAATCTCCTAAAGCCGGAATTCACACTTGCTAAAATTCCCATATAATTCATGTCTTCTAAGAGTCTTTAGGATAATGCCCAAGTGATTTTCATGATCTTCATAGATTTTGGAGTATACAAAGATATCACCAATAAATACCACTACAAAATCATCGAGATATTCCTTGAAAACTATGTTCATTAGATCAATGAAGACAGAGGGTGCATTAATCAATCCAAAAGGCATTACTATAAACACGTAATGCCCGTACTTGGTTTGAAATGCTGTTTTCGGAATGTCTTCCTTCTTCACACTCAACTGATGATATACTGATCGAAGGTCAATCTTTGAAAACTATTGAGCTTCATATAGTTGGTCAAATAAATCATCAATGCGAGGTAGGGGATAATTTTTCTTTATTTTTATAGCATTGATCTCCCTATAGTCGATACATAACCTAATAGATTCATCTTTCTTCTTAACAAAAAGGATAGGGGCTCCCCATGGAGAAAAACCAGGGCGAATAAATCCCATATTACTAAATTACTCTGGTTGTTTCTTTAGTTACACTAATTCCATAGTGAAAATTCTATAAGGGGTCTCCGATATAGGCCTTGAACTAGGAATTAAATCAATGGAAAACCCAATTTATCATTCCGGAGGATGTCCAAGTAAATATTCAGGAAATACATCAACATAATCTCTCACAATAGGTATATCCTCTATTTAAAAATTCCTTTCCTCACCCATAGTTATTTTATTCTATTACTCCCCAATAATTAAATTTAGTTGAGCTACTGGGGGTGGATCTAGATAAGAATCAGGTGGTGATGATTCTGCAATAAAGATAAGGAGTTCTTTATCATCGTCATAAAATATTTTAAACTCCTTCTTCTTACAATAAATTTTTGCGTCATGGTTTGAAATCCAATCCACACCGAGGATTATATCAAATTAAATCATGGGTAAGATGATGAGATTAGCGGATAAAGAAAATTTATATGCCCTAATGGGAACTGATTCACATAACTTTGTAGCAATGATACTTCCCTTAAGAGTTTTGACTGATGACTCCCTTGTTAAATCAAATTGGAAATATATGATTTTCTATGAAAACTGGGAAGATATGAAACATTGTGATCATCTAGAATCAAATAAAGCATTGTCTAAACATAAGGAAACAATTAAAGTACCTCCCACCGCATCATTAATAACTTCAACCTCTGCAGTTTTGATTGCATAAGCTTGTCCCAGATCCCTTGGCCTTTTCTATTGAATATTTCCTTGATGTTTTGGACAATCATTTGAATAGTGTCCCATATCCCGACAACTATAGCATTGAACATCATTGGATTCCTTCTTACCTTTGCAATCACCAGTAAGATGGCCTTTCTGAACACATTTGTAGCATACTCCTTTTTCTTTTAAGCACGCACCGAGTTGTTTATTTCCACAATTGTCACAAGGTGGAAATTCAACTCTTCCCATCTTCCTTGTCTCCTTATTTCCATTCCCAGGGTTTTCAACAACCCTATTCTTTTCTTCCATTCCCTTAAAGTTATAAGACATAGAAATTTTTTTTTCTATCTTGATGGCACATTAAACTATATCCTCATATGATGAAAAAATTTGGGAGACCAGTTCCCACCGGATGAATGACTTTAGGCCATCAAAGAATCGATCAATTTTTCTCATTGGATTTCGTATATAGTCTACAACATGTCTTGCTAATCTTGTGAAGTTATCTTCATACCTTGAAACATTCTCATCTTCATTCTACCTTAGATTCAATAATTGTTTCTCCATATTTTCTCGCTGCTCACTAGGGAAATATTTTTCTAAGAATATTTCCGTAAAATCCATCCATTCCATCTCTTCTATCTCTTCCTCCTCCTTTGTGTTTAGGATTAATGACCACCACTGATCCGCATCTCCTGATAGATGATATACTTCCATGAAAACCTTCTCTCTTTCATTACATCCCAAAGCAAGAAATATCTTCTCAAGGGAACATATCCACTGCTCTGCTACAAACGGGTTTGTAGTCCCATTGAATGATGGAGCCTATTGTCGCATAATGCGATCCAGCATGGCTCCTCTATGTGGTGGATCCGGTTTCTCCATACGGGTAAGGATATTATTCATAACCTGAGTATGTTTTCCCAGTATAGTTATGAGTTTCTCAGCACTAGTCACCACACCAGAGCCAACATCATTATCTTGTGTCAGAGGAAAATCCCTACAGGGAACACGTGCATTCGTACGATTTCCATTCCATCCACTAGGCCCTATATCTAGATAATGGCATACACAATATTAGGTTATGAATCATAATGTATAATCTTAACTTAAAAAATACTCAGAAAAATTGAGATCCTATGCATGGAAAATCCCATATTCACAAAAATGGTTTATTTGAAGAATATTTACATTAAACTCCTTCATAATGGGTTGTAAAGAAAATGTGAATTATCCTAAGCGTATCCCCTAGGAGTGTCATAACCAATAGTGTAGTAAGGCCTGTTGTCGTATACCAGGATACACTGGGTCAAGCCTGAAACTTTTTATCAGAGCTTTCACTCCTAGGTATATCTGTGCCAGAGCCACCTCTACTTGCTCGTATCCAGACATGGATGTATTGCTTTAATGATCCACATAATCAATTCCTTACCAAAATACAATGACGTTCTTGTATGTTTATCCTCAATGACTATCTTAGGGAATCTTCCCTAATTCCAATTTTTCTAAATCTAGTTTCCAATTATTCTACTAAACTTACTCTGATACCAACTGTAAGGACCCAACCCCAATTGCACAGAGTCGGTTCCTTATTTTATTATGTTGGCATACTTACAAGGAATACGAATCCCGAAATACCGAGTTGTTTAGTATTATTGGAAACAAGTTACATACATAAGTTTAACATTACAACATGAAGGGAAACAAAACTCTATTTTAATCCACTAGAAACATCATGTCTCTTAGATTATGCTTGCAAGTCAGTCATAAATTACTTCTTCATGTCCAAAGAAAATTAAACATAAGAAAGGGGTGAGCTCAAATGCTCAGTAAGAGTAAGCGATATAGGGGAAGATAATATAAACATTAGACATGGTGAATAATTGAAAACACATGCCTTTAATAATAAACTTGAAACACAATATGGAAGGAATATGAGATGAGTAAATAACTCCATAATAAAACAAAATCATGGGTATTCTAATAGTTGAATAACCACATAAACTTGAAATACTAGCATCATAATGAGGGATGTTCATATGCGGGACATCATAACCATACTTTCCAAGCCTCATGCTAGGACCGTAGCATAATCATTTTTTCAAGGCCTCGTGCCAAGACCATAGTTTGTCTCATGAGACCAACAGATGCATCGAGGGGCTATAACGGACCCCACACGTCACATAATAAGTCCGATGCATTCCTCATATGAGTGGGGATCAACATAAAAAACATATATATTCATATTGAAACTATCATATGAAATGTAACAAACTTTCCGCAATCATTAATCATAAAACACTAACCATTCATAGTAATATGGTGAATGGTTTTAGGATAGATCATCCACAATAGAGTTAGTCATAAACCATTAAATAAAATATAGTATATGACTTCATAAATGATTAAACTCAATAATTCCATGGAATCAACAAGATCATTAAATAAAATGAAAATACTCTCATAAAATCATTAATCAATTTTAAGATAGATATTCTTTTATTTTGAAAAGAAGAGTTCTCTTGGAAAATAATTGTATAAAACCAGAAGTGAAGTAAGATAGTATTTTCATAATAAAATGAGTATTTTTATAAAGATAATGGTTTCCAAAAACAGATTATAGAGTTCCCTTGTAAATAGATATGAATTGGAGAGATTCCCTTGAACTGGGCTTGTATTTTGGAAACAATTTTGAAAGTTCCTTCAAAAACGTGTAACTATACATAAAATAAGGTAGGGTTATGGTTTGTAAAAATATATATGATTCTAAAATAGAATATATTATGAGAACATAACAATACATAAGAATTTAATTGAGACAATTAGACAATTAATGTATCCCGAATGAAAATGGATGTTCAGGTGGAAAACCCCTTACCTTAACTCTGAACGTGTTGCTCTCTTGAACTTAAGCTCCTAGAATATAAAATTATACTTATCAATAAATTATTTAAGAACCTATTAGAGATGTATTTAGTTTATCATAATTCTTCTTAGTTCATTTATACCATTATTTCAAGGTTATTATATTGAATTTCATTATTCTGGGTTGTTCGTTTTCTTTATGTTTATAATCGGCTCACTTGTTTTTAAGTCATGGAGTTCATGTGGAAAGGTTATAAATCTCCAAGATTGGAATTATAAATTATTTATGAACATAAAGAGTTGGTAATTGTCATTTCTATCATTTGGTTACATGGAATTAGGAAGAATCGTTAGATGACAACCACTTCGATTATTCATCGGTATTTGGATTATTATGAACTAGTTTTGTCATATAACTTAATTATATGTACATATTCTGGTTCCTGATTATTAATTATGTTATTATAAATATTTTATAGTCTGTTTCAACCATAAATATGGTTTCATGACCAGTACAACGAATGTTCGTCGTCCACGAAGGCTATAAATTGGAACCTCATGGACGTTGATTTCATTTATAAAAAATAAAAGGGAGGGAGTAAGAATATTTATGATGGTTCTTCCATTAAAATGACATAATTACAGTATATAGATGATACTAGAGTTAACATGATCATTTGGACAGAGGAGGTGAGGATAGAAAATTAAAAGAGATGAACTTGAAAATAAAAGAAAAGTTAAGAGATCCCTTATGAAAATTCGGTAGTCTAACGACGTCACTTAAAATTTCATAAAATAAAATGATGAGAACAAAAGGGTATCTCATCAAATTGAAATAAAAAGGATAGTAAGTGGAATAAATAAAATCAAACCTCAACAAATGATAAAGGAATTTCAAATAGCCAACATAAAAGAAGTGTCGACTTAAAGAAGAGAATGATGGATTCCCTTACCTTGTAGAATAACTCCTAGATCTTGAAGGACGAGACCTTAAGGACTTAGGGTCACCTTAGGAGGACTCCTAGGGAGGTAAAACCACCAGAGTTTCGAGGATTAGGGATTTGGAATGAATGAAAACGAATGGATGGGTGGGTATTTATAGAAAAAGAGAGGTATTTTTTTAATAATTTCAAAGGGACACATCATTAGTGGTTTTTGCCAAACCATGGGCTTGCCCCTAGTATTTTCCCATGGTTCAAGCCACACGGGACACATAATGTCATAAGTTAATATACACAAGTCAACTATAATTTTATATTTAATTATTACATCATTCTGATGTCATTAAACTACCGAAAACTCAAAACTGTATTTTTACTATTCATGAAAAATTCATGTATTTTAGAAAAATCCCAAAAATTCATGCTTACCATTTTTCAATGTGTAGAATTTTAAAGTGAAATCCATTTTTCAGAAATAATTTTCTAAATATTATTAATTTAGTTTTTAAATAAGGTCATACTTATTTTGAAAAATAATAATCTTAAAGTTCAATTAGTTTTATTTCTCATTGAAAAACTAATTAATATCACATTATCTTACTTCCTTAAGAAAATAAAATAATAATATTATCTTCTATTCATAAGGGTCATATTACTATTCATACGGGTATGCTACTATTCACCAAAAATAAAGTTTGTTCTATCAGACTCTAAATGACTTACTGAACACAACTCTAGATGACCATTTTCTAAAATTAAAAACATAGAAGAGGAAAAGTTGTGTTTAATGGATAGATTATAAAATTGCATTCTATATTTATTTTCAAAACCCTGGGGTGTTACAGTTTACTTGTTTAGTTTCCATTTTTCTATATCAACATGATAACTATAATATGTAGCAACTGTTGGTTAGAAAATGACACCATTGATATGTATATTGACATGTATGACCTGTTATGGAAGCATTCTAATTGTTTAGTAGTGGTTTCAAGTGATTGATGGCATGCTGTCTATTTACGTTTCACTACTATTGTTTCTATTTTTCTTCGGTTGGTTATCTTCTACTGATTCTAATTCCACTCTTGGGTTTGGATCGAGTATTCTGAGTCATTTATTTTCATTGCATGTTATATATTATTACTTAGACCAGTACCATTATTATAATCTGTGAGGGTATAGACTCCCCAGTATACCTGTTACACCCTTACTGCTAGTCGAAAACCTTTTTCATTCGGGGAGGTGCACCTAATGTAGTAACACTCAACCCATTTAGTACAGTTTAGGTGACTTTTTTGGGTCCGAGATGTTACAAAGTGGTATTAGAGGAGTTTATTCTTGAACAGGATTTAATAGAATATTTTTAATGAATACTAATGATATTTAGAATGCCTCTTTATTTACGTTGGTTTTACTATTTTGGATATGGTATACTAGAGATAAGTTGTTTTTGGAATTGGGTTCCTAGCTTGTGCTTGGGTGCCTACCACCCTGTTTACGAGGGATGGAGCAAGTTACCTTGGATCAGAATTCCTGTTTTTCTATTTCTTTGATTATAGTTTATAAGATTTCCAACTCGGTGGCTCACTTGGTTGCGATGTTATTGATTTTGATATGTAACCCTTGACCTAGTGCGGTAAGGGAGAATTGTAACTTGACCCATTATGGAAAGGTGAGTTTTCGTGGCTTTTGATAGGCACATTTTTATGGTATTTCAATTTCATATCTACATGTATGCTTTGTGATGTGGTAATACCATGTGAAAAATATCAAATTCCATGCTTCAATGCTTTTGAGATGTGATAGGTGAAATTATTGAAAGAATTTATATTTTATTTTAATGTACTATGACAATATTTATATATTGTGAATTTCATGTGGCTGGAGATTTGTTCTTGGATCTTGTACAAGAAGACAAGTACTTTGGTTGAGGTGATTTTGATAATTAGAATTGGCATAATCATTAATGGGTTTGAGGAAACATTGGTTGTTAGGATGGGAATAACCTGAGGTACTTTTGATACTTGGCTCTGTTGAGGGCGGGTAAGGAGGCGATGAGGCTAGGATGTTGTGGGTTGCGATGGGGGGAGAGTAAGGGTAGTTGTTATATGCTGCCTATTTACTTCTTTCCTTCGCTATGTGATATATATATATATATACTGTTATATATGTGGGCTATTTGACCATTATGGTATTCAGAGGGGTTCCTCCTAGAAGATTCGGATGGAGCATTAGGAAGGTGATGGTACAATGTCGCAAGAGCATGATCAGGTTCCAACACATGAGGGATAGGTAGAGCATGAGATGCAGGAACAAGCTTTAGGAAATGATCAGGTTTAGGATCTAGTGCAGGAAGGGAAACAACTGGGTTTGGCAGCATTCTGTCCGTTGCTAGACAAGAAACTCCGAACTATCCTGGTACATGTATTATAGTGTATCTATAGAGGTTCGCAAGGTACAGATCCATCTTGGGCCTATCTGATGTGAGATTTCTAGTCGCAGCACCTGCCAATTTTTTAGGGTGATGGTGGTCCACAGGCAGCTGAGAACTAGATAAAGAGTCTGATGATGATCTTCGATCAGATCGAGATGCCTCCTGGACAGAGGGTAAGACTAGCGATGTACATGCTGAGAGGACCAGAGAAGCATTGGTGAGATGTGTAGGTTTAGGCTCACAGACACAAAGGACTAGAATGGAAGGAATTTGTGGATATTTTATTCAATCACATTTGTTCATAGACACCGAGGACAGAGATATCTCGGGAGTTCTTGAGACTTCAGTAGGGTGACATGTACATCATGGACTATGAAAATACTTTCACTGAGATGTCTCTCTTTGCAAATGGTATGGTAAGAGATGACTCGGAAAGGGTGAGGTGCTTCAAGGATGGATTACGACACTCCATTAAGATCTAGGTAAATATCTTCAGTATGGGTTCATTCTCAAAGGCAGTGAATCAGGTGATCATAGTAGATGGAAATGAGAAAGTGTGGTATCACATAGGCCAGACGATGACTTCAAGTGATGGTTTAGATAGTAAAAAGTGAGGATGAGATGAGTTTTAGAAGCTCAGTCAAAGAAAGAACTCATCTAGACCACCTCAACACGTCTCTTTAGTGGTTTGATTTTAGTTTGGGTTGCCAGAGCATATCCAGACTCTGTGCAATATGATTCCAAAGGAGATCCAGGTATATGGACTGGTTGATAATCCTGAGAGGTTTTGTAGGAAACCTTCTCAAATGACCAGTAATCAGGGAACATGACAGACTGTGGAATCTAGAGTCGGTTAAAGTTTGGTACCATGAGAGGGTAGTTGAGTTTTAGCTACAAAAGGAGGACATGACAGAGATAGTGGGACCCCACTGAGGGGTCAATGGCCAGTGACTAGTGCAGCACCACAGGGAGGACAAGAATCATGTAGCCATGTGTTAGGTCAGGTGAACTTCATGGAGCTTCCAGGGGCTGAGTAGGCTGGTGAGCCGATGATGATTAGAGGTACACTGTGTGCGTGTCCATGACTTCCTTTTTTCTTTTTGTAATGACCTATTTTGTCTTGTCTATCTTGATTGCACGAGGTCCACACAATATATATTGACTTACTAGATGCCAGTTCGTGGGATTGACACCATTTCAGGTGTGTGATATATATATATATATATATATATATATGTGTGTGTGTGTGTGTGTGTGTTTGTGTGTGAGAGATGTATAGCATCAGGATCATTGAGTATGTGGGTTGAATGAGGTTTCATGGGCATCGGGGCAACGAGGATGCAGATTACTTGAGGTGAAAGGCACCAGGCTTTGTTTTGAGCATCCATGGGATGTATGACCTTATGGAGGCAGACACCGACGCGGTGTGTGATACATTTGGGTGTCAGAAATGACATGGGAGCACCAATGATGTGTTGGGGGTGGCGATGCGTCATGGGAGGACTGTGAGTCTAGGAAATAGGATGTTTGACCTTTTCTTGGTTTGAGTTTTTTCAACTACAAACAGAGTTAAGAATCTATTAAGGTGGGGAGCCCCTTGAGGAATTTAGACAGAACCTTAAAGACCGGGGTAGTTTTGGTTAATTTGATCGGGATGGGTATGTTCGGTGCCATCTCAAGGTTTTGTTTGATATCTTGGGAATGGTCTATGTTAAGGTGGCGAGATTTTAAGAACCTTGGATTTTGGAACATGTCAAAATACTAAACCTGTTTGAATGTTTGTTATTTCCGTTAGTTTGAAATGTATTTTGACTTGTTTCTGAGAAAACTGGGAAAATCTGGGAAGGTCTAGAAATTTCCTAATTACATTCCATGTACTCTAAAGTACTCTCGATGTGTGGGTTTGGCATGTAATATCCAAGTGTGGACCAAGTACATGTTGTTTAGTGACCGTGTAAAAATTTCTTACTACACGACGTGTAGTTTTTCAAGACACTCTGTGTATCTATCTTCCACGTACCAGTTGAATCTTAGTCGTGGGATGACCTGTGTGGCGCATCCAAGATCTGTGGATACCTCTGCTTAAGTCGGAGTATAGAGAAGGCTACTACATTACATGTAGTCCTTCATACACACGGTGTACTTTTATTTTTATTCTTTTCTATGGGAGGGTGTCGTGTATAATTTTTGGAAAATTCTTATTCTTTCCCAATTTTGCAACATTTCCATTTTAAAATCACAAAGAACATAACTTACCCTAGAATCATCATCCGACATCCGTTATTCAATCCGTCAGGATCTATGGGATCGCATCATAAAGGCTAAACCCACACAACCTCTTTATTCTTGTTTCCTTCCCTCACACAATGCAGTTTCCATTAGAGAAGAATTTCTAGAATTTGAAGGCAATGTATATCTAAGAAGATCGTCTGTGAATTGGAACTCGATATTAGACATGCCTACATCTACGAGTTTCTTGTAGGTGGTCCCTAACTTCTTTCATGTTTTCATTTTCATTTAAGGGTTGCGGATTTTGAGCATGACGCCGGTTATTGAGAGAGACCCTTGTTTAATTATATGGAAATGACTGTATATATTGTGGGATACCATTGGGTATTCCCTTATCCTATTATTCTAGAGAGAGGTTGGGTAATAGGTCACCACCCATTTAGGTCATTATAGCCTAGCATTCCAAAATGGTTATATTTGAATAGCTGTGAATTAAACTACTGAGTTTGAATTTTTAACAATGTTTAAGTTTTTTAGAGACTTTCATGACTTCAGTGTTGGTTTGGGACAACACATAGCTAGTTAAATTCAACCGTTTAGTTTGTTTTTCCATTTTAATGTTTTTATTTGGATTATATATATGTGATGTGTGATATTACATTTGTTTAAACGTTTGAGTTGTGTTGCGAATATCCTGAATATTGTTAAGTGATGTTGATCATAGGTTGGTCAGGGCCTAAGTTACTTATGGTGAGGCCATCAAACATGAGAGACATGGTCATAGGGACAGGAGTTGTCAGATGTGTTGTGGATTGGTAACTTATTTTGGTGATTATCACTCACCCAAAAATTTGAGTAGTGTGCACATCGGTATACTCTAGGATGAGGTGGTTTTGGGAACTCGTTGGGTAGAGGCCCCCAATAGATGCAGTTAGGTTCAATTGGTTTGGGGGTGCTTTCCATAGGTAGCCACATGGAAGGTGAGGAGCCTTTAGGGGATAACATTGAGGCTATCTGGTTAGGGGTAGAGGCTCGCTGTGATTTGAGGGCAGACATCATTTTCCCTTTGGTTACTAATTTGAGGGAATAAATTGTTGTATGTTCGGTTACTGATTTGAGGGTAGACATCGCTGTCCCTCCAATTCCTATTTTTGGATAGGTATCACTACTCATTTAGTTGTTGTGCCATGGTAAGGTAAAGCCTTTAGAATAAGGATACTATTGTTTGGATGTGCCTTCGGGACATCAGTACTTGAGTCATGGGGTGTCAGGAGGCGCATGGTGCTGGGTTAAATGATAGAGATTCTGGCGTTGGCCAAAGAAGGTGGCACTCCATGGATGCTAATTTGAACTAGTAGAGTTTTATATTTATTTTTAATCATGATGTTTACTTATTTCCTTATAAATGAATACCTTGTTAAACACTTATACTAGGTACGCACCATTGGGTGGTATCCTATTGAGATTCATCTCTCACCCTACATGGTCCCTTCAGGACGTGTGTATACATTATGGATTTACGTGTATAAAATAGACCATATTAATGATATAGATTTTATTAGCTATTTCATGGAGATGGTATGGACCTTGAGGCCATGACTAGATGGAGTCTAGTTGTTTAGTTTCCATTTTTATGTATCAGCATGCTTACTTTAATATGTAGAAAATTTTGGTTAGCCGTTGGTTCCATTTGTATATATATTGACATGTATGACCTGTTATGAATGCATTATTGTTGTTTAGTAGTGGTTGAAAGTGATTTATGGAATGCTCTCTATTTACTTTCCACTACTATTTTTTCTATTTTACTTTCATTTCTTATCTTATATTGATTGTGATTCTGCTCTGTGGGTTTTTTTCAAGTCTACTAAGTCATTTATTTCCACTATGTTTTTTATATTATTACTTAGAACAGTACCATTATTATCCTCTAAGAGGGTATAGCCTCCCTAATATACCTTTTACAACGTCACAGCATGTTTTTAATCTTCAGTGTTCAGGGAGGTGCGCCTAAGGTAGTAACAGCCGACCTGTTTTGAACTGTTCGGGTGGCTATTTGGGTCTGGGAAATTAGAAGTTAGCTATGGGAGATAAGGTTTTTTATGAGTGACTCCTCAGTTTGTGAAGATATATATGAGGAATAAGTGAAAGCTAA
Organism: Viscum album; assembly: GCA_963277665.1. Classification (NCBI taxonomy): domain Eukaryota; kingdom Viridiplantae; phylum Streptophyta; class Magnoliopsida; order Santalales; family Viscaceae; genus Viscum; species Viscum album. Next base: position 1,810,918,130 of record OY728142.1, on the reverse strand, counting down.
CACCTAATGTTTTTGGACCCTTTGATATAATCTTGTGGATAGGGGTAGCAAAATATCATCTAGACCCCCTTCTCACTATTAATGTATGAATGATGTGTTCCATACATCACACCTTCATAGGTACATAAAGAACCTAACCCTTGTTTTTTTATTGTAAGGACATTGATATGGGGAACCATAAATCTTATGAGGAGCATCTGGTGTGGATTATAGATTAATGTGAGGAGGTTTTGTGAGAAAATATTGTACCACTTGTTCGGATCAAGTGGCAACATGGATGGATCCAAGAGGAAACATGAGGAAGAGAGTCTAATGTTCAATCTTAGTGGCCTAATTTGTTTGAGAAAGTTATCCAGATATACTTCTCAATGGTGAGAACTTGATAGAGGAAGATAATTGTAATATCATGAATTTATAAATATAATAAAACCCTATTTGTTAATAATTTATAAGTATTTATATGTGAAAATGTAAAATTTTAATAAAAGTCATTTGATAAATGTTTTAAAGTCTTCACATAAGGGTAAAACCCTAGTTAGAACCTTTGAATATTAAATTTAATATTTTTAGAGTTAGGTGTTTTTTAGTGAGAGATTCTAATGCATTAAGAGCCTCTCTGAAGACAGAATAAAAATATTAAAAATATTATATTATTCATGTTTGATTCATTTGTAATAATTAAACATCCCTCAAATTGTTTGTTTTATGAGAAATTTGAGACAACTGTTAGGCTTGAGATTCATTTTTAACTCTAGGTGGGGTATAACATTTGTGAGTGTCATACATTTGGTCATATCACACATGAAAATATTTTATTTAATATTTTTATTACATTATATCAAAAATAATTAAATATCCCCCAAATGATGCATCAAATGAGAAATCCGAGACCACTATTGGGCTTGGGATGTGGGGAGTACCCTAGGCGGGTGATAATGTTTATGTGTATTAAGGATTTGGTAAGATCACATTTGAGAATAACTTATTTAATATTTTTAGTACATTATTATTTTTTAAAAATAATTTAATATCTACAAAATGGCATGTCAAATGAAAAATTAGACACCATCGTTATGTTTAGAATGTGGGTTTTACCTTAGGTGGGATTTTATTTTTTCAGTCATCATGCATTTGGTCAGATCTAACCTAATTTTAAGTTATTTAGTATTTATTTATATTATTATTTTATTAAATTTAACTAAAAATTCTTTAAAAATAATGTCCTTCTCCAACGTCAAATATCCTCTATTTTGGCACCATTGATTTATATAACCTTCCAATTTGAATAGATTTGAGTCGTTTCAATTGGAAACACCGTAATAATATTAATTAAAGCACCCAAAATATATTTTTAGGTGAAATAGTGATGGAAACCGGTGTTTTAAATTTTAGGTATTAATTTATGTGATTTTGGGTTTTGAGTACCGGAGTCACCCCACCCTTTTTGTTGTTTGACCCTCTTGAATCAGAACGGTCCTAATGCACCCTGCAAATGATTGATGAATTCTTCATCGATGTTCTTCCCCTATGATCCAGGAATGAAAGATAATTTTATCCTATAATTGTTGTATGAAAAATAAGGTGAATTTTCATGAATTTATTTTACTCTAATAATTTATTAATTTATCCTATATCTTTATTAATTCTAAAAATATGAAAAATGGGTATAATTAAAATATATATAGTTATGCCTAAATTTTATAGGAATAATTGACAAGAAATTATCAAAAGAATAACTTTTATGACATGTGATAATAAAAACATATTATTAAAGGTTAATTTATATAAATTATCAAAAGAATTTTTAGTGAGATATTATCATCTATAATTTTAAAGAATTATCAAATGATAATTACATTGAATTATCAATACAAAATTATTAAAAAAATTAAACTTGGAATCATCAAGGGATAATCCACATGGACTTCAAAGATTTATCATAGAAATTACTAAATAATAATATTAGTGAAATTATAAAATTATAATTATGAAATTCTATCAAAAGATAATTATGCCAAATCATTAATGAATAATTTATAAAAATTATCAGAATTTAAATATTATGAATTTGTCAAAAGATAATTATCAAATGATAATTAGATCAAATTTTCAAATGATAAATGTGTAAAATTATTGAATATAATATTTTGGTAATATAAAATGATAATCTATTAATATCATCAAAAAATAATTATCAATGAAAAATTATCAAAAGATAATTATTGAAATTATCAAATGATAATTATGAGTTTATTATACGATAAATTATTATAAATATAAAAAATATAATTATAAAATAATATTTTATGAGAAATTATCTAAAGATAAACATTAAAAGATAATTTATTATAAATAATTAAGTGATAATTTTAGAGTGGTAATTTTTGAGAAATTATCATAAGACAATTATTCTTGAGGAGAATATTGTGAGTTTATACGTTGATCTAAAATATATATTGGAAATTTTCTAGGGGATGGAAAATATAATCACATGTGATATTTTGATTTCTTTTTGAAATAAAATATTTGGTTTTGGTTCTAGGAACACTTGAGGAATCTCAATTTTGGATGTGTCGATGTTTAAGATAATAGGGCTGCGAAGAGGTTTTCTTGACTGGTTTATCAGTGCCTTTGACATCACTGACATTGAGGTAGGAAGTTCCATAACTTTTCTTGCTATTGTTTACACAGGTTTACATACTTGATTTATGTGTTGTATTATTTGATAATGTTATCTACTTGTGATGGCATGTGTGTGTAGCCCATGATATGGTATGATTTGATTCCCTGAGATTTATGTAATAACTTGATTCCATGATAATGTTTGATTCACATGTTGATGTATATTATGATGTTATATTACTCAGGAGGTGTTCTATGGTTGTTATCATGCTATGAATTGTGATGTTTTCCATTGGATTATTGGTATGTTTATACTTGATATGTAGTTAACATTATGAGATTACTCCTTATGGGGTGCGTGCATGATGTAAAATGATGATGACTGCACAACATGATAACCTTGCAACCTGACATCTACTTTATGACCTGTGGATTCTTAGTAGATGGATGACACTTGATTCGTTGTGAATTTTGAGTGTTACTCGGTTCCTTGGGGATTCTAGGTTGGTTATAGATAATCAAATACCTATGGATTCATAGTATTTCCTGATGCCTTATGGATTACGGGTAGGTTTTTTTCACTCGATGCCTTGTGGATTCCAAGTGACTCACCAACAACCTTGTGGATGGTTTTGGATACTTATGTATATATAGTATACTTCATACCTGGTGGTACAGAAGGTACAACTAGGCATTTGTGGTGGCTTGGTTAGTGCATGACTGCTTGGTTTTGGTAATTATGTTTATTCTTGTTACTAATTTATAATTATTATGCAATACACTTGTATATTTGGGTACATCAGGTTAGGGATGCATTGTTGGTGTCCTATCGAGTATTGTACTCACACCCTACTTGGGCATTTCGATGTGTTTATAGATTTCATGAGGGATCTAAAGAAGGGAAATGGCCCTATGTGGGAAAATCAAGAAGTGGAGCACAAATCTATTAATAGAATGGGATGGATTCTAGAAGACCTGGTAATAATCAATTTTTTATATACTACTTATTATACTAGTTATTCTTTCCACATTAAGAGATTCTTTATTTGTAGGAAATGTATTCCAACATTAATTTTATAAATGTTTACTCTAGTTATTTATATATTGTTTATTTTTTACTATTGATCTTATGACATTATATTGAAGGTACAGTCTCTAGACCTAGTGAATTACATCCTCACTACTAGTCGGAACCCTCTTGCATACGGGGAGGCACACATGAAGTCCTGTGACTTTCTGGATAAGACTATGTGATTTGGGTAGGGGTGTTACATGAAAATTCTTATCTTATTATGAAATCAGGCTGATTTAAGAATAATATGGATGGAACTTCTCAAAGGAAGTCCGACCACCATGTGACCACCTAGTTCATCTATTTGGTTGTCTTTCACTAAGGCACTAGGAAGCCTTAAATTTCCAAGTATGCAATTAGACAAAGTTTAGCTTGAAAATGGAAGAATGTTCCAGACGATCAATGATAGGCAAGCTGATCAACCTATTGTATGAATGAAACCATCATTCACTAAATCGCATGTTATTTTTCATAACCTAGGTACACCACACATTAAAAAATCCTTTAGGGGATGGGATTGTTTCGTATACGTGTCATATGTGAAGGCACTAGCTCAAAATACCTAATATTTGTGAATGATATAAGAAATTTTCCTTAACTTTTTGCATGATCTATACCATGTACACAATATATTTATGAGACTTTCTAGGAGAAACATAGTTGGTCAATAAATGTACCCACATTAAGAATCTCTTCTTCATCCAATAAAATCATAAGCATTATCAGAAAGGACTAATATGTGATACGTTGATGAATCCTTCCATATGAAAAAGTTTTTTATTCCTATCTACATTACACCAAGGGACTACAAGACTAGTGTCTATTTCATGTATGATGTATAAGTGTAACCACCATCCTTGGGGCCTAGATATCCTAACCATTTGATATAAATATCTATACTAATCCTCCAAAAAGTGGAGATAAAGAGGAACAAAATCAGGGATATGGAGCCCATCTGAGGCTTTGAGAGAGATTAAAAGGTAACTTATAGTAGAAGGATGTTGGTAGGAGAACTATATTATTTAAGTCAGAGTAGGATAAAATTAAAAGAGAATTTGGTGAATTTCCTTTAATGACATTTTTAACACGTTGTTATAAAATAAAATTTATTATAATATAATATATATATATATATATGTATAAAACAATAAATTTAATGTGAGTGTAGAAGAAATAAAAACTTTAAGCGCAACATAAAATAAATTTTAGAAAATATAATGGGTAATTTGATAAAGTAGTTTGAAAATATCTCAAGAATGAGGCACTATGTCTCCTACCCTTAGGAGTTATTGATAGGGTTATATATCTCCTATGAAATTAATGGTATTCAAGAAACCAAAAAACGATGAAATAACTTGGTTTTAATTAAAAATAAGAAACCAAATAAGAAAAAATACCTTGGTTTTAACAGATACCATGAAACCAAAAAACCTTAGTTTAATAGTGGATCACACCTAATGAAGAAGATGAAGAAAAGCGTGGTTTGTTTTTATAAACCCATTATAAAGAATTCAAATCTCAATATAAGATATCAAGCATGTGAATGATGAAGGGGGGGGGGGGGGATAAGATAGAACAAGTGACGCATTAAATACAATCAAGGGAGTAACATGATCAAATATAAGATGAAAAATAAAAATTATTGAAGTAGATGAGTCATAGTTTCTTTTTGGTGATTGGGAGATGAAGTTCACTTGAAAATATATTGAAATTGATTGTTTTGAAAACATAAAGGAGATTGGTCTTCAATGTTGAGATCTAACCTTCCGTTGATGTGTATTCATATAATTAATAGGTGTAGGAGGAGACTTGGGTTGTGTCAATCCATTAAATTTCCGGGAAAAAGTGTATTAACCAATATTTAATTAGATTTTGAATTTTCTAGATTAATTCCACCGGCTAGCCACCCGATTCCACCATCTAGAAAATGAAATTAGTATACAATTACTTATCACTATAGCCTCCATCTGGTATCCACTGGATACAATCGGGTAGTTGATAGATACCACTAGGTAGACAGTGAGCTACTTGTAGAACTGGCAACTCTATCCACTACCACAAGTTGGATGGTGACACACTATCCGGTAGTCAGTGTACCTTTGGTAGTTATAAAGCCTCTTGTCCAAATATATTTATTTTCCATTTTTATTTTTCTAGATAGCCATTGGTAATAGCTTATATGGACTTATCAAATGGCCTTCCAAGATCATTTTGACACTTTTGTTTTGTCAATTTTCTTCATTTGATGATGTTCAAACACTAGAACTAAAATAAACAAAAAATAATGGTTTGGAACACCTTATGTGATTTTTATCATAAAAATAAATTATAGGTTCAATAATATTCCTCATTTTTATGGTCACAAACACTAATTTAAGGTTAAAATAAATGACATGAAGGAGGTGAATAAGAAATAGGAAAGAAGAATATATAATAGAGGGAAAATATAGAAGATTATAAATACCATTTCCCTGAAATAAAATGTTTCCCCTTTAATAAATATCATTATATTACTTTTAAAAATTTCCATTTAAAATTATATTTTCCCCATTTTTGATATCATATTTTCTTTCATGAATCTTACTAACCTTGATGATGAAGATTTACACCCCTTTCTTGAAATGTTTCTTCATTTAAATCAAAAAATGTTTTTTCTTTTCTTTGAAATTTTACTTTCCAATATACATTATACTTTTCTCACCCATTGTGATTAGAAAAAATACTTATAACTAAATATTTATATATATAATGGATGAAACATGTATAAGCTAATAAAATCTATCATAAAAACAGAGTGTTGAAAATTGAGGCTTTTAAAAATAATAAAATTAAATATTTAAAAAACATTTATTATTTGAAAATAGAAAACATATTAATTAAGTTCTAATAAGGATAATTACAAGTATTCCATTCCAAAATTCCCCTTAATTAAATTTAAACATTCAAATGAAATTTTTTTAGTGAAGATATCATTTAATTAATGATCCATACTAATATGTTCCAATATGAAATATTCTTTTTTTAAGGTGGTATCTCAAAAAGTTTCATTGAATATCTTTGTTATTAGTGTTTTCATGTTTAATAGTATTTCTGTAGATTCTTATGATACTTAAACTATAACATTAAATCAGAACATGATGAAATATTTCCCCAAAAACTAAGAGAGTTTGTTTCATCCATGTAATTTGGGTGTAATAACTCTTTATGGATATATATTTCATTTATGCTATAAATAGATTAATAGATTTTTTATTTTTTATACTCTATGTGATTAAGGAATTTTCTAGAAGCTGAGAATTCATACTTGTAATTTTTCTATATAGTTTACATCACTGAAAATTGGTGTTTTAAAAATTTAAAATATTAAAGGGTGTTCCATTAGGATGAAGTAAACTATGATTTTTATAACATTTTAAAAAATGAAAATTCCTTTTAGAATGATTTACATGTGATTCTTTAGGATTGTATTGAAAATTATCATAAATAAAAACACTAAGCATCACATATAGGCACATCTCAGTAAGGTAAAGAAGTATACCAATCATAATTTTATAAAGATTGTGGTCAACTGTCTTACTAGATTCATCCAACATTAGATTATATTATTTACCCATATGTGTGTTAATTTACTCATATTGATCCATAAGAAAATGATTTAGAATTTTATTAGGGTATTTTATTTGTATTAGAAAAGTATTATCCTCATTTTGAGGGATTTTGAAAAAAAATAAATAATTTTAACTCATCCATAAAACTAATTTAAAATTATTTTCCCATAATATTTTAAAATTAATTTCTTATAGATTAATTTTTTGTTCAAAAAATTACATCATAGAGATAGATTTGAATGATTAAATATTGGTTTTTAGAAATAATCTTGAATTATTTGTTTCCATTTTTAAGTCATTTGATAGAATAATATTGGTTAACATTTCATACCAAGAATAAGGGGAGTATTTTAAAACATATAAATAATTAGATAATTTGAAAACAAAATTTGTAAATTATGGATTTTCAAAACATAGTGGTTATCCAAGAAAACATTTTCAGAGATAAAGTTATTAAAATAATAACTTTAAATATCCATTTTAATTATTTTAAAATTTAGATGATTAGTGAATAGAAATAAAATTACAATGGATTCTTTCTGATAAATGGGTGAAAATGCTTCACCATAACCAATAAATTCTTATTTATTATAGACTTTTGCAATGATTCTATATTTTTTACAAGTGATGTTACCGTGATAATATAATTTTTTCCAAAAACCCACTTTTTTACTAATATTGGGATGATTTTTCTATATTTCATGAATAGTCTAAAGACTATTCTATTGGAATTAGTTTATCTCTTATTTCATATAAAAAAACCCCTTTTTTCTTAATTTAATTATGACAGTTTTTAGATTCTAGAAAATAAAAAATATTACTATAATCAACATCATTTAAGACAAAAATTCTCATATTAGTACCAGCTTATAGGTCACCGATAATATTTCCTAAGGTATGGTATTTGGATTTATTTAAATATTTATGTAAAGTAATTGAAGGAGATTCACTTTTTATAGGATCTTTTGGATAAGGTGTATCCTTCAAAGTAAATAATTCATGGTTATCCACAAAATCATTGAATTTAAATGAATGATTATTAATATTTTTATAAAATTTTATATGAATGGATTATTCCATGGTTTTGATTATTTTATTTAAGTCTTAGTAGAATTTACTTGAGTTTTAGTACCCAAAAAATATTTATTTTAAGGATTTTTGATTAAATTTACCTATGTTTTATTTAGTTTTAAGAATATAATTTTTTTATTCAAACACTTTCAAAATGACTAATTATTGAATTTTATATTTCCAAATATCATAAGGGATATTTTTGAGGATTGGCATTAGGAGATTATGATTTATGAAATAAAAATAGTTTTTTAATTTCTTTCCCTTAAAGTATTTAGAGAGTTTTAAATGATTCATGATATATCATTATATTTCATGAAGATCTATTTATCCTATTTTTACAACCCCATTTTGTTGAGGTTTTTTAGGAGTGATTTTTTATTAAAACCTTATAAAGAAAAAATTTATTCAAACACTTTTTTATCAAACTCTATCCCACAATCTCTTTAAATATATTTTATTTTGTTCCCTTTTTCATTTTCATCCATTTTAGTAAATTTTATAAAGACTTTACAATCCTTCTTTACAAGCCTTATTTTTGTGTTCCAGAAAAAGTCCCATGTGAATATTGTATTGCAATCAACAATCACAAAGGAATATGATTTTACTCTAATAATTTTGACTTTAGTTGTTCCAAAAATATTAAGGTGAAGAAGCTCAAGGTTTTTAGAGGTTGGAATTTATTTTTTATGTTTAAAATAAGTTATGATTTTATTATCAAGTTGGTAAGGTACACAAATAACCTAATCTTAAAAATTAAATATAAGAAAATCACATACTAGATGATGATAGTTAAGTTTAATGAGTGTCAGTGAACTAATAGAAAAAAGGAATATATTACAAAGAATATAATAATTATCTATAATTATCTAGATTTTAATATTTTGAGGATAAATATATTTTAAATTGATAATATAAACATTTTTAAAACAAAAAGAAGAAAATAAAAGATTGACTTTGAAATGAAAAACTTTTCAAGAATTATTTTTTAAATATATTTTAAAAATGTTCCTCAATATTATCTAATGGGCAAAATTTTTTGTTTAATACCATCAATTATAAAAAAATATTATATAATTGAGTAATTTTAAAATCATATTATGCTTATACCTACGATTTGACGTCTTGAATTTTCATTTAAAGTCATGAATCCTTCTTCGAGTTTTTCAAGGTGATTAAGATTTATGGGTTTACTAAAAATGTGTTGAGAGAATCCACTATCCAATTACCAAATTTCTTTTTGGAATTTACTCCTTAGGAATTATTGCTACAAAATTAAGAAATTATGATTTTGGTACCCATATTTTTGACCAACAAATATTAGCTAAGAGGGATTTTGTTACCCAAATTTATTTTGAATGTGATTTTGGAGATATGGTATATGATAAAAGAAGAATACATATTATTCCATAAAATTTATAATATTAATAAATATACTTTCAAATTAGATTTTTGGTTTTATGGTAATAACTTTAAAAAATATTTTCATATACCCATTTTATTGAAGTAATCTTTTTGGAAGAACTATAATTTTTGGAAAACCCAATTCCAAAATTATTATTTTCATTGCACTGTAAACCCATTATTTTTTTAGATTTTGGAAACATAAGTAAATTTTATGAGATATTCTGTTATAGAATTGATCAATTATTAATTATCATGCACATTCAGTTGTTAATTAAACTTTATCAATAATTTATCTTCTTTCAACTACATGTTGATAATTTTCTTTAATATCTTGATTAAATTTTTTTTTAAGAACTTTTTAGATTTATTTTAGTTCAAATAATAATTTTTTAAGTTGATCAAATGCACATTTTATATCTTTATAGACTATGTTACTAGAATAAGTATAAGAAAAATAATAATATGAGGAGTTAGAAGAATAGAAGATAGAGTTTACTACCCTAAAAAGGTTAACTTCATTTATGAGACACTTCGAGATTTCATCACTTGATTTTCTTGAGGATAGGAAATCATCTCTTGCACTTCATGTTGAAACTTTTAAGACCTAATTTATTTTTTTTCTTATCCTTATTTTTCTTTTTTATCAATGGGAATTTTGGATTTATGTGTCACTTCATTTTGTATTCGAATCATGTTACTTATTGTTGAATTTAATCATTCTCTTTTTTAGAATGTTGGTTGGGTTTACTTATTTTAAAGAATTTGTTCATATTATAGTATATATGAGACTTTTTATCCCCATAATAATATTAATAATTAATTTTTTTAAAGTTAACGTTTTTTATCTTTTAATTATTTTGTTTAATTAGTATCTTGTTACTTAATTATAATATCATAATTCCTGAGTGATCTGATCATCTCCTTGACTGGCATGTTCTTTGTTTCCTTGGATTCTTGGATTTCCATTAATTTGGGTACCCAAGTACTTTGTATTAACCAAATTATTTTCTTCACAAGTTTTTATATAGTAATATTATCACCAAGTGATTTTATTCCATTACATATGTCAGTAAAGCATGTAAATTACTCAATGATATATTTATTTGGAAGGATAATAAAACTGTAAAAATATTTCTTATATATACCAAGTATTATATCTTTGACTTTATTATTTCCATTAAGAGTAACATCTATGAGTTTACATATTTCATAAGTCTTTTTCCATGTAGATATAAAATTAATCTCATTTTGGTCTAAACCACAATATAGGGTATTCATTGATTTATAATCAAATTCAACAAAAAAAATATCATTGTGTGTCCATTTTTATTCTTTTTAACTAGATTGAACCATGCATGAAAAATTTATATATAGTATAACCAATACTTATAAGAAATATTGACATATGATTCTTCTAATAAGTGTAGTTATAACCTTCAAAATAAGGTACATAACTCATTGATTTCCCTTCGGGGCTACCAATGGTGTTTGAATAAGATTCCATTAAAAAAATATTGAACATTGAAATCACATATGATTTAGGATACAAATTTGATTTTACAATAAAACACAAAGAACAAGTTTTAAAATAAAAAAAGGACCTTCCTTGATACCCAATGTAGGTTGATGTAGGATAAATTGATAACAGATGGGTGAATTTACTTTAAAAACAACTTTAAAATGATTATTTAAAATAAAAAATATTATCATGAAAGTAATAGATTTATGTATAAAACAATCAATGTAAAATGATGATAGTTTAAATTAAGTCTTTAAACATAATGGAAAATAAATCAAAAAAAATAAAAGTCACACTTTAATAAAGGAATTCAACAATAACTAAATATAGAGCTCATACATGACCCCACTAAAAAATTACTGAGATATTTATATTTATAACTTGACATTAATGGTATTAAAGATAACAAGTAAGAAAAAAATCCCCTGATTCTAAAGGAAACCAATAAACTAAAGAAGAAATAAATTCCTTAGTTTAAACAAAAACTAGGAAACCAAAAAACCCCAACATTGATAATGGTGAGTATAACATTACATGATTTTCATACATATATATTACATACAAATATAATAATATTAATTACATAACATAATAAAAAACATTATAGGACCATATTAGTTATGTGACTTTGAATACTGAGAAGCATAAAAAATTGGTTTATAAAGCATTTACATCATCTTCTTCTTATTCCTTTATAGCTAGAACCCCCTTTTAACACATCCTAGTTAATACCCTTCTTCATATCCCAGGGAAAAGAAACATAATAAAGGGTGAGATAAGATTCACAGTGAGGGTAAACAAAAGGGATGTCAATCATATCACAATCATGAGACATAATAACTTAATAAAAACATTTTAAAATTACATCCTTTATATCAATGATCATGATTTCTTATCATGGAATATATCGGAGAAGTTTATAAAGAACATATTAAATGATATCATAACAGAAGACATAAAATTTTGGAATAAAAATAATAATAGAAAATAATTTTTATATTATTAAAGTCCCATTACCAAGACCATCACAGTTGAAAAACTCTTTTACTAACCGAGTTCACTTCTCTTTCCAACCCTGTGTTACTGAACTGGGGTTTCTTCCCATTCCATCCCATGTATCACTAAACTGATATCATTTCCTATTATGGAACTATCTATATCATAAAATATAAATCTATACATAATTAATTGGTTAGATATATAGTTCCCACCCATTACATAATGAATACCATAAATATGTGTTTCAAAAGAACAAAAATCATTTAACATAGCAGAACCCATGGAATGAAATGGGTTTCATGAATATCATTAAATCATTACATAACCCATATAAATTAAATGGGTTTCATAAATATAGTTTCATCATAAATATAAAACAACCATAATAATAATTGGGATAATATACTTGAAAAAATATCCCCATTAACACATATGTAACATCAAAAAAATTGTTCATGGAAAATAATTTTTAGAGAACACTTGAAAATAATTATTCAGGAAAATATACTTCCTATTTTGAAAATGTTTTATTTTATTAAAAAGACAAGAAATATTTAAATAAAACATTTTCTGTTAAAATAACATTATAATCTTGTAAAGGAAGCTTCCAAATATTAAGGTGCCATGAAATCATAAAAATCCGTTCATGCTGTATAAGTTAAAATAAATCATTATCCTCATAATTTTACCAAAAAAGTCACAAAGTACCTCGTTAGGAATATGAAAAAAATATTTATTTCATACTAATTAGTAAAAATTCATGCGTGGATAAAAATTACGTTAATAAATTGTTGAATAATAATAAATATATTCTGAAAAACAATTTTAAGAAGCATGGGCTTGGATGATAAATGTTCCCCAGTAAATACTCCCGTATAAACAATCTCATAAAATAATGATATTTTGAACCTAACCCTTACCTTAAGTTTTATTTCCTCTAGACATATCTGAAAATAATTTATAATGTTTTAAATAATGTTAAAAACTTATTTGATAACCATTTTCATATTTATGATATCATATATGATCATATCATCACTTGTTTGTTAATAACTCTTCTTTTAAGTGTTAACTCCTTCATTTTATTATGCATGTTTTTTAATATAAGACCTAGTTATTGTTCATATGATATTTTACAATAATTTATAGAATGATATTAAGATAATATATATATTATATTTGTTCTTAATATACATTTACATAATCATTCTTGAATGGTGAATATAGAATATAAATCACAGCACATAGTTGATACAGTAGACTGTAAATATGCACGAGAAATGGTATAATGGTATAATAATTATATATATATATATATATATTATTTCAACCATTATACCCATCCAAATAAATTAGTGATTAAAAAAATTACACTACAACATAGAGATGGTAAGCCATACATAGGCACACATGGTACTTTCATTTTTTTGTAGGGGGATAATAGGCGTAATATGGTTGTTCAGTAATCATAATAACATATATTCATATTGGTTATGCTGAAGTTATTAATTTATAATGTGAATAATATATGAAGAGTAATTAGAAGACGAAATAATATTAAAAGAGTCGGTAAAGGGGATTACCTCTTCTTCTGCGATTTCCCACTAGACCTCCACTTAAAGACACAAGAGATGGTATTTTAAGGATAAAAACACCTCTATAATGTTAATTTGGAAGTTTATAAAGGAAATGGGTAGGGGATGGATGATATTTAAGGCTTAATGTGAATTTAACAAGTGATGAAGGAGGTACCTTTTTATAATTGAGGTGAGTGGAACTTTTGAAATTCTGAAAATTTTAATTTATAATAAATTCAGAATTAATCCAAATACCACCAAAAGGCCGTTTATTGGAATATAAGATGATATAATGTTGTAATATCATAAAAAAGTATTTTTTACATGTTTTGGTATTGTTTTAAACATTTTAATTTTAATTGACACTTATTTAACAAATTTTAATTTTAACTAAAGTAACAACTTTTTCAATAATTAAAGGTTGTAATTTTTACTTAGGTGATATAAATTAAAGAATAAATAAATAATATAGAAAATTTTAGATCATATTATAAATATTTGGTATTTTTGAAGATGTTTATGAATTTAAAATAATTTAATAAAACATTATTTTGATACAATATCAATAGTGTTAATTTTGACACCTTTATTTCTTCGATTTTTAAAAATATCAAGAAAAAAAGTTAACTTAAAACCAAATATTTTATTATATCACTAACAGGTCAATCGTATCTAGAAAATTAATTCTATAAATTAATTATCTCAAATTATATTTATTTTCATATTTTTAATAATATTTATGTGATATTTCCATGAATAAAACAATTACTACATTAGTGCTGTATAATTATTTAATACACCTTTTCATTAAAAATTAAAAATAAATTTCGATGATGAATATGTATATTTTATATTTCCAAATAATATTTACAGTCAAATATATATATATATATATATATATATATATTGTATATACTAATATTAAAAATGACATATTATTTAAAACCTGAATGTGAAATCTTTAAATATTTATTAAATAAAATAGAATAAAATTTATAATTTCATCCAAGAGGATCAAAATGTCAAATATAAATTTATATCATGAAAATATTTTTATTAAGTAAATAATTAGCCTTGATATTCTTTCATAACATTAATTTTTCCATTTGGACAAATAAGAGATATTAAAGAAAAAGAGAATGACATTTTGTGTCTTTTTTGGATTAAAATATTATATAAATAATTTTCATGGAAAGTTTCCATAAAATGAAATTATTTTTACCCTAAAGTATTAAGGGTATAATTTCATTCATTCATTAAAATTTTGACGTTTTTATGGCCATTTTATAGTCTTTATAATTTTATTTTAACATAAATTACCTAATTTACCAATTACTATGGCAAAAAAATTTACGATGGTTACTATTCATATTGGTCAAAAAATAAAAGAGACCCAATTAATTCTTTTGGACATTTGAAATCTAAATTTTATATTCGTTTTTCAAAAATAAAATCACAAGTATTAAAGAATTTAATTTAATATAAAGCATTTAAATTTCCATGAAAAACTATTTTTTAGAGAGACACCATTTTAAATAATATTGTGTTTTTATAATAAGTTCATGTATAAAATACTTTTGAAAAAAAATTGTTTTAATTTAAAAAAAAATTAACTAATAAAAATTTAAAACTAATCCAAAACATAATTTGACTTTGTATTGACTTAAAAAACAGAGATTTCAATAAAAATAATTATTTTCACTATTACTTAAAAAATAAATGTTTTGAAAATGAAATAATTTTAATATAATTTTGTCAAGATGAATTAAAAAATTAAATTATTATTTTTTAAATTCCATTTTCTAGAACAAGAAAAACTCATTTTTTAAAAAGATGGATTATGAGAATTTATTAAAAATTGTGTGATTTTTTTAATAACAAACAAATAAATTAATATTGAGTAGAATAATTATATTTCATATGTTTTTTATCCTTATTTATTTTCACCAATTTAATTTCTTGGTTATAATGGTAATTTTATACTAATAGTGTCTAATATTTTTTTAAAATCATGGTTGCGTATAATAAAAGGAGTTGACGAATTAAGACTATTTAAAGAGAAATATTTCATAAACATATCTAGGTGTTATATTATACACCCTTAAAATGAATATCTCCATATAAATTTATCACTTGGATATCAAAATATGAGGATAACTTTTCCTTATCACATCTTCAGTTTCACATGTAGCTTACTCTAATTGGTGGTTCCACTATAGAACATTAACCAAGCTGGTGGTCTTGTTTTGTATAAATTTCTATCTATGATCCGAAATCTCTACAATTTGTTCTTCCTAAGAAGGATATTTCTCAAGAAGAATAAAATTTGAGTTGAGTACATGTGAAATATTAGGCATGTAATTTCTTAGGAGAGGTACATAGAACACATCCTGAACATTAGAGTGATTCGGTGGAAGCGCCAAGTGGTAAGCTACCTTCCCAACATGATCCAAAATTTTGAAGGACTGATATTCCTAGGGATTAGATTGAAATTCATTCTAAATCTCATCAATATCTTTAAAAAAAATTCAATGAAATACCTGGTCACCCACTTCAAAATCATGATCTTTTTGTCGATTTTCAACATAATTTTTTGTCAAATCTGAGTTACTCTTATGCGCTGTTTAATAGAACTGACCTTCTCTGTAATTTCCACAACAAGATCAAGCCCCAAAATCTTTCGTTCCCCAAATTCATTCCAGTTTGTTGGAGTCCTGCACTTCTAAACCTATTGGGATTCAAAAGGAGCCATATGAATATTAGAGTGAAAGTTATTATTGTAAGAAAATTATATCAAAGGAAGGTGTTGACCCAAACACATTTGAAATCTATAGAGCATGTTCTCAACATGTCTTCTAGATTTTGAATTATCCTATAATAGTTACCATTAGAATGATAAGTAGTGATGAAATTTAAATCTATATACTGAGCTTTCTGAAGACTTCTTTAGCACATCAATCTGAACCTCAAATACCGATCAGATATAATGGAAAGTAATACACCAAGAAATATTACCAATATATATATCCAGACAATATTATCAATTGATAAATCTTATATAAGATAAATGAAGTGTGAGGACTACTCAAGGTGATCAATTAAAACCCGTAAAACATTATGGCCTTTAGATTTTTTGTGAAGTTTGATGAAAAAGTCCATAGTGAAATTTTTCCATTTCTATTCTAGAATGGGTAATGCTTTTAACATCCCCTTATACTATCCTCTCTTAGCCTTTACTTGCGGAAAACCAACCAATAATAAACATATTCTATGATATCCTTCTTCATTCTCTCGTACATTAAATACTTTGTTAGGTCTCCATACTTATAGGATGAATAGAGAATGATGAACTATGAGCCTCATCCAACAGATCATTATTTAATTATGCTATGACAGGAATAAAAACATGGTTCATAAACCTTATTATTCCATCCCAATCAAAGTTGAACCCAATAACATTTCTAACCTTCTTTTGTATATCAACATCTCGCTTTTGCGCCTCATTAATCTTCACTTATATTGATGGTTGGAAATTCATTTTAAAAAAATAAGATTTATACCCTTTATGATTTTCAGATCCATACCTTTCTAATCCATTAATATAGGTTCTTTTTTTATCCTCATCATAGATAGTCTAGGATGGTACTTTTGACTCAAACCATCTACATATTGTTTCTCTTTCTCAGGGTGGTATTGTATTGATCAGTCAAAATATTTCATCAAATAGGACTATATAATTTTGAACATATTCATTTACTTATGACTAAAAATATACTTTAAACTTTTATGATTAGTATATACATCACACCTTTCTCTATAAAGTTAATTTCTCAATATCTTTAATACAAATATTTCCACACCTATATCCAAATCATGACTTGGGTAATTTTTCTCATGGATTTTAAATTTCTGCGTGGCATAAGATATCACCACATCATTTTGTATGGAAAAAATACCATACCCTTCTTATATGTATCACAATAAATCACAATACTTTCTACACTACATGGTAGTGTGAGTACGGGTGCACTAACTAACCTTATTTTCATCTCATAATTTTATGCACATTCTTCCATCCATATGAACATAAATCCTTTCTAATTTAACTTTCTAAGTGGATTATATAATCATGAGGCATCTTTCAAAAATGTTGAAAATATCAATCAAAACCAAGAAAAATATTGATTTTAGTTACCGTTGTTGGTCTAGGAAAATGTTCAATAACTTTTTTATTTTCTATATTCGAATATATCCCCTCTATTAAGATTATTTGAATAAAAAATAAATCTTATAGAAGCCAAAATTTACACATAATTAAAATTTTCATAAATATCCCCCTTTCTTAGGGTCTTTATTAAAATACTCAAGAAATTTACATTTTCTTCCTTTCTCTTTTAATATACAAGAATGTCATCTATAAATACTACAAAAAACTGATCATGAGAGTCTCTAAAGAATCTATTTATTAAATCTATGAAGATTGTGTGGGAATTAGTTAGACCAAAAAGCATCGATATATATTCATAGTGTTCATACATTTTACAAAATATTGTCTTGGTTATAGCCTCCTTTTTTACCCTTGATTGATGATATCTAGAATGAATATCAATCTTGGAAAAGTATTGAGCTTCGTGTAGTTGGTAAAATAAGTCCTCAATATGGAGAAGAGGATATTGGTTCTTAATAATTATTTTTTAGGTTCTTGATAATCAATTTAGAGTCTCATTGATCTATCATTCTTCTAAACAAAAAGAACATGTACACCCCAAGGTTGTGTACTAGGTCATATAAATACCTTTTTAAGATTCTATTGGAGTTTCTTCTTTAATTCTGGAAACAATATTGGGGCCATTATATATGGAGACATTCAAATATTCATAACACTGAGTATGAGTTCCATTAAAAACTCAACTTCAAGATTAGGTGGAAGACCTAGAAAGTATTCTAGAAAAACAATAAAAAAACTCTCGTACAATAGGTGTATCATTAATGGTGTGTTTCTCCCAAAACATCTCTGATAAATAACCTTCCTTTATAGGAATTAAGATCTATAAGATTGAAGTACATTACATTGGAAGTTTATCTTCATCATTGTATCAATAGAAGATCATTGATTCATTGAGAATATGAAAGTGACTTCCCTTCCTTGTAAATAGATATGAATTACCTATGTATAAATCCAACCCATGCCAAGAATCACATCTAATTCCACTAATGTAAGGATCAAACGATTTTTAGATAGGACTTTCCTACAATCTTCAATAGAAGAAGAACTATAAACTTGTGATGTGACTGTTTTTACATTAAGAGTTTTCACAGCTAACTCATGATGTAATTATTGAGGTAATATAATGATACTCTTGGAAAATTATTTATAAATAAAATAGTGTGTGTATTTGGAATCAAATAAAAATTTCATACATTAGAGTGGATGATAAGTTTTCCTTTTACCACTTAATTATCACAATCCACATCCCCAATACTGATTACATGCAATTTTACTTTATCTTTAGACTTAAAAGTTTACTGATTTTGATCATCATCGATAACCATTGGATTGGGAAATGGGTTAGCACAACTTCTATATTCTTTTAATTTGTAGCATTAAAGTGTGTGAGGTGAATTTTGTGTATCCTTTTCTCTATTCGTATCAGTGGTTATCTTTTTCCCATAACTTCAATAGTCAATTTCCTCATGAATTTCATTACCACACTTAAAACATTTACTAGTCCCCTATAGTAAGTTTCCTCCATGTTTCTTTCCACACTTTGAGAATAATGGAATGGTCATCTTCTTTTCACCTTGTTTTTTGGATTTTCTCTGGAATTCAATTTTTCTCTTCTTATCAAACCCATAAGATTGATGGGTGACACTGATATCCATATCAAACTAGATATAACATCAAATTATTTCCTCATAGCTATTGATGTCCCTTAGGTATAATTCCCTTCAAAGACTTGGTTTTAAGACACTGAAAAATCGATCAATATTACTCTTAGGTTGAATGATAATTCCAGAATCATACCTTGAAAGTAATCTAAAACATTCTTCATTTGTACCAAAAAATTCAACATATTTTTTCTTAAGCTCAAGAAACTCTGTCTTTATCTTTATATGAACAATTTCAGGAAAGTACTTATTGTAAAGAAAGTTCTTTAACTTGTCTCATTCCATAATGTCAATTTCATATCATTTCCTTGTATTATTGATAAGATTCCACCACTTACATGCTTTACCTTCCAAATGACAGACTACTAGGATGAATTTCTCATGTTATGAACGTTGGAGAACTAAAAATATCTTGTCATAGGTATTGATACATTTTTTAACCACTAGTGGATCTGAAGACCCACTAAAACAAATAAACACTTTCTCATGAAGGATTCAACAGAATGTTGTTCCATCCTTTGCTTGTTTGTAAGTCCTATATGATTCATGGATTGAGAATGTCGCATGAGCAATGAAACAAGATTTTTCCTTCCAACTCCCATAAATTCAATTTCTTAGGAGGAAAATTTTTGCATTTCCCATCACCTTCTTAGTTAATGTGGTTATTTCAGGTTCCAAAAATTGACTAAAACCAAGAAGCATAGTGAGAAAAATACTAATCATAATGGAAAACCATCAAAATTAAGGGAAATTACTTATAAAATTTGAATTCAGGACACATTAAGTTTTATTATATGTTATTCATACTATAGGATTGTCTCATATATTTAGAAATATCCTTAGGGTCTTTACTAATGTTTTCTCATCATAGTTTTTGAATGTTAATTAATAATTTATATTATAACAACTAAAATGACCCAAAATTTTCATATATAGATATTACATCAAAATAGAAAAATAGTCATTAAATAACATAAAAATCCATTCTAGGACTATATTAGTTTATTTTCTTTAGAAATTGGGAAATGAAAACAACTATTTTATAAAACATATACATTATCTCTCACTTATTCCTTCATAACTACAAACCCCCTTTTGACACATCTTACTTAATACCCCTCTCCATATCCTGGGGAAAATATAATTTATAAAGGGTGAGATCAGAAGCGCATTAAAGGTAAATAAGGGATATCTCAATCATATCACAATCATGGGGCATAAAAATATAAGGAAAACATTTGAAAAATATATCCTTTACATTTAATATCATGATGTAATATCATGGAAAAAATCATAGAAGTTCATAAATAACATATTTAATGAGATCATAACATAAGAAATAAAATTGTTGCAAACAAAAAAGCATAGAAAATCAGTTCCATATTAGTCAAGGATCTTTTCAAGGCCATCATAATGTACAATTTACTTTACTAAACTGAGTCCACTCCTCGTTCCAGCCTAGTGTTACTGAAATAAGATCATTTTCCATTCCAGTCCTATATATCTCATGAGATATAAATCTTTACCCAATGTATTGGAGGTTGATATAGGTCCCACCCATCACATAATTATAACCATACATATGTGTTCTACAATAACATAAATCATTCATCATATCATAACACTTGGAATGAAATAGGTTTAATAAACATCATTCAATCATGACATCACCTATGGAAATGAAATGAATTTCACAAATATAATTCCATAAAAAAACGACCCTACCATAGGAATAATGGGGATAATATCCTTGAAAGAAATATCCCTATTTAATTATAAGTAACATAAATTTTTTATTATAGATGGAAAAAATTTTTCCTAGAACACTGAAAAAATAATTATTGAGGAAAATAACCTTTCTATTTTGAGAACATTTTCTTTTCTTAAAATTAACTACAATATTAAAAGAAATAAATTTCATTGAAAATATATTTTTAATATTTTAATGGAATCTTCAAGGAATTAAGGCGTCTTCAATTGTAAAAATCCATTCATGGTGTATAAGTTAAAATAAAACATTCTCTTTATACTTTTATTGGAAAAGTCACAATGTATCTCATTATGAATATGAAAAAAAGATTCCTTTCATATTATTTAGTAAAAATTAATACATGGGTAAAAATAAATTTATGAAATTGTATAAGAATATTAAAAATATTATAGAAAAAAATTTTAAGAAACATGGACATGGGGGAATGATGTTCCTTAGTAAATACATACGTGTAAACAATCTCAAAAAATAATGAGATTATTAAATTAAACCTTACCTTTGGTTTGATTTCTGTGGTACTTATCAGAAAATAATTTATAATACACTAATGAATTTTATTAACTTATTTCAAAACCATATTCATATTTATGACATTATATATGATTATATTATCACCTATTTGTTTATTACTCTTTTTTCAGGTGTTCACTACTACACTTTCTTATGCATGTTTGGTCATATAAATCCCAATTATTATTCAAATGGTATTGTTAAACCCTCTCCAAAATGATATTAAGGTAATAAATATATATCATATTTATTCCTTATATTCATTAATATAATCATTCTTGAATAGATAATATGAAAGATTAATCACATGGCATCATGGAGATGGTAATCCATACTTACACACGAGCGATGGTATTATTCCCTTAATAGAAAAAAGGCAAGGAAGTTAATGGTATATATTTTTCTCTAGAAAAAATATTATGTTATAATATATATATATATATATTATTTCCATTATTATACCGATCCAAATAAAGAGGTGATGGAAAATAGATTACAACACGATGTGTGGACGGTAAGCTATACATACACACATGTGGTACTTTCATTTTTCAAAGGGTGAATAAAAGGTGAAATATGGTTGCTTGATAATAATAATAAAATATAATTATATATTTTATACTATATTTATTACTTTATAATGCAAAAAACACATGAATATGATGTAGAAAAATAAATAATCCTGAAAGAGTTGGTGAAGGAGATTCCTCTTATTTGGCAATCTCCCTCTAAATCTCCTATTAGGGACACTAGATTTGGTTTTTTAAGAATATCGGAATGTCTATAATGTTACTAGTAATGTTTATAATGGAAATAGGTAGTGGATAGTCAATATCTAAGGATCATTGTGATGTGAATAAGTGAGGAAGGAGGAGCCCTTTTATAATTGAGGTTAGGGGTACTTTTGGAATTCTTGAAAATATTAATATATAAAGAATTAAATATTAATAAAAATAGATAAAACCATGATATAATATTTTAATATCATCAAAAAAAATATATTTTTTACAATTTTTCTGTATTGTCTTAAACCTTATCATTTTGATTAACCCTTAAGTAATTTTAATTTTGACTAAGTTAACAAAATTTTCAGTATTAAAAGGTTCTAATTTTTAATTATTTGATGTCAATTAGAAAAAATATGAATGATTTAGAATTTTTTTGAAAATATTATAAATATTTTTTATTTTTAATGACGTTTTATTATTTTTAAATAATTTAATGAAACATTAATTTTAATAAATATAAATATTGTCAATTTAGACACTATTTATTTCTTATATTTTTTAAAATATCAATATAACACGTTAATTTTGATGCTAATATTTTATTATATCTATAAAAGTTAATAATAGTTTGAATATTAATTTCTTACATTAATTATCTCAAATGAAATTTATTTTAATATTATTAATAATATTTCTTTGATATTTCTATTAATAAAATAATTACTACATTAGCATTGTTTTTTTAATTAATACACTATTTTTCACTAAAAATAAAAAATAAATTACTATGATGAAGATATATCTTTTATATTTTATAATAATATTCATAGTCTAATATATCTATCGTGTATCCCTATATTAAAAATTGTATATCATTTAAAACATGAATGTGAAATCTTTAAATTTTTATTAAATATTTTTTTAAAATATCACTATTTCACACAAGTGGCTCAAAATGTCAGAAATAAATTTATTTCATAAAAAAATATTTATTAAGTTCAAAATTGAGATTTTTATTCGTTTATAACATTAATTTGTCCCCATATGGACACAAAAGGGATATCAAAGGCAAAGAAAATGATATTTCATGTCTTTCTTTGATTTACATATTATATAAGTCATTTTCATTGCAAATTTTCCATTAAATGAATTAATTTCTACCCTAAAGTATTAAGGGTCTAATTTCATTCATCCATTAAAAATTTGGCAACT
Source organism: Viscum album (assembly GCA_963277665.1). Taxonomy (NCBI): domain Eukaryota; kingdom Viridiplantae; phylum Streptophyta; class Magnoliopsida; order Santalales; family Viscaceae; genus Viscum; species Viscum album. The sequence continues at coordinate 1,810,894,145 of OY728142.1, read as the reverse complement.
TTTAGGGTCATTTTTTTGTCTTTATAAATTTATTTTTAACCTAAATTACATAATTTACACTTTATCGTGGTAACAAAATTTGCCATGGAAACTATTCATATTGTCCAAAAAATAAAAGTGTTCTAATTAATAAATTTGTACCTTATGAATAAAAATGTTACATCAATTTTTAAAAATTCAAAACATCATTGTTTCAGAATTCAATTTAATATAAAGCCAATAAATTTCCACAGAAAACTATTTTTCATAAAAATCCCTTTAAAAACACAATTTTTTTATAATAATTTCATGTATAAAGTCCTTTTAAAAAAAATATATTTTTAAATTACAATGAACTAATTAAAATTTATAACTAATCCTAAAACTTATCTTACCTAATAAAGGCTTAAAAAATATATATTTCAATAAAAATCAGTATTTTTAACTATTCCTCAAAAAAATAAATGTTTTCATAAAGAAATAATTTTAAAATAAATTTGACTCAAAAATTTTTAAAATTAATTTTTTTATCAAATCCATTATGTAGAAAAATAAAATAACATTTTTAAAGAAGATTTATAATGTGATTTTACTATAAATTGAGTTATAATTTTCTAAGCACTTGGAAATAAATTCATATTGAGTTGGGGCATTATATTTCATAAGTTAGTTATTATTATTTATTCCCACCAATTTAACAACTAGGTTATAAAAGTAATTTTATACTAATAGAATCTCATTGTCCATTTAGACCCACATTTTTTTTGTAAAAAATATGGTATAGAAGAATTAAAATTATTTAAGGAAAACAATTTAATAAAAATATTTGTGTGTTACAGTGAGCACCTAAAGAAGATGGTAAAGAAGAGTGGGTTTTTTTACAAACCCATTAAAAAACCATAAACTCTCTATAGAATTTATGAAGAATATGAAAGATGATGAGATAGATATAGGATAGAAGAAGAGGGTTATGAAATTCAGTCAAGGGAGAAAAAGTCTCAAAGATAAGAGTAAAAATGAAAAAATATTGAAGAAGATGAGTCTCAATTGAGTTTTTTTAATTGGGAATTAAATTTCACTTGAAATTTTATTTCAATTGACCATCATGGATCGATTTAGGATTTATTGATGGAAATTGGTAGTCATTGTTGAGATTCAATCCTACTTTGATGTTAATTTATAGAATTCATAGGTAGTGTAGGAGCCTTAGATCGAGCCAATCCATTAAAGAGACTATTCAATGCTTTTAAACCGATATTTAATGTAGTTTTGAATAATTTGGATAATGGTTTTTTTCTAGATACCCAATTCAATTATCCATACAATGAAATTGATTTTGACTTCTTTATTGTTTTATCCTTCACTGGGTAGCCATTGGATACCTGTGAGTAGCCCATGAGTTACCAACAAAACTGGTGGCTCTCTACACTACCACCTTAAGGATGGTGAGATTTTACTGGGAAGCCAGTGGACTTCTAAATACAACGGATTATTATTCCAAAAAGAATAGGTTGGCATGTTGTATCCTACCAGCTAGCTGCTGGTAGCTTCTTGTGTGGACTTCTCTGTGGCCTTGAATGCTCATTTTGACATTTTAACCCATTTCCATACTTTGAAGATGTTTAAACACTACAACAAAAATAAACTGAAAATAAAGGTTAAAAATTCATTAAGTGATTCTGATCATAAATTAATTAGTTTTTCAATACATTAATAAAACTATATTATGAGAACTGTTTGTGGTGAATTACATTAAGAAAGATACCATTGGAATACATCACCATGTCTGTAGTCAAATCACCCCGTCCCTAAAAACTTATTAGTGCGAAATTATTCATTCTTTACATGGTACTCCTATTGTGGGATTAACACATGGGGTCAGGAAAATAGGTTTTATGCATATTATACTTGATAGGTATCTCATGCGCTGTAAAAATATACAAGATTCTTTTTGGATGTACCACCCACCTATAAAATGGGATGGAATACATCCCATGTCTGATCACCTTAATCAAATCCATACATCCTAATTAATAAAACCTAAAACATCTTCACGGATACTTTTCACCTATGTTAATACCCCAAAAGGCCAACTTAAAGATTCCTCCACGACCACTTGATACATATGATCACGGAATGAACACCAGTGTGCAGCCATTTGATCATGGATTAAATTGATAAATGTATGATCCAAGTTATCATTCTATATTTGTAAAACCCTTAGAGGAATAAAAATAATGGATTTCATTGACAAAAAGGGTCACTGTTATAAAATAACATAGGGGAAGCCTCTATAAAGAAGATGATAGATTTATTCTCTTCCCAATATGATGGGAATGATAAGAATCCCACCTAGAGTAATCCCCCAGACTTTTTTATAAGAATTTATATCCCATATCACCATGTATTTCCCTACATATCAGTAGGTAGGAATATAAGAGGATAAACATCCATCTTAGGTGTAATACCTAATATGGTTCCTGTTGATAATACCATTAATAAGTCAGGGATACCCAAAATGAGAAGCTACAATGCGTAAGCCTCATTCTTATCTCATTTAACATTCAAATTCTATGTCCTTAGTCATCCATTATCTCTTTTTTTTTACATTGATAATGGATCACATGGCATTAAAGATATGATAATATCATGACATTAACACAACCAAAATGCCTCCAATTTGGGCCTCCTCCTTATTATAATACCCAAACCAATCATTCCATAATTGATGACCTCATCATAGTGGTTTATTAGCGAGTCACATAAGGGAAACTACATATGAATAAGCCTTGTTTTATCATATTATGTCACACATTTTGTGACTTAGACATCCTTGTTTTATGATATTAAACTACATGGTATGGTTCCATCACATGACCATAAACCATGTCACTCAAATTATGTGGGATTTTATTCCTATTATCTACAATATTCATTGAATTCTTCATAGATATTCAAACCCGATATCATCAACCTTTTTTTTCTATCCCCATGGGACCATATTCTTTATAAGGTCACTTACATCCTTCCCTCGTCTGGATATATCCCTATGAGCCCAGCCGTCCTTTTCTCTCGGTCCATATCCCCTGGATAACCCTCTTTATTAGGCCATATTTCCAATTAAATCTTGCCCCCTCTTTGAGGTCCACCATCCCTTTGAGACATTATATCTCTTCACATGAGATATATCCCCTAAGAACCAACTTTATTAGGCCATATACTCTTGATATTATCCATATAATTTCCTCACTTGGAAAAATTATTGTAATCCTATATGTCCCTGTTTCTAGTGATATATACCATGGAAGTTCTCCTCACCAGGACAAATTCCCAATAAACCAATACCTCTTTTTAGAAGAGATGTATTCCCTCCACGTATCATCATTTTCCATCATTGTACTGTAATAGATATACATTTATAAGTACCACACCATCCATTATTAAGAGTCATTTTCTTAATTGTCTCTATAATATGATGTTTAATTTCACAGGATGGTCCTTTTCACATGAAATTGACGTATGATGTTTCCCATTAAGTGGCACAAAACAATTTGTTTTTTTGATTCCTTTTCAAGGATAAATAGGAATACATTTTTATGGTACTGATCCTAACCTTATAAAAAAAATCACCTCCTTAGAAAAAAATAATGTCAATAAGGCCTAGTTGTGTGGATTTCAACCATTACATCAAAAAAATTAAGCATCTTAATAAGTAAATTAATTATGGATAACCTCTTAGGAATATAAAGGTTCACATAGACATACATCAATAATCATTTTTTATCATAGGGGAGAACTAGTCTCATCCTTTGAATTTGATATGGATTTATAAATATTTCTTTAATATATAATAAAGTCCATGAGTGGGTAATAATTCCCTTTAAAATGTGTGATGAGCTCGATATCCCATCCTCTTGACCAATGCATGTCTCGATGCATCATTGTACAGAAACCCTAGTGATCACCTACCTTTAAAAACGGCCTTCAATTATACCTCTTTTCATGGTTATGGGAGTCTTTGGGAATTTTCAGTTCAATGACACAAAACTATCAGAAAACAATAGAAAGAAAAATGGTGAACCCAACCTGAAGTTTATAAAACCAAGACCATCCTACCATAATTAAGGATCATGAAATCTTTATTTTGGGTGAAACAAAAATAGTATAATTTTAATCAATTCTTGAATTACAAAAAATACTTAGGTCATATCGAATGTTATTCCATTTTGTTTCACATGTCTTAGGCAGATAAAGATGATGGACCTAGCACGAATCCTTTAAATATGAAAATGATTGGTCAAAATCACAATTATATTCAATAATTATTTGATTGGTGTTCTTTTTTGGGTAATTATTATGAACAGGTACCATTTCTATAGGTCTATTTGATCAAAATGTAATGATATCTCCATTAACCATATGTTCTCATACTTTATCTTCTATAAATATAACAAGCCTAACATTCATAATAAGTCTATCACCCATCCAACACCCCCAAAACCAAGTGGATAATGTAATTGGGAGGGATTAATACTAATATAGTACCATTATAAACTTGGATGATGCATGAAAATGTCTCCAACCACTAAATCCTGTGACCCATCTTACCGAAAGAGTGTTTTAGCGAAGATGGTGGCACCTGTTTCCACGAATAATCACTTCAAGATCCTCTCCCTAGAGAAAAATAATTGATACCACCCTTATCATAGGGAGTTTTATAAAATAATAAATTCATAAATCACCTTTACTGAGGGCTTTCACCCAAGGAATGTTTATAATTGTCACCAATGCTGTCATTGTGTTTCCACCACCCATCAATGTCCTGTTGAGGATATCACCCAGCATATCCATCCCCTGGTTACTTAAAACCAAGAATATTAGAGATATAAAGGGATGGGATGATCTGATAACCATAGGGAGTAACTAATATCCTCACCTTTTCAAATGAAACCCATTGACACACTCTATTGTTAACTAGTGAGAAGGCCCATATCCCAATTTTTTCCTAACAAGACAACAAGTAAATTCTCATAACACCAAGGGAAGTATGCTGAAATATATTCACATATACTAGATGGATGTCACATATTATCTCTCCCCACACATGAATCTAATTAATATATCTCTATGAAAAATGGGGTAAAAGTGTAAAAAATATTCCCATTTTCACTAAGAAACTGTCACATATTCCTGTTCCCACTATAGAATCTCATCAATATCTAGGCTATTATGGAAGAAAAAACAATATTCTTGGATATATCCTATGGATAAATCATCTTATCTTGATAGTGGAAGAATGAGGTGGTAATATATATATCTTGCAGATCACCTAGCAGAATACCCATATCCTTGATCCCACTAATTCAGGAGAAGATCGTCAACATATCCCGACATCTACCTGGGAGTGAGCCTATATCATTGATCTTATTTGGGATGATATTAAGTATTTTTTATAATATGTATAAGATTGGTCCTATATTCCCATATACATCTACAAGGTTTGTTAGTATATCCTCGATGATACTCATATTTAGTCTCACATATTTTCTCACCCTCATCCTAAAGAAGTCCAATCACATGAATCAATGGCTATTGAAAGGTGAGAACATATTCCAACCCAGTCTAAGGGGACACATCCAAAAATTACACTAGAATATAAGGGATCATATCATATTACCATCTATCACTAGAATGATTATTAAAAAACTCCACTAATAGGACTCATATCAATAATGAGGACACCCATTCGAAGTAGTCACTAGTATACACCATACAGAGTGTCTAAATCAAGATCTTTCCAAATGTAGGAAAAGACCAAAAAGCAATCCCATATTCCTGAATTTATCATTATAAATGATCTAAAGGCACTACACCACATATATTTGGTTGCTTGGGAGTCTTCCAACTCCTCATTAAAAAGAAATAGTAGCTTCTATAAAGACCTGTTAAATTCAAGGAAATTTATTTTCTTAATTTTCTTGGGAATTTTACAGGAATGTAGTTTCTGACGAAACCTGATTTCGAGGCCCGGTGTGCCCGGAATCATTTTCTGAAGTTTAGCTCGGGTACGATCAGTGAACAAACGAGCGTGTTTTTCTAACTTTTAAACCGGTGCTCAGAATCGAATTCCGAGGGCACCAATAGAATCACAACGCCAGTAATTTGTTAGGAACACCTTTTTCAGAGTTGCGTTTTCTCAGGTGTGGTTTTTAAATTTTGGGGTTAAGTTAAGAAATAAAATAAAAGTGGTGTGACAATTTATTTTATTTCACTTAAAGAGGCTTAACCTAAGTTAAGAGGATAAGGTGGGAGCCAAAATATCCTACCCACTTGGTAGGATATTTGTGAGGTGGGGCCCGCACGAGCCCCTCCGTTTCTTCCCTTCTAAGTAATGCACCCACAACCCCCTTTTAATGAAAGTCAAACCTTACGTTTATTCTGGTTAAGAAACACCTCATTAAATTGGGCGGTTAAATCATTACAATTAATTCATTGAATTAATTTTTTGTTTCTTATCTTTTGAATTTCAAATTTTTATGTTGATAATAAAATAAGGGAAGGAATTATTTTATTATGGTTGGGTTTGTGTTGTGTTAAGCCTTGGGAGAAAAAAAGAGAAGATTCTTCGTTCTTCAATGAAGAATGTGAAGAACGCACCACCGCCAACGAAGAACGCCAACCTCCGAGGCAGACGACGGTGAGATATGCCTTCCTCGGAGATCACCTAATGCCAATGGCGATCCTTTTCTTCCATGACGATCCTCTTCTTTCGCGATGGTTAATTCTGTGATGAACGCTCGTTCGACGACAACGTTGAGGTAGGGATTTATTTTATTTGTTAGTTCGTGAAATCTTCCATCACTTTCTCCTTTTCATTGAACTGCCTGTTATCATTATAATGGGAGAAGGTCAGACCACACGAACACGGCCGACACTCCTCCCCTTTTTGGTTGTTGATATTGTTGAGGAAAACAAGGCAACGCGGTGCCGAATCACCGAGCGGTATTTTGATAAATAAAGGGGGAGAAGAGCGGCGCCGTCACGCCGTGTCGTTGATGACGAACCAAGAGGCGGTGTCGTCGCGCCATGCCATTGAAAACGAACCAAAGATGTAGCGCCATCACGCCGGACCAGGGAACCGCTAAAGCACTGCTACCAGAGTGGGGCTATGGTAGAGGGGTGCGGCGCCGTCGCTCCGCGCCGGACGAACCAAGGTCGCGGCCGGTTCCAGGCTGCGGCAGAGCAGCGGAACCGGTGGTAGAGCCAGGGGACCGGCCCTTGCCGGTCCCGTGGCGGCAGCAGCCGGCCGGCCGGTGCGGGATGACCGGTTCGAGGAAAGCGTCGGGGGTCGTAACCCCCGGCCGGCCAACTGAGCGGCCCCATAAAGGGTCCACGATTTCTCCATGCGGGGGGTAGCGCGCCCCCCGCCCGCATCGCTCGGCCACAACGGCCGAGCCGACGACCGCCTGGCCACCCAGCCAGCACCAGCGCGCCCAGCTCGCCGGGCCGAACCTCCGGACCGGGCCGTGCCCAGGCCGGGTCGGGCCACACCGACCGTGCTGGGCCGCGCCCAAGCGGGCCGGACCCAGACCCAGTTCGGGTCGACCCGGTTTGGGCCGACCCTGGGGGTATCGGGCTGGGTCGGACCGGGCCCGAACCCCCTATTACAGAACCTCTTTCGGTCAATTGCTTATAACATGAGCTACGGGCCTCCGATCGACGCACCGTCAGTTGCGATGTGATCCTTCAATCGAGGCAGTTGTTTTAGTATATTTCACTAAAGGTTTCAGAGAACTTTGGGTTCAGCCGGGTTGGTTCGTACACAAAACCAATCGGGCCCTAAGAGCGGAAACGCTTATAACTCGACCTCTGGACGTCTGATTGACGTGCCGTAGACTTTGATGGATTACTCTAAGTGAGACAGATCTTTTGTATTACTCCTCATGAGGTTTGGACGTAGGTGGATCATGGTCGGGTTGGTTTTGACTTAGAAACCAACCGGGCCCCTGGGACGAAAAAGCCAATAACTCTCAGACCGGGCGTCCGATTGACGCGCCGTCTGTGACGTTGAGTTCCTGTTGGCGATACAGAACTTTTAGATACACCAAATCTAGACTATGTGTCTGTTGATGTATCAGTCCCCCGGCTCAGGGAGTGGACCCTCCTGAACGAGCTTCCTGTGTGCGGGAACCCTAGAGCTGGCTGCGACTGCGACAACGACGACGACTATACAAAGATCCTCAGTGGATTCGACGACGACGACTAAAGCACTCAGCGATCCTACGTGGATCAGTGCTACCGATCTTGTGTGGGTCAGATCCTGTGTGGGTCAGTGCTCAGCGGTCCTGTGTGGGCCAGCGCCTACAGATCCTGTGGGTCCGATCCTGTGTGGGTCTTTGCAGGGGTTAGATAGCTATCGATCCTGTGTGGGTCAGATCCTTTGTGGGTCATTGCGGGGGTTAGTACCTATTGATCCATTGTGGGTTCGATGGTATAGATGAATCAGTGGATATATCTGATCATCTCTATTGTTATACGAAGAAGTATACCTGTGTGAGCTGAATCTTGAATTGATATCCGGTGTGGATTACGTTATTCTTTTCTTGTGTGGATTGGGTTGTGATTTACTATGTGGAACGGGTTATGTTTTCTTGGATGGAATAGGTTGTACTTGGTCTCGGAGTTGGAGCGAACTGGAATTGATGACTTAGGTATATGTATGGGCATATACCTAAGTAGTGTCGGATGTTATTTCGTGATTGTATCTTTCCTTTGTGGATTATCCTTTGTGGATTCTGGGAGACTTTCGGGGGTCTCGGGGTCCCTACTGAGTAGCTTATACTCACCCCTGCATGGGCTATGCCCGCACTATGTTGTGTTGGTTGCAGACGATGGATAACACTGATCGAGGTTGAGTCTTGCAAAACAGGTCGGTACCCAAGGGTGGACCACTGGGCGGGACGTACTCGGAGCGGATGGCTAGACCCGAGGATCTGTGGAGGCTATCTATACTCACCCTTCATTTGGGACTTCCAGTGGACGGCTCGACCCCGCGGCTTTACTTTTTAGTTTCCATTTTTCCCTTTCCATTTGTACTTTACTTTCAGTTTGGGTTTGTATACTGACCCACTTACTTTTCCGCACTTACTTTTGTATCAGTTTTTACTTAGTTTTTACTTCTACTGCTTGTTTTCTCTATGGTGTTTGTTTAATTTTCACAGGCAATGCCTTCCCTTTTTTTGGGAATTACGCCTTGGTGCTACTCACCATCCCCTGGCCTATGGAAGGAGGGCTTGGGGTAGTCACGACATGGGCCCCGAGGACGGTTCGTGACAAATTGGTATCAGAGGTGTTCGGTTCTACCATAAGAACTTTGGACTCTGATCTTTTTCTATGTGAAGCAATAGTGTTAAGCGTATTGGGTGTGGTTATCAGTCCAAGGACTCCAGTGTTGGTGCGGCGGCCGACGTATCCGTACACCAGGACCCTGAATTCTGATTTCTGACTTAATGCACGAAATCATTGATTGCATGTGTGTTTCAAGTTTTCTTTGTGATTACGTTGTGTCAGCTCACCAGGTATACTGTTCTGACCATGGTGCACCTGTATCTTTTCAGTATGGCCCCACGACGACAGCCAGATACGGTTCCGAGAGTTGTGCGTGACGACAGCCCACTGAGCGAAGAGGCCTCGGTACAGGGCCCTTTGACAGCTGAGGCACCGGTGGTACCTCTACCCGTCGAGCCACTGATGCTTCCAGCCCCAGACGCTGACGATGCACGTCGCCATAGTTCACTGCACGAGTTTCAGCGCCAGTGACCACCCAGGTTCTGCCGGGAGACAGACCCCTAGGCAGCCGAGGATTGGCTGGAGGCAGTGGTACGAGTTATCAGGTTAGTGAGGACACCAGCATACCTCATGGTGATCCTCGCGGCGAGCCTACTACACGATGCAGCAGGCAGATGGTGGAGATTGATGCTCTAGGTGCACGATGAGGCATCTCTCCTCTGGACGGACTTTGAGAGCCTCTTTCGCTTGAAGTTCGTCCCAGCCACCCTCCGTACGGTGCACATCTAGGAGCTTCTACAGCTGCGGCAGGGAAGCTTGACGGTCGCCCAGTACTCGGCGAGATTTACCGTTCTCTCGCGCTACTCGACAGACATGGTACGGGACCCATTATTCTGGGCCTGGACCTTTGAGTAGGGGTTGAGGCACGAGATCAGAGCATCGCTGATCTCCCCCAGCATTCCGACTCAGGTAGGAGTATGGGAGCGAGCCCTTTTGATCAAGAGCTTTCTTGCTGAGTCTACTTCAGCAGCGAGACCTACCGCAGGGCGGCAGGTAGCAGAGTCTTCTGTAGCAAGCAGTCGACGGATGACTCATGGGTCCAGGAAGAGCATACCCTCAGGCTGATGACCTCAGGACACTGGCTCAGCAGTGCGGGGCACACAGCACGGAGCCAGTTTTTCGAGAGGCAGACAGTGCTATGCATGCGGCGGGCAGGGCTACAAGGCTCGTGACTGCCCGACCCGCCATGCCGAGGAGCAGCAGACGGTTGAGGGGCCACCGAGGTAGAGTAAGAGGGTTGACCGTAGCAGTCCGTAGGGAGTAGGCGGATGAGTCATAGGATCTGGCTGAGTAGCAGGTGGTGGGAGATGCTTTGAGGCTCTACCACCACCACCACCACCAGGAGGTCCACCCTGACCACAGGGAGATGGCGGGAAGAGACAGGCACAACTCCAGGCAGCGGAGGCCTACGACCACGGCGTGCCCGAGATGATTCGAGGTACTATCTGTGTCTATTACACCCTTTCTACAGTTCTTATAGACACAGGAGCGAGTCATTTTTTCATAGCCGCTGCCCTTGTTCGGATCTCAGAGACTCCGACAGAGCCGTTGGCTCCATCCTTATGGCTAGAGACTCCTACGGGAGCAGACTCGACGATTACGCACTGGTGCCGACAGTGTGAGCTTACTCTAGGAGGCGACTGCTTCGGCTGGGGTCTTCTTGTAGAGGCCTCGAGACCTTACGATGTCATCTTGGGCATGGATTGGTTATCTAAAGTCCATGCCTAGATCGACTGTATTAGGTGCAAGGTGTGATGTGTACGCACCGACGGGAGCAGGATTACCTTCACCGGCGAGAAGGGAGCCTTGGCAGCATAGGATGGACTCTCGCAGAGGAGAGGACAACCCATCACTCATTAGTTGGCTAGCCTCATCCTAGGAGGAGTTGACGTGCAGAGTCCTAGTTTTCCTGCAGTGGTGGATCAGTATGCGGACGTCTTTCCCGATGACGTTCCAGAACTACCTCCTCGTAGAGAGGTAGACTTTTATATTGATCTGTACCCCATGAAAACCCCGATATCCACCCCACCATATCAGATGGCTCCCGCCGAGCTTCGAGAGCTACAATTATAGTTGGAGGACTTGCAGGGCAAGGGATTCATCCGACCCAGTGTTTCACCCTGGGCTTTCCTGATATTGTTCGCCAAGAAGGCGGATGGGAGCTTGAAACCTTGTCTCAACTATCATCACCTGAACCAAGTGACAGTGAGGAACAAGTATCCGCTACCGAGGATTGATGACCTCTTCGATCATCTCAACGGAGCACGGTTGTTCTCAAAGATAGACCTCAAGTCAGGCTATCATCAGCTCAGAGTTCGGGACACGGACGTGCAGAAGATGGCCTTCAGATGTCAGTATGGCCACTATGAGTTCTTGGTTATGCCCTTCAACATAACCAATGATCCCGCAGTGTTCATGGGCCTCATGAACATGATCTTTCAGCCATACCTCGATCGATTTTTCACGGTCTTCATCGACGAAATTTTGATATACTCGACGACTGAGGAGGAGCACACCTTCCACTTGTGGGTTGTACTACACATACTCCGAGATAACCCGCTTTATGTAAAGCTCTCGAAGTGTTAGTTATGGATACATGAGGACCACTTATTGGGACACGCCATCTCTGAGGTGGGAGTTGTGGTGGATCCTACGAAGTTTGAGGCAGTGCTATCTTGGGAGCCACCTAGGAGCGTGATAGAGGTGCGGAGTTTCTTGGGACTAGCTGGATACTATCAGAGATTTGTGTTAGACTTCTACAGAGTTGTGGCACCACTCTCAACTCTTACGAAGAAGAGTAAACCCTTTGTGTGGTTAGTCAGATGTCAGTAGAGCTTCCAGGAGCTGAGACAGAGATTGAATAGTGCACCACTCTCAACTCATACGAAGAAGGGTAAACCCTTTGTGTGGTTAGTCAGATGTCAGTAGAGCTTCCAGGAGCTGAGACAGAGATTGAACAGTGCACCTATCTTGAGGTTGCTGGAGGAGGGAGTAGGGTACGTAGTCTACAGCGATGCATCAGGGACCAAACTCGGATGTGTCCTGATGCAGGAGTGGGTAGTGATCGCCTATGGATCACGTCAGTTGAGGCCGCATGAGCAGAACTACGCTACCCATGACCTGGAGTTAGCAACAGTGGTCTTTGCTATGAAGAATTGGCGACACTACCTGATGGGCGAGCGATTTACAGTCTTTTCTGACCATCAGAGTCTCATGTACATCTTCTCTCAGAAGGACCTGAACCCGAGACAGAGGAGATGGGTCTAGTTCCTCTAGGACTATGACTTTGAGATAGTCTATACTCCTGGGAAGGGGAACATGGTAGCCGATGCTCTCAGCAGGAGGACGGGAATTCAGCTACTTGGGGAGGCGACAGAGCAGCTAGCCACTTTGTAGATATCCTTTGTGGATAAAGATGGAGCAGCCTTCCTTCAGTCACTCACAGTCACTCCTCCACTACTATAGTGGTTCAGAGAGGCACAACATGGGGACCCTGACTATGAGACGTGGCGTGCGCAGATATCCTTAGGACAAGAACCTGATGGTTTCTCCTTAGGAGGGGAGCACTACGTCCTTTTTAGAGGACGTACCTTGGTACCGGTTGCTTTATGGGAGGAGGTGTTGAGAGAGTTTCACACTTCCCATTTGGCGGTACATCCTAGAGTGGAAAAGATGTACCAAGATCTTAGACGATAGAACTAGTGGCTGGGCATAAAGAAGGATGTGGCCGAGATCGTTTCTCGATGCCTCACCTGCCAGCAGGTGAAGACAGAGCATCAGGTACCAGCATGATTGGTACAACCCTTGGAGGTCCCGGAGTGGAAGTGGGACGGGATATCTAAGGACTTCGTGACTGGACGTCCACACACTTCCAGAGGTCATGACTCCATTTGGGTGATTGTCAACCGACTCACCAAGTCGGCTCACTTTTTACCCATCACAGAGCAAGGATCAGTGGAGAGCTTGGGACGTCTTTACGTACAGAAGATTGCACGACTTCATGATGTGACATCCTCTATCGTCTCTGATCGAGATGCTCTCTTTACTTCCCGGATTTGGAAGGGGTTGTAGGAGGCGTTCGGGACGCAGCTACGTCTGAGCACTGCCTTTCACCCTCATACAGATGGTCAGACAGAGAGGACCATTCAGACTCTCGAGGAAATGCTCCGTGCATGTGCCCTCGACTTTGGTCATAGTTGGGAGGACCACCTACCCTTGGTGGAGTTCGCGTACAACAACAGCCACCACTCCACCATCGGGATGGCACCATACGAGGCGTTGTACGTCCATCCTTGCAGATCTCCTTTGTGCTGGACTAACCCTGGGGAGTCAGCACTTGTGGGACCAGAGATGGTCCAGGCCATGACGGAGAAGGTCCAGATCATCCAGGAGTGGATGAGGACAGCTCAGATCCGGTATAAGTCCTATGCTGATAGGAGGCGGAGGCCAGTAGAATTTGAGGATGGCGACCACGTCTTCTTGCGGGTCTCACCTTGACATGGATTGCAACGATTTGGCTGAGGCGGCAAGTTATCTCCTCGCTTCATCGGACCATTCCAGGTCCTCAGCAGGATTGGCGAAGTGTCTTATCGCCTGGTTATACCACCACAGTTGCACTGGGTGCACGACATCTTCCACGTATCTTAGCTGAGGAGATACGTCACTACTGGAAAAGTAGTCTATACCAACGGTTTATAACCGTTTCTATAGGATGGAAAACCGTTGGTATATGGTATACCAACGGTTTTCCCAATCGTTGGTCAGTAAGGCGTGGGGAAATCCCTTTAAAACGGTTTCATTTAAACCATTGGTATAGGTGCTCGAGAATTCTGGAAAACAATTTACCAACAGTTCTGAACCGTTGGTACAACTTTTTCCAGAAATCAGGAAAAACATATACTAACGGTTCAGAACCGTTGGTATAAGTTTTTCCAGATTTCTGGAAAATGTTGTACCAACAGTTCTGAACCGTTGGTATAAGTTTTTCCATATTCTTGGAAAAATCTTTACCAACGGTTCAAAACCGTTGGTAAAGAGTTTCCCAGAACTGCTGCACAACAGCGCCCAAAATCCCCCCAGAAGCTACACCTACATAAAAAAATAGTGCACAACAGCCCTCAGTATACCCTCCACTATACACCTGCATAAAAAATATCACAAAATCCACATACAGACTTCAAACAGTATAAAGAACACCTAAAATAGCCCAAAAAAACACATATGACAACAATCATCCAGTGGTAATTCACCTCACCCATCAAATTCTAATAGGCAGAATAGTTTGATAAATATATATTAGAGTTGAATAAGACATTCAAATTGACTCAAATCCCATTTTTGTTTTGTGATACTAGGTTTGGGTATGTAATGATTTGTGATGAATTTTGCATTGAACTTGTATTGTTTATAATGTATGGTGAAAAGATATTTTCTTAGGAGTCTCGTCACTTATGACCCCATGAGTGAAACTACCAAACTCATGAAAAATAGTCATTGATGAGTGTAAATTTCTGTTTTATTCACATAAAATGATTTCCTTTTGAAATAAAAGAGAGACATTGAGTGGTGTCATCCACACCGCACCTCGGATTGAGGCGGAGTTTACTCGTACACATCACAAATGACCCATGGATACATGTCCTAAAGTATCAACAGTATCCGAATGCCTTTGGTCTATTTTCCGTATGTCAGTTGTTGTTTTAACTTAAACTGTTTTCCATTTCAAAGAAAAGTGAAACACTTTGAGTGGTGCTGGCCACACCGTGCCTCAGATTGAGGCGGGGTTGACTCGTACACGTCACAAATGACCCATGGATCATTTTCCTAAAGTTTCAATAGAATCCAAAAGCGTTTGGTCGGTTTTCCGTATGTTGTTTTTTTACTTAAAAGCGCATCCATTTTAAACAAAAGAAAGACACTTTGAGTGGTGTCGGCTACACCGCACCTCGGATTGAGGGGGGGTTGACTCGTACACATCACAAATGACCAATGGATACATGTCCTAATGTATCAGTAGTATCCGAATGTGTTTGGTCAGTTTTCCATATGTGGTTTTTTTTACTTAAAAGCGCATCCATTTTAAACAAAAGAAAGACACTTTGAGTGGTCCCGGCCACACCGGCCCACGGATTGAGGCGGGGTTGACTCGTACACGTCACATATGACCCATGGATACATGTCCTAAAGTATCAATAGTATCCGAATGCCTTTGGTCCATTTTCTGTATGTCAGTTGTTGTTTTAACTTAAACCGTTGTCCATTTCAATGAAAAGTGACAAACTTTGAGTGGTCTCGGCCACAACAGCTCTCGGATTGAGGCGGGGTTGACTCGTACATGTCACATATGACCCATGGATCATTTTAGTAAAGTTTCAATAGAATCTGAATGCGTTTGGTCGGTTTTACGTATACAAGTTGTTGTTTTCACTTAAAATCATGTCCATTTCAAATAAAAGTTAGACACTTTGAGTGGTGTCGGCCACAACGCGCCTCGGATTGAGGTGGGGTTGACTCATACACGTCACAAATGACCCATAAATAATTTTCTTAAAGTTTTAACAGAATCCAAAAGTGTTTGGTCAGTTTTCCGTATGTCGTTTATTTTACTTAAAAGCGCATCCATTTTAAACAAAAGAAATACACTTTGAGTGGTACCGGCCACACCGGCCCTCGGATTGAGGCGGGGTTGACTCTTAAACGTCACATATGACCCATGGATCGTTGTCCTACAGTTTCAAAAGAATCTGAATGCGTTTGGTTGGTTTTCGGTATGCGAGTTGTTGTTTTAACTTAAACTGGTGTTCATTTCAAAGAAAAGTTAGACACTTTGAGTGGTACCGGTCACACTGTGCCTCGGATTGAGGCAAGGTTGACTCGTACATGTCACATATGACCCATGGATCATTTTACTAAAGTTTCAACAGAATCCGAATGCTTTTGGTCGGCTTTTTGTATGTCAGTTTTTGTTTTAACTTAAACTGTTGTCCATTTCAAAGAAAAGTGACACACTTTGAGTGGTCCCGGCCACAAAGACCCTCGTATTGAGGCGGGGTTGACTTTTACACGTCAAATATGACCCATGGATACATGTCCTAAAGTATCAATAGTATCTGAATGCCTTTGGTCCGTTTTCCGTATGTCAGTTGTTGTTTTAACTTAAACCGTTGTCCATTTCAAAGAAAAGGGACAAACTTAGAGTGGTCACAGCCACACCAGCCCTCGTATTGAGGCGGGGTTGACTCGTACACGTCACATATGACCCATGGACCATTTTCCTAAAGTTTAAACAGAATCCGAATGCGTTTGGTCAGTTTTCTGTATGCAAGTTGTTGTTTTCACTTAAAATCCTGTCCATTTCAAATAAAAGTTGGACACTTTGAGTGGTGTCGGCCACACTGCACCTCGGATTGAGGTGGGGTTGACTCGTACACGTCAAAAATGACCCATAAATCATTTTCGTAAAGTTTCAACAGAATCTGAAAGTGTTTGGTCGGTTTTCCGTATGTCGTTTATTTTACTTAAAAGCGCATCGATTTTAAACAAAAGAAAGACACTTTGAGTGGTATCGGCCACACCGGCACTCGGATTGAGTAGGGTTTGACTCTTAGACATCACATATGACCCATGGATCGTTTTCCTATAGTTTCAACAGAATATGAATGCGTTTGGTTGGTTTTCGGTATGTCAGTTGTTGTTTTAACTTAAACTGGTATTCATTTCAACGAAAAGTTAGAAACTTTGAGTGGTACCGGTCACACTGCACCTCGGATTGAGACAGGGTTGACTCTTAAATGTCACATATGACCCATGGATCGTTGTCCTAAAGTTTCAACCGAATCTGAATGCGTTTGTTCTGTTTTCTGTATGTCAGTTGTTTTTTAACTTAAACTGTTGTCCATTTCAAAGAAAGGTGACACACTTTGAGTGGTCCCGGCCACACCGGCCCTCAGATTGAGCCAGGGTTGACTCGTACACGTCACATACGACCCATGCATCGTTTTTCTAATGTTTCAACAGAATCCGAATGCGTTTGGTTGGTTTTCCGTATGTCAGTTGTTGTTTTAACTTAAACCGTTGTCCATTTCAAAAAAAAGTGACAAACTTTGAGTGGTCCTCGCCACACCGGCCCTCAGATTGAGGTGGGGTTGACTCATACACGTCACAAATGACCCATGGATCGTTTTACTACAGTTTCAACAGAATCCAAATGCGTTTGGTCGGTTTTCCGTATGTCATTTGATGTTTTAACTTAAACTGTTGTCCATGTTAAAGAAAAGTTAGACACTTTGAGTGGTGTTGGCCACACCGCGCCTCGGATTGAGGTGGGGTTGACTTGTACACGTCAAAAATGACCTATGGATACATTTCCTAAAGTATCAACAATATCCGAGTGCGTTTGGTCAGTTTTTCGTTTGTGGTTTTTTTACTTAAAAGCACATCCATTTTAAACAAAAGAAAGACACTTTGAGTGGTCCCAGCCACACCGGCCCTCGGATTGAGGCGAGGTTGAATCGTACACGTCACATATGACCCATGGATACATTTCCTAAAGTATCAATAGTATCTTAATGTATTTGGTCGGTTTTCCATATGCCAGTTGTTGTTTTCACTTAAAATCATGTCGATTTCAAATAAAAGTTAGACACTTTGAGTGGTGCCGGCCACACCGCTCCTCGGATTGAGGCGGGGTTGAATCCTACACACCAAAAATGACCCATGGATACATGTCCTAAAGTATCAACAATATCTGAATGTGTTTGGTCTTTTTTCCGTATGTGTTTTTTTTACTTAAAAACGCATCCATTTTAAACAAAAGAAATATGATTTGAGTGGTACCGGCCACACCGGACCTTGGATTGAGGCGGGTTTGAATCGTACACGTCACATATGACCCATGTATCGTTTTCCTATAGTTTAAACAGAATCCGAATGCGTTTGGTCTGTTTTCCGTATGTCAGTTGTTGTTTTCACTTAAAATCCTGTCCATTTCAAATAAATGTTAGACACTTTGAGTGGTGTCGGACACTACTTCAAAGCACATTTTCCATATCATCTTCCACATGCATAAACATGAAATACATGGCTAACTAAGAAATATAAGTAAAAAAAATAGAAAAATGAGCATCACAGTACCAAGGAATACTAAAGGTCTATGTAGTAGACTAATCATACAATAAGAATCAAGTGCAAAAAACAAAATCTGAATGCAACGTCCCTATAAAGTAGAGGAAAACCCCAAAGTGGAAAACCATGTTAAAAAATAAAGAGTTATAAAGAATTCGAAAATTTAATGGATCAATCTGCCTCTGATCACCATCACCATCACTACTATCATCATCATCTTCATTCTCGCCGCCATCTCTGTCCTCGTCGTCATCCTCGTCCTCGGCATCATCCTCGCCCTCGGCCCCATCCTTGACCTCGGCCCCATCCTCGCCCTCGTCCACATCCTCATCCTAGCCCTCTTCCTCTTCAACATCCTCGTCATCACCAGGAACGTCATCATCTCGATCGCCACTAGAGCTGCCGCCTGGTGCATTGGATGATGCACCCATCGATGACATAAATATCTGACAAGCCGCACTAGCCTCTGGTGGAAGTGATGAAGATAAAGCTCTCATCAGTTTCATAAATTCTCTGTCTCTTGTTTGAACTTGTACTTCCAACTCTGTGACCCTTTTATTAGACTGTCTTGCATGCTCCTTGACCTGTTCCAACTCGGTGGTACTATAATGGATACCTGGAGATGACCAATACTTCGTCGGGACTATATTCTTACCAGGTCGGCAGCGTACTCGACCAGAGTGCTCATCTACCAAAACCTGATATAAATGATCGTGTGGCCCAAACTTGTCAGGCTCTTGGGAATCAAGAGCCTCTAAAGCAGCCTGTAAAAAATATTAATATATTATTAAATTTCAAATTAGATATTAAGATTTGAAATAAACAAATTAAAACTTACAATCTTCTCTTGGGTCAGTTCATTTTCCGCAGTTCCATATTTTTTTCTTCTACTCGAGAAAAACAATTTTTCTCAAGGGATACGTCCTTCAATATTCGTTTTGTGCTTATGTAATGACATTGAAACAATATAATGTGAAAGTATAATCATATATTCATTATTCAATAAATCACATAATTTAAGTAGGATCCAATAAAAAGAGAAAGTCCTAAAGAAAAATTATAAACAACTATATCGTACCTGCTGCCTCTCATGATCTGACATTGTTGTGCGCCCCAAAGTGTGGATGTATTTCTTTGAATCAATGTTTTTTTTCAGAAGATTCCTAAATAATGATTAATAATTAATAAGATTATATTAATGCAAAATATGAAAACTCTCATTTAAATAACTCAAATGAGATTAATACCTTAAATTTGGTAGTCGCCCAATGGGTAATCATTTGGCGATATTGCTCTATCGGGAAGTCATCCACGATAGGTAATGTCTCTAACTATGTGCCCAATCTATCACACCAGCCAATATACAACTCATGCTTATAAGCTCTCCAAATATATCCTAGCTCTTTTAAACGTGTTGGTCGTGCACCTTCTCCATCAGGGAAGTTAAACCGAAGCTGAAACCAAATTGATTAGTTCATTTAAATACAGAAATATACTACATTAAATCCAATAGATTTTTTACCCATATTTGTGCCCACGCGTTATCGTTGACTTCGGGTGGCAGATGTCTCCAAGAGAGAGGGCTGACCGGAATGATATCGGAGTATTTGGCTAGCGTCGCCAAAAAACCCCGACATTGCTGCCCAGATTTATCAATCATTTGTCCATCAACATTGTATTCTACCATCAACTGTGTCTGGCGGTTCCATACCGCACGCAAGCGAGTACGCCCCCTCCCCTGCCTCCTATCTGTAGATGAATCTGTTATTAAAGAAAAATAATATCAATACAAGTTATAATAAAAATAAATTTTTGTATAAAAATTTGACAGAGTTATATAAACATACCTGTGGTAGTTGAATCAATGGGTGCAGAAGCTGAAGGAATATCCTGTACAGGTGGAGTGTCCCTCAGTGTATGCTCCTCAGCCACATACTGTGTCGCAGCAGGAGTCGAAGAAGGTGGAATATAATAACCTGGAGATAATGAACCAGAAGCAAAAGATGATGGCATAGACGTCTGGCTAGCTGGTTGTGTAAACATCGAAGGTCTAAATATCTCATATGTCCCTGAAGACATGCCAGGATCAAAATAGGGCGTAAAAGATACATATGTGGTAGTGGGTCGTCTAACTCTCACCCCACGAGCCCTCGTACCACCAACCTCTCTACTAGGAGCAATATTAGGCTCCTCGTCAGATATCTGTCGTCTAGGGTGTGGATCCTGAAAAAAAGTTTGACAGAAAAGTAAACACATGATATTATAAGTTATTGAAATATTTATATTTGAAATAAAATACTCACAATAGGGATGAGTGGAGGAACACCCATCTGTACCATGTGACGATTATTATCTGTCATCTTTTCTGCCGCCTCTCTTCAATGGGTGTCATTTCCTGCAATGAAAACAAATATGGAAGTAATTAGAAATAGATAACTAATGTGTAACCCAAAAAACAAAATATAGAAAAACCATTATGATAAAACGAACATAATGAAACAGAAGATCTATGGTGTTATGAAGGTAAGTACTAGGATACACACTCTGAATGATGTAGGTGAAACATGTAGGTGAGAACACGACTGTATGATTCTATATATTTCCCACCACAACTTCGGGTTCACAATCAACTCTGACAATTGAGCTGTTGGGGTCATCATAAGTAATAAACGGATTGATTCCAATTATTGTAGGTATAGTTTCAAATTCATCATCACCATCATCAAAAACATGTCTGGGATTTACTTCAATAATTACACCGAATTTAGGATGACGATGATCTTTGACATAAAAAACTTGTTTCACCATTGACCCCAATACATATGGTTCATCGGTGGCAAGAGTGCGAGTCATGTCAATAACTCAAAATCCACAATCATCAATAAAGGTGCCTTTCCTCGTCATTGAATCAAACCACTGACATTTCATCATCATGACTCGACCATGCGAGTAGTAATCCAAAATTATTATTTTCTCCATGACACCATAATAAGCAACATTTTTAGAACGAGGTCTAGTTTCCGATGAATTGTCATAACAGTCTGTTGTGGCAGTTAGCATAACACCATTATGCTGTGTTCTCATGTTTCTTGCTCGTTCAGTGATAAAAAATTTGTATCCATTGATCACAAGTGATTTACAAGCACGAACCATGGTATTAGGACCAAAATCCAAAGCTCTTATTTCCTCAGAAACAGAGTCTCTAGGAAAACTCGATACCTGAAATATAAACAAATAGTAAACTTAATTAAATATTATTTTTATTTAGTTATTACAGAAATATTTTTACCTCCAATTTCAACCAAACAGAAAACCCTTTGATATGCAAAGTCTCCTTCTTTCTCAAAGATAAAGAACGATGCTTTCTATATATCAATTCTTTATATTCCCTATAGATAAAAATAATAATAGTTTAACAAATATTTAAAATTACAAGAGATAATATAAGACAAACATGTACAATTAACTTACTTTATATAGTCATCGAACAAATCACAATTGAACAACACTCTGCGATGTGCCATCTCTCGCTCTTCAAGGCTTAATGTTGTCAATGTATATGATCCCAGAATTCCTCCTGTTTGAGGATGTGATGGAAAACTGGGTTCAATTTTCCCATACTGTTCTTCTTCATTTCTCATTGGTCTGTTTATTCTCATAGTATGATCAGAAAAATACATTGAGCAGAAATCCATACATTCTTGATCCAAGTAACCGTTCACAATAGAACCTTTGGGATAATTCATGTTCCAAACATATGATTTCAATGTGCACATTTTTCTTTCAGTTGGATACTTCCAACGGAAATCAACGGGTCCTCCAAGAAGTATTTCGATCAGAAGATGGACAGTCAGATGCAACATGCATGTAAAAAATGATGGAGGGAATATTTTCTCTAACTCACACAAATTAATGGTGTCTCTGCCAACAGTTTTTTGCACGAGGGATTTGGACAACCTCTTAGCACAAAGATCTCTAAACAAATAGCACAACCGAATAACTGAGACTCTAACATTATTGGACAAGAGATGATGGATTTCTATTGGAATCAACTCATGCAAAAGGACGTGATAATCCTGAGTCTTCAAAGATTTCAACTTCAACTCTTTTCTGTTGACCCGTTTTGATATATTGCTTTAATAGCCATCAGGAACATTAATAGTCTCTAGCACTTCCAGAAATTGATTTTTTTCAGCAGGAGTCATCACATAAGAAGCACATGGAACTTTCCATTTATTTTCACTGATACAGACATGATGCAATTCTGGTCTGATCCCCCAATGTACCAAGTCGCGCCGAGATCGTAAATCATCTTTTGTCTTCACCTTGACATTTAGAAGAATCGAAAGCAACATTTCACATATATTCTTTTCAATGTGCATTACGTCTAAGCAATGACGTAACAAGTTGGTTGACCAATAGGACAACTCAAAGAATATACTCTTCTTCTTCCAATTGTAACAGGTATCATTGGAAACATTTTTCCTCTTTCTAGATTTCATTACACTCTTCCCAAATGAATAACTGAAATCTTTCAATTCATTAAGCACATCAATTCCAGACATACGCTGAGGTGGATCATCATTCTCCATGGTATTGTCAAATCTTCGACGATTTTTTCTATATGGATGGTTCATTGGCAAGAATATTCGATGTCCCATAAAACTAAAACTACGGCGATATTTCAGTCTTGTCGATTGAGTATTCTTCATACAAACAAGACATGACAATTTTCCTTTTGTGCTCCATCCAGACATCATTGCATAAGCAGGAAAATCATTGATAGTCCACATAAGTGCAGCACGCATCTGAAATATGTCTTTCGAACATGCATTGTATGTGGGAACACCCACATCCCAAAGAAGTTTCTACTCTTTTATTAAAGGTTGCATGTATTCATCTAAATCTTTGGCGGGATCAGAAGGTCCAGATAACAGTATACTCAAGAAAGTGTAAGGATTTTTCATACACAAGAAAGGGGGAAGGTTATAAATGTGTATGAAAACTGGCCATGTGATGTGCGAAGTAAGCATCTGCCCAAATGGATTAAAACCGTCACATGAAAGACCCAGTCTCACATTAAGCACCTCGGCTTCAAATTCAGGATATCGAGCATCAAATCTATGCAATGAAAATCCATCTGTAGGGTGAACCAACTCTTAATTATTCTTTTTTCTCTCGGTGTCATTCCATCGCATTTTTACAGACATTTCATCAGACATGAAAAGGTTTTGTAATCTGGGGATCAATGGATAGTGCCACATTACTTTTTGTGGCACACGAGATGGTGTTCCATCATCTTTTGGCTTCCATCGGGAGGTTCCGAATCTTATACAATCATTTCTTTCAGCAGTTTCCTCCCAAAATAAGCTTCAATCATTCGGGAAAGCATGAATTTTTTTTTGAGAATCCAAGTTAATCAACCAACTTCCATGCCATATAGTGGTTTGAGGGAATATCTGCATCATCTTGAAGTAAGTCCTTCAAGAAGGTAAGAATATAATCAATTGCAGTATTTGTAATCCCATACATAGTTTTCCCATGAAACAATCGGATTAAAAATTCCAACTTTTTCATTTTATCACATTGCCGATATAGTGGAGTCACCGCATCATCATTCAATTTTTTCACCCTATCAACATCATCATTT
This sequence comes from Viscum album, assembly GCA_963277665.1. Lineage (NCBI taxonomy): Eukaryota > Viridiplantae > Streptophyta > Magnoliopsida > Santalales > Viscaceae > Viscum > Viscum album. The sequence goes on along the minus strand of OY728142.1, from coordinate 1,810,870,045 downwards.
TCATTGGACGCATCATGTGTGCTTGTATTGAAATCTTGTTGGCTGGACATCCTTTCCTTCTCATGATGTCGAATAAATGGAAACCGATCATATATCAAACTCTCCAATTCATTCCTATCATTTGGATCATCAACATTTTTAGATTCCATTTTCTCTCCATTGTGATACCACACATAATAGTTTGTTTGGAACCATATTTGGTTATATGATAGCTAACTGCTTCACGGCTCAACCAAGGTCTTCCAAGTCAATTAAAACATGGGCAGTGTATGCGACCATTATCTGAAGCCTTGTCAAATGAAAAATCTAGAAATCTGTTCAAATTATTTTGAAAATCGGTTGAAATCCGATCAGTTTCGTACATCCAACTTCTATCCATTCTATAAAAAAATTGCAATAAGTCATTTAAAATCAATTCAATAATATTAAAGTTTAATCAAAAAAATACTTACATAAATGACAATTTTTTACTCTATATAAAAGCATAACTGACACATTACTCTATATGAGAATCATATTAAGAAATACAACAAAATACAGTGTATATAAGAAAATAAGATTCAAAATTTATAATGCCTATATTCACGGATTGACCAGTAAGATATTGGAAGTGGATCAAGGAATACATAATGCTTAAGGGTCTTGTTGGGAGTATATGAGTTTTATACTTTAACTTCTTCAAGTAGATCAGGATGAGGAGTAGGATGAGGAGTAGGATGAGGATCATGGGAGTGGCGGGACTATCCAAGGGGGGTGTGGCGTGTCCAGGGGGGGTGCGGGGTGTCTAGGGGGTGGTGGGGCCGTCCGGGGGGTCGGAGGTGTCCAGGGGGTGGGGGGCTGTCTAGTGGGGTCGAGGTGTCCAGGTGGCCGGGCTGTCCGTGGGGGTGGTCAGGTTGTCCAAGGGGTCGGGGTGTATAGGTATATTTATATGAAAAGAATACCCCCACAATAATCATGCAGCCTTGTCATTAGTCTAAACCCCTAGAACACATAAAAGAATCTAGTATGAACATTTACTAAAATATTTAACACCATACGAATGAAAATAAAATCTAAATATAGTTTGAGAGGATATAATGGTGTGTGTGAAAAAAATTATATTAAATCAATTTAAATGAATATCGAACAAATGAGGGTTTATAACACACGAAGAGTACCTCAAAAAATCCAAAACCACTATAACACCACCCCCTTGGATAGCCCACCCACCCCCCTCGGCACCCCTTCTCCCTATGGACAGCCCCCACCCCCTTGGATAGCCCACCCACCCCCCTGGACACCCCTACCCCCTGTGGCCAGCCCACCAACCCTCCCTGGACAGCCCGCCCACCCCTCCTTGACAGCCTGACCACCCCCGTGGACAGCCCGTCCACCCTTGTGGACAACCTGCCCACCCCCGTACCCCCCTGGACACACCGTAGCCCCCCGGGATAGCCCTGCCCACCCTCCCAAACAGCCCACACCCCCTCCCCTACAACCCCACCACCACCACCTAGACATACCAACCCCCCTAGACACCCCACACACCCCTCCCCCACCAGGACACCCCACCCAGACCCCCAGGACAGCCCTCACCCCTGGACAGCCCCGCCCACCCCCATGGACAGCCTTTCCCACCCCCGTGGACAGCCCCGCCCACCCCCGTGGACAACCCACTCACCCCCGTGGACACCCCCTACCCCCTAGACAGCCCAACCACCCCCCTCGACACCCCTTCTCCCTATGGACATCCCCCCACCCCCTTGGATAGCCTGCCCACCCCCTGGACACCCCTACCCCCTGTGGCCAGCCCACCCACCCCCCTGGACAGCCCTCCCACCCCTCCATGACAACCCGACCACCCCCGTGGACAGCCCGTCCACCCTTGTGGACAGCCCGCCCACCCTCCCAAACATCACACACCCCCCTTCCCTACAACCCCACCACCACCACCTAGACATACCACCCCACCTGGACACTCCACACACCCCTCCCCCACCAGGACACCCCACCCAGACCCCCAGGACAGTCCACACCCCCTGGACAGCCCCGCCCACCCCCGTGGACACCCCCTACCCCCTAGATAGCACAACCACCCCCGTGGACAGCCCACCCACCCCCCTCGACACCCCTTCTCCCTATGGACAACCCCCCACCCCCTTGGATAGCCCTCCCACCCCCCCTGGACACCCCTACCCCCCGTGGCCAACCCACCCACCCCCCCTGGACAGCCCGCCCACCCCTCCTTGACAGCCCAGCCACCCCCGTGGATAGCCCGTCCACCCTTGTGGACAGCCCACCCACCCCCGTACCCCCCTGGACACCCCGTACCCCACTGGATAGCCCCGCCCACCCTCCCAAACAGCCCACACCCCCTCCCCTGCAACCCCACCACCACCACCTAGACATACCACCCCCCTGGACACCCCACACACCCCTCCCCCACCAGGACACCCCACCCAGACCTCCAGGACAGCCCACACCCCCTAGACAGCCCTGCCCACCCCCGTGGGCAGCCTTTCCCACCCCCGTGGATAGCCACGCCCACCCCCGTGGACAACCACCCACCCCCGTGGAAACCCCCTACCCCCACAATCCATTATCCAAAACATATCAAATTGCTTTGAACACAATCCATAATTCCCACAATCCATTATCCAAAACATGTAAACGTTCACGATAGCCTCCCCCAACTCTGATTTACATGTTTTGAACACTCTCCTTCCAAACATAGAATATAAAAACATTAAATAAGTCTTCACAAACACAAACAATATCCTATTTAGATATTAATTTCAATAATCAAGTAAACCACCAACACCTGGAAAAAATCTATTCATTAAAACAACTACAACAATATGGTTGAGATCAAATTTTACCTATTCGGATGGGGGTGTACCTGTTGGGATGGTTGGTGATGGTGTTCGGATGGGGGGTTCGCGAGAGCAGTGGAGCGAAAGAGATTCGGATGGGGTTCGCGAGAGCAGCGGAGCGAATAGATTAGGGCTCTGTCCGAATGGGGAGAGGAGATCACGATATAAAATTTGGGGAAAACCTTTGCCAACGGTTTATATAAACCGCTGGCAAAGGCACACCTTTCCCAACGGTTCACTGGAACCGTTGGGAAATGTGTGAGTTTAGCACCCATTTCCCAACGATTCCAGTGAACCGTTGGGAAAGGGTCTACCGAAATTCCCTTTGCCAACGGTTTAAATAAACCGTTGGAAAAGGCTCACTATACCAACGGTTTAAATAAACCGTTGGTATACTACCGTTGGGAAAAGACCAAATTCCAGTAGTGCGTGCACGACCCGATGCATATCATTGACCATGGGGAGCTGGACGTTGATGACAGGGTGAATTTTGCGGAGGTCCCGGTAGAGATCGAGGATCGATAGGAGCGGGTCCTACATGGATGGTCGATTCCTCTAGTGTGCATCAGATGGCGGCACGAGAACCTCCAGGAGAGCACTTGGGAGTGGGAGGCTCATATTCATGCTCATTACCCACTTTTGTTTCCCTAGTTTTTGATGTATCTTTACGGGGATGTAAATCCCTGAGGTGGGAGTGATGTAAAGACCCGTAAAATTCAAGGAATTTTTTTTCTTAATTTTCTTGGGAATTTTACAAGAGCGCAGTTTCTGACGGCACCTGATTCCGAGGCCCAGTGTGCCCGGAATCATTTTCCAAAGTTTAGCTCGGGTACGTTCAGTGAAAGAATGAGCGGGTTTTTCTAACTTTTAAACTGATGCTCAGAATCGAATTCCAAGGGCACTAATGGAATCAGAGCACCAGTAATTTCTTAGAAACATCTTTTTCCGGAGTTGCATTTTCTCGGGTGTGGTTTTTAATTTTTGGGGTTAAGTTAAGAAATAAAATAAAAGTGGTGCGACAATTTATTTTATTTCACTTAATGCAGCTTAACCTAATTTAAGAGGATAAGGTGGGACCCACAATATCTTACCCACTTGGTAGGATATTTGTGAGGTGGGGCCCGAATGAGCCCCGCCATTTCTTCCCTTCTATGTAACACACCCACAACCCCCCTTTTAATGAAAGTCAAACCTTACGTTTATTCTAGTTAAGAAACACCTCATTAAATTGGGCGGTTAAATCGTTACAATTAATTCTTTGAATTAATTGTTCGTTTCTTATCTTTTGAATATAAAATTCTTATGTTGATAATAAAATAAGGTAAGGACTTATTTTATTATGGTTGGGTTTGTGTTGTGTTAAGCCTTGGGAGAAAAAAAGAGAAGATTCTTCGTTCTTCGACGAAGAACGCGAAGAACGCACCACCACCAACGAAGAACGCCAACCTCCGACGGTGGACGATGGCGAGAGACGCCTTCCTCGGAGATCACCAAACTCCAACGGTGATCCTCTTCTTCCACATCGATCCTCTTCTTCCGCGATGGATAATTCCGCGACGAACGCTCGTTCGACGACAACATTGAGGTAGGGATTTATTTTATTTGTTAGTTCGTGAAATCTTATGTCGCTTTCTCCTTTTCTTTGAACCGCCTGTTATCATGATAACGGGAGGAGGGCAGACCGCACGAACAAGACCGACACTCCTACCCATTTTGGTTGTTGATATTGTTGTGGCGAGCAGGGCAACGCGGTGCCGAATCACCGCACCATATTTTGATAAAGAAAGGGGGAGAAGCACGGCGCCGACCATTGAAGAATAACCAAGATGCGGCGCCGTCGCGCCGTGCCGTTGAAAACGAACCAATGATGCGGCACCGTCGCGCTGCACCGGAGAACCGCTAAAGCATCACGGCCAGAGCAGGGCCGCGGTGGAGGGGTGCGGCGCCATCGCGCCAGACAAACCAAGGCCGCGGTCAGTTCCGGGCCGCCGGCAGCGGAGCCAGGGGACCGACCCTTGCCGGTCCCGTGGCGGCAGCAGCCGACCGACCGGGGTGGGCCGGCCGGTTCAAGGAAAGCGTCGGGTGTCGTAACCCCCGGCCGGCCAGCTGAGCGACCCGATAAAGGGGCCGCGGTTTCTCCACATGGGGGCAGCGCCCCCCCCCCCCCCCCCCCGCATCGCTCAGCTGCAACGGCCGAGCCGGGCGCCTGGCCACCCCGCTAGCGCCAGCGCGCCGGGCCGAGCCGCCGGACCGAGCTGCGCCCAGGCCGGGACGGGCCGCGCCGGCCATGCTGGGCCACACCCAAGAGGGCTAGACCCGGACCCAGTTCGGGTCGACCCGGTTCGGGCCGACCCTGGGGGTATCGGGCCGGGTCGGACCGGGTCCGAACCCCCTATTACTGAACCTCTTTCGGTCTGTTTCTTCTAACTTCAGGTACGGGCCTCCGATCGACGCACCGTCAGTTGCGATGCGATCCTTGGATCGAGACGGTCGTTTCGGTATATCGCACTCAAGGTTTTGGAGAACTTTGTGTTCGGCCGGGTTGGTTCAAACACGAAACCAACCGGGCCCTCAGAGCGGAAACACTTATAACTTGAACTATGGACGTCCGATTGACGTGCCGTCGACTTTGATGGATTCCTCTAAGTGAGAAAGATATTTTGGCTTACTCCGCCCGAGGTTTGGACGCAGGTGGAGTACGGTCGGATTGGTTTTGACTTAAAAACCAACCGGGCCGCTGGGACGAAAAGCTCAATAACTCTCAGACCGGGTGTCCGATTGACGCACCGTCTGTGATGTTGAGTTCCTTTTGACGGTTCGGAACTTTTGGATACATCAAATCCAGACTATGTGTCAGTTGATGTATAAGCCCCTCAGCTCGTGGATCGGACCCTCCCGAACGAGCTTGTTGTGTGGGGGAACCCTAGAGCTGGCTGCGACTGCGACGACGACGACGACTGTACAGAGACCCTCAGTGGATTCGATGACGACGACTACAGCACTTAGCGATCCTACGTGGATAATTGCTACCGATCCTGTGTGGGTCAGATCCTATGTGGGTCAGCGCTCAACGGTCTTATGTGGGACAGCGCCTACAGATCCTGTGTGGGTCTGATCCTGTGTGGGTCTTTGCGGGGGTTAGTTACCTATCGATCCTGTGTGGGTCAGATCTATTATGGGTCATTGTGTGGGTTAGTATCCATCGATCCTTTGTGGGGCCGACAGCATAGATGAATCAGTGGATATATCTGATCATCTCTATCATCATACGAAGCAGTATACCTGTGTGAGCTGAATCTTGACTTGATATCCTATGTGGATTACGTTATGCTTTCCTGTGTAGATTGGGTTGTGATTTCCTATGTGGAATGGGTTACGTTTTCCTGTGTGGACTGGGTTGTACTTGGGCTCGAAGTTGGAGCGAACTGGAAATGATGACTTAGGTATATGTATGGGCATATTCCTAAGTAGTGTCGGATGTTACTTCATGATTGTGTCTTTTCGTTGTGGATTATCCTTTGTGGATTCTGGGAGACCTTCAAGGGTCTCGTGGTCCCTACTGAGTAGCTTATACTCATCCCTGCATGGGCTATGCCTGCACTACGTTGTGTTGGTTGCAGACGACGGACAGCGCTGATCGCGGTTGAGGCTTGCGGAGCAGGTCGGTACCCGGAGGTGGACCACTGGGCGGGACGTACTCGGAGCGGAAGGTTGGACCCAAGGAGTTGTGGAGGATTTATGTACTCACCCTTCAGGTGGGACTTCCAGTGGATGGATCGATGCTGCATCTTTACTTTTGAGTTGCTGTTTTTCCCTTTCCAGTTGTACTTACTTTCAGTTTGGGTTTGTATACTGGCCCACTTACTTTTCCGCACTTACTTTTGTATTAGTTTTTTCTTAGTGTTTACTTCTACTGCTTGTTTTCTCTGTGGTGTTTGTTTACTTTTAAAAGGAAATGCCTTCCCTTTTTTCGGGAATTACACCTTGGTGCTTGTCGCCAGCCCCTGGCCTATGGAAGACGAGCTTAGGGTAGTCACGGCACGGGCCCCGAGGAAGGGTCGTGACAGCTTCATCCTTGTTGGTCCTCCCCATGATACTGTAATTATTATTTTAGGAGGTTCTTCATGGAGTACACAACCAGAAGGTCCTCCCCTTATTTAATAATCATTGATAATTACTTTATAATTAGTTTCAAGTAAGGGATAATGGTTGGATATTACCCTTAAAATAACCACCACATGTAGTACTTCATATGCATCAACAGAAGGTGACAATAATTTTTATGATAAAACACTTGAAAACCATCCAACAAGGTATGACCAGGTGGAATAATTCTCTCTTAGTAATGACGAATATGACATGGGAATGTGGAAATTATGACCCCAGGATAACCTACCGACTATGTTCTAGAACATTTTTCTTGAAATGACATTACATAGGTCATGAATGAGGAAGATATACCTTACTTTTTAAAAAAAACTAAAGGAATCCCTGCATTAGATACAAGTTAAAAACCTCCCTTAGTAAGGGTATGATGAATATCACCAGGTGGTGAACAAGATCTGACATCAGATTGACTTTTCCAATTTCTTTGTACCTCAGATTCTGATGTCATAGAAACACTTTTAGAAGTTTTTTTCCACTTATATACAAAGTTTAATGTAACTTTCGTAGATAATTTTTGACTCCCCTTATGAAATACGTATTCAAGGATGGTTAGAGTTTTGATCATTGAATTTCACTCCATTACCAAGGTTGTAGGGTCCCCTAAGGAAGACACCCACAAACATCATTATTGTTGGAGGGGTCACAGATCCAAATAATTTTTATGTCAGTTAGTCGATCTAACAAAAACCTCCCATATCTGTTATGAAAAATCACATAACTAAAGTGGTTCTGAGATTGAGATTCCATACCCCAAGACTTTAACTAGGTTACATAAGCTTCTCAACTGAGAAATTAAAAACCCATGAATGTTGGAAAACCACTATTGGAAATCAAATCATATTCTAAGAAGTCATGGCACTCAGATAATGATCGCGTGAAAGTAGACCAGATCAAGAATACAGTAATGGTTTCCTCTATGAAATTCATCCAAGAGTGACCCCAATGCAAATGGATGATATCATTTTTACCACCATGAACTCCCTTTAAATCATCAAAACCTCAATGGGTATAAGATATAATGGTTTTTTAACCAAGTCAACCCAAACACTGAAGGATGGAAGCTTTTTTCGGTCCTCCTACTCTAAAATCATCCTTTTCCATACTGGGTGATGAATTCCGCTAATTGACACCCCCAAAATTTTCTTCATTGCATGAAACACCCTCATCTTTCAAGGAACACTTCGCATGGATGAATACGGGTTCCCTCATTATTATTATACAATAATTGATGTCAGGGGAACATTCTAAAAATAGGATTAAACTCCTTTTAATCCATAAGAAGAAATGATTCACTAAAAAAGGAAACCCAATGGTGGCCCTTGATGTTTCCATCAAAGAGGATATATGAAATGAGTCAGTCTATTACTTAGATAATATTTAAGTGATTCCCATTATTCAATATGTGTTGATAAATGTTCTCAATTCCAATTAGATAGAAGATATATATTGATACATAGGAATCGAATCAACCAATAAAGAAAAATACATCAAGATATAATCTTTAATGAAACCAATGATAGTGGTGTGCATACTCAGAATTAGAGGAAATCCAGGAACGTGACATCCCCAAATGATCTATTTCCATCCACTAAATTCTCTTCAACTGAAGAAAAATGGAAAGGTGTGGTTATATCCCAATCACCACCTAGAGAGGGTAAATTCCTCTCCATTAAAGATAATTTATCATAATATGAGGTAGATATTGATTACCCAAAGAAGATCAATTTTTAGTTACTCAAGGGAATCATTCTATCTATGTAAAATATTCAAGTAGATGCAAATGTTCCTCACCCTTCTTAGTAGGAGAGGCTCAACCATTCCCTGAGAATTGAGTATGAGCATTAAGTAAGATATGAGTTTAGATATTATTTTTAATTGAACTGAGAGATCGAGGAATTATAAGACTCTCCTCTATAATGAAAACAACTTCCTACATTTTAGGAAAGTTGCTTAGACCTAGCTCAGAACAGGAGGAAACAATTGACATTTATAGGGTGAGCACATAATTCTTTTTCAGATAATTATATTCAGGGATCATATTATAAAATATTTCATTCATAACCCCGCGTTCTAATAAGTCCCTCACCAAACAAATGGAATACAAATTTTTTGGAGTGCTCCAGTACAACCTGAAATGAAAGAATACTCAAAATGGATAGATTCCCATCCTCCTCTACTCAACTTTAAGAATCCAATATTTTCAACCTTCAATGGAATAAAATATAAAATGTATAAATAGTCTTATATCATGTTCTCATGTGGTCCCATAATGGTTCCACTTGATCAAGAAAAGGCATCAAAGCATAAATGATTTACAAAGACTCAAGTGTGAACAACCTTCATTAGGTACAATAGTTTACCAAATTGATCCATCATGGGATAATAATACAATCTTTTAATTATATTACTAATTTGAATATGTTATAAGAAATAGAAAGGACTTTGAACCCATAATCTGGAGGCAATGTGAAAATGAGAGGGTCTTGGACTTGATCGGGAGAAGGAAAGATGTCGTATACTCAATTAACATAAAACCCCCTTAGGAGAAGCTACTGGATATTTTCATAGAAAATATATGTAATGAGTTTTATACATATTTAGTCTGATTACCATACCCGGGTGTATTCATGGAGTTAAAAAAAATATCACAACATCTTAAGGATTCTATTCGATGAACTAAGGAAAAATATTGGTCTGTTTTTACTACTCAAGGAAAAGGGTCAAGGAAAGTGGTGATTATTATACCCATACTTAATCTAACACCCACACCCAACATAGCTCCTATAAATGATTCATATCACCCAATTCCTTTCATAGGGAGAAAATAATAGTAAAACCACCCTCATGAAGAGAAAAGTAAAGACTTTGGTTTCTTGTGATGTAAGGACCAAAGAAATAAAACCTATACTTTCTAAAAATAAAAGGTTCTAGTATACTTCAACCCAACAATGAAAAATAATCTACTAATGCTACTTGAGACTTGGGAAATTGATGAATTCAGCCTCATTGATCATCTTGACTAATTCCCTTTCCAATTGATGTTAGTCCACATTATCAAATACTATTTTTTCCCTTTAGGATATCATCTAGAAAATTAATGATTCTAGATAGTTAATGTTTTAAAGCCCTTGATTTTTTTCCAATATGGTCATTATAAAACAATAGGAATAAATTAACTAATAAGAAGTCCCTTACATGCATGAATGAGTGTTCAATAGCTAGATAATCTATAATAAAGTTGATCCATCTTATTACATGCTTAGGGCATAACCGAATCAAACAATTATTTCCCTAGTTCCCACTATATCATCTAAAGTGACACCGATGGATCCATCCTATAGAGGTAGGTGTTACTGGCAAAAGTTGAATAGGGTAAATGATAGGGAATTGTGATCGAATCCTAAACTAGTCAAGACTCTCAAGGATTACCTACCCCCTTTATTCATATCATGGTGACCACCCTATCAAATAGAACACTCATAAGAAGAAGATTCACCACTCTATCAGTGACATTCACATAGATGATCCCTTCTCTGATGAAGAATACAAATATTAATCTGATCCTCCCTGTATATAATTGGTGAGATGGAGGAAGAGGATAATGAAGTTGAGGGAACCAAGGAAGTCACAATCCTGACCAAGTTTAATATTTAAGTAACATCCCCAATGAAGCCATCTATATGGCCGAAACTCATGTATAAGTGATCCATGATGCCTAATAGGAGCATGGGGATACCTCTGAATCTTTTAAAAGTCATAAGAATCTAATTTTTAGAAGAATAGTTAGTGGGAAAACAACTATCTAACTTTCCCCAATGGGTTGGTAGAGCAGATCAACCCAACCCACTAGATGCCAACATGCCCTTAGACACCAACTAGGAATAAGGGTCATCATCACTAAATGACTTAACCATGAAGCATTAGACTAGAGAAATCCCCTATGTTGGAATTGGGAAATTCCAATCAAATGTGTATATGTACAACATCTTGAAATATATAGCTACCCTCAAAGTCATAATTTTATACCTTGATTCTCTTCACCTCTCAAAGTAACTCAAAGAAGAACTTTTCAGGACTATCTAGAGCTCCTATGAATTAGATATTGAAGTCATTGTGATGACGTTTTATTGTTCAGAGACTACATCATTATAATTTCATGAAAATGTATCCTTTATATAAAAAGATCAAGAGGCCTCCATTTAGGGACATTTCAGACTCCTGTACATCTCAGGAAAGCTTGAGAATGTCAAAATTCATCAATTAATGATTGAAAATGGATCTAAGATCAATTTTATTCAAGTATGTACACTCTAATTCTTAGATTATGGTGAATAATACCTCTTTCCCATGAAGTTATCCATTCAAGGGATTTAAAAAAGAGAAAAGGTCCACTATGGAGAATCAGAATCAATGTATAGTTTATAGATCTTACATCCAACACTCATTTAAGGGTTATCTAACATAACCCAATGTTAAAACTTCTATTTAGGAGACCTAAATTTTATAGACATGTCACGATACCATCATCATACAATCAATGATAAATTACCCTACTAATGAAAATTTTAGAGTATTATATGGAAAAAATTCCACATTCGAATCTAGTGAATCATAATAAGCTGAAGTAGGTTTCTGTAATAGAGAAGGAAAAAAATAGATTAAGTAAGGTGATATGTAGTATGATACATTTAAAGGTTTGGAAACTACCCTAAAAAACCTATATAACTTAATCAATATTGATTACATGTTTCAATTTAACATAGTGTTTGAAACAAATTCAACTCCATGGATCCTCCAAATTTGAAGGAATTTACCAGCCCCTATTCCATAGTAATAATTTTACTAACTAAGACTATCCAATCATAAGAAAATTAGGTTCCATTCGAAGAGATTTTCACCACATATGAAATGCCTCGATCAAAAATTTTGAACCTCATTCTATAATCCCTATGAAATCAAAGCATCATAATCAGGAATATGAGACACTTCCCAATCACAATTAAATGATGAAAATTATCTTAGAAATCACCTTAATCTTAGGACAATGGTACCTATTCCATCATTGATTATAATGAAGAAGGGGAAGAGCATATACATAATGTACTTGGTAACAATTATTATATTTAAATGCTTCGATGACTCCTCATCATTCACAGAGGATAAAAATTATTTCAAATTTTCCATTTGTCCTGATAATATTCCTTTACCACAAAATTCAATTGAAATCAATGTATTGGAGAAGATATTCCCCTATAACTTTTAAGGAAGGTGTCTCTACTTCAATTAATGAACTTGGATAAATAAATCTATGTATAAAATAAGACCCATGATCTACACTTGTCAATTCTCTCTACCTCTCAAAGAGAAAGAAATATATATCTCCTTATTGAAGCAACACAACTATGTTTTTTTATAGAATTATATATAGATGCTTGAATAGACTCTTATGTGAACACCCATCATTTGGGAATTCCAAATTATCAGTATGTTTCCATTAAGGTATTTAGGAAGATTAATTAATCCCATGTTACTAAGGTAAAATACAATTTTGATAATATTATTAAATAAAACACCATATCGAAGGCTCATTACCTAAAATGGATTTACAACATCACAAATATAAAGAAAAATAATCAAAAAATCATGGTTTGAATCAGCTTCATAGATATAAATAAGTATTACTCTAAGGATGATTTCCAAGTCCCAATCATGAATCTATTTATCACTAAGAAATGTAATTCTTATCAAATACATTTTGACTTTATCCATCAAACTATAGTGTTGTTACATACTTACATGTAATATTTCCCATTCTACATATATAGAATGGATGTCATGTGGCCATATTGTTTGTTTGGAACCGGTAGTGGAAGATGGTCTAGAGGGGGGGGGGTGAATAGACAATATTAAAAATTTTAAAAAAAATTAATTGATAAATTAAATTAATTATTAAAATTAACTATTATGGTTAAATTAAAAGTGAAAAAAGTAAGGAACAAAATTATGATTTTTATAGTAGTTTGGTCCAAATAGGGCCAACACTAATCTTATTCCTCTATAATTAGTGAGAGATAAGTGTGCAGTAAAACTGAAATTTTAAAGGGGAATCATAAAACAATTATAAAATTCAATTCTAGTGTCGGGATAACCACAACAATGGTTTTGTATGGGGAGTCACAACCCTTACAACCTGACTTTATATAAAGGGAGTCACAACCTGAATAATATTTAATTTAGATTCATGGAGTCACAACCATTACAACCTGATTTTAAATAAAGCGAGTCACAACACAAACAATCATGACTTTAGATACTGGGAGTCACACCACTTTGATCATATCTTTAGAATATGAGATTGACAAACCAAATAAAAAGTATAAAAAATAGAAATTTTGTGTTTAAAAGAATAAACATAAAAATATAGTGCGTGTGAGATTTGAGAAATAGTGTTACAAACTCACAACCAGTAGAATGAGAAGATAAAATATTAAAGAATAAGTACTTGTTGTTAAGGATTAGATCAGTGTGCCTCATTGAGAAAATTATAGTCGAAGTAGAAGTAAGGTGGCTCTGGAGAGATTGTGCAGGTGATGAAACAAAGTGTCACAGGACGTTTGCAAATGCACAACATGATCAAAGTTCACAACAATTTCTCATTGAAAAAACAGAGTATCAAATATGTTAACCCATGTGTCTTTGGGTATTTCTCTTGTTTTTAACCAGCAATTGATATTGATTTATATATAGAGAATAAATATTCAGTAGCTATAATAACTCCAATTCATTTTGATATTCAAAATAAATTTAGTCAAGAGCTATTATAGATATCTCTATAAAATTCGAAACACTATTACATCTTTATTCAAATAGAATAAATCTATAATAAATGCATTAAAAATAATTTGTTTAAATCTTCCAATAATATATCCAGAATAATAAGAGCAGTGATTGATCTAAAACTCCATTTTAAATCCATTTAAACTTAGTAAATATTTTTTCCTAAAAACTCTCAAGAGAAGATAAATTTAAATTAAAATATTTTAATTTAAATAAACCTAAAACCACTGATTTTTTTTATAAAAGATATTGAAATAATTTTTTAATTTTTTAAGATAATGTTCTAAAAAATTAAAACTAATTAATTATAATCATCATATTTAATGAGAAGTTTTATAGAAGATAAACCTTTGAAAATAATCTATATATATATATATATATGCAGCGGATCAATTTTCTGCATAAATGAAAAAAGTGGTAACAAAAAAGTAGGGTACAAAAAGTAGGGTATGAACAACAACGTAGGGTATAAATAATAACATAGGGTATGAAAAAAACATAGGGTTTCCCAACCATACTTTTAGAACATGAAATGTAATGTAGTGTAGGGAATGAAAAGTTACATAGATCAGGGAATGAATAGTAACAAAGGGTTTCCAAACCATACTCTGCAGAAATAACTATAACATAGAATATGGTATAAATAGTAATGTAAGGTTGATGAACCATACTTTGCAGAACAAATTGTAACACACCGACACTAGTTACCCAGATTCGGTGCTTTATTACATCACATTGGTATTGATACAAGGAATCATGTCCTGAAAGACTGATTAGTTTAGTATTATTGGAAACACGATACATACATAAGTTCAACATTACAACTTGAAAAGAAATAAAACACTAATTTGTTCCATTAAAAATATCCAAATCTCCTAGATTATGCCTGCATGTGACTCATAACAAACTTTTTCATATTCTGGGAAAATGAAACATAGGAAAGGGTTGAGCTCAAATGTTTACTAAGGGTAAGCAATATAGAAAAAGATAATATAGACATTAGGCATGATGAATAATTAAAAACAAATGCCTTTAAAAATAATAAACATGAACAATTTATGGCAGGAATATGAATTGATTAAACAATTCCATAATAAAACATAGTCATGGGTATTCTAATATTCGAATAACCCCATGAACCATTAATATTATTTTCATGTTGAGGGAATGTATAATGTCAGACATTCTTGAAACATCTTTTCAAATCCTCGACCAAGACATCTAAAAATGATTTAGGCCTCAAAAAAACCATATATCAAATTGGGAAAGGCCTCATCCAATTCCTTGTATAATTGTCTCATGATACCTACCGATGCATTGAGGAGCTATAGTGTGATCCACCCATCAAATACTTAGTCAAATACATTCCTCATATGAAAAAGTTGAAACATAACATAAATATTCACATTAAAACTAGAATACAAAATGTAAACACTTTAACCATAAACCATAAATGGTATAAAAATAACTCAGCCACAGTCAATCTTATTAGAAAACCTTAAATAAAATATGGAATATTTGTATCATAAGAAAATCAACTTCAAACAAGTGTGAAATTTATCAAATGATGTTGACATAGATGAAATAAAAACTATTTGAGAGAAATAACTATTTCTATTTTAAAATCATTTAAGTGTCACATGATTATAAAATAAAACATTTATATTGAAAATATTATTATAATCTTGTAAGGGAAGATTTGATGATGTTATAACGGTGGAAAATAGCCGCACCCATCGTATAAGTTAAAAAAACATTCTTACCGTAATTTTGTCAAAAAGGTCATAAAGTACCTTGTTTGGAAAATGACAAAAAGATTCCTTTCAAAACATATAAGGTCAAATAATGGTATAAATGACTTTAAACCATATTATATTAAATATTAAAAATGTTTTTAAATACATTTTTAAGAAAACACAGATGTGGATGATAATGAGGCCCCAATACATACTTAAGTAAAAACAACCTCAGATAATAAAGAGATTGTGAAATTAACCCTTACCATGTACTTTTACTTGGTCGATGTTATGTTAAAATCCTATATAATAGTTAAAATATTGTTACTAAATTATACAAGAACTATATACATAAATATGATATTGTATATGATCTTCTAATATTGATTTGTTAATAATATTTTAGTAGTATCATCGTTTTGGGTGTTAACTAACTCGTTTCCCTTTATATGCTTGGTTACATAAGCCATGTTTGTTATGTATATGATGTATTTGATTCATATACAGAATTTTATTAATTTATATAACATTATTTTTAATCATAAAATGAAAATTATTCTTGAATGGTTATGATGGGGAAATGAATCTCAACGCGTTTGTGGAGATGGTAATCCGTGCGTACTCCCAAGAGAAAATATCATTGATGGAGAAATAATATGTAATTAGATGGTATATCATATATAAATAATACTTAAAATAATATATTTATTATTTACATCAGTCATACTCATTATTATACCCATCCAAATAATGATGTGTTTGAATAACAAAATACACCACGATGTTGAGGCGGTAAGTCGTACGTACGTAGGTATGGTGACTTCGTCATTTATAGGATGGATAGAATAATGAATATGGTTATACCATTTTTATAATAACATAAATTTATATATAATATACTGGATTTATTATTTTATAATGGAAACTACATGGAAAGAAGAAGTGGAAGAAGAAATGAACTTGAAAGAGGTGGCGGAATATATAACTCTTATTCAGCTTCATCTTATTGATTTGATCAAAATTGATCCATAGGATAGCTTTATGACTAAGGTAATGACTCTAGGATGAAGGGAGGAAATTTATGAGGATATTTGGGTAGGGTTTGGACGAGCCAAAAGGCTTTGTAGGTGTGAAATTTAGAGAAGGGGAAGTGCCCTTTTATAAGAGAGGTGAGGGTCACTTTTGGAAATGTTTGAAATATTACTTTATAATAAATTCATTTTCGGTTTCTAATGGATAAAAATAAATTATTTAGAGGATAAGATGGGTATGGGTCAAAAACCTATCAACCAACAGGTTTTAGACAGGTTTAGGTCATCATATTAACCTTATCTTTTAGATTTAACTCTTTTTAAATAGTTTTATATTTACCATGTCTCTTTGTATTTTTATATTATATGGTTAATAAACTTACTATGAAAAGCTGAGAGAACCCCATGTGGCTCATTTTTAATATATATGACCTTATCTAAGTCTTTTTGCTGAACCTTAGATTTTTTGGAATATTATATCAATTAATAATATAGCTTTTGTTTTTAAAACTCAATTATGTCAATTTTGTCACTATTTAGTATTTGATTTTGTTGAAAGCCATAAAAACTTTATCACTTAAAATAAAATTTATTTAACAAACCCTAATATGTAATATTAAACTATAAAATATGTGTAATTTATCAGTAGTCTAAATTTACATTTATTTAGATATTTATAATATCAATAATTTTAATATTTCATTATTAAGGTAATTACTATATCATCATTGTGTCATAAATAAAATAAATAAATTAATGTCTAAAATTTAAAAACAAAATATAATTATGTATAAAATATTTTTAGGCTGATAATTAATATTTATAGTCGAATATATATATTATATAACCCCATATAAAAATGTTTTACTAAAATATACATGCTTTTGTTATTTTTGTCTTTACTTTAGATTAATTAATGTAAAATGTCGTTATCACTCCCAAGTGGCTCCATGGGGTTCCAAAATAGACCCAAGGATTCCCATGGTCGGACATGTATCAAAAAATAGGAATAGGACAAATCTTAGGATAATTTAACACTATTATAATATTATCTTCTACCCTTATTTACCGGATTTACCATTTAACACTGGTAAATAAAATATTTACCGAAGTAATTATTCATAATGTCTAAAAATAATATTTACCTATTTAAACAATTAGGACCTCTTGATTCCAAATATGTAATACATTATTCCAAATTCAAAACACATAATTGGTAGAAATTAAATTAAAATTAATTCCCGTTGTAAAAAAAAGCGCATTTTTAAGAAATAATAACTATCAAAAGATCGACAGTTGTTTATGTTCAGTTTAAATGTGAAATTACAAAAAATTACCTAAATTATATTAAATGATAAAAATTTAATCTAATAATAATTTAAAACCACTCAAATGTATAATTTAACACTATAAAGTATTTTTATTAAAAAAGATGTTTTTAATTAAAATTTAGTACTATTCATCAAAAATTGAAAGTTTTCCAAAAAGTACCAAAATTTCAACCTAAGATAATTTTTATATTTAGATTTAAAAAATGAAGTTCATTTTGAAAAATAAAATTTATAAAATTTCAAAAAGTGGGTATTTCTATTCATAACAGTTAGTTTGATTGATCGCGGTGTGTTAGAATCTCGAAGTTCCATACAATGCAAGCTATTGCATTATTCAAAGGGAAACGTACCATAGAAGACTGGAGTGTTAAATTCTTCCCTCCTTCAAATAATTTTGTCCTCTAAATTTATACAATACTACCGCACAAAAGGATTCGTGTGGTTCTTCATCATAAGTTTCTCTGGTTTCCATGTTTCCTCCATGATCTTATGGTTTCTCTATATAATAGTTATCAGACGATTTGTCTGGTTTCTCAATACTTGTTCTCTGGTATCAAGAATCTTTACTAGCTCTTTACAATAATAAAAATCAAGTTCCAGTTCAATTTCCTCATAGGTGAGTCCATGTGTTGGGTTAGGCATGTATTTTTTCATCAGTGATACGTGGAACACATCATGAGCTTTGGAGCGACTTGGAGGAATTTCCAAACAGTAAGCTACAAACCCAATTCATTATAGAATTTTGAAAGGTTTGATGTACTTGGGACTTAATTTACCCTTATTATCGAATCGTATAACTCCTTTCCATGGAGGTACCTTCAATAAAACATGATCTCTTACTTGAAATTCCAAATCCTTCATTCGGTTATCAGCATAGCTCTTCTGCCAAATTTGTGCTTCTTGGATGTGGGTTTGGATAACCTTCAACTTTTCCATCATTTCCCCAAAATGTTCTGGGCCTATGTGTTTTCTTTCACCAACATCATCCCAACAAGTTGGTGGGCGCCATCTCCTTCCATATAACGCTTCATATGGTTCCATCTAAATACTTGAATGGAAGCTATTGTTATAGGAATACTCTACCAGAGTTAAATATTGATCCCATATACCTTGAAAGTCAAGTGATAAAGATCTAAACATGTATTCTTAAGGTTTGAATAGTCTGTTCTGATTTTCCATTAGTTTGAGGGTGGTAAGCAGTGTTCAAACATAGTTTTGTATCTAGGGATTTCTGAAGTCTTTTCTAGAATATTGATGTATAACTGGTATCACGAACAGAAAAAATATATAGAGGTACTCCATGATGTCTTAAAACTTCATTAATATATAGTCTTGCTAAATGTTCAAGTGGAAAATCTTCTCTTATAGCAATAAGATGTGCTGACTTGGTAAGATGATAAAAAATGACCCATATTGCATCATTCCATCTATGAGTCTTTGGTAGCCCCATGACAAAGACCATCATAATATCATCCCATTTCCCCTCAGGTATGGGAAGAGGTTTTATGACTCCCCAAGGCTATTTTCTTCTAGCATTCACTTGTTGACAAACCATAAATCTTGACATAAGATTAGAAATCTCTCTCTTCATGTTGTCCCACAAAAAATGTTCCATAAAATCTCTATACATCTTGGTTCTCCGAGGGTGCATAGAGAAAGTAGAGCTATGAGCATCATTAAACAATTCCCTTTTTAGATAAGTTATGTTAGGAACTCAAAGCCTCTTCCCAATCTTCAAAATTACATCTTCATATATGAAGTCACTCAATCTCCCATCATTGAAAGCTGTAATCTTCTTTTGAAACTCCTCATCATCAGTCTGAGAACTCTTTATCCTTTCTAGTAAATATGGCTTGGAAACCATTTGAAAACGTATTGATGTTTCACCTTCCATGGTTATTCCCATACCCATCTTTACTAGATACATGAAAATAGGATCCCTTTCGAATCTCATCTTGTTCAAAACTCCATGATCCTTTCTACTCAAAGCATCTACCACCTTATTTTCCTTCCCGGGGTGGTAGTGTATAGTGAATTCATAATCCTTGAGTAGTCGAAGCCATTGTATTTTCCTCATGTTGAGTTTTTTTTGTGAGAAAATATACATTAAACTCTTGAGATCAGTATAAATATCTAATTTTCACCATAGATATCTTCAGAGTGAAGATTACAACTTCTAACTCAAGATCATGAGTGGGATAGTTTTTGTCATGAAGTTTTTTCAGCCATGATGGATAGGAAATAACTCTATCATTTTGCGTAAGCACAAAAACAAGTCCTTTATTTGAAGCATCACTATAAATAACAAACCCATCATTCCGAGATGGTAGAGTCAAGATAGGAGCGTTGACTAATATTCTCTTCAGTTCTTCAAAACATTATTGACACTCTTTTTTCCAAACAAATTTAACCCCTTTACATGTGAGCCTGGTTAATGGATTATCCAACCAAGAAAAATTATGGATGAAACGTCAATAATAACCTACTACACCAATAAAACTTCATACCTCAGTTATACTCAACAGTGCTGGCCATTATTAGATTGCCGTGGTCATTGAAGGATCAACATAGATTCCATCCTTAGAGAAAATATGGCCAAGAAAGAAAATATCTTGAAGCTATAATTCACATTTTCGAAACATCCTATATAATTCATTTTTTCTAAGAGTCTTTAGAAAAATGTTCAAGTTATTTTCATAATCATTATAGATTTTAGAGTATACCAAGATATCTTCAATAAATACCACTACAAAGTCATCAAGATATTACATGAAAACTCTATTCATTAGATCCATGCAGACAGAGGGTGCATTAGTCAATCCAAAAGGTATTATTTTAAACTCGTAATTCCTGTACCTGGTTCGAATTGCTGTTTTCTGAATGTCTTCCTTCTCCACACACAATTTATGATATCCATATCGAAGGTCAATCTTTGAAAAATATTGAGCTCCATGAATTTGGTCGAATAAATCATCAATGAGAGGTAGGGGAAACTTTTTCTTTATTTTTGTAGCATTGATATCCCTGTAGTCAATGCGCAACCTCATAGATCCATCTTTCTTCTTAACAAAAAAGACAGGGGCTCCCCATGGAGAAACTCTAGGGAGAATAAATTCTTTATTACTCAATTCATATATTTGATTATTTAGTTCCACTAATTCCATAGTGGCGATTCTATAAGGGGTATTCGATATGGGACCTAAACCAAGAATTTAATCAATGGAAAACTCAATTTCTCATTCTAGAGGATGTCTAGGTAAATCCTCTCGAAACACATCAACATATTCTTTCACAATAGGTACGCCCTCTATTCAGAAATTATTTTTCTCATCTATAATTATTTCATTCTCATCTTCCCCAATAATTGAATTTTATAGAGCTACTGGGAGTGGATCTATGTTAGAATCAGATGGTGATGTTTCTTCTCTAAAGATAAGGTACTCATTATCATCATAGAGAATTGTAACCTTCTTCTTATTATAATATTTTTTCGCATCATGGTCCGAAATCCAATCCATAAAAAGGATTAAATAAAATTAAATCATGGGTATGATAATTAAATCAATAGATAAATATCGTTTATATGCCTTAATGGGGACAGATTCACATTACTTTGTTTAAATGATACTTCCCTTTGGAGTTTTTTCTGACAACTCCCTTGTTAAATCAAATTGAAAATATCTAATTTTCTAAGCCAACTAAGAAGATATGAAATAATTTGATGATCTAGAATCAAATAATGCATTGGATAAACTTGAGGAAACCATTAAATTACCTGCCTCCACTTCTTTCAGAGCATAAAACTCAACAATAGTGATCACATAAGCTTGACCTTGATCCCTAGTCCTTTTCGAAGGTAAGTTTCCCTGATGCTTAGGACATTAATTTTCATAATATCCCATCTTACTGCAATGGTATAATTGAACATTGGTAGATTGTTTCTTCCCCTAACAATCCCTAACAAGATGTAATTTTTGTACACATTTGTAGCATACTCATTTTCTTTTTAGACTAGCACCAGGGTGATTCCATCCATAACTATCACAGGGTGTAAATTCAACTCTTCCCTTCTTCTCTGTTTCTTTATTTACTCTCCTAGAGTGTTCAATAGATCTCTTCTTATCTTTATTTTCTTTGAAGTCATAAGACTTAGATAATCACTTTTCTATCTTGAGAGCACTTGATACAATATCTTTATACAATGAGAATGATTGTGAGACTAATGCTTAAAGGAGAAATGGTTTTATCCCATCAAATAAATGATCAATATTACTTCTAGAGTTACATATATAATCTATATAATTCCTTGCTAACCTTATAAAGATAGATTCATACTTTGCGATAGTCTCATCCTCCTTTTGTCTCAGACTCAGAAATTGCATTTCCATATCAGCTCGACGGTCACAATGAAAGTATTTTTCTATGAAAATCTTTTTAAACATCCTAAATTCCATACATGATACTTGTTCATCCTCATTTTTGTTTTGAATTAATGACCATCTTTGATCAGCATCTCTGGTGAGGTGATAAACTGCCATGTCAACTTTTTCCCTTTTGCTACTCCCCAAAGAATGAAATATTTTCTCTAAGGAAGTTATCCATTTTTAGCTAAAAAAGGATTTGCAGACCCATTGAATTTTGTTGGTTTTTGCCTCATGAAGTGATCTAACATCGATCCTCTATGTTGTGGATCAGAGTGCTCCATACAGGTAAGGTGATTATTCATAACCTGTGTGAGTGGTCCCAGTATGGTGATAATCTGATCAACACGAGTTGTATCACCAACTCCACTATAATTATCTTGTGTAGGAGGGAAATCCCTACATGTATTATGTGCATTGATACAGTTTCCATTCCTTCCACTAGGCGCTATTTCAAAACAATGGAATACAGTAGATTAGTTTATGAACCACAATACATAATTCTGAACATGTAAATAACTTAACATAAATTGAACAGTTTATGGATATAATCCATAATCATAAAAGTTGGGTATTTCTATTCAAAACAGGTTGTTTGATTGGTCACGGTGTGTTAGAACTTCGAAGTTGCGTAAATGAAAGCTATTGCATTATTCAAAGGGAAACATATTTTGGAAGCTTGGGGTGTTACACAAATAGTAACACAACATGGGGTATGAATAGTAATGTTGGGTTTATAAACCATAATTTGAAAAATAAATAGTAATGTAGAATAGGGAATGAACAATAATTTAGGGTTTTGAAACCATACTTTTCACTATTTTGAATGTAGGGTTTCCCATACTTTGTAAAAAACTGGACAACATACTTTAACAGTTTTCAATAAATTTTTATGTGATCTAAAATGCCAATCGGACTTTGTTAAAAATACTTATTTTTTTAAGAACTTATTTTCTTTATAATGAATCAATAATAAAACAAATCCAACATCTACTACTCTAAATATGATAAAACAAAATAGAAGCAACAACATTCTAAAAAAACTACAATTCTGAAAAAAATCAGAGCATCAGACCATTTATTCAATATTCTAATATCCTTTTTAGACTTTTATGTAAACTAATAAAATCAAAAAAAACATGCCAGATTTAAATAAAACCATGTTTCAAAAAAATATGATATTTGTATAATTTGTAGTAAAATAAATACAGAAATTATTAAAATTACAGAATGTAGAAGTTCTAAAACTGTAGTAGTAAATTCATTGAATTTTTAGCATACAAAAAAAAAGAATTTTCAGATATTCTCATAAAATAATTACGTTTTGATAAATATATTATCTATCCAATGTGGTAATAATCACACCAATCCAAATACATTATTTTATGGTACCATAAAAATATAGAATGTTTTTAAAATAAAGTTATATCAAATCAAAGAAAATCATAAATAGTAAAATAAATAATCATATGTAATCAAACAGAAGAATGAATGAACAAAAAATCTCCAAATATTTTTTTTATTACAAAACCAAAACTTTTAAACCATTTAAAACCAATTTTAAAAACATATAAAACTAATTTATTTATCCCCATTAATTTCTCCCCCTTTTTGTAATTAAACCAAAATTGAAAATGAAATCCCCTTAAAAATGCTGTAAAAAATGTTAAAATTACAACATACCAAAATAAAATTTAATTTTTTCAAACTGATAATATTCTAGAGTTTTTATAAAAATATCTACTAGGTAATTTTTAAAAGTTATAAATTTTAAAACAATATCAACCTTGTTCACATGATCTCTAATAAAGTAAATTCTAAGATCAATATGTTTGTTCTAGATTGCTATAAGGTATTTTTAGAAATAGAAATTATATAAGTATTATCACAATATGTATATACTTTGTCAAGATAAACACCAAAATCACATAATGTTTTCTTAATCCATAAACATTGAACACAACTAGTAGCAAAAAAGATATACTTAGATTCTATAGAAGATAGAGTAGTTGATAGTTGTTTCTTAGATGATCGAGAAATTAAATTTTATCCTATAAAATGAAACATACTAGATGTGATTTTTTGATCAATTATTGAACATATCTAATTATTATTTTGAAATATTTAATATGAATTTATTTAGGATCTTCTTGAAATTTGGAAACATGTGCTAATGAATATTCAAATTCTATACCTTTTTGTTGAGAGTATCCTTGAGAAATAGGCCTTGGTTTGTTTTTGACAATCTATCCAGAATCATCCATCTTGTTTCTAAATATACAATTTGTTATAATTACCTTATGATCCTCAGACAATTCTAATAAATTCAAAAAATTATTTAAAAAAAATGATTTAATTCATCTTGCATAGAAATTATCTAGTTTACATATTCTAAAGCATTACTAACATTAATAAGAAATAAATCCGAAATAAAAGTGGAATTAAAACAACATTTTAAAATATAATTTCTAGTTTTAACACTAGATTAAAAATTTCCAATTAAATTTTCAATAGGATGATATTTTTGATTCTTCCATGATTTTGGATCTGGTTGAGATGGCTTATTCTCCCCCTCAATTGATTCAATCTTATCTTGAGGTATGTATTCACCAAAATTAAATTATCTAAACTCATCATCAATAAAATTAGAATTAGAATTTAATTTAGAATTATTTTTATTATACATAACATGAAAAGATTCTTCAATAACTATAGTTCCTTTAATATAAAATCTATAAGCTTTAATATTATTATAATTTCCCAAAAAAATACCTGCATCACTTTTAGCGTCAAATTTATCTAAATTATTCATTAAATTTGAAATAAAAAATTTACAAAAAAAAAACTATAAAGTAACCAACATTAGTATTTTTAATTTTAAGTAATTCTTAAGAATTTTTCTTGAACAAAGGTCTAAGAAGAATTCTATTTTCAATATAACATTCAGAAAAAACAACCTCATCCCAAAATATCTTGGAAAATTACATTCACTTCACATAGTTCGATCCATTTGAATAAGAGTTCTATTTTTCCATTATACAACACCAATTTTTTGTGTTGTTCTAGGAGAATCGAAATTATGAAAATATACATTGTTTTCACAAAATTTTTTGTTATATAAAATATGAAATTCCCCTCCTTTATCACTATGAATTAAAATAATAACTCCACCATTGTTATTTTGAACTAACTTATGTATAGCAGTAAATCTAGTAAATTTATTATTTTTTGATCAAGAAATTATACCCAAGTAAATATACTATAATCATAAACAATAATTAAGGTATATTTCTTTCCAAAAAGCCTATTAATTTTAGTGGGTCCAAATAAATCAAGATGTACTAACCGTAATGGTATATTATTACTTATCTGATTGATGAGTCTAAAATAAATTATGTTTTTCTTCCCTTTCATGCAAGCTTCACAAACATGAAGATGTTTTTCTTCAAGGAAGGTAGCTGTAAAACATTCTCATTTATTGAGAGATTATAAAACATTCTGAGATTTACCTGGCCTAAACATATATACTAAAGGATTATATCATTATGTATAGTACTCAAACAGTTAATACGTTGAACGATTAGTTCATCAAAATTAATAGTATTAATATTAACTTTTTGATTCACATAAAATAATAATGAATCATATTTTAAAAACTAAATATTTATATTTTTGAAATTTAACTTCCATTAAATCATCAAAAAATTATGATATACTAAATAAATTATGTTTCAAAACATCAACATATAAAACATTAGAGATAAAAGTATAATTTTAAATACCAAATTATCCAAGACATTTGACCTTGGATTTGTAATTATCTCCAAATGTAAGAGTGCATCCATCAGAAATTTTTTAATTAATAAACATTGATTGGTCTCCGGTAATATTCTTAGATCATCTATTTCTTATATACCATATGTCACTCTTGAGACATCCAATGCATCTTTACTGAAAAAAATAAATTACATGACAATTTTGGTAACCAAGATACTTTGAGTCCAATGGGATTAATTATAAAATTTTTAGGTAATGATACATAATTTAAAGATGTATTGTAATGTACTCTTGATAATAAGTATTTAGATATATTATTATTTTTTAAATACAAAGGATTTAATATATATAAGAGAAAAATAATTTTCATAATGACCTTTCATGCCACATTTAAAATAAGTAACAGATGAAGTATGAACAATTTTACTTTTTAAAAAATTAGTTTTAAACATTTGAGGCAATCTTCTATTACAACCAAAACCATATTTATTTTTATCAGTTTTCTTAGAGACCTCATTTAATTATATTTTTTATGACCTAGAATAGAAGCTGATAACTTTGTTTAATACATTCAACTTCTTTTAAAAAATTCTCATTCAAATATTGAGAAAATTTAAAATTTTCATAACCTTTTGAATGATAATTAGAAACAGTGTTTCTTAGTTTTCCATTTTCTTATAAAATTACTTTATTTTAAGAAATATGTTTCTCATTGTATTCTTTAAGTTTATTATATAAGTCTTCATCTTTGAAAATATATTTATTTAATCTTTCAATTTGTTTATTTGATTAAAAAAATTGGGTTTTTCATAATCAAATTCAGAATTAGAATATTATGAATAAAAAAAATAATTACCAACCTTATCCAGTAATTACATGAAGAACAAGTTAGAAGATTATTTTTTATTTCCAGATTGTTCACTGGAATCAGTTTCTTCTGTAAAACTCCAACTAGTGGTGGATCCCTTTTTGTCCTTCCTATTAAATTGTTCTTTATTCTTATGTTTTTGAAAATCAAGATTTGTATGGTCTTTCTTCTTTCACTCATAACCGGTTACATCTGAATCATTATAATTCATATCACCATTCTTATCACCCTTATATTTTTCTTTTTGAGGGTTTCTTCTAAAACAATTATTGAATCCTTTGTTTTTCATTATTTTGTATACTCCATCTACAATATGATCCATATATTCCTTTTAACAATCCTATAGGTCCAAATCTGAATATTCATATGAAACGACATTCACATATTTAAAAGTTAGTCCTTTTCTTTTTGTTTTTTCCTCAACAACTATTTTATTTAGTTCCAATTCATACTAAAGTATTTATCCAATCAATTAATGAATAGTGTACTCTTTAAAATTAATTATTTCATCAATGGAATCCTTCTTGTAATTCCATTAATTTGGTAAGGATTTTAGGAATTGTTAAATAATACTTGGTTTTCTAGAGTTTCTCCAAGTGAATTCATTCCCTTCTTAATGCTTGTGAATCGGTGAATTATTTGGTTGATTGTTTCATCTTAATCTATCATGAAGTTGTGGTACTCATCATGAATCATTCCATATTTTTTTCAGATCAATTTTTCTATGATAAGGTGTGTAACATGTAGAACATTCAAAATTTCATGAGCTATCTTACAGGAAAACACATGACAAAAGACACTTCTATTAATAGAACAATATAAAATATTAATAACTTTTTAATTTGAAACCTATCTCATAGCATAATTTATGGTAAGATTGTCCAGGTCAACATTAGGTAGTGTGTACTATTTTTACATGATATACCAATGGTCATTTCTCAACTATTTGAGGTAAGCCTCCATTTAGGATATCCTATAACTACAATCATTGACATCAAAGTGTGGTGGTATTTGAAGAATCTAAGCGTCGTTATAGTGGAATCCTACCATATTATGAGATATTTATCCTTATATTGTGAGGTAAAGAAATAGGTTAGCATAATTAAAATATTAAAGTAGATTCTATAAAAGGGTTTCCTAAATTCCATAAGTAACAACCAATTATACCAAATTTGTTATTGAGAATGATAATGATAGAGCTAAAATATTCTTAACAAGCTTACCCTTTGATACCAATTGTTAGGTTGGAACGAGTAAATGAAGATGGTTGGGGTGGGGGTGGGTGAATAGAATAGATTAAAAATGTAAACAAATGAATTGATAAATTAAATAATTATCAAAATTAATTGTAATTTTTAATTATTAGTGGAAAAAATAAAGAACAAAAAGATGATTTTTATAGTAGTTCATTATAAATTAGGCCTACTCTACTCTTATACCTCTACACTCATCGAGAGATATACATGCATTAAAATATATTTTAAATGGTAATCATAACCCAATTACAAAATCTTATTCTCGTGGAGGGATAACCAAAAAACTGACTTTTTTTATGCGGAGTCACAACCCTTACAACCCGACTTTAAATAATCTGAGTCACAACCTAAATAGTACTCACTTTATATAGAGTGATTCAAAACCCTTATATACTAACTTTAGAATATGGGAGTCACAACCCAAATAAAAAGAATAAAAAATAACACTTTTGTGTTTAAAAGAATAAATAGAAAAATAGAGTGCTTGTGAGAGATGAAAAATAGTGTTACAGACCCGCAACCAGACGAATTGGAAGAGAAAATATTGAAACACTTGTATTGGAAGCTGAGGATTAGATCAGATCATCTCATCAAGGAAATTTTAGTCAACATAGTTGTAATTAAACCCTTGATAGGTCATATAAATGATGAAACAGAGTGCCGTAGGATGTTTTCAAATGCACAACATGTTCAAAGTTCACAACACTTTGTCATTGAATAATAGAGTATCAAATATGTTAAACCTTATTTCATGGTGTATTTTCATTATTTTTAACCTTCAAGAGAGAATGATATATATATATATAGAATAAATATTTAGTAGCTACATCACATCCCTTTCCTTAGGATATTAAAAATAAATTGATTCAAGAGTTATAATAAATATCTCATTAAAATTCATAGCAACATTGCCTCTTTATTCATGTAAAATAAATCTCTACTAGAAGCATTCAAAATAATTTGAATAAATCTTTCAATAATATCTCTAGAATAATAATAGGATTAAATTATTCAAAACTCCAATTCGAATCCATTTAAACTTAGTCAATATGTTTCTTGAGAAATAGCAACACAAGCCAAATGTAAAACCAAATATTTGAATTTAAATAAACTGGAAACAACTAATTTTATTAGAAAAGGGAATTGAAATAATTTTTATAATTTTTAATTAATAATAATTCTCTAAAACCATTAAAAACTTTTGGATCATAATCCTAAGATTTAATAATAATTTTTTAGCAGAGAAAGCTTTGAAAATAATATATATATATATATGTGTGTGTGTGTGTAGTAGATAAATTTTCAGCATAAACGTACAAAGAATCAGAAATAAAGTAGGGTATGAACACAAACATAAAATATGAATAGTAATGTAGGGTATGGACAATAACATAAGGTTTCCAAATAATACGTTACCGAAATGCATAGTAACACAACATAGGGAATTTACATTTACGTAGTGTAGGGAATGAATAGTGACACATAGTTTCCAAACGATACTTTTTAGAAATAATAGTAATAAAGAGTAGGGTATGAATATTAATATAGGTTTTATGAACCACACTTTGTGGAATGAACAATAACGTAGCATATAATTTGAATAATAATGTAGGGTTGATGAACCATACTATGTGGAATGAATAGAAACATAGTGTAGGATATAAAAAGGAATGTAGGGTTTCTAGACCATACTTTGTGGAAATGAACAGTAACATAGTACAGGTAATGAATATTAATGTCGGGTTTCCAAACCATACTTCTCACTATTGTGAAAGTTGGGTTTCCCATACATTATAAAAAATTGGATAGCATACTTTAACAAATTTCAATGAATTTCTAATAGCTATAAAAGGAAAAACCAGAAATTGGTAAAAAATAATTTTTATAGGAAAACTTATTATATTTTTAAATAACAAATATTCAAATAAATCCCACATCCAATACTCCGTATGTGATTAAAAAATAGAAGCAACAGAATTTTAGAATAACTATAGTTCTTAAAAATCAAAGTAGAACTTCAAAAAATTTAGTAAATATCCAAAAGACATTTTTATTCTTTCATGTAAACTAATGAAGTAATGATAAAAATGATGGATTTATATAAAATCATGTTTTAAGAAAACATAATATCTATAGAAGTTTCAAAAAAATAAATATAGAAACTTTTTAAAACTATAGATTGTAGATGTTCAAAAACTAAAACTGCAAATTCATTAAATTTTTATAGTATAAAAAAGGATTTTCAGACTTCATCAAAAGATAATTAAGTTTAGATAAATATCTTATATATATAATGTGATAATATTCATAGAAATACAAATTACTATAGTTTAATATATCCTCAAAATATATAATGTCTTTTTAAATAAAGTTACCTGAAATCAAACAAAATCATAAAGAGTAAAATAAATAATCAAATGTAATCAGAAAAAATAAAACATGAACAAACAAATATCCCCCAGATATATCTTGGTATTTAAATATATCCTCAATGCCACTGAATGTTTCTATAAATGGTTCAATGTTATGCCCCTTTAGAAATTCAAAATAGATAATAACAACCAATTCATGATTTCAAACATTATTACTATGTTTAGTGTTCCTCACATGACATTAATGAATAATAACCCCAATTTATACTTCATTGAGCTAAAAAGTTTGTATAAAGAGTACAATATTGAGTCTAAGCACTCATATTGACCCTATTCAGAGGACAATGGATAAATAAAGTCATTCATTAAGAATATATAAAATATACCCCAGAAAGTGGTAAATAAAGATAAGAAATTATGGTCGTACAAACTTCTACTTGCCTTGTTGTCTTGTCACACCATGACTCATAATTCCGCACAAGTGACTCCATATTCACTTATCTTTGGAAAAAATTATGTGATACCATTAAAATTATAGTTTCTCTTACTCTAAATTTCTATTTGTAGTTAGAGATCAAAATACAAAAAATAACAGAAGCAAATTGATGAGTTAGAATGACATAATGAGAATAAGTTTTTCATAATGTACAACCTAGAATCCCATCAAAATTATATCTCATAATCCTTTAACAAGAGGTTCAACCTCCGTTAGTTTTTTTAAGAAGAATTGGTTCTATCCTTGAGAACTCCAATGATACCGGGGAATAATACCCTAGAGTTGGAGAAAAAATGGCATGGGACATATTTTATACAAAAGTTATATTCAAATAGAGCATTCTTTTATAATAAAATGAATGGGTAATGCATCATGGCCCTACAAATGCAAGGATTTTCAAGAAATAATTTGAATGATTTCACCTCAATTCACAACACCATAACTACATGATGTTAAAATACATGGTATTGGTCCATATCACATGATCCTAAACCATATGATACTTAGGTTGTCATCGAATGAACTTATACTATACCACACATTGGTCCAAGAATTATCAACCCTAACTAAATTCAACCATAATTATATCCTTCATGAATTTAAACTAATTATATTACTAAAAATTCCATTAACACATTCCCCTACATGATATTTAGATCTATGTAGGAATTCTTGGTTCATCATCCATTACATTCATCAGTATTAACTAAAACAAATTCCATTTTCCACTTCATACAAACTATATATATACGAGGGAAATTTATCTTTAATATCTTTGTGTAGATTAATTCTTATCCTCACATGATGTGTAGTGATGACTAGATCTCACATCCTATGCCTTTCGATGGATTCCAATAAAACACCTTCTTTGTTCTAGTGTTTTTACCCCTTCATTCATGATGGGTTTCCCACTATGGGTTCATTACTAATATGATGACATATCATTTTGTGCACGATATAGATCTGTGAAAAATCCCTATATATAAATGTCTTTTTTATATTAAATTAAATAATTTTAAATACGAGTCCTTTCGATATGATGATAAACTAAATGACATATTGGTCCACCTATCCAGACTTTAAACTACTTAGAGAGACCAACCTAGCATGGCCTAATATTTTTACCAAAGATCCAGATATGTGTAAAAACTTGAACAACACAAGGATTCCTATATGCAGTTCTATGGTGAAGTAAAACTATCCCCTTCCTATGTATGATCTAGATATTTTTATGGTCCTTCAGAAAAGATTTTCCCATGAACCAATGTTTAAAAAATGTGGTCCCCTCACATGAGATATTATCCCATAAATAAGTTAACATTTACTTGTAACACTATAAATATGGTCAAATTTATCCCCCAGGTGTCTTAGGGGACCTAATCTATGAAAAAAGGGAATAAAAAATATCCCTCATACATGTATTTGATTCTCCTCCACTAACATTAGGCCATTCCTAGTGTCATCTTACATATAAAAATTCATAAGAACTACATGTGGCCTGATTCCTACTATGGTAAGAGATGTAGTGATACCTAGATCTCCAACATTGGGTACAACAAAATATTTCATCATTAAATAATGGCCCTTATATTTAATCCTGATCAATAAATAGGTTTCACCCTATTAGAACTATATATTGATTGATTCCCATCATGAGGTATAAATAGTGGCACCGATGTCTATTATTTTAGGTGCAATATAAAAAATAGAAAAATAACCTTCCCATACAAATGATATCAATCCACACTAGGGATCATTCAATTGTTGTGTCATAGTTTCATGTTCTACTTAACCTATGAATATAAAAATGTCCCTTTCCATGAATATGATCTCAATATATTAGAGACATTTCACTTTGATAACTGCATATAGATACATTCATAGTCTTCTAGGATATATAGTGATGTTTGGGATACCATATCCTGATCCTAGTAAGGGGTTTTCCTAATATCGATCCCATTAGGATAAGTATATGTTTGGGATAAATTTATCTTTTGTAACTCCAAATAGTAAAAAATGTCCCTAATAACTAATCAATCAATTTGGGATCATCCCATACTAGTCACATGATGTTCAATAAGATGACATCATCCTAAGAATTATGATGATAAACAACATAGAACATGGTCCACCTAATATAACCTTAAACCACTTGAAGAATCATATTTCATATGGTTTTAATACCTTGCATAAGAGTAGGATCCATATAAGAACTCTTGCTGCACAATCTCTAACCATTATCATCCACTTCCATGGTGAAAATTCTAATATTTAATAATCCACAATTTACAAATTGATGAATAGAAATATCCCCTATATTTCAATATATATCCTACCATTCATGCCTATGAAACATAAGAGATCATCACATTGGGAATGACTCAAATGAGTGCATGTTTCTTGTTGAATCACCTTGATTGGCATGACCAAGGTGCACCATATTAAATAGGAAGGGAGTTGCATCCCAGTCACATGATGTTAAATTGTGCAATAATAGTATACCACATGTGAATTATCATGATTTTTGACAAGGTCTTTGGAAAATACCCATTTTCTGTACATAGGATCCAAATCCTTTTAAATGTTTTTTATCCATTAATATGCACCATATAATAACTTCAAGTGGTTTCATTATTATTATATCAGTAAAAATAGTGACACAAAGATTCCCTTTTCCAAACCTATTAGTGATTTTTTTACATTTTTTCCTTACATGTAAACTAGATCTATTTGAGGGTATTTTTCTTTCAGAAATATAAGGGTTTGATTCCTATTATTCCAAGATACGTAGTGAAACCTGGATCTCTAATACTAGGATCATCCATGTTTTTGGAAAGAGAAAATCCCCCCTTTCCTTAGCATATGGAACTACAGTGAGGATATTCCTAATTCCATCTCCTTTGCATGAATATGAACTTTACATGAGGAGATGAGGATCCTCACAAAAACTATGGACGAATCAATAAAAATTAACCATACTAGGTACAATCTAGACTTGTTTAGGGACTTCTATTATGGATTAATTCTTGAAATATATTACTTAAATTGCACTATCTTATGCATGAGCTATAAATACATGGAAATATTAATTATTGAGTCCCATATATAAAAACCATTGTTGAAATGCCTCTTCATTATATAAGAGTTTGATCTACATATGGTTCCTTCCTCAGTCCCTAGATGATTCAATTGTTATGGCATGTTAGCCAGCCTGAGTATAATGGTTTACCTAACCCATTATGGAAAAATACCCATCTCTATGAAATAATTTAATCTACACTAGTACCATTTTAAAAGAACTTGGTTTGACATTATTCCTATCCACAAAATATACGTAGTGACTCCCAATCATTTTTACCCTAGGTCTACCCCGATTTTACTATTGTCAAATCCATGTTGATAATAGATCCAATTATTAATGTCTTGATCTATTTGGGCTTGTGCTCTCAAAACATGAAAATTACCCTCTAATATGTATGATCTATATCTTCATAGGAGACATTGGAGTCGGATTCCTTATCCATGATTCTATGATTAGAAAAATTCTATCTTCCCTACATATGAACCAAATCTATAAAGGGAATTATAAATAAATACACATGGAATAATTCCAACTTTTGCAGCATATATAGTGATGTATGGATCTCTTATCAAAGGAATAGTTTCAAATACTGTCAAAAATTCAATATTTTACTTTAATGATTATGTCCTTTTCAGCAATATACATTTTCTTCAATGGTGTGGCACTGATGTGGGATCCACTTTTCCCTCTTATGCATGACCTAAGCCTGTGTAGGGACTTCTTAATAAATATGTATTAATTTTTTCGTATTTAGTCAGGATATGTAGTGATGCCCATTATCATCTATCCTAGACTGATTAAATGGTTTTATCTAATACCAAGAACTTTCTATTTTATGAATGGTTCAGTTGAACAAACATTATATGACCCCAAATGGTGTAACGTTTCCCCACACATCAATTGATTTATTTAGGAACTTATTATTTTTAGCTGTAGGGATTTAAATTTTGTGACACACCATCCCTATCACATGACAATAATCTATATGGTACATTACATTCTTCATGTATTTAAACTACTTAGAATTGATCCATATCACAAAAAATTAAATTTCATGACATTGAGTCCCTATTAAATGTCTCTAAAATTATCAGAGGGGTTTATCCTTGATGCATGGTTCCCTTTCATTGACCTGAAATGAGGCATAATACCTATTTTTCCCCACATGACTATGATATCCATGCAGGAATCTTGATGCACGTTTGTCTCTATTTTCCAACTGGAATCAAGGAAGAGTTCCCCTTTCATGATGTCCATACAATGTTAAACTACACAATATATGGTCTGATATCATAAAACCTTACAATGTTTAGAGAAACCTACCCTATGCATCTCATCTCCCTTAAATGACAATAGGATCTATGTAAGTATCATTAGGGTATGAATCCCAGGTCATAATTGTAACAGCCCGAGATTTTATGAAAAATATTCTTTTTATTTTACTAATGTCTTGTGTTATACGCTACACCAAAAGGATCTTGCACAACACGCATCCTTAACTTGCCTTGCATTACACGCAATCGCAACCTTCCTCGATAGCATGTGTGGTACGTAATCCTGAGTTTCACGAAACAATGATATGCTATTAAAATATTATTAAAACTAGCCGTTATGAATAGTAATTACCACTTTTTAAATTTTAGAAATTTTAACTCTCAAAATGGACTTCATTTTTGGATTCGGAGTATCGAATTTAGCCTAAGGTGAAATTTTGGTACTTTTCGGATAACTTTCATATTCTGATGAATAGTGAAAATTACTAAATTATAATTAAAAACAACTTTTTTAATCGAAATAATTAATAGTGATAAATCATTAATTTGAGTGGTTTTAAAGTATATTTAGAATATATTTTTACAATTTAATACAATGTTGGTCATTGGTTGTAATTTCACATTTAAACCAGACATAATCAAGTGTCAATCTTTTGATATATATTGTTTCCTAAAAACACGCTATTTATTTTAACAGCGGGATTTAATTATAAAATTAATTAATGCAACTTCTATGTTATGAATTTGGTAAAATAGATTTCATTTTTGAATTCTGAATAAGAAATATAGCTTAGGATGAAATTTTGGCATTGTTCTGAAAAACATCAATTTTTGATGAATAGTGAAACTACTAAGTGGTAGTTAAAAAAACTGAATTTTTCATAAAACTTAATTTTTCCGCTTCTGTGAATGGAATTTCGAAAATCCGAGAGACACGGTAAAAGTTAAAATATTTAACTTAGAGTTAAATCTAATTGATAAGGTTAAAATAATACCCTAAACTTGTCTAAATCCTATTGGTTGATAGGATTTCGACCCATCCCCACTTTAGCTTCGAAATAAGACCCTTTGGAACCATTATAAACCGATTTTGACTTTAATATAAAATAATATTTTGAGGTATTCCTAAGGTGCCCCTCTCCTCCCTTATAAAAGGACACCTCCTCCCCCTCCTCCTCACACCAATTTGAGCACTCAAGCTCGGCCAACCCCTGCCAAAATCTCTTCTCCACTTCCCTAGAAACATCCTAGAGGTTCTGGTCTTACTCAAAGTCCAATTTTAGTTCCCTAAGAGGAGGTCTCCAAAAGGCGCTTCAAAGAAGAGGAGGTTCGGACACATACGAAGCAAATTGGACCTAAGGTAAGGGAAATATGACAATCTCATTTTTATCCGAGATTGTTTATCCGTAAGTATTTACTGGGGTGTATTTTATCATCCACATCCATGTTCCTTCAATATGTAATATTGTTTCCATACACTTACAATAGTTTAAATCCAATTTTACTCTTCGGTGAGTTTTTAGTAAAGAATATCAAAGGAATCTTTTGTCTCTTTTTCATACGAGGTACTTTTTGACTTTTCCGACAAAAGTACGATGAATGTTTTTTTAACATAAATGGCATGAACGGATTTTTACGGTTTTATAAAGCCTTATTTTCATGAAGCTTCCTCCAAAAGATTTCATGACTATTTTTAATAAAATCTCTTTCTTTTAAAATTGCATGATGTTTTGTGAAAAGAAATTGATTTTGAAGAAGAAAGGATATTTTCCTCAAGAATTCATTTCAAGTGTTTTATCAAAATTATTTTCCATCTAAGATAATAAAGGGTTCTGTTTCTATCAATATTTTTACATTGATTTGACT
Organism: Viscum album; assembly: GCA_963277665.1. Taxonomy (NCBI): domain Eukaryota; kingdom Viridiplantae; phylum Streptophyta; class Magnoliopsida; order Santalales; family Viscaceae; genus Viscum; species Viscum album. The sequence continues at coordinate 1,810,832,679 of OY728142.1, read as the reverse complement.
ATGTTGTGATGGAATTATGTTTATGAATTCCATTATCTTATATGAATGGTTTTATGATGTCATGTTGTTTAAAGAATCCCATTTTTATTACATGGGTTATGCAATGATGTATGATTTATGATTTTGTGGACACATAAAAATGGTATCATTATGAGATGGGTGGGACCTATATCTCCCTCCAATGCATTGGGTAAAGATTTTATATCTCATGAGATAGACATGGCTGAAATGGTAGGTTATACCGGTTCAGTGAAACAGGACTGAAACGAGGGTTACTCGATTCAGAAAGGGACTTTGTCCACTAAGATAGTCTTGGCATTGAGTCTTGACTAACAAGAAATGATTTTCTATGATTATGTGTGTATGCCACAAAGTTTCATGTTTTAAGTTATGATTATTGGGATTACATTTCACTTCTATGATATATCCCATGTTATGATATTATGAGCTCTTTTGCAGGTTAAGATTTCCAAAAGCTATGTATATGATGTGATTGATTTTTCTTTTGTTTACCCTTACTGAGCATTTGAGCTCACCCTTTTATGTTTTCTATTCCCCAGGATATAAAGAAAGGTTTTAGGTAGAAAAAAGGGATGACCTTTATGGGAGATATTGAAGAACTTTCACCACGATTAGAAGATTACGTTCCGAGTTTCCAAAGACACTAAACTATTACGATCCTTTAGTGTGTGTTTTTGTTATGTACTAAGTATTCCGCAAATGTAATGTAATGTCAATGTACGTCAAGATACGGGTCTCTACAGTTGGTATCAGAGGAACGGTTTAGTCAACCTTTGGAAACTAGGATGCGAAAACGTTAGTGAGATCCCTAGAGATATTTCTAAGGTATGTCTAGGGATGCCCCTAAGGATAAGTATACATATAGGATATAGTTCTATAACTATGGTAACGATATTAGATTAAACCAAAGATGATAGATATTTAAGTTACTCCCCCTTTATTACGATTTTTGCATCTAACACTATTCTGTTTGGGTTTTAGAAAATGGCTGGAAACAAGATGATTCACAATAATGGAGGATATGATGGACAATGGAATGATATTCTTCATGAGCAACCAAATGAAATGGGATTTGGATGTCCAAACATCATTATTATGCCGAATCAGAAATCTCACAACATGATCAATAAAGTAAAATTTGGTAAGTTTCCTGACTCGACTAATAAGAGAATGATGGAGTTCTATGATGATCATAGAGGAAAGAAAGTTCAATTTCCCCTATGTAAATCATGTGGGAAGAGGCATCAAGGAGAATGTTTCAAGGGAACTGGAAGATGCTTTGGGTGTGGAAAAGAAGGACACAAAGCAAGTAAGTGCAAAGGAAAAGGGTCGGTTAACACCACGGATGAGGATAATGGTATTGCTACGACATCAAAAATGGTTAAGTGTTTTAAAAGTGGAATGTATGGGCATTATGCAAACAAATTCCCTAAGGGAAAGACTCATGAAGAGAATCAATATGGTCATATGGGTAGTATTTATGTGGATGATGATGAAGAGACTACAAATGATATGTGAGATGAAAGAATTTTTGAAGCTCGGTCAATGGTTTGAGAATGCAGTGGAATGATTACATGTTTATCATGTGTAATTTTGGAATAAAGAGACATCTATGGATTGTTACACTGTTGTCTTTCCTTGTGTTTTTAAAGTGTATGATTAATGTTACCAGTATCCATGAAAGGTTATTCAGATATTTTTGGAATGTAGATGATATGTGCATAATGAAGGGATAAGGAGAAAATTAAATGTTTGATAGTATTCATGAGCTCATGATTGATATAAGGACTAAGTGATATCATGGTTTGAGTATATAGAATTTTGAGGATTTCGGTATGTGAGAAGTGTTAACTTTTAACTGCATTCAAGTTTTCACTAAGGTTCAATGGGTATTCAAGAGAGTACAAGATTAAGGCCTTTGAATGTTTGGAATGTGACCAACAAGATATATCTTATGATATATGGGGATCAACGATGGTATTAAATCTCTGGTAATCGTTTTCACTATGTTATGAGAATGGACTGCAGTATTATGGATAAGCCTAAAGATTGGAATGAATTATGTTGGACATAAGTTAGTATTGTTTAAGGATAGAAGTTTTTTCGATATTATTGATGGGATGTTATAGTAATATAGTTTTATAAAAAGGACAACCTGCAGGATGGGCGACAGCCCATCGCTTCGGACAAGGCTGTGGGAATCGAACCCACAACCGAAGTGCGACTGGCCTTTATCGCCTACCACTGACCTACAGGAAGTCCCTGTTTAGTAGAAACTAGTTTTATTATATTAACCAGTATGATATATGAAGTATAAGTCCATTTTAGGAACCATATATGATTAATCTCACTATAGATCGACTTATGTATATAAGTTTTGCTAACCTTTTGTTTGAGACAGATGGAATGACCTGTCATTCTATCACATGATCTGCTAACACTTCACAAATAACAAATTCAACTTCATTTATTTAAGAGATGAATTAGAAATTGTTCAAGGCACGAACAAAAGTGAGATTGTACCAAAATAAAGTAAGTATTTATTCTAAGAAAATTTTCAACTTTAGGGAAATGATCTTGAAAACCAAAAATGTTGTCCTAGTGATCTTATACCTGATGAATAAGATGGTACCTTATATCATCACAAATCTATGGATTTGTGATTACTGGCTTTTCCATAGCCATGTTCTCTACCACTCTCCATCAGAACATGATGGTTAGATTTCTCTTCCATATCCATATTTTCACCTATGTGGAAACCCAGTGATTAGTTTATTTGGGTAATCGTTACATTTCATACTTTAGTTTTTAAAGCCAAGTTTTGGTATTCCCTTTTACGATGTGGGTTTCTATTAAAGAAACTTTCGAATAGTAAACCATTTATAACCCCGACGAATTTCGAGGGCGAAATTCATTTTAAGGGGGGTAGAATGTAACAGCCCGAGATTTTATGAAAAATATTCTTTTTATTTTACTAATGTCTTGTGTTATATGCTAAACCAAAAGGATCTTGCACAACACGCATCCTTGACTTGCCTTGCATTACACGCAATCGCAACCTTCCTCGATAGCGTGTGTGGTACGTAATCCTGAGTTTCACGAAACAATGATATGCTATTAAAATATTATTAAAACTAGCCATTATGAATAGTAATTACCACTTTTTAAATTTTAGAAATTTTAACTCTCAAAATGGACTTCATTTTTGGATTCGGAGTATCGAATTTAGCCTAAGGTGAAATTTTGGTACTTTTCAGATAACTTTCATATTCTGATGAATAGTGAAAATTACTAAATTATAATTAAAAACAACTTTTTTAATCGAAATAATTAATAGTGATAAATCATTAATTTGAGTGGTTTTAAAGTATATTTAGAATATATTTTTACAATTTAATACAATGTTGGTCATTGGTTGTAATTTCACATTTAAACCAGACATAATCAAGTGTCAATCTTTTGATATATATTGTTTCCTAAAAACACACTATTTATTTTAACAGCGGGATTTAATTATAAAATTAATTAATGCAACTTCTATGTTATGAATTTGGTAAAATAGATTTCATTTTTGAATTCGGAATATGAAATATAGCTTAGGATGAAATTTTGGTATTGTTCTGAAAAACATCAATTTTTGATGAATAGTGAAACTACTAAGTGGTAGTTAAAAAAACTAAATTTTTCATAAAACTTAATTTTGCCGCTTCTGTGAATGGAATTTCGAAAATCCGAGAGACACGGTAAAAGTTAAATTATTTAACTTAGAGTTAAATCTAATTGATAAGGTTAAAATAATACCCTAAACTTGTCTAAATCCTATTGGTTGATAGGATTTCGACCCATCCCCACTTTAGCTTCGAAATAAGACCCTTTGGAACCATTATAAACCGATTTTGACTTTAATATAAAATAATATTTTGAGGTATTCCTAAGGTGCCCCTCTCCTCCCTTATAAAAGGACACCTCCTCCCCCTCCTCCTCACACCAATTTGAGCACTCAAGCTCGGCCAACCCCTGCCAAAATCTCTTCTCCACTTCCCTAGAAACATCCTAGAGGTTCTGGTCTTACTCAAAGTCCAATTTTAGTTCCCTAAGAGGAGGTCTCCAAAAGGCGCTTCAAAGAAGAGGAGGTTCGGACACATACGAAGCAAATTGGACCTAAGGTAAGGGAAATAACACAATCTCATTTTTATCCGAGATTGTTTATCCATAAGTATTTACTGGGGTGTATTTTATCATCCACATCCATGTTCCTTCAATATGTAATATTGTTTCCATCCACTTACAATAGTTTAAATCCAATTTTACTCTTCGGTGATTTTTTAGTAAAGAATATGAAAGGAATCTTTTGTCGCTTTTTCATACGAGGTACTTTTTTGACTTTTCCGACAAAAGTACGAAGAATGTTTTTTTAACTTAAACGGCATGAACGGATTTTTACGGTTTTATAAAGCCTTATTTTCATGAAGCTTCCTCCAAAAGATTTCATGACTATTTTTAATAAAATCTCTTTCTTTTAAAATTGCATGATGTTTTGTGAAAAGAAATTGATTTTGAAGAAGAAAGGATATTTTCCTCAAGAATTCATTTCAAGTGTTTTATCAAAATTATTTTCCATCTAAGATAATAAAGGGTTCTGTTTCTATCAATATTTTTACATTTATTTGACTATGTTGTGATGGAATTATGTTTATGAATTCCATTATCTTATATGAATGGTTTTATGATGTCATGTTGTTTAAAGAATCCCATTTTTATTACATGGGTTATGCAATGATGTATGATTTATGATTTTGTGGACACATAAGAATGGTATCATTATGAGATGGGTGGGACCTATATCTCCCTCCAATGCATTGGGTAAAGATTTTATATCTCATGAGATAGACATGGCTGAAATGGTAGGTTATACCGGTTCAGTGAAACAGGACTGAAACGAGGGTTACTCGATTCAGAAAGGGACTTTGTCCACTAAGATAGTCTTGGCATTGAGTCTTGACTAACAAGAAATGATTTTCTATGATTATGTGTGTATGCCACAAAGTTTCATGTTTTAAGTTATGATTATTGGGATTACATTTCACTTCTATGATATATCCCATGTTATGATATTATGAGCTCTTTTGCAGGTTAAGATTTCCAAAAGCTATGTATATGATGTGATTGATTTTTCTTTTGTTTACCCTTACTGAGCATTTGAGCTCACCCTTTTATGTTTTCTTTTCCCCAGGATATAAAGAAAGGTTTTAGGTAGAAAAAAGGGATGACCTTTATGGGAGATATTGAAGAACTTTCACCACGATTAGAAGATTACGTTCTGAGTTTCCAAAGACACTAAACTATTACGATCCTTTAGTGTGTGTTTTTGTTATGTACTAAGTATTCCGCAAATGTAATGTAATGTCAATGTACGTCAAGATACGGGTCTCTACAATAATGGTACACCTAAGTCCTAAAATAATACACTATAATACAAAAATACCCCATAAAAAGGTCCTTATCACACACATTTAAAGTACCCGAGACCTGATTTCTCATTGCATGATTCTGAAATATATGATATATGGATAAAGTTCCCTTCATATGTTACCTATCATGGACCATAATGTAATCCAAAATATCATTCATTTACCTTTTGTTTCTTAAACTAAGAACAACTCATGTGATATTAGAATTCCCATTGAATTACTATGACTCTCACGATTGAGCTTTAACTTAATCAAAGTCCTTTTATTTTTTTCCTTGACATATGGCATTAAAATTAATGACATATAGTATACCCTATATGAACATAAAATGATTATATAAATTCATGAAATACTACCCAGTGAACATATGAAAGAGCCAGATCCATGTTGGATAACACAACATTAGAAACCTATACTGAAATATTATTCACTTTTTACCCATACAAGTTACTAATATTTGGTTCCATCACATTCATAGTTGACCATAACCCATTGAATCAGATTGGGTATATCTATGATGTTCCTTTTTAGTCCAATACTATATTGAATTTAAGTATCCTACATTTGATCCAAATTTGATCTCCTTTTTGAATTCCATTGAATCCTTAACCCACCTCAGCTTGGGATTTGAATTTTTCATACCCCACATAACATTTTAGATTTTTTACCTCTTCCACTATCTATCAAAACAAAAGGCTACCAATGTATAATTTTTTCTGGAAACTTTCTGTAGGATAAAGTATTCTCCATTTTCCTTTTTTTAACCTTAGCGGGATCGAAACTAAGACAATTTTGTTTAATCTTATACACAATTCAGGCCTATATAATGTTACATATATATACATACCTATCACATGATGTTAAACCATGTAGTTTGAGTCCAAATCACATGAAATTGAATTGAATGAAACTTTATTCCTTGTCACATATTGTTAAACAACATGACACCCAAGTCCTTGTTTAATAATGTTAAACGATATAAACCATCATTCATTATTACTCATTTATAGAGGATCAAAAAAACCTAACTATGGTAAAATTATGTCTGAAATATCACCACAAAATTTTATGAATATTCCTTTTCCTAAATTACAGTTAATGTATCATGTTTTTCAAATATCCACGTCCGTTTCTTTCTTATTAGTAAAGTGTGAATTTATCTTTAAGGGATGACTCTATTTGACTATGCATACCTGACCCAGTTTTTCTCCTGTATAATAACCCTAATATGGTCTACCAACCATAGGCATCTCCATCATAAGAATAAGTTTATCTAATATCTATATACCTAAAAACATTAACCATTATACCCTTCATTCAAATATTCTCATCATTTATACCTCGTGTACCTATCTCCCATCATCACTCATGATCCACGAACATCAATGCATAATTTATAACATCATCATCCTATGTTCAAAACAAGGTGGTGTAATCTGAGACTTTAAGCCCTATGTTGGATTTTTTTCCATATTCCTCATTATTTAATGGTATACTTATCATGACCATAAACTATGTGTTGTCATTTCAGATATCCTATAGTACCTTTGGGATCTCAATTACAACAGATCAATTTTTCCATTTCCAATAGATAGACTATATCGACATATTTCAGTCTATGCATCATGAATTTAAACTATTTTATCCTTCATAAAAGTTTTATAATGTAAAACTATAGCCCAGGATGCTCCAAATCATTGGTTAATAAACTCTTGGTGAAATAGACATAAAACTTATCAGGTCAAAAACTCATAAAGGGTGGGATGAGTAAAAATCAAGTCTTTTCTCACAAGGATTTGAACTTATAAATCTTAGGAAAAAATTATAGTTCCAAAGAAAAAGAAACAAAGATTGTGGGGCCACCATATTGATGTATAAAAAACAAAACTATGCTTTCCGGATCCTTTGGTCTAGGAAAAAGCTAAGAGAAAGGATGTGGTCAATATTTTCCACCATAATGTGTAAAATACATGGAGATGTGATCTTTAGGGTAACTAAACCCTACATGAATGCCTATATCCCATGATAAGACATTTTTATTCATTATTTTAATCCACACAAGTTTCCCATGGATATTTTTTATAGGTTTATTTGACCCTTAGGGATACCTATTCATAGCTATGCATACATTCCCTAATTTGAATCCGGTATAGACACCCCCAATCTAGCCTGTAATATAAAGAAAAAATTATCCCAAATAGAAGGACCACTAATGTCCAAATTTCTTGAGACCACTACATTAGAATTTATCATTTGAATACGGTCATTACTCATCCCTGTCATATGTTTCACTTCTCTCTATCCTTGATTCATGCTTCTTGATTTATGATTTTTCTAATTTAAAATAAATAATCTAATGGGTTAAATATACTATATGATATACCTTCATTCACAATACCTAATTCCAAATAATGGATACAACACCTTATTCCATAATTTTTTTGACTCTAATCCATATGACACAATGTTGCGAGCTTCATGATTATAAATTGAATCCCCCCTTTTTTGTGTGGTTGTCTATCAATAACATTTATCTTTCCCAATTCCCATAGTTTTCATTTCAATGATGTTTCTGAATATCCTATATAAATTTACATTGGTGAAATATATTAAAACTAAAATATAAAAAAAAAATTAGTAAAATATATTTGACCTTAAATTGCAACAATACATAGTCAATGCTATCCAACCTTAAACATTAACTACAATAGTGAGACTCAAATGACCATAAACATCCCAAATAAAGATATTAATGACTCAATATATTGAAAATTAAAAAAGGGAAACTAGAGTAAAATTTTAATATCAAGTCACTAGACATGTACCTTATGTGATTTCATCAAAATCAAGTACATGAAATTACAAAAGAGTGGAAAATATTGTTAGTTTTAAAACAAATAAGGGGAAATAAAAGAAAAAGAAAAACCCCATCCCAATAAGTATCCCCAATACAAGGATTAGGAAAAAGTTATGGTGGTATAATAAATGACTCAAAGATTAGGGGGTTAATTGAATACCCCCCCAAAAAAGTCATGTTTGGCTCATTAGGATCCTTTTACTCAGAAAAATATAAATCATTCTTAGGGTACAAGACACCTCTTGAACATTTTATACTATATCGAACATTCCCCATCATGATCTTTATCACGTTGAGTTAAAAAAATCACCTAAATGTACAGAATCTAGTGTATAGTGATGATATTTCTACCTATATCCATTTGTGATCTAGTAGTTGGTGTAAATCATCCAAATGGACCGAAACTAGTGCATGATGATAGTTTTTCTACCTATATCCATCCATTATATTAACATAGGAGGAAATCATCCAAATATAAAAATTATAGTGTACTTTGATGATATTTATACCTATATCCATCCACGGGCTAGACGCATGAGGAAACATCATTGACTTGAGTATTAAAAATCATGATTTACTTGACTCACACCTGGTCAATGTTCAGGTGGATTTAGTTATCCTTAAAACTACTCTCTATAAGTTTCAATGGTTATCATGCACTAATATGTCAATAAAATTTTGAAACCTTGAGTTGAGATCCTCTTATTAGTAAATATCTCCTCACTGATGTGTTTTCCATAGAAACACACTTCATATTCTAGAATGTGTAAAATTAACTAACATTTAAATTAGAATCAAATTCTTTTCTTTTTGATCTAATTTAATTCTATGAGGTGGAATTTTATTAGATCTAATAAATTTGTCCCACACACTTTGTTACAAAATTCTTATCATAGTCCCCATATAGATACGATAATTTGTTTTTGAAAAGTGAAGAATCATCAGGCCAAAAGGAATATTAAATTTGATCTCTATGTCCCAGATGATTTATCACTCATTGAGGGATTTATATTCTACAAAAAATTCATATATCAGTGATGTGATGGTTAGAATCTACTTCCCAGAGTTAGTTTTGGATTTCATTAATTTCTAATAAAAAATTTTAGGTACTAAAAGACTTATTTTAATGGCCCACCATCATATTTATATCTTAATAAAACACCTAAATTGGTGTTTTCCCCTATATACAGGGGCATAGTTTTCTCCATAGGCTTTGATTTGACAAATCATGGGCCAAAATGGACTTATGAATCAAAAGTTATGATTATTTTAATACAACCTCATTTTTGGGAAGAATAATAATTTTTTTTGGCAAAGTGGAATCCCATCATGTATGATCACCAAAACACCAAAATCATGTGACTGACCTATTATGCGATTTGACCAAGTTACTTCCAATGTAGATATAAATCATTAGCCAAAGCACAATCGGTTAAGTGATTTCCAAGTTCATCCATACAATTATCTTCTAAAATGGTAGTAGTTAGTTTTAACTATCTATGTATATGATATGCCCATTTTTGTGTATTACTAGTATATCATTCAAGGTTATCAATGATGGTCCAAGAAATTCACCCTTCGCATCAACCCTGTCATTGTCAGCTAAATACCATATCCTAATCTGGGTACATGATAAGTTGATAGAATCCTTTATGATGAAAATCCTATTCTTCTTGCCTTCCATTTTTAGATGCATTAAAAACACTCACCTAGATTAGTATGTGATCCAACTCGAGTACAAAATATATTAATGGGAGAAAATAGGTGAAACCCAATCGACCAAGTAGTTCACCTACCTTAATAATCCCATTATTATTCACTAAGGTCTCATGTTTTATATTAAAGGCCTAGTACATGATGTATTTATGGATACTTTTATATGAGTTATATTATTATTCCTACTTACTTCATTCCAAGAGACTACACCACCTATAGCTCTTTTACATAAGATGTATAAGTGCAACTTCCTACCTCGAGGTCCAAATATCCCAACCCTTATCTATAAATACATAGACTAATCCTCCAAAAGGGGATACATAGAGGAAATAATGATAGTAGATGGATATCATCCAATCCATTGAGATAGATTCATAGGAAATATATACTATATGTATACTTCTTAGCCAATCTCACTAGGAGAACTACATTAGGAAACTCGTATTAGGTGAATTGCACTAAACATACATCCTTAAGTGAATTTGATCATGTATGTGGTTATTTAACCTACCTCTATTCTCCCTTTATGATATGTGAGTCTTTAACAGGTACATGGGGTTCATATAGTGGGTTCTGCACATGGGATAATTTGAAACATGTTGTGTGCGTAATATGATACTTGAGGACCTCATGCACTTGGAAAAGATAATGATATTCACATTAGCTACTTGAAACACCTCTAAAATAGAATATAATATGCCCCTTATTCCATAAACATCATATAATACATACATAATGATGATGTAAACCCATAATAATTCAATAGATTCATTTTTCCAAAGTTAAAACCTTGAAAAGTCTCACATAAAGACTTCTCTAAGGCCACCTGATACATATGATCAAGGTTTTCACAATAGCATAATCCCCTTTGACCATGGATTCCATTGATAAAATGAATCTCCTTGTGTCCATCCTTGATAATTTGAACCCTCAAGGGAATCAGAAATTTTGATTCCATTGATAATGGGGGTCCCTATCAAGAACACACTAAAAAAGTATCTCCCATCTTGATGATTTTTATCCATCCAATGAGTTGGACCAAATAGGGAATTCATACAATATTAATCCCCAAGTATTCATTATTTTGGGAAAAGAACCCTTCCTCCATGTCTCACCATGACTATCAGTAGGTAATAAGATCAAAGTATGATCTTCCCTCCCATGTTTAAGACCCAAGATGGTTCCCTTTGACAATACCATTAATGAGCCACGAAAACATATAAAGGTAAAACTCAATGCATAATACCCATTATAATATCATTTAACGTTAATATGTGATTTACATGATCTTAAATTAGTTATTTTTTCTCACAGTGAACATTAATCTCATGGGCTTAGAGATCTGACTTGATCGTGACATTAACATAACCAAAATGCCCCCAATTTAGGCCTTCTCCAAAGGGATATGACTGAAAATGATCTTGATATCATTAATGATATCATCCTAATGGTTTTAAATTTATTCACATAATGGAATACACATATCCATAAGTCTTGATTGATCATATGATTTCATAACATTTATAAGACATATGACCTTAATACATGAAAACTAAAACGTATGGTACAATATTATCCTATGATCTTAAACTATGTCACTTGAACTACATGGGTTTTCATTCATGTCAAACAAGATATATAGGAAACCTCCTTGTGGTTTAAACTCACTACAATAAACCCTTTATATCCTTCCACACGAGCTTACGTTCCATATAAAGACACTTACATCCTTCCCTCACCTAGATATATTACAAAGAAGCCCATATATCGCTTTCTCTAGGGACATGTCACCTGAAAAAGTATCTTTATTTGGTTATATTTCCGATGTCATCATTACCATTCTATCACAACCACCTTCCATCCAAGCCTTACGATCTCTTTACTTAGTCCATATATCCTAGGAACCGTCTTTTTGAGGCCATATTCTTCATGAGATTTTCGTATCCTTCTCTCACCTGGCTATATTCCTGCAAGCCTTGATATACCTCTTTCTAGGTCCATATACCCTAGAAGTTCTCCTAATTAGGTTATATCCCTAGTAAAACAATTCCCCTACCTAAGTGGATATATACTCTATGGGAATCATCATATTTCCTTTATTTGACTATAAGGGATGTTCATGTATAAGTCCCAAACCATCAATTTCTATGAATCTTTTTCCTAATCATCCATACTACATGAGGTTAAAATACATGGTATGATCCTATTCATATGAAATTAAAAGGTATGATGTGTTCCTTTAAGTGGAACTGAAGTACACAGGTTATAATTTCTTTTGAAAGGATGCATAGGAATACCTTTTCATGGGACTGATATTAATATTTTTAAGAAACATGACCTACCAGGACAATAAAAACATATAGAGTACATAGTTGTGTGGATTTAAACCATAACATAAAATATTAGTCATAATTAACAAGTAAATTAATTATAGAGAATATATTATGTATACAAATGATTACATCCTAATGTGTTGATGATCGATATTTAACACATGGGGGAACCAATCACATCCTGAGTATTTGGGATGGATTCATGAATATGTCTTAAATCAATACAATATTCCCAATGTAAGTAACATTGCCCCTAAATGGTGAAATCATCCCAACCTCCCATCCACTTGAATAATGAATTTATCAAAATTTGACTAGATAAAAACCCCAATGTCCACCTTACATTGGAAATTAGATCTTCAATGGAACATCTTTTCATAGATATGAGAGTTATTGGGTGTTATCAGTTCCATGAACACATTCTCATTGGATACTGACTGAAATAAAAAGGTGAACATGACATGAAAATTTTGAAATAATGAATACCTCTCACAATCAAGTGTTGATCTATTTCTATGTCAGGTGAAACATAACTCATGTTATAACTTTACCAAGGTCATTTAATTGGGTAAATGTTTAACCAAGATAAATAATGATTAAACTTATACAATGAAATAAATTTAATTAAAACATCTATTATATTTTAATCATTATGTATCATATTGAAACATAAATTTCCATATTCAATTATATCTAGAATGAAATCTAAAAAAATATTTATATTATGATATCTACCATAATAACATTATTTTTAGCTTAATATAAAAAACTGACTATCGGGTACAATATAAATATTGAAAGATGATAATGAATGTTCATTTATCAACCCTTTTGACCTAAGTGCCTTTTTAATAGATCTTTTGAGCATTTTATACTTGTCATTAGTAGTGTAAAATACTAAATTTGATTAAATTTTGAATTTACAAAAGGCGTGACCTCTATATATAATAAAATATATCCAATAATAAACATTATTGCATCTCTTTCATTAACACATTCTAAATATATGCATCCCACTATCACATTTTGGAATCAAAGTTTTTACTATGATATATAATAAATTCAATATAAACCACGATATACCCGAGTGACCTTTTAAGTTTATTCTACTGAGGTTTTACTATGTTACTGATAAGCCTTCCAAATATAAAAAAATAAATCCAAATATTTATTTTAATTAATTATAACATACATAAAATTTCCATCTATGATAACATATAAAATACTACTTATAAGAAACTACTAAGAATCTAAGAGTGGTGCATGTATTAAATAAAAAATAAAATGTTGACTAAATGAGATACTATAATGATTGAAAATTTCTACCACATTATACATCATTAACTTTTCCACATAACCATTGTCAAGAATGTTTCCAACCACATATCTTAGTTCAATACAATTAAACCAATAAAAGTAACTTAATTATTCACGAGCACCATAAAACCAAGTGCACAAACACTTAGAACATCATAGCTGAATCATGTTGTATTAATAGTAGGGGACTATGCATTATTGAGGAATATCAACATCGATGGAAGGAGTACTTGACCCCTTTGGAGGGATGAACACCAAAATACCTGGGGGTATTGACTCCACTAATGTTAGGTGTTTCTTTAACATATAGGGGAGCACTGAATTCACTAATAGAGGACCCTAACTCAACAAATGTGGAAGTACGTGAACTTCATATGTATATGGTGACTATTTTTTTTCATGAATATTTCAAATGGGGAGTACCAGACCCCATACATGGAGGATAATGCCACAACATATGAGAGATTAACAAGTATTTTTTTCTCAAAATATCTCACCGAAAACATACCACAAATTTAATAGATCTATGATACTCAAACTACATGTACTATGTTGTGAATAACCTCTTGAGTATAAGAAGATTTTGATTCCATGCAATATGTGAAACGATATTCAAAAAGTTATTCTTGTATGTAGGTAACTAACACCTAGGAAAGGAATCAAAAAAAATCCTAAATGGCCCAAAAATAGTGCTTCTATTAGGATATATAGTGTGTAGACACCTTAGATAAGGTTGGTCATGTACTATCATAGATCAATGTGAGTGAAGTCAATATACATGATGTGTCTTGTATGAGTACACGATATGTATGAATAATAGGCACCTGAGTAAAACATACATACATAAAAGGACCACCGGGCTATTCTTACACATACTACACAATATCTGTAGAATTAAAAGATACATAGTACCAAACTATACAATACATCTCTATTGAATACTCAATGTGTAGGACCTACATGAGTTATAATTTAGTACTTCCAGTACATAATGATCCTCCTTTATTAGGGTGCACAACATGTGTGACATGGAAAATGATATGTTGGTCCAACTATATAAAATAGAAGTGTATTTTGAATACAATCTGAGACACATAGTCTGGCAGTACAATGCACGTGGCACAAAGACACACGACATGTAATATTTAACATATCATTTTAAGACTTCCTTACTCAAATAACGAGTCATAAATTGTGTATCTTGGAGATACATGCCATTTGGAATTAATAACCACATGAAAATTCAATCAGGATTTATATAATATGTGCATCCTTGGACTACACATCATGAAATCATGAAATTTTTGAGAACTAGTACTTCATATTCTTAGTTTGACAATAATTTATACCTTCTCCTCTGAGCATTACTCCATTATAATCTGAACAATTTAATGGGGGTTTTTTTGATAATATCATGATAATTTTACGTAATAAAATCCCAAAAATATCCAGATATATAAAGAATAATCAAACATGTAAAAAAAAACAAAAAACAGAGTGGAAAAGATAAGTTAGTATTTGACATTTACAAAATCTTCTATCTTTAAATTTTATATAATTTATTTGATGAATATCATAAGGATAAGTCGTAACAATCCTACTATTTCTATTGGTAATTAAATGGATGATGGATACATGAATTTTTTTTGAGGATACATGATATATTGGTGTGGTGATAGAGCCTTATAAGGGGTGAAAAATAAGGCTTTGGGAAGAAGATAGTTTTATCATCTTTGCATGAAATTGATGATCACAGGAATACAGAAAACATTTTATCCACAAAGACTCATAAAACAATTGAGATAACTCTTCACATTTTATAAGAAAATCCCTACTCTCCTTAATTATAATGAATTACATAAGATTTATTTTGTTTTTGTGTTATATTCCTTGAAAATTTTAATTAATAGATGAAACAGTTACATAAACTAACATTTGGTTTTAAAATTATGAAATCCATTTTGGGGAAACAATACCAACCGTTGTATCACATGAAATATTTCTAATATGAATTTCATACATATATAATAATATATATACATCTAAAATATAATAACACATACCTCATAGGTAAGAAATATGCTGGAATTATATACATGTATTAAATGTAAACTAAATATATACACAATGACATATTATTTATATATATATGCTAAATACATCATATTAATGTGTTCATGAATATAATTAATATAAATTTTATTTCACATATAAAAATATCATGCTTGAACTAGAATATTATAAGGAATTTATGAAAAACATAACAATACTTTATGAGCTCATCCAAATTCTTTTGGATATGGTTCCATCAAAATATCTTCATTTTGAACAAAAAAAATTTCCAATTTATTTTCTTACCCTAGGGCCGAACCACATGTCCTTATGAACCTTACAAGCTTTGAATAAAATATTAAATCCCAATTTCATATATTTAATCTAAGAGAATATTCTAGAAAAGGATTAGTGATAGTCAAGCAACTAAGGGGTCTGATGTGATCTCCATAAAACATACCTATTTATCTATATGAACATTTTAAAAAAATATATATCTTATAAATCATATTTATACATAATAGATTTTTATATGATATTGAGTGACCACCAGGAAGAGAACCTGTCAATCTAGTATAACCAACCTATATTTTATTGATTCTTCAATAATGATTGACCAAGTCGATGAATGCATGACATGCAATTCATATTGTATATGAGAGTATATCATGTGTCTCATCTAAGTATCTGAAAACATCAAATGTGACTCCAAAAATAATGGCCATGAATTTACTATTTCTAATTCAATCATGGGAAATATTTATTTTCTTATCATATATGTTAAAAGAACCCATCTTTCTTACACTACATCCGATAATGTGATCAATAAAATACCCAACCACTTTCATAATAGCTAAGTTATTTTCATACTAGTGTAAGTAGGTTATCAAAGTACGAAGCTTCAAATGTTTTATATCTCTCAAACCTTTGGTAATAAGAAATTATAATAAGAATACACCCCTGAGTATATCGATAACTTTATGAAATTCCATGAGATATACCTTGTTTGGTCTATCCTAGTAATAAGTATCTACTTATTAATTGATAAACTCATTATATATAACTCATATACAACTAATTCTACCAAGAAGAATAATAAATTCAATTTAACTATAATATATAATTATAAAATATAGTACTCTATAATGATCATCAGTAAGGGGTAACTTAATCTTTCAATTTTAGGGGATATTATCATTCGGATGCTCATATACAATAAATTATAGTAGACATGAATGAATGATAATTATTGATTTTCTTTATTATAATAATATGATACATTTTATCATAATTAAAATCAATCAATCATTTTTACTATGCACAAAGATTTTAAACAGCCCTCATGTGGTTACTGGGATAATGGTTTCATCAATAGATCTTCTACATTCTCTTCTGTAGGAACTTAACTTATATTTACATCAACTCTCTCAATGATATTTCATATGGGATGATATTTTAGAAGGGAGTGTTTGGTACTTTGGTGAGACTAGAGTTCCTCATCTTGATAAAAATCCACATTATTGTCATAATATAGGTCAATTTCTCCCTTAATTCTAGGAACCCCACCAAGTTCAATAATAAACTTTTTGATCGAAAATGATTCCTTTATAGCATCATGTGAAATAATTTATTCTAAATCTATTGTGTAGTCCTCTAAAGAAGTTTTTATGAAACTATTAAAACTGATAGCTCGACTATTTAGGAAAAATAGAAATCCAAATTTAGGTCTTAGTCATCTTTATCAAATTGGAAACGAGAATTTGTGCAACTCTTTACAAAAGAAGTCCATTTTCTCTTCTAATGTAACATCCCATGTAATTAAAGAATAAGAAATTTTTATATCTATTAATATTTATTAATTAGATAGTAATTTTATTTTACAGGGGACACTATTTAAGATATCGTAACTGACATGCAATAATGGGTTTCTTTGAAATCTTACGTTGCACACAAGATTGATTTATACCAAAAAAAACAATATGTTATTACTATTATTATTTTATGTTGTAGTTATTGCAATGAATTTTTTTAGAGGGAATGAATATAACTAACTATATTTTTTTTACACATGATTATTAATTTTCTTAATTTATTCCAATAAAATTTATAGGCATAAAATAAGAATAAATCCAATTTTAAGCATAAAAAAATCTAATATTTTTAAAAGGTAGTATTACCACCTAATGATGGGAGACATTTTTTAGTCTAATTTTTGACACTTTTATAATTTTCATATGAAAAATTAAAAATCTTCTTTATAAGTTGAGTATCAAAATTTACTTTGGTTTAATTTTTAATATTTTTCCAAAAAGTTTCATTTTTTGATGAATAATGACAAATACTACATTGTATTTAAAAATGATTTAGTTTATTAAAATAATTATTATAATTAAAAATATTCTTTTTAAAGTAATAATATATTAATAATACATGTATTAATTCAATTTAGGTCATTTAATTTATTTTCATATTGAAATTAGAAAAAAAAACTTATTGAAATTTTGAATGTAACTTTTACCCGCCATATAACCACATTAGTGGGATTAATGTCAAACTTAATTTAGCCCGATATGTGAATTGAATTTTTAAATATGTGAATACATAGTTTAAATATATATGAGATTTGTTTTCTAAAATTATAAATATAATTTTTGGTGAATAATAACTTTAGTACTTTCTTTATCCCAGTTAAGGTTAAATTGGGAAATTAAAGGTAAAAATGATATTATAATATTTTAAAATTACCATAACACTTATCATAATTTCATTGGATGAGTGATTTTAGACCAAAATAAACTTTATTCCAAAAGTGTAACTTTTTTAAGCCACATGGGTAAGAATGTGTCATTTATAATATTTTATTTAAATATAAGTTAAAAATGTCATACCTATTTTAATAATAAATTAATAATTTGTAATATATGGTTATATAAAAGATAAATTATAAAAAAATATTAATATTAAATATTAAACATTAAGATACATAATTATAATTTATTTATAATTTCTATACATTAATTAATTAAATTTAATTATGATACAATGATGAAGTAGTAATTTATTTATTAAAGGAAGAATCACATAAATGACATTAACAATATTAAAATGAATATAATTTGAAACATTTTAGGCCATAACCTTATTTTATGGATGTATTTGATGTGTTATGGATGATTTAAAGTATTTTTCAGAATTAGTAAAGTTTTTATGATATTTATGAAAAAGCAATTAGTGAATATTATCAAAATTAAAATTTATGGATTTTAAAATAAATAATATTTTTTTAAAGAATATAAAATTCATAAAATTTTATCCTTAATAAACATTAGTGGGGAATTTCTAGAAATATCACTAATGAATCATTTTTAGTTGTTTGGGATTTAATAGTAATTATATTTACTCTCAAACTGTAAATTACATAATGTCACTCTAAGAATTAATAGGGATTAAAAAAATTACAAGGATTGAAAAATAATCAAATTGTGTCTAATTTTAATTGGTTGAATTTAATTAGACCAAAAATAATCCTATATTTGAAATAATTTATTTTTGATTCATTTTTAATGTAAAAGTAATTTATATTAATTTATTTCTTTGAATAATTCCTAGAGTGTCCCTCCACTCTCATATCAAAGGGAACCAATTAATCTTTATTCATTACACTTGAAAAACCATTTTTATGCCAATATATGACCAAACATTTATATAATACCTACCCACATTCTAGAGTCCTTTTTTTGGTAGAACTCCCTCCTTAGAGGTGTTAAGATGTCAATCAAAGGTGATCGTCCAAAGAAAAGACATCATTTTTATTTAAGTGTTTCTCTTTTATTTATTATTTGACTTCCTTAAAATCTTCTCCATCCATGATGGGATGATAACTAAAGTATCCTCAATATAATTAAATTTATTTATGTTAATATTATCACTTAAATCCATCTCTAATTTTATTAAATTAAAAATAATTAATGGTTCGTGTGTACGTTTGAGCTATCACCTCCACAAAGTAATACAATTTGTTTTTCATTTCTGTATTTCAAGACTAGTAATAATTATGTAATTAATGTTTATATATGATATTAAGGACCTATTTATCATTTTTAAATAACAATATATTATTTATGTTCTTACCTTCAATGCACATGAAAGTGATAACGTCATTCATGCATACATGTGAACTACCACCTCCAAAAAACGACATGATTCATTTTTATTCACCACATCACATGTATGATATATAAGAGAATATATTTAATATTAATATTATTTTAATGATATTATTATAATTTTTAAAATATAAATTTACAATTAACTTTTTTCCATAATGATCAATCAAAAACGGAAACGTTACTCATGCGTACGTATGACTTACCGTCTCAATGATTGGGCTGTTATTCATTTTTTATATTAATACTTAATGAATGGAATTAAAAATATATTTTATGTATAATATGAATTATTATATCATTGAATATTATTCTAGAGAGCATGGAATCATGAACAAGTTTACTATTTACATCATTCCAAATTCATCATGAACTCAAGTACTGATTATTAGAAAAACATCCGACATGAGTTTGAATAATTATGTAATTTTTATAACATTATAATAAGTGATATAAAGTGAATAATAAAATTTTAAAATATTATCAATAAATAATAACTTAAACTAAGTTTATTATTCAGTAAGATAAGGAATGTATGAGATGATCCAAACTCGAGTTAAGGGACTACATCTCAATCTCCTTTCACTAAGACATATTTTGATATTATACACCACCTTATTTTATAAGGTATATAATTAATCCCTTTAAATGTTAAATTCATTCAATGGTATTCAAAATGATTCTATTTATATAAATAATTTTACATTATTTAATGACAAAAGGAATATTTTTTCAACATATATGGAGACAATGACTTTTATGCCACCATGACCATTATTTGATATTTGTATTCCTCTACAAACCATAATTTTTTTAAAAGAAAAATAAATACCATATTCCCTTTTTAGTTATTTTGGTATTTTTTTAAGAATGGATTAATTATTTCAATATCTTGAAATTATATCTTGAGATTTCAATGTGGAAATGTTATTTATCCTTTAGGATCGTTTTATGTGTTATGATTATGTTATGGTTCATGGGAATTATTTAGGAGTTTAGGTGGTTCAATAATAAACAGAGGGTTGGGGAGCCTATTATATCTCTCCAATGAAACGGGTAATGAGATGGAGATTTCAGATTGGATTTATCTTAAGATAATAAGGGAATATAATGTGATGGGTATTTTAAATGCGACTATGAAGGTTTCTTCCTATATAGTTGTGAAAGCTACAACGTAAGAATAGTATGGATTCAAAACGTTACTATTATGATATATAATTTATATAGAGTTTTATTGTAATCTTATGATTTCATGAGGTAAGATAATGGGTTTTTTTATGGGTCAAAATTATGATTTTGTGAAAACGTTTTCATGAGTTTTAAATATTCATGGACTAATGGTTTATTTACCCTTAGTGATATTTTTGTGCTCAAACCTTGTTTAAAATTTTTTATCGTAGGTTATAAGTATGGGTTGGATAAATGAGGATGCTAAGATGATTATTTTGAGTACTCTTATTAAGAAAAAGAAAACATGTATTAATTTAAAAGTTTTATATTTTGAAAAAAAAATGAATATTGTTTTCATTGTACCCACTTTATATATATGAGGTATATTATGTATAAATGATGAAATAATTCTATTAAATTATCAACTTGAAAATATCCTCGATCTAAATGAATATATGTTATTTACATAACTCAATATTATATAATTTTTATTCTTGGGGACTTATAATTGGTATCAATGTTCAGTTTGGAAAACTTTAGGGGTTAGGATATTGATAATAGAATATTCATAAATGTTTTTTTATTTTAGTCAAATTTAAATGATATAGAATTTAAAGATTAAAATATTTATTCATATAAGATATGTATCTTCAGAATGGTTTTCCGTAGTGGAAATGGGGAAGATGTGCTTGGATGACATCCCGAGGAAATAAATGTTCTAAATCTACAACCTGAAATGATTAGAATCAGAAATGATGAATGTATTTCTATTATTCCTTAGTTTAAACATGCTATAAATCACGATGCATCCATGAATGATATCAATCATATCAATAATAGTGGACTATTTCGATAGTAGAGACTTTCATGATGAAAAATACCCCATCATTCAAAGGATCATTTGACAGAGTTCTTGCTGACTGGTGGATTAAAGAACTAGATTTTTTTTTGATGTCATGGGATGTTCATAAAATAATAATGCTCTTCTTATTGTTTATCATTTTTATGGTGAATCTAATAAGTAATGGATAATGGTCACAAATGTCATGGACATTGAGGAAATTCGTTCTCTCGAGTGGGATGAATTCAAAAAATATTTTATTGGGAAATATTTTTCTACAGTGGTTCAACATAGGATAGAGAAACAATCCTTGAAATTGAGGTAAGATGATGACTCAATGGCTACATATGAAGCAAAAATCACTTGATTGGGAAGTTATGCTCCAAATTCCATCTGAGATATTGATAATAATATAATTTATTTTTACATAAGATTAAATCCAAAATATTAAAGGATATTGGATAATAGTGAATTCAAAAGTTACGGAAAACTTGTTCAATTTGCGGTGAAAGTGGAAATTGAGTTTACCAATGATCTTGTGTTCTTCGAAAAATAGCAGAAAATGAGGCTGATATGGAAGGACAAGGGGAATAATTCATCAAAAAACACTGAATGTAGGAAAAATAAGTTTATAGTTTGTGATAATTGTGGTAAAAAGACACTAGGTAATGCCTTCTATATTCTGGTAAGTGCTTCTGATTTGATAAAATGAGATATAAGGCTTGTAAATGAAATTAAAAAGATCATAGTAGTGATGAGACTTAAAATTATTTACAATATTTAAAATGTTTTAAATGTAATGAGATAGGTCACTATAGAAATGAGTGTTTGAAGAGGAACCCTAATGATGGGAGGCTTTGTTTTTATAAGCAAAAAGGTGTGGAGAAATCTATTTTAACTACTTCAAATTAGATTGGAAAACCAAATAAAGTGGTATTAGGTACGTTTTTTGTTTTTTTATATTATTAAAATGTGTTGTTTGATACGGGATCTACAAATTCTTTCATTTCTATGATATTTTATGATAAATAAAAAATTCCACCTCAAGAAATGAAGACATAACTTATAGTAAAAACACCTTGGGGAAGTGTTAAGGAAAAAATAAATTTTAACAATCTTCCTATCATTGTTTGGGGAATTAATCTACCTAAAAAACTTGTTTTATTTTCTATAGCCGAGTTTTATTTCATTTTGTGTATGGATTTGATTTCTATTTACCATACTAAAATTAAATGTAGGGATAAAGAATTTTCTTTTGAGAAATTTTTTTAGTTTGTGTACTAGAAGGAACCTTACCATTGATAACATATCAGGAAGCCAACAAATTATTAAAATATAGAAATGAATGTTATATTAATCATATTGTTGAAAAAGGGAACTATTAAGATTATTGATGTGTTAATTGAAAATGATTATGTTGATGTTTTTTCTGATGAGTTTCCTAGTATTATACCAGATCAAGAAGTTGAATTTAATATTGACTTAGTTCTTGATGCTACGTAAATATCAGTACCCCTTATTTAATGACATAAATTGATATTTTATAGTTGAATAATAAATTACATGATTTATTAGATGAAGGTTTCATTTTACCCAGCACATCACCATGGGGTGATCCTTTCTTGTTTTTTTAAAAAGAAAAAAAAGTACAATGATAAATTTCATTGATTATAGAGCCTTTAATAACATCACTGTTAAAAATAACTATCCTTTGGCTAATATCGATGATTTGTTAGATCAGATCATTAGAGAGAAATATTTTTTGAATGTTGAATTGATGTCGGGGAACCATTAGTTGAATACAAAGGAAGTAAATATTCTGAACAATATGTTTCATAACAGATATGGACATTATGAATTTTTAGTTATTCCATTTGAGTTAACTAATTAACCGCTACATTCAAGAATCTTATGAATAAAATATTTCACAAGTTCTTGGATATGTTTGTGGTTGTGTTTATTGATAAAATTTCAGTATTTTATAAAAATAAATAGGATCATAATAGATATTCAAGGGTTGTTTTGAAAACCATAAAATAAAAGAAACTATATTGGAAATTCATCAAGTTTGAATTTTGGATGAAAAAAATTTCGTTCCATGGTCACATTGTTTTTAAATATGAAAAAAATGTTGATCCTTTTAAAATAGAGGTGGTTGAAGAATGTCTAAGAACTATAAATATAACTAATATTCGTAGTTTTCTTGGTTTAGAAGGTTATTAATTGAGTTTTTTTTGTGAAAACTTTTCACGATTATCTAGTGAACTAAATAAGTTAATTCGAAATATTTTTAATTTCAACTAGACAAAATAATGTGATAATTATTTTCAGGAATTGAAATAAATATTTGAAAATGCACTGGTTCTAGACCTACCTTTTAGAAATTGTGAATTTGTTATCTGTATTGATGCATCATTGAAAGGACCTGGTTGTTTTAGAATGCAGAATGATCTAGTAATTGATGACGATTCATGTCATTTGAAACCTCATTAGTTAATTATGCTTCACATGATTTGGAATTATATACTGTTGTTTTTGTTAAAAAATTTTGTAGCATAATCTCTATAGAGTAAAATGTGAAATATATACTAACCTTAAAATTTTTATGTTTATATTTACTTAGTAATAATTGAACATGGTATAAAGAAGATGGTTGGAACTAATCAAGGATTATGATTTTACAATTCATTACCCTTATGGAAAATAAAATAAAGTGGTCGATGCTTTGAGATCAAAAGGTAATGTAACAATATCCTTTTTAAGTTAGGAACATGATTCTTTGGTTAATGATTTGATGAAATTTGTCTTGGTAGTTTTTGGTGCAGGAAATTACTTTTTTTTGTTTTATGTTTTGGTTAAATAATCTCCATCAAAAAGAATTAAGCAAGAACTGACAGAGGTTATGTATGCCTTGTTAGAACTGACAGAGGTTTTAGGAAATTACTTTATTTTTTCTTTGGTTAGAACTATTTAAAAGGTGATAGTTTCCTCAATTAAACATTGATAAATATTGTGTTTTGAGATTTGGGAAGAGGTTATGTATGCCTTGTTATTCATAATAGAAAATATGGATGTTATGTGAAGGTCATTGTTCTTCATTTTTTTTCTTCCTGATAGTACTAAGATGTATAGATACCTTCAAGAGTATTATAGGTAGGGTGGAATGAAAAGAGATATTGCTGAAATTATAGTGAAGTGTTTGAATTTTTAATAGCTTAAAGGAGAATGATACTTTAAAAAGGGGATGCTTCAACCTTTTCTAATGATAGAGTGGATGTGATTAAATAAATCCATGGATTTCTTAGTGGTATTACCAAATAATTTTTGAGGTTACAAATCAATTTGGGTTATTTTTGATCAAATGACTAAATATTCTCATTTAATTCCAATTCGATATATATTTTATCTAGATAAGCTTTCTAAGTTAATTCTTAAATAGATAGGTAGGTTACAGGGAGTTCCACTCCCCATTGTTTCTGATCACAATACTAGGTTCTCTTATAACCTTTGGAAACGCCTTTAAAAGTCGATGGGTACTAAATTAAATTTTATTATTGCTTTTCACCCTACAATAGATGGGGAATAAGAATTAATAACTCAGAACATGGAGGATATACTACATGATCGTTCATTGGATTACATGGGAAGTTAATCAACAATATTATTTGTTTGTGTTTCTTATAATAACACTTTTCATTCCAGTATATAGATGTCCCCATTGGAGTCATTATATGGAAGGTGGTGTTAGATTCCATATTTTTGGGATGATGTTCGGGAAAGGAAATTGATGGGACCAAAGTTGGTAGAGGATATGACAAAGAATGTTCATTTTGATATAGAGGAACATGAGAAAAACTCAACGTAGATTAAAAAGTTATGAAAATAACTAGATAAGGATCATTATTTCCACGTAGGTGATCATAATTTTCTCAAAGTTTCTCTATGAAAAACTATGAAGCGTTTTAGTAAGAAGGGGAAACCGAGTCCTGGGTTAAATGGGAACTATGAAATCTTAAATAATGTTGGATCAGTTACCTATAATGTGGCTTCACCTCTAATTTTATCCCATGTACACAATTGTTTTGAGGTTTTAATTTTAATAATGTATATACCATATCCATCTCTTGTTTTGATTCAAAAAGTAGTTCATTTAAAACAGAATCATTCTTACAAAGAATAACCAGTTCATGTTCTTGATTGCAAAGAGTAAGTGTTGCAGAATATGGTGATTCATCAGGTAAAGGTTTTATTGAAAAACCATATGTTTGAAGAGGCAACATGGTAATATGAAAATGGCATGAGGTTAAAATATCCCCACTTTTTTAATAAGTGAATTAAATTGCATGGATGGATTTTCCAAAAGGGGGGAAGGATGTAACATCACAAGTAATTGTAGAATAATACATTTTAATATCATTTAATATTTATGAATTAGATATAAATTTTAATTTAAAGGGGATTATTTTTCTGATAGCGTACCCAACACACAATAGTGAGTTTTTTTATATCTTATATTGCGCACAAGAATGAGTTATACCGAAAAATAATATATTATTAATAATATTATTTTAAGTTGTAGTTATCCCCTAGACATTGTATTTGAGAGAATAAATGTAACTAAATATATTATATTTACATATTTTTATATTATATTTAGACTTTCTTAAAATAAATTTTTTAGGCATAAAATAATAATAAGTAAAATTTTAATCATAAAAACATTTAATATTTTTAAAAGGTAGTTTTACCCTATATTGATCACAAATTTTTTTTAAAAAATAATTTTTGAAATATTAATAATTTTTATGTGATAAATCAAACTTCTAATTTAGAAGTGTAGTATAAAACTTTATTTTGGTTGAATTTTGGGTATTGTTTTGAAGAGTTTCAATTTTTGATGAATAGTGAAAAATACTACATTGTAGATAAAAGCCATTTTTAAAGAGTTATTATAAATTAAAATAATTTTTTAAAGTAACAATAGATCAATAATAAATTTATTAATCCAATTTAGTATATTAAATAAAGTTTTATATTGAAATTAAATATAATGTTTTTTAAAATTTTGAAAATCTCTTTTACCCACCTTCTCACCACATCAGTGGGATTAATGTTAAGCTTAATTTTTCCACTCTTATGAATTTAATTATGAAAAATGGTCATAAATGATTTTAAAAATTATGAAAATAGAGGTCTAATATGATAAACCTAATTTTTGTGAATAGTAACATAAGTATTTTATTTACCATAGTTAAGGATAAATTTGGTAGTTAAAGGAAAATATATTATATTATAATATAATTAAATAACCCTAACACATGTAATAATTGTATCAAATAAGTGGATTTCATCCAAAATGAAACATAGTCTGAAATTATAATTTTTTAAGCCACTTGCGTAGAATAAGAATTTTATTATATTATATTTAAAAAAGGTTAAAAATGTCATACTCATATTTTTAATAAGTAAACCATTTTTAATAAGGGTTTATATAATATATAAATTATACCATATGTATTAATTTGAATTCTAAAATGTTTATATACATCATTATAATTTATTTATAATTCTTAGACATTATATAATTAAATTTAATTATGACACAATGATGACGCGTTAATTGATTTATTAAAGGAACAATTGAATAAATGTAGTTAATAATATTAAAATGAATATAATTTGAAACTTTTGATTTTATAAAATAATTTTATAGAAGACTATGAATTTTTAAGGATGATTTAATGTAGTTTTTTCTAAGGAATCATGTTTTTATGATATTTTTATAAAGTCAATTAGTGAATAGTTTAAAAATTGGCATTTATGAGATTTTCAAATAAATAGTATTTTATTAAATGATATGAAATTCATAAAAACATATACTATTTCCAAATTATTGGAGTGAATCTAAAAAATTCAATAATTACTCATTTTTGGTTTTTTGTGATTTTATAGTAATTATATTTACTCTCCAGTTGTAAATTACATAATGTCAGGGTAAGAATTAATAAGGATTAAAACAAAATGATAAGGATTAATGAATAATGAAAAAATCTCTAATATTAATTTTATTAATGTATATAATCTCAAAATCATCCTATATTCTAAATAATTTAGTTTATATCTATTTTTAATTAAAAATGAATTTATATTAATTTATTATTTAGAATAATTCTTGGAGTACCCCTCCCCTCTCTTATAAAAGTAAAACCATTCATCTTTATTAATTACAACTAAAAAACCCTTTGTTTTAGAAACTATCTACCAAAACCTTTAATAGAATACATAACCACATTCTAGAGGCCTTATATTAGGTAGAAAACCCTCCTTAGAGGTGTTAAGGTGTTAATCCAAAGTGATTTTCCGAAAGAAAGGTATCATTTTTATTTAAGTGTTTCAATTTTATTTATTCTTCCACTTCATCCTCATATTATAAAAACATGATTAGATAATAAATAAATTATCCTCAATATAATTAGTTGTTTTTTTTGTTAATATCATCACCTAAATAGATATTGGATTCCATTGAATGAGAAAATAATTAATCGTTTGTGCGTTTGTGTGAACTATCCCATACACAAACTGATATAATCCATTTTTCATTACAGTGTCTCAAGACTGGTAATAATGATGATATTAATGTTTATATATGATATTAATTACATATTCACCATTTTTAATTAACAATATATAATTTATGTTCTTACCTTTCATGAATATAAAAATAATAACATCATTCGTGCGTACGTGTGAACTATCACCTCCACAAAGCGATGTGATTCATTTTTATTCACCACCACACTTGTGTAATATATATAAGTATATATAAATTATTAATATTATGTTAATTATATTGTTATAATTATTAAAATATAAAATAACAATTACATTCTTTCCATAATGATCTTTGAAAAATGGAAATGTTACTCATGTGTACGTACAACCTGCCGTCTCTATTATTGTAACATTGTTAATTTTTCATATTCATATTTAATGAATGGATAAAAAAGAATAATTTATGTATAAAAGTGATTATTATATAATTAATATTATTATATATATGATAAAATATTTACCATTTTTACTACTGATATCGTATGAGAGGCATCTTGAACTCAAGTACCAAATAATGACAAAACACTCGACATGTGTTTAAATAACTAAGTAATTGATATAACATTGTCATAAGTGACTTAAAGGGAATAAGAAACTTGGAAATTTTTATCCAGAAATTATAAATTATCATAATTTTATTATTTATGATGGTAAAGAATGTACGTGACGAGTCAGAATCAAGGTATGGGACTTCATCCCAATCTCCTTTCACTAAGACATATTTTGTTGTTATACACCACATTATTTTATAATAAGTATAATTAAAACCTTTGAATTTTAAATCCATTAATAGGTTTTAAAAAGTAATATTTTTATAATAATCATTTTACTTTATTAAATGGCAAAAGTACTATTTTTTAACGTATACGTTGACAACGAATTTTCCACCGAGGTGGCCATTACTTGATATTTGGATTAATCTACACACCATAATGATTTTAAAAGAAAAATAAATACCATATTCCCATTTAAGGTATTTTGTTTTTGAAAATGGTTTTTATAATGGAGTCAATATCTTGAAATGATATCTTGTGATTTCAAAGAGGAAAGTTTATTTTTTCTTTATGCTTGTTTTATGTGTTATGATTATATTATGGTTCCTGGGAATTTTTTATGTTTACGAGTGGTTCCATGCTAAACCTATGGTGGGTGAACCCATTATATATCTCCAATGAATTAGGTAGTGAGATATAGTTAACCATTTGGGTTTCTCTTATGATATTAAGGTAATATACTAAGTTGTGTATTCTATATGAGAGTATAAAGGTTACTCTCTATATAGAAATGAAAGCTACAATGTAAGAATCATATAGATGCCAAAAGTTACCTTTATGATTTTTTATTTATATGGTGTTTTACATAAATCTTATGATTTCATGAGGTAAGGTAAATGTTTTTTTGGGTGAAATTTATGATTTTGTGAAAATGCTTTCAAGATTTTAAAATATTCATAGACTGAATGTTTTTTTCTTTATTTTATGCCCCTTACTAAAATTTTTATTCTCATACCATGTTTTAAAATATTTCTATTAGTGTATAAGGATGGGTAAGATAAATAAGGATTTCAATTTTAATGTTATGAATATTTTTACCAAGAAAAATAAATCATTTTTTATTTTAAATGTTTTATATTTTAAAAAAATGGATATTGTTTTAGTTGTACCTACTTTTTATGTATGAGGGATGTTATGTATGAATGATGACCTAATTATTTTAAAAAATCATCTTTAAAAGATCATAAATGTGAATTAATGTAAATTATTAACTTGACTCAATATTATCTAATGATTAAGGCTTTGGAATTACATCTAAATACCAAGAATATATCCTTATTCCTTCGTAGGCACTTAAGAACGTTCTATAGAATAATCCAGTGAATCTCACTATGATTGGATTGGTATGTACTATTATTCTTAAATCACAATAGATACCATGTCCATGATTTAATATATTATATATGATATATCCTTTAGAGTAGATGTAATAAAACATAACCATCCTTGTTCAATCTTTAGATGGATATTGAATCTTCCTAATATTCTTACCATGAAACACCTGTGACGACCCCTTTTAAGAGATATATAGGATAAAAAAATTTAGAAATTTAAAAATATATGTTTTTTAAATAATTATAATTAACTTATTCGATCTATCTCTATAGAAATTCAAACTCAAATGTAGGCAGCTTCACCCATGTCTTTCATTGAGAACATTTACCCAACCACACCTTGACAGATTAAAGTGTAGGGACATCATTTATGAAGATTTAGTAAATCAACTATATAAAATCTCAAAAACACTATTATAACCCCACTTCCTTTCTTATATACACATAAATCATATTTTTTTAATAAAACTAAATTCTTTCATTATACCATCAAACCAGATATTCCAACACTAAGATGCTTTCTTTAGTCCATAAATGGACCTCTGAAACTTTTATAACTTATCAAACTAATTTGAAACCTCAAAACCATTGAGTTTTATCATATAAATGTCCTCTACTAATTTATCATTAATGAAAGTTGTTTTAAAATCCATTTTTATATTTCATATTAAAAATGAGTTACTATAGTTTGAAAAATTAAAATGTAATTTATCATTAGAAAAGATGAAAATGTATTTTCATAATCAAAACCATGAATTTGTTTACAACATTTTCCATAACAGATTCTTTAGAGGTATAAATTATATCACTCATGCTTTATTTCTTATGGAAAACCCACTTATACCCTTTTTTCTTACCCATTCAAGTGTATTAACAAGTTAAAAAACCTGGTCAGTGTACGTGGAGTCCATCTCAGATTCCATGTATTTTACCCTTTTCTCAAAATAAACACTCTTAATAGTTTCATGGTAGGTATTAACTTTATCTAATATGAACATTACTTCATCATAATTATCAATGAAGAATCAATATCTCTACAGTTCATGATGAATCTTACCAAACCTATGAGGTTCTTATCTATCTTGATTCATTTCTTCGTCCAAAACTATTTGGAAAACTAGATCAGCTTGTATCTTAGGAATAATTAATATTTTTTTGGTCTTGAGTTTATCAAAATTTAAATTTCCTCCCAATTAATCTTAAATTGATTAATTCCATATCAATTAAAACACTATTTTATGACACAAAAACGTTATGATTAGTCAGGTTATGGAAATAATATCCACTGATTTCTTTAGGATAACAAAAAAATAAGCAATTATCAGATTTATGGTCAATTTTATTAGAATCCAACAATCAAAAATGTTCTTTATAACCCAAAATTACCATGAAAGGAACTTTATGAGGATTTACTTACCATATATCATATGGTGTTCATGATTACTTTATTCGGACCACGATTTAATTAGAATCATACAGTCTCCGAAGCATAAATTCATAATTAAATAAGAAGGTCACATAAACCCATTCTTAATTAAACGATGTAGAATATGGTCAACTTTATCCTATCAAAAATACCATTCCATTTTGGTGTTCTAGAAGGAGTGATCCGTGAAATTATTCCAAAATTTCTCAAAAAATTTAGGAATTATTGGATCAAGTATTCACCACCCTGATCAGATTAATGAATCTTAATACATTTTCATAGTTGATTTTGTACTTCATTTGTAATATCCTCAAACTTTTATAAAGTTCCATACTTGATATTCATAAAAAAATATAGAAACTAAAAAAATTCATTAGTAAAAGCAATAATGTACCTAAATCTACCACTTCCTTTAGTAACCATTGGTCGACATACATGACTATTTATGAGATCTAATAGTTCACCAGCCTGGTCCCCTTTTCCTCAAATTGGAGAATTTTTCATTTTTCCTAATAAACAGAATCTAATGGTGTTTGTGATTATTATATGGGGTGTTTTTTATATGGATATGTGTTGGAAGTGATGGTGATGTGAGTTCAGTGTTGAGGAATTACGTAGTAGTCAGTTGGGATGGAAACTCAGTGATGGTCTCGAGGAGATGATGCTGATGGACACAACAAAAATACT
This sequence comes from Viscum album, assembly GCA_963277665.1. Taxonomy (NCBI): domain Eukaryota; kingdom Viridiplantae; phylum Streptophyta; class Magnoliopsida; order Santalales; family Viscaceae; genus Viscum; species Viscum album. Next base: position 1,810,800,122 of record OY728142.1, on the reverse strand, counting down.
GGATAAAAAATTTAAAATTTGAATTTAATTCCATTTTTTGGGATATATTTGGTTTATTAGTCATTCCACTATGCGGGTTCCCACTCAACCCTATCTAATTGGGTTTTCTGAAAATATGAACACCATTAGTTTGGATTAATTATTCCATAATATATAATAAAGAGATATTAATAAGTGGGTGTCAGGTATTTTTTCTTCTAAAAAACTGCATTAAATAAATGTTCTACCACTCAAAATGATGACCCCATACATCATATACATTTTATGATATAAGATCTATGTTTTAAAAGTAATGATTCCAATATGGTGTTTCGCTCCCCATATAGTTATTAAGTAGAGAATCATCCGCATCAAAACTATCATAACTCTTGGATATTTGAGTGGATTTTTTTTCCATAAACAACATGTAGATAATCTCAACTCTATTTCTTTGGTAACTAAATCCTATTAGGGTATCTCAGCTAGTGTAACCCAAATAAAATAGAGAAAATAAGCTAAAAATGGTAATCCAAGGGTATCCAGATATGGAATGACCTACCCAATGATATTTAAATGTCACCTATTAATTTCATTCCACAGTTATGATAATCTATGGGAACCCAATTATAGAATGAACTACCCAGTTGGATGACCGAACCTTTGAAAGGGTTCATTTTGAAATGAATCTCACACCTAGTATTTCATGATGTTTTCATTTCATGTCTCACATATTAATATTAAATTCATAAGCATTTAATCTTATAAAATCATTATCTTCTCACATTTTACCCAATTTTTTGTTTGCATTATTATATCATTTATGTTTTGTAATCCCTATTCCATCCTCTAGATTTTTGTGTTCAAACAATATTAATGTGAAACTCTTTAAAGAACCCACAATTATTTGTTACATACCCAAAAAAATAATCCAAACATATTTATACATATCAAAATGAATTTTATTTATATGGTATATTAATTATTCATTTTAAAAAATAGATTTACTTAATATTGTAAATTTCCACCTAAGAAAGCACAAAATGAAATATAACTAACCCCATTAACACTTCTAGACAAGTCATATCCTATAGGATGGTGGGTAGTTTATCCCAAAGTACCACTATAGAAGGATACATTACTCTATAGAAAATTTCATTCATGATAATTGTAAAATATACTATTAACAAACAATATTCAATATCTTTTCTTAGCCTCATAACTTGAATTTCTAACTATGGTCAATATATACTAAAAATACATTTTATGGAGTTTTATCTAGAATTTAATATATATCTTCTGATCCTATAATCAATTTAATGTTAAAATTGAACATACATAATTTCCACATTTTATAAATTATTTTTTAAACATGAATATCAATTCAATTTTAAAAATTAATAAACTTTTTTATTTATATTAAAAAAATTACATAAATATTAAAGAATAAATTATAAATAAAAGATAGTTATGAATTTTCTATAAATTATCAAATCATTATGGACATTACATAAACATGAATATAAATACTTGATATTCATTTAAATATGAAATAATTCATATTTTGTATTATATGACATTTAATCGACCTTGCATGAATTATAAATAATTTTTAATTCAATATTTATTACATATTTTTTATATAATTTTAATATCATATATTTTATAATTTATAAACCTTTTATAAAAAAATGTTTATGATTTCTAAAAAACCAATTTATTTCTAGATCATAAGGAATTCTATATAATTTAAAAAAAGGTATTCTAAATATTTACATTTAATGTTTTGCAATATAATTTTTTTATGAATAATTATTAAATTAATTATACATAATTTATAATATATTAATTAATTTATAAATACCATATAAAATAAATATCCCAAAAATGCATTTTATCATTATTTATAGACATTTCATAAACCATCCCAAAAAATTAAATTTTATGAAAATATTTTTTTTAAATATTTACCTTTATAGACATGAAAAATACCTACTTTGCATATGGGTATCCTACTTTTAATATTATTCAGACACTCTATATAATGCTAACATCTATTGAGCTCTATTAATACACTCTATATATGGGTAAATTGAAAATACCCTTATACAGCACAAATCTGTGTAAGGTTAAGAGGAAATAACCTTTATGAAAATCCATCTATGTAATGGTATATCATTATTAATTTTATATATACCTAGCTAAAAAAGTGAAATATCTATTAAATTTAAAAATAATAATTGTGTAGTGGTATTATCTTTACATATCTTTCTCACATAAAGTTATATCTTATTTACTTTTACATTGATTTTTCTATGTAAAGATAACTCAAAATGTCATTTATAATGATTGAAACGCTAAAAATATTTTATGATACACTATTCATTGAAATATAATATTTAAAATATGATTAAATCTTGAAGAAAGTATGTTTTAAAACCAAAAATGAATTTAGTCTTATCAACTCATCATCACTAGTAGTAAAAAAATATAAAAATAGAAGGATATATTGAGAATCAAACATGTGAATATAACCAAAAAAATAGATTACAATAAAGAACATGGAATTTATCCTTCACAAGAGTTTCCATATTGAACTTTTATGGAGAGTGTGTGAGTAAGATTGCAAGAATAAGTTGAAAAAATAATACTACTTATAATGTAAATACATGAGTTTATGGATCCACAAACACTTCATGAGGATAAAAAATATCACTATGCGGTTCTAGAACCTTCTCAAGAGAGATAAATGTGGATTCAATATGAATATAGTTTTATCCTATTTTCATGAAATTGATGATCACATTAATGTCAAAAGAACATGATCCACACACAATCATCCAAATGAAGAGAAATTTTCTCATTTTATAGGTTAATCCAAACATTCCCTACATATAGTGCATTATATGCCTTTCTTCCTATTTGGGTGCAATATTCAATTAATCATTCAATTAATAAATGAAAATCATAAATGAACCAAAAATTGGTTCAAAATTGATTGAAAATGATTAAGATAAAAAAAATTAACCATTTCATAACATGAAATAGTTCAAATACAAATTTCATGCATAATTAATAATATATTAATATAATATATAAATATAATAACACGTAAGTTGTATTCATGAAAATATACATGCTCCATATCTACATACTACATATACCACATACAATAATATAATATTATATATATACACTTCATCTATAATATGAATTTGTACTTTCATCTTATGCGTATACATTTTAGTTCACATCTAACACCTATCATCTATAAAGTTTTCACTATAACCTACTAGGATTATATATAGTCATTCATTGCTATTTAGAATATCCCCATCCATTCATTATTCAAAACAATACAAAAAATTTTAGTGTTACCACCTCCATTTGCTTGAACCTATGAATTACCTAGTTATCCTCCATTTTTGTCTCATGTAATCACTATCAAACTCAAACATATGAATGAGAAACTATTTAAGATGGAGGTAATCAGAGGAATACTTGATCACTAATGAAAAGGCTCATATTTAGGTTTCTTTGAAGAAAATGTGTACAAGACAAGAAAATAAAATTCTATTCATGGTGTAAATGTTTCTCAATGTGTTTTAATTATATTCATCAGGATATTTTTAAAAAGTAAATAATTTATCAAATACTAATTCTTATAAAAGATAATTACCACTTTAAATAATCATCATAAATAAAAACCAAGTTATAGAAATAATAAGTGGAAAATTAAAGAAATAAAAATTCATGAAAATTGTAAAGGTTTTATTCCCATGTTTATCCCATGACCGAAATTAAATATCCAAACAATTATACTGATATTATCAAAATTGTATCACAAATGAATAAAAAATATTATTTTATTTTCGGTATTCAAAAATCATTAGATTGCCTTTAAAAATACTCATTACTTCCATGGTATAAAAATACTCATATAGTTAGAGTCATGTAACATATTCATTTGAGACCAAATAAATGTGATTCATTGCCTGTACCATGAGGGAAAATGAATAACTATTTTTTATAATTTTCTTGACTTTATAAATATATATAATTTTAGTACATGTTAATCATCATTTAATTTTCATTAGAGGGGATGAATTAATGATGTAAATGGATGCGGTGAACAAAAAATATCAACAAGAAATTCCTAATTGAATATTATACATCATAGGATAATCACATCATGATCCTCATTGGTCATATTAACCTACATCAAGAATAACAATAAGAATAAATATTGAAAATGAGTTTCACCATTTCACTAATATAGGGATAAGTGAATTTCTCTCCCAATAATTCTGACCATAGAAAACAAAATTAGATGAATTTCCTTCTACAATGTATGATAAGAGGGAATTAAAGGGATGGTGCATTAATGTAACAATATCACCCCTTTAATTTTTCATCATAAATTATATAATAAACCCCTCATTTATTTCAATGATTTACCTTTTCATAATGCATTGGACATGCTAAAAGGGGCTATTTAAGAATATACCTTTCCACATCATCTCCATGTGGCACATCCTTTACCATGTCATGTGACATGACACTATCACGTCACTAAAAACAATAAAAAAATGATTAATGATTTATTATTTTTTTTGAAGCTTACTGATTCTTGGTCCTAGGTTTTGAAGACTTTCCATGGAAATTATTCTGCTCCTAGGAAAATACCTCTATCTCTGACATAGTCATAGTGTTAGAATATTGATCACCATATCCATTTATGATTTATTATTTTTTCACTCATGCATGTATCACATTTTTTTCAATATATATATATATAATCAAAATATCACAATGATAATATTAAATGAACCAACCTCTTGAAATCACCTGAAAATATTATTAAAAAATTTCAAAGGAATTATTAAAAAACAATTTAGTTAACATAGAATAATTTGTTTCATACACAATACCCAAAAAACATAACATCACTTTACTTCATTAGGGAATAATGTTACAACATATTAAACATTAATAGATAATGAGAAATCAGTATGAAACATAATTATGAATATTACAAGAGGAATAAAACCACAAGTAAAAAAGAAGACTATGATGTTGAAATGTTCATCAACACAGTTTTCCTTGAAGACCGTTCCACCCATTATACCCTTAAAAATAAGTAAAATTTTTATAAATATGATAAAATTTTAGAGAGATAAATGAAATATTTAGATGGTTTGATTTTATATAAGTATGTAAGGTAATATATAGGATTGAAATTGAGTAATATTATTGTTGTAAATATATATAATCATTGGGAATGCACATAACCTATGGATATATTTAAAATATTATAATTTTCATATAATCCATTTATTATAAATTAATGATGAATTATGAATAAATTATTCAACATTTATAGTAAATATATAATATCTATTAAAAAATAAACAACAAAAAATTAGTAAAATATAATCATTCATTATATAAGTAATTGTTTTTATTCAAGAATTTTCTTATAAAGTATCATGTATTTTTGTTTAAAAGTTAAATTTAAAATATACAGAGGTTTAATTTGGTTATTTTTTGTACATTATTGGAATATATGAATTAATATTAGGTAAAGGGTCAATTTTATTTTTTGTTGAAAAAATAAGTTATCGGAGAGAATAGTGAATGTTGTTGGTAAACTGTAAAAATGATATAATATATATATAAATTATTTATAAAAAATAAAAAAATACATGATTATAATGGAGTTTATATCAAATCACATTGTTTTTTCCACTTATAGGAACCTTTTATGTTAAAATGACATTCATTAACCATTCAGGAATGATGAAATGAAGATATTCCACTCAAAATCATCTAAAAAATGACCCATATTATACCCATCACAAACCACTTATACCATTCAATTTAGTCACTAATACTTGACCCAATATTTCACCCTATATTATTTTATGACATTGGTTAGCTTCCAATATCAATAAGTAGACCTAAACCCTTCAGTATGAAGGATTTCATTATGAGAAGATAGAATTCCATCAAATTTTCTAATTATTTTATATATTTCTTAATTACCATCTCTCATACACTCTTACTGAGACCCATTTACCTCTATAATGTTATTTTAATAACATAATTATTATTTTGTAAAAAATAAATTACTATAATATAACCTTATATTCTTATTCATACATTTTATACCTTGTTCATGTTTGGGTTAGTTCAACTACCTACATGAATGATGATGATCCATCTTTATCATTACCATCAAGGATGAGAGAAAAAAATAAATAATGTTAATATGTGATATTAATGAGTAGTTAATGTTATCGTAAATTTTATGAAATGATATTACTCAAGTTAATGGCCATTATAATGTAACTCATTAATATTCGTAAAGTTACCCAAAACATGCATGATGCAAATTTCATTCCATAAAACTGAACCTATACCATTCATAAAATAGAAATGCGACTATATAAATTCTAATAATACTCTTATTTTACCACATATATTAATTTATGAGTGATGAACTTAATAACATATAATAATGATAAAAACCGATTTACCAAAATAAACTTTATATAATAAAAACTACTTACATATAATGATGAAAATAAAATAAAAATATCTAAAATATATGTAATAAACGAGTATACATTATTAATATATAAGGTATTATATATAAATATATTTTTTAATATATTATTAATATGTGTATGATTATTATAAAACAGGCTGTAATGCATTCATTGAATTTAGAAGTAAAGATAATAGTTTCTCTCCGAGTCTCTCTTCTTATTTAAGGTTATTTATACCTAAAAATAACTAGGGATAATTTTATATACTTTCCATATATATCCAATTTTTTTCCGGATCATATGTTTATATTTTGGATTTAAATGTCTTACTTATATTCATATCCCACGAAATCTTATTTCAAGGATCATGACATTTATATTGGGAATTGTCTTTATCAGTTTTTTATTTAAATCATTTACCTCTAGGTGCATATTCCTTATAATGTTTAATGGATATATTATATTTCGTTCCCTCAATTTACATTATTTTTATGGACTTAATCTATGGTCTTTGACTAACTCATGAAGGTATCAAACTAAAAATTTTATCCCTCTTCCATCATGTTCTTTTCTCAATTTCTTTCTCTCATTACATTATTTAGCTTTTGTAATAAAATATATTTTCTATGATATCAATATTATTAAAGTTAATTTTTATTTAATTTCCCATTCTTTTTAAAACCATTTAATTATAATTTTTGTATAAAAATCTGTCAAAATGAAAAGGATATTTCTTTTTATTTTTTAAATAATTTTCTTATTTTCATCTAAAGTGGTTTTAAAATTTTTTAGCATATTTTAATGTTTTAATGTTTCATTTGGGATAAGTTTAAATAAAATCATTAAATTTATTTCTCCAGAAGATTTATTTATTTCTTATGAGTATTTTTATAAAATCCATTTCATTCTGATAGGTTAATTTTTTTATAATGATGTTATTAATGTTTTCATGATCATGTACCACACATATGAATGGTTATATAATTATGTTATGGGCTGACCCATATTTTCATCACCCTATAATAAATTGAGTAAATCTTATATCTCATGAGACAATATTTTATAGGACATGTGAGCCTATCCAAGTCCACAATGTTTTGGTTTATATTTTTACACAATGTGAGGATCATCTTGGTAGAGATATTTGACATAATACATGACGTTATATACTTATGAATATGGAACATTTATTTTTCAAAACATATTTATAATTTATATATTGTATTTATATCATGATCTGTGGTGGTTACAACTTATTGTATAATTTCATTATTAAGTTTTAATGACTACATTTTTGTTATTATATTACAATTTTATTATCTTTTTTATGACCACCTATTATAATTTGAATTATATATCTTATGTTTTACCCCATATTGAGCATCAGAGATCACTATTTTTTTCCGTTTCCATTCGTAATGTAAGGAAGAGAAATATTAAATATGATATTTATAGGAGGGATTAATTTGTAATTAATTTATGAATATATGAACAATGTTTTTTAAAATATGACATTTATATATCGAATCTCTATATACATTAAACCTTTGGGTTATGGGGTTGTGATTTAAATATTATTTTTAGTATATAATCAAGTATAATTATATAATATTTATATAGTTTATGGTTGGTTCATAATAATATATACTTATACATTGGATTAAAATATTAATAAATTTATAAAATTTCCAAAAATGAATATTTATATATAAATATATATGAATAATATAACTTTTTTGATAGATGATCTATGTTTCTAGTAACTCAAACTATTTTAAGGGTCCAATAAAAAATTAAGAAATAATAGTTATTAATTATTTTAATAAATCGTAAATATAACATTTATATATATATTAGGGTAATTTTTTATTATATTTATCAATATAAAATTTTATTATATATAATTTTTTTTGGAATGAGTTGAATTTATTAAAAAAGTAAAATAAATGAAAAAGCACATTTGACAAAGAAACGTGTTCAGGAACATATTCCCAACACAAAAAAATCAAGACATAACGATTATGAAAACACTCCCCTCACACCCATTCCACAAAAATTTGAATAACCAAATACGATATTAAAAAATTAATTATACTTAGGGTGAAATCTACTTTAGCCAATATTCAATTCTATATAAATTTTTTAAATGGGAAAATAAACATACTAAAACCATCCCAAATAGCAACCTATACACCAAAACAAATTTCTGAGAAAAATAAGATAACAAGAACAATACATAAAATACAAACCGTCCCAAACACCAAACTTACTCTTCTTCTAAGGAAGATTCCATCAAAAGTGATAAATTTTCATCCACCATAAGTACCAAGGAATTATGTTGTCTGAGATTCTTGTTTTATGAAGAATTTTTCTGACTTGAACTCCTTGAAGTATCATCATTGATCATCATTCACAACATCCACGACATTATCCCGAAAATAATTATTCAATGTAATAAACTATTAATACCTGATAAAATATTCCATATTTCTACAAAATTTACTATAGCATTCTTGAAGGAATTTAAGGGGTGACGATTCCCTAAATATAACCAAAATTGTAGTCCTCAAATGGATCCAAAGCCTTATCATCTTGGTTATCCTCATGCAAGGATAAATAGTCACAAAAGTATTCAATATACCCACGTTAATTGTTATTATCATCCTTAATATTAGAAATAGATCATGTGAAAATTTTTATTTATATATATAATATGTCCTTTCTTGGTCTTAAACACTTTTAAATATAGGTTATTAGAAGCCTATCAATATCACCCACCTCGAGAAAAAAATAATATATCAATATTAGGGGTTTTACCAAACTCTTAAAGTATCAACTTCCACTTGAAATGGATTCTTATACAATGTTCAATGATTTTTAGATTGAAGAACTATAAAATTCCCGTTAGTATGTTCTATAATTTCATTATGATTAGCCTCTTTGACATGAGGATCAAAATTATTTTTATTGGAAGTGGTTTTTATTTATTCCACCTATTGATAAGTAATATAGTGTTAAATATCATCACTATACTTAACACTAATGTTATCATCATATATCATTAGGGTTTTAAAAACAATAACACCATCTCACTTACTCTAGGCCGGTCGATCCTTGTGAACCATCAATGGCATGTCAACTATTTTATAATCATATTCCATGGTAGGATAATTGATCATAACTTCATCCTTGAAATTATAAATATTATTTGGGGAATCACTAACCTAGAAAAATTAAAACCCTTTGAATGAATGTCCCTATAAACAACCACCCTTGGATTATATTTAACATCATCTTCTAATTTCATAGAATTAGTAAATGAATCTAAAACCAAAGTATGATAATGTATATTAATAATATACTTTACTTTGATAACAATAATTTTTCCAATAATAAAATGAAATGGTACATTCTTCATTAATTTCCTAGGATCGTTCTCCATATACATGATTTTCTAAGCACACATTGGGTATGATGAAACAGAAAGTAAACAAACCCATTTAGAGAAAATGTTTGCGTCATTTGTATAATATTAAAATTTGGTTATATTTTCATTCTGAAAAAACATCCAATTCCACCTACAATAAGCAATATAATTAATTATATATAAATTTTATTTTATATATTTTTAACATTTATTAATACTAAACATCTATTATAGAATATTCTATCCCAATTTTGGTACTGTATAAATTATAAAAACAAAGAATAAAATATTCATTTGTTTTTTTAGAATGTTGACCATCTCCATTAATATATAACTATTCTTTTGATGCCACACTGTACTTTTTATTTCTCAATGTTGTTAACACCAACTATCTAGGGAAATGTGAATTCAAATATAAAGAGGGGATGAGTGGTGGCTTTTAATTTGGAGTGATAAATATTTCATTTTCCCACATCTTTATTTGATTGATTTATTACTCTTATACCAACACAATGTTGAATCTATGTGGTTTTGAGAGATTTAATTAATTATTTGTTCACATATTATGCGAATCAACAGTTGAGGTGAATGATTAATGATGAAGACATGGGATTGTTTAAAATTTGGGCTGATTCCCCATTATGTATTAATAATTAATAGGAGATGTGATATTTTGATAAATATTAAAAAGAATGGAGATTTACCTACCATGGCCTTACACCATCCACGTGAAGGTTACTACCTATATATCAATCTTGCTTAGGATCTATTTTTCCCATAATTATAAGGGAAAAATATGGAATGAATTGAATATTCCCACTCTCTATTTTCCTTTCCATTCAATATTAGAAATAATTTTCTATGTAAGTATTGTAGCATAGAAGGATCATTTTCATAATAGAAACTACACTTACTTACATCCCATAATATTTAAATCTTAAATAAAATTTCAACTATACATTATTTATAATATTTCAGTGGATAATTTATATGGATTTAGTTCAGTATTTTCATAATGGATGAACATTTGAAACCTATTTGGAAACTCATATTATCACATATTCCCATAGTAATCATAAACATAGAAAAATGATTACTAAATTATAATTTATGTTTTTATCCCTTTATATTTCTTTTTTAGGAAGATAACATGATTTATTAGTTTTACCATCATTGAAAATTTTTATTTCCAATAAAAATGTTTTATTTTCCATTATTTTATATAATTTTGGTTGTTACATTCCCCTTTATATAGGTATCTCAAATTTTTTATCTATTTTCTTTAAGACTCAATATCTCGTTACTCAAAAACATTTTGAAACTATTGTTTCTTTCTTTATTAAAATTATTCATCATTATTTTTATTATTATATCATTATTCTTTAAGAATATATTTTCTAAAACAAATGTGAATAATGATGACTAAATACGTCCTAAATTTATTTTGGATGCTATTATTTTTTATTTTTTATATGTATAACGATTTTTTTTTGGATTTTTTTTTATTTTTTTAAATTATTTAATCATTCTATATAAAAATGTATAAAATTGAGAGGCAATATATTATTATTTAAACATTCTGGTAAAATGCACAAAAGTTTATATTATGAATATTTATAAACTCAATGGGTGCCTTTAATTTATTATTTAAGATATTTTGAATCTCTTATACTTAATTTTTCATGTTCAGAGGATAAACTACCACTTGTTTATGGTCATATATTATTGATTTATTCTTTATATTTAATAAAAAATTATAAATTTTTTTGAGTATTTTTATTTATGCTCGTAACAGTTTGTTTTATAAAATTATGTTGAACTCTAATTATAATTTAATATATCATAAATAAGTTATATAAACAATTTTATGGTGTCATAAGTGTATTTTTATAATCAAAAATTTTATATATAACAAGCTATATGTAAATTATAAGTTCATTTATTATTTAATAAAATTGTACACTTTCTATATATTTCTAAATGTACCATCTTACCATCTCACACAAGCATAGTGATAAGTAGGGAGGACCTAAGGGAAGTTTTTTGAATATATAAGGGATTATTTAATATATATTCTGTAAAAATAGGAACTAAAAGTTGGGAAGGATAAAATTAGATAGTGTGTATAGAATGGAGCCAAATACTGAAGCAAATGGAAAGAGGTGGGTGTATGATTTTTGAGGTGTTAGAACATAATTATAGTGGGATATCAGTAGAAGAAATGGAATATATGGATCTAGATTGAAAATTATGAATTCGGTTGAAATGATAATTTTTAAGAAAATTGGTTCAATAAGACTTGATACTAGGAATCCATTCATAGAATGATTTATCATTCAATTGAAAAATGTCTATTTAATGGGTCATGTTAGTCAATAATTTAATTTATCATATTAGTTTAGATGGTTACAAACTATCATGAAGTTGTTTTTATTATATTTAATCATAAAAAAACATAGAAAAAAATTCAAATATGGAAATATCCATGAAGAATAGGAAAAAAATAAGAAGAAAGAAGTCAAAAAAATGAAAATATTTATATTAGATTACTATTAATTACACTATAAGATTTAAATTATAGTTTATATTTACAAAATATATAAAAATCATATGAAAATGAATCTTAAATCCAATTATAAATGAATAAGGGAGAAGAAGAAATATTTTCTATTATCAATAGAACCGCACTCTCCCATATATCTTAAGATTCTTTCCCCCATGAATTTAAACCCTTTCCTATTATTCTCATCATCAACTATAGAACTTAGTCATGGTTTTAGTATGATCAGTGAATGTTGTTGATCAATCATAGATGATCCCCTTCAAACGAAGTTTCAACCAATTCTATATGAACCAGCATCGTGACTCAACATCCATAGCTCTGCGCTCATCTCCATGGTCTCCATATTGTGTGCATTACAATTCTTCTTATCCTTCATAACAACTCCAAAATACCTATTAATATAGAATACACTCCTCATCAAAAATATTTTAACCTCTACATGGGTTATTGATTCATTTGTTATGTATTCCTATATAAGGTTTAGCTTCATTAAGAAGATATCATCCCTCTATTTGGTTTTGAGTTGCGAGACTAGGGCACATTGAAATATTCCACTTCCCCAATAGTATTCAATTATTTTAATTTAATATATTTAATGACTATTATACAACAATTAAAACACTATGGTTACCCTTACACATAATTGTTTAGTTTCAATGATAGTTTTTGAATGTTCCTTCCCACGCGGTGATACCATTTCATAACATTTTGGAATGCGAGATCACCTTGACATATAGCTGGTTATCCTAGATGAAACTCATTTATTGTAACTTTATACCTTTATAAAAGTGTTTTAGATACAACATGGGTAACCTTAATAATTCTTTTTGAATCATAGGTTCACCTTTATGTGAGTAGGATCTTACCCTTATGTAGGTTACTATGGTGCAAGAGTTACCCTTCTATAGTGGAATAATCATACTGAATCATATTGGTTTAACCTCAATAATACTTATTTCAAACATTACTTTTATTTATGTGATTCTAAACATTAGATGATTCATGTATCAACTTTTCAAAAATTACTTTTATCCATGGTTATATTTACACAACCCCAAAATTTCAATGCCCCATTTACCGGTCATCATAATAAACCTTACATACTTACCTTAAAACTATAAATTACCCTTTGTGATATTTGTAAAATAAAATTATAAAATTTAACAACATCATAAAAACAAAATAATAGAGTTATATAATTAAAATGATGGTTAAATTTGTTCTACAAATAAATTTCTAAAATAGACTAATAGAAATTTGAAGAAGTCAATTAAAAACTCCATATTTCTTTTAAATATCCTTAAAATAAAATTTCGATTAAGTTTTTATCAATACTATCCAAAATATATGATCCAAATAACATGAAAACTTAAAATAATAATATATTCATTAATTTAATACCAAAAAAATCAAATTTACGTGAAATATAAAATAAATAAAAATTTGATTAAAAAATGGACAATATAGAATAATAATACATTAAAATCACATTTTCACATTAAGGACTATATTATTATCAGAATATATGTGAAAAATATATATTAAATTAATCCATATAAAATTCCCAACACATAATTCTATGTTTTTATTATATAAATCAATTAAAAAAATTTAGTTGAATTAAACCCATTTAAGAAATTAAAGACTTTAAATTACAACTAATAAGTGATTTTGAATAGTGTTTTCTCCATGGAATTCTTCAAGCAAGTAAATATGATTTATATACTTAAGAGAAATCGTTTTGGAATTTTTTTTATTTTTAAAAAATTGACTTATTTTTAAAATTTTAAAATTATTTAAGAAAAACTTCACGTTTCATTTAATTGTTCTTCAAAACACCTCTTTCATCCTTAGTATACAGATTCACATATTTTTAAAAAAACTATAAATTAACACAAATGCTAGATGAGTGAGTTTAATAATTAAAAGGAAGTATAATTAACTCCTCCTGTAGTTTTATCTTAGAGAATGAAATGTTAACAAGGATTGTGAGTTAATTTCATGTCCCATATAAATGTAAGGATTATGAATTTAAAATAAAATTAAAAATTTTAAACCCAATTTAGTACATATATCTTACTCAAAATTTTTGATTAAAATAATTTTTTTTAAAAGAGTATTGTAGTTGATGTTATAAGATTGAATCCATGTGAGAATTAAAAATATGGATCACTCAATGTATCAAAACAATGCTCAAATACAAAATAATTACATCTACTGAAGAGGATAATTAAATATTGAATGAAAATTTATTTTTACAAACATAAAGGGGAAAATTATATGTTATTAGTAATGTATAGATTATAATATTTAAAGACCCCACCAAACACATAAAACCCACCATTGTCCGTAATGTTGAATTTAAAGGTGGGATACCATTTAAAAGAGTCAAATTGAAAATAAATTGTTAGTTTAACTATTTTAAAACACCTTCAAGGATCATAATAAATTTCAAAAAAAAGTATTCCCCAATTTCAAAAGGTATTTACAGTAGATAATTTTAAATGTAGCTACTTTTTATCAATGGAACGTCAAATAGATTTTCAATTTAACTCAGAAAGTAACATTCATATCAGTGATTCAAATAACTAGAAACAATGTGATCAACTTGTAAACACTCTCAAATATTTATATTAGTTTTAAGGGTGACTATTGTAGATTTAAAAATTGACTAATAAATATTTTGAATTTATAAATGATTGAGTAAGATTAAAATCCTTCATTAAAAACATAGATTTAGAATGTGATCATTACAATTTATTTTTATCCAATAATCAAAACTACTTTTTAACAACAAACCATCTTCCCCAACACTTACATTTTATAAATAAAAATATTTTAACCCCAATTCTCATTAACTCTTCATATTAGTACCACTAATAAAAAATCATGTAAAGAGATTTAATAATTTAAATTTAAATTTAGAATTAAATATAATACTCCCTAGATCATAGTGGTGTTCTCTTATGTATAGTGAATGATCAATATTTTTAGAAAATTAAGCTCAACTTGGTATCTTTATTAAAGTTCCAACAAAATAAAACTAGATAAAAATAATAAAAAACATTTATGATTAAAAATAAAAATCTAAGTGAGAGGGTGATAGGATGTGTTAATGAAAGTTCTAAGCCTTTATTGATAAATTTACCTCTTCAATGCTAGGGATAAGTTGCAAGGGGTATGAATGTTAATTCCTAGATATAATTGGTATGGTGGGATTATATTTTAAATGAAAAAACAGACAAATAGAAATTTATATAACCATGGTATGCTTCTCATGAAGAACTTGTTTTTAAGTCCCTGGTTGGAATCCCCTAGATATCTACTCATATTCACTTTGAGGGTGTGGCTGGTTATCCATAAACGAGAACATGTGTTTTTACCAAATATATTTAGTTTAAGGAAATACTATATAGGCTTTAAAATAATTACAGGAACAACTAAACCCCTTAACAATTAAAATATCCAATTGAAAGCACTATTTGAAAATTCTAGATGGTTTTTATCCACTTTTGGAATTAGTTTGGAAATGAAATAATTCAAACATTCTTAATGTGATACTCAAAATATAACGTTTTTGGGATGAATTATGATTCCCAAACTCTATTTATTATTTAGATAAAAAAATACATTAATAGAAAAAATTAAAAATAGTTTAGTTTTAAAAATATATTTCAAGAAGAGATTTATCAAATTTCATTTGAAATATTTTAAATCAATTAAAACCAATTGTAAACCTCCTTTTATAATTTTCTTTACTTAAATGTGAGGTTCAAACACAGTTTTTTTTTAAATTTGGTAAGTGTGGGAGTGCTGATATTTGAAAAATAATCAAATATATTATTATCAACTTCCATAAAAACAAAATCCATAATGAATTGGTCGGATTATTAAATTTTGAATTCAGGTAGTATGTGTGCTTCCAAAACCTTAAAGGAACAAGGGTAAAACTCAAGGATTTCAATAGATTGAACAATGTAACAACTTTAGTACTTTTTATAAGACTTAATATTTAATTTTTGTTCATATTTTTTATTCTGAATTTATATATATTATTTAAAGACAGTTATATTTTTCTATCATGTTTCAAATGATATTATAATAAAATATATACCATTTATACATTTAGAATTATTATGTTTACTTTGTGATAAAAACAACATTTCATTAAAGGATAATAAAATTTCTAAAAATGATTTATTATTAGATATTTTATAAATGGTTATTTATTTTGATTCCCTAATTTACGTTGACATTTATTATTATGATAATCAATGGAATAATTATATTAAGCTATGTTGAAATAATATGATTTTTCATTTAAAAAATAAATATTTTTTTTATTTTAATGACTTTTTTCCCGATATTATATAATTTTATTTTAAAGTGATATTTTTAAATTTTATAATTTTAAATAGGTAAAATTAAAACCATTTTTTAATTAAAATTTTCAGAATTATCTTAGGGATATTTTTTTGGATCTTTCTATAATGTTTATTTTTTAGACGAATAATGAAAAATATAGTTTTTAAAAATAGTTTCACTTTTATGACATCATCATGACATAGTAAGGAAATAAATGTTTATGAAACATTGTTTATATACAAATTATATTTTTATTTATTAAAATAAAACATTTAAAAATATTATTTCAAATTTATAAACCAATTTTATATATTTTAGAATCTAAGAGATTTTTTTTTCAATAAAAGAACCATTTTTACCATTTTATTTAATGAAGTATTTAAAAGGTTACATTCAATTTTGGAGTAATATAAAATTTAAATGAATGTCATTTTTTATTTATAGACCACTGAATTTCATGTTAATTTAGTGTAAATTAATTCTTACGATTAAAATATATTTTTTTCTTTAAAATTGTTTTTAGTTTTGTTTTGCATACTAATATTAAAATTAATTTTTAAAACCTCTAAAAATTTAATATTTTGAAATTTATTAAATATTTTGATTCATAATAATGAAGTTATTTAATATATTTAATTTCATTTTAGTTATAAAATAATTTTCCATAGTAAACATTTCTCACTATAGTAAATCCTCGGTTAGGGTAAAAGTGTTAAATCAAGGGTCCAAGCATAAAAATATCACAGAAATATTATCTTAAAATGGGTGGATGAGGTCTTTATCCACCTACCCCTAATTTCATCTCCAATATTTTTTTTTCCAAATTTTCACTTTTTTTCTTTGATAATGAATTTTATTTTTATATTTATAAATTTATATTGATAAAATTCCGCTCTCTCTAACTCAATTTCATAAATATGTTTACATGATAACGTTGAGAATAAAAACATGTTATGTGTAATGACTTGGATTTTATGAAATGTGTGGATCATTTATGTTTTCAGTTTAAATCCCTTGTTTGACCTTGGAAAATTATCTCTACAATATTAGGATGGTTTTGAATGTTTTCGAGGCTTGTTTGTAGCCCACAACTCCATGAATTGGGAAAATAGAGTGCGATGGACGATTATCGCACAATTAGTATTAATTATATGGTGTAAACATGTGGGGGAACTCCCTGGGCTATAGGAGGTCACATGAATTTTCAACAACCATGAAATTCCAAGCCCACAACCCTAAGGGTTGCAATGGGTTTTGGACAATGCCATGCACACTGCATACACACGGTTGGCAAAACCGTGCACTTAAATAGTGTGGGGTCCCTTATTAAGAATAGCCTAGCACACTGTTGGAACACAGTTTGGCCAACCATAGGGCTAAACCATGAAAACCTATCACGGACCGTCCCCTGGGGCCCATGATGTGACTATCCCAAGCCTACCTTCCATAGGCCAGGGGCTAGATACTTGAACCAAAATACGTATCCCCTAAAATCGGGAAGGCATTGCCTTTCTATCCTATAAACACACTCAACTAAGCACACAAAAAGATAAAAACACAAGTAAATTGTATAGTAAAAAGTGTTCTGAATGTATGAGGGGCCAGAATACAAGCCCAACAATAAAGGTAAAAGTAAAACTGAAAATACAATATAACTAAACAATGAGAATGAGAGCTACTAGGTTGTCCTCTGAGGTTCCTACCATAAGGGTAGGTACAGAATGCCTCCTCAACACTCCACATCCTACCGTCTCCTCTGCGTACCAACATGCTATATGGTCCACCTCCAAGCACCATCCAGTCTTGGTACCCTCAGCCTCAGTCAACACTTTCTTTCGTCTGCACTAATCACAAAAAGCTACGGGCATAGCCCGTGTAGGGGTGAGTATAACGATACACAGTACAGACCCCGAGAACCTCAAGGTCTCAATGAATCCACAAATGATAAACCACAAAGCATGGAAACAACTTAAAAACCTACTTAGGTATATACCCATACATATACCGAAGTTACCAAGTATACCCATCTCAATCATTAGGAAATATAGGGTACAACTCAAAAGCCCAAAGCTCAACTATTCCACAAAGGATGAAATAACACAAAGGTAAGTACCACCGAGGTATGGACTCATATCACACCTGGTATAACTTAAGTAAAATAGTAGAGAAGATTAGCTATAACTACTAATTCATCTTACTCTTTTTAGACGTAGATGCAAAAAGGATCCTAAATTACAGACCCACAAAGGATCCTAGTATATCATCCGAACCACACAAGATCCTAGTACATCTTCAGAACCACACATGGTTCTAGTATAGAAGACCCACGTAGGATCCTAGAGTAGTCCCATGTGTATTCATAGAGTGGATCCAAATGCGACTCTCGAACACAGACCCACAAAGGATCCCAAGCACAGAAGCACAAAGGATCCCTTTATCATGTTACAGCCAGCTACTGGGTTCCCGCACTAAGCTCTATTGATTCTAGGAGGGTCCTCTCCTCAAGCCGCAGGTCAATAATCCATCTTTTGAAAAGTACCATGAATAAGTATTCCAAAGGACCTCCACATAAGGGGTCTCAACGTAGTAGACAGTACGTCAATCGGAAGCCCGGTCTATAAGTTATTGGACTTCTAGTCCCGAGGGCCCGGTTAGATTCATGTTCGATCAAACTCGGCCCTGCTGCAACTTTATCCAACACTCAAGAGGGGTATAAAAAAAGGTCTATCTCACTCCAAGTTTTTTATTTCCACTAAAGGTTTGTCAAATGGACAGTGGACGCTCAAGATATGGACTAAAGAGAGAAAATGGGTCAAAGTTGTTCTAGGTCCCATCCGACCCGGCCCGAGCTGACTTGACCCGGTTCAGGTCGAACCAGCCCACTGGGTCCGACCCGACCTCTTGGGTCCCACCCACGCCGGGCAGCCCGACCCACGCTGGGAGGCCCGACCCATGCTGGGCGGCCCGACCCACGCTGGGCAGCCCGACCTGGGTAGCCCGACCTGGGTAGCTCGGCCTGGCTGTGTGCGTGGGAGAGTCACTTACCCCCCAATCCTACTCACTAAATGACCAAATATGTTTGGTTTCTAGGCAGCATGCGGGACCCGCCACGGGTTCCACTCAGTCCAGCTCGGCTGGCCGAAACGACCATCCCTTGGTCCTCTCTATAGCGCGTCGTGCACCGCCGCTCTGCTTCCAGCTAAACATCGACTACACCTCCTCTATCCACCATGGATAGGCATTCCATGGCCCCTTTATACGATGTCAATGTGTCATGAACTTCCCCTATACGGCCGGCCGAACGATGGATGCCCTCTGTCCGCCGCTACGACCGACAGGCCCCGACTCTTCTCTGGCAGCGCGGTCATGCCACCGCTATCTTCACGGCTGACTATGGTGCTGGACGTCATTCCTGATCCCCACTGGTGTCAGATACCATCCTCTTCCATCGCAAAGAAAACACTAGGAATCAAGAAGATTTTTTTGTGGAGTTGGGCCATGTTCGTTTGGCTCGTACTCTCTGCGTTAGGGTGGTAGCAAGCGGTTCAAATATTTCAGAATCATGAATAATTGTCAAGAATGGAAAATGGTAAATTAAAAACAACAACCCCTACCTCAGAGGTTTTTTGACATCGATGAGGAGTGAAGGACAGATGTTGGTTCTTTGTCCTCGAAGATGTCAGTGTTCATTTCTTCCTAAAGGTGTTTCCTATAGGGGTCTAGGCCGGTTCCTCATTCTTCATTGGAGATGTAGCATTCTTCATTGGAGGATGAGTTTCTTCAAGGTCTCTCTCTAAGCCTCCCTTTATCCAACGGTTTCTACCAAGAAAAAGTGGATCCAACCCAAATAAAATATGTTTGTCCATTTTTGAATTATTGGACAAAATTAAGTTGGCATCATTAATTAATTGATGAGTCATAATTAATTTAAAGGAAACATAAAGTAAACTCTTTCATTAAAGTGGGAGTTCAAGATTCGGGTGGTCTCCAACTTTAAGAATTCAATTTGGGGGTTTAGGATCTGGTGGTCCCCACCATGGAACATTCAATTGGGAGGATAAAAATAAAATAAAAGTTTATTTTTTTACTTCCAAGAAAAAGCACAAAAACTGACATTCACCCTCGACCTACTGTGGTCGAGGTAATGGTTTCCTTAAGCTTATACCGGTGCTACAAGACCAATAGTGAACTCAGATTTCAATTCCAAGCACTAGGCCAAAGGTTTCAAAAACCCACTCACATAATTATTGAACGTACCTGAAGAAAAGTTTAGAAAATAATTTCGGGCAGAACGGGCCTCAAAATCACGTGCTGTCAATTTTCTTGGACTAGTAAAATTCCCATATAATTAAAATAAAATTTACATGGATTTTACAAGTCTTTATATTCTCCCCACCTCAGGGCTTTGCGTCCCTGAAATCCACATCACAAAAACTAGGAAAACAAGTGGGGGTACTGAGAATGAATCTGAGCCTCCTGCACCATGTGCTCTCCTGGAGATTTCTGTGCTTCCAGAAAAGCGCACCAGACGTATCTACCGCCCATAAAGGACCCGCTCCTCTTGATACTTAATATCTACTGGAACCTCCATAAATGTCGCCCCATCGTCGATGTCTAGCTCTCCATGGTCGATGAAGTGATATGGGTCACGAACAAATCTCCTCAAAAGGGATATGTCGAAAACTTCGTGCACCTAGTGAAACTGAGGTGGAAGAGATAAGTATTAAGCCACTTCGCCAACTCTACTAAGGACCTAGAAGGGTCCGATGAACCTTAGAGATAACTTTCCACCCATTCCAAATCTCTGGAAACCTCATTGAGGTGAGACCCATAGAAAGACATCGTCACCATTCTCGAACTCCAAAGGTCTCCATATCTTACCGGCATAAGACTTCTGCCTGCTCTATGCAGTCTTCATCTGCTCCTGGATGGATTGCACATTTTCTATGGGAGCCCGTACCATCTCTGGTCCCACTAGTGCTAACTCCTCCAGGGCAGTCCAGCATAAAGGTGATCTGCAAGGTTGTCCGTACAATGCCTCGAAAGGTGCCATCCCAATGGGGTAGTGGTATCTGTTGTTGTATGAAAACTCTACCAAGGAAAAGTGATCCTCCCAAATGTAACCGAAGGCGAGGTTGCAAGCATGCAACATGTCCTTGAGGGTTTAAATGGTCCTCTCAATGTGACCATATGTCAGAGGATGGAAGGAATTTCTCAAATGAAGATGCATCTTGAAATCCTCATGCAACCTCTTCCGTAGCTGGGAAGTAATACTTGCATCATGATCAGAGAAAATCATCGAGGGTACTCCATATATCCACACAATCTCCTGCACATAGAGGCATCTCAAGCTCTCTACTAAAACCTGCTCTTTGATCGGTATGTAGTGGGCCTACATGGTGAGTCGGTCGACGATCACCCAAATAGAATCATGACCCCTAGATATACGTAGAAGTCCTGTCATGAAGTCCATGAATATCCCGTCCCACATCCTCTCTGGGACCTCTAAAGGACGAACTAAGCATGTTGGTACATGATGCTCCACCTTCACTTGCTGACAAGTGAGGCACTGAGAAACAAAATCTGCTACTTTTCTCTTCATTCCCGACCACCAGTGTTGTCATTGGAGATTCTGGTACATCTTCTCCAATCCTGGATGTACCGCTAGAGGGGATGTGTGGAAATCATGAAAACAATTCCTCTTGAAGAGACACTGGTACCTTGGTACGTCCTCTGAAAAGGATGACGTGCTCCACACCTTCAGAAAATCCATAAGGTGCATATTCTATGGATATATGAGCATGTTGAGACTCTTAGTCAGTGTCCCCATTCTACGCCTCCCTGACTCACTAATGAAATGGGGAAGTGAGTGTAAGAGACTGAAGAAAAGCTACTCCCTCTCGATCCACAAAGGGTATCTGCAAAGAGACCAACTACTCCGTCACCTCACCTAGAAGCTATATACAATATCTCCCACTGAGTGTATCTGCTACTACATTCCACTTCCCAAGAGTATAGACTATCTCGAAGTCATAGTCTTGTAGGAACTCAAGACAACGTCACTGTATCGGGTTCAGGTCCTTCTGAGAGAATATATACCTGAGACTCTTGTGATCTGAGTAGACTGTAAAATATTCACCCATCAAGTAATGTCACCACATCTTCAATGCATAGACCACTACTGCAAACTCCAGGTCATGGGTAGCATATTTCTGATCATTCTATCTTAGCTGTTGAGAACCATATACGATCACTGCTCGCTCCAGCATTAGGATACATCCGAGTCTGGTCCCTGATGTGTCGCAGTAAACTACATACCCAACTCCCTCCACTAGAAGTATCAAGATGGGGGCACTAGTCAACCTCTTCCTCAGCTCATGAAAACTAAACTGGCATCTCTTTGACCACATAATGGATTTCCCTTCTTCATCAATGTTGATAAAGGTGTTACAACTCTGGAGAAATATGGCACAAACCTCCGGTAGTATCCATCCAATCATAGGAAACTTCGTACCTCCATCACACTCCTAGGTGGATCCTAATCTATTACCACTTAAATCATCACTGGATCCACTGAAACTCCACCTTTGATATGACATGTCCTAGAAAGTAAAACTCTCTGATCCAGAACTGGCACTTCAAGAGCTTACCATAAAGATGGTGCTTGCAGAGTGTGTCCGGAACTATCTGCAAATGATAGGAATGCTCCTCCTCAGTTGTGAGGCAGATCAGAATGTCACCGATGAAGACTACTACATATAGATCAAGGCGTGGATGAAAGATCCTATTCATGAGTCCCATGCTCACTTTTGAAGCATTGGTTATTCCGAAAGGCATAACCAAGAACTCGTAATGGTCGTACCGACATCTGAAAGCCCTCTTTTGTACATCGTTGTCTCACACTATGAGCTGATGATAGCCTGACTTGAGGTTTATCTTCGAGAACCACCATTATCCCTTTAGATGATCAAATAGGTCGCCAATCCTTGGAAGTGGGTACTTGTTCTTCACGGTCACCAGATTCAGGCGCTGATATTCAACAAAAAGTCTCAATCTCTCATCCAGCTTCTGGGTGAACAAAATCCAGGATGCCCAAGGAGAAACACTGGTCCAGATGAATCCCTTCCCCTATAAGTCTTATAGCTATACCCGCAACTCACAAAGCTCCATGGGATCCATTCGGTATATGGTTTTAGATATTAGTTCCATCCTGGGGTACAAGTCAATGTAAACATCCATCAAAATGTGAGGAGGTAGACCCAGAACAACATCAGGGAAGAAATCCGTGTACTGGTCCACCACTACAGGATAGATCAGACTCACCACATCAACTTCTCCAAGGGTAAGGCTATCCAACGGATGAGTGATCGACTGCACTCTCCTCCGAGTAAGTCCATCATGTGTTATAAAATCTCCATGCTCATCGGTGGAGGTAAAAATGGTCCCATCCATGTGTAAACACAACACTTTGGGCCTAATAAAGTCAATATGATCATGGATTGTACATAACCAGTCTATACCCAGGATGAAGTCGTAATGCCTCGATGCCACTACAAGAAGATTCCAGCCGAAGCTCTCACCTCCCAGAGTAATATCACACTACCAGAACCAGTGTGTAATCATCAAATCCTCTCCCATAGTAGTCTCTAGCCATAAAGATCGACCCAATGACTCCATCGGAATCTTAGCTCCAAACAAGGGTAGTGGAAATAAAATAATGACTTGAACCTTTGTCTATGAGTACTGCAGCTAAGGTGTAGTATACACAAAATTTAACTCGTATCATCTCTGGAGAGCCATGGTCGTAGGTATCAGCTATCTGAAGCTATGCTCGCCCCTGTCCTCCTTGTACCTGTGGTTGGGGTGAGCCTCCTAGTGGTGGTGGATGTAACATCTTGAATCATCGCCAATCGCAAGCTGCATGACCAGTTCCTCTGCCACGTCCGCCTAATCCCTGCGGACCTCCTTGTTTGAACCTATATCATTGTCTAGGAGATCCTTCAACCGTCTACTGATCATCTGTATGGCGTGTCAGATAGTCACAAGCCATGTGACCCTTCCCACCACATGTGAAAAACTGCCTACTTCTCGCATGTCAGGCTCTGTCTCATATTCCCCACACAACTGACGCCAAATCCTATGGTTTTCCACCCTTGGGTCTTTTCCTCTTGGACCTCTGAGACATCTGTTTCGTACCAGCTGTAGAAGATTCTAATAATTGATGCCCAGTGGTGGGTCTCTCTACTATTGACTACTCAAAAATAAAATTTTCCACTAAAAGTGATATCTCTAACACCCCCACGTACGTCAGGCTGCTAAGAGAAATCATCGAAGCCCTGATCTCCCACCCGAGTCCTTGCTTGAATGTCTGGGCCCTGAAGAATGGGTCCCACACTATATCAGTGGAGTAGCTTGAGAGGTCGGTGAACCTCGCTGAGTACTAAGCCACATTCATGCTACTCTGCTGCAGATGATGAAGCCAATGAATGCGCACAACATGAAGGGTCACTGGGACAAACTCTGGCCAAAATAGGCTATCAAAGTCTTCCCAGAGATGCGTCACCTAGTCGTGATCGGGAAGCAACAATCTCCACCATATTCCTGATGTTTCCTATAGAAGAATAGCGACAAGTATCCCCATGAGATCAGCTGGTGTCTCTACTAGTCAGAAGACTCTCACCACGTCCTCCAGCTAATCCTTAGATGCCTGTGGGTCCGTCTCTCTGCAGAACCTGGGTGGCCTCTGGCGCTGGAACTCTTGCAATGTGCTCAAGAGGCGTGCACCCTCTGCTGTTGGGGCTGGTTTCATCACTGGCGTAATGGGTAATGGTACCGCTTCTGCCTCCATTGGTGCCTCTACTGTAAGAGGGCCCTACACCAAGGCATCATCGCTCAGTGGGCTATATGTGCAGACTATATTTGGAACCCTAGCTGGCTGTCTGCATGGAGGAATTCTGAAAAGAAACAGGTGCGCCATGGTCAATAAGTTATAACTTGTAAGATGAATTAAAGTGATCACAATGAAAATTCTCAAAAACACACATGTAATTAGTGTTTTCATGCACTGAGTTGGAAATCAGAAGTCAGGGTCCTCATGTATAGATATGTCGACCATCAAACCAACATTGGATTCCCTAAACTGATCACCACACTCAAAACACTTAACACTAATGCTGTTTAAAAAGATCAGATTATTATGTTCTATGGTAGAACTGGATCCTCTGATAACAACTTGTCACGACCCATCCCCTGGGGCCCATGCCATGACTACCCCATACCCACCTTCCATAGGCCAAGGGCTGCCAACTTGCACTGAATGGTGTATCCCTTAAAAATAGGAAGAAATTGCCTTTATATCCTATAAACACACTCAAACAAGCCTAGATCAAGATACAAACACAAGTAAACTGTATATCCAAAAGATTGCTGAAAGTAAGAGGGCCCGGAATACAAGCCCAATAGTAAGGGTACAAGTTCAACTGATAGTAAAATACAACTGAAGAAAGAGAAAGACAACTACTGGGTCATCCTGCGAAATTCCTACCTGAAGGCTAGGTATAGAATGCCTCTTCAGAACTCCACTTCCGCCCATCTCCTCTTCATATAGACACACCGTATGGTCCACCTCCGAGCACCATCTAGTCCTGGTACCCTCAGCCTCAGCCAGCACTGTCCGTTGTCTACACCAAACACATCAAGGTGCGGGCATAGCCCATTCAGGGGTGAGTATAATGATACTTAGTAGTGACCCTGAGACACACAAGGTCTAAAAAAATCCACGAAGTATAAACTACAAAGCATTGGAACAACTGAAAAACCTACTTAGATATATTCCCATTAATATACCTAAGTTATCAATTATGCCCATCTCAATCATTAAGAAACAAAGGGTCCAACTCAAAAGCCCAAAGATCAACTGTTACACAAAGGAAGGAATACCATGAAGGTAAGTACCACATAGGTACAGACTCATATCACACTAGGTATAATGCAGGTACAATATTAGAGATGATTAAATGTTACTACTAATTCATCTTACTCATATTAGAGGAAGACCCACGATGGATACTAAATTACATACCCACACAAGATCCTAGTACATCATCAGACTCACACAGGATCCAAGTTCATCATCAGAACCTACAAGAGACCAATGTAGGATCCTAGAGTAGTCCCGCATGGACTCCTAGAGAGGATCCATGTGAGACTCCTGAACACATACCCTCAAAGGATCCCAAGAACAGACACACAAAGGATCCCTTTATCATGTTACAGCTAGCTACATTGTTCCTGAACTAAGCTCACTTGATTCAAGGAGGTCCCGCTCCTCAAGCCATAGGTCGATACTCCAACTACCAAGAAGTCCTACAAAGAAGTATCCAAAAGGACTTCTACGTAAAAGGGATATCAATGCAATAGACGGTGCGTCAATCATATGTCTGGTCTGTAAGTGATAAGCCTTTTAGTCCTGAGGGCCCGATTGGATTCATGTTAGATCCAACCCATCCCTACCCCAAAATTATCCAAAACTCGTGTTAGGTATACCAAAATTTATGTCTCTCTCCAAGGTTTCTAGCGCCAATGATGGTTCGTTAAACAGACGCCCGTAGCTCGAGATATGGCTGAAAGAGTGAAAATGGGTCGAAGTCGGTCCGACCCGGCCTGACCTAGCTTGGGATGACTTGATCGGGTTCGAGTCAACCCCACTCTCTCGGTGGCCCTACCCATGTCGGGAATCCCGTCTCCTTCTGAGTAGCTTGGCCTGGCAGCGTGCGGGGGGGGGGGGGGGAGCACGCAGAACCTGTCGCGGGCCCCTCTCAGTCCAGGTCGGTCGGCTGAAACGACCAACCTTTGGTCCTCCCGGTAGCGTGTCGTGCACTACCACTCCATGGCCGTCCGAAAAATGGCTAAAACTCCTACATCCACCGTAGCCAAGTGGTTCGCTTCCCCATTCTCTGACGGAAGTGTGTCGTGCGTCGCCCCTCCGCAGTCGGCCGAACGCTGGCCGCCCTCTGTCCACTGCCACGACTGACGGGCCGCAGCTCATCTCCGGTGGCCCTGTCGCGCCGCTGCCATTGCGCCACCACCATCTTCATGGCCAGTCGTAGTGCCAAAGACTGTTCTCAATCACCCATAGTGTTAGATACCGTCCTTTTCCATTGAGAAGAACATACTAAGAACCACAATGATTTTTCGGAGTAGTAAGGCCATGTTCGTTTAGCCTGTACCCTCCGCATTAGGGCGGTAGCAAGCGGTTCAAAATTTTCTTGAATTAGGAAGAATTTTCTAGAACAGAAAAGGGGAAATTCAAAACAAAAAACCCTACCTTAGATGTTTGTTGATGTCAATGAGGAGGGAAGGACAAATGTCTGTTTTTTGTTGTCGAAGACATCAGCGTTCGTTTCCTCCACTAGGCGTTTCTGATCGGGGCTCGAGTTCGGTTCCTTGTTCTTCGTTGGATATGGATGATTCTTCATTGGAGGATTATTTTATCCAAGACCTCTCTCCAAGCCTCCCTTTCGACAAATATTTATCCCAAACAAAAATAGGATCCAACCCAAATAAAATATGTTTGTCCATTTTTAAATTGTTGGCACAAATTAAGTTGGAAACATTAATCAATTAATGAGGCATAAGTAATGTAAAGGAAAACTTAAGTCACCTTCATCCTTAAAGAGGGGGTTCAAGAGTCGGGTGGTCCCCACTATTAAAATTAAATTTTAGGGGTTTAGACTCGGGTGGTCCCCACCATGGAACATTCCATTGGGAGTATTAAAATAAAATAAAAGTTTATTTTTTTTATTTCCATGAAAAAGCACAAAAACTAACTTTAACCCTTGACCTAATACAGTCACGGTGAAGGTCTCCTTAAGCGAATACTGACGCTGTGAGTTCAACAGTGCCCTCAGAATTCAATTCCGAGAACTGGTTCAAAAGTTACAAAAACCCGCTCGCATGTTTACTGAATGTACCCGAACAAAATGTTTAGAAATCCATTCCAGGCACATCGGGCCTCAGAATCACATGTCGTTAATTTTCGCGGACTCGTGAAATTCCCATATAAATAAAAAATATTACATGGAATTTCCAGGTCTTTACAAAACCTAAATGTAATAGTTATTTTTTGATTTTATGTCAATATTTTTAAACTTTAAACCCCGTTTCTCCTTCTATTTTCCCATGGACGGCTCATCCTCCCTCTCCCTTGACCCCTCTCTTTTCCTAACCTAGGATCCAAGGTTTATCCTCCAATTAAACTACAAAAAGATCGTTATTGGAAGAATTGGTACCGCTTCGGTAAGATCTAAATTCTTCATTCTTTCTATATTTGTTTCTCCACCCATATAATTTGCTATTTAGGTGACATATCATATTCCATATTTTCAGGGCACTATACCATTCTTCATTTTTAATCTGATCTGCATCGAATATAAAGCTAATATTGAATTAGGAGTCTTCCATGACCCAAAGGTAAGCAGTCTAGTTGTTTTTCCTTAAATTTGTGATGTTTTCATAGCTTCATAATTTTTCCACAAACTACCATTTCCAAACATTTACTTACAATGAATTCGTCATTTATAATAATTATTCATACAATTTTATACTCCCATTAACCCTTTCTAAGAGTTTAGAGGACGTTTAACAAATTACTAGCCATCGAATTTGGTGTATCGATGATATGACCTCTTATATATATTTTTTTAAATTGACCAAACTATTTATAAGTGTCTATAATGTCTTGTAAATGTAATTTCTCCCTTATGTGTAGTTTTGAAATTGATCAAAGAAACTTATATTCTCTTGGTTTTCCTTGATTATGAATTTATATGTATTTTTACTAATTAAATGGATTGTTAAAATTTAATGGGAATGGGTTTTAAGGACATGCTTCATGCTATATATTTAAAAAAATGAATTATATGACATGTGATTTACTTGGTTGAATTGGGTTTAGTGATTATATATGCAATAGAGGTGATCCATTATGATATTATTATTATTATTATTATGACATTAAAATTAGATGTGGAAAGATGGTTAAGGGACCTCTTGAGCATGTTGTCTCGCACTTCCTTACCTCAGGTGTTGAGCATGACATCTCTCACTATTATACCAATATTTGGATGATGTGAATGATGCTCTATGTTACCGTTATTCATGTGTTGTGAATGACATCTCACCTCACCTATCTCGAGTGATGATCTTGACATATCACATTAATTTTTAGATTCAGGGCATGTACCATTTGTTGGAGCCTATTTCTTATTAGACCATTTTGGACACTTGAGTTATGATCATATTCCATATTGAACCTAGTATCCATGTATATGACAACATAAATCCTCACACAATTAGTGAATATAGGGGTATAAATTATATAACTATAATATATATAGATATACATCATTAATATATATATGGTTGATGATAATATTCTTACACCAGCCAATGCTGAAACAGGTAGGGCCTTACAGGTGTCCTATTGGAACCTGATCCGACTAGTATTTTTTTATCAACATTGTTTATTATTTATTATACCTTAAAACTTCTTATATAGGTACACTATATGGATTATTTCAACACACCTATGGTGGTGGCCTATTGTGATTCTACCCCACACTATACTTTGGATGCCTTTGGTACCTGAGTAGATTACATGTCTGTAGGTATGGATAAGTGAAATCATCTTGATAATGATTCTTGAATTTCTTTACTTATATAATGATGAATTGAAGAAGAGGACATGACATATCCTCATGATTCTTGAGGGGAAAACTATCATCCTTATTTGTACTTTTCTATAGCATTTTGTATATTATTGTCCCTTGTTTCCTCTTTTTGTATATCAATATGTCGTAACATCATTTCATTTGACTCATCCTATGGGATATTGGTATTTATTAAAGTTTATTGATTATTTACGTTTCTTAAGCTTAATAATATATAATTTTTGTTGTTTCATCTATTTAGATATAATCCTCTATTATTTGTTTATTTATTATATCCACTCTTCTACTCTGATATGAGGGAATAGTCTACCTGTAACCCTTTAGACCCTTACTCCTAGTTGGAATCCTCTAAAATACATGGAGGCACATTTTATGTTTTTTGAACCACCCACTCAGGGTGTGTGTTATGTGGAAACCGGGTCGAGACATTATAAAGTGGTATGAGAAAATATTATTCCATTTTTATTATTGTTTGTGTATTAGACACGATTCTATGAGGTAATGGAATTTGGTATTGAGATAGTTCTTGGGTTAAACTAACCCAAATACTGGGAAAACCCAAATTACATATGTTGGAATGTTGTAATTATTGATTACGCATGTTACTATTGATAAAACATCACTATTGAGTGACAACCACATTTTATGGTGTTGTTATTAATGGTTTTATTTCAATGAGATTTATTTTACTTATCCCTGATGAAATGAGTGTGTGAAATATTATGCATACTTATAGGCACATTAGGACTAATATTCCTCATATCATGCAATAGAATATCTATTTTATGTGTTCATTTTCCAGTTTAATAAAGTTAGTGCCTGATTATTAAATATTGAAATTTGATGAAATTTCATGGAAGAAGAACATAATTAGATTAATTAAATTTCCTACATCAATATAAATGGTGATTTCCCATATATATTGGAAATAAAAACATAATTACCCAATTTTACCATGATTTGGGTTCCATACCTACTAATTTTGTACCAGGATATACATTGTTTATATATATACATGATTACAAACTCAGACGAATTTAAATCCTAAATTAAAATGGTTGTTGCTAAATATGACACCAATTTAAAATTAAAGGTTATTTTCTTCTATATTGAATAATTGAAACTTGAAATATTGGAACCCCTATTATGTAATATAAGAACTAGGCCCAGACCAGGTCATAGTAGTGGGAATTTGGGGGTGTCTCTTATGTTCTCATGACCTTTTATGGATTTACCACTCAACTAGACTTGGATTTTTGAGCTGGTATAGAGGTGTGATATTTTAATAGGAAGGTTTTTTTCCTGTATTAGTTATATATTAGTTCTTCTTTAAACTATTGGTTTCTATTTTCTAGAATTCATGTGGAATTGTATAATCATTCCACCATTGTAACCACAAGTTATACACCTCGAAGGTGGTGATGGCCATTCACTTCGGGTAGTGGGACCTGATCCCCCTAGGATTCCTCCTTCAATTCCACCTATGGAACTACTTGTTCTTCTGAACATGGGAACCAACACCCAATTTCAAGAGGGTTTCTTCCACATGATGGAAAATTGGGAATGTTTTTCTTGACCTTCCTTAACTATGGAAAAGTTGACTCTGGGGTTCCAACAGCATCATCCACCCACCTTTTCAGGGGATTGTAGACCACATGATGCAGAGTCAATGATAATGGCCATGATTTATATATTTGGGCATATGTATACACCTCCATAGTGGAGGGTCAAGATCATTTCCTATATAATCCAAGGTTCATCTAAGTGATGGTGGTATGTTATTATCTATGAAAATAAACATCTCTATTAGTTATAGGAAGAATTCTAAAAGATATTTTATGACTAATTTTTTTCAATGACTCTGAGGGAGGACCAATCTAGAGATTTTATGAACACACAATAGGGAGCCATGTGTATCATTGATTATAGTTCTCATTCTTCTATGTTGTGATGTGATGATCCTACCTCATATTGAGATGATTTTATGACTGTGAAGATATTTGAGGATGAGATGGTACACACCATCTAATCATAGGCCAACCTCTTTAAGCTGACTACTATTTTGGGATAGTCAATTGGTCCCACATCAGTGAGCAAAATCTAAGGGAAAATGATTGTGGGAACTAGTTTGGTTATGTAAAGAACCAAGATTAACATATATGGAAGATACATTAATTTCTCATAATATGTAATAAATTAAGAAAAACATATTACCAAATACCATAATTGGTCTAGTGACTTTGGAAACATGGAAACATAAGCACTAGTAAATAAATGAGCTACATCCTCTCCCACAAGGTTATTCTTGAGTAGTACCCTTCTTAGATACCTCAAACATAATAAATATCATCATACCCTGGGAGAAATAAAACACAGAAGGTGTGAGTTTCGATACACCGTAATAGTAAACAAGGGAGACATGCAAACATAAAAATGAACATAGGGGGTATGAGAATATGTTCATGAAAATTGAAGGTCGTACCATGCATATTAAAGAACAAAACATGAATCAGGACATGAATATTGGAAGTTTATTAGTCATGAATAATAATTAAATAAATATCATAATCCATGAAATCATAAAATATGAATAAAACATGGAATTGTGGCAGACACAAAAGTATATAATATGATTTCCATAATAGCCAAGGAATCGCTACGAAGGCCATCTTAGTAGTATTAGTTCACTCCCATACCATATTTGTAGTAATGGTTCACTCCCATATCCACCTTAGTAACTTGATTTTACTCCTCATACCATCTTGGTAGATATGGCTCAGTACCATGGCCATCTTAGTAGTATTAGTTTACCTCTCATACCATCTTGGTAGTCATGCTTCACTCCAATTGCCATCTTATTAGTCAAGGGTCACTCCCAATACCATATTAGTTTAACTAATTAGATATAAATATTTAACCAATGCATTGGAGGGAGATATAGGTTCCATCCATCAAAAAATGAAATCATTCTTACATGTTCCACAAAACAAAAATCATTTATCAAAGTATATCCCAAGGAATAAAATGGTGTTCTTAATCATCACTCTATCATAATATAATTCACAAAAGTCAAATAGATTTCATAGATAACGTTCCAATTTAAAAAAATCAAACCATAGGAACAATAGGGATAATAAAATTGAAACATATCTATTTTAAATAATTTCACAATAGTTGGAAAATAATTTTTATAAAACACTTGAAATTAATTCTTTAAGAAAATATCATTTCTTCTTCAAAATAATTTTATTTTCTAAAAATGTAATGAAATTTTAAAATAAAATAATTTCTATGAAAATAACATTTAAAAATTATAAGGAAATATTCATGTAAATAAGTAATTAAGAAATCATTAAAATACATTTATGTTTTATAAGTTAAAAAACATTCTTCCTGTACATTTTTTCAGAAAAGTCAAAGAGTACATCATTTTAAAAATGACTTAATTACATTCAAACCATTCTGTAAAAAAAATAAAAAATGGGTAAAAAAGAGTTTAAAAAACCATAGAAAATAATGAATTATTTATTTTTTTAGAAAATGTGGACATGGATGATAAATATTATCCAATAGAGACATAAAACGAAACAATCCAAAATATGGAAGAGGTTGTGAAATAAACTCTCACCACTTTATAACCAATAGAATCATATTCCCTATGTAAAAATAAAAATTATAAGAATATGTAAATAATATAACCTTGTGGATTATACTTATAAATTAAATTCATGGGATGTATATACACCACATAGAAGAAACAAGTAGTGTATGAGGTATGTGTCTTGCAGATATAAAGGTGAGAAAAAATCCTCTTAATTTGTGTATTTACTCTATTAGTATTTGAAAAATATTACTGTATAATAAATATAATTTTATTATGAAAATTTTACAAAATAATATTCTTATATATAATACCACATATGGTTTTATTATGACTTTATATTACCTTCTTGTTAGCGATCCCATGTTAATGTTTTATTTCGGGCAATATTCACTTTGTCTTTTTCATGTGTCTAAGTTTGTTATATCATTGGTACTTATAGTAATATCATGATTAAAGTATGTAAATAATGATATAAATATCATTTATATATAATATATTTATATTATAATAATATATATCATAAATAAGTATGAAATGGAAAACACCATTCATGGAGATGGTAAGTCATACGTACACATGAATGTTGTGTGCCATTTAATTGTCGTACTGAATGAAAGTATGTAAATTACACATGTATGTGTATATATATGTCATTATTATAGTATAATTATTATATTATATATATCATATATATCATATATTTTCCCTAAAACCATTCGTTAATATATTCCATGTGGTGTGTGAACAAATCACATAGCTTTCAGAGGGCAGCAGTCCACACTTCCTCAAAAAAATCATCGCATTAATAACAAATGGAAAGTAAAAAGGTACATGTTTTAGGAAAGAATATAGAATCCTAAAGACATAAAAAAATTATATATAGGGAGTTTTGATAATAATGGCCTCCCTGATTGGTGGTAAAATGAATATGAAGAATCATAGTTTTGTGAGGCTGTAGTTCATCGTAGATAGAAAAAGTTTGTTCGATATCCATTTGATGGATGTGTGTGTAAGGTTAGGTCAATAACTTTGCATAAAAAATCCTAGTATATTGAGGATTCTGGTGTTTTCATAAAATAATGGAATAAATATATTTTAGGGGGTGGAGAATGAAAAATAATAAAGAAACCAAAGAGGAGACGCTACCTCGAAATTGGGTAACTCCTTTTGATTTCTGTCAAAAGGCTTCCTTGAGTTTACTTCTTCCCAAGGGGAGGATTATATGAGGAAGGGAGAGAAGTTTGGATATTATTTGAGTAGATTATGTGCGAGACAAGGGGAATTATATGTTCAAGGAATTTGGTAGAGTTGGTGGCCTTTTATAAGAGGGACGAGGGGTACTTCAGGAAACTCTAAATCTATTAATTTATTATAAATTTATTTTTGATTTCAAGTAGCTCAAAAGTAATTTATTTCAATGTTGAGATAAGTATGGGTATAAATACTCCCATACAATGAATTTTTGATAGGTTTAGGTCATATAATTAACCTTATATTTTGGATTTAATACTTGGTTAAACGAGGTAACTTTTACTATCAAATTTTGTATTTTTACACGATAGGGTTAATATAGTTACTATATAATGAAAAACAAACTTGAATTGGATAATTAATGAATTATTTAAAAATATAAAAGTTATTTCAATAAATTAATGTTTTTATTAATTTTATAACATTTAATGAAATATTATTTATTTTAAAGTATCATTTATGTTAATTTTTATACTATTCAATATTTCATTTTTAAAAATATCAAACCAACATGCTAACATCAAAAAAATACTTCAAATATTTTATTAAAATATCTAATATATCTATAAATTTTTTTATGTCACTAATTAAATCAAATTATTTTTATTTTAATATTTTTAATATGATTTATTTTATATCTCAATTAATCAAACACTTACTACAATAGTATTATAAAAGCATTTAATTAAGTTATTTATTATCTAAAAATAACAAATAAATTATCATAGTGAATATAAATTTCATGTATTTTAGATTAATAATTATAGTCGAATTTATATTATGTATACATATATAATAAATATGATTTATTTATTATATTTTGATTATAACACTTTTGACTCATCTTTAAATAAAATATAATAATGGCCTAAACCTAACACTAGTGGCTGAAAAAAATAATATTTTTGAACTAAGGTTGTTTTGGGTAAAAAAAACTTATCCATGGAAATTATGACAAGTTTTAGGGTAATTTTATATTACTATAGTAACATTTTTACCTTCAATTACCCAATTTAACTATAACTGTGGTAAATAAAAATTCAAATATTACTTTTCACCTAAAATAATTTTTGATCTTATTAGACCAAATTGTTCATACTAATTAAAACCATGTATGTCCATTTTTAGAAATTCAATTCAATAATTTTTTAAAATTACAGTATATGCTAATCCTTTAAATGTGGTAAGAAGGCGGATACAAGAGACCTTCAAAAGTTCAATAATGTTTTATAACTAATTAAATTTTAAGAATGACTATAATGATGAAAATTGGATTCATATATGTTTCATTTATATATTTTGAATTTAAAATCAATTTAAAATAAAATAATTATTTAAATTCAAAATTCATTTTTAACAACATTGCAATATTTTCCACTATTCATCAAAAATCGAAACTTTTTAGAAAAATATCAAAAATTCAACCTAAGTTAATATTGTGATTTTGATTTAAAAAATTATATTTATTTTATAAAATTAAATTTCATTGATTTTCTGAAAATAATGTTATTAATTTTTATATAAGGACATGAAAAACACTTCTTTTGAAAAAAATTTAGTTTTAATCATATAAATACTTTTCAAAAAAATTATACTTTTCATCATCAAAACCATTAAAAATAATATTTCAAAATTATTTATTCATATTACATGTTTAATGACTATTTTATAACATTATAATTTATATAATTATAATAGTAAAGCATTGTTTCATCGAAACTCACTGTTCTTTGTAGCGTAATCCAAGTCGGTGTTGCATGTAGTGCATGCTTCCCTTAGTGTTTTGTATATCTTAATACAAATTTTTAGTTTTTATATACTAATAGAAATCTATATTTATTATTACATAAGTTTAAAGATATCAAAATTATTAAATTAATTGGAAAAAAATTAATTCAAAAAATCTCAGGGTGTTATATTCTACCCCCCCTGAAAAATGGATTTCACCCTTCATCTGGGTTATCAAAGGTTTAATAACTAAATGTTTATTTCAATGAAACTCACAATTTAATAATGAAATCAAAAAAAATTCCTTTTAATGATAATAGTTGGAAAATAAAAGTTACCAAATGTATCAGATAACTAGTTTTCCATATAAGAGAATATAGGTGAAGATTTCGGCATGGAGGAGAAGCATAAATAATCACAAAAATTGATAAATATCACTAATCACAAGAAAAGTGGGTTATCCAGATAAATTTAAAAATTAAAAAACCATAATCTAAAGAATCACAAAATAGGTCATTGATATCATCAAAAATGATGATAATAGGACACCCTTATACATTATAATTCTTTTCCCAATGTTGATGAATTTTCAAGAGAAGATAAAATTATGTGATCTCAATATAACTTCCCCATTTTTTGTTTATAGATCAAATTTAATTTCATCTCATATTCCAATAAATGAATTTGAATTTTTAATTCCCGAAGTGTTAGAATACCCTGAGATCCATAAATAAATGATGCGTCATTCTTTCTATCTTTATCACAATAAAAATACTATCAAAAGTTATAAGAAATTCCTAAATAAACCTATAGTGAGATAATAATTTAATCTCACAAACTTATATTATGATTAACTTAAACTTTACATAAACGGATAAGTGAAAAGTAATTTTGAAAGATGATAATAAAAATATTTATAAATAAGTCCACTAAATAAACGTAAATTTGTCACCCATATATCACAAGGTAGTTCATGGTTCAGACATTCCAAACATGTGAATACCTTATTCAATTATTCTCCTGAATCATGGAAATAATCTAATTTACCATACATACTTTTTGAATACATTCATGTTTCCCTATTCTTAAGTCTTAAAAGTTTTAAACTGAATTAATGATATCATAATCCATATGACAATAAATCCTTAATTAGTTTCAAGGAAATCAGTACCTTCCAATTAACTTATTGATATCAAACATATATTTATCCAAACATCATTATCTTGACATAAGTAATATATTAAGGGTTATATTTCCCTTAATAATAATTTCACCTTTCCTTATCTCGTCTATTTAAACCATTCAACATATTCATGTAAATTCTCAGTGAAAAAACATAAACTAAAAAATCCTTATATATTTCATAATTCTTGAATCCAAATACAAAAAAACTCAACATGTCCTCCTCAATGATTGGAATATAATAGGCCCTTCCATGATTTAGATGTAAATTCTTTGGTTAGGGAATTAATTTGGGTAATTCCCATGTTCTACATAGATAATACATTGAACTCCACAACAGTCTATCCCTCTATAACCCTTTTCCCATAGAGATAACATCTTATCCTCCATTTGAGGTTTTCCTCAAGGTTATTATTCCCTTATTATTTACATATATAAATCTTAATCTTATTTCTTCTACGTTCCCCACCATGTGAAAAAGTGTAAAATTCTATCTTCCAATTATTTGATGATATAAGAATACCACTAAAATTTACCTTGTTAATTATATATCACAATAACTAATTTAACATAACCATAATATATTTCTCTCCAATCATTAAGAAATTTCATTTCTCATAGTCACCAATTTTTTCATAAGATTCAATGTCAAACCAATTCTTAAGTTTCCCTCCATCGTCTAAAACCAAAAATCATAGTGTAAGAAACAATTATAATAATAAGGAACCACATAATAAAGAAATCCCTTATAGGATGTCTAACTTATGATACCCTCTTCAATCTATGAAACCTTAGGTTCAAACTAGGTTATTCATATCCCAATTCTATTATAATCCTTGATAATGGTTTGTGAAGAGTTTTGGAATTTCCAAAGCATATCCCCTAAGAGTGTCAAACCAGGTGTGCATCAAGGCTCATTGTCGTGTACCAGATTACCCTGAGTAAAGCCCGTAACATCTTGTCGGAGTTGTTACTCTAAGGTGCATCTGTTCCAGGGCCACATCCCCTTGTAGTATCCTGACATGAAAATATTTCTAGGAATCCACTAACTCTATCCTTTATCAAAATTCAGAGACATTTTACTAAACATTGATACATCCTTATACTTATCCTTAGAGACATCCATATACTTACCCTTAGAAATATCTCAAGGGATCTCACTAAAGTTTTCACATCCTAGTTTCAAAAGGTTAACTAAACCTTCACTCTAATTCCAACTGTAAATTCCTTATCTTGACATGTATCAAAATTACATTACTTTTGTGGAATACTTAATTTATTACACAAATAGATTCCAAAAAACCATAATTAGTCTTCTTCCTTTGAAAAAATGGAAACATAAACAGTGGTACATAAATGAGCTACATCTTCTCCAACTGGGTTTTTATTGATTAGTACACTTATTAGATACCTCAAACATAAAAAATATCATCATAACATGTGGGAAAGGAAACATAAAAGGTTTGATATCATATTCATAGAAAGGGAAACCATGTGATACATGTAAGCATAAACATGATCATAAGGGCTATGAGAATGTAATCATGAAAATAGAAGACCATACCTTGAATATTAAAGAGAATAATATGAATCATGACATAAAAATGAGTAGTTCATAACAAATAAATCATAATGACATACATAGAATAATACATTAAAGCATGACATTTGAATAAAACATGGAATTGTGGTAGACACATAAGCATATAATATGATTTCCATAGTAGCCAAGGCTGCGCTTGAAGTACCATATTAGTTGTAAGGGTTCACTCCCTATACCATCTTGGTATTCATGGTTCACTCGCGTGGAAATATTAGTAGCATGAGTTTACTCCTCATAAAGTCTTGGTATTCATGGTTCACTCCCATTGCCATCTTAGTAGCATGAGTTTACTCCTCATACAATCTTGGTAGTCGATGTTCAATCCCAAAGACATATTAGTAGTAAAGGATCACTTCCAAGACCTTATTACCTTGACTCATGTGATATAAATCTTTACCCAATGAATTGTAGGGAGATATAGGTCACACACATCGAAAAATGAAATCATTCTTACGTGTTCCACCAAAACATAAATCATTTATCAATGCATATCCCAAGGAATAAAATTGGTTTCTTAAACATCATTCAATCATAATATAAATCATGAAATACAAATGGATTTCATAAATAACATTACATAATAAAAATAATAATTATATTGGAAAAATAGGGATAATGTACATGAAAAATATTATTATTAAATAATGTTATATTAGATGTAAAATAATATTGATAAGACACTTAAAATTAATTCATGATTAAAATATCCTTCTTTAAAAAAATTATTTTTAAAAAATTACCTGAAATTTTAAAATAAAATAATTTCTTGATAATAAAATTTAAAAATTGTAAAGAAATATTCATATAAAAGAGGTGATAATAAAGGGTTAAAATACATTTATGGTTTATAAATTAAAAAAAACATTCTTCTCATTATTTTTTCTTTAAAATTCAAAAAGTACATCATTAGAAAACTAAAGGAAATATTCTTTGCAAACTGTGTAATAATAAAATGGGTAAATATGTATTTAAAAATATATAGGAAAATAAAAAAACATTTTATGAAGTCAGTTTTAGAAAAAATGGATATAGATGATAAATATTACCCAACGAAGACTTAAAAAGAAGCTACCCAAAATATAGAAGATATTTTGAAATCAACAGTCATTACTTTATAACCAATGGAATCATATGACTCATGTAATTTTTTTTATAAGAATATGGAAATATCACAACCTTATGTATTTTATTTATAAAATATATTCATGGGTTGTATATACACTACATAGAAGAAAAATTTGTGTAACAGACATGTGTCTCACTAAAATAATAGTGAGAAAAAAATAACTCTACCTTGTGTCTTGACACTATTCATACTCGAAAAATATCCATGTATAATAAATATAAGTTTATTATAAATATTTTAGAGAATTTTATTCTGATATATAATACCATATATGGTTTTATTATGCCTGTATATTACCCACTTGTTAACAATGCTTTATTAAGGTTTCACTTTGGGTAATATTCTCTTTGTTCTTCAAATTTTTCAAAATTTGTAATTTAATTTTTACTTATACTTATATCATGATTATAGTATGTAAATAATGATATAAATATCATTTATATCTAGTATATGTATATTATAATAATTTGTATTATAAAGAAGTATGAAATGGAATACATCGTTTATAGAGACAGTAAGTCGTACATATGTATGAATGATGTTTCTGTTTTTACTGTCTCATTGAAAGAATGTATGTAAATTGCATATGTATATATATATAATTATTCCATTAGTATTATTATATCATATATATTATATAATATCACTAAACCCATCCTTAATACATTCCATTTGGTGTGTCAATGATTCACATCGCTTTGATGGGGAGGTAGTCCATAGTTCCTCAAATGAGATTATCATATTAACACTAAGTGGATAATAAAAATGTTTTTATTGTATATAGTATTACAGAATATTAAATTCATTATAAATATTATATTTATAGATAATTTACATCATAATTTCCACCATGATTGGTGGTAGAGGAAAAATGAACAATCATCATTTCGTGAGTTAGTAGTTCACCATACACCAAAACATTATGTTTGATATCCATTAGATGGAGGGTTGTCTAAGTCTAGGTTGAGACAATAACAGAAATAAATTAAAATATATTGATGACTCTGGTGTTTTCATTCAATAATGGAATAAATCGAGTATTGGTGATGGAAAAGAAAAATTAAGAAAAGATCTTGAGAGGAGACGTGACCTCTTAATCAGGTAACTCCTTTTGGTTAATTCCCAAAGGATTGCTTGAGTTTTCTTATGAAAAAGGGAATGATTATAGGAGTAATTTAGGAATGTTTTGATCTTATTTAGTAGATTTCAGGTGATCCAAGGGCTTAAGAGGTTTGAGGAAGTGGTTAGAGGTGGTG
Organism: Viscum album; assembly: GCA_963277665.1. Lineage (NCBI taxonomy): Eukaryota > Viridiplantae > Streptophyta > Magnoliopsida > Santalales > Viscaceae > Viscum > Viscum album. The sequence goes on along the minus strand of OY728142.1, from coordinate 1,810,757,760 downwards.
TCCTTCTATAAGAGGGAGGATGGGTACTTTAGAAAAATCCAAAACTATTAATTTATTATAAATTTAATTTTGATTTAAAATATCTTCAGATAGAGTTAAATAAAATTTTAGATGATTATGGGTCTAAATCAACTCAAAAAATTAATTTTAGACATTCTTATGTATTATAATTAACCTTATCTTTTGAATTTAATCCTTAGTTAAACTATTTAACTTTTACCTTGATAACTTATCTTTTTACACTATAGGGTTAATAAAGTTACAATAAAATTCAAAAAGAACACCAATTGGATCATTTATGACATATTTAACACTATAAATGTTTTTTTAAGAATTATATAATTTTATTAATTTTATAACATTTTAAAAATATTATTTATTTTAAAGTATCATTTATGTCAATTTTGATACTATTCAATTGTTTAATTTTTAAAATATCAAAGAAACATGATAACACCTAACAAATAATTAAAATATGTCACTATAATTTTATGTTTTCTTTAAAATTTGTGTATGTAATTAATAAAGTAAAATAATGTTTATTTTAATAGCATCTATTTGATATCTCAATTAATCCAACACTTACTGCATCATTATTATCTAGGCCATTAAATAAGTTATTTATTATCTATAAATTAAAAATAAATTATAATGGTGAATATAAGTTTATTATATTTAAAATTAATAATTATAGTCGAATTTATCATATCCATAACCCTATATTTAAAATGATTTAGTTATTAAATTTTGAATATGAAAGTTTTAACTCTTCTTTAAATAGATTATAATAAATGTATTAATCCAAAAAAAGTAGCACAAAAATGGTAATAGTTTTGAAATAAGGATGATTTGGGTATAAAAACATTTATCCAATGAAATTATTACATGTTTTTTTTTCTAATTTTGATTCATTATAATATTATTTTTACCTTTAATTACCCTATTTACCTTTAACCATGGTAAATAAAATTCAAAATTTACTATTCACTAATATTTTTTTAGATCATATTAGACGTATTTTTTCATAATTATTAGAAAAATGTATGTTTTTTTAAATTCAATTAACAGAAGTGTTAAAATTATGTTTAATTCTAATCTTACAAATGTGGCTAGAAGGCGGGTTACAGAGACGTTCAAAATTTCAATACTCTTTTATATCTAATTCTATTATAAGAAAGATTAAAATGACCTAAATTGGATTAATATATTTATTATTTATCTATTTTCACTTTAAAATCAATTTAAATTAAAAAGTTATTTAAATGAAATATTTTGGTTTGAACAACATTGTAATATTTTTTTAATATTTATCAAAAAATTGAAACATTTCATAAAAATACAAAAAAATCAACCTATGTTAATTTTGAAATTATGAAATCAAAAATAATGTTGATTTTATAAAGTTAAATTTATTTGTGTTTGTAAAAATAATTTTATTATTTTTCATAGATGGACTTGAAAAATCGTTCTGTTGAGAAAATTGTTTTTTTAAACATATAATGTCTTTAACAAAAATTATATTTTAAATCATAAAAATCGTTAAAAATAATATTTCAAATTTATTTATTCATAATAAATTTTTAACGACTATGTTATAACAATATCATTTAAATATGTTTTACAGTAAAGTGTTTTTTGTAGAAACTCAGTGTTTCCTGCAGCGGATGCCCGGTCTGTATTGCTTGTAGTGAAAGATTCCAATGGTGTTGTATATAAAATAATACAAACATAGTGTTTTTATATATCGGAAAAATATATATTCAGTATTATATGAAGTTAAAAATATCAAAAAAAATAAATTTATTAAAAAAAGAAATTCACAAAATCTAAGGGTGTTACAGGTTCAATAGCCAGATCTATAAGTACTTCTAGTGGGAGAATGTGTTGATTAGAGGTTTCTCAGAGGGGTAGTTGCAGTTATACTCCTTTTACTGATATATTCCTTACGTTTCACTAGTCTAGGATTCCCAGATACACCAAAAACCATTGTTTATGGGATCCTATATAATGGAGAGGCTACTGTAGGATGGGGAATATCCAGGGCTTCTACAGGACCTATCCTTAAATTCTTAGTGAGTGGGGATCTAAACCTACCCCAAATTCTAGGGCATGTCCAATAGTATATCATCAAGAATGAAGATAGAATACCACATGGAACTCAGGATGTAGTAGTGGTCAAGGTAGAGGTTATCAAGATTAGGATCCTAGTTCCAGCAGTGTGGGCTCACTTAGGGCCATGGTACGTGTCTCTTACATATAGTGTAGCTTGTGCAAGATAAGATCTCCTGACCGTCTACTATTAGAAAAACTATTATAGTAGCCTCAAATATATTTTCTTCTTTATTTTTCATAGACATGTCTCACTCTTTTATAGGTGAGGCAATCATAGAGAGTAAAGGCCATGAGATAAATATTTAATATGGTGTTATGAAACTCGATACCCCATTGAGTATCCAGTCATAGAGTTTTTTTCATTATATGTATTTCCACTCGAGATAAGCAGGTATATCTTCATATGAAATCTATTCATCCTCAAAATGACATGGTTTGATATACCTATGGGGATGCATTGGTTAGTTCCCTATCATTCCCATGTTGACTTCTATTGTCAGAGGGTGATATTTACATCACTAGAGGGTGGTAGGACATTGAATAAGGAAGAATGGGATATCCAAGAGACTCAATTAGGACCTGAGTATCTGGGGATATGAAGAGTGAAAACCTAGATATCCAATATATTAATAGATGGTAATGGGTTAAAACTCTCTTTTCCCCGCTTATAGTTGATCATTTATGGGATGTAGTCCTGGACAACTTTTTAAGGATACCACCTATGAGGAAAGTATAATTCACCATTGATCTAGTAAAAGGAGTAGTACCAGTGGCCATTCCTATTTATATGATCTAACCTATAGTACTTATAGATCTCAAGTATTAGTTATATAACCATAAGGATAAAGTATTTTCTTGAACTATAATGTCTACATGGGGTTCAACAGTCAATTATTCCCTGACGGTGGATGATACCCTCAGTATTTACGTGGATTACATATGGTTGAACCATATTATCATTATGAACCAACACTCACTACCTCAAATAGATGAACTCTTTGATTATCTCTAAGGATTGAGGATGCTTTTTAAATATTGATTTAATATTGAGATATCATCATGTGTGTGTCAGGTTATTAGATATACCTCAAATAGATTTCTGGAGAATTTATGGTCTCTACAAGTACTTGGTTGTGTTGTTCGGCCACATGAACATTCCTTATGTTTTCGTGCCTCTAAGAAATCTAGTTTTCCAATCGTATATGGATTCATTTGTTGTAGTATTTGTGGATGAAATATTATTTTATTATTGTTCTCGACACAACCATGCGAAGAAACATAAGATCGTGCCGAATACACTGAGAGTGCACTGAATATTTGATAATCTCAGAAAATGACAATTCTAGATTAAAAAATTACACTTACTAGGTTGTATAATCTTAGAGATAGAAGTACTAGTAGACCCAGATAATTTTAGATCAGTAATTTCATGGGATGATCCCAATAGAATATTTGATATAAAAACTTTCATGGGGACATCTGTATATTATAAATGCTTCATCTATGATTTATCACACTATACAATGCCTCTCAGGATCATGAATAATAATGATGTGAATTTTATATAGTCATAAGCTCATGAAGAATCATTTCAAGAGTTAAAGGGAAAATTGAATTTAGTGACGATCATGATTCTACCAAATCAAAGAATAAACTATACTGTTTATTATAATGAATTAGGTATCTGGATGGGATTAGTTATGAGGCAGGATGAGCGAGTCATAGAATACTAGTCTCATCAGTTGGGGCCTCATTACTAGAATTACACAACACATGTCTTTGAGCAAGATTTTACAGTTCATTATTTATGATGTCAGAGATACTATTTTCTTGGATTTATTTTCTAAGTATTTAGTAATCACAAAACCCTCAAGTACTTTTTTACAAATCATGATTTGAATATTCGAAAGTGAATATTGGTTTAATACCAACAATCATTTGATTTCATCCATGCCTAGACACTTGGAAAAGACAATGTTATAGTTGATGATCTGAGCTAGAAGACTCAGACACAGGAGATTTAGGAGTCCAATGGATAGTGGCAGCTCATGGAGTTGGTATTAGAGATGCAAGTTCAGATTTAAGAGGGTCATGGAAAGAGTATCCTCCCATCTACAGCAGTGAACTGTACCCTAATAGAGTGGATGATAATGACGAAACTTTTATATCATGATGGATTATTCAAAAGGGAAATCATTTTAGATTATATTTATTATGTTTGGAACATGGATGTGGATAATACCTTACAGTTTCATGGGTGAATTTCAGTCCATCAGACATCATAGAGAAGATTAAGTGGGAATTTTATGCCTCAGTATTGGCAGTACATCCCAGTGTCAACAATATTTATCAAGACTTATGTTTCCAGTATCGGTGGTATAGTATGAAACTTGAGACTACTAGATTTATCACATGAAATTTCACCTTTCATTAGGGAAGGAAGATCAACATCTACTGATATGAATTTTATAAGTGTTGGCCATTCCCAAGAGGAATTGGGACGATGTCTCTAGGGATTTTGTGACTGGAGTACCTAGAAAACCTTGAGGGGAATGATATGGTTTGGGTAGTCCATGAACATTTGATGAAGGTATCACATTAATTTCATGTCTGAGAGATCTTCCCAGTATATGAGATAGGAAGGCTATACATTAGGGAGGTCATATGTCCATGTATATCTCCACATTCTATATTATCTGATAGGGATGGTCACTTCACAAATCAATATTGGAATTTGTTGTAGAAGGCCTTGTGTAAATAAATGATACTTATAATATTCTATCTCCCTCAAACTGATCTACATATAGAGCACACGAGTCATGTGTTAGAGGACAAGCTTTATGCATGTGTCCTTTACCTCATGGGTTCTTGGGAGAGACACATACCCTTGGTAGATTTTGGTTATAATAACATCTTTAAAGCTACCATTCAAATGGATACTTATGAAACCTTATATGGTTGTACTTTATGATCACCTTTATGCTAGCTAGAGAAGAGGAGGAGACGTTTATTAGTCCATGTCTTATCCAAGAGTCTTTAGAGTAGGTCCAGTTGATCTAAAAGTTCATGTTGACTGCTCAGTCTAAACCATATTCATATGAAAATCGACACAACTAAACTCTTATGATTGATGATAGGGATTGGGTTTTCTAGTGATTTTCTCCTAGGTTATTCCATATACATATTTAGAGGAAGGGTAAGATTTATACTAGATTTTTTGGACCCTTTTATGTTTTAAAATGAATTAGAACAATGGATTATATGATTAAGCTTCCTCAGAGACACTAGTCTATGGATGATGACCTTATTGAATCTTAGCTTCCTCGGTATTATCCAAACCCATTATATGTTTTCCCACCTAATGAGGTTTAGATATATATTTATTCTTACATCAAGGAGTATCATGTACGTTTTGGGGATTAGATTTGGAAGAAACTATGAGGAAGGTCATTTTCTATTGTATGTGTGCTATGGAAGCATGGCTTAGTACAAAATGAGACATAGAAGCACTGAGACAATTTAGGAGCCCAATTTCTAGATCTTTTCTTAGGTGATACCTCTTTAACCTAATAAGGCCAACTCAATAACAAGATTCTTTAACTGGAGAGGTTGTAACAAGCCATATTTTCTCAATGTTAAGAACCATTGTTTAAAGTTAAATACCTTCTTTGACCTTGGTAAATGTTCCTTATGGCCTAAGGTTGGTTCTAGGAGAATCTAAGGATTTTTTGAATCCCAAAACTCTGAGAATTGGACAAACAGAGTGGGGCTCATAGTTTGTGTATGATTAGTACTATCCTTGTGGTGTAACTGTGTGGGGGAACTCTGTGTCCTAAAGCAGGATGCACATTTTGAATAAAACCAGATGAGCCTAGACACAAGCCCATGTGGGTTGTAGAGGGTTTAAGATAGTCCCATGCACTTGTATTGTACACAGTTTGGAGAACTATGCACCTTTCCTATGTGTGGTCCCTACTTATGGAGAGCATAGTGTATGATTGTCTCATAGTTTGGACAACTGTGCAAAAGAATCGTGAGACCCTGTCTAGATGGGTGATTTTATAGTTTTTTTCGCCAAATTTTGTAAAACATAAAACCCCCATCCTCCATTTATTTTGCATTGGATGGATCATCCTCCCTCTCCCACGAGCTTTAAATATTCTCAATTGATAAATCAAGGTATCTCATACATCTGAACTCCAAATGGATACCCATCAAAAAAATTTGAACCACATCAGTAAGCTCTCAATTCCAATTAATTCTTATCATAAGTTATCATCCCATACCATTCTCTATTTTTGGAAATGTTCATATTAATTTTAGTGTTTCAGATGGTTATTTTTCTTCTTCCAATCTAATTAATATATAAAGTTTATATTGGATGATGATTCGTCCATGGACCTACGGTAGGTGGTCTAGTTGTTTTCCCTTATTGGGATGATGTTTTTATAACTTCACCCTTATGCCACATGCTATCCATTACTGTTCATTACCTTTAAATGTGTTCTTTCAATTAAATTAATTTTATCATAATGTTAAACTCCCGTTGACACATTCTAAGTGTTTAGAAGATAATGAATTCATTCCTAGACACCCCTTTGGGTGTGACATATTATATGATCTATTTTATATAGTTGTTTAAATAAACCAAACACATTCTAAGTGTTCATTTTGTGTAAAAATGGAATTTACCCTATGTCTATTTTTTCATAGTTGATCAATTCACCTTAACATTTATTGGGTTTCACTGATTATGAATTTTGATGTCTTGATTAATTAAATGTATTGTTTAATTTCAATAGTAATGGGTGGAAATGCCATGCCTCATGCTATGTATTTATATAAAATGAATTATATGACTTGTAATTCAATTGGTTTTATAGGGATTGGGGATTATATATGAATTTGAGGTGATCCATCATGATATTACTATTATTATTACCATTATTCCAATGAAATTGGACGTGGGCTGATTGATAAGGGACCCATTGAGAATGATTTTTCATGCTCTCATACATAGGGCATTGAGCATGACATATATACCCATTATAATTGAATATAGAAAATGGGAATGGTGCCCCATGTTCCCTTACTTTAGGTGTTGGAAAGGAAGTCTCACCCCACATATCTTGAGAAATGAGCATGATGTATCACATTCATTATGATATTCAAGGAATTTATCCTTTACTGGAGCCTAAATATTGTTAGTCTAGTTATGGACCCTTGACATATGACCCAGGTATAAATGGAACCTAATATCCATGTATATAACTGCTTCATGTTTACCTATACAGTTTATATAGTTGTATATAGTGTATATCTATACTATATATATACACATAATTACTATATATATATACATGTATATTGATCATATTCTTCCATCGACCTTGGATGAAGCAAGTAGTACAAACCAGGTGTCCTTTGGGAACTTGAGCTGGCTAGTATTTGTTATTTATCATTGTTTATTATTTATTATACACGCGCACTTCTTATCTATGTAAAATGATTGGATTATTTCTAGATATCATTGGTGGTTTCCAAATAGGATTTTATCTCACACCTTACCTAGGCTTCCTTTATTATATATGTAGATTACATGTCTATAAGTATGTATAAGGGAAATATCCTTAATACAAATTCATGGATTTCTTTACATATAGAATGGATCATATGAGAAGAGGAATGATCATATTATCATGATTCAATAGAAGTATTCTTTTATCCTTTTTTAAATTTTTGTGTACCTTTTTGTATATGTATGCCCTATTTTCACCTTTTAGCATATCATTATTCCATGAAATCATTTTATAGGATTGATCCTCTAAGATTTTGGTATTTATTATAGTTTCTTGATTATTTATGTATCTGTTGTTTATTATTATATATTTTCTACTATTCCATTTGTTTATAAATTATTCCATAATTTCTGTTATATTTATTATATCCACTATGCCACTCTAATTTGAGGGTATAGTCTCTCCAATGTACCACCTTAAACCCTCCCAAAATGTCAGCGGCCTCTGGCATATAGGAATGTGTGTTTGAGGTCACGTGACCCACTATCTTAAGAAACATGTTATGAGGATACCAGGTTGGGATGTTACATTATGAATTATTCTAGAGAATAGTATTGAAATGATTAAAATATATTTATGTTATTAATGTATTTTAAATTTTTAATAATTGTATATTTAACAAAAACTCTTATGCAGTGTCGAAACATCACTTATGTAAGCGGTAGAATAGTCGAAGTAAATGATTTTAAAAATGATTAAATTGATGATATTTGGATAAAATAGAGACATGAATGTTTTCTAGTGTTACACATTATATTCAATAAGTAATTTTAATGTTAAAATTATAATTACATGATTATATAGATATTTTTAATGTTAGATTATGAAAATAACACTGAAAATGACTTTTAAGGGTATTCAATATTAAAAATATTTTATTAATGAATTAAAGATAAAAAAATTATTACCTTGAATCAATTGAAAGATAAATGATCATCAACATAAAACATGGTCTATTTATGAGACACTTTTGTTTTTAAAATTGAATTTGTGACCTAAAAGACTAAATATTGGTGAAAACACCATTGATTTTTTCTTATAAAATGAGACTCAATCTATCCTTTTGTAAGACACAAATGAATTTGTTTTTAACTTCAAACTATACCTAAATACCATTCCAAAATTCTGTTTACACATATTTAGTCCCATAGTGTGATCATAAACATCTCTTCCAAAGTCCTTATGTTCAATTGAAAGGAGGATATCAAAAAAATAGGTAACCATTTTAATCAAGTTTTTTAAGATTCATCCGTTTTCCAAATCCCCCAAATATCATATAAGAAAGTTAAAATAATGAAATAAGTGTTATTTTTATACATAAAATTTATTTTTATGATGAAATTACCATAATATACATCGGTTCCATTCTTTGGAAAATGAAGACGTTTCTCTTGCATATTTGTGGAGTACTGCCTCAAAAAATTTCATATTTCATTTTACATCATCGCATAAAATAGATGATTATATATATGAATTTATGAAATAAATTTCATATATATGGAATTATTATGATTCTAGAAATATAAATCTGTTTACAAATTCTTTCCTTTATATCCAATGGAAAATGAAACTGTCACTCCTAAACGATGTAATTCATTTTTATTTAACACCTTACATGGATGGTTATAAAAATTTATTTATTGAATAAATATGATATTTATAATATTATTAATATAATAATGAATTAATACTCACAATGGTGTGAACCATGGAAATATAAATTGTCTTGAATTTTTATAATAAAAATAAAGTACACAAACAATGAAGAATAGGGGAAATTAAAATATATGAAAAACAATTTCATCAATCACCTCATTTTATGGGTAACACCTCTTCCTAGAGAGGAACCATAACGTTTTTGGTTCCTTAACATTTTCCATTGCATTAGATATTGGATACTTCTTTCAATTCTCAATGACTAAACATGTTTATTGATCAGTTCAGTTCCACTGAAGTGATCTTTTACATAAGATTTATCATGATGTGACTCATCATTCTAAAAATAAACAATGATCTTCATTTCCAGTGGTCACACATCAAAAAAAATCATAAAGCTTGAAGAGCTGATAATGGAAAATTTCATTACTACTTGATATGTTTATAATACCATGTAGAGAGATTTTACCAATACCTCTCACCACATCAGCTGCAGTCTCATTCAGTGAGCCACCAGTAGCAAGGTCCTACGCTATTCGATGGACATAATGAAATGTAACTATAGGGATAAAATAAAAAAAATTACTACCCAATATATAATTTAGAGTAGATTCATGTAATTATACATTAGGATCTGAACCATTTGTTTCTAATTTAGAAATCTTCCTCGTTAGATCTATTAGTTTCCTATGGGTGATAAGATGAAAATAATACTCATCCACCACATTTTAATTCCATTTAATATTGGAGATGATTGATTATTACTTTGTATCATGACCATATTCCTATTTAATAGCCACCACGTGATCATAATATCCAGACAAGGTATCATAATGTGAAGGAACATCATCCTTCCTGCACATGGCCTCTTTAAAGGATACAATTGTCTGCACTACACCTTGCTTCTTTGGAGATGCACCAGAAGGGGGAATCCCCAATTGATAAAAAGTTTTAAAATTACCTTATATCTTTATACTAGAATAATTTTGAATTTATTACATTTTAAAAAATTTGGAATTGTAATATTTACATGAATAATTTTTAATAAATTTATTCTTTCTATGAAATTAAAACTTCTAAAAGTAGAATTTTTAATCCCTCTATGAAACTCAACACCACAAGATTCATGAAATATCCATGTAACTCCATAAAAATATAAAAAATATATTGAATCTTAAAAAAAACTATATTTAATGAACCATGACAAACGTTCAAGGACTAAAACCACAAAATCTAATCATGAATGGAAAACAGAACTGCCAACACCCAAATTTTGATTTTAATAAAGAATTATTAATAAATAGGTTATAATAAATAATAAATAAATGGTAAAATTTAAGATAAATATTTTTATTTAAATATAATATACTAATAATAAATATAAATTTATTATACGAGAGGTTAGAGAGAATCTGATCTAGTTTAAGCACAAGGTAAGGGAATTTTTATCTCAATTTCCTTTCATTACTTTATATCACTTCTCCATTGACTATATTATGTTATTTTTTATGACATATTTTTTTTTTATTTTTTATTCTAAATAGTTTTATATGGTTTCAATTTTTAATAGTATATATTCATTGATAGATTTCTACTTCAAATGATAAAATCAAGAATATTTATTTTATTCCCTCTTCAATGTCATACAATTTTTATTAAAAAATTATGATATTATAAAATCAATATATTCTATAAAATTATGTTTTGTTTTTTATGTTAATTACCAAAAACCATATCCTCTTCTATAAAATGAGTTACTAAATCATCATTCATGCGTAAAATAGACTAATGCCTCACGAACCTATGTCATTTATTTTCCATTACCATCTATCACAGATTGTTATAATGATGGGTTTAATATTTTGATATTATATTTATTTTATTATATTAAATTTTCAATTATTATATCACACACAAATTTATACATTCTATTATATTAGAATACGATAATATTTCTCTTGTGTACAACAGACTACCGCCTCCCAAAGTGATGCGATTCATTCAATCATTACATGGAAGGTAATAAGTATGTGTTTATGAAAATATCTGACATATATGAGATAAAAATTATTTTTTAATGATAATTTATTATTTAAATTTATTTCTTTATTTTCATATGGAAATGGAAATAATTTTAATGCATACATATGGCATATCGTCTCCATGAACAATATATTTAATTTTTGATTTCTAAATTTTATGGATCATTGTAAATACATATATAATGAATATATATAATATTTATATCATGAATTAATATTGGATATTATGGAACCATGATCAAATTAAGAGGACAAAAAAATAAAAACATATATGGAAAACAATGTTGTATTTACTTGAAACATGATTTTACCTAGGAATTGTTAATAAATAAGAAATAAATGGAATTAATAAATAACATATGGGATGATATATATGTGTTTGGTTATTTAAAAGATTAATAATAAACATAAATTTATTATAATGGTGGTTTGAATATGTATGAAGGAAGTTGAGACCTCAGGTAAGGGACTTGTGTCTAACATTTTACTATGTGATAAGCATGAAATATTACCCACCAATTTATTTTTACGGTGTTTATAATGACCATGAATTTATTTTATATAGATTATAATGAAAATAATTGTATATAAAAATCCATTTTAGGTTTAATATTTCATGGGGATTCTCTTTCAAGGTTACCTAATTGGTAAATATTTTACCAGGAAAGCTCAGCCGGAGACAATGTCCCTGACCATTTATTAAAATAGAAGAAATGTACACAAAGATAACAACACAATCCATGAAAACATATACATATCATATAAATATTTCCCATCTCTATAACCATGATCCATTGCTTCATCTATAGTAGATGACTCCCACTCTAAGCTGTCATATTATGCTATGGACTTGACATACTTCCTTCTGAGATTTAACTTTTCCAAATATAGGAGCTTGTCAGAGGACTGCACACCTTTTCCCGTGCTAGCATAGGACATAGTCATCATCAGTTTCAGTATAGAGGAATAATCCTTCCTTTTCTTCCTCCTTGGAGGATCAGTCCCAGCTTTCTTATTCCCCAACACATTCTTCTTATCTCCCAGAACAATCTCACTATAAGAGAGTTGGGTCCTGCCACTATTGTTCTCCTTTTCACTATCTGAAATATCTCCCCATTTTCCATAGGCATGCACTTCTTGGAAACAATTATTTTCTCCTCTCCCTTTCTCAAAATGACTATTAGTATCAATAATTGCAAGATATTTCATGTTTTCCTCACGATAATAGAGACTAGGATCAACATAAGGCTCCCTCTCCACTATCGCTTCCACTTCTCCTCCTATATTTGCGAAAACATCCCGGAGGACACCATCTTCAGCCATCTTTGGATCTTCAAGCAGCAGCGGAAACTCCTCAGATTCCATATTATCAAACTGTTTGCTGGTCACATGGGTACCCATATTCTTAGAACCCAAAGATGAATTACCAAATATGATTATTGTTTCTTACACTATAATTTTTGGGTTTATTCAATGGATAGAACCTGAAGGAACTATGTAATTGATTAGTGTTGTGGAAAATTTAATTATTTTACTCATAATCATAAAAAAATTATGGGATTTGAAATGAAAAATATTATTTCTTTTCCCAAAAATCTTTCTAAAGATATGAATCATTCTAGACTTGTAAATGATCAATGGAGGGAACAAAGGACTATTGAATCTTTTATGAGGAAACATCCACCTTCTTTCAGTGGTTCATTTTATCAAATAGTTACTAAATAATGTATTGGCACCACTAAAATGATATTTTCTATAATCAAGTGTCTAAAACAATATAAAAGTTCTTTTGGATGTCTATAATTTGGAAGGTAATGACCTTCAATGGTAGAATCTTATCAAGAATACGAGGCAACAAGAAGAAATTGGATACCAAGAATAATAAATGTTCAAGAAAATTTCACTACTAGAAAATGGACCTCTCCCCACAGTTTTCCCCAAAACCATGGGGATAGACCCCACCTATACCCACGGTTTTCCAAAACTGTGGGTATAGGTGAATTTTGAAGACCTATACCCACGGTTTTGGCAAATCATGGGTATAGGGGCGGTCTATCCCCACAGTTTTGGAAAACCATGGGGACAGGTCCAGAAAATTCACCTATACCCACGGTTTCCCAAAACCGTGGGTATAAGGGTACCTATCCCCACGGTTTTCCCCAAAACCATGGGGATAGGTCTGGGATAAAATGCCTATACCCACGGTTATGAAAAACCATGGGTATAGGTCACTTTTGTGTGCGCGGGAAATTTGTTTTTTCCGCGGGAAGGAATTTTTTTGGCGGGAACCCTATACCCACGATTCTTCCCTATATACCCACGGTTTTTATAACTATATTTAACTAAATATATAGATATATATACATATAGGTGAAGTTAGGCTGGTGGTGATACGCGGTGTTTCCAGCGTAGAGGTTGCAGGATCGAAACTCGGCGCCTGCATTATTTTAGGACTTATACCCACGGTTTTGAAACCATGGGTAAAAGCCGTTGACACCGTGGAAATTGGCTATGTTTTGGTGACATGGTGGAAGGACACCTATATCCACGGTTTGGGAAAACCATGGGTATAGGCTGGGGACGTATACCGACGCCGTTCTAGCCCACGGTTCCCAAAACCGTGGGTATAGGCCATACCCACGGTTTTGGGGGATATACCCACGGTTTTGAACCGTGGGTATAGTCCGTTTTTCCAGTAGTGTATTTTTAAATAATTATATTCAAAATATACTACATAAAATGATATAGAAGGAGTTAATTGAGCTAAAGGTAAAGGTTGATGGCTCAATTGATACCTATAAATAAACTTTTACAAGAAAGGCAAGGTATGCTTCTAGTATTATCATTCTACCTAAAAGTAAGGTTGATTGATTCTTCCATGTATTAAAACCAAGTCACCAAAGGGTGTTATGCATAAGTGTCTTAAGTAGGTATGAATAGATTATTTGATATACTATCAATGTGTAAGTGTTGGTCTGAGTTGAATATCATTATCATGTTTTTGATAAGAATAAAAATGCAATTTAAAATAAATTATAAAAACCATGGAGAGAAGAAGTTGATATTTACTTTATTCTAAATGTGTGGGAAGAATCATTGAAGGAATTTTATTAAGGGGACTAAAAAGTGTTTTATGTCTATAATGGAAGGACATAATGATATTTATTATCAATGAAATCTTAAGAAGTCATCAAACGATGCATATATAGAGAGAGAAAGATAGATTAAAAAAAACGTGCCACCCACTTTCTATTGTTTTCAATGAAAGTATTATTGAAAATATGCTTACCAATGAAAAATATGAATGTTAAGAATAATGATCAATGTCTACAACACATAAGAAAATATATAAAGGTAAATCTAGTACAACCACTTTTTCTAAAGAGGGGCGTGATAATGATGTGGTGAAAGTCCCACCAACCATCAACTCTAGTACTAATAAGGTATTATTTTAATATAGATATACCCATTATTTCATGTCTCAATAATTTTTTAAGTATATTAAGATGCCACCCAAATGATTAGGTGTACATAATAGTGAAAAAATATAATGGTTGGATGATCGCATCTCAAGTCTATGATTACTCTATAGTTGATTTTATTGGGAATATTCCTTTGATAAATATTTTAATTTTTCGATTAGTTTAATTTGATGTTATCTTAAGAATAAAACATCTTTATTTACATAAATATAACAAAACTTATCAAATAGGGGAGGCCATTTTTATATTCCAAACCAACATATGAATGTTTATCAATGTGATTATAAATATGAACTTCTGATAGAAATCATGACCATTATATGGGTCTTAATTCCTTTTTAAAAAGGGTTGGTTATCTCAAATGGATGGGGAGAAACTTGAAATAATTTATATGCCTATTATTCTAGAATATTTTATGTTTTTTCTTGAAGAGATTCATATAATTCCCCCAAAACATGAATTTGAGTTCTAAATAGAAATCATACCTGATGCAACACTAATTTCAACTACTCCCTATAGAGTATCCCTGATACCGTTGCTAGAAATGAAGAGGAAACTCTAAGAGAAACATGAAGAATGATTCTTTCGACCAACTGTGTCACCTTGGGGTGTACCTATTCTCTTTGTTAAAAAAATATGTACCAATGTGACTCTATATTGATTATTAGGAAGTGAAAAAGATCATAATTAAGAATAAATATCCACTTTCACATATTTATAACTTGTTTGATCAACTGTACCGAGTTCAATAGTTATCCTAGATTTACCATCACTCTAGATATCATCAATTTATGGTGAAGAATGATTATATAAAAAAGAAAATATTACATTCAATGTTTAGAGACTATGAATATATTGTGATTCCATTTGGTTTTACTAATTCCTCCTATACCATCATGAATTTAATGAATAGAGTCTTTCGAGATTACCTTAATCTTTTTCAGTATTCTTATAGATGATATTCATATCTTTTGTAATAGAAATGAAGATCATGAAGATAACTTGAGAGTTATACTAAAGCCCAAAGGAATGATAAATCATATGAAAAATACATATAGTTTTAATTTTGACTAAAAAAGGTTTCATTAATGAGTCATATAATTTCAAGGGAGGGCATATCGATAGATCCATCAAAGAAATAGGATATTGAGTATTGGACCAGACCAACTATGGTGACTGATAAACATATGTTTCTTTTTTTAGATGGATATTATTGATGATTTGTTGAGAAATTCTCCAAATTATCTAATCCACTCACCAAGTTAACCCATACGGGAGCCAAGTTCCTCTTTGTAGATGAATGTGAGGAAAATTTCAAGTAACTAAAGAGAATATATGTCAAAAATCCTATTATTACATTACTATATAGTGGATAAGAGTTTTTAATAAATAGTAACATATCCAAAAATGTATTACGATGTTTTTTTATGAAGAATGACATTGTTATAACTTATGTATTATGAAAATTGTAGATTCATGAAAAAAATTGCCATATCATGATTTGGAGTTTGGCGTAGTAAATTTTTCATTAAATATATGGATGACTTATGTTTATTTAAAAATAATGATATATATATATATTTCATAAATGTATAAGGTATATATTTACATTGAATGAGTTGAATATGCACCAGATAATATGGTTAGAGAAAATTAAATATTATGGCTCCTCTATACATTACCACCCCAGGGAACCAAACAAGGTTGATGTGGCTTGGTTCGAATGGATCATGAAATCATATACATGATGAGGATCATAAAAGATCCAATATTTCTTGATTTTCATTGGATGGATCTTGAAATATATAAGAAAGGGGATACATCTTATCTTTCCCAATTTAATGTTCAATAATATATTCATGTAATGATTAAATAGTCATAGAAGGAAGATATAGGGATTTAAAAGAATGATAGTAATGTTCATGAGTTTAACCTTGATCATAATGGAATGATAATATTCATGAACTTTGTATGCATTATATAAATACTATATTTGAAGATGGATTTGTTAGAAAAATCTCATAGTTCATATTTCCCTATTCATCCTGATAGTATAATGATGTAAAGATATTTGAAAGAGTATATATAGTGGGATGAAATGAAGAGAGATATCATAGTCTTTGTATATTAGAGCTTGGTATGTTAGAAATTTAAGCATGAGATAAAAACACGTCTAAGAGGATATTACATCCATTACCCATACTAGAATGGAAATGTAAAAAGTCACCATGGATTTTTTTCATTGGACTATCAAAAAACATATAAATGGAATAATGCTATATGGGTTGTAGTCGATTGCCTTATAAATTCAACACAATTCATAACTATTAGAAAAGATTTAAATTTGGTTAAGATTCCCCATATATATATTAAGAAAGTTGTATGGTTTCATGGAATACCACATTCCATTATTTATTTTTGGGATATGAGTATTACCACAATGTTTTGGAGAATTCTTCAGTAAACTCTTGATATAGAATTGAGTTTCAGTACTATGTATCATCATTAGAGAGATGGTTATACTGAGAGAACAATTAAAACCATAGAGTATATGTAGAGATCTTATCACATGGATTTCAAAGGTATTTACTGATCAACACCTTCCTCTAGTTGATTTTTCTTAAAACAATAGCTTTCAATAAAGAATTCATATGGCTTCTTATTAATCCCTTTATAAAAAGAAATATGTAGCTCCATCTTGTTGGAATGAAGTTGGAGAAAGAATTTTTTTGAGACTTGAGATAGCTAAATAAATGTTAGAGAAGGTTAGATCCATTTAACAACACATTAAGGTAGCTCAATGTCTACAGGAAAGTTATGTTTACAATCATCAGCAAGATATATAATTTTAAGTTTGTGGTAAGGTGTTTCTAGTAATTTATCTATGAAAGAAGAATAGGAGATTTGTGAAGCAAGGGAAAATAATCTCTTGGTATATCAGTACCCTTAATTTTTTAAATGATATCTTGATAGTGTCTTATAAATTTATTATTCTACCAAACCTCTCTTAAATCCACGATATTTTCTTGTATCTTCTCTTAGGAAGTACATACATGACCCTTAACATATACTAAACTCATGGTTCAGACTACTAGTGAAATATATTTATTAATGGGAACAACCATTGGTAAATATTCATCATATATAGAATGTTTTATGAAACAAGTTTAATCCCCAAGTCACAGTTCTTTGTAGAAACAAAAAATTTGATGATGTTAAGTAAATGATGAGGCATAAGTATCCTCTTTTTTTATATCATCGTAAAGAATTTCAAAGGAGGAATTTATTTTATGGGGGTAGAATGTAACACCATAAGTATTTATCTATTATTATTTAGGAATAAACTAAATTTAGTTGATATATTTCATTACATGAAACACTAAGTTATTCTTGCATTACATACAACATGAGGATAGCTTATGTTACAAACGATACTGAGTTTTAAGAAATCCGTGATATATTATTAATATTATTCCGACATGACCATTATAATCTATCCATTAAACAAAAATATATGAATAATAATAACTATTTTATAAATAATTAGTATAAGAGTGTTATATAAAGAAAACATAATGATAAAAAGGTACTAAATTTTTTGATAAAATCATTATATGTTCAAAAGTACTCTTTCGTCAAAATAATGTTTTAAAATTTATTTTTGAGAACAATTATAAAAAATAATTTTTATGAATCTTATATAAAATATTTTAAAAATAAAAAAAATTTAACCAAAATATCCAAATTATCTTAGGGTGAATTTTTGAGAATTTTTGAGAATTTTTAATTATTTTTGGATGAATAGTAAAAAATACCGAATTTTAATTCAAAACTATATTTTTAAACTATTTAAAAAGTTAAATAATATTTTAAATAAGGTTTAAAGTGAAATTAGTTATATTATATATCTATTCACCTAACTTATTTCATTATAATACATTTTATATTGAAATTGGATATAAAAACATTGTAAACTTTTGAACATTTTCTCTTTAAAAACCAAATTTCACATCATGTGTGTGAGATTAAATTTTTAGTTAAAATTTTACACTTCAATGAATAGAATTTATATAAATGGATTAAATTTTTTTTTTATTTTTTATTAACTTCAACTTAATTTATGTCATTAATGAATATTAAAAGCAGAAAAAATTATTTACGAAGGTTATGATAAAAAT
This sequence comes from Viscum album, assembly GCA_963277665.1. Classification (NCBI taxonomy): domain Eukaryota; kingdom Viridiplantae; phylum Streptophyta; class Magnoliopsida; order Santalales; family Viscaceae; genus Viscum; species Viscum album. The sequence goes on along the minus strand of OY728142.1, from coordinate 1,810,738,711 downwards.
GGGTTTACTGGGGGTTAAACTAAAAAGATAAGGGTTAACATGGGTTAAAAAATTATATAAAATATATTTTATGTGTATATTTAAATCCTATAATGTATAAGTTTCTCTAATAATTCATTTTTCATAATTTTAGAGGGATAAAAATATGGAAAAATCTTTCTCTTTTAAAAAACTTACAAGTGTGCCACTAACCTCACTTATAAAAGGCCACCCAGTCTTTTATCTTATTCAAACATTAAAAATCTTTTTGTTCAGAATATACATTAATAAATAAATTCAACAATTATATCCTATCATACTAGAAAGCTTACTTTGATAAACATTTCAACCCTAGAAGGTGTTTTGTGCAAACCTAAGGAGGTTACTTGTGGAACATGTAACGTTCTTCATGAAGCTTTTTTATTTCTTATCTTTCAAAACAAAATTAAATTATTTTCAAACCATACATATATTATATCCACATTATCATACATATATTTATATTTATTTATATTAATGTAATTACCTAATAAAATATCCTCTTCTGTCAAATGAGTTACAAAATCATCATTCGTGTGTACGACATACAACTGCCTCACGAACTGATGTCATTCATTTCCATTACCACTTCTCATGGATTTTTATAATGATAGATAAAATGTTTATATATTATGTTTATGATATTATTATAATTATTTAATTTTAATATCACAAATATCTTTACACTTTCCATTCTGTGGGAATGCAGTGACGTCTCTCATGTGTATGACAGACTACATCCTCATGAAGAGATAAGATTCATTCATGATTTACTTGGAAAGTAATAAGTATGTATTTAATGAAAATATAATAGATTTATAACAAAAAAATTATCTGCAAAAATAATATAATATTTACCTTCCTTTCTTTCTTTCTGTCGGGAAAATGGAAACAACATTTATGAATAAGTACAACCTACAATCTCCCTAGACTGTGTTGTTCATTTTCCATCACCAAAATTTATAAATCATTATAAACACATATATAAATAATATATATAATATTTATATCATGGTGAAAATTATTTATATTATGGAACCATTATCATATTAATAGGTCCAAAATAACATCAAATTAGAATATACATGAAAAAATAAATTATTAACTGAATCATGCTTTTAACAAGGAATAGTTATTAAACAGGAAATAAAAGGACATAAGTAACTAACATAAGGAATTATATACATAATTATGATTCTATAATATATTTATAATAAACATATATTCATTACACATGAAGTTCAAACATTTTACGATGATATTTGAGACTTAAAGTAAGGGATTTATGTTCAACTTATTTACTTTGCGAGTCACCTATCATATTAACCACCTATTTCTTTAATGTGATGTATATACTAACAATGAATGTATTTTATTACTATTATAATTTAAATTTTTGTTACTTACATTACCATTTTAGTATATCTATTTCATGGGTCTGTCGTTTCAAAGTTACGAATGTGGTGAGGATTTTATGTTACAATCTAATAATTTATCGATATTATTTATTATCATGTTTCTGATGATAAAATCTTATGATCAATCCCGAAAAAAATCACTAATTTTAATCTCCATTATTATAAAATTACATTCCATGTTTTCCATTCATTTTCCTCTATTTATGTACCCAATAGTTTAAAAGAATGTTTTTATGAAAAATCATCATTATTCCTCTTTTTGGTCGAAATCCAATTTCTTTCAAAACAATGTTTTTTAAAAATGTTTTAAAAAAAGTTTTAACTTTATAAAAAGAATTTATTAAGTATATCTTTACCAGTGTTTGACTTTTTATAAATTTTTTTGAATGTAATATTCATGTCATATTCTTAAAAATTCCCATTTGGATTTTACCTAAAATGTGAAAAGAATCATTTTTAATGAGTACAACATGGAAAAAATTTCTGGAAATCATGACCATTATTTTCTTTTACTATTACTTTATTTGATTTCAATGTTATTTTCAAAGAAAATTATTACCAATTTTTTTATAATTTTTTTTTTCTTAAAAGTGATTTTCAAAGATAAGTTATTTTCTTCATAAAATGTTCCAAATTATTTACCTTTAAAAATAATATTATATTTAAGATGAAATTAATTGCTGTAAACTATGATTTTTAGGGGATAATATCCAAGGATAACATTTTTATTCTTTATATTAATGGATTATGCTTATTGGGGGAGGAGGTATAATAAACCCATTTCTCTGCCACAGGTTTTACCAAAATGAATTTATTATGAAACTCGATTCTTTTCATGGGTTATGCTATGATGAAATGATGAAGTTATTATAAAACCTATATTTTACTCATGTTTTGATAAGATTAAATTGTTTTGAAACCCATATCATTTCATGGTTTATGAAATTATAAACGATTTAGGATTTTGTTTCCCACATATCTATGATTATTGTTATGAGATGCCTCGGAGCTACATCTCCCTCAAATTAATTGAGTAAATATTTATATCTTATGATATAGAAAAGACTAGAATGTGTAGTAAACCTAGTTCAGTAAGGGTATTTATCTACTATGAGGGTATTTATAGTGAACCTTGACTACTATAATAGTTTGTAAAGTAAACTCATTTCACTGTGATATCCTTGGTATTGAGCCTTGACTATTTTGGAAATGTTTTTCTATTCTTATGTGTATAAAAAAGGTCAATGTCTTATGATAATTTTATACTCTAATAGACCATGTTATTTCTTTCTCTTTTGATTCATGTCTTATGAACTTCTAATATTTATTCCATGACTGAGGATTTGGGTATTTGATATACATGGTATGGTTTTAAAATGTTATTATCATGTTCACATACCATTATTTTTATATTATGATTACATATATCCCTTTTTTAACTGTACTGAGTATATGGGGCCACCCTTTGTTATGTCTACTTTCCCTAGGATATGAAGAAATGTCTTATGTATGATATGTATAAAAATTGTGGTAGTTATGAAGAACATAGTGTGAGATGATATAGTTTAGCTATTGTAACAATCTGAGATTTTATGAGAATTATTATTTTTTAATTTCATTGATGTCTTTAGTTGTACGCTACAACAAAATTATCTTATATTATACACAACAACGTATTATCTTGCAGTATATGCAACACTATTCTTGGCTCGTGTTACAGACAATTTCAAGTTTGATTTGTGGAAATTATTCTACGCAACATTAATTATAGATTTTGTTTAATGTATAAATGAAATATGTTTTGATTATGTTATACACAACACCAAACAGAGCATTCACTATACGCAACCCTGACTTGGCTTGCATTACATGCAATGAAGACCTTCTTCGATTGTGTGTGTAGTGCGCAATACCGAGTTTCCCTAAACGAGATATTATTATAATATTATTATGAACTAGCCATTATGAATAGTAATACCCAATTTTCTATATTTTATAAATTTTATCTTTCAAAATGGACTTCATTTTTGGATTCAGAATATCGAAATTAGCCTAGGGTGAATTTTTGGTATTTTTCTGAAAACATTTATTTTTTGATGAATAGTGAAAACACTCGGTTACTATTTAAAAACCGACATTTTATTTAAATAATTATTTATTTTATTTAAATTTATTTTAGGTCAATATTGATACATAATACCTATATATGTTCAATGTAATTCATTGGAGTCATTTTATAATAATTCTAGATATATAAAAATTTTATTGAACTTTTCACCGTCTTTTACCCACCTCCTAGAAGAATTTGAAAATTTATAGAAAACATAATTATACCACTTCTGTGAGTAGAATTTTGAAAATTGGAGAGACATGGTTAATATAAAGGAGTAAAATGTGGTTTAATAAGATAAAAATAATTTTTGGTGAATAGTAACTTTTTACTTTTATTTACCACGGTTAAAAGTAAATAGGCTAATTAAGGGTAAAAATGATATTAATATTACCCTAAAAAATGTCCTAATTCTATTGGATAAGTGTAATTAGACCAAAAGCAACTTTAGGAATAAAATATTACCCTTTAGGTCCACTTGGATTAGATTAGGACACTTATTATTATTTTATTTAAAGAAGAGTTAAAATAGTTAAAATCAAAGTTTAATAACTGAAACATTTTTAATATAGGGTTATACATAAGATGAATACGACTATAAATATTCATTAGAAAGCTAAAAAGATTTCATACAAAATCGTATTTTATTTATAATTTTTAGACATTAAATAATCTAATTTATATATGACACAATAATGATGTAGTAATTACCTTATTAATTAAATATTAATGTAATTGATGTTATAAATACCGAAATAAATGTAATTTGAGACTTTTTATGTATTAAAATAATTTATTGGTTAATATGAAATGTTATTATTGACTTAATTAACTTTTTCAGAACTAGTCATGATGTTATGATTTTCAAAAAAATCAAGTACCAAATAGTGTCAAAATTGACATAAAATAGTTTTTAAAAGAAATATTATATTATTAATTGTTATTCTATTCCTAAAAATGTACGGTTTGTCCAAATGACTTGGATAAGGTTATATATATTAATAATGAACCACTTGGGGTTCTTTTGGCTTATTATAGTACGTTTATTAACCATATAGTGTAAGAAAACAAGAATACACAGTAAAAGTTAAATTATTTAACGTAGAGTTAAATCTAAATGATAAGGTTAAAATAGTAACCTAAACTTTTCTAAAACCTAATGGTTGAGTGGATTTCGACCCATCCACACTTTAGATTCGAAATAAATTAATTTGGAGCTATTTTAAACCAAATATGACTTTATTATAAAATAATATTTTATGTTTTTCCAAAGGTACCCCACTCCTCCCTTATAAAAAGGGAACCCCTTCCCTCTTCTATTCACACCCTTTTGAGCCTTAAAACTTGGAAAAACCCTAAAAATTACTCTTCTCAACCACTCTAGTTATATCATAGAGGTTCTGGTATTCTCAAAATACTAACTCTAGCGCCCTAAGAAGAAGTTTAAAGGAGGTGTGTCGAGGAAGAGGTAATCTCTTCTACCGACTCTTTCAAGTTTCTTTCTTCTTATACTTCCTATACTTTAGTTGTTTCATTATAAAGTAATAACATAAGTATTAATTACATAATTATTTTTTATAATAAATATGAAACAACCCTATTTCACCTTCTATCCATCCTACAGAAAATGAAATCACCACACGTGCGTACGTACGGAATACCGTCTCCACGCTGTGGTGTAATCAGTTTTTCAACCACCACCCTACATGGATGGGTATAATGGTGTAAAGAATAACTATATATTGTTATTATAACATCATAATGATTCTAAGGTATTATATCATCCACTACAATTCCATTAAATAAATATGGGAACGATATCATCGCTCGTGCATACGTATGGACTACCATCTCCACAACGCGATGAGATTCATTTTCCATGTTAACCATTCAAGAATGATTATAATTTATATATAATGAATAATAATTAAATATATGACATAATTAAGATACTGGAATTATGTATATATATGTATATATGTCATCTACTTACTTCCATTCAAGTCAATAAAGAAAGGAAAAAAGCGTTCATGCATACGTACGGCCTACCATCTCCATGAATGGTGTATTTCATTTCATTCATCTATCAATTATATATATAAATATATATATATGTATACTGAATATATATAATATATAAATAATGATTTACATTTTGGAAGTAACTAAATCATGATATAAGTAATAATAATATAGAGAACAACAAGTCCAAACAAGTACGATAAGTAACATGATTTTACCCAGAACACTTCTTTAACATGGAATTTACAAATGAACGGGTAATATAAAGTCATAAGTGAACCATATATGATTATCATTACAATGAATATTATTCTGTAATAAGTAGAAGTCATTATTTAAATCATTATACAGGAGGTTCAGATACATACCAAGCATATCAGACCTAATGTACGGGAGAAATTTTCCAATCTCATTTTTATCCGAGATTGTTTATTTGTAAGTATTTACTGGGGATATATTTATCATCCTTGTCCCTTTTTTCTAAAAATTATTTCATGTATTTTTAATGTCCTTTTTACCCATTTTTTAATTTTACTATATGGTATTTAAGGAATCTTTCTTTTACGAGGTACTTTTTGACTTTTCTGGCAAAAGTACGAGAAGAATGCTTTTTTAACTTATATGGCATGAATGGATTTTTACAGTTTCATATCGCCTAATTTTTAAGAAGCTCCCTCTACAAGTTTTAATGGTTATTTTGAATAAAATCCTTTTTTTAAAATTTCATGGCATTTTCAGAAAATAAAATTATTTTGAAGAAGAAAGCATATTTTCCTCAAGAATTCATTACAAGTGTTTTATCAAAACCATTTTCCATATCAGATGGAATTATTTAATATGTGTATGTTTCAAGTATAATTTCTCTATGATTTACATGGTTTCACTTTTATTATGATGAAATTATATCCATTTTTTTGTATGGATTATGTTATTATTGGATGATGTTTATGAAACACATTTTATACTTTGGGTAATGATGAGTGATTTATGTTCATGCTGTGGCACAAGTAAAACTGATTTCATTTTGAAATGGGTGGGACCTATATCTCCCTCCAATTCATTGGGTATATATTTATATCTCCTGAGATATACTTGGATGGAACGTTAAGTTAATCCAGTTTAGTGATACAGGACTGGAACGAGGAGTGAAATCGATTCCGAAAGGGACTTTGTCCACTAAGATGGTCTTGGCAGCTATAAGGCCCCAGCCTTAAACATTACATAATCTTGAGTTATTACAAGATTACACCTTGAGGATCTTTTCAGGTTTAGAGTTTTAGAGAATTAGATCATAAAACATGAATTACATTCCATATTTAAACAAAGTGGTTACATAAAAGATAGTATTCATTTTTCCCATCAATGGAAACATATTTAAAATAAAACATGGATTCTTTCTTGACACTTCCTTGACACTATCATCATATCATGTACCTTTCCCTTGAACTATGATAAAAATTTCAAAATCATGGGATGAGCATAAAAATATCTGTAAGGGATATAAAAATATAGAAAGGAAACATGGGTACATATATACATAAGAATGAAATCATACTTTACCCATAAAACATAAGTACTTTAACATACCTCATAAAATCATGAATAAATCATAGAAATCATAAGACATCAAGGTAACTTGAGACATTCATTAAATTCTTACGTAGGGAGTAACCCTCTTGGTTACGTTTGGAATACCCATCACAGTATATTCCCTAAATCTCTTAGAAGAAACCTTAACGTTTCAATCCTTCGCATTACCCAATGCATTGGATAGCTATATCGGGCTCACCCGCCCTTAGATTATCACTGAACCACCCGTCATTATAATAATTCCCATGAACCATAACATAATCGTATCACATAAGACATACATAAAGGAAACATAAAATTTCCACATTTCAATCACAAGATATCAATAAAACACATTGATATAATAAAAAAATTATGAAAACCATTTTCAATACCAAAATAAAAGAAAAGTAAAACAGGGTATTTATTTTTCTTTAAAAAAATGATATGGCTTGTAGAGGAAGCCGAAACTCAAATAATGGTCATGGCGGCGGAGAAGTCATTGTCGCCACATACGTACGATAAAAAAATTCCCTTTTGTCATTTAGTAAATGCTTCGTATAAAAAATATTCCTTTTGAATAAACGTAAAAGTCAAAGGGGTTTATACACCGTATAAAAGAAGGTTGTGTATAAAACAAAATATGCCTCAATGAAAGGAGATTTAGACGAAGTCCCATACCTCGGGTCCGACTTGACCCGATCGTTCTTTAACCTCCTAAATAATAAACTTGAGTTAATTTCTACTTGATTAATAATCTTTTTCAAGTTCATTATTCCTTTTTTATCACTTATTACCATGTCATGAACACTATGTAATTATTTAAGTTATTAACGGTCGTTTTAACGATCATTAGTAATAGAGTAAAAAATAAACTCTTTATAATTACAAGTTGTTCATGTAACCATTATATCCAGAGTTATACCCGTGATGTAGATATCATATATATCATATATATCCAGTATATATATGCATTTATAATATTACATAACGTTTAGAGGTAAGAAATTAAATGCACCGTTCATGGAGATGGTAAGCCGTACGTACGCATGAATGCTACTTTCCTTTCTATTTCGTATTTTATGAAATGGAATCATAATGATATATGGTATATTATAATTCCAGTATAATATCATATATAAAATCATTAATTACATCCTTTATATGTCCAACATATGGCATTAACGAATCAAATCACTTTGAGGGGGCGGTAGTCTGCACTTCCTAAAATGAAGATATCGCGTTTACCCATAATGGAAACCATAAAGGTATGCCATAAATGAAAAATAAAGAAGCATAAGTAAATAATAAAAATATTATATATCATATATAAATATAGTGACATCTTAATGTCCACCTTTTAAGGTGTTATATGAGTTTTGAACAATCATCGTTTCGTGAGACAGAAATTCTCCATCCACAGAAACAATATGTTATTTAGCCATTAGATGTAGGTGTGTATAAGTGTAGCTCAAATATTTCTTATAAAAACATCCTAGTATATTGAAGATACTGGAGTTGTTACAAAATAAATGAATAAAAAGAGTTTAGGGGGTTTTAGAATCAAAATAAAACAAAAGGACTCAAGTGAAGACATTACCTTAAAATCGGGTAACTCCCTTTGGTTAGAGGTCAAAGGCTTCCTTGGGAAGACTTCTGCCCAAAGTGATGCCTCTAAGAGTTAGAGAGGGATTCGGAGAGACAAAATGGGCAGGGTTTGGCCGTTCCAAAGGCTTTGGAAGTGTGGGTATGGAGGTAGAGGTGGAGGCCTTTTATAAGAGGAGAGGAGGGGCACTCTTGGAAAGTAAAGAAATGTTACTTTATTTTAAAATGACTTTCGGATTTAAACGGTACCACATTGATATTATTAGAGGATAAGATTATAAGGGTTCTAAATATACCCATACAATAGTGTTTTGACAAGTTTAGGTGTTAGATTTTACATTATATTTTCTTTTTATTTAATTCGTTAAATAATGAGGTAATCAATGCATCATCATGATGTCATAAATAATTTAATTTATTTAATGTCTAATTGTTTTTAAAAAAATACTATGATGTTGGAAATATTTGTATCTTTACAATGACTATTTATAGTAAAAAATTTGACTTTTATAACCCCATTTAAAAATTGTTTTAGTAAAATAACTCATGTTTGTGACATTTTTACTTTAACATTGAATTAAAAGATATTAATGTCATTTTCCTTCCAAATTGGCTCCATGGGATCCCCAAGTTGACCCATAGATTGTATTGGTCGGCCATGACACATCCAATAAGGGTAGTACATGTGTCAAGCTCATCTCATATTATTAAAACATTATTTTTATCATAAACTACACTAATTACCTCTAATCGTGATTAAGAACTTAAAAGATACTATTCACCAAAAAATTATTTTAATCTCATTGAACCAAATTTTACTTCATAATGAAAACCATGTATGTAGGATTTTTGAAAATCAAATCACAGAAGTGGAAAATTTTAATTTAAATGAAAAATCAGTTTCTTTAACTACCACTTAGTGGTTTCACTATTCATCAAAAATTGAAGTTTTTCAGAAAAATACCAAAAGATCACCCTAAGATACATTTGATATTCTGAATTCAAAAATGATATCTATTTTAAAAAATTAAAATCATATAAGTTACATTAATTAATTTAATAATTAATTCCCGCTGTCATGACAAATAGCGTATTTTTATGAAACAATAAGTATCAAAAGATTGACACTAGTTTAAGTCCAATTTCAAAGTGAAATTGATTCCAATGACCACCATTGTATTAAATGATAAAAATATATTCTAATTTCACTTTAAAAACAATTCAAAAGATAATCTAATCATATAAATAAATTAGATTAAAACAACGTTTTGAATTAAAATACCACAGTTTTCACTATTCATAAAAAAATGAACTTTATCGGGAAAATACCAAAAATTCACACAAAGTAAATTTTGATGTCCCAATCATAAAGAATAAGTTTATTTTGACAAACATAGCTTCTAAAATTGTCGAAAGATATATTTAAAAATGGATTTCCATTAAAAGGCAGTAAAACAATTTTAAAAATATTAGTGTATTCCATGCTTAAGATTGGATTTATTCTTATTTTATGCCTCTAAAACACTATCTAATTCATTAGTAGACATAGATAAAAATATATATTATTCATTACTTACTTGGGATGTTACATCCTTCCCCCCTTTAGAAAATTGCGTCCCCGCAATTTATTTACTTATCGAATAAGTGGGGGTATTTACCCCTCATTGCATTTTCAGATTCCCATGTTGCCTCTTCAATATGTGGTTTTTTCACAAAACCTTTACCTGATGAATCACCTTATTCCATAACACTTGCTCCCTGTGGTCAAGGATCTGAACCAGTTGTTCCTTATAATATAGGTTCTCTTCCAGCAGAACTACCTCTGGACTCAAAACATGAGATGGATCTGGCATGTACTTTATCAGCATCGAAACATGAAAAACATTGTGTACCTGAGATAAACTCAGAGGTAAAGCCACTCGGTATGCAACGGATCCAACTCTCTACAGAATTTCATATGGTCCAAGGAACATTGGACTCAGATTTACTTTCCTACCAAATCACATCACACTTTTCCATGGTGATACTTTGAGAAAAACATGATCACCTACCTCAAAAGAGAGATCCTTCCTCCTATAGTCCGCATAACTCTTCTGCCTACTCTGAGCTGTTCTAATGTGTTTCTGTATCAGCTAAACTTTTTCTTCCATCTCTTCTACCAATTCTGGTCACATCAGCTTCCTTTCACTCACTTCATCCCAAAAAGCTAGAGTTCGACACCGCTTCCCATATAACGCCTCAAATGGTGCCATCTATATACTGGAATGAAAACTGTTATTATAAGAAAACTCAACCAAAGAAAGATGTTGGTCCCAACTTCCCTGATAATCCATCGAACAAGAACGTAGCATAGCTTCCAAAGTCTGAATTGTTCGTTCTGACTATCCATCTGATTGAGGATGAAAAGTTTTACTAAAATTTAATTCAGTACCCAACGACTTCTGAAGGCCTTTACAAAAGTTAGAAGTGAACCTGGGATCACGGTCAGATACAATAGAGAGAGGAACTCCATGTAACCTGAATATTTCTTTAAGATACAAACGGGAAAGTTGATCTAGGAAAAAATTATCTCGTATAGCAAGGAAATGAGCAGATTTAGTCAAGCGATCAACAACAACCCAGATTGCATTATTACCTCAAGATGTTTTCGGTAATCCCACAACAAAGTCCATGATTATATTCTCCCATTTCCACTCTGGCACTAGTAAATGTTGAAGCATCCCTTTCGGTAACTGCCTCTCTTCTTTAACCTGTTGACATGTCAAACACTTCACAGTAAAATCAGCAATATCTCTTTTCATTCCATCCCACCAGTAATACTCCCGCAGATCTCTGTACATCTTAGTACTGCCAGGATGAACTGAAAACAGGGAACTATGAGCTTCACATAACAACTCTCTCTTCAACTGTGAATCACAAGGCACACACAATCTCTTCCCAAATCTCAAAACACAATCATTATCAATGTTGAATTCCGGAAACTTACCTTTCTGAACCAGCTCTACCTTTTTCTGCAACTCACTGTCTTGCTTTTGTGCTTGCTTGATTCTGTCTAATAGAGAAGATTTCACTGATACCTGAAACAAAACAGAAGAACATCCTTCACCAAAAACTTCTATTCCAAAGTTCATCAAATCCTTAACCAAAGGATCACATTCCAAACACAACATTGTTAATGAAGCATTACTTTTTCGACTCAAGGCATCAGCCACTTTATTTTCTTTTCTTAGATGGTAATGAATTGTATAATCATAATCCTTGATTAATTCTAGCCATATCCTCTATCTCATGTTCAATTCTTTCCGAGTGAATATATACTTTAAACTTTTGTGATCGGTATATATTTCACACTTTACTCCATACAAATGATGCCTCCAAATTTTTAGAGCGAAAACTATAGAAACTAATTCCAAATCATGTGTAGGGTAATTTACCTCATGAGTTTTCAACTGTCGTGAAGCATAAGCAATTACCTGATCATTCTGCATTAGGACACAACCAAGTCCTTTCAATGAAGCATCACTGTAAATAACAAACTCCCCATTCCTGGAAGGTAGTGCCAAAACTGGAACTTTCACCAATCTTCTTTTCAGTTCCTGAAAACAATCATCACATTCTTTTGTCCAAATAAACTTAACACCCTTCCGAGTTAGCTTAGTCATTGGACTAGATAAACGTGAAAAATTTCTAAAAAACCTTTAGTAAAATCCCGCCAAACCAAGGAAACTACGAATCTCTGTTACATTTGTGGGTCTTAGCCATTCTTCAATAACATTTGTTTTTGTAGGATCAACAGTTATCCCATCTTTAGAAAAAATGTGACCAAGGAAAGAAATTTGTTGCAACCAAAACTCACACTTGCTGAATTTCCCATAAAATTTCTTTTCTTTTAAGGTTTGCAAAATTACCCTTAAATGTCTTTCATGCTCCTCTTTAATTTTAGAAAACACCAAAATATCATCAATGAAAACCACCACAAACTTATCCAAGAACTCATGGAAAATTCTATTCATTAAGTCCATGAATACAGCAGGTGCATTGGTTATCCCAAAAAGAATTAGTAGAAATTCATAATGGCCATATCTTGTACGAAACACAGTCTTTAGAACGTCTTCTTCCTTTACCTTCAGCTGATGGTACCCCGATCTGAAGTCAATCTTTGAAAAATACTGAGCTCCCTGGAGCTGATCAAACAAATTATTAATATGAGGAAAAGGATATTTGTTCATAACAGTGATTTTATTCAAGGCTCTATAATCAATGAAAAGTCTCATTGAACCATCTTTCTTTTTAACAAATAAAACAGAAGAAACCCATGGTGATGTTCTAGGTCGAATGAAACCTTTCTCTAATAAATCTTGCAATTTCTCCTTCAACTCTAAAAGTTCAATTTGAGTCATTCGATAAGGGGGTTTTGAAATTGGCTTAGCATCAAGAACTATGTCTACAGTAAACTCAACTTCTCGATCAGGTATTATTCTAGGAAACTCATCAGGAAAAACATCAGGATACTCATTTACCACTGGCACATCATTAATCTGAACAGTTTCCTTGTTTTCAATGATGTGTTCAAGGTAACATTCATTTCCATCTTTTACATGTTTCTAATCCTCTTGATATGTTATCAACAGTAAGGGTTCATTCTTGTACACAAACTGAAAGTATTTCTGAAAAGAAACTTCTTTAGCTCTACAGTCAATCTTAGCATGGTAAATAGAGAGCCAATCCATACCCAGGATAACATCAAACTCTACTAGAGGTTAAACAATAAGGTTTGTAAGTAGGTTCTTTCCAAAGATAAGGATAAGAAGTTTCTTATAAATTCTTTTTGCCTCAACATTTCCCCCAGGTGTTTTTACCAAAAGTTAAGGAGTTATTTCTTGAGATGGTATTCCCATTTTACTAGAAATGTTTTCAGAGATGAAAGAATGTGTAGACCCTGAATGAAACAACACACTAGAATAATCTGAAAAAAGAAACAAAGTACCTGCTACAACTTCATTTCATGGCCCGACATTTGCTGAAGTAGTTGCAAAGGATTTCACCACCCCTTTATGCTTGTAGTCTAATAGCTTCCCATCACTCGAGCTCTTTGTCGGACACTCATTTTCATAGTGACCCATCTCATTGCACTTAAAACATTTCAGTAACTGTAAATCAAATTTGGTCTTCCCATCATCTTGATCATTTCAGTGCAATCCCGAGCCTTATGTCCCATCTTACCACATCAGTAGCACTTTCCAGAATTCAGAAGACATTCCCTAGCATGCCTTTTACCACATTTATCACAAACTGGAAACTTAGTTTTCTTACCATCAGACTTTTTTGAAGAATTCTTTCCTTTCTCCTGCTACCTCGGTATCTTCTTCTATTGGTTGTTATAGAACACTTGATCACCGACAAACTCCATTTCCACCTTCTCAACACATCGAACAAGCTTTTCATAACTGTTGAACTCATGAGAAGCTAAATCCCTTTGATATTTTGGCTTTAATCCTAAGTAAAAACGATTGATTTTACTATCAAGGTCTCGGATAAAATTTGGAGCATACCTTGCCAATCGAGTGAACCTTTCTTCATAGGCAGCCACTGAGTCTTCCTCTTGCCTCAATTCCAATAATTGATTTTCCATCCTAAGTCAAACAGCCTTAGGAAAATACTTCTCAAGAAACATACCTTTGAATTTATCCCAGTCAAGAGCATCAATCTCATCACTGTCCCTGATATTTTTAACCATCGACCACCACTGATCTGCTTCACCCTCCAAACGGTAAATAGAAAGACTAACCTTTTGATTGTCTGTACACCCCATGACATCAAAAATATTCTCCAGTGCTTTAACACACCCTTTAGCTAGCACATGGTCAGATTATCCTATGAATGATGGGGGATGTTGCCTCATGAAATGTTCCACCACTGACATGTTCCTCTGTGGTTGATCTGGATGATCTCGTGCATGGATACCACCACCATTTATCGCTTGAGTCAACTGTGCCATTACTGCAAAAAAATGTTCAGTTCCAATTCCGACAATCTCAGGATGCAGATTTGGAAAGTTATTTCCTTCTGTATTCCTTCTTAGCACTGCTTCCCGGTTTCCTCTGCGGAAAACCATTCTGAACAAACATGTCTTAGATGAAGCAACATGGTAATCTTCAAATGATATATCATTTCAATTTCACCATAATTTTTTTTTGGATAATCATTTAATAGAATTATAACTCCTAAAGTTATCTAAACCGACCTTTGATACCAACTATAAGGCCCCAGCCTTAAACATTACTTAATCTTGAGTTATTGCAATATTACACCTTGAGGATCTTTTCAGGTTTAGAGATTTAGAGAATTAGATCATAAAATATGAATTACATTCCACATTTAAACAAAGTGGTTACCTAAAGATAGTATTCATTTCCCCATCAATGGAAACATATTTATAATAAAACATGGATTCTTTCTTGACACTTCCTTGATACTATCATCATACCATATACCATTCCCTTGACATGTGAAAAAAAATTCAAAAACTTGGGATGAGCATAAAAAGCTCAGTAAGGGATATAAAAATATGGAAAGGAAACATGAGTACATATATACATAAGAATGAAATCATACATTACCCATAAAACATAAGTACTTTAAAATACCTCATAAAATCATGAATAAATCATAGAAATCATAAGACATAAAGGTAACTTGAGGCATTCATAACATTCTTACATAGGGAGTAACCCTCTTGGTTATGTTTGGAATAACCATCACAGTATATTCCCTAAATCTCTTCGGATAAGCCTTAATGTTTCACTCCTTTGCATTACCCAATGCATTGGAGAGCTATATTGGGCTCACCCGCCCATAGTTTATCATGGAACCACCCGTCTTCATAATAATTCCCAAGAACCATAACATAACCGTATCACATAAGACATACATAAAGGAAACATAACATTTCCATATTTCAATCACAAGATATCAATAAAACACATTAATATAATAAAAACATTATGAAAACCATTTTCAATACCAAAATAAAAGAAATGTAAAATAGGGTATTTATTTTTCATTAAAAAAACGGTATGGCTTGTAGAGGAAGCCGAAAATCAAATAATGGTCACGGCGGCAGAGAAGTCGTTGTCGCTGCATACGTATGACAAAAACATTCCCTTTTGTCATTTATTAAATGCTTCGTATAAAAAATATTCCATTTGAATAAATGTAAAAGTCAAAGTGGTTTATGCACCGTATAGAAGAAGGTTGTGTATAAAACAAAATATGACTCAATGAAAGGAGATTGAGACGAAGTCCCATACCTCGGGTCCGACTTGACTCGATCGTTCTTTAACCTCCTGAATAATATACTTGAGTTAATTTCTACTTGCTTAAGAACATTTTTCAAGTTCATTATTACTTTTATATCACTTATTACCATGTCATAAACACTATTTAATTATTTAAGTTATTAACGGTCATTTTACCGATCATTGGTACTTGAGTAAAAAATAAACTCTTTATAATTACAAGTTGTTCATGTATCCATTATATCCCGAGTTATACTCATGATGTAGATATCATATATATCATATATATCCAGTATATACATGCATTTATAATATAATATAACATTTAGAGGTAAGAAATGAAATGCACAGTTCATGGAGATGGTAAGCCGTACGAACGCATGAACACTATTTTCTTTTCTATTTCATATTTTATGAAATTGAATCATAATGATATAATGGTATATTATAATTCCAGTATAATATCAAATATAAAATCATTAATTACATCCTTTATATATCCCACACCTGTCATTAACGAATAAAATTACTTTGAGGGGGTGGTAGTTCGCACTTCCTAAAATGAAGATATCGGGTTTACCCATAATGGAAACCATAAAGGTATGCCATAAATTAAAAATACAAAAGATTAAGTAAAATATAAACATATTATATATCAAATATAAATATAGTTATATCTTAATGTTCACCTTTGAAGGTGTTATATGAGTGTTGAACAATCATCGTTTCGTGAGGCAGAAATTTGCCATCCACGGAAATAGTATGTTATTTCGCCATTAGATGTAGGTTTGTGGAATTTTAGATCTAATATTTCTTATAACAAAATACTAGTATATTTAAGATACTTTATTTTTTACAAAAGAAATGAATAAAAAGAGTTTAGGGGTTGGAGAAGCAATATAAAACAAAAGGACTAAAGCGAAGACATTACCTTAAAATCGGGTAACTCCCTTTGGTTTGAGCTCAAAGGATTTCTTCGGAAGACTTATGCCCAAAGTGAGGCTTCTAAGAGTTAGAGAGGGATTTTTAGAGACAAAATGGGCAGGTTTTGGCCGATCCAAATGCTTTGGAAGTGTGGGTAAAGAGGTAGAGGTGGGGGCCTTTTATAAGAGGAGAGGAGGGGCACTCTTGGAAAGTAAAGAAATGTTACTTTATTTTAAAATGATTTTCGGATTTAAAAGGTCCCAAATTGATATAATTAGAGGATAAAGTTATAAGGGTTCTAAATATACCCAAAAAATTGGTTTTTGACAAGTGTAGGTCTTATATTTTACATTATCTTTTCATTTTATTTAAATCGTTAAATAATGAGGTAATCGATGCATCATCATTATTTCATAAATAATTTAATTTATTTAATGTCTAAAAATTATAAAACAAATACTATGATGTAGGAAATCGTTTTATCTTTCCAATGACTATTTATAGTAAAAATATGACTTTTATAACCCAATGTAAAAATTGTTTTAGTAAAATAACTCATGTTTGTGACATTTTTACTTTAACATTGAATTAAAAGATATTAATGTCATTTTGCTTCCAAAGTGGATACATGGCGTCCCCAAGTTGACCCATGGATTTTCTTGCTCGGCCATGACACATAAAATAAGGGTAGGAAATGTTTCAAGCTCATCTCATATTATTAAAACATTATTTTTACCTTAAACTACACTAATTACCTCTAATCGTGATTAAGAACTTAAAAGTTACTATTTACCAAAAAATTATTTTAATCTTATTGAACCACATTTTACTTCTTAATGACAACCATTTATGTCTGATTTTTGAAAATCAAATCACAGAATTGGAAAAGTTTCATTTAAACGAAAAATCAGTTTCTTTAACTACCACTTAGTGGTTTCACTATTCAACAAAAATTGAAGTTTTTCAAAAAAATACAAAAACATCACCCTAAGCTATATTTGATATTCCGAATTCAAAAATTATGTCTATTTTACAAAATTAAAATCATATAAGTTACATTAATTAATTTAATAATTAATTCCCATTGTCATGACAAATAGCATGTTT
Organism: Viscum album; assembly: GCA_963277665.1. Classification (NCBI taxonomy): domain Eukaryota; kingdom Viridiplantae; phylum Streptophyta; class Magnoliopsida; order Santalales; family Viscaceae; genus Viscum; species Viscum album. The sequence goes on along the minus strand of OY728142.1, from coordinate 1,810,720,640 downwards.
TTATGAAACAATAAGTATCAAAAGATTGACACTCGTTTAAGTCCAATTTCAAAGTGAAATTGATTCTAATGACCACCATTGGATTAAATGGTAAAAAAATATTCTAATTTCACTTTAAAACCAATTCAAAAGATAATATAATCATATAAATAAATTATATTAAAATTAGGTTTTGAATTAAAATACCACATTTTTCACTATTCATAACAAAATGAACTTTATCAGGAAAATACCAAAAATTCACACAGAGTAAATTTTGATGTACCAATCATAAAGAATAAGTGTATTTTGACAAACATAGCTAATAAAATTGTCAAAATATAGATTTAAAAATGATTTTCCATTAAAAGGCAGTAAAACAATCTTAAAAATATTAGTGTATTCCATGATTAAGATTGGATTTATTCTCATTTTAAGCCTCTAAAACACTATCTAATTCATTAGTAGACATAGATAAAAATATCCATTATTCATTAATTACTTGGGATGTTACAGCAACAATTCCTTGGCGACCATGGAAATCATATCATGTGCTTAATGTTTTTCCATATTTAAAAGTTTTATTTCCAAGCTATTTTATCATGATTGATGTTACTTTACGATATATGCCTTACATACTTCCAAGATTTATTTCTTTGCTCAAGATTTTGATGTTTAGATTTTATGTTCAAGTTTTTGTATCAAATTTTTATAGATTGTTATATGTTCTCTATGTTTACCCTTACTGAGCATTTGAGATCACCCTTTTTAATTTTTCTTTTCCCCAGGATTTAAAGAAAGGTTTTAGGTAAGAAAATAAAGATGAAGATATTTATGGGAGATGTTGAACATCTTTAACCATGATTAAAATATTATGTTCCATTTTTCCAGTGACACTAAACTATTACGGTCCTTTGGTGTTTGTTTTTGTATTGTATTAAGTATTCTACAAAAGTAATGTAATGTCCATGTACATCAAGGTTTGGGTCTCTACAGTTGGTATAAGAGGCGAAGGTTTAGTTAACCTTTGGAAACTAGGATGCGAAAACTTTTGTGAAATCCCTAGAGATATTTCTAAGGTGTTTCTAGGGATGTCCCAAAGGATAAGTATATGTATAGGTTATAGTCCTAGAATTATGGTAACGATCTTAGAATTAATCCTAAGATGTTAGATATTGAAGGTACTCCCCCTTTATTGTGTTGTTTTCCATAACATGATTTTTTCCTCTCACACTATTCTTTTTGGGTTTTAGAAAATGGCTGGTAACTAGTAGATTCACGATAATGGAAGATATGGTGGACAATGGAATGATATTTTTCATGAGAAACCAAATGAAACGGGATTTGGAAGTCCAAACATCGTTATTGTGCCTAATAATCACTCTCATAAGATGATCAATAATCTCAACTTTGGTAAGTTTCCTGACTCAGCTAATAATAGAAAGTAGTAGTTTCATGATGATCAAAGAGGAAAGAAAGTTCAATTTCTCTCATGTAAATCATGTGGGGAAAGGAATCATGGAGAATGTTTCAAAGGAACTGGAAGATGTTTTGGGTGCAGAAAAGAAGGGCACAAATACAGTAAGTGCAAAGGAAAAGGTTCAGTTAACACCATGGAAAAGGATAATAGTATTTCTACGACATCAAAAATGATTAGATGTTTTAAATGTGGAATGTATGTGCATTATGAAAACCAATTACCTAAGAGAAAATCTTATGAAGAGAATCAGTATAGTCATATGGGTATTATTTATGTAGATGATGATTAGGAGACTATAAATGATATATGAGATAAAAGAAGTGTTGAAGCTTGGTCAATATTTAAGAAGGTAATAGAATGATTTATGTTTATCAAGAGTTATGTTTTATAGTTAATGGTACTATGGAATAAAGAATCATCTAAGGATTGTTACACTATTGTTTTTCCTAAATTATTTGAAAGTATATGTTGAATGGTACCGGTAACCATGGAAGGTTAATTCATATATTTTTGGAAACTAGATGATATGCGCATAATGAAGGGATAAGGAGATAATGAGATCTTTTATAGTATTGATGAGCTCAAGGATGATATAAGGAGAATGTGATATCATGGTTTAAGTATATATGAATTTTTGGATTTTGGTATGTGAAAAGTGTTATCTTTTGACAACATTCAAGTTTTCACTAATGTTCAATGGGTATTCATTTTTTAAGAGAATACATGATTAAGGTATTCACATATTTGGAATGTGACCAAAAAGATATATCTTATATGGGGGATAAATGATGGTAATCTCATGAATGGTTGATGAAATTTATAGTAATCATTTTCTTTATACTATAAGATTGGACATAATTATTTTCGATAAGTCTAAATGTTGGAATGGACATCATATATTATTGGTTAAGTATATAACTTTTTATTTTTGAAATGTTATGATAGTATAGTTTTAGAAAAAGGACAACCTGTAGAACATGCGACAACCCGTCGCGTCAGACAAGGCTGCGGGAATCGAACCAACAACCGAAGTGTGACAGGCCTTTATCACCTACCACTGGCCTACAGGAAGTCCCTAGTCAGTAGAAACTAGTTTTATTATATTAAGCGGTATGGTGGATGAAGTATAAGTCCATTTTTGGAACCATATACGATTAATCTCACCATAGATGGACTTATATATATATATCTTTTGCTAACCTTATGTTTGAGATAGATGGAATGACCTATCATTCTATCGCATGATCTGTTAACACTTCACGAAAGACAAATTCAACTTCATTTCTTTAAGAGATGATGTTGAAATTGTTTAAGGAACAAACAACGATGATATTGTACTGAAATAATGTAAGTATTTCTTCTAATTAAAATTATTCAACTTTAGGGAAATGACCTTGAAAACCAAAAACGTTGTCCATGTTCCCTTATATCCGATGAATTAGATGAAACCTTAGATCATCACAAATTTATGGCTTTGTGATTGTTGGCTTTTTCATAGCCATGTTCTCTACCACTCTTCATCAGAAGTTGATTGATAGATTTTCTCTTCCATATCCATATTTTCACCTATGTTCTCCTATGTGGAAACCCAGTGATTAGTTAATTTGGTTAACCATTATGTTTCGTACTTTAGTTTTTAAAGATAAGTTTTGGTATTCCTTTTTACGATGTGGGTTTCTATTAAAGAAACTTTCATGTAGTAAACCATTTATAACCCCGACGAATTTTGAGGGCAAAACTCATTTTAAAGGGGGTAGAATGTAACAACCCGAGATTTTATGAGAATTATTCTTTTAAATTTCATTGATGTCTTGTGTTGTACGCTACACCAAAATTATCTTATATTATATGCCACACTGTATTAGCTTGTAGTATACACAACACTACTCTTGGCTCGTGTTACACACAATTTCAAGTTCGTTTTGTGGAAATTATTCTACGCAAAATTATGTATAGATTTTGTTTAATTTATAAATGAAATAAGTTTTGATTATGTTATAAGAAACACCAAATAGAACTTTCACTACACGCAGCCCTGACTTGGATTAAATTACACGCAATCATGACCTTCCTTGATAGCGTGTGTAGTACGCAATACCGAGTTTCACTAAACGAGATATTATTATAATATTATTATGAACTAGCCGTTATGAATATTAATACCCACTTTTTGAAATTTTATAAATTTTATCTTTCAAAATGGACTTTATTTTTGGATTCAGAATATCGAAATTAGCCAAGGGTGAATTTTTGGTATTTTTCTGAAAACTTTCAATTTTTGATGAATAGTGAAAACACTAGGTTACTATTTAAAAACCGACTTTTTATTTAAATAAGTATTTAGTTTATTAAAATTTATTTTAGGTCAAAATTGATACATAATACCTATATATGTTCAATGTAATTCATTGGAGTCATTTTATAATAATTTTAGATATATAAAAATTTTATTATATTTTCACCGTCTTTTACCCACCTCCTAGAAGAATTTAAAAATTTACATAAAACTTAATTTTACCACTTCTGTGAGTGGAATTTAAAAAATCCGAGAGACAGAGTTAATATCAAGGAGTAAAATGTGGTTCAATAAGATAAAAATAATTTTTGGTGAATAGTAACTTTTTACTTTTATTTACCACTGTTAAAAGTAAATAGGGTAATTAAGGGTAAAAATGATATTACTATTACCCTAAGACATGTCCTAGTTTTATTGGATAAGTGTAATTCGACCATAAATAACCTTAGGAATAAAATATTACCCTTTAGGACCACTTGGATTAGATTAGGACACTTATTATTATTTTATTTAAAGACGAGTTAAAATAGTTAAAATCAATGTTTAATAACTCAAACATTTTTAATATAGGGATATAAATAAGATAAATTCGACTATAAATATTAATTAGAAAGCTAAAAATATTTCTGACATAATGGTATTTTATTTATAATTTTTTGACATTAAATAATCTAATTTATTTATGACACAATGATGATGCAGTAATTACCTTATTAAGGAAATATTAACATAATTGATGTTATAAATACCCAAATAAATGTAATTTGATACTTTTTATGAATTAAACTAATTATATAGGTTAATGTGACATGTTATTATTGACTTAATTAACTTTTTTCTAACTAATCGTGATGTTATTATTTTCACCAAAATCAAGTACCAAATAGGGTCAAAATTGACATAAAATAGTTTTTAAAACAAATATTATATTATTAATTTTTATTCTATTCCTAAAAATATAAGGTTCATAAAAATGACTTATATAAGGTTATATATATTAATAATGAACCACTTGGGGTTCTTTTGTCTTGTTATAGTAATTTTATTAACCATATATTGTAAGAAAACAAGAATACATGGTAAAAGTTAAATTATTTAAAGTAGAGTTAAATCTAAATGATAAGTTTAAAATAGTGACCTAAACTTGCCTAAAACCTATTGGTTGAGAGGATTGAGACCCATACCCACTTTATATTCGAAATAAAGCAATTTGGATCTATTATAAACCGAATATGACTTTATTATAATATAATAATTTATGTTTTTTCAAAGGTGCCCCTCTCATCCCTTATAAAAAGGTCACCCCTTACCTCTTCTATTCACACCCTTTTGAGCCTTGAAAATACTCCAACCCTACCAATTACTCTTCTAAACCACTATAATTATTTTATAGAGGTTCTGGTATTCTCAAAATACCAACTCTAGTCCCTTAAGAAGAAGTTTAAAGGAGGTGCGTCGAGGAAGAGGTAATCTCTTCTATGGACTGTTTCATGTTTCTTTCTTCTTCTACATACTCTTATTTAGTTGTTTAATTATAAATTAATTACATAAGTATTACTTACATACTGATATGATATTATAAATATTAAACAACCCAATTTCACCTTCTATCCATCCTACGGAAAATGAAATCACCACACGTGCGTATATACGGAATACCGTCTCCACGCCGTGGTGTAATCAGGTTTTCCACCACCACTTTACTTGGATGGGTATAATGGTGTAAAGAATAACTATATATTATTATTATAACATCATACTAATTATAAGGTATTATATCATCCAATAAAATTCCATTCAATAAATATGGGAATGATATCATCGCTTGTGCGTACGTACGGATTACCGTCTCCACAACGCGATGAGATTCATTCTCTATGTTAACTATTCAAGAATGATTATAAAGTATATATTATGAATAATAATGAATTATATGACATATTTAAGATACTGGATTTATATATATATATATGTATATATGTCATCTACTTACTTCTATTCAAGTCAATAATGAAAGGAAAACAACGTTCATCAGTACGTATAGCCTACCGTCTCCATGAACGGTGTATTTCATTTCATTATTTTATCAATTATATATATATATACTGAATATATATGATATTTAAATAATTATTTACATTATTTAGGTAATTAAATCATGATATAATTAATAATAATATCAATAACAACAAGTCCAAACACGTACGATAAATAAAATGATTTTACCCAAAATGCTGCTTTAACATGGAATTTACAAAAGAACGGGTAATATAAAGTCATAAGTGAACCATATATGATTATAATTACAATTAATATGATTCTATAATAATTAAATGAAATTATTTAAATCATTATACAGGAGGTTCGGATATGTACGAAGCATATCGGGCCTAAGGTAAGGGATAACTTTTCCAATCTCAGTTTTATCCGAGATTATTTATTCGTAAGTATTTACTGGGGATATATTTATCATCCATGTCCCTGTTTTCTAAAAATGGTTTCATGTATGTTTAAAGTACTTTTTACCCATTTTTTAATTTTACTAAATTTTATTTAAGGAATCTTTCATTTACGAGGAACTTTTTGAATTTTCTGGAAAAAGTACGAGAAGAATGTTTTTTAACATATACGGCATGAACGGATTTTTACGGTTTCATATCGCCTAATTTTCAAGAAGCTTCCTCTACAAGTTTTCATGGTTATTTTGAATAAAATCCTTTTCTTTTAATATTTCATGTAATTTTGAGAAAATAAAATTATTTTGAAGAAGAAAGGATATTTTCCTCAAGAATTCATTTCAAGTGTTTTACCAAAACCATTTCCCATATAAGATGGAATTATTTTATATGTGTAGGTTTCAAGTATAATTTCTCTATGATTTACATGGTTTCACTTTTCTTATGATCAAATGATATCCATTTTTTTATGGATTAAGTTATGATGGGATGATGTTTATGATTCCCATTTTATACTTTGGGTTATGATGAATGATTTATGTTCATGTTGTGGCACAAGTAAGAATGATTTCATTATGAGATGTGTGGGACCTATATATTCCTCCAATGAATTGGGTAATGATTTATATCTAATGATATATACATGGCTGGAACAGTATGTTAATCCGGTTCAGTGATACAGGACTGGAACGAGGAGTGAACTCGATTCAGAAAGGGACTTTGTCCACTAAGATGGTCTTGGAAGCAATGCCTTGGCTACTATGGAAATAATATCATGTGATTAATGTTTTCACACAATTAAATGTTTTATTTCCAAGGTATTTTATCATGATTGATGTTCCATTATGATATATTCCATACATACTTCCAAGATTTATGTCTTTGCTCAAGATTTTGATGTCCATATTTTATGTTCATGTTTTTTCATTCAAATGTTTATGGATTGTTTTATGTTCTCTATGTTTACCCTTACTGAACATTTGAGCTCACCCTTTTTATTTTTTCTTTTCCCCAGGATTTAAATAAATGTTTTAGGAAAGAAAACAAAATGGGAAGATCTTTTTGGGTGCTAAACATCTTTCACCATGATTAGAAGATTATATTCCATGTTTCCAAAGACACTAAACTATTACGGTCCTTTGGTTTCTTTTTTTGTCATGCATTTAGTATTCCGAAAAAGTAATGTAATTTCCATGTACGTCAAGCTTTGGGTCTCTACACCTAAGTTCCATATGTTTTTATTTCCAAGTTTACATTGTCACTATACCTCTATGATACTCTAGTGTGTGTTTGTATAATGTAATAAATGTTCCAATAATTTATTTAAATATATGTATTATAATCTTGGGTTGATATATAAAACAGTACAAGAATAATTCTATCTACCATAACTTTTAAAAATGTAGTTTAATTTTTTTTCAATTAAATTTAATTATTACAAAAGCTAATTAATACCTAAAATAGAATATCAAAATCCATCCAATGATCATCAAGAAATTACTTCAAAAAATATTTTCCCAGAATATACTAATTTTTAGTTATATATATATATATTACGAAAGACAACCAACAACATATATCCATGTCAATGGTGTTAAAATTCTTAAAGTTGTAATCAGAATATAAAAATATCAATTTAAAAAAACCTACTCAAACTAGAATTGTGATAATCAGGGTGAAACCCAAGGGATTGTGGGTGAATATAAATTGTATTATTTAAAACTTATTTAATTGAAAATAAGGACAGAAAGTGATGATGAAAAAATTTGGCAATGTGTAATGAATGAAAATTTAAATATAAGTGATTAAAGGGAGGTTGGTGTGTAATGTTTGAGGTTTTAGAACATAATACTAAAGGTTTGTGTGTAGGAGGAATTATAATATATAGATTGTTAATAAAAATGATGAAGCTTATTGAAATGATAATTCTCTAGAAAATGGGTTCAATAAGACTTGCTATTGGAAACCATTTATGGAATAAATTTTCATAAAACTATAAATTTCTATCATATATGTCCCATTACTCACTTTTTTAATTTATTATATTTCTTGAATGTTTTAAAACTATATTAATGATGGATTTTTTCTTTTTAATAATCATTCTAAATACAAAGAAAATTGACGGAAGGAAACTCTCATGATGAACATAAATAAAATTTGAAGAAAGAAGCCAAGAATAAGAAAATGTTAATTAGGAACAGTTATTGATTCTCCCATAAGATTATACTTACAATTTATGTTTATAAAATATAAGGAAAACATGGGGAAAAGGAAATATAAATTAAACTAGAAATAGATAAGGGTGAAGAAGAAAACTTCTCTTTCTTGGGTGGAACTCTACCCCTACCCAAATCACGATTCCTTTATCATTAAAGTATTTCCAAAGCCTCAAAATCCTACCCTAGACTTCAAAATTCAGTCTTAGGTTTTGTAATATTTGGTACCTATAGTGATTTAACTTTTTCTTCATGAATACTGCATCACTTATAATATGAACAACATAATAATGATATAATCCTGGATCCAAAGGATTAGTATCTTAAAAAAATTAATCTCATACAACACTTGAACCTAATAAAACATACAAATATATTTAAATCTTTCATCTTTAACATTCTAAAATCTTGTGTTCTCATTTACACTTGTAATCACCTATGTATATTCTTAAAATAAATGGGAGTTCTAATGTATAGTAGGGGGAGGAATAAGGGACATTAATCAATAGTTTATTGGTGGGAATAATCAGCATAATTAGATCATAAGCATGAGACCATCATAATAATCATGTGGTAAAATTTTGATAAGGAATGGAATGTGTAGTGCATATAATAATGAAACATCATAACATAGTGGTAAAATACAACACATAGTTGTGAACAAAGTTAGTATCATATCCATGCATAACATATGTGCACAAATCATAACAACATCATTGTGAACAAATATAGAATCATGTTTATGAATAATACACATTATCTCATGAGATATATCATATTAACCAATTAATTGGAGGGATATATAATTTCATTCCCTCCTGTCATAATATATAATTCTCATAGTCATGCATGCAACATGGAAAAATTTTAATCATAGTTATTAAATACCCCATGGAAAAGAATGTTTTTCCCCAAGAAATTCACATTTAATTTTTCATGGAATAACCCTTAGGATTACCAAATAAATAAGTGACAAAAAACATCAGAAAAAATACCATTATACTTTGAATAAGATACAACTTAAGGGAGGTTAAATATGTGTTTTGAAATAATAGTCATTTGAAAAATCAATGAGATTGGATAATAAATAAATCAGGCATGGTAGAAAAATTTATATTCCTAAAAAGAAAAATTTAATTATTTTAGAAATATAAATTTATGATATTGGAGGAATATCAATAATTGAAATAGTATATTGAAATTATAAATATCACATGAACATAATTTTTAATAGGTTCATGTTTGAAAATTCAAATAGTATATGAAATTAGAATATGAAAATTAAATAAAAGGTTGAAAAAACATTATATATTTCTTATAGTTATTCCTTATCTAAGAACCTTAAAATTATAAAATATTTCAGTTTGATTAAATTGGAAATTCTATAAGAATTATAAGATTCTTAATAGAGTGGATTTAGGAATAATTGTTTCTTTAGTATGTGAGGGGTTGTATGTTTCCAAGGGGATGGATCAAGTTTATTTATAATTTAGAAGAGGGGTATATTTGAAATAAAATATTGAATGGAATACTTAATTGAAGGTAAAGATTATAAAATTGATATTTTGACATAATGAATCATAAATAAATAAAATATAATTATTTTATGACTTTAAACCGCTTTATCATTCGAATTCAACATTTTATTAGAAAAGAAAGTGGAAAAATGAAAAATAGTTCTTTTTAATGGAATTATTTTCCGTTTAGACCTTGGAAAATAATTTTTAGGTGTGTAAATAATGTTTATTATATTAATGGCACATTTTCAAAATTAAAACTGTATTTTTTTACTATTCACTTGAAATTTGAAGTATTTATAGACAATTCCCAAAAAATCATCATTTGGAAATTTTGAAATTATGATTTAAAAAATGAAGCATTTAAAAAATAATAATTTTATAACTTAGGTTATTTTAATTTTTAATAAAAAAATTATTGTTTTTTACAATATCCCTTAAAATACAGTTTATTAAAAACATGGTTATATTTTCTTTGAGGTTTTAATCGAGATATTTATTTATTGAAGTATAATATTTGTTTTTACAGAAATTACTAATGATAAATATTATTTATAATATATATTATTATTTTAATGTTATATTAATATTCCTACAGTTATTTTACTATTACTAATTTTCATGTATTTATTCCAGTAGTCACATTACTATTCCAATGGAAACATTACTTCCAATAATTACCTATGAATTCCTTCATTCATTATTCATCTAAATTCCGCCCTTGGTTCTATAATTATATAAATTCTATGGGTTTACTAATATTTTTTCCTATAGTTTTGGACATTGTGGTAATGATTCTAGATGATTTGGGAGATCCATATATTCTCATTCCACTTTCCTTTGTTTATATTTTTTGTCCCATCATAATTTTTAAAACTTTCACAAGTTTATTTGCTGATTAATGTAACAATTTTCATTTACGAAATTATGTGTTTTTGGTTTTACTATTTTATGTATGTGTATAATAATATATAATATTATAAAACAAAAATTTATTTCAGGAATCAAATATCATTTATACACCATGGGTTGTTAAAATATTCCCCCTTTAAAAATTATATCCATATAATTTTAAACTATATTCCCATTCAAGAATATGTGATGTTACTTGGATCTTGTTGTTTCCTGTGGTTCCCACATCACCTCATCATATTTATGGTTCCTCCACTACACATTAACAAGGAAATATATACTATTTCATAGAACATTATCTTTACGATATAAGATCTACACTAAATTCTCCTCGTATGAGAGATAATTATTCATTTGTAAAACCTTCAAATTCTATACAGGTGAAAAATTTAGTATGTACTTCCTTAGGAGAGATAATGGAACACATCATGAACTTGAGCCATATTTGGTGGAAGTGACTTCCAATAGGTCACTACTCTGATATGATCATGTATCTCTAGGGGGATAATATACCTAGTGAGATGCTTCCCTTTCATTCCAAACCACACTAATCTCTTTTATAGTGATAATAATTGGAAACATTTTCCTCCAACTTCAAACTCGAAGTCCCTTCAATGGTTTTTAGTATTGCACTTATTCTGACTGTAAGAATATTTTATATACTATTGTATGACTTGAACCTTATCTATTATCTCTTTCCCTTGATCAGGTCTAAGTATATTTCATTCACCAACTTCATCTTAACAAGATGGAGTCTATATTTCTTCCCATATAAAGCTTCATGTGGAGCCCTTTGAGTACATGAATGGAAGATATTTTTTTATATGAAGTCAACAAATGGGATATGTTAATCCCATTCCCATTTAAATACAATTATGTAGGATCTGAATATGTCCTCAAGTATCAGAAAAATCCTTTCAAAATGGGAATAATTTTTTATTTAAAGGCCGTGCAGAAATTAAATTCATTATTCAGATCATGTTGAGGAATTCTATAGAATTTAGAAGTGAAAATCTGATCATGATTCAACATTATCAAAATTAGTACCCCCTGTAGTCTCAGCACATAATTTACATACATCTTGGAAGGTTGTTTCAGTGAGAAGTCTTCTTGAATAATGATGAAGTGGAAAGTCTTGGTGAGTTTATCCATTACACCCCATATCAGATTATTTCCATGTAATGTTTTCAAGTGACTGGTTGAATAGTATGTGGTGATTTTCTCCCACTTCCACATGTGTATGGGTAATGTTTTAATCATAACCATAGGCTTATATCATTTTGATTTAACTTTTTAACATATCAAACACTTAGAGGTGTACTTAGTGATCTCCTTCTTCAGGTTATCTCACCACAAGTTCTCTTAATGTCATGATACATCTTTGAACTTCAAGGATGGATGGAGAAATATTATCTTTGTGAATTATCCAAAAGATCCAAATTTATCTTAGTTTATTAATGAAGAAAAATTCTAGTTCTAAACCGAATCAAACCTTTATCATTGATATGAAATTCATGAAATTCTATTCCAATACTTCTTTCACACTTTTCTGAAGCTCTAAACCATCTCTTTTGGATTTCTAGATCTTATATTAGAAATGGATGAGAAATAATTTTTACATCATTGGATATATTCCATATTGTTATGATTTATAGATCCAACCATTGTATATCCATGAATATTGGGTCTTAATCAATCTGCATCATGGATAAAGTAATAGGTACTTGTCACCTATGAGTATCAGCTGCCTTATACACCTTTCTAGGGTGGTAATGAATAGTAAAATCACAATCCTTTATTATCTATAAATATATTATTTGATGCATATTGATCGCCTTATGTGTGAATATATAAATTAGAATCTTATGACTAGTATATATGTCATAATTCTTACTATAGAGGCAGTGCCACAAAATATTCCTGGAAAAGGTCAGAGTATCTAACTCCAGATCATGTGCTAGGTAGTTCTGCTCTTGGGTCATCAGTTTTATAAGGTGTATGCTGTCACTCTATCTTTATTAAAGAGTAAACAACATAATTCTTTCTTTGATTCAACATTTTAATAAAAAAACTTAAAAAATTGATTGCTGTGTGAGTATAGGCATAGTGATCAACCTTTTCATGAGATCCTTAAATATTTCCTCACATTTTTCAGTTCAAGCATACATTACCCCTTTACATGTTAAATTAGTTAGCGGGCTAGAAAACAATAAGAAATGTTTCATAAAAAATTTATTTTACCATTGTAATCCAATAAAATTATGGATTTCTGTGACAATAGTGGGTTTAGGAAATTCCTCAATTACCTTTTTATTTGAAGGATGCATAGATTTCCCCTCACATGTGATCCCGTTCCCCAAGAGTTTGAATTTGTATATTCAAATGTCACACTTAAATAATATAGAGAATATTTTCTCCTTCCATAGTGTATCAAATACAATACTTAGATAATCTTCATGTCTATCCATTATCTTTAAGTAAATGAGAATATCATCAATAAATACTAAATCAATATTTTCAAGTTAATCATTAAAAACCCCATTCATAAAATGTATGAACATTGTATGGGAATTGTTAATTCTAAAGGGAATCACAATGGACACATAGTTCCTACACCTTATATAGAAAGAATTATTATAAATATATTTATTCTCACCTTCAAATTATGATATCAAAAATAAAAATACATCTTTGGGAAGTACTAAAATCCTATTAATTTTTCAAATAAGTCATTATTCCTTGTAATTGAAGCTATTTTCTTTATAATAGTCATATTGAGAGAATATTAATCTATACACATCCACATTGATCCATCCCATTTCCTTAAATATCACTAGATATCCCCACGGAGATGCTTTAGGATATTTAAATACTTTGTCCAAGTTCTCTTTAGCTACTTATTTAACTCGTCCATTTCAATCAAGGCAATCCTATAATGTAATTTGGAGATAGAATTGGATCTTGGTATAATCTATACTAAGAACTATACCTCATGCTATGGTGAAGACCTATATAACTTTTCAGTTAATAAATATGTGTATTCCATCACAATGAGAATTTACTCCAGGTTGATACCTTTCTTTGACTCAACCATTTGGGAATGATATACTTCTTCATTGTGTATCAATGCCTACACCATTGAGGGATTTTCCAACAGATATTCATGATCTTCATTAAATTTGTACAGAATAATTATTCTATTTAGAAAAAAGAAAGAGATTCCATTTTCCCAATAGTTTATATATTCTCTATATAACTAGATTCAGTACATACCTAATATATCATTAAATTTAACCAAAGGAAGTATTATGAGATTCACTTGAATAATCTTCCCATAGATGGTAATAGAAGAAGAGTCCAAAACTTGTGTTTAAATGATCAGACCATTAGGTTCTTTTATAGATATATCTACTTTTAGGTATCAGTGCTTCGATTCAACTTTACTAGAAAACATGAATAATATACTAGAATATAAAAAACCATAATAAAATAAAACTTTTTCTTTTATTGAGTGAATTAAAAGTTTACATTATATAGATTAATTTTCACCAAACACTTTAGTAGTATTAATGGAATAATATTTAAATTCCTCATTTCTATTTCATGGTTACTAACACTAATTACCCTCAAGGACCAATATTTCAGTGCACTGGCTTGCGTTGTCCCCATATTCTATATAGTTGAAGTATTAAACCAAGGATGGTGTCTTAGTGTTTTCCTTCATTTCCTCCATCATGTTGACCATATTATTCATTTCTCTTAAATATAAATGATATTGGTTCTATCCTTCTCTTTATTTAAAGACTTTATCTATCCCTTCGAAGAAATTCTTATTGTACACCAAGTTTCAAGTACCTAAACCATTATTTATGTATTTTATTTATATATAATGGTCACCAATGTTTGAGGGGTAGGTGTATTCTTTATTAAATCCTGGTCATAATAACATGTTGTTTTGATTTAAAATTGATTAAATTGATTGAAATTATGTTTTAAATAATGGTTTTATTTGATAGAAATTATCATTTGAATTATGGTTTTGGAAATCATGGGAATTGGATTTTTTTTATAAACACCCATTTTTTATAAATTTGAAATAGAAATTTTAAAATTATGGTTTGTTTGATACAATTAATATAATTATTGGAATTAATTTAAAGATAAAAACGAATTTTTGGGAATTAGTTGACATGATTTAGAAATAATAGTTGGGAATGGGTTGAATGAGATGTATAATAGTCATGAAGTACCACTGTCAAAGGGATATAGTTGTGATGCTGATGTGTATAGACATGGAAATGCATATAAAAAATCACAAATTGGGAAACTTTTTAAATAATATGTTGATGTTTTCCCTAAAATATTATTATGATAGATTTTTGATACTTATCTTGGATAAACTAATTATTATCATTTTATATAAACTCTTAAATTTTTTTAAACTATTTTATAAATTTTTCTAACAGATTTTTTCCAAGTGTAATGTGTTTGGATGTAATTGGGTAAATTGTATTATATTATATAATCTCCCTCTACCTGGGCACTAGGGTTATTTTTTTAGATGTTGTATATCAAGATATAGATATTTTAAATTTATCCTATTTTTTTATTGGTGATTCTTGATACCTTGGGATGGGTATTTGGATTCGGATCATGGAGCAGTTTTGGAGTTTATAGTTGATGTATTTTTTTCATTTTGTTTATGTTGAATTTTGATTCTTTTGGTTATACCACTTTGTTTTATCTTTTTACCCTAAGAAAGTTGTTTGTTTTATTTGGGGTTGAATTTTTTATACTCAATCATCATATAATGGATTTTTTTGGTTTTTTTTATGGATTGGATGCTTATCTATTAAGGGAAAATTGCCAACCAATTTTTATGAATCCATTGATATTTACTGATAGCCTTTGCGGTATTGGGGATGTTAACTAATTATTGTAATACCCACCGCATCTTCCCAAGACAGTGTGTAATTTGATGGATGTTACATTTTCCATAATGCTTCTTCCAAAAAAATTTATATATGGGTGGTTAGAACATCTTTCCTCATTTTTATTTTTTCCAACCAACTTGAACCTTGAATATTATCGTCTTTTATCTATAACCATGAGGTTATTAACCAAAATCAATATTTACATTGAGATAACATCATACCACTTATTCACAACTCCCAAGGTCTTAGATAGCTAGAGGCGTTTGAAGGTGTGATTTTAAACCACTAAATAATCTATCTATTTTTCTATAATTTTTTATAACAAATCATTAGGTGTATCTTGAAATAATTGTGATGTTTTTCTCATAATATGTGAAAAATTCACTATAATTTTGTTTTGTCTCTAAAATATCAATCTATATATTTTTAAAATATTTCTAGGGTAATAATTATTAAAAAATATTTTATTAAAGGATTACCACTCCATATCTTCCATTTAATTCTTTGTATTCTCACTATTTATCCACTCCCACAATTGATGATCTTCTCTAAATAAATGATATGCAACTAGACTCATTCTCTCCTAATTATAATAGTGAAAAATAGAGCATATATTCTCCATTAAGTTCACCTAGATTTATGTGACAAGTGGATATGATGATCCACTAAATTTTAGTGGTAGTTTCAATATAAAATACACAATGGTTATTTTATCCTTCTTGGGTGAATGAAAATATTACACATGATTCAGGTTAGTAATTTTAGCTCGTGAAAAATAGGTAAGCATCACCAAGATGTTTTTAACTCCACCTCCCATTGAATTAGCTATGTTCAAAAAGTCATTGCATTGTCACATTAATTGGTTTTTGGTATGGTTTATTTGGGTTACCACCATTTTATAAAATAAAAAAAGTTTAAAAAAAAATCAAAAATCAATAAATAAATAGTAAATAATTTATTATTATGTGATTATTAATTATTAAGTCATATCTTATGGGATCCTTATGTTTAGACTCATTCTAAAATGATTCTTCTGGGTATTTACCTATACATAGTCTTATAGATACATTTTGAATAATGTTTTCTCATAATAATTTCCCAATTAAAAAAAACCATGATTTGATACCAACTATAGTGATCAAAATATTTCTAACATGAATATTACATAAATTTTATGATAAATAACATAATACCAATACAATATAAGATCCAAAGGTTTAGTGTATTTGGAAAATTTGGCTCATAATACACTTTTACTTAATAAAACATAATAATTTATTTATATACTTATTAATTACCCTTCTAAAATATCATTTTATCCTTAGTACCTGTAATCTTCTGAGGATATACATTAAATAAAGGGGTGAGTTAAAATCCCATTTAGGTGAGGATTAAGGGATATAAATCAATAATATATGGGTGAGAATAATCAACATCATCAAATAATAAGAATACAATAATAATTATAATTATAAGGGAAACAATTAATAAAGGCATGGAATGTGGAATATGCATGATAAAGAAACATCATAATATAGTGGTCAATACCACACAATGTTGTGAACAAAGCCAACATCATGTCCACTTATAAAATATGTGTATAAATCATGATGTTATAATCGTGAATATATATATATTAATGTTACTGAATAATAAAAATAATCTAATTAGATATATCACATTAAATAATGAAATGGAGGGATATCTAATTCTGGGGTCATATACTGCATCATACAATGCCCATAATGTTGTCTTCCATACGTAAATCTTATAATCATAGTCATGAAATAACCCATGGAACAAAATGTGTTAATAAATAATTTCACATTTAATATTTCTTATAATAACATTTAGTATTTCCAAAGGAATTAGGGATATCAGACTTTGGCACAACATATAACTTTCCTTTGAAAAAGACACAACATTAGAGAATTTAAATATGTGTTTTGAAAAAACATATTCTTTTGAAAAATCATTGATATTAGCTTAGATATAATTTCAATTTGTTTGAAACGTGTATATAACCAAAAATAAAATTTAAATTAATATTTAAGGATCATTTTAGGATATTATAAGAATATATATACTGAAAATTTTGTGAAAGAGAAAATAACCCAAAAAAAGAAGTTGTCTTAGAGAATCCCCTTTTCTTAAATACTGCATTATTTCATAACCCTTCCACCTCTTGAATAAAAAAATAAGGTCTAATTTATTTTAAAAATTGAATTATATTAATTTATGACCCTATTTATAAATGATTACAGTGGTTTTTTGTTTATTAGCTTCCAATGGTGAAGTGGAAGAGTTTTGATATCATGTGTTCCTTAAAAATTATCTATTTTGCTTCAATTTTTTTTATTTTGTTCTAGGTAGTTTATAAGTAAGTATAATTAATCATATAAGATTAAAATAAATATATTTATAAATATATATATCATGAATAATTTATTAGAAACTTCCATAAGTCTTTTGATAAGTATGTATTTTCCAACTTCCTCGTTGGTGGTTAACTAGCCGTTAACATTACATTGTTCAAAGAGGTGGCATGATATGTATAATATATCAATATATCAAAAATTTAAAAATTATAGTATATCAACACCATAAATATCATTTTAAAAAAATTATATAATTGGTTTAAGAAGGTTTTAATTAGAAAATAGATGTAGTGCATATGTTTTGAAAAAAAATTAAATAAACGGATAAAAGGGAATTATAACTTTTTTGAAGTGGTTAAATAAATGGATGAAAGGGCATTATCACTTTAATGAAGTGGTTCATTATCTACAACCCTTAACTCCTTTTAATATTTCCGTTTGATTAATCCATAACATACATAAGAATTATAATAGACTTAAGATATATAATTTTGGTTGATTTTTGGATTTATTAAGTGAGGTAGTAGTGGTTTTACCTAGGGAAGCAGAGGGGTTATTTATATTGGAGGAGTGGTGTGTTTTTAGAATTAAATATTGAATAGAATAATATATCCAATGTAAATCTTTTAATAGAGATATTTTTTTCATAATGAATTTATAATAAATATAATATAATGGTTTAAGGAATTGAAACAGAAATATAATTCTAATTCAATATTTTATTAAAAAGGAAAGTGTTAAAAACAATAACAATTATTTTAATTGAATACCTTTTTTACTTTTGACCCTCAATAGTAATTTTAATGTTTTAAAATCATTTTTAATGTATTTTAATAACTTATTTATCAAATTCAATATGTTTTTCAAGCCTCATCTAATATTAATGAATATGTTTCTATTATATCATAGATTATGTAATCTAAAATACATCAGTTTTGAAAAAACTGTATTTTTACTTTTCACTTAAAAAATGAACTATTTTGTAAAATTAACAAAAACTACCCTTGGAAATTTTGGAAGCGATGATTCAAAAAATGGAATTAATTTTTTCAAAATAATATTATAACATTGGTTATTTTAATTTTTAATATAAAAATTAGGATATTTATGAAATAACTTAAAATACAATTTATTTGAAATGTGCTTAAATTTTCATTGAGTTTTTAATATTGATATTTATAAAAAAATTATAATATTTATATTTACTTAAGTTACTAATGTTAAATATTTTTTATATTAAATTTTATTATTTTTGGGTTAAATTACTTTTACAATGATCAGAATAATATTCCCAGCAATCATGTTAATATTTCAATAGTCATATTACTGTTCCATTGGTCACATTATCTACTATAAATTCCAATTCATTATTTTATTCATTAATTAAATAAATTCCTATCAAGGTTCTAAATATCTATAATGCTGATTGGTTTACTAATATTTGGTTTCTTTTTCATAGTATTGACTTCAAGGGTGATGATTCTAGGATATTGGGGAGAATTCATGTTTCTCAATTCATCTTTTCTTAGTTAATATTTGTAGTCCCATTGTAATATTTGGATTTTTAATCGGTTTATATTCTGATTAATGAAATTATTTACAGTTATCAATAATTTTTTGATGGCTTCAATATGTGATGTATGTGTATAGTACTATATAATATAATAATAAAAATTATTTCAAGAAAAAAATATAATTTTCAAACATAGGGTTATTATAGTACCCTTAAAATGAAATCACATACCCATTTTTAATAAACTCCAAACATCATGACTCATAGCCAACAAATTAGAGATTATCTCTAAGGTATCTACATTGCATGAGTTACTAATTATCTTGTCCTTCATGGTGACTTCAGCATCCACTAAAAATAGAATTCACTATTTTCCATGAATATCACAGTCTCCATGGGTTTTCATGATTCATTTGTTTAGGATTCATATTTAATATATAGTATCATCGAGAATAAATCCTCTCTATATTTGATTTTGAGTTTCAAGACTAGGGAACTCAAAATTTTAATCTTCCACAAACTAGTTAATTGACTAAATTCGACATAGTGAATAACCACTATGTATTTCTTCACACACAATGATTTTCCTTATCAATTCATTTTTAGTTTCAATGATTCATTTATGTAGTTTCCTCACCCCCATGATGATACTATCATGTTTCATGTTAAATCTTTGTATCATCTTAAAAAAATGCTGGGTTACCCAAATGCATCCCATTTCCACTCAATGGATAAATTTATACAAGTCTTTAAGATACAACATGGGAACCTTGACATAGCCTTTGCAATGCACAAGGTTACCTTTTTGTGAGAAGGATGTTACACTAACATGGGTTCCTGAGAAGTAGGATTTACTATTATTTAGTGGACGAACCACAATGGATGTCTGTGATGTTGCCTTACAAACCCTTATGAGATTTTATTTTTACCTTTATTCAAGTAATATTATCCTTTATGGAATTCCTATATAACTTTTACACAAATTTATTTAATCTAAGGATGTGTTTCCCAACCCCAAAATTTAAATCATTCCTTTATAGAAGTCCTCATAATGATCCTTATGTAGGAAATATCATTCCATAAATCACCCTTTGTGAGGTTTATAATTTCGAAATTAAAAAATTAAAAAACATTAATAGAATAAAAAATAAACTATATAATTAAAATGATGATATAATATTTTTAGAAACATATTTATAAAATAGCTTCATGGAACATTGAGGAAATTAATTCCAAAATATAATTTTCAGTAAAAATTCATCCAAATAAAATTTCAATTAAAAATTTATGAAAACAAACAAAAATATTTGATCCAAATAATATATAAACATAAAAAATAAATCAATTCATAAATTTAGTAGCAAAAACACCCAATTAAAATTTAAATATCTATATAATAATAGTTTACTTATAAAATGGAAATTATTTAATAATTCTTGGTTAAAATAACATTTTAACATTAAAAGATATATAATTTTTAAAATAGTTGCAGAAAACATTTATCAAATTAATTCACATTAGTAGTGTTATAAGGACATTGTCACACTAAAATATACATTTAATTTAATTCCACAATATTTAAATTTTCCTCTAATATTTTAAAATATATTCTTTATAATATTTAGGTATTGAATTTATATATTTTTTAGTTTAGTAATATAGTCATAGATAAAATTTTGAAACCCATTTATTATTTTCATCATGGTTTATATCCCTTCATGTTTCCATTTTAAAATAGATTTCTAGATTTAGTTTTTTTTAACAACCATTGAAAATAGATTTTTAAAATAAAAATATTTTATTTTTTTAAGTAGTTTTTTTAATAATATTCCCTTTATTTAGGTTTCATGAATTTTATAATTTTTTGGCCTATATATATTATTAGCCAAAAAATTTTCAAGTCTATGGTGGAAGATTTCTTAAATTGTTTATCATTTTAGTTAATATTTAATCCTTATTAATGAAGAATATATTTTCTCTAAATGTGTGAACAAAAATGGATAAATAAAATAATTTATTTTCGATGCTATTATTTTATATATTTATATATGTTTAATATTTTTTTTCAAAATATGTTTATTGTCTAAAATTATTCAGTGATTTCATATCAAAAAATATATAAAATCAAGAGTCCATATACTATTATTTAAACTTCCTGATAAAATCAATTTCAGTTTCTTCCATGAAATATTAGGAAATCAAAGAGTGTATTTGATTTATTATTTAAAATATTTTGAACCTCTACTACATAATTATTCATATTCACATAAAAAACAACCACTTTATGATTGCCATATATTATTTATTTGTCCTTTATTTTTAAATATAATAATTTAGTTTTTTAGTATATTTCATTGTCCATAAAAAATTATTTTTCGTATGATATTTGATTCAAATATTAATTTAATATTGTATAATGAACTTACTATTTTATGGTGTTTATGTGTATTTATATAAATATATTATTTATATATAATAATATACATTTTTCTTATATGGCAACAGTTTATTTTCTAAAATATTAAAAATACAAAATATTTCAAAATATATCATCCTCTATTTCCCCTTGTTTCTACTTTATTTTACAATTTCTATTTTTTATCATAAATCTTCTCAAATTTATTAGTTGGTGGGATTTTCATCCACCACTTGGAATGATGGAATAATTAAAATTTTAAACAGAATTCACCTATAACACCATGACACTACTAAATTGTTATTTTTTAGAACCATTGGATGCAATTTTCGGTTAAATGATGCACAAGGTTCTATCAATTTTTTTTTTAAAAAAAGTATCAATATTTTGGTTTTTAAAAAAATTGGTCATTTTTTTGTTATATGTTCATATATTCATTTACTAAACATATGGTATTTTAAAAAAATATAATTATATATTTAAATAAAACACTATTTCCTTAAACCCCATTTGGTATTTAAATACTCTTTGTTGGTTAAGACTATAATGGATATGTTATTATCTACATTATCACATACACCAAATGAAATACAAGTACAAAAATTAATTAGGCATCATTTATTTTTACCAGGTTCATCCTTGATGTTTGAAACCTACTCCTTACTACGATTAGCTATCAGAGAGTCAGAGATTATATGTTATAAATCTTATACTATATATAAATTGGGTTAGCAAGGTATTATCTTAAAGTTAGGTTCACTAAATTACATATGGGAAGCTTTACCATATGACATAGGTAAATATGTTCACTATTTTAAAAAAGTGAACCGATCTACTCTCATACGTTATTAATACATTCATTTAACCTATTCACAACACTAATCTGTTTTAAAGTAATTAAAAATTATATATAGGATATAAATACAACTACATAATCTGATCCACTTCTTTAATATCATATTCTTTGATTTCCTTTTGTTTCTTTAGGAGAAACATAGGAAAATTGATATCTGTTCTCCACATGACTTCCCAATTCTTCTTTTGAAACTATTTTCTAGACATACAACTCAAAAATCGTAGGTACCCAAATTCTTGTAGATACTATAGATTTTTTAATTCAACCCCACTCACTTATTTATCCTAGAGAAATATTACCTAGAAATTATATAATGAATTTACCCACTATAAAACCAATTTTGGGGATGATGACAATAAAAAATGGGTATGTTTCTTCTCACTATTAGTAGTATATCACTAGTATGCTACTTATATATTCTCTTTGACTGAATTTATTTATTGAGTCGAAATTGACATATTAATATTCTATTCTTCTTTTTTTAAACATAATTTGTTAATATTTGTAGTGTGTTATCATATCCTTATTTAATTCTTTAAGAGAGCATATTATTTCTTGACACACTCACTTACAAATCCCATTCCCCACTACCTCCTTCTTCAATATTATTTTTTTAATATAGGAAAACATATATTCCTTGAGAAAATTGTGCACAACATTTTCATATGATAACCCAGAATTCATTTTTGGTGTTTCTCACATTTAAATAAATGGAAATATCTCAGAATATATGTTCAATAAAAAACCATCCCACATATCCACCCATGAACCTATATATTAATTTCATCAAATCATGTGGTTTTATTAAGAGGTATTACAAGTTTAAACTTTTATACATTTTTTTAACATTTTTCCTCTTGAAAAAATATATCTTTTATTTAACTTCATCATATTTGGGTTCTTTCTTCTTCTAAAAATATCCAATCAATATCCACATTTTAAATATTCTTCATTTCTATATTAAAAATAAAAAAACATGACATAAAAAATGGGACCCATATTGTGTCTTGAGAAATTCCTAGAAACTTGTACATATTCAGATTGGATCTATACACTATATCTATGAACATATTATCATACTATTTGTATTATAATTCAAAAAGAATCAAAAATTATTTTTCGATATTTAAGTCCCTGAATTTCAACACCAATTTCCTTATATTTTCAATTTTACATTTCTAAATTTAAGAAAAATAGATGGTAATCATTTCATGCTATACAAATTAAGATCCATCTATCACAAATTTTTTTATATATCTCTTAAAAAATCTTGTATGAAAATTAAATTTTTAGTGTTTAAAATACAATAATAATAACCCATGAATCATCGGATTTAAATATGTAGTATTCTTGATAAATAATAATGTTTTTTCTATCTCAAGAATATTATACACAAGATCTTATTAAAAATAAATATTTAATCATGGATAATCGTAACATCACGATTTTTTTAACATAAAAATAAAATCTCTTGTATCATCTGAAATGGTTTCAACTTTATAATCATGAATTTCATAATGCATTAATTTTATTAAAATATTTATCAAAATAGAGCAATGCTTTTAACCTTATTCTAGTCCCTATACCCAATGAGGGTTCATCATATGGTTCATTATACATTATGTATTTTCTATTCAACCTTTCACATAAACTGTATCAACCTTATAGTGAAGTCTCTGAACCTTATAAGAACATGTCTTAACCTCACACTCTTGTTTTCAAAACCTTATGAGATATCTATATTAACCTTATGAACTCCCATTGTTTGAACCTTATGTGGTATTTTTTCTAACCTTACAAGGTATATATTACAAAACATATGAGTATATTCTCATAGCTTCACACATGAAATACTCAACCTTTTTTGAATTCTAGAACTTCTCCATTTTTTTAGATTTACTTCAAATTATTTTAGAGCATCTTAAATAAAACTATAGACCTTACCATCGTCTAAATATAAACATAAACAATTGTTTAAATATATCAAACAATATTATACTTCTTATAAAAAAACCCCTAATATCTTTTACAATCGACAAATATAGAAGTAGATTATATCTGTAATCTTTACTTCCTTTATGCTACCAACATCATTCTCATTCATTTTATAAACTATACAAGTGTTTTTATCAATAACCTTAGTATCCAACATGATAGATAAAATTTATATGGTTTCTATATAATTTATATATCATCTTCATAATAATTTAACATATTTTAGTCTTTTAGGTACAACTATACATGTTGTCCAACACCAATCAGTAGCAAGGTCCCTCAACATAACCTACTCCAATATTACCATATTATAGAGAGTGATTTACAAATGTGGTAGAAATTTTCATTTTTATTACAACCAAATCCATAATCATCAGATATTAGGGATACACACCAAATAACAAAATCAACTCTTCATTGCCCATAATGCATGGAAAACACCTTCATCTTCTTTGGGGTGAGGATTCTTACTCTATCAACCAACACATATCATTGAACCATTAAATATATTATTTAAAAAAAATAAAACCAACACACCTTAGTTAACTTTAATATATATGATTGTAAAATTTCAATCTATTCAAATAGAATATTCAATGTTTAATTAAATATATTATATTTAGAATTAATTTTTTATTTTGTGTGAAATATTATTTGCTAATTTAATGTTGGTATCTAATATTTTTCCTAATTTTTGATATATTTTTGTTTTTTGAATGAAAAAAATCCAATGATATGTATAGATTCTAGCATATATCATTTTAATATTCTCTTGATACATGATTGGACAACACAATTCCCCCTGTTTTTGTATGTTTAAGAAGTAATAATTCTTATCATATGTTCGATTAAATGAGGTGGTTTAACATGATTCTACTGGAAGTAAAGATATATAGGTTCTTAAAATCATGAAAGTTTATATTATAGTGTTATTTTTATGCTAAAGAGAACTTGATAGTGATTCAAAAAAGCTAGTTGAGCTAAAATATTTTTTTTGATATTAAACACATCCATGTTTCCGTACTTATTAATTGTATCTAATTATTATTAATAGAAGGTATCAATTCTTGTGTTCAAGAATTTACTATGGAATTCTTAACCAATTGGATATATTTGGATGAATGATATTATTATCACATTGAAATGGAAGAAAATTTGAATTATATAAAAAACCATAATGGGAATATTTTGACAGTAAATGATAAATAATTGGATATTTTTGAAGTTTAAATTATATATTTAGTTAAGTTTATAAATCATATTAACATTAATTATGATTTCACTAAAAAATTTAGTAGCTTGTGGAAACATGGAAAAAAATTCTGATGAAACTACACCCCTTTACTATGATAAACAAACCAACTTATCAAAAAGTGGAAGCCCTAATTATATAATAGATGAAGATAAAGTTATTTATATTTTAATACAATGAAATGAAATGAATAAACTACCCATTAATTTAAATTAACAATTTTATTGTGATGGTATTAAAAGAGATATATTATTATTATATTTTAAAATTTACCATCTATTTTATTTTTTTCTATACAATTACTTTAAAATTAATTTTTTTCTAGTCCTATATAATAGTGATTGTGGGTTGGGATTCATTATCCTCATATATTCTTATATTGATCAATTAATTGATGATACTTTAAAGTGGGTTACTTGGAAGTAATCCGTGGGAGTGAAGAAGGATAAAACATATGTTTAGAAACGTGCATTTTCATTCCATATGAATCCATTAGCTATTGTATAGAATAACCCTTATTTAGCTAGTAGAGTCCAAATGATGTTGAGTTAAAAATAGTGACTATAATTTAAGAAAGGTCCATATTTAAGGTGGAAATATGGATTCTTGTGATTATTCATGAATACTATATGCATTTATATATATTGAAAACCAAGTATGGTGAAAAATATGTCCTCTGTTTTTTTAATATATTATTAGATTATATAGAAAATTTCAAAAATAAATATTTATCAATACAAGTAAGTCAATGAATTAATTATATATTTACCACATTGAAATAGATTATAATAATATAATTATCATTTATATTTTATTTTATGAGAGACCTTTTTAAAAATATTTAGAAATCCATAGTTTTATTTTGGAAAAATTAACACAATTAAATAATTATTCCAAAATTCGGGATTGATTACTTGATTTATTTTTCTTTTCTATATTAATTTCAGTTTATATTAAATATTATTTTTATTATAAAAATCATTTCATCTACAAAAATACTCAAGATTACAATGATTTTTTTATTTTTATAATTCAGATACATATTTGGAATTTTTTTCTTTTCAATGAGAGGTTTTGTGAAATGAGTAATTTTTTAAAGTAGTGTGACAAACATAGAGTTGAATAATTTGAATAGTGAATTAATGTTTTTTTCATAGGACAATTTCATTTTCTGCATGAATTGTTCAATCATCTTATTAAAAGGGGAATTATATATTTGTTATAATATTGATCAAGATAATTATTAAAATTTGGCATTCAATATATTTATTTTTTAACCAATATTGGATACATTTTCTATTTATGTATCACAAATAATATTTGATTTAATTATTATTATTAACTAATAAAATGAAGGGGATTCATGATTATTAATGTATTTAATATAAATCATTGAATGATGATAAATTTTGTGCCCATGGAATATAAGAAATATTTAGATAGACTTATCACTTTAGTTGTTATATAAATTCTACTATAATCTATAAAATTGTGACTTATTGGAAATAATTTAATGATACTTTTTGTTAAGAATACAAAAAATTCATTATCATCAATATTAAATTGGTTTATTTCCATTTTTATAGACATGTATAGGCATTCCAATAATACTTTTATTTTTAATGAAATGACATATCCATGTTGATGTTATTATATATTTATGTTAATTATGTATTCGAATCCCTATAAAGAAAAATTAGAATGTATCAAAAAATATTTTAAGGAATCCTCAATTTCTAATTTTAGTTTCCTTCAATGAGGTTTAACTTTAACCAGAAAGATCATTTGGTTACTGACAAACTTGCAATAGTAATCATCTTCATTAGCGGTATATAGATGCCCAATTTGTGTGTGAAGTTTTGTTATGTTATACTTTCAATATAATTTTAATGTTTTTTCTTTATTTAAAAGTAATATCTAACTTGTGACATCACCCCTTTCTATAATTTTCATTAGCTAAATTTGTATAATTATGTTTTTCAAAAATTCAAACATATTTTTTTTCAAATTAAGAATCTTTAATTTTAATAGAGATTCATAAATTAAAATTTTACAATAATTATAATCAATATATATAATTTAATTAAAATTTATAATTTTTTACCAACATACATTTTAATAAAAAAACTAATATTTGAATTTTTTAAAAATACTATTATATTTAAATATTGATATTACTTATCATAATTGGTAAATTAATATTTTCAATAATATTTCCAATGGAAATATAATTGTTCACAATATTATTACAAATAAAATAATACTTTAAAAAATAATTTGTATAATAAATATATTATATGTTTATGTTATTTTAATTTCAATAGAAAAATTTTCTCTATAATAATAATTTTTAATGAAATAGATTTTAAAAATATTTTAGTGATATAGAATTTATTTATTGAAATGATTTAAAATTAGAATATGTACTTTTAAAATATATATGTCTTTTTAGAAGAATATAAATAAAAATTAATGTTCTATTGTGGGATCCTGAATATATTTTTATGGTTAATAGAAGTGGGATTACCACAAAGAGGACAAAACATGTTGTGGTAAATGTTGACTGGTCATGGTTTAAGGTGTAACCCATAAATTTTTTCCTAACTTATATACATTATATCATGAATTAAGGATTGTTATGCAAGAAATTAATTTCCAAAAAATAGATTTGAATGTGAGGCAACATTTTGGTTTTCAGAAATGGTTTTTATAAAACTAATAGAAATCGTTTTTTAAACCTTCAATTACTTGAACCCAAAGGGTACATGATATATCCACATGAATTAAACCATACCAAAAATTATGTTGATTATTTTTTTTATTATTAATGTTATTATATTTCATTTTAAATAATTTAAATTATTTTCTATTTATGATATCCCAATTTAAAAATTCATTCATATAAATTTTTTATATTATAAATAATGAATGTTCTAGTTTAATTTATTTTAAATGCTTCATATTGTTTTTATGTCATATATATAAGAGTTAAATGCTATATAATACATAAAATATTTATTTTTTTTAGAATATTTTTGTATTCTATTATTTTAGTTATAAATTTAATAATTAGGGTTGGTTATGATTTACATATACAAGGTGCTACATTTGTATTAGATTGATTTCTTATCTTATGTATTGATATATATATAATAGGGTGTTGGATAATATTTCTCACTATTATGGGGACTTAGTGTTGCAACTCGATATTATAAGTAATTTTATTTCTTCGATAGATTTCATTACACTCATCATCGAGTTTAGGAAAACCACAACACACTATGGAAATATTATTATTTAAATGTGACCATTATAATGTACTAGTTAAATTGGTCAGTATGAACAATGATAACTAATTTATAAAATAATTAAAAATATTCTGATAAATATATATTCACGGATAAATTCCATGAAAATGAGCCCTCAAATTTTTAGTAATGTAATTTTATTCTTCAAAAAGTACATTTTCCACAAAAATAGTTTTATTAAATTTTATGAGTAAATATTGAAATTTTATAAAATTTATTTGGAACAAAAAATTTCATATTCAAATTCAGCATGTTGAAATTATCTTTTTAATATTTTTAGATAATTTATTGAAAATATTAATTCTTCACAGAATAGTGAAAGGTACTCATTTTTATTAACTCTATTTTATTTAAAATGTCAAATTATGTGTTTCATTAGTTTTAAATTTTACTTAGTTCGAATTGATCTAAAATAATATAGTTTTGTGTTTTGAAATAGATTTTATCCTTTAATTAGTATAAAAAACATTTATAATCAAATGGTTATGTTTTTGAATAACTATTTTTCATTGCATTTTTTGGGTTTAATTTTAAATTAAATTATACAATTATAGGTTTTGAATTTTTAAAAATGGATTTAAAATTTGGAATCAAGATGTCCAAATTCAGTAAATAGTGTTATTTTATTTTTTATTCAACATGAATAGTATTTGTGGGAAAATTTATCACCACGGTAAGGGGTAAATCATGTTAATTTGGATTAAAAATAAATGATAAGGCTATAATTTATCATACAATTACTTTTTTGAGGAATATAATTATACCACTAAAAAATTATTTGACAAATTTATTTATTTAATGGACATTTTTCCTTGAAAATGACTCATATATTTTTTAAAATAAAGTGAAAAAATGTCACTCTCTTAGTTTTAAATATCCTTTATGTGTTCATATAGGGAAAAATAATATATTAATGAATATTAATGTTAATTTCAATCCTAATGTACTTATATTCATAATGGTAATTTTTTTAAATTTTTTATGAATTAAATAATTTAATTAAATATTTACACAATGATGATACAATAATTATTCTGTTAATGAAAAAATCAAACAAATGACATTAAAATTTTTAATAGAATTATAATTTGAAATAATTAAGGTGGTACAAAGATTTTATAGATTACTATGACATATTGATAATGTTTTTAAATAATTGGATGTAGTTCTAAGAGTTTTGTTGATGTTATTAATGTCAATGTAATAAATAGTTTCAAAATTAAAAATAAAAATATTTTATCAAAACAATATTTTATAAAATAATTTAATGATCATAAAAATATTTAAATAATACAAATTTATTATTATATAGTTGAAAATATCATAATTATTTTATTTATGGTCCAATTGTAACATTATATGTAAAAATTACAACCTTTTAACATTGATTTTTTTAAAAGTAGTTAAATTTAAAAGAGGTTTACAAATGGATAATTAAAATGATAAGGTTTGAAATGAAAAAAAAATTTAAAAAATTTATTTTATGATTATATTAAATACCTATACCACATTATCTTTGAATGAACACCCATTTTGATGTATTTTTATTTAGAATTTATTTATTATAATTTAATCATTTGGGAAATTCCTAAGGTTTCCCTCACCTCAATTAAAAAAGAACATCTCATAGCTCACATATTTACACTACCAAGATCCTAAAATATTGACCATCTCATGAAAATTTCACATATGAAATTTTTTATACACATTATAGAGTTCTTTTATTCACAAAATACCATCCCTTCATCCCTTTATAGAAGATCTAAAGGATTCATTTCGAAGAAGAGGTAATCTCTCTGATCGATCACTTTATTTTTTCAACTCTTCATTAAATCATATAAATATATGATATTTATCATAAAATAATAAATTATGTATTATAAATTTTATAAAATGTTATTATGATTATGAAAACACAATAATATACCCTCGTTCATATCAAATAAGAAGTTAAAGTATCACATGTGCATATGTACGTGTTACCATCTCCACTTAAGGATACAATTAATTCTTCATTACCATATTATACAGAATTGAATTATGAATTCTTTAATATTTATATTTTATATTTATGGTACAATAATAATTTTTTTAATAAAAATATAAAATATAAAATCTACCTTCTTACCTTCTAAACTTTTTTAAAATGATAACATCGCTCGTTCGTACGTGTGTTCTACCACATCCATGAAGCTATATGATTTTTTATTTAAATTTTTCTTGGATGGTAAGGGGGATGTATTATAAGAGTATAAATGATGTAATAATTTTTCTAGAAATTTTTAATTACGATTTTACTTTCTTTATCCCATCATTCACTAAATGAAGATAAAATTCCTGCGTACGTATAACCTACTGTCTCAATGACTGATATAATTCATTTTTCTACGTCTTATTTTTTACAATAATTATAAATATTTATATAATGAATATATATGATTTTTATAATAATATTATAATAATGAAAATTATGGTACCATGATCAAAGTATATGTAATGGTACTTCTGAACCGAAACATGCTTGGATAACGAAGCATTTATCACATAAAAGAGTAATTTTAATAAAAATTAAAAATCAATGACTGATAATATGTTTTAAGTAAATCCTAATTGGTATGATATATTTATTTTTATTTAATAAATGTATAATATATCTATATTCATTATACATGAGTTTTGAATATAAATAAAATCTGAGACTTGAGGTAAAGGATTTCCATCTCAGTTTTATTTTTTATAGAAAAAATGTCTTATATACCACTTGTTTCCATTATTTGGTGTATATACTACCAATTGATGATTTTTATGATAAATTTTATTGAATTTATGGGTATTTAAATATCCATGTATTTTTATTTCCATTATTTGGTTTTGATTCAAGAGTACCAAAATAATATAATTTTATTTCACAATCTCATCATTATTCAAGATTATCTATGATTAAGCATTCACAAGGGAATATTTATCTTCCATATAAATGTTTTCAATTTTTTTAAAAAAATTTACCATCCAAATATTATTTTTTAAAATCATTTTTAACAATGTTTTAATGTTTTCAAAATGTTTCTAAATGAATGATTTTATCATTTTCTAAATGAGATTATTAAGGATATTTGTTACCAAAATATAGAAGAAATGTTTTGTTTAAATTATATGACATAAGATGACTTTTCTACTACCATGAAGAATATATGATTTTATCATTTATTTAAAATTTTAAGAGTTTATTTTTAATTTTAATTTTATATTTAAAACTTTTTAGTTATTTTTAAATAGAAGTGGCTTTTAAAATGGAAAAGTTATTTTCCTCAAGAATCATTACAAGTGATCTTTCAAAATACTTTTCTATCCAAGATGACATCCTTTTTATGTTACTTATACAATAATAATTGTATGATCCAATGAAAAATTTCTTATTCTTTTTATAGATGGTTTATGATTATGGTGTAATGATTAAATTTTTATGAAACCCATTTCTTTTCCATGGGTTATGCTATAATGAAACATTTATGAAAACTATTTATTTTCATGGGTTCTGATTTGATGAAGGAGTTTTGATCCCATGACACACATATTTATGGTTTTCATTATGTTATAGGTGATACCTATATCTCTATCCAATGCATTGGGTAAAGTATTATACCTCAGGAAATATTTATAGGAAGGAAGTTGATTTTCTAGATTCATTATGTTAAACAAGTCGATGTGCTTGAATATTTATGATAAACATGTTTATTTTATAGATCTATTATGGGAAATAATGTTTAATCCTTGATACAATGGTCTTGGTAGTAAACCATGGCATATGAAATTGTTTCTATAATTATGATGATTCCGCAAACATTAATTAAATGAATTAGTGTTTCATGATTGATTTACGATTATTTTTAATTCTTATGAATCATGTATTTTAGAATGAAAAAGTTTTTTCCCATAAATTAGGTTTTATGATATTTATCATATTGGTTATGAACATTTTATGTGATGGTAATGATCATATACCCTTATGGTTATCTTATGATTTCATATGATTATCTGTGGATCTCTTCCTCGCTTACCCTTCATGGGTATCCACGATCACCCTTTCATATGTATATTTTTATAAGTCCAAGAAGAATAATTTTAATTATGTTATACCAATGAGGGTAATTGTATCTTATTATTTCAGTGGGAGATGATATAGATCATAATGAACCAGTTTTTTATAATCCAATTTGTTATGAATTTTTCTGAATTATCTAAAACTCCAAACCTAAAAGCTAATAGGGTATATAAGTGATTAAATATTTCATTTTGGTATTGTCGGGTTCTGATGGAAAAAATTGGGCCACATTTATCAGCATTAAATCCAAACATGTATATTTTATGATTTTATCACTAGATCTAGTAGTGGGTGTTTTAGAATGTTATAATTCTTATCAATTTAGGGTTTAATGAACTTTGTGATTGTAATGTTTTCATGATATTTTCTCTTACGAGTTATGGATAACAATAAGTGTATATAAGTTTTAGGTTTATTATAAGTTCATAGTCACATATACAACTTTTGAGTTTTTAGGTGATGTTATTATAAAGAGGATAATGATATTTTTTGATACGTATACCTATCTCATAGGTTAAACTTGTGTTATTATTGGAGGAAGAATGAATTCTACATTTTGTGGATACAATTTTTATTTTTTTATAAACGGTGAGGTCTGTATAATTTTTATTTTGAAGTAAGTATGGGTTATTAAAATTTGGGGACAAACAAATAATGGTTTGAGATAACCTTTTTTCTTAAAACATTTTGTTAGTTTTGAATATATTAACATTATTCTTAAGGATGTTTCTCACATTTATGGTAATATTATTTGGATTAAATTTATATAATTTTAGAAAAAGGAATAACCATAGGTCTGATGAAATCATGTTGCATCCAAAAAAGGTAAAAGTGTTGAACTCACAACCAAAGGTCGATAAGGGATCACCACCTACCAACAGACTAGATGATGTCTAAATTAGTATTAAATTATATTATTGTATTTCAATTACCAGATAGATAATTATTAGGATTAATTTGGGAACTGTTGGCCTATAAGAGAGTATTGGCTAGCCTTACTAGTTTTAATAATTACAAATCATTTCAAATATTAATAATCATGTCTAATCATTTCAATCATGTTTATTCATGTTTCAATATTTGTAACTATGATTATCTATGATCACATATAATTTTAACACCTTCTAATAATATTTATGTTGTAACCTAATCCAAATAGAAATATTTCATATGTATGAGAAGATGACACCAACAAAAAAGTGTGTCACTGATTATGATATCACAAAGGTATCACTGATACGGACAAATAGAATTCCTCACCGATTGTTCAAACAAGTCATCAATTATTCATTTATATCACAGATAGAAGGATTACCTACCAAAACATGGTGCTACTGACATATAGTGCGACCGATGCATGGTTCTATAGATAAATAGACTGACTAATGCACAGACATACTGACAGAAGGAGACATTGATATAATGAGACACCAATACTGATAGAAAGAATCACCGATGGAATAAGTCACCGACACATTATTCACCAATAAAAGAGTCACCAATAGAATGTTTAAATTTCATTTTATTTAATATTAGTTCTAACGGTCACATTTTTAGTGTTTTAATGAGGCTGATTAATTTAAATATTTTTGAAGTAATCATTAATGAGGATGTCAGAAGTATAAGCTATAACACCTACCTCAAAAATGCACATTGTCAGGCTGCATATTATAAAAGAGGAAATACCTCAATTTGAAAGTTTATATACAAAAAATAATATTTGTAGAATTAGACCAGAATACACATGAAACATACAGAAAGGATAAACACATGGGGAGATCTTTATCTATGCTTTCTAGGAACTAAAGAACTGATGTCAACCAATGTTACAACATCTCTGCAACATTCAACTGATCCTAAGGAGATTAATGTCTCATCCTCCATGAAGATAGAACACAATTATCCACAAAAAATATATTTTAGAATCTTTTTTCTAGAAAGGGACTCCAGATTAAAGTCTGATACATAAAAGAGTCTAGAGCTAAAATTCATAACACACAAATCATTCAATACCCTACCTAATATTTATTTCAATGTTGTGTGAATTTTTATTACATTTTTGATCATTTTGTACATATATCTATAGAAAACACATTTTATCCTATACTGAACTAGAGGATACTAGATATCCTTACACAACTATCTTTTTACACTTGTTTATCCAATGTAGAACTGTGGTGGAGGTCCTATGTGACCTGGTTGTATTTTGTTCCCATCTAGAACTATGGTAGAGGTCAGGTGACCTGGACAGTTGTAAACTATTGTGTAATCTCTGATCGAGGGTGTGGATAAAAACCTTTATCTATATAGACTGCTTGGTGGCAGGTGATCCCCAAGTAGAGAGGACTATGTCTCAGCTTGAGACTAAAACTCTTTTTTTATATCCTCTATGTTTTCAAATTTATATTTCTTTGTTTTTTCCTATATTTTAGAAAACTGAATTTCCTTTAATAGTTATTCTTTTCTAGTTCATAAAACTATTTTTTCTTAATATATTATTTCCAAAAGTTGTATCAATATCTCATATTTTTGTAACTGAGAAATGATCAACATTATGAGAAATTATTTGAATTTTTAGACTATTAGAAATTCAATTATTTGATAAACTGTCATGTTATGTTTTAAATTTGGGGAATATTTTAAATAAACATTTGACGAGAATTTTTTATAGAAACTCAATTAACCCCATCTATATTTTCCTACTCTGACCAAAATATGGTATCAAAGGAAAATTATTTAAAATATTTTCCAAATATTTTAAACATTGATTTATTTTTTTTTAAAAAATATCTCAAAATTTCTATTACTTATAAATTTTATAGCTCCTTTAAAATATTTTCTTTAATATGGATAATATATTGGAAGGTGATTCTATTAATAGACCTCCTTATTTTAATGGAACAATCTATGGATAGTGTAAGATTAAGATGAAAATGTATTTAGAAAGTATGGGATTTTATATTTGGACAAGTTAAGAAGATAAATACGAAATACCAAATACAACTAGGAATAACTAGAGTTATCCCACAAATACGACTTATAATAATAATTTAAAGTCCATGAATGCTTTGTTTTGTGCAATGGGAGATAAATAATTTAATAAAATATCTGCTTTTACATCTACATATGAAATTTGGGAAACTTTAAAAATTATACATGTATGAACTTATAATATTAAATAAATGAGACTTAACACTTATAATATGAAGTATGATAATTTAAAGATGAATCCAAATGAGCCTATTTCTGACATGTATATCAGGATTAATGAAATTGTGAGCATGATGATCTCTCTAGGAAGAGTTGTCATAACCTAGGAGAAAATCATGATAATATTACCATGATTTCCAGATAAATAGAGAGGGACTTCGATATCAATAAAAGAATCCTTTGACCAAAACACTTTCACATTGAAGGAGATGAGAGACAAGTTGATAATGTATGATCAAGAACTAAATGTGAACAAAGAATAGGTTAATGAATTCAAAAAAAATTGTTTCTTTCAAATCTACAACATCCAAATAGAAGGACGAATCTCAATATGAAAATTAATGTTGAAGTGATGAACAATCATCAATAGACAATGATGAGGATATGGCTCAGATATCTAGATGGTTTATGAAATTATACAGCAAAAATAAATTCATCATAAAACTCAACTACAAAGGAATGTATAATAATTAGGTCCATTGGAAAAATGATTGTTAAAGAGTTGACACTTCAAATGAAATCTTTTGTTATGAATCTAAAAGAAAGGGAAATGTAAAGGATGATTTTCCCCAGATAATGTATAAGAAGAAGTATAATAATAAGGATAGAAATTATAAAAAGGCTATGAAGGCAAAATGGAGGGATTATGATGTTATCTTAATTGAATCATAATCCTATCATGATGAAAAGAGTAATAATAAAAATTTGTGTTTCTTGATAAACACATCTAAGGTAACACTAAACTCTACTAAACATAATGCTTACTATTCTGGAGATGAGTGTGATTAGGAAAATATGACAAATGATAAAATGTTTTAATATTTAAAAATCCTAGAGGATACTTTTAATTAACTAAAATATAAATATAAATCCATGAGTAAACAATATTCTTTTACTACGATCGTTAAATCTAATTTTTTTTATAAAAATAGAAAAATATCAAATGCTTAAGGAAAACAATGAGCTTAAATTGTCAAATGAGAAATTTAAAAAGAATTTATAAAATTTTACTAGTGGTAAAGTTATCTTGGATCAATTTCATAGTAAAAAAGTAGGTCCTAAATATACTATTAAAATAATATACCAACCAAGGATGAGGAATATCACTAAAACTCATTTTGTATCTAAATCTGGAATTCAAGTTTTATTCCTTGTTCTAGAAAATCATGAAAAAGTTCCATCAAGGAAAAATCCTCTACCATTTCGAGTTTATCTAGGCCAAATGAAGACTGATTCTCAAATACATTACATGATTCTTATAAGAAACCCATTTAGCTAATGTGGGTTCCCGAAGCTCTTATTACTAATGTTATTGAACCCAAACAAATTTGGGTACCAAAATATTTTCTTGTATAATCTATTTGTAGGAAAGCTGTTTAATGATATCCTGTAGATGTTTAAAGTATTTGGATAGTGTATTTTCTAGACACATTACATGATATTACTTATGATTCAAGAATCTAATAAATTTTGATGGTAGTCATGTCACTATTTGTTACAATTCTAAAGAGAAAATCGTTGGCCTTGGATAAATTGGTAACTATAACATAGTTTTAATTTCTATAGAACTTTTTCTTGATGGATAAAAATTCAACCTACTTATTATCTCTTAGTTATGTGATGATGGTTTTAATGATAAATTTGATCATGATTCATGAAATATTTTTAATTCAAAAAATGAGTCAGTATTTTATGCTTTTAGAAATGAAAATGTTTATGTTGTTGACTTGGATTCCCCAATTTCTCAAAATGTTTTCTTTTTCTTTTAATAATGCTTCTTGGATTTGGAATAGGATGTTATGACAATGCAATATAAACTAACTTATAAAGCTTACTAGAAAATATTTAGTCAAGTATCTACCCAAACATGAGTTTCCAAATGACAATGTCGGTAATCATTATCAAAGGGGTAAATAGAGAATAATATATTTCAAACCAAAGAAACAATTTTAAACACATCAGCCTCTCAATTTGGTTCACATTGACTTATTTTTACCATCTAGAGTTTCAAGTCTAAGAATGAATCCCTATGTCTATGTTCTTGTAGATTACTACTCTAGATATACTTGGACCTTCTTCTTGGATCACAAAAGGGACGCTTTCTCCCATTTCACCAAGTATTATAGGACTGTAGAAAATATTAGTGGGATTTGAATTAAAACCATAAGAAGTGACCATGGTTATGAGTTTGATAACCAATAGGTTGAATCCTTTTTCTCACAAAATGGTGATATACAAAACTGTTATGTTCCTCAAACACCCAAGAAAAATTGAGTTGAAGAAATAAGAAATAGAACCCTATAAGAAATTGATAGAACCATGATTAGTGAGTATGACCTACCTCTTTACATTTGGGTAGAAGCATTCAATGCAGCTTTCTATATAATCAATAGAGTCTTGATTGTACCTATCCTTAAGAGACCCCCTCATATGTTGTGGAACAATATAAACACCCAGGTTAAGTACTTCAATCTTTTTGGTTATAAATTTTACATTCTTAACACTAAGGATAATCTCGATGAATTTTCCTCCATGTGTGATGAAGAAATTTTACTAGGTTATTCAAATTATTTTAAATCCTATACAGTCTTTAATAAGGTAAAAATGTTTTGAATAATATATAAATGTAATGTTTGATGAAATAGATCCACATGACCCTAAGACCTCTCTAGAAAATCTCAAGGATGATATGTCAAATCTTGACATCAATACCAAATCTTATGGATATCCTGTTAAGTAATCTGTGAAAAATTACTGTTTTGGAAATTATCAAAACTCTTTTCAAGATGAACCTAAACCTCTATAAGAACATGAAGTGACTAGTCCTTCTTTTCAAGACCTATTAAA
Organism: Viscum album; assembly: GCA_963277665.1. Lineage (NCBI taxonomy): Eukaryota > Viridiplantae > Streptophyta > Magnoliopsida > Santalales > Viscaceae > Viscum > Viscum album. Next base: position 1,810,680,973 of record OY728142.1, on the reverse strand, counting down.
ACGTTCAAGAATCATCTGTTATATGATATTATTAGAGATTTAGATAACGTAACTCATACATGATTGTCTCCAATAAACCAAGTTGAACATAAAGATTTTCTATCACATATTTAACCATATAACATCAATGATGCTATCAACGAGGAATTTTGGGTAATGGATATGCAATAATAGAAGAATCGATTTGATATTATTGGTTTCTGGAAACATTATATTGTCCCAATGACACCTTGACTATAGGCACTAAATGGGTGTTTAAGAATTAGGTGGATGAATCTGGTAGTATAGTTAGAAACAAAGCAACATTGGTTGCATAAGGTCATAGTCACGAATAATGGATTTACTATGATGAAACATTTTCCCCAGTATCTTGACTTGAATCCATTATAATCCTTCTTGCTAATTCTACACATCTAGATTTCAATATTAATCAAATGGATGTTAGGAGTGCATTATTATATGGTTATATAATAGAGGATGTTTTTTTTGAACAACCCCCAATTTTTACATGTCCCTGCTTTCCAAATCATGTGTATAAATTAACTATATATTTATATGGTATAAATAATGCTCCAAGAGCATGGTATAATAGGCTCAACATCTTTCTTATTTCTAAAGGTATTACAAAAGGTATTGCAAATCCTACCATTTTTATTAAACAAATTTACTTAGATGTTTTAGTTGTACAAATATATGTAGATGATATTATTTATTAATCTTATACAAATTATTTATGTGTTGATTTTTCAAAGATGATGCAAAGAGAATTTGAGACAGGTTTGATGGGGGAAGTCAAATTCATTCTCAGATTTAAAATATTTCAAAATAAAGAATATATATTTTTTATTCAAAGTAAATATACAGATGATATTTTAAAAATATTAGGCTTTAAAATTACAAAGCGTAGTGAAACACCAATTAGTACCAATTATAATTTGGTCCTTGATCATGACGGTAAATCTATTGATCAAACAACTAACAGATGAATGAAATCGATTTTACTCTACTTAACTACTAGAAGGATAGATATTATGTTTAGTGTATGCATGTGTGCACACTTTTAGGAAAACCTAAAATAATATCATTTAAATTCTATCAAACGTATTTTTAAATACCTAAAATATACAACCAATTAACGAATTTTCTATCCTAGGGGACAAAATTTTGATTTGGAGAGTTATTTAGATGTTGACTATGGTGGTTGTAAGTTAAAAAAAAGATAACCTCTGGCACATGTCACTTTTTGGGAAAGTCTCTAGTTTCATGGTGTAGTAAAAAACAAAATTTTGTCGAAGCTAAATACATAGCTACTTGTTGTTGTTGTGCACAAATTTTTTAGATGAACCACACATTACTGGACTATAGATATCAATTCAGAAATGTCCCTATAAATTTTGATAACACAAGTGCTATTAATATTTCTAAGAATCCTTTTTCACATTCTAGGGAAAACAAATTGTTTTAAGAAATCACTTTTTGAGAGACCATTATCGAAAAAGTGATATATCATTAAAATTCATTGGAACAGAAAATCATTTTCCTAAAATTTTCACTAATCTATTGAACACTAAAAGAATGAACTACATCTGAAAAAAGTTAGGAATGATCAATCTATAGGATCTTATATTTTTAAGTGCATTTTTCATATCATCACTGGAAAGGCCAAACAGATTGTGTCATGCTGACACTAACAGTATGAAGACGACAATGTCATGAGGACACTGATAAATTTGTCATGCTGACACTAATGCCTTGTCATGCCGACACTATTAGTGTTATGAAAAATATGTCATGCTGGCACAAATGCTTTATCAGGCCAACACCATTAGTGTTATTAAAAGTCTATCATGCTGACCCTAATGAATCAATGTTTTTATCTGTTTTGTGATTTTACCAAAAACAAAGTTGTGTCATTTATTTTTTTAAACCTTGTCTATGATTTTGAGATCTCAAATTCCCTAAATAATATAAACCGACTCAATCCACTATACTACATACCATCACACTTTAAACCTAACATTATCCAAATGCTGCTCTCTTCTTACCTTTTTTCGTTCACCTCCCAACCATCACCTGAAGAGTAAGAATGGTTCTTTTGAAATGCATTTTAGAAGGTTTTTTAGGTGATGTGTATGATTTTTCTATGAAATGGAAAGGGGATCCTTCAGGGCCTATCAATAATTCCTTTACAAGACAAATGGTAACATAAAAAAAGGATGTTTTGGCTAAGTGGTTGTTGGAAGGAAAGTCACAATTGTTGAAGGTGGTGTAGAATCGAGGTTAGCTTTAAGTTTTCTTAGACAATGAAAGAAATTTCTACCTATAACTAGCTACCGATTTGTTCATGAATGTGGAGTTTCTAATGGAAGGAAGTGAAGTGGATTAGATTAAATCAGTAGTTAAATGAAATGGAATTGTTTTCATCTAGACAGCGGAAAGAATGTAATAAGGTACCCCATGAGGGTGTGTTTGATGTATTCCAAGCTACCTCTCCGCCTAAAATTCATACCTTTTATTTTGAGAGATCAATCAATGAGCTTAATAACAATGTGTAGAATAATAGACCTATTTCTATAGAATTATATGGGTTTGGTAGAATTTTGTTCAAATGCATATAACATTTGATCGGTCCTAGGAAAGTGGGATTTGCATATCTAAAGTGTCAACATTTCTTTTTGATTTGTTGGATGATAAAATTGATTAAGGAAAATCTATGTAGATACCTTTTTGTGCACATGAATGAAATGATCATGCCTTCTTGAAAAACTAATTTCCCATTTAATCTAAGGTTGATCTTAGCCATATCGAATGATAAAGGTTGTGTTAGTGAAGGATATGATTTTTCTTGAAGTTTAGTGGGATAAACCTAAGAAAAGAGATTTGAAAAAGGATGAAGATCAATTGGAACCCGTGGAAGAAAGAATGGGATGGGAATGAGAAGAAATTATATGAGATGTTAAAACTTGTCGACCACCTAGTTAGGTCATGGAATATGGTGGATCTAGGTCATGGACTAGATTCCCAAGTTGTTTAATATTCATTTGAGGAAGAAGATCATGGAACACCAGTCAGGGTTCAAGGGTCACTTATCGATGATAGGAGATACTGACACCACAGGAGAACCAAAGGGTTTTTCTTTTGGACATCCAAGTCCACCACTTGGTTTACCCACAGATGTTCCCACTCTTGGCACTAATGTAGATGAGAAGATATAATTCTTAGGTAGTGTAGAGCAGTTTAACGAGTCAGGTAGCTTTAAAGATGAATTATAAGTTGCAGAAAAATATGAGAGAGAAGAATGATCTATTAGTGATGAAAGTAACAATGGAAATGAATGTGGTTCTGGTTTAGACAGTAAAAGAAGATATTATGAGAATGATAATAGAAGTGGTAGTGAAGAGAATGGAGAAGATGATGAAGATGAATGCATTAAAGGAAGTGAATGTGTTAATGATAGTGACCATCATGATGATGATCACAGTGGGAATATAGATATTGTGGAATTTGTGGTTTATGAATAGTTGGAAGAACCTCCTGGAATTGTTCCTGAAGAAAGAGAAAATGATGAAGTTCATACTGAAGTGGAATCTCAGGCAGCACTTATATCTAAGTTAGTGTATAAAAGAAGGACACATCATGTAAATTGTAATACACGAGTGAGGAGAGAACATATTGAGGGGGAGATTCAATATAGAAGATCTCAAGCTAAGGAGGAGCATCAAATTGGAAGCGTGAGACTTGACACTCTCACCCATTTGGATGATGATGTTATGTTAGAATGGGCATGTGATCCTAGATATATAGCACTTGGTTTAGACAATGAAGACTCAAATGATGATGTGTTTTTAACTATTTCCATTGAATCAGTGGATTAGACCCTTCTTAGTGATTCTGTCACTAAAATAGACTTTGTAATGTTTAGGAAGGAAATATGTCCAGTAGTGAGAACATAATTTTAGTCTCAGATGGTCTATAAGATTCATTAATATAGAATGGAAAACAATAAACAGATTAATGAATTAAACTATCTAAAATATTTAATAGAAGTGATGAAAAATTTTGTGCAAGCTACTCCTATTCCATATCAGACTCTTTGTGTGAATGTGGCCGATGGAGATCAGGTTTTAGAAAATTTTATTGCTTAAATTCAACCAAACATAATCACAATGGATGAAACAATTGTTTTAAAAACCACAATGTTTATAAAAAATATTATAGTGATTTTCATTGAAATAAAATATTTAAACTCTAAATATAAAAGCTGTGAAGAGATAGTTCTTAAAGATATTAAGGACCACACCCCATGTCCTATTGTTCCTTCTAAATCTGGTTACAAATATAAGGCCTTGGACATTGAGGTGGTTAAAAATTATGTCAAGGCATAACTTTAAACTATATTTGGTGCTTCTTCATTGAACACAATTTCCCAAATAGAGAATAATAGTGACTATATTCATGATATGGTCAAGCTCTATTCCAAGAGTGTTTAGACTACTAATGATCAGATTATAGAGAAGGAGGATTATGAGTTCAAGTATATTATTACCAAGCATAAGATGTTCCGTCTTTTTAAATATTTGATAAAGAATTTATCATTTCCACCGGTGAATTTTTTTATGGAACAAGTTCAAAAATTTAAGGACTTCACACGTCTTCTTGACATGTTCATGGAGAATAAAGATGATTTTTATAAATCTATGAATTATAGTGATGAGATCATTGAGGATTTAATCAAGATGTTGAATCCATTCCTTCATGTACAGTGTGAAAAAAATTTGGTTAATGTTGCTGCACCTATTGGACCTACTAGATAAGTTCCTCCTCCACAGATGAAGGTCGTTCAGGCCTTGAATCAGATCAGTCAAGTGATCTAGGAGTGGATCCAACCTCGACTGTTGTCACTACACAAGCCTAGCCTTTCCCTAACTATTATAGAAGGATTAATTCCACCCCTCTAAAGTTCCATTAAAAAACTCCTACCCCCTCAACCTCCACCTTATATTAGACATTTGATTAGTCATTCTAGGAAATAGAAGGAACCTCTTGATCCTAAGAAGTTGTGTGGATAAATCTATGATATGGCTGCTTGATTGCACTAATTTTGTCTTTCACTGGTTATTTGGATACATTGTGCATCACTATTTTATAGAATTAAATGCTCTTTCCTTTCATATATTTCTGTTATATCTATTATTATCGGATACATCTTATTCCTTTGATACCTGTTTCATTCTTGATTGGAATTAAAAGGGGGAGAACAGTCTGTAACACCCTTTCACTTTACGATAATCTGAAAATGGGGATAACAATTTGGCATTATCCTTATTTATTTTACCATTTATACAAATATTTTTTATTTTCTTTTCAATAAATTTAATTATATATGGGACGAAAATGAATTAGTCTTTGATACAATTATTTTTGTTTTCTTTGATACCATTACTATTAATTCTGCCTCTGAACCTTATCTATATATTGATAAAATTCATCAGTAATTGGAGATGATAAGTAGAATGGTTATATTACACATCTAATGATTCTACATTATATTTCCATGATTTTTGATCATCAAAAAGGTAATGATTGTGGGCTCATAGGAGAGTGTTGGATACCCTATTTGGTTTTAATAATCACAAATGTTGTCCGATATTATTAATCATTTCTAATCATTTAAATCATGAATATTTGAGTTTAGATATGTGTAATTATGGTTATCTATGATCACATATACTTTTAACACATTCTGATAATATTTATGTTGTAAGACAGTCCAAAAAAAATATTTCTTTAGTTTGAGAAGCTGACATCGACATAAAATTGGGTCATCATTTCCGACAATTGAAAGGGTTCACCTATACCAACATAAAAAATGTCTCACTGATAGTTGAAACAAGTCACTGACAGTTCATTTGTCTCACCGATTGATGGACTGACCTACCAACACATGGAGCTACTGACACATGGTGCTACTGACGCATAGTGATACCTAGGCATGATGCTGTAGATTCATTGTTATACAAATGCAAAGACTCACTGAAACATGCACATACTGATAGAAGGAGACACTGATAGAATGAGACACCAATACAGATAGAAGTAATAACTAATGGAATAAGTCACCGTTACATTATTCATCGACATAGGAGTCACCCATAGAGTTTTTAAATATATTTTTATTCAATATTATTTTTCACGGTCACATTTTAATTGTTTTAATGAAACAGATCAATTTAATTATGTATTCTGACATCTTTAATGAGAATGTCAGAAACAGAAGGTACAACACCCACTTCAAACATGTACATTTTTTGGAAGTAGATTATAAAAGAGGAAATATCTCAAGATGAAAACATATATTAAAAAGATATGCATAAAAATAGAGCAGAACACACGAGAAACATACCGAAAGGAAGAACAAATGAGCAACTCTTCATCCCTGCTTATTGTCAACCAAAGAACTACTTTCCACCAAAGTTCCAACATCACTGCAGCATTCAATTGAAGATGAAGAGAATAAGATCTCATATTCCTAGAAGATAGAACATAGTGCTCCTTCACACTATATTTTACTATCTATTTCTAGAAGATGACTCTTGATTCAACTCTGATACATCAAAGAGACTAGTGATCAACTTCATAGCACATAAATCCTTCTAGACCCGATCAAATATTTATTTCTCCATTGTCTGCCTTTTTTTTCATTTTTGAGTAGTGTGTGCGTATATCTATAAAATACACACACTCTACTGCACTGAGCCAGAGGATAGTAGATATCCTCACCCTACTATCGTTTTACACTTTTTTATCCCATATATAACTATAGTAGAGGTCCTGTGTGAACTGGTTGTATTTTTTTCCCATGTAGAAATATGGTAGATGTCAAGTGACCTGGAAAACTGTAAAATGTTCGGTAAATGCTGATCTAGGGTCTGGATCAAAACCTCTATCTATATTGACTTATTGGTTGTAGGCTATCACCATGTAGAGGAGAATATGTCTCAACTTGATATTGAACCACTTGTTTTATATCGGATATATATTCAAATTTATTTTTCTCTATTTTTACCTGTATTTTTGAAAAATGAATTTCACTTTGACAGTTTATCTTTTATAGTGTCTATAAATTTTTTTCTTATTAGATTAGTTTCGAAAGTTGTTTCAATATCTCATATTGTAACAACTGAAAAATAATCAATCATTAGATAAATTACATGAATAATCATACAATTTTAAAATAACTTCTTTAACTAACTAGTATATTATCTTTTAAATTGGGGGAATCATTAAATAAAATTTTCATTGAAATTTTTATAGAAACTCAATTCATCCCAACTCTTGAATGTACTAATTCAAAAAATAGGAACATGTGTATAATAATTTATAAAAGGATGTGATTTGAAATTGATTGGGTGATTATGTTTTTAATGTTATTTTAGATGAAGATCACAATAATTTTGTGGAGAATTACAGGATTAATGTAAAATGAATACTATAGGAATATATTTTGGAAGAATATATGATTTTATTATAGATTTATAATGAATATTTTGATTTATCCAAATGATATGGATATATTGTAAATTATGCGATTATGGAAATTGAATTTTGGTATGAGACATTAAGAGTGATTGATATTATTTGGAGATAAATAAAAAATTTATCTTGGATGATTATATGATTAAATCCTTATTATTTTTTAGGTTTCCATTATAGGTTGTGGTATTTTGAGGGATTTTTAAAATAGTTATTTATTAAATAATCTATGTTGTACTTTGAGTATTACTGTTCATTTTTTTAAAATTAAAGTAGTTTTCCTCATATAAAGGTTTTTTATTTTTGGGAATCTTATTATCAAGTGATAACCATATTGGTTTTCGTTAATGAATAAAGATAGGAGGAATATTTTCTTCTCTTTTGTGTATTTTTTAATATGTAAAATTTTATTTTCGTTCTTTAAGAATGAAAAATTCATTCTCATTGTTTGGAGAAAAAAATTAGTTTGTAGTGGGAATTGATTAAAAAATGAAATTATAATTTTCAATTAAGTATATTTATTAATTTTCTTAGAATAGATGTAAATAAAATTTATCAACTCATGGAAAAGGATATTAAAACAATAATGTTGTCCATTTATTTTTCTTACAATGAAATAAATGGCCTTTTGCATATAAAAAATTTATGGGTTTCTGATGGTCAACTTTCTCAGGATCATGGTCTTTATGACTCTCTATTAGTCCTTGTGAGTTAGGTTCTTCTTCCATATCAATTTTTTCACTTCTGAACTATGTTATCTTATATGGAAAACTAATTATATATTATTCTATATTACCTTTTTACCTACCTTTCCCTCTTTTAATATGATGTTTTATATAACCTTTTTCTGATGTTGATTTTCAACAATGTTTATTTAAAATATCAAACATTTAACTTCAAATATCACAGTCTAATTGAAAGGATAAAATTTATTGGGGGGTGGTGGTATAATTTTACACAAAAATATGTTTACTTCCAAAATGGTGTTGCGTGATTGTTATGAGTAAATATTAAAATTCATTTCTGAAAATTTTATAAAATTTAAATGGAAAAATAAATTTCATTTTTTAATTCTTCACGTTAAAATCATCTTAGAACTATTCTTTGATAATTTTTCCAAAAGATTAATTTTTCAATAATTAATGAAAAATAATGATTTTTATTAACTATATTTTACTAAATAGTGAAAATTATGTTTTTTTATTAATTTTAAATTTCAATGAGATCAATTTAAATAATAAAATCCAATTATGGTTTGGGAAATGTATTTTATACTTGAATTTAGTATAAAAACATTTTATATTAAAAAAAGAATTTTTTTCCTGAAAAACTGTTTTTCTTTGACTTTTATTGATTTTATTTTATTTTAAATTATAAAACTTATATGATTTTATTTTTGAAAAAGGATTCCATATATTGAATCTGGTGGTCCAAATTTAGAAAATAGGGACCTTTTATTTTTTAGTAAATTAGAATAATAACCATGGTAAAATTTATCACCTCAATTAAGTGTAAATATTGTTAATATGGATTTCAAATATGTGATAAGTCTATAATTTTTTTTATAAAAATTAATTTTAGATGAATTAAATTATAACACTAACACCTAAAGTGCTAAATTTATTTATTTAATGGATAGTTGTCATAGAAAATGACTTATACATTATTTTAACCAATGGAATTTACATTGTGTCACTCTCTTAGTTATAAATATCATTTATGAGTTCCTATAGGGGTAAATTTTTCTACTAATGATATTAATATTTATTGTTTATTAATTTAATTAATTCAATGATGATAATTTATTTATAATTTTCTTGAATTAAATAGTTACCTTAAATACTTACAAAACATTGATGCCACAATTGTTCAATTAATGGAAAAATCAAATAAATAATATTAAATGTATTAAATAAATTATAATATGAGATAATTAAGGGTATCCAAAATTTTTCTCGATTACTATGAAATGATGGGGATGTTTTTAAATAATTATTTTTAATTTTATGTGTTTTTTTGATATTATTAATGTTACTATAATGGATGGTGTCAAAATTGACAATAATGATATTTTATAAAAATAAAATTTTAATAAATTATTTAAAAATTATAAAAACATTTAAAAAATATATATTATGATATGGTGTAAAAATTTCTAAATTTTCCATTTATGGTCCAATGGTCACTTTGTATGTAAAAATTAAAACATTTTAATATAAATAAATTTATTATCATAGATAAAATTAAAATCTCTTAACCAGGGGTTAATCAACCTAATTAGGTTAAAATTACATAAAAACCATTATAAAATATATTTTTTAATTACATTACCACAATATCAAACCATATATATTTTAATTAAGTTCCATTTGGATATATATTTTTGGGGATATTGAATTGATTCTAATTTAATCATTAGAGAAATTAAAAAAATCTTCCCACCTTAATTATAAAATAACATCTCCTACCTTCATTATATATATTATTTATATCCTTTTTACTGAATGATAGACTATATGTTACACTTATAAACATTCCTATCCACATTAAATATTTTTCTCCTTACTAGAATCCCAACCCTAGAGCCCTATTGGAGAGATCTAAATGAGTCTTTTCGAAGAAGAGGTAATCCCTCTAACTGATCACTTTATTTTTCTAATCATATTAAACTTATATAAATCTACGATAGTTACCATAGAATAATAATTTAAGTATAATAAATAATATTAAATGTTATTATTATTTCGAAGAAAACATTTACACCCTCTTTCCTATAATATATGAAGTGAATGTATTACTCATGAGTACGTTTGACTTATCATCTCCACATAGCGATACAATTAATTTTTCATTAACATATTTTATATATGGTTATTATTATGAAATTTATTTCTATATATGATATTAATGAGATAATTATAATTTTGGAATAAAAGTTTAATATATACCCTAACTTCTAAACCATTGGAAAACGATAACGTCACTCATGCCTACTTGTGGACTTCCACCTCAACGAAGTGATGTAAATAGTTTTAGATTTATTTATTAACTAGATCGTAAAATAAGATTTCTTTTATGAATATATATATAATATATTTTACATAATAATTATTCTATAAAGTTAAAATTCTAATTTTCTTTTCCTTCTTTCCATTATTAGAAAAATTAAATCAACGTTTATGCGTACAACAATCTACTTACTCATTGAACAATGTTATTTATATTTTTACACATTATTTTTATTAATACTAAAAAATATGTACACAATGAATATATATATTTTTTATACCATTTTTATCATTCCAGAAATAATGGGACCATAATCAAATTGTAAGGACATAGACTATCGAACCGAAACATGCTTGGAAAATGAATCAGTTGTCACCCAAAAAAATGATTTTAATAAAAAATAATTAATAAAAGGTGGTAATATTTTATTAATAAATATTATATAATATGATTGATATCTTTTTATGGACTTAATATGTAATACATCCATATTTATTATACATTATTTTTGAATATGAATTAAGAAACGTGAGACTTAAGGTAAGGGGTTTTCACCTCACTTTAATTTATGTGGTACAAATTTCTTATATACCACTTGTTTCCTTTGTTTAGTGTATATATTTCCCATGAATTCATTTTATGAAAAATAAAATAAATTTTATGTCTATTTATATAACCTTATATTTTTATTTCCTTTGTGAGGTTATGATTCAAAATTACCAAAGAGGTAAGAGTTTATTTTACAATATCATCACTATTTGAGATTGTTTCTATTTAAGTATACATTGGGGAATATTTCTCTTATATATTCATGATTTATAAAAATGATTTTAAATATTTTTGTAAAATTATATGGGGATTTTTTAAAGTAGTTTAACCCCTAATTTACCTTTTAATAAATGGTTTTGAAGGAATCTTTTTGTCATTTTCTAAATGTTGTACTTTGTTTAGTTTCTAAAAAAACACCGAAGGAATGTTTTTTAATATATATAGCATGAGAAAATTTTCCCTCTATTATGAATAAAAAATTATTTAATTATTAAGTTAAATGTATAAAATTTTATTTTTAAAAAAATGGTTTCACATAAGATTCCATAGTTATTTTTAAAGGGAAGTAGTTTTAAAGAGTGAAAGTTATTTTCCTCAATATTTTTTCCTTCTGATCTTTAAAAATAATTTTCTATCTAAAATGTAATCATTTTGATGTTATGAAAACATTAATGGGAATATAATTAAATGATACCATACTTATGTTTTCTCTTAATGGTTTATGTTTATAGTGAAAACGTAAAATGTTAATGAAACCCATTTCTTTTCCCTGAGTTATGCTACGATGAGACATTTATGAAACAAATTTATTTTCATAGGTTTAGATATGATGAATAATTTATTATAGCTTGGTAAATATATGTATTATTTTAATTCTGTGATGATAAATACCTATATCTCCCTCCAATTTATTGGGTAGTGTATTTTATAGCTTGAGATTGTTATGGGAAACAAGTCTATATGGTTAATCTTATATGGTAAACAAGTAAATGTGCTAGATCAATTATGGGAAATAAGTTGACGTGTTTCATCCATTATGGGAAATATTTATTGATACCTGACACAATGGTATTGTTAGTTAGCCTGAAAATTTGAAATTATTTCTATAATTATATTTATTCCACACAGAATTATTTCATGAACATATGTTTCTTGATTGGGTTATGATGATTTCTCATTGTTACGATTCTTTTCTTTTGAAATGATACTATTTTATGACATAACTCATGTTTTTTGATATTTTTCATATTTGTTATGAAATTTTTATATAATTTTCATAATCTTATATCATTATGGTTATATTATGATTTAATAAGATTATAAATTGATATCTCACAGGATTACCCTTACTACCTATCTCAACACACCGTTTTTATGTTTCTTTTCTCTATGATGTGAAGAAAGGTTTAAATTAGGTTATATCAATGAGGGTTACTAGATGTGAAGATATTAGTGGGATTTCATAATAATATTAATGAATGAGGTTTTTATAAACCCAAGTTGTTAAGTGTTTTCACTAATTATCTAAAACTCTATAGCTAAAAGGCCCTTGGGTTAGTAAGTGATTCAATATTTAATTTTGAAATTTCAAGGATTTAATGATGGAAATAGAGTAAAATTTATTAGTATCTTATAAAGAAATTTAATTATTATATTTTTAGGTCTGAATCATGTAGTGTGAGTTTCAGGCTGTTATACTTAAACCTTGTCTTAGTAAAGTGGGGATTTGTTACTCATCACACTATGCTTCATCTTGGAGATATTAGTATTCTTAAGACTTTAATAATTTCTATAAAATAGATTAATATAAATTATTAATGAGATTTATTTGGATTTTTATAGATATAATAAGGTTTTTTTTATGAGTAACAAAAATCATGAGTTGTATAAGGTGTTATAAATTAATATGTCTTAAGAATATTAATTTTTTTAAATGAATAAGATTCGAAAACTGAATTTCTATAAGTATGTATACAATTATAGATAACATTAAATGTAAGGATATCATGAGATGAAATAGTTATGAATAATATTCATTTGATACATATTAAAATGATAACACTAATAAAATCATGAAAATACTGTGGGATTCCATCCAAACTGAACATATTTCATGAAATTGATAATCTAAATGCGAAAATAATGTCAAATTTGTGTTTCCATGGATTGTATTATCTAAGGAATGCTAGGTATGGGTGATCATAGTAGGATTAGGTGGAAATATTAAATTATAAACATTGTATTACACTTATTTGTACAACCCTAATAGGATAAGATTGCCAAAGGAATGGATTTAGGATAATTCATTTGATGAATCAGGAAAGGAGTTGTCGGATAAAAATTGAAGAGTCATATGTGATATGATTGAAACAATTAATTAACTAAATAACTAAATACTTTATGAAATTATAGAGTCATAATACATCATGAAATATATATCTCAGCTTATAAAATGTATATGATGTAACTGTTCATCATTTCAATGGATCACATTTAGTAATAGTTCTTGTTAAAATGATATAAAACGCAATACTCACCCACATATGTTTTTTGTATAAAAATTTCCTTCATCTTGAAAATAGTTTTGGAATATCTTAAAGGATTGATCTACGCAATACTATATTTTTTTAAGGTTGATAATTGAGGCATCTTAAACACTATATACACGAATATTACATCATTTTTTATGAATATTTAATATATCTCATTACAATACATGACCTATAACTTTAATAATTTAGTCTCTATGAAAACTAGATAAATAATAATCTTATTTCATGAAATATATTTTTCATATCCCATATATTTATTCTCACATAGTACACTTCTTAGTTATACCCCACTTAATTCTCTTCTTCATAACTTGGTGAAAGGAAACATAAGGAAGGGTGAGCTCATATGGCTTGTAAGGGTAAACATGGATGATATAATTTAATGGTAATACGTAATCATAACTTGAGGCTAAGAGTATTATAATATGAGCATAAAATTTGAAAATCATACCCTATAATTCATAGATCATATTAAAGGAATAATGCTTTCATAGATCATAAGTCATGAATCATAAAATAATTAATGATCATAAGCCACAAGATCTTATTATAAGATTTTGAAAAAGTCATATAGAGTGGTATAAAAAGTGTGTAATAATCTTAATCATATAAATTTGATGTCAATGATACCCATGAATACATTCATTAAATATTTGGATTTGAATAACCACTCATGTACCAGCTTCATGCTTGGGATAACAACATGTGTACCCTCATTTGCCCGTGGGATGACCTCCATTATACTCTTTGAGATCATAAAACATTAATCATTACCCAATGAGTTAGATATTTTTAATAGAACCAAAAACTATATAATCCTAATCTATTCATTTCTATTCCATATTATTAGGAAAATAATTATCATTTCCTCATAGCATAACCCATGCGAAAGGAGACGAGTTTAATAAATATTTCATCCTCATAATTATAGAACATAGAGAGGATAAAATAATATAGTATCATTATATTAAATACACAGTTAATTATATTTAACATCAATGAATGTTTTCAAATATTAAAATATCTTTAAAATATTATTAGAACATTTCATGAGGAACATACTTTTTTCATTTTGAAATCACTTATTTAAATATAAAAATTTACAGAAGAATGTGAAAAAAAATTATTTTAATATAAACATGGATATTTTTATCAATATTTCAAGTAATTATTCTTCATGATAGTGAGAAAATTCATTCTTGTGGTATAAACTAAATAAAAGATTCTATTTACACCTATAGTAAAAATAAACCTGTTCATAAAATGAAAAAAATATTAATTTTAAATTTTTTATAGAAAATAAAACACGAGTAAAAATATAATTAATTAATCATTAGATAATTGTAAAAACATTATGTAAAATATTTTATAAAACTTGGATATGGAAGAGAAAATAATTTCGAATGAAGAGTGAAATAAAGTCAGTTTTTCTTTAAAAACACTTTTAGAGCTTTTAGTATATAGAGTGATTAAAATTAAAATTATTCTTGTAATATACATGAAAAAGAGATGACAAGAGAATAAATTATATTTATCATATTTAGATATTATTATTTAATCAATAAAAATATAATCATAAATAATCATGATAAATAGTGATATTTTGACATGAAACCCTTGCCTCAGGTAACTTTTGAATGATAACCCGCACAAAAAAATAACATTAAAAATACATTAAATACCATGAATATAATGATATTAATGATATAACATATCGAATGGGAAGTATATACACCATATTAAAGAATCAATTGGTTAATATAACACATATATCATAGAATCAATAGTTATATGAGAAACCCTTACATTAGGTATGACTTGATTAATAAATACCTTTTTACCTCCAGTATAATAAATTTAATTTTATTATAATTTTATACCAAAATAATATTAATACTTATAATAACATAATTTTTTTTGTAACACCTTATATATCGCTCATTAACAACCAATTATCACCACCATCATCTAGAACTACTATAAATAAGATCTATACCAACAGTTTTGGGAAAAGGGTTGGTATAGTTCACTTATATGGACCTATGCCAACGATTGTGGCCAAACCGTTGGTATAGGTCCATAATAGATTCACTATACCAACTGTTTTCCCAAAACCGTTGGTATAGGTCCCCCCTATACCAACGATTTGTCCAAAACTATTGTTATTGGTCCCAAAATCAAATAATCTATACCAACAGTTCTCAAAACCATTGGTATAGGTCTATACCAATAGTTTTTGAGAACCGCTGGTAAAGTTACAAGTATTTTTTATTTAATATTTTTATAGAGAATAGTAAATAAATCATAATTTAAAATATTTACCATAATACATATATATATTTATGAAATTATGTTAAAAAAAGTCATGTTTGGTTAGTGGTTAGGTCGTTCAATTATAAAACGGAGGTACTCGGATGAAAACCAATAGAATTTTTATTTTTTAAAATACATATACATACTGTTTTATAGAACCGTTGTTATAGATTTTTTACATTACTTTTACCAGCAGTTTTGAAAACCATTGGTACAGTTCTATAGTAATGATTTTTCCATAACTGTTGGTATAGACCTATCCCCACGACTTACTAGCCAACAGTTCTCCAAACCGTCGGTATAAGGTATTTTTCTAGTAGTGTAGGTTTTTAACTAATATGTTTTTCATGTATGTTACAATATAGCAGTTATGGTCATTAAATATTTATTGTGGTTCTGTCATATGTATAATGTTATTAATTATATAAATATCATATATATTCAATATATATATTTATAGAAATTCATAATATTTATAGATAGAAAAATGAAATACACAGTTCATCAGCACAGATAATCACCTCTCCGTAGCAATAAAATTCATTATCCATCATCACCTCAAATATATGTATCTAATTATTGAGTTAATATATATATATATATACTATTTATGGTATAATTAATAGTATTTTATTTTAACATTAAAGAATAATAATTATATCATAAATTATATATATATATATATTAACTCAATAATTATATACATATATTTGAGGTGATGATGGATAATGAATCTTATTGCTATGCGGTGGTGATTGTCTGTGATGATGAACGAGCGATACCTTCATTTCGAATTTGATGAAAAGAGGTAGAAATTGGTTATCCTATAATAATAAAATATTATTATATTTTTGATACTGGTTTAATTATTTTACGATGGATAGAACTGATATATACGAAGTATTATAGAAATAAACTTTGAAATAGTTTGGTAAGATGATTACCTTTTCCTTGAGTGACATCCTCTGGGTTACACATTAATATATCTTAAGATGGTATTAGAGTAATAAATGAAGACAAATAATGAAGTTAAGGAATCTATGAATGTTTTTGGCTAGTTATTGTTAAATATATAGGGATAAATTTCTTTAATAAGGGTAGAGAAGAGGTTCCCTTGTATAAGTGAGAAGAGGGACACAAATGGAAATATTTAAAATATATAAATAATATAGTCACTTTATTGTAAAAGTTGAACCAAATTCAAAATAATTAAAATTAATGATAATATAAGATATATATATATATATATAAATAATAATTTTTAGAAATTTTTTTGTGGCATTTTAACCATATCTCTTTGTTTAACCCTTCTTTTAACCCATTTTATCGCAAACCATGGTAACCATTTCTCAAAATTTTTACTATTAGTTGTGGAAAAAATTAGAAATTAGATTTTTTTTTTAATTTCAATTAAAAATATGTAATAATTTTTATCAAATTTAATTTTCATAGGTGTCACAAATTATCTTTAAATAAGTATGTAAAACGCAAAAAAAACTGTTTTTAGAGAAATACATTTTTAAGCATGAAACTAAATTAACTTGAATTAATTTCCTTGTAAAAACGATTGGATTAAAATTAAAATATTTTATTGAATATTTATGATAGATAATTCATTATAATAATTATTCAATGGTGATTTATAAAATTTATTAAGATAAAAACACCTTTCTCACATAAAAAATTTTATGAAAATTAATGCTTTTTTACCTTATATTGATTTAATATTAATTACTAAATATTAAATTATTTATATAGGAATGAATGTTTATAAATGAAAATAAACCTAATTTAAATAAATTTTTTATATTTATCAGTTCATTTTTTTATAAAAATACATAATACCAAGAAAAATATGTTTTCAATAAGAATAGGAATTCAATTGTAAAATGATTTCATTAAAATTTTAATGAGTATTTATTTACAATTAATAAATAAATTTGAATTATAGAATGATTTTTTTTATATATCTAATAATGTTTTTAATGTTTTTCATTCCCACAACCAATTTATAGGTTATAAATACTATAAGATATCAGGGTTTATTTAGACTTCTGGACATGCATAACGAATGATATTAAATAATTAAAATCTATTTAAAATAAATACATATAAAATATTAGGGTATTGCATTATAAACCCCTTAAATGTAATTTAACCACTAAAATTCCATCACTATATGAAAAAATGCGGATACTTCCACTTCATCACATCCTTAGGTTCCCACGTAGCATCCTTGAATTTCTAATTCCTCCAAAGAAAATTAAATTGATGATAAGTACTGTTTTTTAGAACATTATATCTAAGATAAAATATTTTTACTCATTGAAATTTATAGTAAGATCATTCTCTAGTGATAATTATTCATATTTCTATACATTGTAAGGATTAGGTATATACTTCCTCAAAAGAGTTACTTGTAATACATCATGAACTTGAGAGAGGTTTGGTAGAAGTGTCGTTCAATAAAGTATTGTCCCTCATCAATAATGAATCTATAATTGGAAAATATAACTATAGATTATTTTTATATTATTTTATAATATCATTACCTTATTCTATGGATAAATTCCTTTTAATACCTTTTCACTAACTTTTAATTCTAGATATCATGGTTGATTGTTAGCATAACTCTTCCGTAGACTATGTGCTTCTTTAATGTGATGTTGAATAGATATGACCCTATTTTACATTTTCATATATATCCTTGGTGCCCATATATATCATTCACTAACTCTATCCCAACATATCATAGATAGTCAATTATTTCTATACAGTGATTCATAAAGATCCATATGAATGCTTATGGGAAATCTCTTGTTGTAATAGAAATCGACCAGAGGATGGAATTGATTCTAAGAACCTTTGAAATATAGAGAATAAGATATTAAAATATCCTAAATATTTCTAATGGTTCTCCTAGATAGAACATCTATCTATAGATGATTAGTAATTATAAAATACAACTCTATATACGTAGTTTGTTGAATACTTCTCTAGAACTTCACGGTAGACTAAAAATACAATAGAATGTGGTACCCAATGATACCTTATGACTTACATAGTGTATATACATAAAATATGACCATGAGATAACTTTTCTCTGAATGTGATGAAATGTGTTAGATTTACAATGTCATTAGTTATAATCCAAATAGCATTATTCCCTCTAGATAAATTTTTGAGTTAAAAGAAGAAATACATAGTGGGTTTTTCCATATTCATTCTAGAATAAGTAATGGTTGTAATATAAGCATAGACTTCTATCAATTGGAATTATTATTATTTCAACCCAAGCATTAATATATCTACTCTAAAATATCTTTCTTCATGTTACCCCACCAAAAATTAACCTCAATGTCTCTATACATATTCAAACTTCTTAGATGAATGGGAAATAAAGAGACATAAGATTCATCCAAAAAATCACTAAATTATTGAATAAAGAGGACACATGCATAGTTTTGGAACTTATCATTCCATCAAAATCATTATTAAATTCAGGAATATTATTGAAATTCTTATATAGTTCCACATCCTCCTTTTTCACCAATTTAATCTTAACATAGATAGATGGTTTAAAACTCATTTTAGAAGAATAATGTTTCTCTAATTACTTTAGCATTTTAAAGTACATCTTTTTCAAATCCTTAAATATTGGATCTTGATTGACCCTCATCATGGATAAACTATATTGATCATTCTAACTTAAATTATTATCTATGGTGTTCCCCTTCCTAGGGTTGTATGGTATTGAGTAGTCATAATATTTAATCAACTCCAACCATATTATTTAGTGAATATTCTACTATTTTTGTGTCAATATACACTTTTATCTTTTATGATTAGTAAATATGTCACACCATTCTTTATAAATATTTGGTATTGACATCTAAATGTAATTATTTCCACTTCTATCTCTAAGTCACGGGTTGGGTAATTCTTTTCATGAATGTTTAATTAATGAGAGGAAAAAAGAAATAACCATTTTTTATACAAAAGTAATCATCCCAGTACCTTTTTTAGATAAATCACTATAGATCACAAACACCTATCTAGTATTGTTTACTATGAGTACATGTTAACTGAACCTAATTTTATTTAGGTCCTTGAAATTTTCTTCACATTAATCAGTCCAAAGGACATGAATTTATTACTTTTTA
The DNA here is from genome assembly GCA_963277665.1 of Viscum album. NCBI lineage: Eukaryota > Viridiplantae > Streptophyta > Magnoliopsida > Santalales > Viscaceae > Viscum > Viscum album. Next base: position 1,810,660,854 of record OY728142.1, on the reverse strand, counting down.
ATAAGGATATTGGAATAGATAACTGTGAGAATGTATTAAAAAATAATTTATAATATCCATAAAACACAATAAAAATGTAGATCACAGTCATAGTAGTTATATTGTAGAAAATTTCAATGACTTTTATCTAAGTAGGATATACTGATATACCCTATCTGGGGATCACATGTCTCAATAACGGTATTTTCAATAACTAGAATTCACCTATTTTGATTGTTTCATATGGTTTCTCTTCCCCTCCGGTATTTTAATAAATTCTCAAGTGATCATAATTTAAATATTTATTCTTTTAATATATAATAATATCATCTATAAATACCACCACAAATTTATTAAACTAATATATATATAATTTTTTTCTTAAATTCATGAATATAGTGGATGGAATTAGTAAGTTCAAATGAAATCACTATAAAGTAAAAGTCTTTATACCTCATATGGGAGGTTATATTTCGTATATATTAACTTATTACCCTCTATTTTTAGTATCCCGAATACAGGTCAATATTTATAAAGTATTAAGATCCTCTAAATTGATCAAACAAATAATCGATATGGGGTTGATGATACAATTTTTATAGTTGTTTTAGTTAATTTATAGATAATAAATGAAAAGAAAAATTGGCTAACTTTTATTCATGAAAACATAATGGTTTCAACTCAGAGTGATACACTTAGATAAAATAATCCCTTATTAATATTCTCCTAGAGATTTTTATTCAATTCCTATAACTAAATCAGGCTTATTATATATAGATTCTTTGAAATATGTGTTGCACCAGGTATAGGTTATTTTAAAAATTAAACTACTTAATTCAAAGGATGAATAAAAATCCCACTGAAAATAATTTAAAAAACTCATGTCCAATAGGAATATCTTTGATGTTTAGTTTCTCTCCGACCATATGAGAGAAATACCACTAATTAATAGGAAACAAGACCCATAAAATGGACTTATGTTCCATTGGATGTTCATGTTCAACTTAACACTTATAGATGATCATATTTTGATCCTTATTCTATAAATTTATAAGTGATCCATTTAAGGTTAGATCATCAATAATGACAAACACATCAAATTTCACTAAAGGAATAATAGTAATATTTTCATAGGGAACATTCTTAAAAAATATAACATGAATTCCCCAAATATAGATTGTAGGATAAGTTCACCTCAAACATCATGATCCACTTCAGTTATTGATATAACATAGACCCCTCTATGTTCGAGGAGTTATCATTTGGATTATGGAATAAAATCTGATAATTCCTATGCTACCTGGACTAAAGATGTTAAACTATAAATGGTACTTTAGGATGTAATTTATTAAGATCCATCAAACTCATAATATTTTCTAAGAAATTATTTTCAATATTCTCTTGATTTACACACATAAAACATCTTTCCATTCCTTTGATACATTTACTACGGTGGCTCTTCTAACATTATAAATAAGTATGAAGAGGAATCTTCTTTCCTCTATGGTCTTTATCAACTAAAATCCCATGAAAATTCATTGTTATCTTATTATGCATTTCTAGAAACTCATCCAAGTTGAGGTTGTTAAAAATATTTGGAGATATTTTTTAGGATTATTTAAAATTTCACACATTATATATCCCATTTCATTTTGTTTTTAATGAAGAAAATTATTTCATTATGAATCACATTTTTCATTAACATGATTCCTCCTAGTTATAACCATCAAATAAAACAAAAAATACACGTGTAAGGAAAAAAATAATAGTGATAAATCATATATCATGAAAATAATTCATAGCATGTCTAAATAATTACACTTTTTGTAATTTATGGCACTATAAGTTTAACCATGGATATAAATGGTCATTATGTATTCAAATTGTTCATAATTGTTCAAAAATAATATATGGATTAACTTAGTCATATTTCTTAGGAGATTCTAATCAGGTGTTAAATCTTAGGTTGACTCATCGCACACCAACGATGATCGATTTAGTGCCCAATATTCTCGTTTTAGAGTTGTTTCCCTTAGGTGCGTTTGAGCCATAAGTGTATCCAGTTTCCAATATCCTGATAGGGATGTATTTTCGAGGAAGAGAAAAAAATTTTAAATTTACCATAGGTTTAGGATAATATTCTATACATTAAATTATACTTATGGGTTTCAATAATTTTCCTTAATCCTAATATCCAAAAACAATTATACCTTACTCTAATACCAATTGAGGTATCCCAAACATTTTATACATATATATTATATAATTTAATATGAATATTTAATAAATATGATACCAATATATTCCATAAAAAATAAAATTTTAGTGTATTTTTAGACTAGGTATATAATAATATTATTTCATGAATGATCATAAACATGTCCCGTGAAGTTCATATCACGTAGTACACTTCTTAGTGATAACTTAATTTAAACCATACTTTATAACCTATGGAAAAAGAAACTTATGAAAGGGAGAACTCAAATTATCTGTAGGGTAAAAAAGGGTGATATCAATCAATGATCACATTTAATCATAACATAAATATAAATGTATGAGAATATGAACCTAAAATTTTAAAATCATACCTAATAATTCATTGATCATAATCATGGCATAACGATTTGGTAGAAAAAAATCATGAAATGTAAAAGAAAAAAAATCATGATACATGAGATCATATAATAATAATAGGAAGATTTCATATATATTTTTATAAAAATCATATATAATTGCTATAATATTATGTTTAAATTGAAGTGAACATGAAAAAGGTCATGCAACCTATCCCACATAACAATTCTTTTTCACTTCTAGCTCCCAAACATATGAAGGTTTTTAAAGACCCATAGAAAAACACACAGAGTCACTTTCTATCTACCCAACAAAAGATTACTTTGGACCCTCGTTTCCCATGTATGCCTTCTCTTCCAACTGCTCCTATTGATGTTTCTTCAATGAAATCTGGAAACCTGCTTTCTGGTAATAATGATAGTAATCTTATGATTAGCTCTAAGAGTTCTACAGACTCCTGCTCTATTGATCCTGCTGAAATATCTATTCCACTACACCTTTTCAATATAGACATCACTAAATTGGACTCTTATGCAGCAAAATTCAATGAGAACATTGACCAGGATGTTATTCCAAATGACACCACTATCGAAATGGGAATTGTAACCAAATTAGATCTTCTTACAACGCCCTCCACTCACACTGCCTCTCTCAAGAAGGCAGTTCAACCCATGTCACAGTCTCTATGTATGGCCTCTAATGCTCTTGCAAGCATTCCATTAGAAAGAGTGTCATATTACAACCTACCTTCTATGATAGAACTAATAAACATGCAGGAAAATAAAGACCCCATATTTATAGTGTATACAAAGCTTCTAAGTATTTCCATTTCCCCTACTGTATTAAAAGAAGAATGCATTAGTACGCCTGCAAATCTTGAACCTCAAAGTCCCAATGACCCTCCACCAATTTCAAAGGATACCATATATTTAGATATGGCCACACAATTGAATAAACCCCCAAACAATTCCCATTTAGAACAAGAAAAGACCACTCATATTCAATAGGTTAGAAGATCCAATAGAAATAAAGGATCTAGAAATAAAAAAATAGAGTTCTAACTCCAATCCCTAGTCTAAATGAAGTTCATTTTATGGAATTGTCAGGGTATCACCAACTCTGACACCCTCAATGTTCTAAAACAAATGGTTAACATGCATCACCCTACTCTTTTTTCTATTGCGGAAGCAAAAATATCCTTCTCCTCTAAATATTGTCACTTGTGCCAACACAAAAAAATGTTTTTTGGAGCTATCAATAATAATCTAAATGTTGATTCTCTAAATATTTTTGCGCATTCATCTTTATATAATTTTACTATATTTTGTATCTCTGATTAGATATTCACATTCACCTTTTCTTTTGATGGTACTCACACTTTATTATCCATTGTTTATGCTAAGAATAAATTCCAAGAAAGAAGAACTCTTTGGAATGACCTCTCTCATTTAATCACCAACACCAATGCTCTCTAGGTGCTGATGGGAGATTTTAATGTTATTCTTACCACTTATGAAACAATAGGCCCTTATCAGGACTCTGTCTCTATGAGGGAATTTAAATCGTTGATCGAGGGAAAAATCATATTGAAATTAATCTAAATGGTGAAAAATACACCTGGTATAAAAGACATTACAACAAAGTTGTTGCTTCCAAATCGGACAGAGCCTTTACAAATATCCCGACTTTAGATAAATGGGATATTATATCTAGAATCACTCTTCATAGACTGAAATCTGACCATCATTCCATCCTGGTAAACATTTCCTCCAAATACATGAGACCAAAATTACCATTCCAATTCAATAATGTGTGGTTTTCTAATGAAGAGGGCCATAATTCCATTCAAAATTTTTGGTCCTCTATGTCTCACAGTAAGGATTCCATTACATGAAACCTCAAACTAAAACAACTCAAACAGACACTCAAATCTTGGCCTAACACCAAAGACAAACAAGTCAACATTGACATTATTCTTCTTGGGAAACAACTCGATGATCTATAAAAAACACTATATCAGACCTCCACACTGACCCCACGCAAGAAATAAGCGTTGAAGTCAATATCAATTCCGTTATGACCTTTAAAGATAATATGAGAAAGAAAGATTATAGAGTTAAATGGTTAACTGATGGAGATAGAAATACCAAATTCTATAATTCCCTCCAAATAACCCGGAAGGCCTACAAACCACTAACCTTTCTAAAGGATAGGGATAAGATTTTTGACAGGGATGATGAGATAGCTCTACATATAGTTTCCTATTATGATATTATCTTTAATGGCCCTGATAACTGCAAAGACCTCCTCCCTGAGGTCATTCCTTTTTTGATAACTAATGAGGGCAATACTTTCCTTCTTAACACACCGCTGGATCATGAAATCAAATACGTTGTCTTCAGTCTGAATCTCGATAGTGCCTCGGGTCCTGATGGATTTAACAATGGTTTCTTCCAATATTATTGGGACGTGGTTCAATACGATGTTTGTAATCTTGTTAAAACCTTTTTCAAAAATGGGGCGCTTCCTCATGATATCAATGCTAAATTTCTCACCTTGATCCCTAAAGTGGATAATTCCTTTGAAATTCATCTTTTCAGACACATTGCTCTTATCAAAACCCTCTAAAAAATCATTACCAAAATCATTTCTAATAGGCCTTCAACCATTACTGACAAAATTGTATCATAGAACCAATTTAACTTTATAAAAGGTATATTTGTTCAAGACTATATCTTTCTTGCCTCTGAATGTATTAACAACTTGAACAAAACTAATAGAGGAGGAAATATAGCTATTAAACATGACATCAGAAAAGCTTTTGAAACTATGGATTTGAGTTTTATATTCAAAGTTATTCAATGTTTTTGTTTTAATACAAACTTCATCGATGTGATCATAACTCTCTTCAATTCGGCCACCATATCCATCTTGATCAATGGCTCCCCAAAAGGTTAATTTAAATGCACAAAAGGCGTAAGACAAGGTGCCCCCCTCTCTACAATTATCTTCTCTATAGCAGAATACTACCTCATTAGACTGATCAATCGTCTGATGGGGAAAAGAAAATTGAGGCATATTCATGTCTCTAGAAATGTTAATGCTCCCACTCACCTTTTCTATACTGATGAAATAATCATTTTCCTCCAAGGAGACAAAAGAAACATTATTAACCTAAAAAATTCTCTCTCCCACTATGTGGAGCTTTCTGAAAAAATCATAAGTTGGATCAAATCCTGTATCTTGTTTGGATAGAATTTTCCCCCAATAGAAAATGTAATATTATCAATGATTTGGGTCTGAAAGGAGGCTCTATCCCTTTCACATACCATGGTGTCCCAATTTTTTGGGGTAGACCCAAAGCTTTCCACTTTGACACTATTGTTAATAAGGTTTATTATAAGGCCCCATCCATAAACATTACTTAATATTGAATTAAATTAATTATTCACATTGATGATCATTTCAGGTTTAGAGTTTTAGAGAATTAGATCATAAAACATGCATTACATTCCACATTTAAACAATGTGGTTACATAAAAGATATTACTACTTTTTTCCATCAAAGTAAACATATTTAAAATAAAACACGGATTCTTTTTGACACTTCCTTGACACTATCATCATATCATGTACCTTTCCCTTGACCTGTGAAAAAAATTTCAAAAACTTGGGATGATCATAAAAAGCTTAGTAAGGGATATAAAAATATGGAATGGAAACATGAGTACATGTATACATAAGAATCAATGAAACCATTCTTTACTCATAAAATATAAGCACTTTAACATTCCTCATCAAATCATGAATAAATCATAGAAATAATAAGACATAAAGATAACTTGAGGCATTCATAGCATTCTTACATAGGGATTAACCCTCTTGGTTACGTTTGGAATAACCATCATAGTATATTCCCTAAAATCTCTTCGGAGAAACCTTAACGTTTAACTCCTTCGCATTACCCAATGCATTGGAGAGCTATATTGGGCTCACCCATCCTTAGATTATCACGGATCCAACTGACTTCATAATAATTCCCAAGAACCATAACATAATTGTATCACATAAAACATGCATAAAGGAAACATAACATTTCCACTTTTCAATCAAAAGATATCAATACAACACATTGATATAAAAACATTATGAAAACCATTTTCAATACCAAAATAAAAGAAAAGTAATATATTTTATTTTTCATTTAAAAAAATGGTATGGCTTGTAGAGGAAGCCGAAACTCAAATAATGGTCACTGCGGTGGAGAAGTCGTTGTCGCCGCATACGTATGACAAATAAACATTACTTTTTTCTTTTAGTAAAATGCTTCGTATAAAAAAACGATTCCTTTTGAATAAGCGTAAAAGTCAAAGGGGTTTATACACCGTATAAAAGAAAGTTGTGTATAAAACAAAATATGCCTCAATGAATTGAGATTGAGACGAAGTTCCATACAAAGATCATTTTTTTAAATAAAATAGATCTATTATGTTTATTCACCATAAGTACACATAAAGAAAGTACAAATACAAGATAGGACATAATAATATCATGACATAATTTGAATGTAGGATATTATCCCAATGAACGGAAATTGGGTTAAGAAGTTCCCTTACCTCGTGTCTGACTTGACTCGATCGTCCTTTAACATCCTTAATAATGAACTTGAGTTAATTTCTACTTGTTTAAGAACCTTTTTCAAGTTCATCATTCCTTTTATATCACTTATTACCATGTCATGAACACTATGTAATTATTTAAGTTAATAACGGTCATTTTAACGATCATTGGTACTTGAGTCAAAAATAAAATCTTTATAATTACAAGTTGTTCATCTATCTATTATATCCATAGTTATACTCATGATGTAGATATCATATATATAATATATATCCAGTATATACATGCCTTTATAATATTACATAACATTTAGAGGTATGAAATGAAATGCACCGTTCATGGAGACGGTAAGCCGTACGTACGCATGAACGCTCCTTTCATTTCAATTTTGTATTTTAGGAAATGGAATCATAATGATATAATGGTATATTATAATTTCAGTATATCGGACATGAAACATCCAATAAGGTTAGGACATGTGTCAAGGTCATTTCGTATTATTATAACATTATCTTTACCTTAAATTACACTAATTACCTTTAATCGCGATTAATAAAACATAAAAGTTACTATTCACCAAAAAATTATTTTAATCTCATTGAACCACATTTTAATTCATAATGACAACCATGTATGTCGGATTTTTGAAAATCAAATCACAGAAGTGGTAAAGTTTCATATAAAGGAAAAAGCAGTTTTTTTGACTACCACTTTGTGGTTTCACAATTCATCAAAAATTGAAGTTTTTCAGAAAAATACCAAAAATTCACCCTCAGCTATATTTGATATTCCGAATTCAAAAATGATTTCTATTTTAAAAAATTTAAAATATATAAGTTGCATTAATTATTTTAATAATTCATTCCCGCTATCAAAACAAATAGCGTGTTTTTAAGAAACAATATCTATTAAAAGATTGCCTCTAGTTTAAGTCCAATTTCAAAGTGAAATTAATTACAATGACAGCAATTGGATTAAATGGTAAAAATTTATTCCAATTAAACTTTAAAACCAATTCAAAATATAATATAATCATGTAAATAAATTATATGAAAAAGGGGTTTTGAATTAAAATACAACATTTATCACTATTCATTATAAAATGAACTTTATCGGAAAAATACCAAAAATTTACACAAAGTAGATTTTGATGTCCCAATTCTAAAGAAAATTTTTATTTGGTCTAATAGAATGTATTAGAGTGACCAAACTATATTTAATGACGGTTCACCATCAAAAGTCGATAAGTGGACCTTTAGGGAAAATTAGATTATATATGCCTAAAATTTAATTCTTTTCGTATTTTAATCCTTTATCCTTTATTGGAAAAATGTAAAAACATTTAAAAAACATATATAACCATATTTTAGATATTTCAATTCATTCCCACTAATACAACTACTACGTGTTAACTACCATTTAAAATAATATTATTTTATTACTAGGGTGCAACGTAAGATTTCAAAGAAACTCTTTGTTGCGTATCGGGTATGCTATCTATCATAGAAACCCCTTTATAGTAAAATTAATATTTAATTTGTAAATATTAATAAATATGAAAATGTTTTATTCTTTCTTTACCTGGGATGTTACATCCTTCCTCCCTTTTGGGAATTGCGTCCTCGCAATTTTATTCACTTATCAAAACAAGTGGGGGTATTTATCCCTCATAGAATTTTCAGATTCCCACGTTTCCTCTTCAACCATATGGTTTTTCCACAAAACCTTTACCTGGAGAATTACATTATTTCGCAACACTTGCTCCCTGTGGTTAAGAATCTGGACTGGTTGTTCCTCATAATATAGATTCTCTTCAAGTTGAACTACCTATGGACTCAAAACATGAGATGGATCTGGAATATACTTTCTCAACATCAAAACATGAAAAATATTGTGTACCTGAGATAAACTCGGAGGTAAAGCCACTCGATAAACAACTGATCCAACTCTCTCTAGAATTTCATATGGTCCAATGAACCTTGGACCCAGCTTTCCTTTCTTACCAAATCGCATCACACTTTTCCACGGTGAAACTTTGAGAAAAACATGATCACCTACCTCGAAAGGTAGATCCTTCCTCCTGTTGTCTGCATAACTTTTCTCTCTTCTTTGAGCTGTTCTCATGTGTTTCTGAATCAACTGAACTTTTTCTGCCATCTCTTCTACCAATTCTGGTCCCATCAGCTTCCTTCCACCCACTTCGTCCCAAAAATCTAGAGTTCGACACTGCTTCCCATATAATGCCTCAAACGGTGCCATATCTATACTGGAATGAAAACTATTATTATATGAAAATTAAACCAAAGAAAGATGTTGGTACCAAATTCCCTGATAATCCATCGAACAAGCACGTAGCATATCCTTCAATGTCTTAATTGTTCATTCTGACTACCCATCTGATTGAGGATGAAAAGCTGTACTAAAATTTAATTCAGTACCCAACGACTTCTGAAGGCCTTTCCAAAAGTTAGAAGTAAACCTAGGATAATGATCTGATACAATGGATAGAGGAACTCCATGTAACCTGACTATCTCTTTAAGATACAAATGGGAAAGTTGATCTAGGAAAGAAGTATCTCACATTGCAAGGAAATGAGCAGATTTCGTCAAGTGATCAACAATAACCCAGATTGCATTATTACCACGAGATGTCTTCGGTAATCCCACAACAAAGTCCATGGATATATTTTCCCATTTCCACTCTGGAACTGGTAAAGGCTGAAGCATCCATTTCGGTAACTGCTGCTCTGGTTTAACCTGCTGAAAAGTCAATCACTTCACAGTAAAATCAGCAATATCTCTTTTCATTCCATCCCACCAGTAATACTCCCACAGATCTCTGTACATATTAGTACTGCCAGGATGAACTGAAAACAGAGAACTATGAGCTTCACATAACAAATCTCTCTTCAACTGTGAGTCACAAGGCACACACAATCTCTTCTCAAATATCAAAACACAATCATTATCAATGTTGAATTCAGGGAACTTACCCTTCTGAACCAGCTCTACCTTTTTTTGCAACTCACTGTCTTGCTTCTGTTCTTTCTTGATTCTGTATGATAGAAAAGATTTCACTAATACCTTAAACAAAACAGAAGGAAATCCTACACCAAAAACTTTTATGCCAAAGTTCATCAAATCCTTAACCAAAGGATCACATTCCAAACACAACATTGTTAATGAATCATTACTTTTTTGACTCAAAGCATTAGCCACTTTATTTGCTTTTCCCAGATGGTAATGAATTGTACAATCATAATCCTTGATTAATTCTCGACATCCCCTCTGTCTCGTGTTAAATTCTTTATGAGTGGATATATACTTTAATATTTTTTGATCATTATATATTTCACACTTTACTCCAAACAAATGATGCCTCCAATTTTTTAGAGCAAAAACAACAGCAGCTAATTCCAAGTCATGTGTAGGGTAATTTACCATGTGTGTTTTCAACTGACGTGAAGCATATGAAATTACCTGATCATTCTACATAAGGACACATCCAAGTCCCTTCAACGAAGCATCACTGTATATAACAAACTCACCATTCCTAAAAGGTCGTGCCAAAAATGGAGCATTCAACAATCTTCTTTTCAACTCCTGAGTCAACTGACCCTTCACTGCAACAAACTGTTTAGTTCTGACTCTGACCATCTCAGGATATTGATTTGAAATGTCATTTCTCTCTGTATGCCTTCCCAGAAAATCTGTTTTGTTTCCTATATGAAAAACCAATTTTAACACAGAAATATCTTAGGAGTAGAAACATGGTAATCTTCAAATACTATATCATTTCAATCATACCATAAATGAATTTATAATTTAACAATTTTCTAACTCCTAAAGTTGTCTAAACCGACCTCTGATACCAACTATAAGGCCCCGGCCTTAAACCTTACTTAATATTGAATTAAATGAATAATTCACATTGAGGATCTTTTCAGGTTTAGAGTTTTAGAGAATTAGATCATAAAACATGCATTACATCTCACATTTAAATAAAGTGGTTACATAAAAGATAGTTCTGATTTTTACCATCAACGGAAACATATTTAAAATAAAACATTGATTCTTTCTTGACACTTCCTTGACACTATCATCATATCATGTACCTTTCCCTTGACCTGTGAAAAAAATTTCAAAAACATGGGATGAGAATAAAAAGCTATGTAAGGGATATAAAAATATGGAAAGGAAAAATGAGTACATGTATACATAAGAATCAATGAAACCATACTTTACTCATAAAACATAATCACTTTAACATACCTCATCATATCATGAATAAATCATAAAAATCATAAGACATAAAGGTAACTTGAGGCATTCATAACATTATTACGTAGGGAGTAACCCTTTTGGTTACGTTTGGAATACCCATCACAATATATTCCCTAAAATCTCTTCAGATAAACCTTAACGTTTAACTCCTTCACGTCACCCAATGCATTGGAGAGCTATATCGGGCTCACCCGCCCTTAGTTTATCACAGAACCACCCGTCTTCATAATAATTCCCAAGAACCATAACATAATCGTATCACATAAAACATGCATAAAGGAAACATAAAATTTTTGTTGGTCGGAGTGGATACTCAAGAGGGGCGTGAATTGAGATCCAAATAAAATTTCTGTTTTAAAAACATTGCCTTAAAAACCCCCAAATAAAATACTGAATTAAAATTTAGTGAATTTATATCAATGTAAAGGTTCTTGTTGGGTTCTCAAGGGATTGATTATTTCCCAGTTAATCAAGAAAAAAGAGTTGATTAACTTTTGAAGCTAACTTACTGATTTACAACTAATATAAACACTTGCGAGTTTAATTATCAAAGTGACTTCAAAACAGTTTTGGTTTCAACAAACTCAGCAGTGGAATAAATAAAGAACTTTGAAACATATAGCACAGCAGATAAAACCAAGAGGTTCAGTCTCAAGCTGAGACTTAGTCCTCTCAACAATTTATATAAATATGATCCACACCCTGGATCGGGGTTCCCAACAGTTTACAACTATCCAGGTCCAAGACATCTACCACTGTTATTCGTGAGAAACAAAACAACAGCAACCAGCTATCCAGGTCACACATGACCTCTACCACTATCCCAATGGGAAATGAAAGATGTAAGAGATTGAGTGAGGATTTACAGATCCTCCAATTAAAGTATAGGAGATAGTGTATGTGTTAAATACAGTAGATAACACACACTTCTTGAAATGTAAAATAATGAATCACAGAGTAGAGATGTAGAGTTTAGAAATGGCTCTAGTGATTGCAGTAAATCATTGGACTCCTTATGTTTTATCAAAAATGTTTCTGAGTCCTCTTCTAGTTTTTTTCTGAAAAACATAGTGTCTTCTTCTAGGCCTCTAGGTTCAGAGATAGTGTAAAAATGTAGTCGATGAAGTTCTTTAATGTCCTCGTGAATGTACAGAACTCTTCTTGAGTAAGCTTGAGTGTGTATGAGGTTATGTGTCTTTTGAAACTATCTTATCCACCACTCTTTTCCCTCATATATGTCTCGTCTTCTTTGTCCTTTTTTTGCACCAACATGGACTTCTTGTATTTATATCCCAAGTTCCAGCAAAAGAAATGATTTCTTTTTGCAGGTACGAGGTACGGTTCCTTGACATCCAACGACCTTAATTAAATAAATGATACAGCATTAAAATATTCCTAATATGACCATTGGTTAGATTAAATAAATATAAAGAAATTCAAACATATTTTTATGACTATTGGTGAGTCAAGTGATCGGTAGGTCATCAGCATCAGCATCAGTGGCTAGACATCGGTGTGTACTGATCGGTGAATCAGATGATCGGCATCGGTGTGTCATGATCGGTGACTCATTTGATCATCATCGGTGTGTCATGATCGGTGACTCATTTGACCAGCATCGGTGTGTCATGATCAGTGACTCGTTTGATCAGCATCGGTGTGTCATGATCGGTGACTCCTTTGATCAGCATCAGTGTGTCATGATCAGTGACTCATTTGATCAGCATCAGTGCGACCATTGTCCTTTGATATGGATCGGTGTGACCATTGTCCTTTGATATGGATCAGTGCGACCGTTATCCTTTGATATGGATCGGTGCGACCGTTGTCATTTGATATGGATCAGTGCGACCGTTTTACTTTGATATGGATCGGTGTGACCATTGTCCTTTGATATGGATCAGTGCGACCGTTGTCTTGACAGAACACAATGTGTCTGGTTGATCCAGAAGACTTCCAGAATACTTGTAAAACAATAGGAAGCACAGATAAAGACATGATCCAACCAATAAAAATAGATTCACTAAGAGATTGTGATTATGTGTATGATAAATCCAACCGGATTAAGTAATGATGATTTCTGATTATTAAAACAGAAATCATAGGAAGAATTCAACAATCTTCTAGAGGGATCAACAATCTCCCCCATTTTGATAATCACAAATCTTAGTCATAAATAAAAATAATATAGCATCAATAATAGTGACAAGGCAGAAAAACACAATGAGATATAAATCTCCCTCTGAATTTATGCCTTTGTATATTTATGTAAACATTGCGCCCCAGCCATAGTATGTTTCTCCCCCATAGATATAAATACATAGTATGTTTCTCCCCCATAGATATAAATCTCCCCATATGGAATAATCAAAAATTAGGGAAAACATATAAATTAGAGATTAAAAGAAGGCATCATAGAGAATAGAGAGAGAAAAAAAGTTTTGCAATGTACATCAAAGAAAAAACAGAACACTGGTCACCCTATCAACAACAAGACACAACTATTTCTTGGGATGTAACGGGGCTTTGCCTTTGTTAGAAGGATCAATGGTTGGTAAGTTGGAAGGCTTGGAGGCAAGTTGAACTGGGTGAATTTGAAAAGGTGGTAAGATGACTCTGGAAGGTGGAGGAGAGGATGCCGCAAAGGTTTGATGTGGAGCAGTAGTAGTTGGTTGAGAATATTGCTGAGGAACTGGTCGTAGTTGAGATAGAGCTTGAGCAACATAGATCTGATTTGGAGCAACATTAGAGGTACTGAGAGGGTAGCAGTAGGAATCACAATGGTGGTGGCTTGTGCATTCAGATAAGGCTTCAAAAGATTTATGAAATTCTGAATAACTTTTGCACCATACTGCATAGCCTTCTCAAAATCATCCTTATTTTCCATGAACCATTCCAAGGTAGGAGTAAAATCATGCAACTGACTAACTTGAGTCTTGAAAGCTTGAGTGACTGTATTTAGTTTCAGATTATCAGCCAACACTTTGAAATTATCGGTCATCTCACGCTTTGTACAAATATTTGAAAAGTAATGGTCAACCTTTTCCTTGATCTCTCTCTGAGCTTTACTGGCATCTGCTGAATATACTATCACCATCTTATGAATGTGATCAATGTGCTCCTTCATCTTCCTCAATGAGTCCAAATCAAGAACTTCTCTAATGGCGGCCAATTCATCATGCACAAACTGCCTTAGAGCCTCTAGCTCACAAGTAGTGATCTTGGTTACTTTGGTTGTACTGGCTTGAGTAACTATCTGAGTTATCTCAACTTTCAACTTTCTCAGATCAGACTTCTTAAGATGTTCAATCAGATTTCTCAACACTTCCATCATTCCAGAGATGGTTGATCTAAATTCATTTGATAAAGAAACTAAGTCAGATTGTAGATCCTTTAGAATCTGATTTAGAGAGGCTATGTGCCTTCCAATAAACTCACCAGTATTGGTCAGGTCTGGTCTAATAGAATTAGAAATTTCTTCTCTGACTGTGTCTCTCATAACAGCAATAAAATCAATTTTGAACTTATCAAAATCATACTGAGAGACAGTAGAACTGGGTAGATGAAAATCTACAGCATCAACAACATGAGCAGACCTTGTCTCAACTGGTTGTCTTTCCTTCATAACCGCAGTAGATTCTGATTCTTCCTCTTCTTCTTCAGAATACTCTAGACCCAAAACAGCAAAACCAGGGTAATCATCCCAAACAGCAGCACACAGAGTATATTTCGGTTTATCATAACTTGCTTTTCCACTGATTTATAGAGAATCTTTCTTGCCATTGACATTTATTTCAGGTACAATTTGATGTGTTTTTGTTGGAGGTACAGCAAGACCATCCACTGGTCGGTTGTCACCATCATCATCATCATCTGCAACATCATCTCCATCCCCATTTCCATTCTTTAGAAAAACATCACTGTCAGATACTTCTGTGTCACTAGATTCTTCATCACCAAGAACTGGTTCTGACTCAGGTAAGGGTAAAGGTGGATAGGTAGGTCCAAAGTCTATTCTTCTCTTAGGGCTCATAGTATCAGGATCACTCCTATCATCAGGAGGTGACATACTTCCTTCTTCTGTTTCAGCTTCTTCCATCCCCTGCTTACCAGACTCTTCAGTGTCCTTATTCCTTTAAATATCTACTTCTTCCTCATCATCAGAATAAATTGGCTCCTCATCTGATTTCAAACCAGGGTCTCTCAAACCCATCGGCCTCTTTCCATGATTAGTGGGATTGTTGGATTCATACAACTTTTCCTCATCAGAAACCCAACATTTCTTCCATGGGTTTCAATTTATTTTCATCCTTTTATAGATTTCTATGTTAACACAAAAAGCACTATCAGATTCAGCTATTTCATCAGCTTCATCAACACATTCCAGATTCTTTAACATAGTAGAGATCACATTGGAATAGAACAGGGCAGTGTTTTCTTAGAAGGTTTCACCATTCCATCTATGTGCACCATTAGTTATCAACAAAAATTGACCTTCTCATGGGTCTTTAGTAAAAACAGTAGAAAAACATCCTGGTATCTTACAGCAGCAAAATATACTTTCCTGGGGAAAATTTGGTGCTGAATAAACTTAAAGAGAAGTTTACTTTCACCATCCAACTCTGAGGCTGTGATTCTCCTTGACTCTCTATTTCCAGTCAAAAGCTCTACAGATAACTCATAAGGTAAGTATTCAGTGGTTGGAGGAATGTTTCTAGCATAATCCTCATATTGACCCTCATGGGGTAAATTTAAACATTCATCCCATTGTTTAGATGAAAAAGATATTTTCATTCCTTTTACTACAGAGGATATTTTGGCAGCCTCTACACCATCTAAAGTAACTTGAAGATTTATATAAAACTCATTCACTAGCTTTGGGTAGTATACACGAGTGTTGTCTGAGAACCAGGCTATCCATCCTTGCAATTCTAAAACTTGTAACAACAACAACTTACTTGTCAAAAGCCAGGCGGAACTGACTTCTTTTTCTACAGCAACCATCCGAGTTTCCAGGTTCGGATTTACTGATCTTTGAGTGGTACTACTCGACTCACCTCGAGCACGATTTGAAGGTACAAGACTTTCTGATCCTTTGCTTGGTCTCATTTGCTTAGCCATTTGAAGATTATGGGGAATGCAGGAGTTCAAAGGATCGAAGTAGAGGAGAATAGAGGAAAATAAGGCTTGGCGGGAAAAAATGAAAGGTCGACGGTTGGGGGAATAGAAATAGTCGTGTATCATTTATTTCATCATTTAGGGTTTCCATAATAAAGATAAAAGTAATTAATTAATTACAATATAATAAAAAGTAATTGAAAGATAGATCGGTTTCACAGATCAGTTTCACAGATCAGTTTCACATATCAGTTTCAGAGATCAATTTCACTGATCAGTTTCACAGATCACTTTCACAGATTAGTTTCACAGATCGGTTTCACAGATTGGTTTCACAGATCGGTTTCACAGATCAGTTTCACAGATCAGTTTCACAAATCAGTTTCACAGATCAGTTTCACAGATCAGTTTCACAGATCAGTTTCAGAGATCAGTTTCAGAGATCAGTTTCACAGATCAGTTTCACAGATCAGTTTCACAGATCACTTTCACAGATCACTTTCATAGATCAGTTTCACAGATCAGTTTCACAGATCAGTTTCACATATCAGTTTCACAGAACAGTTTTAAAGATCAGTTTCACAGATCGATTTCACAGATCGGTTTTACAGATCGGTTTTACAGATCAGTTTCACAGATCAGTTTCACAGATCAGTTTCAGAGATCAGTTTTAGAGATCAGTTTCACAGATCAGTTTCACAGATCACTTTCACAGATCACTTTCATAGATCAGTTTCACAGATTAGTTTCACAGATCAGTTTCACATATCAGTTTCACAGATCAGTTTTACAGATCAGTTTCACAGATCGATTTCACAGATCGGTTTTACAGATCGGTTTCACAGATCAGTTTCACAGATCACTCGTACTCAACTCCTGTTTAATAAAATTCATTCTTTCAGAGCATAAAGGCTTCTTAAAAATATCAACTAATTGATGTTCATAACTAATAAATTCTAGGGAAATATCACCTTTCTGATAATTATCTCTTAGAAAGTGATGTCTGACATCAATGTGCTTAGTCGTAGAGTGAGACACAGGGTTTTTAGATATATTGATCACACTAGTGTTGTCACAGTTAATTGAAACATGTTTAAAATAAAATCCATAGTTCAATAAAGTGTGTTTCATCCACAGAATCTGTGCACAGCAACTACCAGCAGCAATATATTCTGCTTCAGCAGTAGAAAATGAAACTGAGTTCTGTTTCTTACTACACCATGATACTAGGAACTTTCCAAGTAAATGACATGTTCCAGATGTTCTCTTCCTATCTAACATACATCCAGCAAATTCAGCATCTGAATAACTAGTTAGGTCAAATGATTGTCCTTTTCGATAAAACAAACCTAAATTCACAGTATACTTAAGATATTTAAAAATACTTTTAACATCCAGTAAGTGTGATTCTTTAGGTTTAGCTTGAAATCTAGAACACATACACACACTAAACATAATATCTGGTCGACAAGCATTAAGATAAAGTAAACTCCCAATCATACCTCTATAATTGGTTTGATCAACTGGTTTTCCAGTTTCATCAACATCCAATTTATAGGTAGTACTCATAGGTATATCACTTTCCTTAATACTATCCAAACCAAAACGTTTTAAGAAATCCTTAGTGTATTTTCTTTGATTTAGAATAATACCATATTTAGTTTGAAAGATTTGAAATCCAAGAAAATACTTAATCTCTCCTATTAAGCTCATTTCAAACTCATTTTTCATAACCTTTGAAAAATCAGTACATAAAGAATTTTTAGAAGATCCAAAAATAATATCATCAACATAGATTTGTACTATTAACACATCTTTTGAAATCATTTTTATGAAAAGAGTGGGATCAAATATTCCTTTTGTAAATCCTTTTGAAATAAGAAATTTTGAAAGACTTTCATACCAAGCTCTTGGAGCTTGTTTTAAACCATATAAAGCTTTAGAAAGTTTAAAAACATGATTTTGAAAATGAGGATTTGGGAAACCATGTGGTTGTTCTACAAAAACACCTTCAACAATAAATCCATTTAAAAAAGATCTTTTCACATCCATTTGATATAACATGAAATTCATATGTGATGCAAAGGAAATTAAGATCCGAATGGCCTCTAATCTAGTTACAGGTGCAAAGGTTTCCTCATAGTCAATTCCTTCTTCTTGATTGTAACCTTGTGCAACTAGCCTAGATTTGTTTCTAATGATGTTTCCAGATTCATCAACTTTGTTTCTAAACACCCATTCTGTGCATATGGTTATAGTGTCCTTAGGTCTTTCTACTAATTTACAGACATTGTTTCTTTCAAATTGAATTAGGTCTTCTTGCATAGGAATTACCCAAAATTCATCATTAATAGCATCATAGATATTTTTAGGTTCTAACTATGGAAGAAAAGCTTGATGTTCAACCTGATTTCTTAGAGAAGCTCTAGTTTGTGTTACTCTATCTAAATTACCTATAAAAACATATAAAGGATGGTTCTTTAGAATTCTAGGTGGTCTAGAAAAGGTAGGGCTAGAGATTTCAGATTCATCTACAGGTTGAGGTTCAACAGAAGGAGGTTCTGGAAAATTTCCAGAACTGGATGTTTTAACTATAGGTCCACTGTCTTTATCATTTGGGTTCAAAATAGAGAGATCATATTCAAGATTTTCAAGCGAGGTCTTAGGTTCATGTGGATCAGTTTCATCAAATTTGATGTGAACAGATTCTTATACACATTTGGTTCTCTTATTGAAAACTCTATAGGCTTTACTAGAAATATAATAACCTAGAAAAATTCCTTCATCACTCTTGGATGCAAATTTGTTAAGATTGTCTTTAGTATTATGAATAAAGACTTTGCAGCCAAAAAATCTGAAGTAGTTAACCTTAGGTTTCCTATGGTTCCACAACTCATAAGGGGTCCTCTTAAGAACAGATCTGATCAAGACTCTATTGATAATATAGAAATTTGTATTTATAGCTTTAGCCCAAAAATAAACAGGTAGGTCATACTCATTAAGCATAGTCTTAGAAATTTCTTGCAGGGTTTTATTCATCCTTTCTACTACACCATTTTGTTGTGGTGTCAGAGGGGCGGAGAAATTGTGACTATAGCCACTGTGTGAGCAGTAAGATTCAAACTCATGATTTTCAAACTCACGGCCATGATCACTTATCAGGGTTTTAATTTTAAGTCCACTAAGGTTCTCTACAGACTTGGAATATTTAATAAAGCAAGAACAAGCTTCACTTTTTCGAGCTAGAAAATATACCCAAGTATATCTAGAAAAGTCATCTACACGAACATAGGCATAGTGCTTCCCATTTAAACTAGAAACTCTGGAAGGTCCAAATAAATCCATGTGAACCAACTCGAGAGGTTGAGAAGTTTAAACTTCTTTCATTGATTTAAAAGAAACATTATGTTGCTTTCCCTTTTGACAGGGATTACAAACTTTGTCTTCTAGAAATTCAAGTTTGGGTAGGTCTCTAACTAAGTTCTTCCTAGAAAGTTTTCTAAGTGAGTGTACATTGCAGTGTCCTAATATTCTGTGCCAAATCCAAGACTCTTTATGAAAAGCATTTAAACAAGTAATATTTTTCTTTTCTAAAGAATTCATATCAAAAACATAAACATTTTCATTTCTTAAAGCAGAAAATACTAAAACATTTTTAGAATTAAAAACATTGCAAGAATCATTTTAAAATTTAACATAAAAACCATCATCACATAACTGAGAAATACTTAACAAAATATATTTCAGTCCATCAACAAATAAAACATTGCAAATCAATACTGAGTCAGTGTTACCAATTTAGCCTAAGCCGATGATTATTCCTTTTGAATTATCACCAAAAGTGACAAACCCTCCATCAACTCTGACTAAGATTTTAAAGCATGAAAAGTCTCCTGACATATGTCTTGAACATCCACTGTCCAAGTACCAAGTCTTTCTACAGGAGCTCTTTAAGCTGGTTCCCAACAAAACAGATTTAGATAGGAAATGATTTTGGTACCCAGATCTTCTTGGGTCCAGACAGGTTAGCCAATAAAACTTAAGGTACCCAAATTTGTCTAATGGGTCTCATAAGATTTGTAGAATCAATGGATTTTGAAAGGTAAACCTTATTAGATCAGTAACTATGAATATAACTAGTTGAAGCATATGAAGTTTCAGAACTAGCTACATTCTTTCCAGATTTAGGAATGATTCTAGTTTTGGTAATTTCATTTGTCCAAGTTGGTATCCTATACCAGTAGTGTATCTAGGTGCTATTTGCTTACCTAGCATCTGAGTAAGAGTATCTTTTCCATTGGTAAATTTCTCTAAGTCTTTCTTGAGTTTCTCATTAGATAATTTCTGTTCAGTGTTTTCTTTAAGCAACTGAGCATTCTTTTCCATTTCAATATCAAGATCAGATTTATGTGTAACAGTTAAAGAATACTATTTCTTTAAACCTTTTTATTTTTCTTTCAGATCATTACAGGTTTCTTATAACATATCACAATATTCAAATAGTTCAGATTTTGATATGTTTTCTAAGTCAGAATCATCTTCGTAATAATATGAATTTAAAGAAGGAGTTTCAGATGTTACCTCAGAGGTGTTTTTCATAAAAAACATGTTTGCCTTATTTATATGTTCAGTTTGAGAAACTTCAGATTTAGTAGAGCTATCCTCAGAAGCACTCCAAGTAGCCTTCATGGATTTCTTAAACTTATTGTCCTTGTATTCATACCTCTTCTTGTACTTCAACTTTGGACATTCTTCTTTTATGTGTCCCTTTATTTTGCACTCCTAGAAGAAAACTTCATCTGATTTGTCATATTTCTTCCAATCCTTTTTCCAATGTCCCTTGTTGTCATACGTACCTTTGTAATTTGATTTTCTGAAAAACATCTTCTTTCTTTAAAACTTCTTAAACCATCTGGAAATGTGATCCATCTCAGCATCATTATCAGAAGCACTTTCACTGTCTTCACAGCTTGAAATCTCATTTATAGTTTGAAGCTTCTCCTTATCTTTGTTCTTTGAAGTTGAAGATTTGAAAGCAACAGACTTTCTTCTAGGTTCATCATCTTCTTCTTTGTTCACTTTGAGTTCTTCTTCATACATCATCAGCTTTCCAATTAGTTCCTTGACTGGCAGTTCACCAATATCACATGATTCTCTAATGGAGACAGATGTTCCTCTCCATCTTTCTGGTAGACATCTCAGAATTCTCATAATTTGTTCCTTTGATGGAACATCCTTTCCCAGAGAAGCCATTGTGTTGATAATTTCATTAAACCCGAGATACATGTCAAAAATGGGTTCATCAGGCTTCATCTTAAAATTATCATCCTTAATAGTATACGTGTTCAATCTAATTTCCTTAACATTAGTTGTTCCTTCATGAGAAACGAATAAGGTATCCCAAATTTCATAAGCAGTTTTACAAGCAGATATTCTATTAAATTCCTCATCTCATAAAGCACAGTACAAGGCATTCATAGCTTTGCAGTTATTATTGTAGGCAACCTTAGTAGCTTCATTCCAAGTAGTTCTAAGAGTGGTTGGAATTTTATATCTTGATTCTATAGCAGTCCAAATATCAAAACCCATGCTCTCTAAATGAATTTTCATCTTGATTTTCCACTGAGCATAGTTAGTTCCATTGAAAAATGGTGGTCTATTGGTAGAAACACCTTCAAGTATATTATCCATGATAACTTACTTAGAGCAATGATTTTAAAGAGATAAAAATTTAGAAATAACATAAATTTTAAGAACTTTAAAATACAACTAAAATTACAGTTGAAAAATAGAGTACTTTTAGAAAATATTTTGAAACCTCTGATAACAAATGTTGGTGGGAGTGGATACTCAAGAGGGGGGTGAATTGAGATCTAATTAAAATTTATATTTTAAAAACATTTCCTTAAAACCCCCAAATTAAATACTGAATTAAACTGTAGTGAATTTATATCAAAGTAAAGGTTCTGTTGGGTTCTCAAGGGATTGAATATTTCCCAGTTAATCAAGACATAAGAGTTGATTAACTTTTGAAACTAACTTACTGATTTACAGCTAATATAAACACTTGCGAGTTTAATTATCAAAGAGACTTCAAAACAGTTTTGGTTTCAAAGAACTTAGCAGCGGAATAAAAAAAAGAACTTTGAAAGATATAGCATAGCAGATATAACCAATAGGTTCAGTCTCAAGCCGAGACTTAGTCCTCTCAACAATTTATATATTTATGATCCACACCCTAGATCGGGGTTCCCAACAGTTTAAAACTGTCCAGGTCCAAGACCTCTTCCACTGTTATTGTGGGAAACAAAACAACAGAAACCAACTGTCCAGGTCACACACGACCTCTACCACTATCCCAGTGGGAAATGAAAGATGTAAGAGATTGAGTGGGGATTTACATATCCTCCAGTTAAAGTAAAGGAGACAGTGTATGTGTTAAATATAGTAGATAACACACACTGCTCGAAATGTAAAATAATGAATCACAGAGTAGAGATGTAGAGTTTAGAAATGGCTCTAGTGATTTCAGTGAAGATTTGGACTCCTTAAGTTTTATCATAAATGGTTCTGAGTCCTCTTCTGGTTTTTGTCGGAAAAATAGAGTTTCGTCTGCTTGGCATCCAGGTTCAGAGATGGTGTAAAAATGTAGTCGATGAAGTTATTTAATATCCTCGTGAATGTATAGAACTCTTCTTTAGTAATCTTGAGTGTGTATGAGGTTCTGTGTCTTCTACAACTATCTCATCCACCACTCTTTGCACTCATATATTTCTCATCATCTTTGTCCTTTGTTTGCACCAACAGGGACTTCTTGTATTTATATCCCATGTTCCAGCAAAATAAATGATTTCTTTTTGCAGGTACAAGGTACGGTTCCCTGACATTCAACAACCTTCATTAAATAAATGACCAAGCATTAAAATATTCCTAATATGACCATTGGTTTGATTAAATAAAGATAAAGAAATTCAAATAGCAGTTTATGACTATTGGTGAGTCAAGGGATCAGTAGGTCATCAGCATCAACATTGGTGGCTAGACATTGGTGTGTCCTGATCGGTGGCTCAGATGATCGACATCGGTGTGTCATGATCGATGACTCATTTGATCAGCATCGGTGTGTCATGATCGGTGACTCATTTGATGAGCATCAATGTGTCATGATCAGTGACTCATTTGATCACCATCGGTGTGTCATGATCGGTGACTCATTTGATCATCATCGGTGTGTCATGATCGGTTACTCATTTGATCAGTATCAGTGTGACCGTTGTCCTTTGATATGGATCGGTGCGACCATTGTCCGTTGATATTGATCAGTGCGACCGTTTTACTTTGATATGGATTGGTGCGACCGTTTTCCTTTGATATGGATCAGTGCGACCGTTGTCCTTTGATATGGATCGGTGCGACTGTTGTCCTTTGATATGGATCGGTGTGACCGTTGTCTTGACAGAACACAAAGTGTCTTTTTGATCCAGAAGACTTCCAAAATACTTGTAAAACAATAGAAAGCACAGATAAACACATGACCCAACTAATAAAAACAGATTCACTAAGAGATTGTGATTATGTATATGAGAAATCCAACCGGATTAAGTAATGATGATTTGTGATTATTAAAACAACAATCATAGGAAGAATTCAACAATCTTCCAGAGGGCTCAACAATGTCCACCTTTCAATCACAAGATATCAATAAAACAAATTGTTATAAAAACATTATGAAAACCATTTTCAATACCAAAATAAAAGAAAAGTAAAATATTTTATTTTTCATTTAAACAAAGGTATGGCTTGTAGAGGAAGCCGAAACTCAAATAATGGTCAAGGCGGAAGAGAAGTCATTGTCGCCACATACGTATGACAAAGAAACATTCCTTTTGTCATTTAGTAAAACGCTTCGTATAAAAAAAGATTCCTTTTGAATAAGCGTAAAAGTCAAAGGGGTTTATACACCGTATAAATGAAAGTTGTGTATAAAACAAAATGTGCCTCAATGAATGGAGATTGAGACGAAGTCCCTTACAAATATCATTTTTATAAATAAAATAGATTTATTATGTGTATTCACCATAAGTACACATAAAGAAAGTACACATACAAGATAGGACATAATAATATCATGACATAATTTGAAAGTAGGAGATTATCCCAAAGAACAGAAATTGGGTTAAGAAGTTCCCTTACCTCGTGTCTGACATGACTCGATCATTCTTTAACATCCTGAATAATAAACTTGAGTTAATTTCTACATGTTTAAGAACCTTTTTCAAGTTAATCATTCCTTTTATATCACTTATTACCATGTCATGAACACTATGTAATTATTTAAGTTAATAACGGTCGTTTTAATGATCATTGGTACTTGAGTCAAAAATAAACTCTTTATAATTACAAGTTGTTCATGTGACCATTATATCCAGAGTTATTCTAATGATTTAGATATCATATATATCATATATATCCAGTATATACATGCATTTATAATATTACATTACGTTTAGAGGTACGTAATGAAATGCACCGTTCACGGAGACGGTAAGCCGTACGTACGCATGAACGATAATTTCATTTTTACTTCCTAATGACAACTATGTATGTCGGATTTTTTAAAATCAAATCACCGAAGTGGTAAAGTTTCATATAAATGAAAAATCAGTTTCTTTGACTACCACTTAGTGGTTTCACTATTCATCAAAAGTTGAAGTTTTTCAGAAAAATACAAAAATTTCACACTAAGCTATATTTGATATTCTCAATTCAAAAATGATGTCTATTTTAGAAAATTCAAAATATATAAGTCGCATTAATTAATTTAATAATTCATTCCCGCTGTCAAAACAAATAGTGTGTTTTTAAGAAATAATATCTATTAAAATATTGACTCTAGTTTAAGTCCAATTTCAAAGTGAAATTAATTTCAATGACCCCAATTGGATTAAATGGTAAAAATATATTCTAATTACACATTAAAACAAATTAAAAATATAATCTAATCAAGTAAATAAATTATACTAAAAATGGTTTTGAATTAAAATACAATATTTTTTACTATTCATTAAAAATGAACTTTATCAGAAAAATACCAAAAATTTACACAAAGTAGATTTTGATGTCCCAATTCTAAAAAAGAATTTTATTTGGTCCAATATAATGTATAAGAGTGACCAAAACTATATTTAATGACGGTTCACCATCGAAAGGAAATAAGTGGACCTTTAGTGAAAATTAGAGTATATATGCCTAAAATTGAATTCTTTTCGTATTTTAAGCCTTTATCCTTTATTGGATAAATATAAAAACATTTAACAAACATATATAACCATATTTTAGTTAATTCTATTAATTCCCGCTAATACAATGGCTATGTGTTAATTACCATTTAAAATAATATTATTTTATTACTAGTGTGCAACATAAGATTTCAAAGAAACTCTTTGTTGCATATCGGGTATGCTATCAATCATAGCAACCCCTTTAATGTAAAATTAATATTTAATTATTAAATATTAATAAATATGAAAATGTTTTATTCATTATTTACTTAAGATGTTACATTTATTACCAGCTTCCCTCTTGGAAGGGTTAATCTCTCGCTATGGCATGTAGGAGTTGCCTTGTCAAATCCACAATTGTCTCTAATATGGTTTAAAAATGGGCCATTAGTCTTATCAAAAAAATGAATACGTCTGTTGAAAAATTCATATGGATCGGTAGTACTCTTGAAAGAAAACTCGTGACGGTCCCTTGGTCAACTTTTTGCAATCCTATTGAGAATTGAGGCACTGGTATAACAAAATTAAAAAACTTTTATGGAGCCCTTCAAGCTAAACTTTCTTGGAATCTCTTTCCCAACCCTTCGGAGTCCCTCATTTTTCTCAAAAATAGATTTTTTGATATACGTAATACTGGAAATTTGGGATTTATTAATTCATCCATATGTCCTTCCATCAAACACGCCTTCACCAAAATTATGAACAACTCAATATGGACGGCCTCCAGTGACTCTACGATGAAATTATAGCTGGAAAACTGGACTATAATGCCTTTAATTTCTGTGATTTCACCTAATAAAATTTTTGAGAACACCAACAGCTCTATCATGGATGTTCTAAACTCTAAAAAATATCATCTCCTTAATACTATTTTGAATCTCATTGATGACTAACATTTTTCTTATAACAATGATTTCTTAATTTGGGAGCCGGCTCAAAATGAAATGCTTACCTCTTAAAATTAATATGCTCACATGTGCTGTAACAATGAGAACGTTTAAAAATGGATTAGTCACTTTAACAAACCTTGGATAAAAGCCTCAAGACTCATTCTCATCTGGTGCCTTGTTCACAATAGAGTTCTTACTAATATCTTCCCCCAATCGTTTGGAATTCATCTTTTCCCTAAATGTAAAATCTATAATCAACATAGAGAAGATGATAACCAACTCTTCCTTTCTTATGCTACTACCTATGCTCTCTAAAACTATATTTTTTACATCTTTGATTATAGATGGTTTATTCTTGACTCTGTAAAAAATCAATTTATTAAATGTACAGAGTTGGATGGCTCGCAAAAAATTACAAACCTTTTCCTTGCAGCGGTTGCTGAACTTCACCATGTGATATGGTAAGATCAGAAATCAATTACTCATAAACACTACTCACTTGATCTTAATGTTGGTCATACCCATATCTTTATTTCCATACAATAAGCTTCTTATATTCAGAAAAGTCATTGCCACAACACTATGCATGACTTTGGAAGACTGAAACATCTACGGATCAACAAAAACTTTTTTTAACCACACCACACTCTGGAGGTGTTTTGGAGAGATCCTCTCCCTGGATGTATCAAAATCAGCATAGATGTCATCTCCAAGGGAAATCCAGGTCCTGCAGGGTGTGGTGTTATATTCAGGAACCACCTACGACAGATTCTATGATGCTTCATCGAACATTGTGGCACTGCCTTCTCCCTCAAAGCTGAGATGATGGGTTTGATTCATGCGATTAATTTTTCCATGGTTTATGGTTGGAACAACCTTTTAATTGAAAGTGACTCTACAACCACAGTCTAAGCAATTTGGATCGGCGTAACTCATTTAGCTTTGCTGATTACTACCCATTGGATGGAATGCAATCGTTTGCACCCTGAACTGAACAACATCATCCCACATGTTTATTGGGAAGAAAAAATGGTTTCAGAAGACTTATCCAACTTGGGAGTTAATCAATAAATTACCTGGTGTGAATACCTCCCTACTACTCTTATTCCCTTACATGAAAAAGATTGTAATATGATCATGTACTTTTGACTTTTGTAATCATTATTTTAATAAATTTTGTTATTTTTTCATTTAGGCTGAGGAATTACCGTAAAATAACTATAATAATGTGTTAATGATACCCACCATGATATTAATCACATCTTAGGTTTGATATAACCATCTATGTACCAACATCAATCTTGGGATAAATACCTATGCAGTCTCTCTTTTTCATGGGCTTACCACCCATGTACCATTTTAGGTCATAAAAAATTAATCATAACCCAATAAATTTTAGGGATTTTACTTTACTACTAATCAAATAATCATAATCTATTTATATATATGACAAAATATTAATAAAAAAGTTATCATTTCATAATATCATAACACATGGAAAAGAAAATGGGTTTCAAAAATATTTCATCATCATAATCAGAAGCCATACATGGAATAAATAAATATGGTATAACTAAATCATATCTCCAATGAATCACATGAAACATTGATAGATTTATTCACAGATGAAAATACCACTAAAATATCACTCGAACATTTCTTGAGTAAAACACCCTTTTCATTTTGAAGTAACATATATAAAATATAAATATTTGTAGAATATTAGGGAAAAATTTTTCTTTTAAAATTACAATGTAATAATGTAAATTAATATTCAAATCTAATATTATTAAATATGTAGGAAAAATCCATTTTTGTGGTTTATGTTAAAAGAAATATTCCATTCATACCTTTGGTAAAAAGTACTTCATTTGAAAAATGAATAGAAGATTAATTTTAATTTTTTTTATTGAAAGTAAAATATTGCTAAAAACTAAATTAATAAATATTTGGAGAACTATAAAAAATTTATTGATAAAATTTCATAAAACATGGACAAGGAATAGAAAATGTTCCCAATCGAAGAAAGGAATAATGTTAGTTTTCTTTTAAAATATTCATTTCTTTATTTTGAGTACATAACGAAAGAATGATGAATGGAAAACATGTAATCTATAGATATAATCATATTATAATAAATTAAAGGAGATTTATAAGCTATATATTATATAATTTAATAATTTTAAATTTAATTATAATCAATCTTAGTAAAAAGTGAGTTTCTGACTTAAAACCCTTACTACTTTCTTAACTTTTTAATTATAACGAAAATGAAATCAAAAAATTAAAATGATAATTTAAATACAATGACTATAATATATTAACTATAAAACATATCAAAGTTTCATTATCTATACCAAATGAATAAAATATGTGTCGAATTTGACATATGTATTGTAGGAAGAAAAGTGAGAGGAGAACTCTTTACCTCAAGCATAACTTTATTCATAAGTTATTATAACCTCATATATAATAAATTTAAATGTATCATACTTATATAATATTATCAAATTCAAACTTATAATTTCAGACATGGTTTACCTATAACATTTTATCTCCCATTTACTAATATTCATTCATTATCATCATCATGTTATGTGTTAACTGCTTCCTATTTATATATGTTTCGATATGGAAATTGTGGTCCTTTCATATTGATCATGGTTAGATCATCTAAATTTTTTTAATCATGATATAAATATAATATATATTCATTATATAAATATTTATAAACTTTCATAAAATTAATAGATGGAAATTTTAATGACATTATTCATGGTGATGTTTATTGTATATAAACATGAAATCTGTTTTCATGTGGTATTTAAAGGAAATAAATAAAGAGAAATAATATTTTATCATTAAATAATAATAATACTATCATAAAAATAACACACAATGATATATATATATATATATATATATGTATTAAATCCATAATTATATACATAAATATATGATGGTTACATAAAATGAATCTAAACAATATATGAAGGCAGTGTTCTGTGTGTATGCAGAAACGATACTTCGATTTCTAATTTGATTGAAAAGAATTAAAAAGGTTATAAAATAATCCTAAAAAAATATTAGTATACTTATGATACCATATTCACTATAATAGGATGGATAAAATAGATTCAGATTAATTATAAGAATACACAAATATTAAAATAGTCTTCTATGATGAGTACCTATTCTTTAAGAGATCTCCATTGGATTACACCACAAACCTTTTTAGGGTGGTAGTAGGAGAAGGAAAAAATATCAATAAAAAATGAAGGAAGATATTAAGGTTTCTGGGTAGGTACTAGTATATATAGTGGGATCAATTCTTGGTAATGATGGTAGCGAATATATTCCATTTTATAAGTGATTTGATGGACACACATAAAATTACTTAGAAAATTTAAAAAATAAATGTAAATTTCATGTAAAAGTGAAAAAATATCCATTTATTAAAATTTAATTTAATATAATCTATAAATATATCCAAAAAAATTATCTATACCAATTTATGTGTTATTTTTACCCTTATCAATTAGTTTGACCCCCTTCGTTAAGTTGATTAAATCCAAAAAGTGTTATTTTTTTAATATTTTTTACTATTCATTATGACCAAAAAATGAAGGTGACATCATTTAAAAAAATTATGTTTTCTATAAATGTAGATCCATTCTTTCAAATAAAATTTCTAAAAGTGGAATTTATAATCTATAAAATTAGTTCATAAAAGGCAATAAAAACTATTTTTAGAAAAATGCTTTTTTAAGCATAAAAATGAATTTACTCCAATTCCATGCCTTGTAAACAATATTAGATACATTTAAAAATATTTTTTGAATATAAAATATACATATTTAATTAGAATAATTAGTTAATAATTATTTATTTAATTTATTAGGATAAAATCATATTTTACATATAAAAATATTTTTCTAAAAAATAAATATTTTTTAACATTAAAATGATTATATATTCATTCATAATTATTAAATAACTCATGTATGAATGAGTATAAAAAAATATTTCAATTTATTCAATCCAATTTATAATAATTATCAATATATTTATTTATGTAAAAATATATAACACCTAGAAAAATAAATTTATTTAAATAAATGGGACATTTAATTAGGAAATTATTTTATTAAAAATTTAATGATTATTTCTTTGAAATTAATCAATAAATTTTAAATATAGATCAAAGTATTTATATATTTGATAGTGTGGTTAATTTTATTTATACCCACTAAACCAATGAATAGGTCAAAAAGTTTACAATATCTATTTCTTCATTTAGACATGGTATTACATCTAAAGAAATATATAAAATACATCAAATTTATTTAATTTTAATACATATAAAATCTATGGTTGTAACAAGAAGAGTTATATAGGAGAATTATTATGAGAATATTGATATGAATGTTATGAAAATCAATTTCACTAATTATTAATCATGGATATTAGAATGTTGGAGTGCATCACACGTTTATGTTGATAAAAACATAGTAAAAAAATAATAGGGACTTGATGAAAGGAGATGTAGATCTATTTTTTTTAGAAATGGGTAAGAGTTACCTCAATTGGATTAAACAATAATGATTTAATTTGACCAAGTTTAGCAGTTATAGAATTAGAAAATATATTACTATGTTCTATGCATAAATAGAAATTTTATTTTTATATATTTTGTTTGAAAATGGGGTTATTTTTTGTAATTAAGAGTAAGAGTTGTTCTATATAAATGGTTGAAATGTTTTAGGAAATTTTAAATATGGTTAATTCATTTTATATTATAGACATAGATATTCTAGTCAACAGTATGGAATATAATAATTTTAGGATCAATTAAAACACCACTTATATTTGGCATTTTCATCATGGGCATATAAATGAGAAACTTATACAAGGACTCCATAGAGATGGATTGTTGGACTTAATCAATTATAAATCATATTACATATGTGAATATTTTTATTAGGAAATCTAAAAAAACTAAATTCCAGTTGTAAATATTATATGGCTAGTAGAATTTTTGATCTAATGCAATGTGATGTATTCAGGCTAATGAGTATCCAAGGTAGTGGTGGGTTTATGTACTTCTTATCATTGATGGATGACATAATTCTGCACAATTATTTATTTATTATGATAAAAAAGTGTTAATATTTTTAAAATTTTAACAGCTTAGAAATGAAGTATACAATCCAACAATAAAAATTATAAATGTTTTTTAATTTGATAAAGATGGTGAATACTTGAGCCATGAATTTACTAATCACCTAATAGTTTGTAGAATTATTTCACAACTCACTCATCTTAGAACACCATAATGGGATGTACTGTATAAAAGGAGGAATATTACCTTGTTTTACAAGGTTTAATGAAATATGAGTAATTATGACCTTTCTATATAATTCTAGTGATATGAACTATAATTTCCTACATTCTATCTTTACTAAATTCCATTTAATGTAGTCAAAAATAAACTCTATGTGATATAAAATTGGAGAAATAAAAATTTTCATTTTTAATATGATTTAGGGTTGATAATATTAAATATAAATTTTTTCTTTATATAAACTTTTTCTTCAGTTAGAAAAATGATTATTTATTTATTATTATAAGGCTATAAAGGGGAACTATTTCTATAATCCTACTGATTACAATGTTTATGTGGTACAAAATAGAATTTTCCTTGAGAAGGAATATATTAATAAATGTTTCATTTAGAGGAAAGTTTCATTTGGAAAATTTTAAACCCTATAAAATAGGAATTGTTCCTAATATATATTGTTTGATAGTTTTATAAGGGTTTAGAAAGAATAAGTGATATAGGTTATAGAGAAACCTAAAATGGATTCAAAGAATCTTTATGATCCTTATATATATATATATATATAATTTCAAATAATGATGAAATGTTCTTATATTTTAAACCTAATACCAGCTTAGAAACTATTAACAGTTATTATTCAATGAAATTGAAAGACACCACAATTTTTGGAGTTGAAGATGAGCTCATTATATGGGGTTAAAAAATGATAATTTCTAAACCAATAATAATTGAATGAGATATAAAAATAATTTCTAATTAGACCTAAATGGTGGATATATTAATAGGAATAATTTTAATCAAATTTCATTGATATAATCGACAATAAAGGTGGATTGCATCATTACATTAGATTCGTGGAAGGAAGTTTTCCAGATCAAGAAATTCAAGGGTGGTTCCACACATTGACGGATTAATTGTGCATTATTATGACAAAAGAGTTATTGATCTATATAATGAACCTAAGTCTAACTAAAGGACCATAAAACCATTTAAAAAAAACAATATTCATGAAATTAGTAATATGGTTGATATAGTAATCTATTTCGGTGACTATAAAAGAGAATATTATCATATCCACTAAGAAATCCATTAATTCATCAAAAGAATAAGGGCCTCATAAATTATATTAATATTTTATACAGGATAAACTAGATATAATGGTTATTTTCAATGTAAATTTATTATGGTCTTACAAAAATGTAATATCAATTTATCATTCATTCATGTGTGTTGTTTATATTACATGAACAATAGAAGATAAAACCAACTTATTGTATAACAATGTGGTTTCCATAATATAATATTGTCTTGAAGTATAATGGGTTGTGATGTTATGTTATAATTCGTGTAAGTAACAACTTTTATATTATAAATATTAGAATGAATAGATAATTAGTGGAGACATATTATCTAGATATACACATGAATTTATATAAAGTGGGGATTTTTATATCCATTGATATACTTTAGGGTGTATAATTCATATGAATATCTAATAGATAAGGATAAAAATATACTTAACATGTGAAAAATTATTATTTGATAACATTCATAGAGTAT
This sequence comes from Viscum album, assembly GCA_963277665.1. Lineage (NCBI taxonomy): Eukaryota > Viridiplantae > Streptophyta > Magnoliopsida > Santalales > Viscaceae > Viscum > Viscum album. The sequence continues at coordinate 1,810,627,207 of OY728142.1, read as the reverse complement.
CCTTATGGTTAAGTTAATCAAATGGTCCTTGGGTATGTTCTTGATCATGTTATCGGTGGAGATTAATCTAGATGGGATTTTTCATCTTATATGTGAAATATGAATTTTTGTCCCATTCTTGGACTAGAATAAAGATATGCATGGTTTATCATAGTTGGGTTACATTTTATTTACTAACCTACATAGATGAATTAAATGTGACGTAATAATTAAATCTAGTTTTTCAACTTTAAGAAATCCTGAATGTAATTGTCGACCTTACTAGATTGACATGTTCCATGTATAACTGTAATGACCCATGTCGTTATGGGTTATGAATTAATAAGAAATTTGTATTTTAGATTTGATGAAGTTTTTTTTTGATAAATGAGACTTATATTTGAATTATGAGTGCTTGTAAATCCTTTAAGGGTATTTTGGTATGTGGTTTGAGTCTTAGTGGTGGCCTTAGTGGTTCAGGAGAGTGTCCGAGTAGTGGACAAGGTAATACTATACAAAATTGTAGCATCAGGCAATTAAATTTGTAAAATATTGTGTTCACACCATTAATGACCATTCCATGGATTTCAAGTACCATTACAAGGTGTTATGAGACCTTATATGGCCATCGTCCTTTGATGTAGGTTTGCATTCCATAAATGTTATGCTTCTGTTGGTGAGCAGGGACCCTTATGTTGTATTCCCACCCTGAAATAATGCTACAAAAAGTAAGAGTATTGGGGAAGGTGTTGTTGGTACTTATTTTGGGTCCTTAATGATGCCAAACCAATGTTTATAATGTTAACCATGGTGGGAATGTTTTAATAACCAAGACCTTACTATATTAAGTAAGCACTATATTCTAGAATAATTTTCAAATGTCCACTCTAATGATCCTTTATTCATGATTATATTTAATGTTTAAATTACAAAATTCTATAATTTATATTTTATAATATTTATTTAATATTTATATTAATCAGTTCAAACTTTTATTTGGGTAAAGTTTTAGGATTTTACCAATGTAATTAATTTTTAGGTGAATAAAAAACATTCAATTTTTTAGTACTATAGAATTTATGACTATATCATGAATTAAGAAGGAATTATAATGTTATAAAATTTTTCATGATGAATAATAAATTTTTTGGATTAAAAAAATTCATTTAAAAAATATAATTCTTAATTTATAAATCCCGTGCTTAACTTTTGTAAAATTAAGTAATATTTTTCAAATAAAATTTATATTCAGTCTATCCCAATTAATTATGTTTTTATTAGGTAAAAACTTCATATGAATTTATTTTAAAGTCACATAACTCTAATTTGGTTAATAATAAACCAGTTATTTTCATTAAAATCTACAAAATTTGTAATATTTTCCTAAAAATGACAATTATGGTTAAAAATAAATTTTTCCTAAAATGGGGGGTTTGAAGCATTACATGCACCAATGTCAAAATTATCTTTTATCACATATAGAAAAATTATTCGGTAAAATTGAATTTATATTTGGAAACATTTGGTTAAAATTATTTAATAAGACTCATTTTGTTTTTATATGTAGAAATAACTTACTTTGGTTAATATTAATTACCACAATATAAGTAAAATGGTTTGTTTAAAAAAATTACTTTAATAAGAGTCAAATAAAATTTTTATAAATAAATTAAAATAATATATTTTATATTATTTCCCTAATATTATTTTTAAATTTATTAAAAATATATATAAACACTCATTCAATTAACAATTAATGGATAATAAGTATAGAAACACTTAATGTATAAAAAGACAGTTTTCTATAAAACCTGTTTTCACTATATCACACGATTTAATTTTAAATATAATTTTCAAAAAAATTATAAATTTAATTAGATGGAATTTATTAAAAAGATATATATTTATAAATTTAATATTTTTAACAGGGGTCATATTATTTTTTTAGTAAAATGATAATTACATTTGTTAGTATCTAATTAATATTAATAAGAGTGAAAATGGGTAACTTAAATTGGCATGCACATTCTTAACTATCATGAACCTTAGAAATTATATAAGAATTTTAAGGTTACAAATTAAACACCACATATCTTAACTAAGTATCCTCACCCAAAAACTATAAAACACCAACTGACCAAACACTGAGGTAATTCAATACTTACCCCTTACTCGATACTAGTTTCTAAGAGAAAACCAATATTTTTGTCCTCTAAAATGAGAACACATTGACCCATTATCTCATACCTATACCCTCACAAGGTTATTTGTTATATATTTTTTCTCATTTTCTCCATTTATAGTATCTCAAAAAATTTAATATAGTACTAACGATTCCCTATCTTGGTTTAGAATTCTACCTTGTCTGTAAATGTTTGCAATCACACTCTTTTATTTTTCATTGAAATTATATTATTATAATAAGATTTTCAAATATTTCATTGATTTTGATTTAATTTAATTATCTCCCATTTTATAAGTTTTTTAGTGAGATAATACTTATAACACCTCATTATATTTTTTTCAGAAGCAGTAATTATGCGGGTATAAGGGTTGTCCTTCCACCCCTTCAATTTTAAATAATAACCATTTATTGTAATCATGATTTTAATTATATGAAATTATAATATATTTGATATATTGATAATGAAAAATTACATGTTTGTACTAATTATATACATTTCATAATCCATCACGGTGCATAAAAATCCAAAATTTGGTAATGTAAAGTGTGTGTGGTTTTCTTGGTATTAGATCACTATCCAGATAGTGAAAATTGGATGTAGAAATGAACTAGATAAACCCAAGGGTAATAACCATGATTAATTATTATTCAATATTAAATAAATATTCACTATCTTATTTATGAGTGTTCCTAACAATATAGAAATGTATAGAAACTCTTAAGGTGTATTATTCAGATGATTATCATGATATTTACGAACCACAAGAAAAATATTTCTTAAAATTATTTTATTCTTATACCATTGAAAACTATTAAACTCGATTACAATCATCAATATATAACCAATAATATGGAAAAGTAACCTTTAACTCTACATTATATTTATTTATTTAAGGATTATTCCTATTAAATTGAGGATACACAATAGTTTCTAAGTTGATTATGGGATATTATCCTAGGCAGCCACATTATTCCATTGAATGAGAAAATATTTTTTTTATTTCAATTATATAGACATCCATTGTTTTTGTGCTCATGATTATGTAAAAATTTCCATAAAGAATGCTATGAAATTTTGTTAACTCATTATATGAATCAATTGAAAATTATTAGTAATGGATGGGATTCTATATAGATATCTTATTAATGCATTAGTAGGTATCATGAGACAAACTAAATAGAATTTTAGAATATTCATTACTCATTTACATATAATATCATGGAAAACGTCCTTGAAGTTATATTTATAATGTCAAAAATTATACATTCCATAAAACATAGACCAATAAGTATTATCTATGATTTTTTAATGGATATAGTATAACTTTAGTTGTATTTTATTATGGAATTATTATGATAATTTATTTTTTACATACAATTTATGAAATGATCATGTTATGATATCGTCCATTATATGACACTCTTTTTTGAGAATTTGATCTCACCGAAATTTTTTTCCTTTCCCCAAGAAACCTTGAAGATAACTATGTATAATTTTCAAGTATATGAAAAAGGGAGAATAATGATCACATTATGTTTTTTATTTTAAATTTCATGCTTTCAATATTAATATTGAAAACATCTATATATCTAACCGTCCAAAACTATTATGTTATTGAATCTTTCAAAAACTCTTATAATGTATACAAATAATTTAATATTACTTCTAACTCTGGATTTCTAGAAACCAGGATATTATAATTAGTATTATTAAAAATTTAGTTGAAATATTAAGGGCTAGATATAGAGGAACCTATTTTCATAACACAAATACCATTAAAACCCCTTAATATTTCAAAGGAACTTTTATAGAAAAACAAATATGAATTTTATCTTAGAATTCAATATCATGAGATAATAATGTACATTACATAATTCAGAGATGGCTTCTAGGGGAAGGATTGAAAATCGTATCAATGCCCATAATTAATGAATATGTTTTTCTCATGAAAAAGTAAATGAGGCTAGATTTACAATTGATCGAGTCATAACATTATTAGGGAAGTTGACATTGGTTCTGAGAAATAACATTGTGGAAATAGAGTAACATTATGATCAAAAAAATATTATAACTATACCATATCACATCATGTGACAGAAACCTCTGTCATTAAATGGAACTACAAATTCATTGGTAGTTGAGTAATGGATCAAGCCCCCAGGATAGATACTTCTCTATTTTGGAAGTAACGAAAAGAAAAAAGTTATCATGGTAGTTTTTCAACTGAAGGGAGATATGGATCAATTGTGGTCACTAATTTATAACACTAAAGAGGAAGTAGAGATAAATTACATGAAATGTAGAATACTTAAGAAGGTACTACATTAAAAAAATTTATCCTCATTAGAAATTTTGTGAAATTGAATATCAATTACTCAATATTAGATAGAATGAGGAAGAAAATAATTTTTATTATGTGAATAACTATACATGGTTTAGTTGACATATGGCATAAAATTAATTCTATCCATAAAGAAATGTTTGTCATTTATTTTATGGGAAAATATAATAATTACCATGTAATTATTTACTCTCACATTTTAATCACATGAAGATAAATTATAATGTTCCCTTAAGATAGAAAAGGATTTCACCAAGACATATGTCTTTAAATGAAATCTGGAGAAGTAGTCAGATGATCATCATAATAAAGGAATTTGTAGAATAGGGGATGAAAATAAGGGTAGAATTTCCCACATGTAGTGACTATATAGAGAAAGACACTAAATATTTATTAAAGGTAATGGGTGTTTGTTTCAAGTGTAAATAAAAAGGCCATAAATCTACTGAATTAAATGACATGGTAAATCCTTTTAATGTTTAATAATTTAACTATAATGAGACAGATAATTATTAAAACCAATTCCCCAAAATTCGAGGGAAATTTCCTTAGAAAAATTCATGGGAAAATAAATGAGCTTATTAGATCAACATAGATAAGGTTGAAGTCCCAAATGATGTTATAAAAGTTATATTAATCCTAAACTCAAAGTTATCTAATGATTTATTTAATTAGGGATCTACACAATCTATTATAAAAATCATATTTTAAAAGAACACTAAATCATCCCATAATAATAAAATAAATTAGTTTTCAGTAAAGACACCTAATGGTAATATTTTTTAAATAAATATTTACCAAGAATTAACTATTAATATATATAGATACTCAATGGCGGTAAACCTTATTGTCATACAAACGGTTGATTTTGATATAATAATTGATATTGATTAGTTGTAAATTTATAATTCAGGAATTTATTACTGAGATATAGAGATTATTATTTACAAAGTGGGTATATAATCCCATGTTTTTTGGTATATGCTTCATCTCTTAAGTGTTTTTTAGATACACCTCTAGTATAACACACTATGTTTTTTAAAATAATAAAATCATGTTCTATAACATGTATGATATGAATCACTATGACTAGAATCAAATATAACACTCTGAAACATTAGGATAATTTCATTTTTCAATAAATCTAATCTCTTTAATATCTTTTGATTAACCCAACATTGGGTTTAAACTAAATATGATATTCAATTAAAATATTATTATTTAAACATGAACATTATAACCTAGAAAATAAGTTAGTGTGTTTGAATTATAAAAGAAAAATTATGAAAATTTTTTGGATCATAAATGTATAAAATAAAATAAAATAATATATATTTATTGTAAATAAAATAAGAATCATTTTAAAGTAAAGGAAATGTTTTTTGAATAACTCTATTTTTTAAAGAAAACATTTTGGCTGCTTCTTGAGAACATATGATAGAATTATTTTTTGAAACTTTTATTAAATTGATTATATAAAATTTAATCAACTTTTAAAATAATCATATAAAAATTATCATAGAGTCATTTTTCTTGATAATTTTCAGAAAAGATAATTTTTTTGTTGAATAGTGAATTTTTTATTTTTAATTGAAAACTGACATTTCATTAAAAATGTTTATAAAGTTAAATTATATATGTTTTGAAGAAAGATTTGTTCAATTATATATATATATATAACCAATTTTGGTTATTTTAGACTTTTAATGTTGAATTTTAATATGAAAATTTGGTAAACTTCTAAACATTTCTTCTTGGAAAACCCTCCTTCTTGTCACATCTACATGATTAATTTTAAATTATTTTTTTACACTTATGTGAATGAAATTTACAAATATGGATCCAATATTTGGAATAATAATAATTTATATTAAATAATAAAGTCAACATAATTTTATACAGAAAATGAAAAGTGAAAAAATAAAAATTAATTTATGCAGTTAGGGTTTAAATGGATTTTCCGTGGGGTTAAAAAAAGTAGACAAGGGATAAAATGACATACCAACATGTAATTATATTGTTTAATGGAAATATTTACACCATATACTATCCCAAATAAAAATATACTATTATTTTTCATCCTTTACTATGTGAATGACTTTATCATTTTGGATTCCTTTGGTAAATTTCCATGAAATTTCATAGTGGGTTCCCTTTCTAAATTTATAAATGGGAAATACCTCCCCTCCATTATTTACAACTATAATGAACTTTTTATAGACCAAAAAATGGATTAATATTTCCCAAAAATACTTATACATATTTTATCATGGTTAGACCTCCCGAAATACCATCCCTAGGGTCCTTGAAAGAATATCTAAAAGTGGTTTCACTTAGAGAATGTAATTATCTCAACAAAGATCCTTCAGTTTATTTATTATTTTTACACCTTAAATTATGTATTAAAAAATCCTATATAATATACTAAGTATAATACATACAATTATATTCTATTACTTTTTTTCATATTATTTATCTATCTTCACTTCCATCAACTGGGAAATGAAATCATCGATCAGGTGTACGGTTGAATTCCACCTCGCGAACCGATGTAGTTCGTTTTGCATCACAAACATTCAAGGATGGAAATAAAGATGTATTTGACACATAAAAATTATATTTTGGGAATTATTACAGTTATTTAATTTTAATATCATATATAAATTTTTATGTTCCATTCCTTTTCAAATTCGATAACGTCGCCCGTGTGTACGATAGACTACCGCCTTACTAAACGCTGCGATTCATTTTTGACTTACTATTTATATGTAATTTAATTTGGATAAAATTTATTAATATATGAAATTCATATGAGATAATAATTATTCTATAAAATTAATATATTTCCCACTTCCTATCCTTTCCTCTTGTTAATGAAATGATATAATCTCTTGTTCATATGTATGACCTACCATCTCTACAAAGTGATTTGATTGTACAAATTTCATGAATGATTACAAAAATGTATCTAAGGAGTAAATATGATATTTATAACATTATTTTAATTCTATATATGATATATATATATATACTATGCATAATAACTAGATCTTTCATGGAAAAATGATTAAGAGAAAACAAGACAATTAACGCCATAAACAATGAAAACAACGAAATTTTATTAACAAATGGGTGGTAAAATGTTATAATAGGATATTATTTGATATTATAAAAACAATTATGGTTATAATATAAATATATAATATGATTAAAACCATTATAAAAAAGGTGACCACATGTATGAATTACATTAGACATTATGTAAGGGTTCCTCATCTCACTTTTACTTCCATGAGGCACACACCATATTCACCACTTATTTATTTTATATTTTTAATATAATAGAAATTTTTTATTTTATATCATGAATTTATTTTTATTCCTGTTATTTATAATTTAATTTTAAGTTATTTCTTTCATTGATCTTATGATTCATATGTTACCAAAGTAGTGATGGTTTATTTTATAATCTCATCATCATTCGAGATGTTTTATGTTTACATATACCAAGGTCGAATTATTTGATATTTATATCTTGAAAAAAATATATACTCTTATAATATTGTTATTAATGAACGTTTTAATAAATTATTACACTTTTAATGCTTTTTACTTAAATTTAGTGACAATTATTTCTAAGAAAATCCACCTTTTTATATTTGTGGGAACTCAATTTTAATAATTTTTTTTTAAAAAATAATTAATAAATATTTTTAAAAATTTTAAAATGATTTTCTAAAATAAATTTTCGCCCCTATTTAATTTTTAAATTTTTAAATGAACATTCATGTCATTTTCAAAATAATTCATGTTTGGATTTAACCAAAAATGTGAATGGAATATTTGTTTTAATGTGTACTACCTAAACAAAAATTTCTACCCTCATGAAGACTAAATTTTATAAAACGTATTTTAAAATATATCAAGATTATTTTCAATGAAAAATTATAATTTTAAATTACTTTTGAACATTTTTTTTAATAATTTATTATTAAAATAAAAAATTTATTTTCCTCAACAAAATGTTTAAGGGTTATTTATGGAATTTTTTGCTATCAACAATATCAAACATTCATTATAATTATTATCCACCTGTGATATGTTATATTTTTATCCAAATTATTATTTTTTCTGAGTGGTTTGTGATCAGTTTGACTGGGGATGTAGCAGTTTCATACCATTAACATGGTTATGGATGGTTTATGTTTATGTTTATTGGATGGGGGTAACTGTTAACATTTTTATGCTAGTCTTTGAATATAAATGTTTATGTTAATGATATTTCACAAATTTAATATTTGTAATTCATTATAATTAATAATGTTTGGAGGGTACAACTATATCCACTAAATTCATTGGTATATCCCATGATAAAAACTAGACAAGGTTCGGCTTGAGGCCTTACCTATTTTTTATGTCTTGGTATATAGCCTAAATGATATATTTTAGAGGTATGGAATTAGAAATTCCATCATTATGAATGCATTTATTTTTATTCCATGTGATTATTTGTTTTTTTATAATACTCATAGATTTATTTTTAAGATAATGTGATTTTTTATTTGAAATTGTTTGATCATCATTTATTCCTTTCATATTATGCCCAAATTATTGATTAAATGGAACATGTTTCAGTTATTTACCTTCACAAATGGATTATAGATTATTTATACCTAGATTATGATATATTATTACCCACACAAAGTAACTAATATGAACCATTCTATTATGTTATATTTTCTATAGGATAGGTTTTTTATTATTGATATGCAGGGATATTATATAGGGAATTATGATGTTCTAAAAAAATACATCTTTTTCTTTATCATTTCAATTGTAACAATAATTTAAAGTATGTATGTAGTTTAATAGAACTAATAAAATCCTTTTCCCTTTTAATGTGATTAATTATATCTTATTATAATTTAATAAAGTATACACCTACACAAGGTTACTAGGGTCGAGGTCACTACAGTTGGTAACAATTCATGTTTTTTAGATACCTTGGGAACTAAATTCATGAAAACATAGATTATGGGACATAAACCTATGAATTAAATTGACGATATTTAAATAATAAAATCCTAATTATTTTGTTATGTAAGATGTTATGTGGTGTTTTCTATTAATACATCCATATCTTGATACTACACCCATTTGTGGTTCTGAGACAAATCCACTTAGGTGTAATAACTCTGGAAAGGGTTCATTGGGTTTAAACTAATCATCTCATAGTACATGAAAATGAGCCTTACTGTGCACCTAGTTTTATTCACATGACGAATATTCTAAGGATTATTCATATTTTCATTATCAAACATTTTAAATGATATTAAAATAATGGTATTTCCAAAAAACATGCCTATGATTATGAGATTAGCTATAGATAAAATTTTCAATTTATTTTTTATGTTTCACTAGTTTTGGAATTATAAATTTTGTTTCATTATGTTATGATCTAATATAGTTTATAATTATTTAGAAATGGAACCTAGTTGAAGGAATGATATTTGTATCAATGAAAATTATCCAAATACTAATAATGATTATTTATTTTATGGGATTAAGCCAATTATTTAGAGAGAACTAGTCTACCAAAAAGTTTGACCAAACGAGGAGATAATATCATGTGATATCAAGTTAAGGAAATAATTCTCTTTATATTAGGTATTTTTGGGGAAATAAGTGAAGAGGAGGATGATAGATAAAAAATTTTATAATTTGAAGAATGGAAAGAAGTATTATCCCACATGTGATAATTGTCGAATGAAAAACTCTAGTAATTGCTTTAAGGTAATTAGACTTTGCTACATGAGAAGGGACAAATACCACCATTCTTAATATTTAAAGTCAAATAAAGGGATTTGAAATTTATAATGATTAAAATGTAAATATATTGGGAAATATGAAAATGAATACCCTTGTTTATTTGGAATATTCCTCTAAAGAAGCTAGGGAATCAAGTTAAATCTTATGTTATTACCACATACAAACTGAAAAGATTAATGTTCATGAGATTTGACTTAAAAATTATTTTATAAGATTAATTTAAAAATGATATTATTGTTATAAGAACAATGAAATGTAAAAGATTTTTACCACAATATTATTTTTCGAAGGATTTGAGTACATACATTGAATGGTACCAATGAATAAGAAAATTAATTTAGAGACAATTTGAACCACTTGGAAAACCAATTATTACGAGAGGATAACGCTTAATATTTTCTTAATGTTTTGATAATAATGATATGTTTATGTGATAGTGTTGGATAATATGTAATTGGTAATATTTTTGATGTTTTATATAATGTTTTTCGAGATTTTACTATAAGCATTCAATTTTGGAATATATTTGAAAAATTGATATTTTATATTTGGAAGCATGAATTTTTTATTTGATGTTTTGTGGTGACCATGGGATTAAAATTATTGTAATGTGACATTAATATCCAATTTACACTTTCTAGGGAATATAATATGGATTTATAGAGCTTCATTATTAATTTAGAGACCTTCATTTTAGTAAAGATAATATGAATAACTTGTTAATCATTTATGGATATTATGATATGATAAAAGGTAAATTTAGTGCTTCCAACATAGAAAATTCATCTTGGATATTAATTTATTATAGTTAAAAATGAAGTGGATATTTATTTAAGAACAAAAAAATATTAAATTATTCATGTAAAATAAATAATATATAAAATAAGTATATTTCCATCTGTTCTGGGTCTAGATCACATAATTATCCCACAACTACAGGAAAAAAATCATGAAATGAAAATTGTATCCTATTACCTTCAATACCTTTATAGATTTATTGATTTGTGGTTGTTTAATTTCTCTTAATAATTCCATTTTTTATGATCAATGATCTATATCACTCTCTATTAACCCTTAGGCTTTATTATTTTCTTCTATATCTATATCTTCACTTCCCCGCAGATTTCTTCTACATAGAAACCTAATCATGTGTTATTCCATATAATACTTTTTTAGTTCAAGTTAAATCTTATTAAAAGGAATTTTTTATTAACCCTTTTTATGATGTGGTGTTTCAATGAAGGTATTTTTAAATTTTAGACCATTTAATATTGAGATAAATATTAAATTTCAAGGAAAAAATTTATTTGGGGGGGGGGGGATTTTATAACCAGAGATTTGTGAAATAAAAACATTTGTTTCGATACCCTGAAAGACAAAAAACACTAATCATTGAATAAAATATAAGACACAGTGACTTTACAATGTGTTCCTTTTTAAATAAATTCAATCTTTTCAATAGCTTATGATGCATGCAATATGGGGTTTAAACAATACATGATACTCTATTAAAGTATTATAATTAAAAAATGACCATTATAACCTAGCTGTCAAATTGGTAGGTATGAATATTAAAAAATAAATTATGAAAAATTATATTTGTTACACAAGTATAAAATAAATTCAATAGATATTTATTGATTAAAAATAAAATAAGAATCAATTAAAACTAAAAGAAATGTTTTTTAATTTTTTTTAACGAAAACGGTTTCTTCACTTCTTATGCACTTATGACAAAATTGACTTTTGAAAATTATTAAAAATTAATTTGGAAAATTAAAATCATTTTTTAAACCAGACTATTAAAATTAACATAGGGTAAATTTTTCCTAATTTCCTGAAAAGATTAAATGTTTTATGAATAATGAAAAATACTGAATTGTAACTGAAAAATTCCCTTTCATTAAAAATATATTTCAAAATAAATTATATTTATTAAAAAATAAAATTAGTAAAATTACATATCTATTAATCGAATTTATTTCAAGTGGTTAGTATTCATTCTGATTTTTATATAAAATCTATATAATGTTTTGAACATTTTCTATTTAAAAACTCCCTTTATCATCACGTGTGTGGGATTGATTTTAAATTAAGAAATTATATTTACCTTAATTGAATTAGGATAAATATATAAAATATTTGGAATCAAAATAATTTATGTTATATAATTATTTGAACTTAATTTTTTACCAAAATTAATGGTGAAAATAGTAAAAAATAATTTTGAGAGTTAATAGAAAAATGTATTTAAAACGGGGTTAAACTAAGAAGGTAAGGGTTAAAATTATCTAATAACTTGTCATAATAATATATTCCATACATATTAACACATTATAATATCCCAAATTATAACCTAATGTTGTTTGTGAATGGATTTATCATTTTGGATTATTTTGTGAAATTATCCAGTAATTTTCCAGAGGGTTTTATTTCCCCACTTGTAAAATGGAACTCACTCCCATCACATATTCACAACAATAAATACCTATTTATTTAAAAACACGTAAAAAATATCTTCCCAACATCCTTAAAAATATTATATAGCTTATGTTCCTCCCAATGGAGAGTATTTAGGGTCATTTAGAGGAGATCCAATGGAGGTTTCTCATATAGAAGGTAATAATCTTCTCCAATATCTTTTATTTTCTTTCTTTGTTTTCAACCATCAATTATGTATTAAATCTTAAAATATAATAAAACAATATATATCATATAATTATTTATTTTTATTTAGATATAATAATATTTATCTTTATCCACTTCCATAAAATAGGAAATGAAATCATCGATCATGCGTACTATAAACTTCCATCTCATGAACCGATGTAGTTTCTTTTTCCATCCCCACATTTAAAAGATGAATATAAATAAAATTTTATAATATTTATATAAAATTTATTATAATATTATAATTATATAATTTTAATATAACGTATTCTTTTTTATGTTATATTCTATTTAAAATATGATGGCTTCACTCATATGTACAACAGACCACCGCCAAATGAAGCGATGTGATTCATTTTTACCATATTATTTACATAGAATGTAATATGTATAAAATTAATGAATATATGTGATATAAATATAAATTAATGTTTATTTTTTAAAATTAATATATCCCCCACTTCCTTTCCCATTCACTCATTAAGGGAATGACATCATCACTCGAGCATACATACGACCTCATGTCTCTACAAAGCGATGCGATTCATTTTCATTGTACATATTTTGTAAATGGATATAAAAATGTGTATAATTAGTATATAATATATTTATAACATTATTATTATTATTATTATGATATATATATAAATATACATCATATCCACCAGAACACGATGTTTCATAAGAAACAACGTATGAGAAGATAAAGAAATTTACACTCAAAATATAGAAAATAATGAAATATTATTAAAAAATGTGTAGTAAAATGTTATAAGAATATTATATATGAAATTAAACATAATAATATTTTTCTTTTATAAATTAATAAATTTATGAACCACTATACAGGAGATACATACACATACGAAGGAAATCACACATTTGGTATGTATTTTAATCTCACTTTTAATTTTGTGAGCCATATGCCGTATTCTACACTTATTTTTTATGGTATTTATATTAAAAAAATTATATTATTTAATGAATTAATTTATACTAATCTTATTTAAATTTTCAATTAAATTTATTTCCTTCATGGGGATTATGATTCAGAATTTACCAAAATGATAAGGGTTTATTTTACAATATCAACATTATTCAGGATTGTTTATATTTATATATCACTTGACGAAATATTTTGATATTTATATATTGAAATAGATTTTTTTATATTTTAATTCATGAAATTTTGGATCACAAGTAATATTTTCCCACTCATTAGTTCTTAAATTGACAATTAAAATGTTTTTAAGAAAAATTTATTTTATTTCTCTCTTTGTTCGTAAATAATTTTTCATTAAAACCCATGTTTTCTAATTTCTTTATTATTTTGATTTTTTTTTAAAATTAAATTGAATTTATTAATTTATATTTTACCCTTTTATAATTTTTAATTTTTATGGAGGTAATCTTGATTCCCTATTCAAATAATTTTCATTTTGGATTTTACTAAAAATGTGCAAGTAGTCATGGTTTTAGTGTGTAAGACATTAATGGGATTTTCCATAATACTGACCACTCAGTTTTTTCAAAACCATTTTAAATGTTTTCAAGGATTTTATAATATTAAAATTTTCTAATTTTTTTTTGTGAAAATTGTTACACCCCAAGGTTTTGAAAATATATATTGAACGTATGAAATACTGAGTCCCTAAAAAACAAAACATTTTATAATCTATCCATTAAACATATCTTTGCATCCACTATGTTTTGAATTTCAAAAAATGATCATCTGGAGTTGCGATCAGTAAGTCATTTGAAGTTTGATAGAACCAAAATGATTTTTTGGTGAATAGTAACATACCCTTATAAATAATAATATGAATCATAATATGAACCTTATGAATAGTAAATAATAATAATATTTTATTTTAATAATGTTATTAGATAATGAGATCTTGATTAATTTTCAATGTTATATAAAACAAAATATAGTTTTAAAATTATTATTTTTCTAATTAACTATGATTTTATTTAATTATTAAATTAATAATAATTAGAAAATTAATTTAAAAAAAATGGAGTTCATTTTTAAAATCTACACATCAAAAAATGGTTAGGGTAAATTTTTGGAATTTTTTTGAAATACTCAAAATTTTGATGAATAGTAAAATATGGTAATATACCTTATATATACATTATGGGTTAAATTAACTATTCATAGTACCATGGATGATGTAATCACACATTATTAGAGATCACATGAAATTATTACTATTATGGGTCACAATAATCAATATTTTTTGTTGTCTCTGGAAAAATAATAAAACAATGATGTAGATATTTAAAAATTACTGCTCTCCTCCACAATAACCCCCATCACTCCCCCTTATATTCACTAATATCTGACTTGAATCACCTCAATGATATACTAAAATACCATTCAGTAGTCACTCCCCACGTCCATGAGCTCTTTTTCTTGCCGAAGGACCAAAACCCATTCCCTTAACAAGGTTCTCAAGGAGGTGGATTCAAGAGGTAAATTCATAATTTGTTTCTTTCATTTTCATTTCAAGATACTTTCTATTATTATCCTCTCATAACCTCATATATACAAATTACTATGATAAATCTAGTATCATATATATAATGAAATAATATCTGGTGAATTGAAGAACCATCAACAATATCCTTACTCAATTTCTTTTATTTTATAAACGATATCATTGTCCATGAGGTTCCAATTTACATCCTTTGTGGACGACAAAATACCGTTCTTCAATTTATCCTTAATTTTTGGACATGAAACCATTTTTATGGTTGAACCATCCTATAATATATATATATTATAAACTAATTAGTATTCATTACGAAGTATATGTACATTAAATTAATTCATATGACCAAAGTAGTTTCTAATAATAAAAATACCACTTAAATAATCAAAGTGTTTGTCATTAATATTTCATTTAAGGATTCATACATGTTCCATGTAACCAAATGATATAAATAACCATTTACACCTATTTATTTTTGTATATAATATTTTAATTCAATTCATTATATTTATATCCAATCCACATGAACTCCATTACTTAAAAACACGTGAAATGATTATGAAAATAATGAAAACAAACACTCCAGAATGACAGAATTCAATATTATAAATTATCAACAAGGACATAAATGAAATAAAAAATTATTATAATCTAAATAAATGTATAATAGGTTCCAAAATAAGTTATTAATTCATATTCCAGGATCTTAAGATCAAGAGTGGAACACATTCAGACTAAAGGGGAGGTTTTTCTACCAAAACCTCATTTTTTATTGTAGTTAATTTTACAATATACTAACCTCAATTAAATTCTTATTAATTCATATATAATCCTTATATTTCTGTCTTTCCGTTCTATATGTGTGTCTCAACCATAATCATACTTTAATTTTTGGGTATTAATATGTATTTTGAAAATGATATTTCCAAAATTCTTCCTGAAATACAAGCCCATTTCAAAAGATTTTGCCGAACCATTACGTATTTTAAAGGACACTCTATAATCATTTTTAGCATCCATTTTTGAATAAAAGCACTAATTTTATTATGAAAAACTATATTATATCACTTCGGGTTTTATGAAATCCTTTTTTCAAAATAACACTTCTTTTCAAAGTTAAAGAATATTTATCTTAAGAGTTACTCGATGATTTTATAACAGTATTTTCATTTGTTTCAACACTATTAATGATTATTAGCAGTAAATGGGTCTAATATTTTATGATATCATCTACCATATTTTTCTAAATGTATTTTGATTATTTTTACTATGGATACAATTTTTGAAACCATTCACCATATTACTCTGAATGGTTAGTGTTTATGTATAATGATTTTGGAAAGTTACTACAATTTCATATGTTTATTTCAATATGAATTTATATGTGGTTTATATTTATCCCTGATTATATAAGAAATTAATTGGACATATAATGTGATGGTTGGGTCCTTCTATAGCCCCTCGATTCATCGGTAGGTCTTATGAGACAAATAAACGTGCACTTAGTTGAGGCCTTTACCATTTTGAGATATGGGTTTGGTCGAGGCCTTAATGATTTTTAGAAATATTGGTGGAGGCCTTGATGGTATGTTTCATAATGTACGAAATATGAACTTCCCTTAATATGGAACTAGTAATTTAATGTTAATTTGGTTATTTGACAAGTAGAATACCAATGATTATGTTTTAATATGGCATTATTTACTCAGCTCATATTTCGTCAATAATGTGTTCAAGTTTATTATTTGTAAAGGCATGTGTTTTGAATTATTCACCATTACAAATGTTTATATTTATGTTATCTTCCACTGTATTTATTACTCTTAATGATAAATTGATCTCACCTTTTTCTTATGATTCATTTTCCCAGGATATGAAAAAGTAAATTCTGAATTACTTATAGAAATAATATTGGAGGCATGGATGTTTCTAATGAAATTATTTAGTTTTGTATTTCCCTTCATAATGTAATGCTGAACTTATATATGTATCTTGTTTCCAAATATATTAAACTATTAATTCATTTATTATACAACTTTCTTGTAATCATACTAATTTATGTAATAAGGCACCGGCTCTGGGAAAATAGGGTCAGGTCTTTACAGTTGGTATCAAAGGAAGTTTATTAGAAAATGCAGAAACTAGATTTAGAAAACATAGATTAGGGAATAAATTCCTCAGATAGTCTGTGAGGATAAAAATTCAAGAACATCATGGTATTTTTTAAGGAATAGATTATGTGGATCTTTCTATCTAATACATCACAATCTAGATTCTACAAGTGGACGTGTTTATGGAACAAATGTACCTATGAGTGAAATCTCTAATAAGGACTTTTGATATTGACCTGGGGAATCTTGGTATGTGACAACGGGCCTTACTGCACACCTAGTTTGACACTCTTAGGAGATATTATTAGGATAATTTACATTTTAATTACAAGCCATTATTGATGATTTTATTGTAAATATTTCCTCATAGAAACCATGTTTGTGATTATGGTATTATCCATGCACAGGATTTCAGTTTTTACTAAGTAGTTTTCTAAGTTAATATTATACATTATGGTTTGTATCATAATATAGTGTATTACATTATCTAGAAATGGAGCCTAATTGAAGAAATAGAAACCACATGAACATGTGTATTGCATGTTGGGATTTCCCTCTGATGCTATATAATGATGTTGGATATAGAGTTGTAACTAGTGTAGAGATACATATAACTATTCTGGGATAACTTACTCAAGTTATGAAAAATAACCATAACCATATAAAGAATACGGATCCACCACGTGAAGAAACTTTGTTAGATTACTTTATGTGACAATAGCCTCCATCATTCAATGGGACTAAAAACACATTTGTAGTTGAGTAGTGGATAATTTCCATAGAAATTATATTTCTCACAATGGAATGTAATGAAATAGAGAAGGTCATCATGGTAGTTTACCAGCTATCAGGAGATTTGTATCATTGGTGGTCATTAATCCAAAACACAAAGGATGAGTAAGATATAGAATAAATATAATACATGGACTTTAAGGAAATATTCCTAGAGAAATACATTCCTTATGAACAACGAGCGGGTATAGAATTTCTGTTTTGGAATTTGAGGGAATATGAATATGAGAATGTTGAAAAGTATGAAGTTAACTTCACAAGTTTATCATGGCATGTTGTGGACTACATATAAAACATTAGGAGAAATATTGATCCATCCTTTTATGGCCTAAATATATTCCTTGTACGGGCACTGGTCTCCCAAAGTTTCCCATCATATGAAGATATTGTTTCATGTGCTATCAACATAGAAATTGAATTTTCTATATCTTATGACTTTAAATGAAATCAAGAGAATAAGAGGGTTGATAAAAACATCTCTAAATAATATAAGGAAATTGGTAATAAGGGAAGTGTTTAATTTCCACCCTGTGATAATTGTTGCAGTAAACACCCTTATACCTGCATATAAGGAAAATGAGTATCCTAAAAAAATGGTCAGAGAGTCCTTATTTCAGGTGATTTAAATGTGAAGAAAAAATTTATTAATGTCCAATGCTCTAATTTTATGGAGATGGTACACTATGCTACGTATTTTTCAAAGAGTCAAGGAAACATTCCATAAAAATGGACAAAGGATAAGGGACAAGATTATCCGTTCATAATTGCTGATATAGAAGTTCCTAATAATTTGGTGGGAGGTACTTTAATCGTTTCCTGAAACATAGAAAATTCATTATTTAATTCCAAATTGTTTCATTATTTCATATCTTCCCTAATTTTCAAGAAATTTAGATACTTCCAATTTGATTTAATAAGGGAGATATCAGTCAAAACTCCTCAGGGAAGTATCATTACAATAATGTTTTGTCAGGAAGCCCCTATTATGGCATATAAATGTGCTTTATCGGAAGATTTTATTATCATACCCATCATTTAATTTGATATAATCTTTTGTATGAATTGGAATTTAACCATGATGTGAAAATTTAATGAAATAGGTAGTAGGTTAAATTTTTTTAGGATGATGTGGAATCCCTTATCTTTAGGGTAGAAACATCACAATCTGATTCTCATCTAGATCCAACCCATTAGCTCTACTAAATTCAATTATAGAGAGGAATTAAATTCATTTACTATGG
This sequence comes from Viscum album, assembly GCA_963277665.1. NCBI lineage: Eukaryota > Viridiplantae > Streptophyta > Magnoliopsida > Santalales > Viscaceae > Viscum > Viscum album. The sequence goes on along the minus strand of OY728142.1, from coordinate 1,810,607,560 downwards.
GTGAGATTTTTTTTTTCAAATATAGGATGTACCTATTGTGAATGAATTTGTTGACATATATCTAGAGGATTTACCAGGACATCCTCTAGAGAGAAAAATTAAGTTTTCCATTGACTTAATTACTAGTTCAAGGACAATATCAAAGAACCCTTACAAAATAGCCATTGTGTAGTTATTAGAAGTAAAGAACGAATTAGAGTAATATAGTTATAAAGGATTTATTCACACTAGTGTTTATCTATGGGGAGCCCCTATCCATTTTGTTAAGAAAAAAGATTGATCTCTTAGGATGTGTACTGATTACAAGGAGATCAATGTTATAACAAAAAAGAACAAGTATCCCCTACCTCACATTGATGATTTATTTGATAAAGTTCAGGGAGAAAATATTTTTAGAAGATTGATCATAGATATGGATATCATCATTTTATTGTGAGGAAGGAAGACATTCAAAAAACAACATTACGAACTAGGTACGAGAATTACGAGTTTACGATAATTTCTTTTGGACTAACTAATGTACCCTCTATTTTCTTGGATCTAATGAATAGAGTTTTCAAGGAATATATTGATGAATTTTTTTATTTATTTATTTATGATCTCTAGGTATACTCCAAAAGATATGAGGATTATAAAAAATAGATGCACACTATTTTGAAGACTCTTACAAGAAATGAATTATATTAGAAATTTAGAAAGTGTGAATTTTGTATTCTATTAGTTTCCTTTTTGGGCCACAATATCTATAAAGATGTCATATCTATTTATCATTTAAATACAAAGTCTGTGAAAGAATTAATTACTCCAACGAAAATAAAAGAGGTATGTAGTTTTATTGATTTAACAGGTTATTATCAGAGTTTCATTCAGAACTTCACCGGTATAGACAACCCAATGACCAAGCTTACACGCAAAAAGGGTTATGGTCATAAAGAAAATAGATTGTGAGGAATGTTTTGAATAATTCAAGGGGATATTAGTGAATTCTCTGATCCTAACCCTGCCATCAGGTAATGATGGGTTTGTGATTTTTAATGATGCATCAAATAAAGGACATGGTTGTGTCCTTATGCCAAATGATAGTGTTATTTATTTTGAATCAAGGCAATTTAAACTTCATGAGAAAAACTATAATACTTATTCTCTTGAGTTAGATGTTATGATATTTTCTCTAAAAATATGGAGACACTATCTCTATTTTGAAATATGTGGGATATATATAGATCACAAGAGTCTGAAATATATATTCTAAAAAAACTCAGAATGAGAAAATGGTGATCACTCAAACTACTAAAGGATTATGATTGTACCATAAAATACCACCCTAGAATTGAAAATAAGGTATCTTATGCTTTTAGCTGCATGGTTTAGGGAGTTCTCCAAAAAATTAAGATTAACAAGGATCCTTTATAAATGGATCTAGGGAGGATGGATATGGAAATTATCAAGGATGGTGAAACATCACTACTTTTTCATTTGGTTTCCCAAAAATCTTTATTATAATGAATTAAATGTTCTTATCCAGATGATGAGAACCATCAATAGAAAATTAATGATGTGAAAGAGGGGATGATCGCTGACTTTGTGTGTGAAGATGATGTTCTGAAATTTTACAAGAGGCATTGTGTTCAAGCTATAACTGAGCAAAAAAGGGAGTTATTGGATGATTCCCATATTTTAAATTTCTCCAAAAATCCTAGTATCAAAAAGATTAATAGATGTTCGAAGGAACATTTCTTGTGGGATAACATGAATAGGGAAATTTTGGATTATGTATCAAGATGTTTAGACTATTAACAAGTGAAGGCCAAACGACAACATCCCAGAGGAGTTATGAAACCTCTACCTATTCTTACATGGAAATGGGATGAAAAAACCATGGATTTTTTTACAAGATTACCCAAAACACTAATAAATAGTTATGAAATATTGGTAATTGTTAATCGACTTACAAAATATGCACATTTTCTTTCTATAAGGGAGGGTTTCCCCCTAGAGTGCTTAGCAAGACTCTATATGAATGTTATAAAAACCCTGCTTTTTATTACACACTTAAACATGATTTATTACATAACCATAAATTGATAAAACAAACAATATTGAGAGGTCTAGTGACTTTGGGGATTTGAATCATTATATAAAAAACCCAAAACGCCCAACATCTTTATTGAAAACTTCCTTTATATGACCACAACATTCCTTCGTACTTAGCATTGCATAGGATAACCTATGGACATGCATAAGAAAAGGGTGAGCTATAAAGACTAGCAAGGGAATAAACATGGAATAAATTGAGGAATAAAATAAATTTTATACAATAGGCATATCAATGGAGCACAATAGAAACATGAACATAAAGGAATGATAAATCATGATAATAATTACATGGAAATGTGACAACAACACTTAACTTTGAATTAGCATGAGCCAAAGCTGATTGCACATAGAGCATGAGTAAACCCTCATTATACATGAAGAATGAGTGAACTCTAATTTCAATTGAATTATCATGAGTCAACACTCATTTCACATGATGTATCATGATACTATACTTCACCCAATGCATTAGAGCGCAACCAGGGCACACCCATCTTAAAAAGTTCATTTCATGCATAAGTGTTCCACATGGATCATATAACATAGAATCAATCAACATCATAAGTTATTCCATGATTATGAAATGTGGAATTAATACATTAAATTACCATTAAATATGTATATGTGAATAAAGGAGAATACCCTTCATTGATCCATGGGTACAGTATTGACTACACAATGATCTTGGATTGAAAAAATGCAGTGCAATTTAAGCTACATAATGGCATGACATAAGGATTCATGAAAATGGTTGATGAAAAAAAAAGGGTGTATAATAATATATACATGAAATGTAATGTATGGGGGTTATATAGATACATTTCCTAACAAATTTAATCGAATTTGGATTCACAATTCAAATAATTTCTTGAATGTATGTGAGGAGAGAGAAATTCCTTATGGAATTTCAGCATGGTAATGAGTATACATGGAAGGAATTAATGAAAGAGAAGGTGTATCCCATCATTCAAACATAAATAGAGAAATATGGGGGAGGTTCAAAATCATACCCCAACATTTTTAATTTGAAAAAAAGGGTGTAACGAGTTAAATAAATTTGGACAATAATGAGAAAGGAAGAAATACCTTACTTGGAAGTTTGATCCCAAAGGCTTGGGAGAGGCTTGAGAGAGGATTATTAGGAGATTGGGGTACCTTGGTAGGATAATAGAGAGAGGAAGGAACGAGTTGGTTGAACTAAAAATTCTTTTAGAGAAGAGGAAGTGGGATATGGATGGGTTTATATAGGAAATGAGTGGGAATTTTTTATTATTTAGGTTTGGAACATCTCACATTAACTAATAAAAAACACAAACCAAACAATGGTTTTTTCCCATGGTTTTTTTCCAAAGGGAAGAGGAGAAAAATATTTTATAAGGATAATGGATGAAAATCTTAAAATAATAGGGTTTCTTATGTGGAGGTGAGTCAAACTCTCAAGAAAAACAATTTAAAATGAAAAAATGTTTTATAAGTCTTGATGGGCCCACTAATGATTTGTAAAAGAAATAAAACAAATATTAAATCACATTATTTTAATTATAAAACATATATTTTCCCAAAATAATGTTTATAGTATTTTATTACATCACTATTTGGTCATTATGATGTCATAAAACACATTATATATTTAAACAATATTTAATTTTTACCCAAAAATTCGATTCTCCATAAAATTATGAAAACTACACCGTTGGATAATTTCGACATCCTGATTCCAAAAATAATATTAATTTTATCTAAATAATTTTATAAATATGTGAATTTTTACTATTAAAATAAAAAACTAATATTTACATAAAATTTATGGGTTTTGATAGAAACAGGTTTCAAACTGTAATAAAAATTACAATTTCATTCATAAAATTATATGATCATTTATATTTAATAAAATTTAATTTAAAAATAATAATAATATTTTATTAAAATAATATTTAATTAATAAATCCATTAATTCAGTAAAATAGATTTCTTAGTTAAATATTAACTGAAAATACTATTTGTGCTTTAAAAACTATTTACAAAGTAATAGTAATAAAATGAACGCGCATTATTTATAAAAAATATTTTACATAGTCAAAGTGCTTGGATATTGTTACATAACCCCTTATAACACCAGAATAAGACCGAATGTTAAGGTGTGCGATGGTGATAGACTCTTGGAGTGGCTCAGATAACATCGCTCGAGGGGTAAACTCTCTTAACTTTCACTTTTTCTATAGTCGGTTCTGCTCATGCTTAACATGTTCAAGCTTGGCTTGGGCTTGGTCAAGAGAGAATACCAATGAATCTAACTCCTTTATGAGCTTCGAAAAATGGGATTCATATGGGGGAAGTCTATTGGATGAGGGAATCAATTCCTTTTTCTAAGTAAATTGGATTTATTAAAGCCCTATATTTATACTAATCATGTGATCACTATTCAATGTCTATATTAGCAATGGTCACAATTCAAAATGGTATTTTAAAATCCAGAAACATAAAACCAATGAATTTCACATTATATATAACCATTATAAGACATTTAATTAGACCAAGAATAATTTATATTAACGAAAGATGGGGTCATTACAATCTCCCATCTTACGAAATTTGGTCCTCGAAATTTCTTTTTTCCACACTGAAACAGATGTGGTTAACTTTGTTTCATCACTTCCTCCGATTCCCATGTCTCTTCTTCAAACATGTGATTTCGCCACAACACCTTGACGAGGGGCATTGCCTTATTTTTTAGAACTTTTTCTCCATGATCTAAGATCTTCACTTGTAGGTCCTCATAAGAAATATCATCATCTAGCTCTACTACCTTTGATTATTGTATATGTGAAGTGTCTGGTTTGTATTTTCTTAAGAGGGATACATGAAAGACATCATGTACTTCGTACATAGTAGGTGGAAGTGCTATTTTATAGGCCATAGCCCAACATGATCAAGAATCTTGAAGGGGCCGATGTACCTAGGACATAACTTCCCTTTCTTTCCAAACCTCATTACCTTATTCCATAGAGATATGTGTTGAAATACCATGTCTCCATCATTAAACTCAGGGTCTCATTGATGGTTATCTACATAACTCTTATTTTGACTCTGGGATGCCTTGATATGCTGCTGAATGGTTTTCACCTTCTCCACCATTTCATAAACCATTTCTGGTCCTAATAGTTTACGCTCACCAACTTCATCCCAACATGTCAGTATTCTACACCTCTTCCCATACAAGGATTTATAAGGTTCCATTCAGATGCTTGAGTGGAAATTTTTATTGTATGAGAATTCAACCAGAGGAAGATGTTGATCCCATTATCATTTAATGTCCATGAGGAAATATCTCAACATATCCTCAATTGTTTGGATAGTCCGCTCATATTGGCCATCAGTTTGAGGAAGATAAGTTGTACTGAAGTTCAGCTCAGCATCCAGAGCATTTTGAATACTCTTCTAAGACATAGAGTTCAATCTTGGATATCGATCGGATATAATAGATAGTGGTACTCCATGAAGCCTTACCTATTTCTTGATATATATCCATGTTACTTTATCCAATGAGAAATCCCCCCGAATTTTAATGAAGTGTGCATACATTGTAAGACGATCTACAATATCCCAGATTGCATTGTTTCCTTTGGATGTCTTCAGAAGTCCCATGAAAAAGTCTATGGTGATGTTATTTCATTTCAATGTAGGTATGGGTAATGGTTGCATCATTCCCTTGGACTTCTATCTCTCAACCTTCACTTGCAGACACACTAGGCACATTGATGTAAATTCAGCGATCTCCTTCTTCATATTATCCCACCAATAATTCTCTCAGAGATATCGATACATCTTTGTGTTTCCCTGGTGAATAATGAAATTTGAACTATTTGAATCATCCAAAAGTTCATTCTTCAGCTCTGAACATGACAGAACACATATTATTTTCCCAAATCTCACAATTCCTTTTTCATTAACATTGAATTCCATGGATTTCCTTCTTTTTTATAGCTTCAACTTTCTTCTTAATTCCCAAACCATCCTTTTGATCATCCTTTAACCTTTCCCAAAGTGATGGTTGAGAAATAATTTGTGAAAGGATTGATGATGTTCCATTTTTTATGATTCTCATGTCCATATTCATCAAATCTAAGAAGATTGGATCCTTCTCAATTCTTATCTTTGATAGATTGATGAGTCCTTATTACTTAGAGCATCTTCCACCTTCTTCTCTTTCATATGGTGGTAAAGTATTGACCATTCATAGTATTTGATCTACTCTAACCATCTTCACTGGTGCATGTTAAACTGTTTCTATGTCAATATATACTTGAGGCTTTTGTGGTCTGTATATATTTCACACTTCTCACCAAGGAGATAATCCTACCAAATTTTTAAAGAGAAGATCATTGCAGCCAACTCCAGATCATGTGTTGGATATTTCTGCTCAGGAAATTTCAATTGCCTTGAAGCATAGGTAATGAATTTTTCATTTTTCATCAACACACATCCCATGCCCTTTTTCAAAGAATCACTAAATACCACAAAACGTTATCCAGTTGTGGGTAAAGTGATAAAGGGTGCAGTGATAAGACTCCTTTTCAACTCTTTGAAGCTTTATTTGTATTCATCACTCCAAGAAAAATTTACTCCCTTCCGAGTTAGCTGGGTTAGAGTGTTGGAAAGTCATGATAAATTTCTCACAAATCATCGATAATATCCATCTAACCCCAAGAAGCTATGGATATCCATTACCGATGATGGCCTCGACCATCCCATAAATGCATCTGTTTTGGAGGGACCCATAGATATCAAAATGATTGTGATGATACAACCCAATAATGAGACCTCCTTCAACCAAAACTCACACTATTTGTACTTTTCATAGAGCTTCTCCATTCACAAGGTCTCTAGTACAGTTCTTATATTCTCCTCACGATCCTCCTTTGTATTGGAGTATATCAGAATATAACTTATAAAAACTACCACAAATTTGTCTTGGTAATCCCTAAATACTCAATTAATCAAGTCCATGAATATTACTAAAGCATTAGTGAGTCCAAAAGGCATTACTATGAATTCATAGTGACCGTATCTTGTATGAAAAGTATTCTTAGAGATATATTCCTTATTCACCCTTACCTGATAATACCCCGACTGCCAATCCACATTGGAGAAGTATTGTGCTCTATGCAGCTGATCAAACAAGTCATCAATTCATGGGAGAAGATACTTTTTCTTTATCGTGATTTTTTTAAGATCAGGATAATCGATGGAAAGGTTCATTGACCAATCTTTCTTCTTGACTAAGAGGACTGGTGCACCCCATGGTGAAGCACATGGGTGTATAAAACCTTTTTCCAGATTCTCCTACAGTTGTTTCTTTAGCTCCTCAAGATTCATAAAATCCATTCTATATGGAGTCTTGGATATTGGAAATTCCCTAGGAATAAGATCAATTGAGAATTCAAAATCTCTTTTAGGATAAAGACAAGGAAATTCCTCGGATACACATTAGTAAATTCCCTGACAATAATCTTGTCTTCAAGGATGGTTGCCTCCTTAGAATCAATCATTTGTGCTAGATATGCATGCTCATAGGGCAGTAAAATATAATATTGAGTTGATGGTGCTAAAAAAGATTCAACTTCTTCCTTGTAGTTGTACAGAATCGGGGGTCGATTCTCCACAGGGAGAGTGATTTCCCTCTCATGGAAAATATGAAGGCTCTATATAAGAAAATTCAATCCATGCCATGAATTGCATCGAATTCCACCAAAGGGAGTATGATGAGGTTCACCGGGAAACTCGAACCACATATTATGAAAGGGGAGGATCTATATTAATGGGATGAAATGAACAACGCATTGAGGTTTGAAAAGTTAATTACTATACTCTGTTACAACAGAGTGGTTTTTCTTATCGGTAATTAATAGCTAGGTGCCCTTATCTTCCACACCTAAAGAATTTCCTCGTCCCCTTCAGGAAATTTTTGGGGTGCGTCTTTCCACAACTTTTGCAAGTGGGGTGGTGGATCTTCTTAGAACCGTTGGATTTATCCATCCGATCGCCAGAATTAAAGTCCACCTTATTATTAATATCCCCATTATATCCTTGAGGTTCTCCGATCTCTATTTCAACATTGAGGGCACATCATACAATTTTCCATAGCTGTCGAAGTCACAGATCGCCAACACTTTCTGTAGGATAGGTTTCAGCCCACCAAAGAAGTGATCCACTTTTCATTCTTGGGTAACAACAAAGTTGGAGGCTTATTATGAAAGACTTTTGATGTTTTCCTCATGCACTCTGACATATTCATCATATTTTTTCTTGAGTTCATGTAAGTCCTGTTCCTTATTAAGCTGGAGGGTGTGTGGAAAATATTTATGAAAAAAACTCTTTTGGAAATCTTACCATTCCAACACCTCGATCTCCTCCTCAGGATTCATATTTTTGATTAATGTCCACCATTGATCGACTTCACCTTACATATAATAAGAAGAAAAAATAACCTTCTCTTGTTCGGAACATTAAAGGATGAAGAAGATATTTTCAATGGAGTTGATCCGTTGTTCAGCTATTGAGGGATCAGACGAACCATTAAAAGTAGGAGGCTTTTATCTAAAGAAGATCTAGATAGCGACTTGTTCTTTCATGGGGGGGGGGGGGTTGAAAATTCTTCTTGGCCCATGTTTCTTTTCAATTCTTGAGTTAACTGAGAGAGAAGCGTGACAAAGTTCGCAATTCCCACTCCCATCGGATTGGGAATCTCATTAGCACAATCATAATTTTGATCTTCACATCGATTTTTTCCCGAGTCCTCCTATTACCGGCCATTGGCTAGAATAAAAGGAAAGTTAGGGGTAAAACATCAAGGGTAATCAAAGGGAAAAACTAATTAATTATATGTAACTTTTATTTTCTTAACATATGATTTCATAAGATTAAATCTAATATATTAATGATGCACTTTTTAACATATATTCTTAGTGGAATTTTTTTAATTCCCTTAACAAGGGTTCATAATAATATTGTGAATTTACCAAATAATATCCCCCGGAGTGCCATAACGAAGAGTGCAGTAAGACCCATTATAATGCAAGAGTTCCCATTCGAGTCTAGCTTAAAGTTGTTTTTTCATGTTTTACCCGTAGGATACATCTATTCCAGAGCTGCCTCTACCTGCTCATATCCAGATAGAGATGTGTTTGTTTGATAAACCACTTAATCAATACTCACAAATACTTAGGGATGTTTATATTATACTTATTCAGCTCTCTAAGTCTTCACATAGGGGTTTTCTAATCCTAATCCCAAAATAACTAAACCAATCCTTTGATACCAACTATGACAACCCTGTTCTTTATTACACACTTAAACATGATTTATTACATAATCTTCACCTGATACAATAAAGAAGATCGAGAGGTATAGTGTATTTGGGGCTTAGGATCATTATTTAACAACATATAATATAAAACACCCAACATCTTTATTGAGAAAATCCTTTACAAGACCACTACATTCTGTCATACTTAGCATTGCATTGGATTTATATAGGATATACTTAAGAAAAGGGTGAGCTATAAAGCCCAGTAAGGGAATAAACATGGAATAACCTGAGGAATACAATACATGTTAGAAAAATTTCATATTAATGGAGTACAAGATAAACATGAATATAAAGGCATGACAAAGCCTGAAAATCATATCATGGAAATGTGGCCACAACACTTAACATGGAATTAGTATGAGCCAAATCTCATTACACATAGAGCATGAGTCAACCCTCATTGCACTTGAATCATGATTAAACTATAATTTCAATTGAATTACCCTGAATCAAAACTCATTTCACATGATGTATCATGATACTATACTTTACCCAATGCATTGGAGCTCTATCAAGGCGCTCCCTTCTTAAACATTTCATTTCAAGCATAAGTGTCTCTCATGGATCATGTAACATGGAATAAATCAACATCATAAGTTATTCCATGATTATTTAATGTGGAATAAATACATGAACATACCATTAAATCTGTATATGTTCATAAAGGTTAATACCCTTGATAGATACATGGGTATGGTATTCGCTACACAATGATCTTGGCTTGAAAAAATGCAGTGCTATTTCGGAAGCATAACGACGTGACATAAGGATTCATGAAAATGGTTAATGAGAAGTAAATGGGTGTCTCATCATATATAAAATAGAATGGACATTATGGGGGTCATATGGAAGCATGTCCTCAGAAATTTAATCGAATTTCATTTTACAATACAAATAATTTCTTGAATGTAAGTGAGGATAGAGAAATTCCTTACAGAATTTTATCATGGTAACAGGTGTACTTGGAAGGAATTAATGAGAGATAAAGGATTCTACCATCATTAAAACATAAATATGTTAGTATGGGGGAGGTTTAAGATCTTACCCCGACATTTTTAACTGAAAACAAAATGGCATAAGAACATAAAAAAATTAGATAAAATGAGAAAGGAAGAAATCCCTTACTAGGAAGTGTGATCCCAAAGGCTTGAGAGAGGCTTGAGAGAGACTTCATGGGATATTGGGGAACCTTGGGAGGATTATAGAGAGTGTAGGTCAGTGTTTGGTCTAACTCCAAAGGCTTTGAGTGAAGAGGAAGTGGGATATTTTGTGGGTTTATATAGGAAAGGAGAGGGAATTCGTTGTTATTTAGGTTTGGGAAACCTCATATTAAACTAATCAAAACCACAAACCAGACCATGGTTTTTGTCCATGGATTTTTACAGAGGGTAGTTGAAAACAATATTTTATAAGGCCAATGAAATAAATTCTTAAAATAATAGGGTTTCTTATATGGAGGTGAGTCACACTCTCAAGGAATAGAATTTAAAAAGACAAAATATTTTTTAATCCTTGAAGGGTCCACTAATGCTTTGTAAAATAAATAAAACAAATATAAAATCACATTAATTTAATGATAAAACATATATTTTCTGAAAATAACTTTGATAGTATATCATTACCTCACTATTGGGTCATTATGATGTCATAAAACACATTTTATATTTAAACGTTACTGAATTTTTACCCAAAAATTAGATTGTCTCAGAGAATTATGAAAAATTCACCGTTGGATAATTTTGACATCCTTATTCCAAATATCTTATTTTTTATCTAAATAATTTCATAAATATGTGAATTTTTAATTTTCAAAGAAAAATTGACATTTTCCGAAAATTCATTGGCTTTGACAAAAACATTTTTTAAACCTTACTAAAAATTACAATTGAATTCATAAAATTATATAATAATTTATATTTAATAAAAATTAATTTAATAATAATAATAATATTTTATTAAAATATTTTTTAATTCAAAAATCCATTAATTTGTCAAAATAGGTTTTTTAGTTTAATATTAACAACAAATACTATTTGAGCTTTAAAAACTATTTACAAAGTAACAATAATAAAATGAATTCACATTGTTTATAAAAAATTATTATACATTTTCATAGTTCTAGGATATTGTTACAACACATATAGCACCTGCATAAGACTAAAGGGTAAGGTGTGCGATGGTGACAGACTTTTGTGGTTGCTCAGATAACATCACTTGGGTGGTAAACTCGATTAACTTCCACTTATCCCATAGTCGGTTTCACTAATTCTTAACCTGTTCAAGATCAGATTGTGATTGGTCAAGAGATAATCCCAATGACACCACCTCCTTTCTGAGCTCCGACAAATGGGCATCGTATAGGTCAAGTCTAATGGATGAGGCCATCACTTCTTTTTCCTTTAGATTTGTTAAAGAACTATATTTATACTAATCATGTGATAACTATTCAACAATTATATTAGAAATGATCACAATTCAGAACGGTATTTTAAAATCTAGAAATAGAAACCAATGATGTTCATATTTTATATAACTATAATAATAAATTTAATTAGATGAAGAGTAATTACCATTAATGAAATTTTGGGTCTCTACAAATGTAGTTTTGATAATTCGTAGAGAATATCCCTAAATTGTGTCTAGTCAGGACCAATGATTTACATTGAAATTATGGAAAAGTAATCAAAATTATTTGGATAAAAAACATCAATTGAGTACTGTTTATCACCCTCAAACAGATGGGAAATCAAAGAGGATGATCGAAACATTAGAGGACATGGTGAGATGATTTTCACTTGAAATTCATGGTATGTGGGATTAATATTTACCTTTAGTGGAGTTTTCCAACAATAATAATTTCCATTCATGTATTCCAATGGAATCATATGAAGTGTTTTATGGAAAGAGATTTCGTACACCAACTTGTTGGGTTGAAGTTAGAGAAAAGAAGATTTTGGGCCTAGAGCTTGTGGTGGAAACAACAACGAATATAAAGACTATTCAAGTTCATATCAAAGAATCTCAAAGAAGAAAAAATCTATGCTAACAATCAAAGTGTGGATTTTGAGTTTCAAGTATGATATCATATTTTCTTAAATGTATCTCTATGGAAGGGTGTTGTAAGATTTGGGAAGAAAGTGAAACTCATCCCTAGGTACCTAGGCCCTTTTGAAATTCTTGATTGAATTGGAGCTGTTTCATATTGTTTGGTTTTTCCATCTATCCTATATAAAGGAAACAATGTGTTATATTTCTCATTACTAATAAAGTACAAGTCGGACCCCATGCATGTCCTCACATCCGAGGGAATAGAGTTGGAACATGACCTATCTTACTGTGAAGAGCCTATCCAGATTCGAGACACTAAGGAAAATTTTTTTAGGAATTGACTGACTCATCTAGTTAATATACTTTGGATAAATTATAAAATTGAAGAGGCAACATGGGATCCTGAGGAGGTTAACATGAAAACCTACCAAAATCTTTTTGTGAGGTAACATTCAGTGAATTTCAAGGAAAAATTTTTTGTAAAGAGGGGAGAATGTAACACCGAAATTATTTTAAAAAAATTGAGTTCATTTTTTAATTCAACACATCAAAAATTGGTTAGGGTAAATTTTAGGGATTTTACTGAAATACTAAATTTTTTAATGAATAGTAAAAAAATGGTAATTTACTGTATATATACACTATCAGTTAAATTCACGATTACTGAAATGATGGCTGATGTAAGCACACATAGTTATAACTACCATGCACATAATACTATGAGGGGTCATATTCATCAATTATATTGGTTGTCTTTGGAAAAATAAGCAAATAATGATTAAGATATTCAAAAATTACTCCTCTTATCCACTATAAAACCCCCAATCACTGCCTCTTCTATTTAATCCTATAAGCCTTGAAGCTCCTAAAAATTCTGGCCAAATACCCTTCCCTAGTCACTCCCCATGTCCAGGGTCACTTTGTCTTTCCAAAATATCAAAACCCCTTACCTTAAAGAGGTTATCAAGGAGGTGAATTGAAGAAGTAAATCCACATTTTATTTCTTTCATTTTCATTTCAAGTTATTTTCTATTATTATCCTCTCCTAACCTACTATATCCAAATGACCATGATAACTAAAGTATAATATTTATTATGGAATTATATCATGTTAATGGAAGAGACATCATCAATATCCTCACGCTCTCTCTCTCTCTCTCTCCCTTTTATTTTATAAACAAAATCATCATCTGTGAGGTGGAAATTTACAACCTTCATGGAAGAAGAAGTTTCATTCTTTAATTTCCCCTTTATTAAATTTTATGAGACCATTTTATTGGATGAAAAATTCTATAATATATTTATTATAAACATCTTATTATTATGGAACCAATATATGTACATAATATTAATTCATATGATTAAAGTAGTTCACAATAATCAAAATACTCCTAAAATAATCTAAGTGTTTGTCATTAATATTTCATTTAAGTATTCATCCTCATTAAATGAAAAAATGTTATAAATGACTATAAAAATCTATGTATGTTCATAAATAATATGTATATTTATTTCTGGATATTTTTATACATTTAAAAGGAACTATATTGCTAAAAAACAAGTGAACATATTATGAAAATAAAGAAAACAAACACTCCGAAATGATGAAATTCAATATTATAACATATCAATAAGTACACAAATGAACAAAAACATTATGATAAACTAATAGATTCTGAAATAAGTTATTAATAATTCTAAATTCATATTCAATGACCTCATGTTCAAGAGTGGAACACATTCAGACATAAGGTAAGAGTTTCTTACCGGAACCTCCATTTTCATTCAGGTTACTTTGATGATCTACTAACCTCAATTAAATTCTTATTAATTTTTATGTACTTATAATATTTATTTTTGAATGTTCTATATATGTGTTCTAACTAGAATCTTTCCTTCATTTATAGGGAGTTATACGTTTCTTAAAAGGATTTTTCCAAAGTTTTCTTGAAATACAAGCCCATTTCAAAGGAATTTCATGAACTCTTCCCTATTTTCAAGAGAACTATATAATATTTATTAAGAATACATTATTATCCAAAAACCCTATTTTTATTATTAAATAACTATATTATCTCACTACTATCTTAGACAATTTATTTTGTGAAATAAATCTACTTTTCAAAGTAAAAGAGTATTTATCTCAAGGGTTACTCAATTATTTTATAATAGTATTTTCATTTTCTTCAACACTATTAATGATTATTATTTATAAACTGAACAAATATTTTATGGTACTTCTATAATATTTTTCAAAATGGTTTATGATTAGTTTGAATATTTATGTGATGTCTTGAAACTATTCACTATATTACCCTGAATCGTCAGTGTTTATGATTAATGATTAGGAAAAGTTAGTTATATTTCATATGTTAGTTTCAATATGAATGTATATGTTGATTAATATTATCTCCAATCATATTAAGAATGAATTTGAATTATTATGTGACTGGTTTGGCCCTCTATATCCCCTCGATGTATAAAGAGGTCTCAAAGACAAATAGTGGTGGACTTGGCCGAGGCCTTTCCCATTTTGAGATATGGTTTTAGCCAAGGCATTAATAATTTTTATATGTCCTGGCAAGGCCTTGATGGTATGTTTCTTAATGTCCAGCATATGAACATCCATCATGATGAAGCTCATAATTGAAAGTTATTGTGGTTATTAAACCAGTAGAATATTCATGATTAGGTTTTATTAGGGAATTATTTTCTCAACTCATATTCCTGCCGTAAAGTGTTCACTTTTATTAATGGTAAAGGAATGTGTTTTCAATTATTCACCATGGATATTGTTTATATTTATGTTATCTTCCTCTGTTTTATTTACCCTTACTGAGCATTTGAGATCAATATTTCTTATGTTTCATTTTCCCATGATATGAAGAAGTAAATTATAAATGACTTACTTGCATAATCAAGGAGTCATGGATGTTTCTAATGAAATTATTTATTGTTTTATTTACATTCATGATGTAATGATGAACTTACATATATGTATTGTTTCAAAATATACTAAATTATTCATTCCTTCAGGATACAACATTCTTGTAATCATGCCAATGTAATGTAAAAAGGCACTGAATCTGGGAAACATGGGTGGGGTCAATACAAATATTTTGTTTTAAAAGGTGAATTTAAAAATGATTATTTTAATTTCCTCTCAAATTTTATTAAGGATCTTTTATGGTATTTCTATTCATCAACGACATAAAACCTTCATCATAATTATGATCCACTAGGGATATGTTATATTTATATTCTTTTTATTCTTTTTTTGGATAGATTATGATCAATTTGAATGGAGATGTACCATTTTATACCATTCATATTACTTTGGATGGTTTAT
Source organism: Viscum album (assembly GCA_963277665.1). NCBI lineage: Eukaryota > Viridiplantae > Streptophyta > Magnoliopsida > Santalales > Viscaceae > Viscum > Viscum album. The sequence continues at coordinate 1,810,591,697 of OY728142.1, read as the reverse complement.
AATTGTATTTATTTATTGGGGTAGCTGTTAAAATTTCATATAGTAATTTAAAATATGAATTTTTATTGTTTTTATTTTTCACCAAATTCATTTTTGGAATGATTTGGACCTAGAATGTGATGATTAGGGAATTCTATATCCTATTGATCATCGGTAGGTCTCATTAGAGAATCTAGATTGGATTTTAGATGAGGAATTTCCAATTTATTTAGATTTCTTGATAGAGGGACTCTATGATATGTATCATATATATATAATTATGAATTCCATATTTCGGAATTTATCTGTTCATATTACATGGTATTATTTGATTAGTTATAATATCCAAGGTTATATTTTCAATCACATGAGATTATTCATGTGTATTTTTTTTCATCATTAATTCCTATAATAATATGATCATGTTATTGATTAAATGGATTTTCTTTCTGTTATTTACCATTATATAATTATTATTCATTATTTATTAATAGCTTGTGTTTTACACAAAACCTTACTTAGAATTTGATATTATAAATTTCTTATGTTCTATTTTTCCTAGAATACTAGGTTGTTTTTTACTAATATACAGGGATATTATATAGGGAATAATGGTTTTCTGAAAGGAAATACTTTGTGTATTTTATGTTCCAACATATTTTGAAAATATAAATTAAGTATATAGTTTACCAAGATTAATAAAATGTTTGATACTTAGAAATGTGATTACTTGTATCTTATGCCAATGTAATAAAGTTGACACTAGAACTCAGTTACTTGGGTTGGGGTCACTACCACTAGTAGATCACCTTAATGATTTTTTAGAGAATCAGAAGAACAAAAAATAAACATGGGATTGAAATCATTGGAATAGAGGAAGCACCCATTTTATAAGAATATATTTATGTATTTAAAAAGGAATTATCTAGTTATCCACCAGATTGTGAGGTTGAGTTTTCCATTTAACTCTTAATTAATATAAGACCCAAATAATGAATAGAAAAAATGGAGTTTTTATAGTTGAAGAGATAATTAAAATTTTTTTTTGAAAATTTATTTATATATCCTAGTGTTTCACCACAAGGATTCCCTATATTATTTATTAAAATGATATATGGGTCTATGATGTTGTGCATTAATTACACGGAGATTAATCCCATTACAATAAATAATAAGTATCCTTTACTACACATTGGTTAATCATTAAATCAACATTAAGGAACATGGTATTTTTTAAAAAACTTTCTTTGCCATGGTTATCATATATTAATTCTAAATAAGGATGATATGGAAAAGTTGAAATTTAGTATGACGTATGGAAACTATTAGTTGACAGTAATTCCATTCATGTTAACCAATTAACCTTTTTTTTAAATATATCATGAATATAGTATTAGAGGACTATCTTTATAACTTCATGTTATTATTTATTGATGTTATCTTGATATAATTGAGGATATAATAAGATCATGGAATCCATTTATGAATAATTCTTAATACCCTCAGGAAAATGTATTATATTGAAAATTTAGAATGTATGAATTTGGGATCTATAAATCTTATTTCCTTGGTCATATTGTATCCATGGATGTAATATATTATTTATCCTTCAACGTTGATGGTAGTTAATTAATGTATTAAACTAATAAATGTAATATAGATATGTAGTATCTTTGGTTTAATAGGATAGTATAAGTGGTTTGTTTGAAATTTTCATTGATTGTCTAACCAGTTAACTTTGTTGACACACAAATAGGTAATATTAAGATGGTCAAAGAAATGTGAAGAACATTTTTCTGAACTATAAAATATGTTTATTAATGAAATGGTATTGAATTTACCCTTAAAAACTAATTATTTGTAATATATAGTGATGCATCGAAGAAATTAATATGTTATTACCTTCTGAAAAATGACATTGTTGTTACTTATGAATCATGGGAATTGAAGATCTATGAACAAAAATATCAAACTCATGACCTTGATTTTGTATCCATAATATTTTAATTGATGATATGTTGGAACTATATCTATGGTGAAATATGTGATATATGTTAAGAAAAAAACTTTAAGTATATTTTACCTCAGAAAGTTCTCCATATGAGGGAAAAATGAGTGTTATAAATAATAGAGGACAGTCATTTCTTCAGATAATAACACTATGGAAAGGAAAACAAGGTAGATGATGTATTGAGTAAGAGGGACCCTTGATTTCAAACCATGATGGGGATTAACAGTGATCATATATTCTGGGGCCATGTAAAGTTGTATATGATACTTTTTAAGCAAGGGAAGATATAATTACTTATATAACAAATCAATAAAACATAATTATTAAAAAACATATAGGATTCCCAATAGTATGATAAGGATTTAAAATTGAAGATTAAAGTTTTTAGTGATTCTAAATTGAAAACTGTAATTTATTAAGATGGAGTTTTGAATTTTTAAAACATGTTATGTTTTCTATCCATATCAAAACTGAATAGGAATTTACTAGAGGAAGAACCTCACTCAAATTTTTCTATACAACTAGTAAAGTGAAATATGTATAAAAATTTAAGACAATATTATTGGTGGGATAGTATGGAGTGAGAAATTGAGGAATATGTTTCTATATTTTAGTGTACCTACAGGTAAAAGCTAAAGGAAAACATCCTAAGGGAGTCATACAACCTCCTCCTATACTAATATGAAAGTGGTAAAATATTACAATGGACATTATCACTATAATTTCAAAGTATCCAAGGAATTATAATGGAAAATAGTTCATTATAGTTCTTCATACCATGTTTGAACATTTAATAGGAACAAGGGAATATCAACCCCTTGAGTCCCCTCTTAGGCTTGATAACAATGAAATCATGATATTTAACAATGCATTTCTATCAATTGTATTTTATTGTTACATTCAATTCGTATTAAAATTACAGAAGATTATTAAAAAGGAGATTAAAATTGAGCTACATTTAAGCACCACCTTTCATCCCAAAACTTATAGACCATTTGAATGGAATTTTCACACATAATAAGATATACTGAGGTGATTCTCTCTTCATATTCATTGAATGTGGGATTAATATCTTCCTATGGTAGAATTTTCATAACATATTAGTATCTATTCAAGAAACTCTATAGTAGTGTATGAAGAATTATATGTTAAGTGATGTCATCACCCAACATGATGGGAAGAATTTAGAGATTAAAATTTCGCAGATTTAAAACTTTTCAAGGAGACAACTATGAAAGTACAGACAATTTAGAATCATATCAAAGCATCTCAAAGTAGACAAAATTGATATGATAATATAGAAATAATGACATTGAATTTAAAGTGGGGTGGGGGGGGTGAAGTATTCTTAAAAATATCTCTATGAGATGGAGTTATATGTTTTTTGAAATGGGTACATTAGGTCTTACATGCATTGGGACCTTGTAAATTCAATAGAGAATTAGAGTAGTGGATTATCAAATGGATATTCCACCCAACCTCTCTAAAGTAAAAGAAATATTCTATGTTTCATTATTGTTTAAATATATTTAAAATTCAATGAATGTATTCAAATATGAGGAAATATAGTTTGATCTTGAATTATCATACAACTAAGATCATTTTAAAATTCATTATACTATAGAGAAAGAGTTTCAGAATTGGGTAAATCAGCTGGTGAAAGTCCTTTAGAGAAAAAAACTAGAGGAGGAAACATGGGAGACTGAAGAAGAAATAATGGGGGAATAAACCAATTTTTTTATTGTTTACATATATTCAATTTCTAATATGTATTTTTTATGTGTGGGAGAATGCAATTCATGAGATATCACAATAGAATGTAATCACTATAATCCAGAATTATTACACACTGTGCACTCTAATGAACCTTTATTCATCATTATATTTAAAAATTAAATTCATAAATTATATAATATTAATTATATGGAAATTATTTCATTTTATGAATTAAACTTGTAAAAATTATCTAAAGGTGAGGTGTTTGGTTGATAGGAAATAATTGAGTTTTATGTGAATAGTGAAAAATACTGTTTTTACAAATAATATAGAGTTTATGACTATATCATGATGTAAATATGATTTAGAAACTAATAAATATATTTTCTTGAAAAATATATTATTTAGGTTGTAAAATTTTTTCCTTTAAAATTACAAAGTTAAATTTAGAAAACCCATGTATAACTTTAATAAAATGAAGAAAAATTATTCAAATAAAAATTATTTTCAGCATCCATTTTATTTATGTTTTCCTTGGAAAAATTAGATTTTAGATTTTTTTAAAGGTCTCATAAATCTCCTTAGGAAAATAATTAACCAATTAATGTAATTAAAGTCAACAAAATTGATATTATTTTTGAAATCATAACATTTATTATTAAAAAATACACATTTTTAAAAAATAGGTGTTTACATGTGAAATGTGTTAATGTTAAAATTTACTTTTTTTTTGAATTTAAATTTTGTTTAATAAAATTTAATTTATATTTAGAATAATTATTTAAAGGTTATTTAATAGGTATAATTTTATTTTTAGTCATTTAAAATAAATTACGTAGGTTAAAGATTATTTATAATGGTTAAAATAAAATCATTGTTTTCAAATAATGTTTTTATAAGAATTATATAAAATTTATCTAACAAAATTAGATTAAATTTTTTTAAGTAATGAATCTAATATATTTCTTAAATATATAAACAATATATAATTAAATTTTCAATTAATAATACATATAAAATACATTTTCTAAAAAAGATTTCCAAAATATTATGTTTTAATTTAAAAGTTATTTTTCATAAATGTTCAAATTTAATAATATAAATAGTTGAATAAATTGAGATTCATAATGTTGAAATTTGGAAATAGTTTTCAATTTATATTTTTATTAAAAAAATATTTACCATGGTTAACATTTACTCAATATTAAAAAGGGATAAAATGGGCAACTTTAAGAGGTACATAGTTTTCTTATTTAGCATGTATCTTAGACCTTATAGAAAAATATGTTACTTTATTAATTAAATACAAAATTTCATACCAAAATTTCCTCACCCAAATAACCAAAAACACCTAACTCATATATCTCCCATGTGGTTCCATTCTTAAGACTTTCCTATAATTAGTTTCTATGAGAAATCCCATATTTTTCATCAATAGAAGGAGCTCATGTCCACCCATTATTTCATCTATTTACACTACTAACCTAATTTGTAATTTATTTACTTTTTTTTATCTCTCAAGAGTCTCTCCATAGAGTTTATATGGTTCTAAGGTGGCCCTCTCTATTTTTAAAAGGCTACCTTCCAAGTAAGGGTTTCTAAAACCTCACTTTTCATTTTTTCATTGAAATTATATCATTATAATTACATTTTTACATTTTTACATTATTTTAATTTAATGTTATTATCCCCCAGTTTATATGATTCTAACGAGACACAACTTATCCCCTATAAATATAGCTTTTATCTTAGTCATTATTATTCTTTACTAAGGGTTCTCATTCTACACCTTTCACTTTCAATTACAAATCTTCATTGTAATAATACTTGTAATTACATGGAATTATCATCCTTTTTACTTATCGATAATGAAAAATTACTTATTTCATCTCATTGTAGTCTTTTACTAAGCCATTATAATTCTAAAAAATAAAAAAAAATTGAATGTAAAGTGTGTGTGATTTTATTATATTTTTCTTCCCTATATGGATGCAAGAATGTAGATACAGATGTGGGAGGGATTCACATCATGGAAATCAATGTAATGGTTTAGATTTTAGATTTTTTTTGATATTTTATGGATTTTTTTAGAGAGTAGGTAGTGATATTGTTTATGATTCTAATTCTTGGTGTGCCTGAAAAATATTTGAAATATATTAAGTTTATAAAATAGAACACAAACATGATTTTCCTAAAAATGTGGAATAACATCTAAATGTGACGAACATAAAATAAATAAAATAATTAAATAAAATATTTTATTTAATATGACTATGTAGTGACCAAATTATTTACATTATAGTAACTCTTAGGGAAAATTTTTAGGGGTACCCGCATAACCCTGAAAATAATTAGAGAACCATTGGAGATCATTGAAGGAGATTTCATTTGCAGACGACCACTGATGCAGTACATAATCATTTCCTCTCACTACCGTTCATGGTGTAGCCTTGTTCATCATCATATATTGATTCAAATCGAGGTAAGATAGTTTTTATTTTGATTCCATCTCATTATATGACTCCAAATATATGTATGGATCATTTTTCTAATGAATTTATTCGCATATTGTGCATTCTAGGGGTGAAGGTTATAATTATTGGCTAATTTGGAGAATTGATTGTGTTTATTTGATTATCTATTCAAATATAATTTTTAAAGAATGAATCGTGTTAAAAAAAACCTCATATCCAGTTCATTCATCAGGGATGTTCTTTCCAAATTTATTTCTCCTTTATCACTCATCATGAGCATTTTTCTTTGGACTGTAGTTCGACAAACTCCATGGAATCAATCGTTTCACAATCATTTCAAAATCATTTCTTATCACAATGATTTGATATCATAGATCACATATCATAATGACGTGACCATGGTGCGACGATGAAGAAGGGGAAAATCGCAAAGTGTGGATGCCCAATTTTTTGTGTTGTTCAGTGCATAATAGTGAAATTTTTTTGAAAGAATTTTTTGGATAGATTGATGGATTTTTTAATGATTTGACAACAATAAGGCCCGATGAATGAAACTTCTTGGTTTAATCATGGGGCATAATCAAATAAGTTATCAAAGAAGTGGAGAATATGCAAGATTTTAGATCTAGAATTATAGAAATTTATGATATACAAGGAATGTAATTCATAGATACACATCATGCTTCACCCATCTAGTAGTGGATAGGGTTTCAAGATGGAGTTAAGTATGGCATGGTGTGTGACCTTGTTATATTGTGCGTGGTCCCATATTGTTGGCTTGGTTCATACCTTGGAGGGTACATGGGCACAACCTGAGGTACATGGCCACTATAATTCAATATACCCCTATATGGACATAACCATGCTATGTTTGTAAGTGAATAGCTCTGTACCAGGACACAAGATGAAGTAAATTAATTGAGGAACACCATGTACTTCAACTCAAACATGGGCTTGATTTGTTCACGTGAGAGGGATACGCAACCAAAGGGGTATATAATTTATTCATAGAAAACACTATGTACTCCTTCATAGTTTCCTTAGAATTATATTACTCTATATCTTAGACAATTTTTATATTGGGTGCATTCCCTATATCCATTCTCGAAGGGTTAGTAAGGAATCGCCTCCTACACATAGGATAACGATCCCTTTTTCATTACTTCTAGGGTAGAGTAGTTTGAATCCTTCTATGTGTATTAGAGTGAGATCCTCTATCATCTTCTTAACATTAGTGTAATTCTGGGTATTATTGTGACCAACACTAACAAGACACCAGTATTATACTTAGTGTGTTAAACTAGATTGAGTTTTTAGAACACCCCATGGACTTGGGGGTTACCTTTAGTTGTTTTTCATATCTCTTATTACTTTTAGCATGTATTTATTATCATGAGATCTGACAACAACTACCTCTCATATGGATATGATCAGTGCTATCAGAATCATAGAGCGTGTTCTCCTAGAAGAGTGATTTTTGGATCTTTTTAGATAGGATCATAAACTATCTTTATGGTTGTTACATTACCCTAAGACTATGTGTCCATGTTTAGTATATATGTAAATTCTTGTAATTTGTGATATAGAAAAATAACTATATAGAGTTTACTATTATTCTTGAATTATATTCATTGTGGTTTTGGGATGTCCTACTGGGTATTTTTATACTCACCCATGAACGGAATTTTCCCACATATGTCATGTCTTTTGTAGATGATCGATCTTTTGACAGAGTACTTGAGAGACCTGGAATAGGCGGTGCTTTGTGAACAATTATGATGAAGGTGTGTTCCTATGGTATCTTGATAGGAGTCCCCATATTCACTTTCATGTTGCACTTGTTTTCAGAATCATTGAAGTGGGATTTTATTTGTACATTTTTACTTCCAAATTCTTATTATAGTACTTTGTTGTGAGATTTAGATGTATGCATGCATGGTTTTTCTGTTATTTTTTCATTTCATAATTTTATGGGAATGCACAAGTGGCCATCTGTATTGGTAAAAAGGATAAGTCGTAAAATGTCATATATATTCCTAATCGAATCTAGTCTCCAACCCATGGCCTATTAGAGGTGGGTTGGGGGATTTATGAAATGGTACCCATTGGGATGGGTTGTGAAAAAGTTTTAATCCATAAATAAGTTGTGGCTTAGGACCAGAGTCCGTGAAATTGGTTTGGGGATAAATTGAAATGTGTTTTGAGTCCTATTTTTAGACCAGATAATCCGGTGTTGGTGAAACAACCAAAATAACTATACACTAGGACTCCGATCACCTACCTTTGGACTCTATATATGATAAAAATGGCTATAGGGAAAATAATGGTACATGAATCATAGAGTAATACGGTGTGGTTTCCATTTTCTTCTTGAGTCATCTCTCTATATATAATAACTGACTATGGTACATCTTGTCAAATTCAGGATGCCTCCATGATATATACCAGCTAGGATGTAGCATCAGGATCCTGAGGATGATCCCCTATATGATAGAGCATTGATATAGAGACCATTTCAAATATGTTATCTCCTGATGGAGTACCAGCTATTCTGCAACCTAAAAAACAAGATATGGTTCATGTAGTACTAGCAGATGAGGTGCATAGGCTGAGCACACTTCACGAGTTTCAAAGAAAGAAACCCCTTAGGTTTCAAGGGGAAATTGAACCCTTGGAAGATGGGAACTTGATTAATGTTGTGACATGATTTTGTTGTATGGTTTGGAAACAATTGGATCAAATGGTTGTCATGGAAGTAAGCCTTCACCATGGCTCAATTGGAAAATGGTGGCGTTTGGTGACTTAGTCTTAAAAAATCCCAACCATTGTTAGAGTTTGACTGCCTTTTCATATAGGTTTTGTTTTTATCTATTCTAAGGGATATATGTATCCATAATATTATATAACTTTAGAAGGGGGCCAAGATAGTAGATGAGTATTCATATATATTTACTAACATATCTGAGTACTCTATGGATATAGTTTGGGATCAGTTCTTCTAGGGTTTGACCTTCGAGCGGGGAATACAAAGAGACATCTGAGCCATTTTGATAACTCTGTACATCTTTACATGTGATGGGGTGATAGAGAGATTTTTTGGTTGATAGTTTTCTGGATGAGCAGAAAAAAATAGTAGTAGTAAGCAGTGGTCACATAGGGGAAAAGAGAACAATAGTTGGGATCTGATGTCATTCTTCGGGACCTAGAAATGTGAGTTTTTTAAGTAGAAGGTCCATTGAATGGGGCTATAAATTTTAGGGCTCACACTATGGGTCCTATAATCCCAGGGAGAGGCGATGCTACTAATATTACAGTATATAAATTCATACTAGATATTGTCTGACCTACCGCATGGTTGGTAGGGAGACAGTGGATGGGACTCCTAAGTAGAGGAAACAATAGTACGAGACAAGTATGTAGGGTTTTAGATGTGGAAGAGGATATGGGAAAGAAGATATAGGTGGTATATTTTTTGACTTTTAACCACAAATACCCCCAGGAGGTTTATTTCAGGCTTAGGGAGCTGGAGGACTGGGGCAGGGAGAGATGCAGGCTGTCGAGGATTACGACCCAGAGGATCTGGGAATGATTTGGGGTATGTTCAGTGAATTCTATACCTTATTTTTAGTACATAAAGGAATAAATTCTAGTCATTATTTTATTTACACATATTCTTTGTTTGAGACTTAGAAATTTTAGTAGAGCCCCTTGTTTGATCTTTATGCTTGGAGACTCCTACTGGAGGTGACTCAACGATTAAACCACTGTTTCAATAGTGTGACTAGATTGTTGGAGGTGAGAGTTTTTATTAATATATATTTTTACCTGTGATGATGACTTTTGATGTTGTCTTATGTATGGAATAACTATCCACAATTCAAGACCATATCAAAAATTCTTGGTCTATGATGAATTGTGTCCACAATGATGAGACTAAGTTTTCCTTTGTGGGTGAAATGGAAACCCAGGAATCATATGATGGATTTATCTAGAGGAGGAAATATTATATTACTCAAAATTTGGATAGAATTAACTTTAGTGTAGTGGATATTTTGTGTTTTCGGTTCTCTATAGTGGTGGTATATTACGAGAAAGTCTTCCCTGAGGATTTCCTAGGTTTACGTTCCTGACTAGAGATTGGCTGCTACATTGATCTACTCTGTGGGATGGAACTGATATCAACCCAGCATGTCATATGGGTCTTGTAGAGCTTCATGAGTTGAGGGTACAGTTAGAGGACTTGAAAATGAAGGGTTTTGTTGAACCCACCAAGAAGAAGGGATTATGGTTATATATGGACTACTAGTGCTTGAACCATGTAACCATGAGAAACAAGTATCGTCTACCAAGGATCTAAAATATACTTTGACTAGTTTAGAGGGGAATAATGGTTCTCTAAGGTTTTACTCAGATCAGAATATCACCAGTTGTGGATACGGTATAAGGTTATACCGAAGATGGAATACATATGTTTCAATGTTCACTATGAGTACTTGGTGATTCCCTTTGGTGTGAAGAACACCCTAATAGTGTTAAGAGGAATCCTGTACCATATATTTTAGCCTTTCTTATACTGTTTCATGGTATTCTTCATCAATGATATCGTTTTATACATGAATTATGAGATAGAGATCATGAGACACTTGATGGTTCTTGATGTACTTTGAGAACACTAGTAAAATGTGAAGCTCTCAAAGTTCCAGTTCAAGATACATGAGATCAAGATTAAGGGACATATTATCTTAGTATATTTTGTGGTAGTGGACCTAGTGAAGGTCAATACTATGTTTTCTTCAAAGCCACCCAAGAACATGATAGAGGTGAAGAGATTTCTTTTGTTGGAAGGCTATTATTAGAGCGTCATACCTAATGTCTATAGGATATTATCACCCATGATACCTTTGAATTGAATGGGGTATCCATTCCTCTAGATAGAGAGGTTCCATTAGAATTTTTATAATTTGAGGTAGATGTTGAGGACTTCTCCCATATTGAGATTACCATAGGAAGGTGTCGAGTACATAGTGTTTTGTGATGCATCGAGATTGTTCTGTTTTGATGAATATTCATGAAGTTATATCATTCACTTCAAGTGAGTTGAGACAACAAGAGCAGAATTATGTGACAAAAAATCTTGAGTTATCATCAATTTTTTTACACTAAAGATGTGGGGACACTACCTGATGGGAGAGATGTTTATCATCTATTATAACAACAAGAGAATCAATTATATATTCTTAAAAATGAACTGTAACTTGATATAGGTAAAATGGATATAATTCCTCTTAGATTATAAATTCAAGATTGTGTATATTCTTAGGAAGTGGAATATATCAGCATATGCTCTCAGTAGGAGATCCTGTTCATAGTTATGGAGTGAGGCATATGAGAAGTTATAATCATTGAAGATATCATCTATGGATAGAGATAGAGAAGCTTACCTTCTATTAATAGTTATTACCCATATACTTTTACAGTGAGTCCAAGAGTAATAACATGGATATACTGAATTTGATTTCCTATGTACTCTGATATCCATTTGATAGGCTCTTGATGGATTTTATAAATGTGAGGAGCATGTTTTTTATTTTCATAGGACTCATGATTTTACCATCGATGTTGTAGGATACATTACTAAGAGATTTTCATACCTCTCATTTTTTGGAACATACATCTACAGAAAACATGTACTAGGACCTCAAAAATGAGTTTTGGTGGACAAGGAAAAATAATTGATTTTTATAGTTTCTCTGTTGATGACTTACTTGTCAATAAGTGAAGGTTGATCTCCATGTTCCCGTGGGTTTAGCTCAACCCCTTGATGTTTCAGATTGAATGTGGGATAATATATCCCTGGAAATAATTAATATATTACCATGAATGTACATGGGAAATGATGCTATCTGGGTGATCATAGGATAACTTATCTAGTTGACCCACTTCCTAGCTATTTAGAAAATGATTTTAGTAAAGATCTTGGGAAACCTCTTCATACAAGAGATTGTCAAACTCTATGAAGTTCTATCAATGATAATTTATAACTGTGATGATCAATTCACATGTCATCTATGGATGGGATTTTATAAGGTATTGTGGAATTAGTTATACTTGAGCACATATTTTCACCCCAGATTGATAGATAGACAGAGCTGACCATTCAGGTTCTAGAGGACACGATGAGAGCTTGCATGTTAGAATTTTTCAATAGCTGGGAGGATCACCTACCAATAGAAGAGTTATAATTAAAAAAACTACCATTATACCATTTTCATGGAACTGTTGGTGCTTTTTTGGGGGGACCATGAAGTTCACCAATTTTTTGGACCAACAAATGAGATTCTGCACTCCTAGTACCATTGTTGGTGTGATCTAATATTGAGAAGGTAAAGATCATTCAAGAGCATATGAGGTCTGCACAGATCCATCATAAGTCTAAAGTGAAAAGAAGTTGGAGTTCTTTTGAGTTCTATGAGGGAGATCGTGTTCCCCTATGGGTTTCACCTCATTATGTACTATGGTTATTTTAACAGTGTGGAAATATACCTCTGAGATTCATTGGCCCTTTCCAGATACAAAATTGAGTCGGTATGGTGGCATACTGATTAGGCATAGCTCCCATGTTAGACTATGTAAATGACACATTACATGTGTCATACCTGAGGAGGTATGTGAATGACCCATAAAAAGTCATCGTATGGGGAAATATTGACATCGTGGATGGAGAGAAATTTTCCAAGTACCTAGTAACGATCATGAATTGGCAGAAGAGGATCATTAATGGGAGAATGATTCCTTAAGGGTGTGTTTAGTGGCTGTAGATTAATATAAAGGAGAGAACATCAGAGAGGGAGGAAAAAATTAATAGTCAATTCCCACATCAATTTTTTTGGCCTTATTTTGGGTTTTGGGGATGTAATGACCAAATACAGGGAGAATTTAATGACTTATACTTTTAATGTATCTTTTTAGATATTGTATTGATTATTTTTTAGACCAGGTGATGAAATGATGAGTGATTCTGATTAATGGTGTTCCTGAATAAATATATAAAATATAATAATAATATAAAATAGAACTCGCCCAAGAGTTTCTTGAAAAATTAGAATAAATTTTAAATTATTTCTTGAATCCAAAATATGAATGCATCATTGAGGTTAGAAATTAGTTTTTGTCTTAGGTTAGACATAACATTTATTACAATGGGGAGTTTGTGGAAAAGTTATCACATGTGTAAAATGAAAAAAATTATAAAATAAATTATTCTATTTTTTATATTAATGCAATGATCTAATTTATTCCTTTATAATCATTCTAATGAAAAATATTCAGGGTTTTTAAAATCACCCTAAAAAACCATTATAGAGGAGTGGGAGAGCATTGAAGTAGATTCTGTTGGTCAACGACAACTAGATCTAAGATCAACGAATGATGTGAGATGGAATTAGAATATCTCTCCAACAATCACAAAAAAACCTTTTTGTTCATCAGTGATCGATTTGAATCGAGATAGGGCAGTTGTTTATTTGGATTTATTCCTATTTTATGATTCCAGTGATTAAAAAAAATTGACTAACAAATTGATTCATGGATTGTGTGTTCTATGGGAATATGTTATAATAATTCAATAATTAGAATAATTGGTTGTGTTTATTCAATTATATATTCATTTATCATTATAATATAAAATATTTTTGTTTAATTGGAGATCGGCTGAGGTTTGTTCCTTATGTATGGTCATTGTGCATTTCTTTCACCTTTATCGTCAATTGAAGGAATTTTTCCTTAGCCTATGATTTGATGAACTCCTAGGAATATCTCCTTATGAACATGTATCATAGCTCAACTAATAGATATAGTAGATCTGGGTATAGCATGATTTTATCATTATGAAATGATAATGTTGATGCAAATTGGATGATACATATACAATATTTTCGTGTTTTTTAGCACGAGATGATGAAAAACATTCAAAGTCATTTTTTGAATGGAAATGATGGCCAAATTTTTACAAATTCATGATAGTAAGGCCTAGTTGATGACACTCCTTCGTTTCAGAATTCAGAAATGTCAAACCATATATTATAGAATAGTAGAGGATGTGTGATTATAGATATCTAATTCTAGAAATTTTCAAACTACATAGAATGTATTGTAGAGATACACACTCTATGTTAGCCTTCTTATTGTGGTTATGGTTTCAGGAGGGAATTAAGTATCACACAACAAGTGACCTTATCAAGTGGCATTTGGTCCAATTCTGTTGGATTAATGTTTATCTCAAAGGGTACACTGACATGGCTTATGGTACCCAGCCACGAGAATGCTGTATACCCCTACACATTCTTGACTAGGATAAGGCTACTTGATCCTAACCATTTTCTAGGACACAAGATAAAGCACATGGGTTGAGTTGTGTCTTATTATTCTATGTGGACATAAGAACACTCCATTTACATGAGTAGGACCTGGATCCAAATGATAATTTTATGTACTCCTAATATACATCATGTATTAGTTCCAAGTTGACATAGAAATATTTTCCTATGTATATTGGACATGATTTTTAAGGTTTCAATACCTATATCCCTTCCTCGATGGTTAGAATGGAATCTTCTACTACACATACAAAAATGACCCATTAAGTGGGACTTCATGGGTTGATTTTTTGGAATCCTTTCACGAGGCCCAAATCAATGTCCTTTATCATATTCTTTCCCTAAGTTAAATTCTTGGTATCATCGTGACCAACACTACGTGGACACTGATCCTTTACTTAGAAGGTTAATATTTATTGAGTTGTTGGTATTCCCCATGTATGTTGGAGTAATACATATATATATATTGTATTTCTTAAGACTTCTAGAATATTTTTTTATTGGAAATACATGGTGAGAAATACCACTCAGATGGATGTCATCTATGCTATCATATTCATGGAGTGTGTTCTCCTAGATGAGTGCTTTGAAGAAATCTGAGATGTGATCCTAGTCTTGATTTACGTTTGTGACATTACCTTGAGACTATTTTCATTTTTGATTCTATCTATATATTCTTATTATATGTGTTTTTATACATATACCTATTTATTGATAATTATTATTCTTATGTTTTATGTTCATTGGTTTTGGGGTGTCCAATTAGGTATTGTTATAATCACACCTACTTGGGATTTTCCACATGTGTCATGTCTTATAGAGATGATAAACCTTTTTAAGGAGTCTTAGAGAGACCAAGACTGTGTGTTTGTTTCTGAGTTTGATAGAACAAGGTGTGTTCCTACAATATCATGAGAGCAATCCCCATCTTTACATTCTGGTTGGACTTATTTTCATGCTTTTTTGTGGGCTTATATTTGGACCTGTTTACAGTCCATTACTTATTATCGTACTCTACTTGTGTAATTTAGATGTAGGTATACATGATTATTCTGTTGTTTTTACATTTTAAAATTTCATGGGATTAGAGATATGTTCATGTGTATAAGTACATAGGCTAAGACATCCCATATTAGTTATATGCCTACATTGAAAAAGTGGCCAACCCTTGATTTAATTAATGTTGTCTTGGGGAGTTGTGACATGGGTTCTATTGGGATAGGTCATGAAAATTAATATGAAAAATAATTTTTGAGTATAAAATTGATCTATCTCAATGCATGCTGAGATATCATAAGATTTCATTCATAGATATTCACTCTCAGTAGATATGTTTTGGAAAATTTTATTTCTCTTCATGAACCATAATAATGTATTTGGCTATGATTTCTATAATCCCATAAAATTTAAAACCATTGAACTCAATTAGTACCATATTTTGATAATCCAATAACATTAAAGTACCATTCAACACTACCTTATATTTATTTGATTAAGGTTTTATCCTATTATATTAAGAATACCCCATAGGTTATAATTTGATTACCATATATTCTCTGAGACATCCTTAATATTCCACAGAATGGGGGAATGAATCCTTCAAATATTTCCATTATATAGATAACTATTGTTTTATTTATTCAAGATTAAGTAATAGGATACTTATTAAATTCTATAAAATTAGTTTTTAGCTCATATGATGAATGTATTGGACATTTTATTGATGGGTGGGGCACAATATAGATAATCCCTTGATGGATCGGTAGGTCTCATGAGACAACCTAGCCTGGGTATTAAAATATACCATACCTATTTACATATGATTTCATGGAATAGGGTTTTGATAATGTTTTTAGGTTTTTTGTAATTATTCATTCCATTCATATTATATTAGTAATTACTATCCATGTTTTTATTTGATGCTATGGATATAGTATGCCCTTAGTTTTATATGATTATGTCATTAGAATGATAATTTATTTTTTTGATAATATTTATTACATGAATACTTCTAATATATAATACTACTTATTAAGATTTTTATCTAACCCTTATTTATTTTTCCTTTCCCAAGAAATCTAGAAGATAATATTGTGTAATTTTCAAGGATATCCAAAAAGGGCTAATAATGTTTTAATATCGTTTTTATGATGTATTTTATATTTTAAAGTGTAATGTAAAAAATCTGTACATATCTAATCATATAAGATTAATAAGAAAATATATCCTATTGTAAATCATTTATTCATTACCAATAATTTAATATTACGACCAACTATGGGTTTCTGGATTGTGGGATGTTACAGTTGGTGTGTGAGAGAGTTTGGTAGAATCCTTGGGGACTAGATTAACAGGATCCTATTTAGATAAAATAAATAAAATGAGAACCCCTTAATATTTATAATGGAAATTCCTAGAAAATGGAATAGAAATGTTGTATTTCAGTTCAATATAATGTGTTAATTACTTGTATTACACTATTTAGATATAATGACTAGAAGAAGGAAAAGAAATCGTATCAACACTCGTAGTCAAAGTAGGGATGTTCCTCTGATGAAATTCAATGAGTTATGAGTTTGAGATTATTAGATCATTACATTATTAGGGTAGAATACACAATTTATAAAAAATTACCACTCCTAAATAGAGCAACCAAGTGATCTATAACATGGTCTAACTATTTTAGACATCTTCATGCTATAAAATCCTTAATCATTCAATGGACGCACTAATACATTAGTATCCGGGAAATGGTTTATGTACCTAAAAACTATTATTTTTATTTTGGAATTAATGAAATGGAAGGAGTTGTTTTTGTATTTTATATATTTAAGGGATATAAATATAAATGGAGGTCACTAATTTAGAACACTAAATAGGAATTTGATATATAAAACATGTAGTGGAAAATTTTTAAGAAGGGTTTCTATGGAAAATAAATTCTTCCTATGGAAAGGGATTACATGGAAAATAAATTCCTTAATATTATATAGGAGGAAAATGTTTTTAATTATGAGTATAAATTTATGAGGTTATCTAGAAATACTACACACTATATATTTAGACCATAAAGAATGATTGACCATTTCTTTTATGGGATATTGTTGAACCCTAAAATTACATTTTTCTCTCAATAATTTATTTCATGTCAGGATATTTTCATAAGTTAAATTAATATAGAAATTTTTTTTTATAATACTTCTGTATTCAAAGGTAATCGATATGGAACAGTAAGGATCAACATCACAAAATGAAATTTTTGTAAAAGGATAAAAAATTAAGGGTTTAATTTTATACATGTAACCACGAAAAGAAACACACAGATACTTTCTTGTAGGGAATAGGTGTATATTTCAAATGTGGAGGATAATTCCATCAACATCGTGGATGAAAAGAAAAGTAGGAAGATACTGATGATCAATGAATTAATTTTAAGGATATAGTGTACTATTTGAAACAATTCCATAAACACGAAAGGAATTTCCCTTAGATAAAGAAAAAATATAAATTTTGATCTTATATGATCTCTACAACTATGGTTGAATTCCCAAATGATGTTATAGAAGTAACATTGATCCTAAATGTGACATTAATAAATTATTTGTTTTGATTTTACATCTATGTAATCCTTTATTCCATTTATTTTTAGTGAAACCATTGAATCATCTCTTAGTAATCTAATAAATTATTTTTCTGTTATGAAACCTAATGAGAATCTTATTTCCAAAAAGATTTAACAAGCATTATCTATTAATATAAATAGATATTCCATGGGGGAAAACATGATTATTAAAAACTGGATTATTTTTACATAATAATTAATATGGATTGGTTTTAAATTTTTAATTAATGAATTTATTATCAAGAGAATGTGATTACTATTTTTGTAGGGGGCACAAAATACATTGTTTTCAATGGATAGACTAAATCTCATGATTATTTTCTATATACACCTATACTAGCTCACCTAAATGAAATTACGGAATAATTGTAAGATAAAACAAAATCTAAATATGGTAATAACATCATCGAAATACAATATTTTCTTACTCTACAATAAGAAATTGATGCTTAAAAATACATTTTTGTTTTAAAAAAATGAGTTTATACACATTACATGCGGTAATGTTACAGTTATTTAATCTTACACAAAATAATTTTATGTGATAACACTAAATTTATATTTTGGCTCAATATTTATAAATTATTTAATAACTAAAAAATTATTTTTAGGATTATAAACAAATTACTTTGGATAAATATTAATTACCTTGGTTATAGAAAAGTGGTTATTTTCAAAGGATTAATTTTACAATTTTTTTATAAAATTTATATAAATTAATTAGATTAATCAATTATAAATTATGAAACTAATATTTTTAAAAACATATAAACAAATTGTTAATAAATAATATAAATAATATTTAATAGAAAATACAAAAAGAAATAGTTAATGTATAGAAATGAATTTTTCAATAAAAACATTTTTCATAAATCTCATGTATTAATTTAAAAAATAATTTTTTCAAATTTAGAAATTGAATTTTATGAAATTGAGTATAAAATAGGTCATAGAATGTCAAAATTTGGTAAGAGGGTTCTTAATAAATTTTTTGTAAAAAGAAAATTAACATGGTTAATATTTAATTAAGATTAATAAGGGTTAAAATGTGTCATATAAACATGAATAATTTTTCTTAATAAACATGACCCTTATATCTTATAGAATATATTTTCATGTTTTTAAGGTTAATCAAACATTTCTTAAAAGAACATCTCCTCACTTAACTAACCTAACTACCATGTGGTTCTATTCTCACCCCTTATGTAACATTAGCTTCCATGGAAGTCCCCCTCTTTTTCACATATAAAATGAGATCACTTCAACTCATTCTATCATCTCTATCCATGCATAAAATCATTAAGAATTAATTTACTATCCTTTTTTTATCTCAAGAGTATCTACAAATTGTTTTTAATGTTCTAATAAGGTCCTATCTACCTTAAAAAAAATATAACTTTCATGTAAGGATTACCAATCGTTAATTTTACATTTTCATTGAAATTATGTTGTTATGATACCATTTTCACATATTTAATTAATTTAAATTTCATTTTATAACCTCTACTTTGATATTTGTTTAATTAGATACAAATCCCATTTCAATATATCTTTTACCTAAGTTGTTCCTATACTGACATAAGGGTTCTCATTCTATCCCATCCATTTCCAACTTTAATAATTTACTATAATAATGTTTATAATTATATATCATTATCCTCAATTTAATATATCTATAATGATAAATTAATTTTTTTTTCTAATTTTTTCTTTTTCCTAAGGATATATGATTCCCAAATATCATTGATTTCTGAATTAAAGAGTCTTGAGACCACATTGTGTGATTTGTATTTGTTATCAAGATATTATTCTTAGATAGTGCCTATATTTTAATGAAGAATAAGTAGGTTTGAGTGTTGAAAGAAGATGGTAATGATAAAGTATTGAATATGTATGATAAATAATTCATGTGTTTTCAAGTAGTTGAGGTTCCATCCATATGAATTAGATGACATTAATAACAATGGGAATTATAAGGAAGTTACTATGAGAAGCATGATAGATAATGGGACTAGAGGAAATGCATGGTATTTTAAATTACTACATGAAGATGGTTATGGATTAATGAGGATTGGGAATCCAGAAAAGGAGTGTATACAACATTAAAACATTGATCCACCGCATAAACAAGGTTTTGGGAAAACATAAGTTGTGTCTATAGTAAGTGACCCGCAAATCACAACTACAAATACGGGCAAGGGAAGCGCCCACTTATATCAGCGCTAAGCAAAACCGCTGATAAAGGTTACCCTGTATCAGCGCTAAAATTTTAGCACTGATACAGGGTTTCATTATTAGTGCTTTTCTAGCATTGATAGAGGATATCTTTATCAGTGCTAGAAACGCGTTGATAAATAACTCATGTAGCAGTGCTAGAAAAGCACTGATAAAGAGACCTTGTATCAGTGTTAAAATTTTAGCACTGATACATGGTAACCTTTATTAGCGCTAAAGAAGCGCTGATAAAATGATCCTTTATCAGCGCTAGAAAAGGGCTGATAAAGACACTCTGTATCAGCGCTAAAATTTTAGCACTGATACAGGAATGATTTATCAGCGCTTTTTTAGGGCTGATAAAGAGTACCATTATCAGCGCTGAAAAAGCGCTGATGAAACCTTTGTTTGTTTTTTATAAAGTCGGTCGCACAGTGCCCTCATTTTATCGTGACCTAAAGTTCTCGTGGTAGTGGAACCCTGTGACTCCCCTCTGCCGCCCTGCTTCTCTTGCCAGACCTCCTCCGCCCTCTCCCCTCTTTACCGGACCTCTGCCACCTGCAACGTCCCTTCGGTTTTCCGAACCTCCACCGCCCGCAACGCCCCTTCGGTTTGTCAGACCACTTCCTTCCGCAACGCCCGGCTTCTTGTTGCCGGACCTCCGTCTCCCTCGCTTCGCGTTGTCAGACCTCCGCCGCCCACAACACCCTCTTCTGTTTTCCGGACCTCCGCCGACCGCAATTCCCTCTTTGGTTTTCCAGACCTCCCAAGGCATGTTTTCCAAATATTTTTTCTAATATTGTTCTTCTTGTTGGTTGGATAATTTATTTGGGTTAAATATTTATGGTTATGGTGTTTAATTGCATCCTTAGGTCATTTCCTTAGTTCATTTGGTGTTTTCATTCTGGTTTTGTGAAGAGATCAAGAAATAGGTAGGTTGTTCCATTATTTGACATTGTTTTAGGTGTTTAATATGATTTATTTGGTTCTAAAATGGTTTTATAAATTGTCTGGGTTGTGGGAAACATGTTTTCCATTTTTTTTGTGCGTAAGGGTTTGATAATGACTTGACTATTGTAAATGGTTTTTTTCATGTGTGTTTCTATTATTGGAAGTGTGATTGTATAAAATAGATATAATTTTATATAGGGGTGGAATTGAGCACAATGGAATCCTATTGGTGGAGAATAACCCAACCCCATAAACTCATTTATACCTAGAATACATTAATTCAAACACTATTACATCAACAAAATTTAGTAAACCTTCCCAAACAAATTCTCTCCACCCTTAGGAGTACTGTGACACACATAATTTAAGAGGAAAACAAGTAATTAGATTTTAATTAAATGAATGCAGATAATAGGTTGTTACATTGACTATATGAATGGTGTTACAAATAATGGTTATAACAAGGGGATAATTATAATGAATTGTCATTCATAAACCATATTATATTATTATAAATCGAAAAATCATCATTTGAAAAACACTTTCTCAAAACATGAGACATTCTAATATTATAAACTTGTGAAATCATCTACCAAAATATATTTAATTCCATAATTTATAAGACATTAAGTTACTATCTTTATCTTATTGGGGAACTCCAACAATATGATTTTAATCTACACTAGGGTACGCTAGTCAGTGTAGTATTCTAATCTAGTTTATCATAAAAAATGATGTATCACATAGTTACCTATGTTTCCCTTACCATCAATTATATAGAGATAATAAAAAAGAATGTCACTAAATAACTATAGGGATTATTAATAAGACATAACAAATAAATCTCAACTAACATCCAAAACCATCCTAATAAATAATCAATTTCTCCTATACATTCATGCCTCACACAAAAATTAAATTCATCCCATTAATGGGTACAAGTCAATATATGACATAATTATTCCAAGGATCTACAGTTAAGGATGTCAGAAGCATAATGTAAAAATATTTGATAAAAATTACAAAAAGGAATTTGAAAAAACATTGGAATCCTTATTATTTACCATCCTTTGAAAAATAATATTTGAAATCATTCCTTTTAAAACATTTTTAAATCACATATTCCTCATAAAGAAATCTAATATATTCTTTTGAAATTATGAAAATCGTACCATAAAAAGAGTTGAAAATAATAAAAACAGTTTTTACTTTGAATTATTTATTCATGTAATTATTTGATAATTAAGAAAAATCAAAAAACTCATATTTATATCTCCAATTAGATTTTACGAGAACAACTAACTTCTAAATTTTATTTATTATTTAATCAACAAACATAAAAACTATTGTAATATCATTGTTTCATGTTTGGATATAATTTAAAAAGAAATTATAAAACCCCTCATGAATATCAAATATTGGAATATTTTGATATGTTACAAATTTTAGAAACTCATACACTCCCCAATAGTCAATGAAATGAATATTAGTAATTTTTTAACTCAATATTTGTTGAAACCACATTACATAAATGTTAAAAGACAAATTAATCAAAATTATGTCCCATAAAATTACTAAACGGACAAATAACCTACAATGAACTAGTCAAAACACATGTTTTTACTGCCGTAGTTGTAAGGTTTTAGTGAGAAAAATAAAACCAAGGTTCCCTGGGTGGTGATGGTGGATATATGTGCTAGTAGTTCCCCTTTTGGTGACTGTTATAAGTTGTGGAATGGGGATGTCGACCTTCATGTTTAATGGAGGCTTGGTTGTAATGTTGGTTCCCTTACTTTTTTTTTGTTATTTTGGTTTTGGTTGAAATTGTTAAATACTTATCCCCTATTACAGTGTTATCTTTTGGTCTATTATATTGTGAAATTTGGTTATGATATGGTGTTTGATTATTATGTAATATTTATTGTTTTTTACATGAAAAAACCATCCCAAAGGTGTTACTCAATGCCTAGGCACTAGTCACAACCCACGGGGATTGGTAATTCCCTTTGAAACTTCCCATGAGTTGGTTCAGGTGTCAAGTGAGATGGAAACCTGGCCTAGTTCATGACAGGAAGTCTACACCATAGTATAGTTTTCTAAAACCTTTCTGTAACGTGTCCATGGGAGGTTGCAACGTGGTATCTTTTTTTATAGTCTTAAATTCCATGAGCCCCATTCTATATTCTTTTTTCTCCTACACAACACTCATTTGAAATCATGATTCTTTAAGGATTACAAGATTCATTTTAACTCCTCCAAACTCCCTTATTCTTTGATAGCTCTAGTGGATGCGTTTGGTTTCTCTCTGATAGGGGGATCTCTCATTGATTCTTTAAGGATTACAAGAGTCATTTTAACTCCTCCAAACTCCCTTATTCTCATATATCCCTAGTGGATTCGATTGGTTTCTATCTAATAAGGGTATCTCTCATCAATTGGAAATCCTCTATCTCCTCTTATATCCTCCCTATAGGGTGATAGATCATCATGTTTTTAGTGAATCTAATATTCTTTTTTATGAATCTTGATTATAGGTTAGACTACTTAATCTCCCTATAAAGGAGTGGTTCTCTTCTACTCTATTTGGAAGTCTTGTTTTGTGTACTTGAACCATAAATACTAATATTTGAGATTCATATAGGTTGAAGATGAATAAAGATTGGATGGATTCTAATCGTTTAACAATAGAGTATGAGAACAGAGTGAAAGAGTTCATCAAGTTTGCAAAGGATCACGCAAAGGATCCTTCTCAAATCCTTTGTCTGTGTTTGTGTTGTTGTTATTATAGACTAATTACCTCAGAGGAGTTGGAAGAACATTTTATATGTCATGGAATTGATCGGAGTTATAAATGTAGGAATAAACATGGAGAAAAAGCGAATGTAGCTACTGGTTGGGATAAAACTGCATTTTATGGATCGTCAGATATGAATACAAATATGGATAATGAAGAAGAATGTATGGAAGATGTGATTACAGATGTCAATGATGATGAAGATCTTATTGAGGAAATGAAAAAGACAATTCAAGATGAACTCCGTGATTGCCCAAAATTGTTTGAGAAGTTAAAGAGTTGTGCAAAGATGCCATTGTATGCTGCTTTCACTAAGTATACAACATTGTCAGCTGTACTGAAGTTGTATAAATTGAAAGTAGGAAACGGATGGAGTGATGTCAGTTTTACGGAACTGCTTTCTCTCTTGAATGACATGCTCCCGGAAGATAATGAGCTCCCCATCCGGACATATGAAGCTAGACGAATGACACGCATGATGGGATAATTTCTATAATAATACATGCCTACCCAAAAGACTGTATATTATTTCGCAATGAGAAAAATCACTTACATAATTCCCAAAGTATGGTGCTTCTCGATAAAAGAAAGATAAATGCAATCCTATGAAATTTGTATGGTACTTTCCAATCATTCCAAGGTTTAGGTGTCTATATGGAAGTGAAGAAACTTCAAGAAAATTGGCGTGGCCTACAGATAAAATAAATAAAGATGGGTTATTACTTCATCCGACCAACTCTCCTCAATGGAAGAAAATTTATCATGAGTATCCTGAATTTGGAAAGGAGCCGAGAAACCTTCGTCTTGTGTTATCTACAGATGGAGTGAATCCTTTTGGTTTTCAAACCAGCACACATAGTACATGGCCTGTTATGTTGGTAAATTATAACTTTCCACCCTGGTTATGCATGAAGCAGAAATTCATCATGTTATCAATGCTTATATCAGGACCAAAACAACCAAGTAATGATATTGATGTTTATCTGGCTCCTTTGATCGAGGATTTGAAGTTATTGTGGGACTCAGGTGTAATGTTGTATGATGCTTATAAAAGTGAATACATCATGTTGAGAGGGATGTTGTATGGGACAATAAATGATTTACCTGCTTATGGAAATTTTTCAGGCTATAGAATTAAAGGAACTCAAGGGTGTCCCGTGTGCGAAGAAGATACAAAATGAATTAGGTTGAAACATTCATCTACATCTGTGTTTGTAGGACATCTTATATTTCTACCTCATCGGCATAAGTACAGATCTTGGACAACATCATTCAATGGATGTTTAGAAAAATGTGCAACACCGTCTCCACTAACAGGTGATTAGCTTTTTGAGAAATTAAAAGATCTAAACACTATTTTTGGTAAACCATTTTTGAAAAACCTTACGAAAATCGGTTGGAAAAAGAGATCAGTTTTTTATGAATTACCATAATTGAATTGTTTGTACGTCAGATATTTTCTTGATGTGATGCGTGTGGAAGAAATGTATATGACCATGTTATCAGAATTTTTCTAAATGCCCCTGGAAAAACCAAAAATGGAATTAAGGAAAAGTTGGACGTGTTTGACATGGGAATACGAGAAGAGTTAGCTCCCGTGAAGGGTGAAAATCGAATGTTTCTTCTTCCAGTTGGTTATACTCTTTCTAGGGTGGAGAGATATTAGTTTTGCAACTTTTTGAATGATGTAAAGGTTCTAGAGGGGTACTCATCATATATCAAGAACATTGTGTGAACGAATGACTTGAAGTTAAAATGTTTGAAATCACATGATTGCCATTTTTTCATGCAAGATCTAATTCCTATAGCTTAACGTTGCATTTTTTCCCAAGAATGTTTGACATATGTTAACCAAACTTTGTTTCTTTTTCAAAGCTATATGTAGAAAAGTTTTAGACATAGGGAAATTTCCAGCTACGGAAAAAGAAATTTTCATCAAATTATGTGAATTAGAAATGTTCTTCCCACCAACATTATTTGATATGATGGTTCATTTGATGATTCACTTGGTGAGAGAGATTCGACTTGTTGGTCCTGTGCACTATAGATGGATGTATCCTATTTAATGGTATATGAAGATTTTGAAAGGGTATGTCAAAAATAGAAGTCATCCAGAGGGTTGTATAGTGGAGCGATATATTGTTGAGGAAGCCATTGAATTTTGTAATGAATACCTATCTGATGTGGAAATCATTGTTCTCCCGAATTCGCGTCACACTAGATACATTGAGGGTGAGGGAATTTCTGGAAGAGAAGTTGTGACAATCAATATTACAGATCGGGAGTAGACTCATATTTACGTTTTTCATAATAGTTGGGAGGCTGCTCCATATATTGAAACTCACAAAGAAATTCTTATGTAGTTGAATCCATCGAGGGCTGAAAAATGGTTATCAGATACACATAATCACCAGTTTATAGGATGGTATCAGGACGATATTTTTAAGCAGTTGGATGAAAATATGATTTTAATTTCAGAACGTCTTCGATGGCTAGCCGCTGGACCAAGTGTGTATGTATTATCATACAGTGGTTATATAATTAATGGTAATACATTCTATAAAGATGAACATGCTGATGATAGTACCATGAAAAATAGTGGATTTACACTAGTGGCTGAAGCGATGCATGTTTCTGGTAGTAAGGACAGAAATCCAATTTATCTAAATATGTCATACTTTGGAATTATCAAACTAATATGGGAGTTGGACTATACAACATTCTAATTTTCGATTTTTCAATGCAAATGGTTTGATAACAATAGTGGTGTTAAAATAGATGATTGAGGATTTGTGAAAGTTGATTTTAGTAAATAAGGGTACAAAGACGAATAGTTTATAATGGCATCACAAGAGGAACATTTTTTTTATGTTCCAGATCCTAAAAACTGAAAGTGGTCGATTGTTCTGTTATCGTCCAGAACTACTGAAGATTCTGATGAAAATTCAATTGAGGAAGATCCTTTTAGTGGAACGTCGCAATCATTTTGAAGCGGTCCCAATGTAGATGATGTTTTTTATGTTAGAGGAGACCACAATGAAGGGATTTGGATAGTCGATAGAGGTCTCAAATCCCTTTAACCTTAAAAAAAAGAGTGTTCAGTAAACAGGTTATATTTTGTTTGTAATATAGATCTTGTTATCTCATGTTATTATCTTATCATTACTGAATTTATGTAATCTAAATTAACTGTTCAACCACTATTTCAGATAATGACTTTTACACATTCTGGTTCTCCTAACCTTGAGGCTGAACAAGTCTCTCAAGCAACTGCTGCTGCGGCTGCTGCTGATCCTGCTGCTCCTGCAGCTCATGCTGCTGTGGCTACTACTGCTGCTGCTACTCTTGCAGCTCATGATGCTACTGTTGTTGCTCCTGCTGCTGCTCCTGCAGCTCATGCTTCTACTGTTGTTTCTCCTTCTGCGGCTCCTATTGCTCCTGTTGTTCCTCGTGCTGCGGCTCCGGCTGCTACTTCTCCTCCTGCTGCTCCTGCTGCTGTGGCTCTTACTTCTCTTAGTGTTGAGGTCGAACAAACATCAACACATGTCATTAATACCATCCCATATGAACATATAGATGATTTTGATATCAATGAAATGGTTGGGAATGAAGGAACAGGGTCGCAGAAATCACATGTGCGTCGTAGTTTGACAGTGTTAGCCAAAATTCTTAATGAGAAAAGAAAAGGCATCAAATTTGAAGTCGGATGGAATGCATGAGGCCAACATGTGAATCCCAAAAAGGCTATGTTTAGCAGATACATTGGATTTTTCACTCGGAAACATGTGTCGATTGACATAGATTCATGGCACCATGTTTTGTCCAAGCTGAAGGCTGTGATCTGGGAAGAAATTACAGTAACATTTTGAATTTATTTCTTTAATTTACTATCAAATAAAATAATGAAACAATGTTTCACTCTTCTCAATCTCTTGCAGAGTACATTTATAGTAGACGATTCACACAAGGATTATGTACTAAGGCTTGCAGGAAAGATTTATCTAGGTTTTCACACTATTTTAACAAGATGTAACCTCAAAGATTCTAAAGGTAAAATAAACCCGCACCCACCCATTGTCTACACTCACCTGATATCCCAAGAATCATGGGATTCATTTAGTGGTCGTCATGGGGATGAGAAGTTTCATGTACATTATGAGTGATAATGCATTGTTTGAGGATACCTGTATTCATCACTTTGATTGTCAATATTTCATTTATGAAACAAAAACTATGTACTGAAAATAAGGAACGTGCTTCAAAACCAACATACCCCTATCGTAAAGCAAGGATGGGGTACACTTCATTAGAAAATAAAATTTCACGTATTTTAACTTTACAATAATATTTTTAGGTGACAATAAACAACATCATAATTATTTTTCTATGTTTATATGTAAATTGATGAGAATAAAACCAAATGCACTTCCATCCCACGTCATGTTTTATGGAAGGAGCCACGTGTGAACAATGAAGAGAAGTTAGTAGATGAGAACACACCGAAAGTGTGGGAAACATGTGTAAGTATGACATGACGATAAAATAATTGGTTTAAAATTTCTATTACATAAAAATAATTAGATATTTTCCTATATTTGACAGTCACAGGAATCAACTACTCCTGTAGCTGATATAGATATATTATCGACGGCTTTGAAGCAGCCAGAAAAATACGGTCATGTCATAGGTGTAGGGTTTGGGGTGACACCCCTAGTATATTTTGAGAAGAAGAAAAAAATGGTTGATATAGATGAAAAATTGGAACAAATGAGGGAAAAAATTGAAACCCTTGAAGAACAATTTCAATGGCAGGGAGAGTTGTTAGAAACTTTTATGGGTGGGAAAAAAAGGGAAGACACAACTCAAGAACAACTGCCGCATGAACATCCCGCCCCACCCCCCACCAGCTTTGGGGTGAGCCATTCGCCTCAATGAACTGTCTTAGCTGTGGTAATAAATATTCTAATAACTGTTCCCATGAACTATGATTCAGACAAACACTGATAATTTTTCTGTACTCATCTTCTATAGGGTGATAATGATTGTGATTTATATTTGTCATCACCGACCTATCACCATGTAGCGAGGGATACAGTGTTCAATATCCCAGATTCCACATCGCATAATAGACCACTTCCGAAAGATCATCTGATTGTGACGATTACTGTAGTTCATGAGCCAAAGGCATAACTACCTATTCCACTTTATGACGATGATATTCATACCGTCGAAAATGCTATTGGGAAATTCATTGCCTGGCCGTCACAACTTGTAAGAGTACATGCGGACAAAGAGGTATTTATTTCCTTTTCCTTTCAAGCTAAACCCTTAATAATTAATGAAAAATGGATCTGAACCAATGATTGTGGTTATAGACGGGGAAAGGGAAGGGGGTGACAAATGTAGGCTCAAACCCATATAAAGGATTGACCAACCGATCTGAAGGATCTACTAAAATCACAATAACACCACTTGTTCTCTATCCACATTTACTATCATTGAGGACTCATGTGGATATGAAGCTAAAAGATGGTAATAGTCATATAATGGTTTTCGAAGAGAATATATACGGAGAGGAAAGTCAAGATTTCGTTGCTGCTGAAAATGTAAATGAAATCCTTGAAAACATTTGGCTAGGAGACACAATTGTAAATGAATATATGAGGTATGTTTCCATTAATTGATTTTCCAAAAACTGATCTAATGTGAAAA
The DNA here is from genome assembly GCA_963277665.1 of Viscum album. Taxonomy (NCBI): domain Eukaryota; kingdom Viridiplantae; phylum Streptophyta; class Magnoliopsida; order Santalales; family Viscaceae; genus Viscum; species Viscum album. Next base: position 1,810,561,849 of record OY728142.1, on the reverse strand, counting down.
TTATGACTAAATTCATTTTATATTGTTGACAGATGCATTTATGAAAAATAGTTGAAGGAATTTTCCCATGAGCCAATATTTGGACTGGTTAGTCCTCATATCACATCAACACACCTAACAAAAATAGAGCCTTCAAAAAGGGATGCAATAGAGAACAACTTACTAAAAACATTTGAACGCAAGATTACAAATGGCAGACTTTTCCTAATACCAACCATGTAGGGGTAATACTCTATGATTAAAGCATATAAAATATATTTTCACTTCTTTTATTACTTATTCCTTTTTGTGTTTTTAGCCAACATTGGTTGATAATTCTGGTGAACTTGGATAATCCAAAGATTTATTTTCTGGATTCCAAAAAAAGGATATCCATCAAACCGACCACACACGACGGAGTTTGTGAATCTGTAAGACACAATATATTATGTTTTAGGTCTAAAAATCAAGTAATATAATTTATATTATCTTTTAATGAGGATTCTGTTATAATAGGGAAGTGTATTATTATCATCGAAAAAGGAATGAGGACAGGGGCTAAGCATAGGGAGGCGAGCAAGTACTTCATCTGGATAAATATCAGGGTATATATAATAAAATTTCACTACCCAAACACATCTCAACACAAGTTACTTATTTTACTAATGATCAATTTTTTTGTAGTGTCCAAAAAATGATAATGATTACGGTTATTATGTTTGTAAATTTATGAAAGAGATTGTTTTTCATCATCAAACTAGCATCCCTAAAGATGTATTTTTAAAAACAACTACTAGTTTGTTTAAGTTATTTATTAATTCATTATTTTTTTATTTTGAAGTACTAATCTGACTGCCGAAAATCCTCATACTCAAAAGAAAATATTGATGTGTTCATAAACGAGTGGGCCGCATACCTGATGAAAGATTTTACACTAAAACAATGAAGATCTGGCTTGGGGACATGTACAATTTATGGTCATTTTGGAGAGGGGTTAAGGGGATCAAAAGATGAAACATTGTTGCATGTAAATGTTCGTAGGAAAATTTTAATTTATATTAAATAAAATATAATTTCTCCAATGAGTAATTTTCCCATTTTGACAGATGATATGCACCAGCAACATGCAATAATGTTGAACCACTCAAAGGGTCTCTATTTTTTTAAAATGGACATGATTTTAAGTGAAAACAAGAAATGACCTACGTAAATCCAACCAAACAAATTCGGATGGCATTTATATTTTATAATAACGATCCAAGGGTCCTTGTTGAAGTGTACGAGTCAACCACACCTCAATCAGAGGCACGGTGTGGCCGGTATCACTCAAAGGGTCTCTCTTGTTTAAAATGGGCACAATTTTAATTGAAAACAAAAACTGACCTACAGAAATCTGACCAAACACATTCAGATTGAATTGATATTTTATAATAATGATCCAAGGGTCCTTGGTGATGTGTAGGAGTCAAACCTGCCTCAATCTGAGATATAGTGTGGCCGCTATCACACAAAGGGTCTCTATTTTGTTTTAAATGGACACGATTTTAAGTGAAAACAACAACTGACCTATGGAAATCTGACAAAATTCATTCAGATTGCAATTATATTTTATAAAAAGGTCCAAAGGTCCTTGTTGACATGTACGAGTCAACCCCGCCTTAATCCGAGGCACGGTGTGGCTGATAGTACTCATAGGGTCTCTATTTTGTTTAAAATGGTCACAATTTTAAGTGAAAACAACAACTGACCTACGAAAATCTGACCAAACACATTAGGATTGAATTGATCATTAATAATAATGATCCAAGAGTCCTTGGTGATGTATACGAGTCAGCCTAGACTCAATCTGAGGCATGGTGTGGACTCTATCACTCAATGGGTCTTTATTTGGTTTAAAATGGACGAGATTTTAAGTGAAAACAACAACTGACCAATGGAAATATGACCAAACGCATTCATATTGCATTGATATTTTATAAGAACAATCCAAGGGTCCTTGGTAATGTGTAAGAGTAAACTCTGCCTCAATACGAGGCATGGTGTGGCCACTATCACTCAAAGGGTCACTATTTTGATTAAAATGGACACGATTTTAAGTGAAAACAACAAATGACCTACGAAAATCTGACCAAACACATTTGGATTGCATTGATCATTTATAAGAATGATCCAAGGGTACTTTGTGATGTGTAAGAGTCAAACCTGTCTCAATCCGAGGCACGGTGTGGCCGCTATCACTCAAAGGGTCTCTATTTTGTTTAAAATGGACACGATTTTAAGTGAAAAGCACAACTGACCTATGGAAATCCAACCAAACGCATTCATATTGCATTTATATTTTATAATCATGATCAAAGGGTATATGATGACATGTATGAGTCAACCTCGCCTCAATCCGAGGCACAGTGTGGCCGCTATCACTCAAAGGGTCTTTATTTTGTTTAAAATGGACACGATTTTAAGTGAAAACAACAACTGAACTACAGAAAGTAGAACAAACGCATTTGGATTTCATTGATCTTCTATAAGAACGATCCAAGGGTCCTTTTTGACATGTAAGAGTCAAACTCGCCTCAATACAAGGAACAATGTTACCGCTATCACTCAAAGGGTTTCTATTTTGTTTAAAATGGACATGATTTTAAGTGAAAACAACAACTGACCTATGGAAATCTTAACAAACACATTCATATTGCATTGATATTTTATAAGAATGATCCAAGGTTCCTTGATGACATGTACGAGTCAACCTCGCCTCAATATGAGGCACGGTGTGACCGCTATCTCTCAAAGAGTCTCTATTTTGTTTAAAATGGACACGATTATAAGTGAAAACAACAACTGCCCTACGGAAATCCAACCAAACACATTCAGATTGCATTTATCGTCTATAAGAATGATCCAAGGGTCGTTGGTGACTTTTATGAGTCAACCCCACCTCAATCAGAGGCATGGTGTGGCCGCTAGCACTCAAAGGGTCTCTCTTGTTTAAAATGGACACGATTTTAATTGAAAACAACAACTGACCTACGTAAATCAGACCAAACACATTTGAAATGTATTGATATTTTATAAGAACGATCCAAGGGTCCTTGGTGATGTGTACGAGTCAACTACATCTCAATCTAAGGCATGGTGTGGCCGCTATCACTCAAAGGGTCTCTATTTTGCTCAAAATGGACACGATTTTATGTGAAAACAACAACTGACCTATGTAAATCTGAAAAAACGCATTCATATTGATTTGATATTTTATAAGAACGATCCAAGGGTCCTTGGTGACATTTACAAGTCCACCCCGCCTCAATACAAGGCATTGTGTGGCTACTAGAACTCAAAGGGTCTCTCTTATTTAAAATGGACACGATTTTAATTGAAAACAACAACTGACCTACGGAAATCTGAACAAACACATTTGGATTGCATTAATCCTTTATAAGAATGATCCAAGGGTCTATGGTGATGTGTACGAGTCAACCTCTCTTCAATTCGAGGCATGGTGTGGCCGTTATCACTCAAAGGTTCTCTATTTTGTTTAAAATGGACACGATTTTAAGTGGAAAAAACAACGAACCAATAGAAATCTGACCAAACACATTCGGATTGCATTTACCTTTTATAAAAATGCACCAAGTGTCCTTGGTGATGTGTAAGAGTCAACCTTTCCTCAATCTGAGGCACGGTGTGGCCGCTAGCACTCAAAGGGTATCTATTTTGTTTAAAATGGAGACGATTTTTAGTGAAAACAACAACTGACCTACAAAAATCGGACCAAACACATTCGGATTGCATTGATCTTTTATAAGTACGATCCACGTGTCCTTGGTGACTTTTATGAGTCAACCCCACCTCAATCCGAGGCACGGTGTGGTCGGTAGTACTCAAAGGGTCACTATTTTTTTAAAATGGACACGATTTTAAGTGAAAACAACAACTGGCCTACGAAAATCCAACCAAAACCATTCAGATTGAATTAATCATTTATAAGAACGATACAAGGGTCCTTGGTGACATGTACCCATCAAACCCACCTCAATCCTAGGTACGGTGTGGCTGCTAGCACTCAAAGGGTCTCTCTTGTTTAAAATGGACACGATTTTAATTGAAAACAACAACTGACCTACAGAAATCTGACCAAACGCATTAGGATTGAATTTATCTTTTATAATAATTATCCAAGGGTCCTTGGTGACGTGTACGAGTCAACCTTGCTGCAATCTGAGGCACAGTGTGACCGCTATCACTCAAAGGGTCTCTATTTTGTTTAAAATGGACACGATTTTAAGTGAAAACAACAACTGACCTATGGAAATCTGAACAAACACATTAATAATGAATTTATATTTTATAAAAACGATCCAAGGGTCCTTGGTGATGTGTATGAGTCAACCTCGCGTAAATCCGAGGTACGATGTGATCGGTAGCACTCGAAGGGTCTCTATTTTGTTTAAGATGGACACGATTTTAAGTGAAAACAATAACTTACCTCAGGAAATCTGACCAAACACATTTGGATGGAATTTATATTTTATAGGAACCATCCAAGGGTCCTTGGTGATGTGTATGAGTCATACCCGCCTCAATACGAGGCACGGTGTGGCCGCTAACACTCAAAGGGTCTCTATTTTGTTTAAAATGGACACAATTTTAAGTGAAAACCAAACCTGGCCTACGAAAATCCAACCAGACGCATTCATATTGCACTAAACTTTTATAAGAACAAAAAAAGGGTCCTTGGTAACGTGTAAAAGTCAACCCCGCCTCAATCTGAGGCATTGTGTGGCCGCTAGCACTCAAAGAGTCTCTTTTGTTTAAAATGGACACGATTTTTTATTGAAAACAACAACTGACCTATGGAAATCTGACCAAACACATTCGGAATGCATTGGTATTTTATAAGAACAATACAAGGGTCATTTTGGACGTGTACGAGTCAACCCCACCTCAATATGAGGCACGGTGTGGCCGCTATCACTCAAAGGGTCTATATTTTGTTTAAAATGGACACGATTTTAAGTGACAACAACAACTGACCAACAAAAATCCGACCAAACGCATTCAGATTGCATTGATATTTTATGAAAACGTTCCAAGGGTCCTTGGTGATGTGTACGAGTAAACCCTGCCTCAATCCGAGGCACGGTGTGGCCTCTAGCACTCAAAGGGTCTCTATTTTGTTTTAAATGGACACGATTTTAAGTGAAAACAACAATTGACCTACCGAAATTCGACCAAACGCATTTTGATTGCATCAATCGTTTATAAGAATGATCCAAGGGTCCTTGGTGATGTTTACGAGTCAAACTTTCCTCAATCCGAGGCACGGTGTGGCCGCTAACACTCAAAGGGTCTCTCTTATTTCAAACGGACACGATTTTAATTGAAAACAACAACTGACCTACGGAAATCGGACCAAACGCATTCAGATTTCCTTGATCTTTTACAAGAACGATACAAGGGTCCTTAGTGACATGTTAAAGTCAACCCCGCCTCAATACGAGGAACGGTGTGGCTACTAGCACTCAAAGGGTCTATATTTTGTTTAAAATGGACATGATTTTAATTGAAAACAACAACTGACCTACGGAAATCCGAACAAACGCATTCAGATTGCATTGATCTTTTAAATGGGGGTTCATGGCATGTGATCTATCAAGGGCCTCATATATATTAAGTCATGTTTGGCCTAGTATACTAGGATTATCATGTGTTTGGGTCTATGATACTTATAGGCTTATATCTGGATGAAAATACTCCCATATGGGAGGGTGGATATGCTTATGAGTCTTATTCATTAAATGAGAATACTCTCATAGGGGAGGGATGAGATGTATATATGTATTATTCCCCAAATAAGAATACAACCAAAGGAGTGGCATGAGATTTTTATCGGGAATATTCACTAAATGAAAATAATCCCGTAGGGGAGGGCTGAGATGATTATATAGATTATGCCTCAAATGAGAATACACCCATATTGGAGGGTTGATATGCTTCTAGGGATTATTATTTGGATGATAATACTCCCATATGGTAAAGAATATATGCTTCATAGTATTATTACCTAAATAAGGGTACTCCCATAGTATAGGAATGAGATCCTTGTAGGTCTAATGCCTCATAATTGGAAGAACACATATGGGTGGTCTGAGATACTATTGATGGTATTCCCTGGATGAGAAAACTCCCATAATTGGATTTCCATGATGGATTATAAATAAAACTCACATATTGGAGGTCAATGATAATTATGTATAGAGTGGGGAGACCATGGTATATTATATGTTTTGTGTGGTTCCTGTGATGTACTCAGAGAAACCCTAACATTAGATGAAGTAGGTATGGTTGATCGAGCTTTAATACTTGAGAATCAATGTGTCTAGATGTAGATGGGGTAGGACTTGGTCAAACTATATTTTTATAATGTTGAAACGATCCTTGTGAAATGCTCGGAAAAAGTTCAGCACTTGGAAAATTAATTTTGGTTTAATCATGGTCATGGATTTGAGGATCAATGATGATTTTTTATTAGTTTTATTAGATTTATCTCTCAATTAGGCTGTGTATATTGTCTGATCATGCACTTATAATAGACTATTGCAGGTTTAATATTGGGGGTTTATTAATGAGATTCATCCCCCCCAAGTATGTTCACCTCAGTGTCTGTACAAACCTCATAACTTTTTTGAGGTTGAGAACATGATGCATAGTGGATAAAGAAATGTCCAAAGATTTATGTATTGATAAACCACACCCATGTGAAGCCTTAGGATTGAACTCAAAAGCCCCAAGGATACCCCCTACCCCCTGGACAGCCACCCCAAACCCTTGAACATCCCCCAAACCCCCTAAATTCTGAATTGATTTCTTTAAGTACTTAATTAACTTATAAATTATGTGTTAATGGTGTACGGGTATAATTTTTGTGTGGGTATACTTGGTCTAATTTTCTTATGATTTATGTGTGAATTTTGTATGGGTATACTTGATTTAATTGGCTTATTGAGATGCGGTTTTTTACAAGTGTTCAGGTGCGCTGCTGCAGATTTATCATAGCAATAGAGAGGGCATTAATCAGCACTCTTTTAGCGCTGATAAATTGTTCTTTTATCAGCGCTAAAAAAGGACTGATAAACTACACCTCTATTAGCGCTAAAGAAGCGCTGACAAAAGATAAGTTTATCAGCACTAAAGGAGTGCTGATAAAGTCTACCTTTATCCGCTTCGATCTTTACAGCTCTTTTTTAGCACTGTTAGAGCACATTTTTAGTGCTGTTAATGCCCGTATTTATAGTAGTGAATGTTTCAATTGATCAAATTGAAGAAGATTATTATTTTATATGTACCAATTAATATATAAAGATGAACATAAATAGGATGATTTTTGAATATGATGATGAGAATTAGGATTTTATTCTAAAGATAAAATATAATAATAATTGGTTTTATGATTGTTTCAATGTGTTTCTTGGATGAAGAGTGAAATAAGGTAAAAGGAAAAATAGGGAAAAATGATGTTTAATAAGTTGCTTGAAGAAGTTCATAACCATTTATTTAAACCTAAATATTTTCTCTAAATAAGGAAATATCAACGAACTATTTCTTATATAGGTGAACCTATGTAGTTGAATGCACTACTACGTCCCTAAATGGAATTATTTTTATGAAAATAATGATGTATGAAAATTTGGATACATCATGGGTCACATATGGGAATATCAAAAACCATATATTTTTCTTCATATGGGAATTGGTCATTTACGAAAATTGTTTGCATGGGAGATTTGTATATGTACAAGAATAGATCAACATAAGATAACAATTTACATATATAAATTTTATCAGTATAATAATTTTTCATGTTAGGGAATGTGAATTAAAAGGAAGATGCATGTTAATTGGATCATACAATTATGGCATCATGTTTGTGAATGAGTCATGAATAGGAAATGAATATATCATAGTGAAAATATAGACATATGGAATATAATTTCGATGTATGAATTTGAAATTTGTGCTATGTTGGATGAAGAAAAGGTGTTAAAACTATAATTCTGACATATTAAACATTCAAATGTGGATACATGGACATTTCAATATATATTATTTATATAGATATTGTGGTGTATATTTTTTTGGAATGATTAATTATGAAGTGTTCATGTTATTTTCATATATCATGGAGATAAAATAAAGAAGCAATACCCGAACTGGAAGAATATTTTATAGAGTGAAAATTGAATGATAATTTCATATATCATTGAAGGAAATGAATAAGGAAGAAAAAATACTTTATCCAAGTCTTCTAGAAACGATAGGATGATATTAAAGATTGAAAATATTGAACAATATTGTGTTTTTGGAAAAGAAAATTTAATGAGATTTTTGGATTAACAAAAATCTCAGTAACAATTTTTTTGAATTCATACAATATTTTGAATATGGAAGAGAGAGAAAAAATATAAGAAAGATAAAAATAACCAATACTTAAATATATTATTATATATATTCCATGTCGAATAAGAAGAAGAATTATAATATGTGGATGTATGGAATAATTATTATATAATACAATACTATCCAAGTGATAAGAAAGGGTAGACCCAAAACCATTATATTAGGATGATTTTTTTGAGTGTAAAAGAAATATATATGAATGAAGAACAAATTTAGGTAGCATATACAAAATATTAAGTAGATAAGAAGAAATTTAGATGTTTATTTGTTTATATAGTAAAAATAATAAAAATTGGACAAGTTTTCCATTTCCTTTATAACAAGAAAAAGGTTTTTTTACATTAAAGGTTTCACATATTGATGAATGGCCTTGTATGTAGTGTAAGGGATGAACAATAGGAGATGGAAAATCTTTTCACCTGTGTCAGAAAAGTAGCATTATAGTCTTCTGATATGAAGCTGTAGAAGTTTGTGTTCACTACTATGAATATACAATAATAAGAAGAGGAGTTTCTTGTATGATTATATTAAAGTAAGTTAAGGAGAAGAATAAAATGTAGTAATATTACATTCAATAGAGGAATCAACTAGTAAATAAAATTTTCGATGTTTCAAAGCAATTAAAGAAATTTAATAATGTCTACACATGCACTATAATTATTTGGAAGGATCATAATGTGGACTACACTATCACCAGTTTTGAGAATCAGTATTGTTTTCTATCCCATTACCAATGTATATGGAACCACACTCTGATTCAGGATTGTTTCTTATACAAAACACTATAATTAGTATCTTATGATAGTGTAAATTTTTTGTATCAATCATCACTAGACACATCATGAAAAATCTAATCTTTCATAGTAGTGATCCTTGTAAAAATATCATGTGTGTTACACTACATTGTTTCATTTAACTTGATAAGAAAGAGAGAATATAGAATCCGGGTCATGATGAGTCAAAGATATAAAATGATACCAGTTTGAATTGGAATTAAACTAGATGAACACTAATTCCCCCATGGAGTGTAGATTATATCCAAATGGTTCTAACATAGGGTATCAAAGTAGGTTCAACACAGATTGGATCCTATAATTAAAGATGTTCTCTCTTTTGAATTTCCAATTTTTTTGACATATTTACAAAGAATGTAACCTTTGTTGAAGATTCATTTTCTTCATATCAGAACACACTCTCTATCAAGACCATGATGAATAGGGAAAAAGAGGGAAAATGAATATGAATAACAAATCTCCATTTTACCTAGAAAACATTTCTTTATGATATCTTATAGAAGAATAATGTTATGGTTTATAAATATATGAAAAGGTGGTTCAAAATTTCATTGACGAGATAGAATAACTATTCCTCTTTAAATGATTTAGATAATCATGAGGTATGTAAAATTTCATGAAAAAAATTCCCTCTAAAAGAAAAAAAATCATAAGTGTTGATGATGATCCATCAACAATTTCTACTGAAATATTAGTTAATGGATTAAAATATATTCAATATTGAATTCCCAAAGAAATATTTACTTTTTTTGTTGAGTTATTACATAGGAAGAGATCACATAGCATGATGGTGAAATTGATAATATGGAGAAATATTTACAAGACAAATTTCTCTATTGCATAAATCTATTCAAGTAGATTGATTTACTAAGAAGAAGTAACATTGAGATTTAAATAATTTAATCAATCTTTGAAAATAATTGGCATAATGAATTTAATATGAATAAATAGAAAAAAATTACACTATAAGAGGAGATATATGAACTGGAATAAAAAATTAAAAATAGAATTTAAGTCAAGGATTCTTAATTGGAGGTAAAACAAATTAAAATAATTATTTTTTACACCTTTCTATAAGAGAATAATAAAATTCATAAAGAATATATTCAAAAGATGAAGAAGGGGCATGAGTAGAGAAATAAATTTATTGTATAAAAAAATGATATTCTTTATATAAAATGTATAGAATTTTTAATAAAGTTTACCAATATGGAGAAGACACATACTATGTTTTCAAATCTAAATAAGGAAGAGATATAGTCACTCAATACTCTATGGATTAATATAATGATAAATTTTTTATAACAAGTGAAAATAATATTTGGAAATTATTTTATGAAATCTCATAAGAATCTATGGTGAAATGTCCCTATCTATTTCTTTTTTAATAATTTATCTAAATATATTTTTATGGAAAATATAAGTTTGAAATGAAAATACCTAAAATTATAGATAATGAAAAATGAGGAGAATCCTATCACTATATCCATGGTGGATAGATTGTGGAAGTTGGTTCCCAAAGAACAACCCAACCCATGTTAGAGAAATCTCCAAAACAACTTTCTCCAAAATCACGAAATTATATACAATATAAAAGGATAAAAATATATATAGATTTATAAGGAATTTTTGGTGATGAAACAAGTTTGAAAATTATGAATTTTATTGTTGGTAAAATTTATTTAATTCTAAAACATAAAGGAAGAAAATTTCATGGGAGATCATGTTATAAAAACATCAACCTTCACAATTAATGAATAATTTATCTTCTTTCAAATATATTAAGATCACTTGAGTATTTTACTGATATCATAAATGTTGGGGTCACATAAGTAGATAATGATCATCCAATAATGTATTGAAATAATATTAGAATATAATACCACAAAATCTGGTGACTGAAAAGAAGCATCATTAGGAAGGTAATATAAAAATGGTGACGTTTCAAATTTGAATACAACCAAGAAGTTGTGAAAAAGAATAGGTGAGGTACCCTTATAAGAAAAGAATAATGAAAATAAAATCCATAATAATTCCAGAAATTTCAAATAGAGTTCATCAACTAAAAGGATTGATGTAAAGAATGGTACACATGAGGATCGATGTGGAGATCTCAGCATGCTCTGTATATTCTCAATAAAATTCTAGTAATTTTTTCATCTTATTTGGAAGGAGAAAAGAAGTTGGGAGAATAAAATGAAAAAACAATATTTGAAGGAAAGAAGAATATTCTATCTAAATATTCTTAATTCAATGGGTGGTTTTCAAAAATTTAAAACACTTATTATAAATAAGTACCATGTGTGAGGTGAAACATGGATAGACACACTCATGGAGACTTATCTACAATAATCCTTTCACAAGAAGAGTTTCTAAAAAATATCAAATATGAACCAAGTTATATATGTGACATAAAGTATTTTAATAATATAAAATTCACACAAAAATAAATTAAATAAGTGATGATTACTATGATACCTCAATATAAACTATATTTGATAAACATATTTGAAGCCATGAAGGTGGAAGCTAAGGCAATAACATGGTTGAGAAAACCCTATCAACTTTACTATTCACATTTATAATAATGTAATATGTACTTGATAACATATTATCTTCGTATTTTACTTTTAAACACAATAAAGGTAATTTATGGTGAAATAAGGACTTAGGGAGAGAACCAGAGAAAGATTTTCTATGCTGTTAATATTTAACAACTATAAAGATGAATCCATACAATTCTGATTCCTAAATTCGTATTCTAGAAATCCTAATTTAAGGATCATATATTATTAAGTGCAGGATGTGGTTTCTATCAAAAGTTGATATAAAAATGAACAAGTCACCATTTTAGTTTGATATAACATTTTAGAATTCTATAGAAAGCGTTTCAAAGAGGATCATCCTTGTTGAAGATATGCAGATTTAAAAATCTGTATAGCCATATATAAAAGATCCATTTTGGTGTATTCTAGATATCTAAATCATATAGAATAAATATTGAAGAAAATCCATCATTAATAATATAATGTGGATCGTCTCCTTAAGGGGGAGATTGGTTGAGAAGGATGGGGAAGATTCAAGAATTATTCAATCATAAACATTTTATTATACTAGAAAGTGTATTAAGAAGAAGTCATTAAGAAGGCATGATTTCTCAATCTCTCATCCATTAAAACTAAAATAATGAATCTTATTACAGTGGGGGAGAAATTTATTCAAAATACTTTTAATTGAAAAATGTTTTTGAATAATATTCAAATATATTTCCAAAAAAAATTAATAATTTTTTGATCTATATATATGTATCAAAAGTGGAATAATCATGGAATATAATTGGACAGATTTTATGAAAGTTAAAGAGTTCTCATTTCATTTGGTATCGAATTTGATTTAAAATGGATTTTTTTATTTAAATTAAATATCGTTATTTTCTACATAATGTATGGATCACATAGACTTAGAGTGACATGATTGACAGAACATTTATTTTGACTGATTAGATTACATTTTACCAATTACAGTATATTTCTTTTCAATAATTATAAGTAAAGGTGAAATGAAATATTGATAAGAAATTGGGATAGTATAAATAAAGGAAACACATATTGACACATCATTTATAAGGTATTTAAAATTAATAGAAAGGGGGATTGTTAAGACTATATGGTGGGATTTTGATTTCTGTTACAAAATTATTGTCAAGAAATGTCAATGCATTTACGAATAGAAGTATATTGTATTTTGAAATAATATTACAATGATGAATTATTGGTTATGGATGATAATAAATCCAAGTCTGTTGAAGTAGTTAATGTTCCATCCATATGAATTGGATAAAATCTGATGAAAATAGGAATTAGATGGAAGTTACCATGAGAAACATGATATACAAAGTGATTATTGGAGATGTACGGTAGGAAATTTGACTGGTTGAGAAAGGTGATGGTCATCCTAGGATTGGGAATCCAAATAAATGAGTGGATACTATATGGAAATACAAATTGATCACAAGAATAAGGTGATGGTTGAACTAATGTTATGTCTATTGAAAGTGACCCACAAGTGTTGTGGAAGATCAAGTGGAAGAATAATAAGGCTTTATATGTCTTAAATCATATATAGAGATGAACCTAAATTGGGGGAGATTTAATTATGATAGTAGAATGTTCGGTGTTTTTCTAATGGTCAAATATCATGATAACATTTATCATAATTGTTGAAAAAATATTCATAGAAAAAGTGTAAAAGAATAAAGATAATTGAATTGGAAAAAAGATGAATCACAATATTTTTCTTGAAGAAGTGAATAAATATGTATGGGAATCTGAATATGTGATCCACACAAGGAAATATCCATGTATTTGTTCCCATCATAGTTGAATCCATATAGATAAATTCACTTTAACAAAATCGAATAAAATGATTTGTATGCAAAAGACTACATATGAAAATGTTGATTTGTGATGGGCCATGTTGGTGAATCTATAGGCCCTGATGTTTATATAGGTATTATAATTAATCACATATAAATACATATCATTTAGAAAATTTGGTTTGAATGAGAATGGATAAAAATCGGTGAATGGATCTAATATATAAAATTTCGAGAGATGATAATTTTCAACATCAGTAATTGTGAATGTGAGACCTGACATATGGGAATTGGCCATGTACGAGAGTTTCATCACATATATGAATGACTTATAAATGGTAATTATTAAAATATGAGAGAAAATGTTGATGTATACAATTGGAGCTCTATGTATGATTTTGAACTGTGAGATATGAACCATGAAGTAAAGGATCTATAAATATAACCCCAATATATTGAACATGTAGATGTGGATACATTGGAATTTTATGATTTAAGATTAGTGGGGATTTTTTGTTTTAGAATCTATGGATTAATTTAAATTCAATTTTTCATGGTTTTTCTATATTTCATAGAGAGAGAATAAATAAGGAATAATTAAATTTGAGTATTATTTTATAGAGTGATACATTTGTGGTGTTTGTATATACCATGGAGGTAAAGGAAGTTGAAAAAATCAAGTCTTTAGCTAAGTATTTAGGGAATTCTTGAAATATTTTAAGTACATTAGATACTAAAAAATGTGGAGTTTTTTAAAGAGAAAAGATCTCTTTATTTTTTAACTACAAAAAATCATGTTAATTTAAAGTGATAAATTCTGGTGGAATTATCAATATGGAAGTAATATAATAACTAAAATAAGTAACTGATAATTTTGGATATTATTATATGTATTTTAGGTTGAATAAGAAGAATAAGATTGAATGGATGCTTGAAATATATATTATTTAAAATATTATTCTATATTTACCAAGAAAAAGAAGACCCGACATCTTGTTATTCTAGTGAATTTTTAAGTGTTACTGAATAAGAAAAGAAGTAAGAATCCAAATAAGTGTTGTGACGTAAAACAAAAGTAACAATGGTTGGAGGACATACTTAATGCTTCAAATCAATTAAAGAAATTAGGTATTGTTTATAAAATAAATATAAATTACCATTAGGATTTTCATTTATACTAGACTACCACCAGTATATAGAATCATGACTGTTTTCTAACCCCTTATAAGGGGTAGTGAACCACACATCAATTAAATATTGTTTTGTTGACAAATCGCTATAATTGGTACCTCGTTATAGTGTAAAATTTTGCATCAATCATCACCATAAATAATATGGAACAGTTAGTACTTATGAGAAGTTAATCATGAAAAAGTATAATTTAACATACTATAATTATTTATCTTATTGAATATAGTAATGAAGAGAAAATGAGACAATCAAGATCTTAACTAGTCAAAGATGTAAACAGATAAAATATTAAATTAGAACAAAACTGCACCAAAAATGATTCAACACCCTCTTAGTGTTAATTATATCCTACATGGTTCTAGAAAATAGTGTATAGTTTTCCTAGAAATTATATCCCTATATAGATACTGGATTTTGGATTCAACAATGATGAAAAAATGATCCTAGGGGTAAGCACCCTAAAAATAGACATTCTATTATCAAATCAATCACTATTTGGAGCAAGTTGAGTGGGCCTAGGACAACACACATGGCTAGTAACTCCCAATGGACATTATTTGGATAATTATATTACTCATAATAAAATATAATGAAGGAAATTCCTTCAATTAATTTTGTATCCTACAATTAAAAACTATTGAAATCAATTACTATCATATATTGGTAATCCAACAGCTTGAAAGTACCATTCACAAAAACTTGTATTTATTTATTTAAGGGTGATTCTTATTACTATAATAATACCCCATAATTTCTATGTTGATTACATGATATTATACTATATTTTCACACCATTCCATTGAATGAGGTAATATTTCATTTCTATATTTATATTATTTGGAGAGAAGTTATTTTATTTAGTCATGATTAATTAAGAGGTTCCTTAGGTAGTTTAATGAAATTTATCTTTACCTCATATAGTGAATGTATTTTACTTAGTTACCAATAGTTTTGGATCATTATAGATAACCACACAATACATTTATAGGTCCCATGAAAAAAATAGCTATGTAATTGTCATCTTTATTACCTGTTTATACAGGATGTCTTGGAATTAGTCTATGACTGTATGTTTATGAGGTCCAATAGTACGAATTCCATTAATATGATATAAATAATTTTTATCTATGTTTTTATTTATTATCATGGATATATTATGACCTTACATTCATTTTATTATGGAATTATTATTATTTATTTTATAAATACTATATATTAAATTCTTATGTAATGATATATTTTTATTTACACTATTATTTTTTGAGCTTCCAAGCTCACCCATATTTTTTTTACTTTCCTTAATAACCTATAAGAGAACTATATATAATTTTCATGGAAATACTGGAAGGTATAATAATGTTCATGTTGAGTTTTTATGCTATATTGTGTGTTATGATGTGTAATGTAAAAAAATGTATATACCTTATATTCCTATAATTCTAAGTTGTTGGATACTAGGAGAGATATTGTATTTTTTAATGATAATGTAATATTAATACTAGATATAGGTTTTTGGATAATGGGTTATTATAAATGATCTATATTTGAAATATTTTTGTTAATTTTTACAGGGGTTTTATTTTGGGAACATCCTTAGTGTTCTTTTTTTCGGTCATCTGATGGAGAGGGAGAGACCTATTTTGTTCTTCTCTTCTACCCCATTTGGTGTTCATAGATATGGGTGATTCAAGGGTTAGTTTTTATGTTGAGTCAACGTATTTCCCTTTACCTTTTCCCTCACTTAATTTTTCTTTTATTTTGGTTTAAATTTTAGGGTTTTGAAGGATTAATTTTTTTGAGAATGGTGAAATAATAATTTTTATAAAACATTCATGTGTGGCTAATATAGGATATCCTAGGAGGTTTTATTCATGGATCCATTCACTATTTGAATTGAGGTATGTGGTTTTGGGAATTTTTTAGTTTTTCTATTGATTTTTTGTGATATTTTTCTTCTTCATAGTGATAAAATTTTGGGTTTTTGTGCGGATTAGGGTCTAGTAATTGTAGAGAGTGGACATCACCCAATTGTTTAGGGATTTGATGTTTTTAATTTACCCACTTATTTTTATATCAATTATTCCAAATTTCATTTATTGTTTAATTTGTTCAATTAATTGTTTTTATGGTTTCTATGGATGAGATTGGTGATCGTAGACTCCTAGGAGGTAGGTATGATCTTGGGATAGATTTATGATCATTGGTTGTGAAATGTGACCTTTATATTACTAGATATCTTGGATATTTACTATTTTTCTGTTCTTGTGTGAGCATTATATTATCTAAATATATATTTTCATGAGTTCTGGGACATGTTCCCCATATGGTTGATATGAGATTGCATTGGCCCCATACTCAAAAAGGACCACATAGCTTGATAAATAGTTTAATGGTGTAAACATGGTAAAAACAATTTATGGATTATGTGGCGGATCATGATAGATTTTAGAAAGTGAAATGTTTTCCCTTTTAAAAATTTTATTTTAAAAATAGGTTTGGTTAAAGTGGAATTTCAATGAAAATTGGTGATATGATAAATGGGTTTTAAAATGGTTTTTACGAACGGGAAGGGGATTTATATGGAATGTTTTAGGGGTTTCTATAAATGGTCGTAGTGTCTGTATGAAAAATAATAGTGACTTTTTAATGGATTAATAATATTATTTTGATTCAGTTTTAAAGGGAATTCTTGGAGGACTTAGATGAAAAGTAATTTGTTCAATTTTACCACATGTGGGTGATCGCCAATTTTCTAAAGAATGTGTGATTTTTATGTGACCTTGTTTTGATTATGTTGTGTATATATTGATTCTATAAAATCTGTGTTGTGTGTGTAGACTATGAGAACTATGCTTCTGGAATGAATGTTATAGGTTGATCTATATTGATGTGAAAGACCCCTTGAATAGTCAAAATAGGTGTGTGGATGTGTTATTGATATAGGACTATGTACTAAGAGATTACACTACTAGAAATTCAATCTTTTCAAATGGTTTTAAACCATTGGGGTATCCACTGAATCCATTTGGATAGTATTTCCCAACGGTTTCACAACACGTTGGTATGTGAGGCATGGCAGTAGCTCTATACCAACAGTTCCTAGATAACCGTTGGCATATATGGTCAGAAATTAGTCTATACTGTAACACCACAACCTTCCATGGTACACTTCTCTTTGATTAATAGAGCAACGTGTGTTGTACGCAACATCAAGTTCTAACACACAAGAACCAATCAAAGTAGCCGTTATGATTAGTAATACCCACTTTTTTAAATTATATAAATTTTATATTTCATAATTGACTTCATTTTTGTATTCAAAATATCGAAATTATACTAAGTTGAATTTTTATAAATTTTCTATGAACTACCAATTTCCTATAAATAGAAACAAATACTTAATAACAACTTTTTGTAATCAAAATAATTTATATTGATAAATTATAATATTTAGTGGTTTTGAAGTATAATTAGAATATAATTTTACCATTTTATCCAATGGTGGTCATTATAATTAATTTCACTTTGAATTTGGACATAAACAATTGTCAATCTTTTGATTGATATTGTTTCTTAAAAACACGCTATTAGTGGTGACAATGGAAATTAATTATTAAATTAATTAATTCAACTTATATGTTTTTAATTTTGTAAAATAGACATCATTTTTTAATTAGGAATATCAAATATATCTTAGGGTGAGTTTTTGGTATTTTTTCAGAAAAACTTCAATTTTTGATGAATAGTGAAACTACTAAGTGGTAGTTAAAAAACTAATTTTTCATTTAAATGAAACTTTACCACTTATGTGAATTGAATTTAAAAAATATGACATACATGGTTTTCATTAGTAAGTAAAATTTGGTTCAATGCGATGAATTTTTTTTGGTGAATAGTAACTTTTATGTTTTACTAATCGCGATTAAATGTAATTAGTGTAATTTCAGGTAAATATAATGTTATAATAATATGAAATTACCTTTACACTTGTCCTAAACTTATTGGATGAGTTATGGACGACCAATACAATCTATGGGTCAACTTGGGGACCCCATGGGGCAACTTGGGTAAGGAAATGACATTAATAACTTTTTATTTAAAGTAAACAAAAATGTCACAAACATGTATTGTTTTACTAAAACAATTTTTACAAGGGGTTATACAAGTTATCTTTTCGACTATAAATATCCATTTTAAATATAAAAATATTTCCTATATCATGGTAATTTTTTTTATAATTTTTAGTCATTAAATAAATAAATTTATTTTTGAAACCATGACGATGCATCGATTACCTCATTAATGAACAATTTAAATAAAATTAAAATATAAGGTAAAATCTAATACTTAAACTTGTCTAAAACCTATTATATGGGTCTATTTCTAACCCTTATCACCTTATACCAGAAATATATCATTTTGGGACCTTTAAAATCCGAAAATCATTTCATAATAAAGTAACATTTCATCACTTTCCAAGAGTGCCCCTTCTCTCCTCTTATAAAAGGCCCCACATCTACCACCTTATTCACAACATCAAACCAATTTGTCTCTTCAAACATCTTCACAAATACTCTCTAAAATTTCCTCTCTTACTCCTATAAGCCTCACTTTGGGAAGAAATCTTCCCATGGAAGCCTTTGGTTCAAATCAAAAAGAGTTACTCGATTTTAAGGTAATGTCTTCTCTTATGTTATTTTGTTTTATTTTGTTTCTCCAACCCATTAAACTCTTTTTATTCCTTTATTTTGTAAAAAAATATCTTCAATATACTAAGATGTTTTTATGATAAGGATTTTATTTACACTTACACACACCTTAGTCTAATGGTTAAAGAACATACTATTTCTGTGGGTGGTGAATTACTGCCTCACGAAACGATGATTGTTCAATATTCTTTTAACACCTCTAATGGTGGCCATTAATATATCACTATGTTTATATATGATATATATTATGTTTATGTTTTCCTTATGCTTCTTTATTTTTCATTTATGGAATACTTTTATGATTTCCATTATGGATAAATGCGATAATTTAATTTTAGAAAGTGCGGACTACCGCCCCCTCAAAGTGATTTGAATCGTTAATTCCATATGTGGGAAGTGTAATGGATGGAGTAAATGATATTATATATGATATTATACTGTAATTATAATATACCTTTATATCATTATGATTTCATTCTATTAAATATGAAATAGAAAGGAATTTAGCGTTCATGCGTTCGTACGACTTACCGTTTCCATTAATGGTGCATTTCATTTCTTACATCTAAATGTTATGTAATATTATAAATGAATGTATATACTGGATATATATGATATATATTATATTTACATCATGAATATAATTCTGGATATAATAGATATTTTATCACATGATCAACTTGTAATTGTAAGAAGTTTATTTTTGATTCAAGTACCAAATATCAACAAAACGACTGTTATTAACTTAAATAATTACATAATGTTAATAACATGGTAATAAGTGTTATAAAAGGAATAATGAACTTGAAAAATGTTCTTAAGAAATTATAAATTAACTCTAGTTTATTATTCAGGAGGTTAATGAACAATCGTTTCTAGTCGGACACGAGGTAAGGGACTTCATCTCAATCTCCTTTCATTGAGGCATATTTTTTTTTATACACAACTTTCTTTTATACAGTGTATAAACCTATTTGACTTTTACGTTTATTGAAAAGGAGTCTTTTTATATGAAGCGTTTTACTGAACGACAAAAAGGAATGTTTTTTTGTCGCACGTATGCGGCGACAACGACTTCTCTGCCGCCGTGACCATTATTTGAGTTTGAGCTTCCTCTACAAGCCATAACATTTTTTAAAATGAAAAATAAATACCAAGTTTCACTTTTCTTTTATTTTGGTATTGAAAATATTTTTATTATATCAATGTTTTGTATTGATATCTTTTGATTGAAATGTGGAAATTTTATGTTTCTTTATGCATGTTTTATGTGATACGATTATGGTTTGTGATATGTTTAAAACATTTCGTATAAAGAATTCATTGGAATTAATAAGTGATGGGTGGAGCCTTCTATAGCTCCTTGATGCATCGGTAGGTGTCATGAGACAAAATAGTGTCTTTGCACAAGGCCTTGACAAAATATTATTTGTAGTTTTGGCACAAGGGCTTGACTATGTGGTTATGATAGTCTGGGATTATGCGTTCCATCATTATGAAAGTGGTAATTGATATTGCATGTGATTATTCAACTAGTAGAATATCCATGTGAATAAGTAAATGGAATTATTTAATTTTATTTTTTCCATATTATTTTGATGTTAATGTTTATAAGGATTTTGTTTTAGTCATACATTGACTTAAATGTTTATGTTTATTTATGAAAGTTTCCTCTATATTGTTATCCTTACTGAGAATCTGAGCTCACCCCTTTCTATGTTTTATTTTTCCTAGGATGTGAAGAAATATATTATGACTGACCTACAGGGATAGTCTGAAGGGGATATGAGTGCGGACTATGGCGACTATGTTATTGTAGTTTTTCAATTTATGATGTAATGTAACATTTATGAATGTATCTAGTGTTTCCAAGGCTACTAAACTAATCTGTCTTTCGAGACATGATCTTTGTGATAATGCCAATGTTACATGATAATGAACCAACTATGGGTAACTGGGGTCAGGGCATTATAGTTGGTGTCAGTGGTAGTTTAGTACTAACCTTGGAAGCTAGATTTAGATAAAATCTAATTAGAGCACATAGCCCTAAGATAGACTTTGAGGATTAGTATAGAAGAACTTCCTATAATTTTGGTATTATAGAGATTTTGTGAGTTTTCCGAGAAATACATCCGTGTCTGGATATGAGGAGGTAGAGGCGGATCTGACACAGATGTACCTAGTGGTAAAACCTGAAAACACCGCTTTGAGCTAGACTCAAACAAGAATTGGTGCACGACAACGGGCCTTGCTGCACTCTTGGTTACGACAATCCCAGGGGATATGCTTAGGATAATTCCCATTTTCATTAAAAACCATTATGAAGGGTTTATGAGTATATAAATCCTTAAAGAAATTTTTTTTATGATTATGGATTATATCCGTAAACTGTTAAATTTATGTTAAGTTTTTTACAAGTATGTAATTATGTATTTCGATTCATAAACTGATCTAGTTTATGACATTATTTAGAAATGGAACCTAGTGGAAGGAATGGAAACTGTATCAATGCACACACACCATGTAGGGATTTCCCTCCTTCTCAAGATAATTATAGTGGAGCTGGTGAGACAACTGGTGCTGATCAACTTATCACCATACTAGGACAACTCACTCAGGTTATGAATAATAACCTTACTCGTATGGAGCACCCTGATCCTCAATGTGGAGGATCAATGTTAGACTACTTCATGAGGCAATAACCACAAACATTCAATCGGAGTACAAATACCTTAGTAGTTGAGAAATGGATAAATTCCTTAGAGAATATATTCTATGCCTTGGGGAGTAGTGAAAGGGAAAAGGTTATCATGGCAGTTTACCACCTCACTGGAGATGCTGATCAATGGTGGTCATTGATTCAAAACACAAAGGAAGATGATGAAGTATCAAATATGGAATGGAGGGATTTTAAAGAGATTTTATTAGAAAAATACTTTCCTTGTGACCATCGAGTAGATATGGAAAGGCAATTTCTACATTTCAGACAAAAAGGAGGATGAGAATGTTGCAAAGTATGTGGCCAACATTACAAGGTTAGCAATCTATGATGCAGATTATATACGTAACCCAAGAAGTAATATTGATCGCTTATTTTATTTGTTAAAACTGTTTCTCCGTCGAGCATTGGTCTCACAATCCTTCTCGTTATACGAAGACATTGTCTCATGTGATATTAAGACGAAAAAGGAATTCTCTAAGTCTTACGACTTTAAAGAAAAGCAAGAGATGAAGAGATCTGTTGATCACTTTGGAGATGTAAATAAGGGTAATAAGGGAAAAGTTGATTATCCATCCTGTAGTAAGTGTGGGAAGAAACACCCCGGTACTTTCTTGAAAGGAATGGGAGTCTGTTATAAGTGTGGTGAAAAAGGCCACTAAGCTCGTGATTGCAAGGGGAAGAAAGAATCTACCGATGTTTAATGCTACAATTGCAGGGAGATGGGAAATTATGAAAATGAATGTCCTAATCATCTGGGGAACATACCTCAGAAAAGGCCAAGGGATCAAGGACAAGCTTATGCTATCCCCACTACTAAGGTAGAAGCTCTGAAAGACGTGGTGGCAGGTAATTTAATGGTTTTCTCAAGTTTAGCAAATACATTATTTGATTCTGGATCATCGAATTTTTTCATATCTTCCTATTTTTCTAAGAAAATTAGATATTTACAATTTGATTCTACAAGGGAGTTTTCAGTCAAAACTCTTAATGGAAATAACATTACAACAATTTTTCATGAATCAGTTCCCATTAGAGCACATAAGTGTTCTTTATCTGCTGATCTCATCGTCATACCAGTGATTGAATTTGATATAATCCTTGGAATGGATTGGATTTTTGACCATGATTTTAAGATTTATTGTATGAAGAAGGAGGTTACGATTTTTGATGATGATGATAAGGAACACCTTATCATTAGAGAAAAATCATCAACACCTAATTCTTATCTAGATCCACCCCCAGTAGCTCAACTAAATTCACTTATTGGGGAGGAAGTGAATGAAATAATAGTGGGTGAGGAAGGGAATGTTCAAATAGAGGATATACCTATTGTGAGAGAATATGTTGATGTGTTTCCAGATTATTTACCTAGGCATCCTCCAGAATGGGAAGTAGAGTTCTCTATTGACATAATGCCTGGTTCAAGGCTCATATCGAAGACCCCATATAAAATGTCCACTGTGGAATTAGTTGAACTAAATAAACAAATAGAGGAATTGATTAATAAGTGATTTATTCTCCCTAGTGTTTCTCCATGGGGAGCCCCTGTTCTTTTTGTTAAGAAAAGATGGATTTATGAGGTTATGTATCGACTACTAGGAGATCAATGCTATAACAATAAAGAACAAGTATCCCCTACCTCACATTGAAGATTTATTTGACCAACTGCATAGATCTCAATAATTTTCAAATATTGAAATTCGATCTGGATATCAATAGTTGTGTGTGAATAAGGAAGACATTCCGAAGATAGCATTTCAAACTAGGTACGGGTATTACGAGTTTACAGTAATGCCTTTTGGGTTGACTAATGCACCCTCTGTTTTCATAGATCAAATGAATAGAGTTTTCAAGGAATATCTTGATGACATCATAGTGGTATTTATTGATGATATATTGTTATACTCCAAAATCTATTAAGATCTTGAAAATCACTTTCTCATTATTCTAAAGACTCTTAGAAGACACGCATTATATGGTAAGTTTAGCAAGTATGAATTCTGGCTTCATGCGAGTTCTTTTATTGGCCATATTGTCTCTAAGGATGGAATATCTGTTGATCCTTCTAAGAAAAGAGCGATCCAAGAATGGCCAGCACCGACATGTATAACTGAGGTACATAGTTTTATTGGTTTAGTAGGTTATTATCAAAGTTTTGTCCATAATTTTGCCTGATTGGATAACCCATTAATTAAGCTGACACGTAAAGGGGTTAAATTTGTTTGGACAAAATAGTGTGAAGAATGTTTCGAAGAAATAAAGATATGATTAGTCAGTGATCCTATATTGACTCTACCATCGGGGAATGATGGGTTCGTTATTTATAGTGATGCATCAAAGAAAGGACTTGGTTGTGTCTTCATGCAGAATGATAGGGTTATTGACTATGCATCACGATAGTTGAAAATTCATAAGCAAAACTATCCTACTCATGACCTCGAGTTAGAAGCTGTGATCTTTGCTTTGAAGATATGGAGACACTACCTCTATGGTGAAAAATGTTAGATTTATACTGATCAAAAGAGTTTGAAGTATATTTTCTCACAAAAAGAACTCAACATGAGGCAAAGTAGATGGCTTGAATTACTCAAGGATTATGATTGCATGATACACTACCACCTGGGGAAGGAAAATATGGCAGCAGATGCTTTGAGCATAAAAGATCCAGGAGTTTTGAAAAATATGAGAATTGAAAGGGATCCTATTTTCACGGATCTAGTGAAGATGGACATGGGAATAACTATGGAAGGTGAAACATCAATGCTTTTTCAAATGGTTGCCAAACCATATTTACTAGAAAGGATTAAGAGTTCTCAGACTGATGATGAAGAGTTTCAAAAGAAGATTAAAGCTGTGAAAGATGGGAGATTGTGTGACTTTGTGTATGAAGATGGAATTTTGAAATTTGGGAAGAGAATTTGTGTTCCCGATATAGCTGGTCTAAAAAGGGAATTATAGGATGATGCTCATAGTTCCAATTTATCTATACCCCCTGGTAGCACTAAGATGTATAAATATTTGAAGGAACATTTTTGGGGGGACAACATGAAGAGAGAGATTGCTGATTTTGTGTCAAGATGCATGGTTTTTCAACAAGTGAAAGCTGGGAGGAAACTTCCTGGAGGATTTATGCAACCTCTTCCCATACCTGAGTGGAAATGGGATAATATTACGATGGAATTTTTCATGGGACTACCAATGACTCCTAGAAGGAATGATGCAATATGGTCATTTTTGATTGTCTTACCAACTCAGCAAATTTTCTTGCTATAAGAGAAGATTTACCACTTGAACGTTTAGAAAGACTGTATATTAATGATGTTGTAAGAATTCATGGAGTACCCCTATCGATTGTTTCGGATCGTGATCCCCGTTTTACATCAAGATTCTGGAAACGTCTTCAGAAATCCCTAGACACTGAACTTCATCTGAGCACTGCTTACCACCCTTAAACCGATAGACAATCAGAACAGACTATTCAAACCATAGAAGGAATTTTGAGATCATGCTCACTTGACTTTCAGGGTATGGGGGATCAATATTTACCTCTGGTAGAATTTTCCTATAACAATAGCTTCCATTCAAGTATTCGGATGGCACCATATGAAGAATTATATGGAAAGAGGTGTCACACACCAACCTGTTGGGATGATGTTGGTGAAAGAAAAATCATAGGCGCAGAACTTGTTGAGGAAACGATGGAAAAGGTGAAGGTAATCCAAAACCACATAAAAGCAGCTCAAAGTAGGCATAAGAGATGTGCTGATAACCGAAGGAAGGATTTGGAATTTTAGGTAGGAGATCATGTTTTCTTGAAGGTATCTCCATGGAAGGGAGTTATACGATTCGGTAAGAAGGGAAAATTAATTCGCAAGTACATTGGACAATTTGATATTCTAGAATGAATTGGGGCTGTAGCTTACCGTTTGACAATGCCTCCAAGTCTCTCTAAAGTTCATGATGTGTTCCACATATCACTGTTGAGAAAATAAATGCCTGAACCAACGCATGTACTCACCTATGAGGAATTAGAACTGGAACCCAATTTTTCTTAATGCGAAGAGCCTGTCAGGATTCTCGATACGAGAGAACAAGTGCTGAGAAACGGGACGACTTGTCTGGTTAAAGTTCTACGGAGGAACCATAAGATGGAAGAGGAAACGTGGGAACTAGAGGAACTTAGGATGAAAAACCACCCAAGTCTTTTTAGGTAGTAATATTCTAGAAATTTCAAGGATCAAATTATTTGAAGGAGGGGAGAGTGTAAAACCCCAAGCTTCCATGGTACGATTCTCTTTGAATAATAGAGCAGCGTGTGTTGTACGCAACCTCAAGTTCTAACACAATACGACCAATCAAACCAGCTGTTATTAATAGTAATACCATCTTTTTGAAATTATATAAATTTTATATTTCAGAATGGACTTCATTTTTTGTATTTGGAATATTGAAATTATCCTAAGTTTATTTTTTTTGTAATTTTCTGAGAACTTCCAATTTTCTATGAATAAAAAAAAATACTTAAAACTTTTTTTATAGTCAAAATAATTTATAGTGATAAATTATACTATTGATTGGTTTTAAAGTATAATTACAATATAATTTTACCATTTTATACAATTGTGGTCATTATAATTAATTTCTCTTTGAAATTGGACATAAACAATTGTCAATATTTTGATTGATATTGTTTCTTAAAAACACGCTATTTGTTTTTACAACGAAAATTAATTATTAAATTAATTAATTCAACTTATATGTTTTGAATTTTGTAAAATAGATATCATTTTTGTATTAGGAATATCAAATATAGCTTAGGGTTAATTTTTGGTATTTTTATGAAAAACTTCAATTTTTGATGAATAGTGAAACCACTAAGTGGTAGTTAAAAAACTAATTTTTCTTTTAAATGAAACATTACAACTTCTGTGAATTGAAATTAAAAAAACTAACATACATGGTTTCCATTAGTAAGTAAAATTTCGTTCAATGGGATGAAAATAATTTTTGTGAATAGTCACTTTTAAGTTTTATTAATCGCGATTAAAGGTAATTAGTGTAATTTAAGGTAAATATAATGTTAAAATAATATCAAAATACCTTTACACTTGTCCTATCCTTATTGGATGAGTCATGGCTGACCAATAAAATCCATTGGTCAACTTGGGGACCCCATGGATCCACTTGGGTAAGAAAATGACATTAATAAATTATTATTTAAAGTAAAAATTAAAATGTCACAAACATGTATTATTTTACTAAAAAAAAATTACAAGGGGTTATACATGTTATCATTTAGACTATAAAAAAATATTCTAAAGCTAAAAATATTTCCTACATCATGATAATTTTTTTATAATTTTTAGGATCTAAATAAATAAATTTATTTATGACACAATGATGATGCAACGATTACCTCATTAATGAACAATTTAAATAAAATGAAAAGGTAAGGTAAAATATATAACATAAACTTGCCTAAAACCTATTGTATGGGTATAATTAGAACCCGTATCACCTTATCATTGAAATATATCATTTTGGGACCTTTAAAATCTGAAAATCATTTCATAATAAAGTAATATTTCCTGACTTTCCAAGAGTGCCCCTCCTCCCCTATTATAAAAGGCCCCCAACTCTACCACCTTATTCACACCATCAAAGTCATTTGGATCGGCCAAACTCTATCCAAATACTCTCTCAACTTCCCTATCTTACTCCTAGATGCCTCAATTTGGGCAGAAGTCTTCCCAAGGAATCCTTTGTCTCAAATCAAAAAGAGTTACCCGATTTTAAGGTAATGTCGTCTCTTATGTTATTTTGTTTTATTTTGATTATCCAACCCCTTAATCTCTTTTTATTACATTATTTTGTAACAAAAAAAGTATATTAAATATACTGGGATGTTTTTATGAGAAGTATTTTATTTAAACGTACACACACCTTCATCTAATGGTTAAAAAACATACTGTTTCTGTGGGTGGCGAATTACTGCCTCACGAAACGATGATTGTTCAATATTCTTTTAACACCTCTCATGGTGGCTATTAATATGTCACTATATTAATATATGATATATATTATGTTTATTTTTTCTTTATCTTTCTGTATTTTTCATTTATGCCATACCTTTATGATTTCCATTATGGGTAAACGCGATAATTTCATTTTAGGAAGTGCAGACTACCGCCCCCTCAAAGTGATTGAATCGTTAATGCCATATGTGGGACGTATAAAGGATGGAGTAAATGATATTATATATGATATTATACTGTAATTATAATATACCTTTATATCATTATTATTTCATTCCATTAAATACGAAATAGAAATGAAAGTAGCGTTCATGCGTTCATACGACTTACCGTATCCATGAATGGTGCATTTCATTTCTTACCTCTAAATGCTATGTAATATTATAAATGAATGTATATACTGGATATATAAGATATTTGTTATATCTACATCATTAATATAATTCTTGATATAATGGATATTTTACCACATGAACAAATTGTAATTATAAGAAGTTAATTTCTTACTCAAGTACCAAAGATCGACAAAATGACTTTTATTAACTTAAATAATTACATAATGTTCATAACATGATAATAAGTAATATAAAAGGAATAATGAACTTGAAAAAGGTTCTTGATCAAGTAGAAATTAACTCTAGTTTATTATTCAGGAGGTTAAATAACGATGGAGTCAATTTAGACACGAGGTAAGGGACATCGTCTCAATCTCCTTTCATTGAGGCATATTTTGTTTTATACACAACTTTCATTTATACGGTGTATAAAACCATTTTACTTTTATGTTTATTCAAAAGGAATATTTTTATATGAAGCGTTTTACTAAACGAAAAAAGGAATTTTTTTTGTCGTACGTATGCAGCGACACCGACTTCTCCGCTGCCGTGACCATTATTTGAGTTTCAGATTCCTCTACAAGCCATAACTTTTTTTCAAATGAAAAATAAATACCAAGTTTTAGTTTTCTTTTATTTTGGTATTGAAAATGGTTTTATTATATCAATGTGTTGTATTGATATCTTGTGATTGAAATGTGGAAATGTTATGTTTCTTTTTTGCATTTTTTATGGGATACGATTATGGTTTAGGATATGTTTAATCCTTTTCATATAAGGAATGTATTGGACTTAATAAGTGATGGGTGGAGCCCGCTATTGCACCTCAATGCATCAGTAGTTCTCATGAGACAAACTAGTCTCTTGGCACAAGGCCTTGACAAAATATTATTTGTAGTCTTGGAACAAGGCCTTGACTATGTGGTTATGATAGTTTGGCATTATGCATTCCATCATTATAAAAGTGGTTCTTGATATAGCATGTGATTATTCTACTAGTATAATATCCATGTGAATAAGTAAATGACATTATTTCATTTTATTTTTGCCATATTATGCTGATGTTCAAGTTTAAAAGGATTTTGTTTTAGTTATACATTGCCTTAAATGTTTATGTTTTTTTATGAAAGTTTCCGCTATATTGTTATCCTTACTGAGCATCTGAGCTCACCCCTTTCAATGTTTTATTTTTCCCATGATGTGAAAAAATATTTTATGACTGACCTACAGGGATAGTCTGAAGGGGATAAGAGTGTGGACTATGGAGACTAGTTATTGTAGTTTTTCACTTTATGATGCAATGTAACATTTATGAATGCATTTACTATTTACAAGGCTACTAAACTAATCGGTCTTTCAAGACTTGATCTTTTGGGATCTTGCCAATATTACGTGATAATGCACCGACTCTGTGTAACTGGGGTCAAGGCGTTACATATACCAATAGTTATAATTAAACTGTTGGTATATATATGTACCAACGGTTGAAGAACCGTTTGTACTGGTGGGTATACCAACGGTTTTCAGGCCGTTGGTATACATTTTATTCCAGATCTTACTATACCAACGGTTTCAGAACCGTTGGAAAACCTGTATACCAACGGTTTTAGAACTATTGGCATACTCTGTCCTACTCTGTCCTATATAGCAACGGTTTTGGAACCGTTTGTATACTCTGTCCAGCATACTCTGTATACCAATGGTTCTGCAAATCGTCAGTATATATCTTATATCCCAAAAAATGGACAACCTACTATAAACAACCTCCATCCAAAATTGGATCGCCTGCGTTTAATGGCCTGCATGTAAACAACCTGCATGTAAACCCATGTTTCCAAAGATGTAAACCCCAACCTCTAAAACTATAAACCTTCACCTCTCCAATATATTTCCCAACCTATAAAACTTAAATCTTTCACCTCTCCAAGATTTAAAATTGTTTCTAAAAATATCTTTAGGTTAAATACAAAGTGTTAATAGTTTAAAGATAACCATTTAAAAAAGGCTTGGTAAATGTTGAGAAGCCAGTAGTTATAGAGATTGAAAATCCAAAGGAATTTTTGGAGATATATTAAGGAAACTTGTTGGTCAATAGAGATTTAAAATCCAAAGGAAATTTTGGAGATATATTAAATAAACTAGTTGGTTAATAGCAACTAGGAGATCATAAAATTAAATGGCCAATTTCTATCCTTTATTCATTCCACTCTAGTAGAAAAATGTTGGTTTCTCATCCTCTTACTCTAATAAAGTCTGATAATTCATAGAAGGTTCAATTTCTCCTTCTTGAATCACTGAATATTTCTCAATTTTAAAATTCCCAGCCTTCTTGGGATTTCTGTTACCAACCATTTTCCACTCCTTGAATCATCATCATATGAAGGACATTCACCTAAATCTAATAATCTGATCTGAAGGGGAACTCCATTGGAAATGGCTCTGTGGACATCACCCTCCTTCTAGGCCTCTACTTCTTCCATGTTCTGTTAACCTGCACGGTATGCCTATTTTCTCCCAAGATCCAAGCCAAAAATATCATTTCTGTAGGTCAGAGATGAAGGACCAAATTGATAACCCACTGGTCGACCTCAAGTTACACAAAACATACAGGAGGTTTCAAAACATCCAAAGTGAAGTAGTCAGAGTATCTTGAGTCTGGTGAAAGTCTTAGGACCACCGAAAGAAATGGATTGATTCTGTCTATTGTGTTCTAAACCACCAAGAGAAATGTATGCCACATAAAGGGGGACAAACATATTTCTCCCCAACGATTCCAACCATCTTCAAATCATCCCCAAATCGGGACGAATTTGGTTAATAGACTAACTATCTTTCACTGAATTTACTTTTGAAGGTTGTATAAATACAGAGAAACTATGTTTATCAAAATATGATCAAAATAGGATGATCGAAAGCATGGAACACCTTAACAAACTGAAAATTTCCTTAATATTGATTCCATAAGATTGATTCTTGAAGAATGTAAGGTCAAATTCACCTTATGAAGAGAGTTTCAATAAAACAAATATGGAAAAAATGGTTTAGTAATCACCAGAAGAAATTATCAAATGTTAAATTGAAAATACTTTTCAAGAAATAAGAAGAAAATATGGTGTTTAAGGCTCTGCAAGAAGATGAGAAAATGAAAGAAA
This sequence comes from Viscum album, assembly GCA_963277665.1. Lineage (NCBI taxonomy): Eukaryota > Viridiplantae > Streptophyta > Magnoliopsida > Santalales > Viscaceae > Viscum > Viscum album. Next base: position 1,810,530,100 of record OY728142.1, on the reverse strand, counting down.
TAAATGTGTGATTACTTTAGAAGTAAAATTAGTCTTAGATAAATGAATCAGAATATGAGATAGTTCAAGTAGTCTATGTGTGATTTTGGGTGTGTGACATCAAGATTGATTTTTTGGACCTTTGAATGTAGTACATGAATGGTGAAACCAGATCTGGGTTTTGGAATGTAGGGTGGCTTTGGTTTTGAGGAAGATAACTTGAGTACTTGTGGTTTACCCTTGTGGTTGGCTTATACAGGGATGGAAATGTTTGGGTGCCTAGCTCGTTTAATGTATATTAAAATGGGTGGTCCTTATACTTATAAATTTGATCATGAGAATAATAGGTGCTCAATGAAATGTGGGTTGATGTGGTTTTATGTGCAAATTTTCTCTTTGGGTGGAGACTATTCATGGGAGATTTGGTTTTGGTATGATGGACATGGAGGTGCCTGGTTTTCATTAAATGAGAATCGCTTAGAGTGTTGGTGTTTTACTAGTGCATGTGGTTACTAGGGGTAGGACTAGTTAGAGGGTGTAGGATGAGTTTCTTGAGTAGGGAAGAAAAATATGAGTAGGCAGATGAATGATTTCGATGTGATGATATTATCATGGGTAGGGATTCCCATATACTTTTAAATGACTTTGACATGTTCATTTAGTGATTGGCGACATATGAAATAGATTATTGTTGGTGGTATTAATCGATAAAATCATAGCATACAATTATTCAGTGACGATCATTCCAAAAACAATGATATATTCATTAGAATAGTGGGGGAGATGGCTATTTTTCTAGATACTCTACTCTCTTTTGGACAGATATGAATCATATTTGGGGTTATGATCATAGAGAGTTCAAAAAAGTGGTTGAGGTTTTTTGGGTTAGTTGATGATGATGAAACTTCTATGGTGGGGAGTGATGTATTTGTTGCCAAGATATAATCCTTGTTTTGGAAGGCACATAGGTTTGTGGAACTTGTTTTGGATTGGTTGGGGTGGCATTGTGATTGGATTGGTTGGGGTGGCATTGTGATTCTAGTGAGGAATCCATGATGTGTGCAATAAGTTTTCATAGGGTGTTCAAATAGAAAATCATTTAGGGTATATGATTGAGCCAATTGTGAACATGGGATTGAAGTGTTTTCAAACAGAAATATGAGGTGTGGGTATCTGAGGTGAGTTGTTGTGTGCGGTAGGAAACAAATGTGGTTTTGAGTTAGTAGAGGATTTGACTATTGAACTACAGTAGGGTCGGGTACAGATTCCAATTGGTGGGTTTGGGTGGTTGTGTAATGCCTTTGGTAGTGAAGGCATTAAAATGAATTGAGGTGGAAACATGCCGATGAATGGAGGTGGGTGTTCAGGGAATGAGTTAAATAAGAATAGAATGACTGAGGTTAGCACATAGTGTGGGTTCATAAGGTTTCACGATACATCTATTGTGTGGTTTTGGAAATGATAGGTGCGTTTAGAGTTTGATATGTGCCTAACCTTTTGGGGGAGTTATCTCTAAAAGGAAATTATGTATTTAGAAAGATCTGCTAAAAGGGATAAGATATGAATTCATCAATGTGTTGTGTTGTCAAAATATGGAATTTGTTTACAGAAAACATAAAATATGAAAAATGATTAAAAATTAGGAATTTGTGACCTGTTTTTCTAACCTATGAACTGCTCTAAAAGTTTTTAGAGCATGGTTGTAGGAAATCTGAAATCTGTTTAAAAAATCAAGAACATGTGAACTATTTTTATAATCATGTATATGAACCCAATTACCCAATGCAATACAGAATTCATAATTGAATTCTCAATTGAAAATATAAATAATGAATTTTGTAATGAATTCGGAATTATGAATCAATAACACATACAAAATGAATTATGTTTCATACAGAATTCTGAATGTGTTGCATACAGAATTCTGAATTATATATAACACATATATAAAATGACATACAAGGGGTTGGGGGTGTCCCGTGGGGTGGGGGTGTCCCGGGGGGTGGGGGTCTCCAGGGGTGAGGGGCTGTCCACGGGGGTGGGGGTGTTCAGGGGTGAGGGGTTGTCCACGGGAGCGGGGGTGTCTAGGGGGTGGGTTATACAGAATTAATAATACATACAAAATTTTATTTTTTATAACGCATACATGATTGAATTTAAAAATTAGAAACTAATAACCCCAAAATAAAGTATCAATAGAATCTAAATACATTTGGTCGTTTTTCCATATACTAGTTGTTTTTACTTAAAATGATTTCCATTTTAAAAAAATGACATACACATAGTGTGATACTGGCCACACCATTCATCGGATTAAGGCGAGTTTGACTCATACATATCACAAATGACTCATGGATTGTTGTCATAAATTATCAACAAAATCTGAATGTGTTTGGTTGGTTTTCTGTATGCCAGTTGTTGTTTTCACTTAAAATGATTTCCATTTCAAATAAAGGTGAGACACATTGATTGGTGTCAGCCACATCTCACCTTGTATTGAGGCGGGTTTGACTCGTACACGTCACATATGACCCATGGATCGTTGTGCTAAAGCATCAACACAATCTGAATGCATTTGGTCGGTTTTCCGTATGACAATTGTTTTTACTTAAAATGATGTCCATTTTAAACAAAAGAGATACAGTTAGAGTGATACCGGCCACAACGCACCTCGGATTGAGGTGAGTTTAACTAATACCCGACAAATATGATCCATGGATCGTTTTCCTAAAGTTTCAACAGAATATGAATGCACTTGGTCAGTTTTTTGTATGTTATTTTTTTCACATAAAATAATGTTTATTTTAACAAAAAAAACACTTTGAGTGGTGTTGGCCGCAACACACCTCGAATTGATGCGGGGTTTACTATTACACACCATATATGACCCATAGATCATTGTCCTAAATTTTTAACAGAATCTGAATGCATTTGGTTGGTTTTCCGTAAGTCAATTTTTGTTTTCACTTAAAATAATGTCCATTTTAAACAAAAGAGAGACACTTTGAGTGGTGCATGCCACACCGTGCCTCAGATTGGGGCAGTTTTGACTCGTACACATCACATATGACCCATGGATTATTTTCCTAATGTTTCAATATAATCCAAATGTGTGTTATCATTTTTCAGCATTTTAGTTATTGTTTTCACTTAAAATGATGTCCATTTAAAAAAGAGAGAGACCCTTTCAGTGGAATAGGACACACCACACCTCTGATTGAGGTGGTGTTGACTCATACATGTCACAAATGACCCTGGATAGTTTTCCTAAAGTATCAACACAATTCGAATGCGTTTGGTTGGCTTTTCGTATGCCAGGTGTTGTTTTCACTGAAAATCTTGTCCATGTCAAATAAAAGTGAGAGAGTTTGACTGGTGTCAGCTACACCAACCCTAATATTGAGGTGGGGTTGACTTGTACAAGTCACATATGAACCATGGATCATTGTCCTAAAGTTTCAACAAAATACGAATTTCTTTGGTTGGTTTTCCGTATGTATGTTGTTGTATTCACTTGAAATGATGTTCTTTTGAAACAAAAGAGAGACACTTAGAGTGGTGTCAGCCACACCACACCTAGGATTGAGGAGGGATTGACTCTTACACGTCCCAAAAGACCCATAGAACGTTTTACTAAAGTATAAACACAATCCAAATGTGTTTGGTTGGTTTTCCGTATCCCAGTTGTTTTTACTTAAAAGAGTATCCATTTTAAAAAAAAAGAAATACACTTTGAGTGGTACCGGCGACACTGTGCCTCAGATTGAGGCGAGTTTGACTCGTACACGTCACAAATGACCCATGGATCATTTTGTTGAAATATAAACACAATTAGAATGTGTTTGGTCTGTTTTCCATATGCCAGTTGTTATTTTCAATTAAAATGTTGTCCATTTCAAATAAAAGTGAAAAACTTTGAGTGGTACCAGCCACATCGTGAAATGGATTGAGGCAGGGTAGAATTTTGCAAATCAAAAATGACTCATGGATTGTTGTGATAAATTATCAACACAATCTGAATCCGTTTGGTCAGTTTTCCATATGTCAGTTGTTGTTTTCATTTAAAATGTTCTCCATTTCAAATAAAAGTGAGACACTATGAGTGGTACCGGCCACACTGTGCCTCATATTGAGGTGGGGATGACACGTACACTTCACAAATGACTCATGGATCATTGTACTAAATTATCAACACAATCTGAATCTATTTGGTTAGTTTTTCGTATGTTAGTTGTTGTTTTCATTTAAAATGTTGTCCATTTCAAATAAAAGTGACACAATTTGAGTGGTACAGGCAACACTGTGTTTCGAATTGAGGCGGGGTTGACTCTTACACGTCACAAATGACTCATGGATTGTTATGCTAAAGTATCAACACAATCTGATCCGTTTGATCAGTATTATATATGTAAGTTTTTGTTTTGATATAAAATGTAGTCCATTTAAAATAAAAGTGAGACACTTTGAGTGGTACCGACCACACTGTGCCTCGGTTTGACCACAACGTGGCCACGGCGTGGCCTCAGAGTGACCGCGGCATTACCGCGGCATGACTGCGGCATGACCGCAGCGTTACTGCGGCTTGATGGCCTGGTCCGACGACTTTCGCGGGGAAGCATTTTCCGGCCAGGAGCGAAGGGATCGGGAGGAGGTGGGGCAGCATTCTAGTCTTCCCCTCCCTCCCCATTAAATATGGGTGAATAATGCATATAAAACTCTATCTAGGTATCATACATAGAATTCTGATAGGACATCGAACCACTGTGGGGTGTCGTACTGGAGCAGGGCCAAATCACGGTGTGACCGCGGCATGACCGCGGTGTGACCGCGGAAAGTTGTCCCGGTCCAGCGACATCTACAGGGTATCATCTTCCATCCAGGAGCGAAGGGAGTGGGAGGAAGTGGGGAAACATTCTGGTCGTCGCCACCCTTCCCATTAACTATGGATGGGTAATGTATATAAAACTCTATCTAGGTATCATACATCGAATTCTGACAAGACTGCGAACCGCCACGAGGTCCCTACCTAGAGTCGGGCCAAATCACTGTGTGACCACGAAATGACCACGATGTGACCGCAGCGTGACCGTGGCATGATCGCGGTGTGACCACGGCATGACTGCGGCGTGAACGCAGCGTGTTGTCCCGATCCAGCGACATATATGGGGCAGCATCTTCCAGCCTGGAGAGAAGGGATAAGGAGGAAGCGGGGGAATATTCCGGTTTTCACCTCCCTCCCCATTAACTATGGGTGGGTAATGTATCTAAAACTCTATCTAGTTATGATACCTCAAATTTCGAGAAGACTGTGAACCGCCACGGTTTGTCATTCTAAAGCAGGGCCAAATCAAGACGTGACCATGGCGTGACCGCGGTGTGATCGTGGTGTGACCGCGGCGTGACCGCGGCGTGTTGGCCCGATCTAGCGACATCTGTGGGGTATAATCTTCTATCTAGAACTGAGGGGAGCGGGAGGAAGTGGGGCAACATTCCAGTCATCGCCTCTCTCCCCATTAACTATGGGTGGGTAATGTATCTAAAACTCTATCTATGTTTCATACAACGAATTAAAAAAAGACTGTGAACCACCACGGGGTGTCATCCTGGAGTAGGGGCACATCACAGCATGACCATGGCATGACTGCGGCGTGACCGCGGTGTGACCGCAGCGTGACCGCGACGTGATTGCAGCGTGACTGCGGCGTGATAGCGGCGTGACCACGGCGTGATAGCAACATGTTGGCCCGGTCCAGCAACATCTGCGGGGCAACATCTTCTGGCCCGGATTCCAAATAAATCCTATGTAGTTGTCCTTCACATTATAGAAACCAATCTTATGTTTTAAAAAATAGACTCTTGATTTAGGATTGTGGTAAGATAAAGATATAAATTTTACATTCGTTGTTTTTAAAAGTGGTTTTATTATAAAAACGTGACTTTATTTATCAAATGAAACAATTATATTAAAGAAAACTTATTCAAGATTTTCAATTCAATCTAATTAATCAGAATTAAGAAAGAAGATAAATTAAATATAACACATTCTTAAATTAAAGAGTCTACCAGAGGGACTCTTCCTCAAGGTGAAACCAATCCATCCACTTCAGCTCTTGGAGCATTCTATCTAAAAGCTGCTGCTCCCCCACTGGGTATATGCACCTTCACACACATGCAAGGACACCAATCCCCTATGCACACACCCACATGGCCATGAGCATGTGCAAGGTGATCCTTACACATATTCTTGTATGCATATACCAATATCCACTCACTAGCATATGTATTTTTATATATATACATGGGCACACCTAGCCCTATACGTTTATCATCATTGCCATGGTTTACTATACACGTAACGGGGGAACCCAAATACATATACTTACTTACATATGCACACGCAGGTGAGTAACCCTTGACATGGTGACTCGAAACCAATGAGAAGGGATCTACGCACTACACAAAGGATATTAAGAACCTTAAAACACATAAAGGACCCTACAGAACCAGTGAAAAATCAACCAAAAGCATTAAATCCTTACCTTGATTAGCAGCGAAGAACAAAAACCACCCAAACCGACACAAAACGATCCAACGCCCTACCAAAAAAATAATATGGAGTCAAAAACATTGAAATCCCCAAAATATATGAGTTGTGAGACAAGTAGTAATCATAGAATCTTACCTCGAATCAAAGATGGCGGACTAAAACAATCTGAACCCCTTCTGGCCTCCTTCATAGAATATAACTACTCCATGTCCATAAAAACCAGTAAAAGACCTAAGTTCCCAATGCGATAAAGAAAATAAAATAAAAACTAAACTAAATCATACCTGCCTCCTGTGACTATACATGTCATAACCCAATATATAATAAACACAATTCCACATGGGTCAAATCATGTTCCTACAAGCAAGGAGGAAACAAATCCATGTTTCAAAATGATACTATCAAAAAGTACATTCCTGTTAATTAACAATTAATCTTCCTATAAATGGTATATAATTAGTTTGGCACAATTTTTAGATACTTTTGGTTTTGTTCAATACATGTTTGTTTTGGAAATTTCTATTACATTTAGTTTGTCTGGTTTTTGTTTATATTATCATGGACAATTTCATTCATTTTGGTTCTAGTCGATCATTGAATTGTTTCTATAAATTTCGTATGATCCAGTAATGGTTTATTCATGGGGTGTCACATAATGATCATTGACCACAATATCCCTCCACCTACACCCCAATTATTTTACTTTGTCCAACCAATGGGGTATTGAATAACCATGTGGGTAATTTCCAATTTATCACACTCCACAAGAATCATCCACCATTTCCTCTTTTATTTAATTATTTATTTAAGAAAGGTGATGGGTCTTGCAACTTTGTTAGAGTGTTATCGAAAATAATCTCTCTACCTGTTCGTACTATGTCACATCACCAATGAAGGGACTTGTGGTGATTCTTGATCATTATCATGTAAAACCCTTTTTCTTTTCCATGGAGTCGTTCATTGTGACATAGATTCAAATGGTCGTGTTTAAAACATTTTTTTGATGAATGTGGCATGCCAACTGGATCTTGTGTGATAAGGTAGACCTGTTGCTTGGGCTTCCATGGTGTCTTGCGAACTGCATGGGCACATCTTTGATTAATAAGCATGGCTATTCTTGGTTAGGTAAAGCTACTTAGATTTTTCCGACCAGCTACACGTTATCCATATTTATGAACTAGTATGGGTTTCCTAGTATATCATATACCACCAGTCTAATATTCTAACAAAACTGATTATCCATTGATTCCTTGGAACCAACTCATTCCATTTTTTCCACAATGATGTTGGAATTAGCCTATGGGATGTCTATTGAATAGGCAGGATACCCCCCTTGGGGAAATGTGAGACAAATTTCTTCCTATCATGGATGTCTGGGATAACCCCTCATAGACTCTAGTTTTGGTGAGGGATATGCTCAATATCATGAAAGAAAAGTTATGAAATTAAATTTCAATATGATCTCCCATCTCTTTTATAGATTGGATCAATATTTTTATTCTATCATAGTAGGGCTTGGTCGAACGTTATACGCCCTCACTGGTTCCCTTCCCAAAAGGTCAATAATAGTGTCAGTTCATATTTGGAAATCATAGAAGTAGGATAATACACCACATGGGGTTATTGGGTGAGGTTGTAAATATATATAATCCATTGGATTGATGGTTTCATGGAAAGATTTCTGAATTTGTGGTTTTTCTAGTAGGGGATTCCCATTCAGGAATCCTAGTTGGCACTTTGGTAATGGCAGCTTGAGTGGTAGAGATTCGGCCTCTTAATATAGTCATATGGACCTTTATTGGCCTCTGTCATCTCTTGAGCCATAATCAATAGTAAAATATTCCTTATAGACTCAGTGGTCCTTTACAGTTTTTATTTGGATAGATTGGGGATCACCTCCATTGATACAGTTATCACAACACCACCGTAATCCTTGGTGCCTTATTTCACACTAGGCTACTATACATCTCTTGATTTGAGTACACACCATTAGGCCCTGATGAGGTTGTTAATATGGTGAGATGATCTGACCGTTTCTATTTCAAACATTATCTTTCACTGACTGGGCCAATATTTGAAAATGTAGATGACTCTTTTATTGAAAGGGCATGCAAGTTATCACTTCAAGATGGGGTTCTAATCAATTCAGATTCATTACATTTGGTTCATATCAGTTTGTTTTAGTTCAATTTATTTCATTTTTGTTGCAATTATATAGGTCCTAATTCATTATATTTGGTCCAATTTGATACATCAATTGTGGGTTTGTATGGTGCCACTTTATTTAGTTCACCTCATTTTGGGTTTACTCTTCATAATCTTATTTGGTTTGGTTTCTTGTGGTTTGTCTTGGTTTGTTATGTTTGATGTCATCTTAATTGAGGCAGGTCACTGATTATGTATGATTTGTTTTGATACAACATGATATGATTTGTTTTAGATCTGTTTAGTTTTAATTTATTTGTTCGGTATACGTGAATTTAATTTGTTATAGATTCATTTAGGAATATTCAATTTTACTCTTTATAGGTTAATACCATTTTTGTTAATGGTGTGCGCCTTAGTGCGCCTTGGTGCGATGCGCAGCGAGGAGCACCTAGTGCGCCTCACCCCCGGTGAGGTGGGGAAACCTCATAGAGGTGCGCCAATGGCGCATGCCTTGCACGCCATCCCAAGAAGTACTACATCAAAAGGAGAAATAAAGGTGCACATGGCTGCCGAAATCGGGGGGAAAGTAGGGAAATCGTGGGATGATAAATTCCTCAATATTGAAAACATAATCCATACCTATGAAATAATAATTCTACAGAAATCGAGGGGAATGGAGGAAAGAAAACGTCGGAACGGGATGGAAAGAGTCGAGGGCGAGTCGCGATCGGATTAAAATCAAGGGGCGACAGAAATCGAGGGAGAGTCGCGATCGGGGTGCAGTGAAGCCGTGAGGTGATCACAAAAATCATGGAAATCGTGGCTATATGAAATCAAGGGTGCAGTGCAGGCAATTTTGTGGTGCATTGGAGTGCAGGTGATCGCGGGGTGTAGTGTGGCTATTAGAAATCACAGGGCATTTTATCCAATGTGAGCTAGTATAGTGTTAAATATAACATAACATTTAATTTGTATTATTTTAATTGGATTTAATCCTTTTTTTTAATTTAAAATATTCTTGAAAACTGTAGTTATTTATTTATTTGTGAATGTGCCTTAGTTTTTCCTCGCGCCGCACCTTGCGCCACATCCCTAAGAAACCTTTGCTCCTTATTGCGTCGCGCGCCTTTGACAACACTGGTTAATATAATTCATATTATTTTGATTTTCCTACTTATATTATGTTTTATTTCATTCAATTCCGTTTGAATGAGTTTATGTTGGTTTCATTTAAATAGGTTTGTTTCATACTCAAGAATGTGTGGCATTGAATCAGTTATTGAGAATCTAGAATGGGTAACCCATACATTAGACATCCATGAACCATCAAATAAACAGAAGAGAAAAAGATAAATAACCCAAATGAGATTAGTATAATTAACATCAATTCAAAATTAAAAACTGAATCATAAAAATAAGATTCAATGAAATTAGAATCAAACATACACTAGGCTGTGTTAGAAAAATATAATAGCACATACCAAAAACGAATGAAAAAATCAATTACACCCATATATCCATTATACAATATCATGTTTCTCAGCATATCTCTACTCACCAATAAATAAACAAACATGAGATGATTATACCTAAGGATGAATCTTGAACATATAACATGATATGAGCTACAAACACAAAAAAAAAGATATGACTGATGTAAAGTAGTCGTATTCATGCAATTCATACCTAATATAGAGTTTTCATAGACACATAAATCACTACAAGAACCAAATTAAATTGGGCCAAACAAAGAGAGGAGAATAAACCACCCACAAATGTGGAATATGAAGCAAGACTATCAACACCACATTGACTTCGGGGACGGATGCCAGAACATGCCCCATGAGATCTTAGAGAACCATGTTACCCACTAGAAATAAGGATCAAAGTTATAATGAGGAAACCAAAAAACCCCTAGGGTTCAACCAAATGAAACTGGGAAACCGGAAAGATGAAAACTCTATGAAATAGAATAATTAAAGAAGATGAATTCTTACCTGGAAGTACTGATCTAGAACCCTCAAGAAATTTGGGAGGAATGGCTGAGGAGAGGGATTCGAGAGAGGGGGAGTACGCTCGGGGTGTTTGGCCATGGTGGGTCTGACGCGCGATTGGAGAGGCGGACATGGGACGTAGTCAGAGGGGGTAACGTCACCATAGGAGAGGGATCCAGAAGACGAAAGGGGATGGGGACTTCATTGTTGGAGAGGGATCCGAGAGGGGAGGGTTGAACGTTGTTGGAGGAGAGGGAGCCAAAAGGGGTTGGGGGTCGGGAGGTAGAGGCAAAGGTCGTGAGGTCAAGGAGGTTGAGGTTGGGAAAGGGAAGAGAGGGTCGGGAGGCCGAGGTTGGGGAGGGTTCGTGCGGGGGTAAAAAATTGAAAGGGATCCCGATAAAAATCAGAAATCGGTAATGTATACCGATAGTTTTAGCAAAACCGTAGGAATAAACTACAATTTACCAATGGTTCTTATAAACAGTAGGCATTCTTGCATTGGTATAAACCCATTTTCCACTAGTGTGAGTTCACTAATAATTATAAGGTGAGTGGTGTGATGGGATCTGGTCCCAATGTGTGTTTCATGTGTTATTCTATGTTACACACCTAGAGAGAAAGAATTATCGTGTGTCTGAATGTTCCCTTGAATGAGAAGTCTTGGGTTTTAGTATTAGGACCCTTCTTCAAGTATTATTGGGTTGAAACAATAGACATTGTTGGGGGTTATCAATCTTGTGTTGATGATAAACCATGAGAGGGAAGTGTTTTGATGTGATGAGTGATGTGGATGATGTAATTCCATAAAGTAAAAAGGTATGGGTCATGGATTATTGATTCATGAACATGTTCTATTCCTATGGGTCTTGGGTCGTGGTTTAGATAATTACTTACCTAGATTCCTTGGTTGTGGGATGGGATGTGGCAGATTATTGATGTGTGATCTCATTCAAGTGATGAGCGATTGGTTAGGAATTGACGATTCCATAGCCTACATAGTTTGGTAGGGGTTTGGATTCATCACAACCCCTTACCCTAGATCATCAAGTATAGGTTCCAATTATTTTATGAGGTTAATTATTCCTTTAAGCATGAAGCCGATGTACATGACGGTTCATGTGCTATGGTGGATTTGTTGGTATATGATGTGTTGAATTTTTTCATTGTATGTTTACATTTTGTTATGTTTCTGGGTGGGTGAGTTTCATCGACCCAATTGTACCTTATTATATGTATGGAATGCACAACCACTTGATCACAATATCACTCTAGTATTTTCAAAGAATTTGGTATTCCTACTAGGTCATTAAACTCATTCAGTAGTTTTGTACATGGAAGGATTTTTGATGTGCATGGTTAAACCTTTTTGTTTCCACTCAAGAACATGGGTATCACATGGAGCTATACACAAGGTTCAGTTAGTAGGTTGTAGAGGCCATGGACTTGGTAGGATGATTATGTGAGTTGGGCCTGAGGCAACATTACATTTCAATTATTATTTAGCAAATGAATTGAAAACTATTACAGTTTATTTATATATTATTCCATGTTATCTATTGATACTTTGTTTTATAATATTTCACCATATAGACTATTTTATTGGTGTTAATTATGGATTTTGGTGGCCTATTTTGATACTAGTTTTATGTGTAATGGTATTTAAGATGTCTGATATATAATTGGATGAGACATAAATTTTATTAGATTTTATTGATGACCCATGGTATTATTTTGTTGGAATAGTATCCCCATGACTATAATAGGCCCTTACCACTAGTTGGAAGTCTCTAGTGTATGTGAATATGTGCTTGGGGTCATATAGCAATATTTTATCAGGAAATGTTCAAGAGATATGTTCCAAGACATTGAATAATGATATCATCGATTCTTTTTTTATGGGGTAGAGTAGTTATAGTTAGAGATATTTTGTAAAGAATTAGGAGGCCGATTGAGTGTGTGCCAAGAAAATAGGACATTAGTTGAAACTCAAGATTATAGGGGATGTTCGGTTTTCGGACATGGGACACTATGATATGTGAGGTTTTTGTTTGTATTTGGAATACTTAGGTGGGATGGTTGATATTGGGATGATTTATAGGGAATATATGGGAGTCAATTATTTCATTCTTGGGTTAAGGTACACACACTTATGGGTGGTGCTATTTGACATAACGCCCTAATGGAATCCATTATTTATTAAAGAAGCATAAAATATAATCAAATTATATTATATTCCATTATACAGGTTTAGTAGATTAATATGGATAATAGGAGATTTTGTTTATTCATTGGGATGTTTTTGTTTGAATCTATACTGAAATAGATTTTGGATGTGTGTTTTTTGAGAAAAAACCATTCTGAAGAAGAAAAACTTTTTTTGAAAGTGAAAATGCTAGAGTGGAATTAGGTGTACATTAATGGATTTATATATTGGTTTTAATAAAAATGGATTATGGGGAAATATATTTTGAAATGGATGTGATTTTTGGTTTTTTAAAAAGTAAGGAAATGGGTTTCTAAAAGAAATTACAAATGGTTTTTTTAAAATGGTTTTATTTTTATAGAAAGTGTCTAGCAAGGCTATAGATTTAGGTGATATTTATTTTGGTGAAAACCCTTGTGTTATAAGTGGTATTTTGAAAACTCGATTGAGTTTTGGCACAAAAAAATAATTATAATGAGTTTTATAACTAAGAAACTGGTACCTATGTAAACCTTGACTTCTTAGTTTATTGGTCTGTCTAAGAGTGACCTGGAAACATGAATTTATTACTCCGATTGTATTCCATGTTTTCTTATAAGCCTCTCTATGTGATTGGATGGTATGTATATGTTTTGGTCCATTTATGTAAAATATAATTGGTGCATGTGTAGGATAGTTTTGATTGGGTCTCTATAATGGATTAATATAATCTTGAGTGTTTGGATTTTCAATTTGGCAGGTTTTCTAGAGTTGTTTTGTGGTATAATATTTCAATGATATTGTGAGATAAATATTTTATGATGGTGGTATTGAGTAATTGAATGTGGGAAGGTGGGTTCAGAGGTTGTACAAGTTGATATGTGTTTTGGTGATTCCTGGGGTTGAACTATTAGAGTTGTGTTTTCTTTGTGTGATTCCTATGGTGGGGAGAAACAATTTTTGGAATTGTCCATTGGTAAACATTATTATGATAGTAAGAACTAAACATATTAAAATTAATTGGTTATTGAAACTTAAAAATTAGGATTAACCTGTTCTATTAAAGACCATCATGTTGATTAGTAGTCATAATTTTTTTTGGTGCTCAAGCATAAGGAATTTCATCATGCACAATCATTAAGTGTGGTAATCAATGGGACTTGGATGATTGATATTGAGTTTTTGGTATAGTGAGGAAATACAAAGTATAATCCTACAATGGGGAGCATGAAATTGGTCATGGTTTTATCTCACTTATGTAGGAATGATTGTTGTTGTAATAAAACCGATAGGTTGATGGTTGACAGTTGGTTACAAATGAGAAGAAGGAACCAATTATTGGGTTCAAGTATGGTATCAGTTAACATCAGTGTGTTGGAAATAGTCATGATATGGTGGTGGTGTGATTTGAGATTGATTCAGATTAGTGGAGTGGTTGTGCTTGTGTTTAGATCATAATGATTGAATGGGTTTGTTCAAGATTCCAATATAGTGTGGAATCAAGTCAGGTAATCCCCTCAATGTAGAAATTTGAGGATTTAATGATTCATTAGGGTGTTTGGCCATCAAGGATGGGTGATGTATGGAAGTGGTGGTGTGTCAATAGTTAGGGAAAAATGTTTGGGGATGAATGTTTGGGATAAAAAATGACTAAAAAAATAACCAACTAGTACAATTACATGAAATTAGATGTGGTGAGTTTGAAACCGCATCAAGATAATCATATAGGATGTGGTGGAGGCCGTTTAAAGATCAAACTGGGTTTTTTTAAAAAGTATTTTGTGTGTTTTAGAGTAGTGATTGGAATTGTGCAGTAAAATATTTTATGGAATTCAAAGACAGATCTCAGGAAGTTTAAAAGAAATTTTAAATTTTTCTACTTCGGGATTGTAATCAGATTATTACTATGGATTCTCAAAGATTATAAGGATTGTTATGGGGTTTTTGAAATGAACTGTATTTTTGTGGGCTACAAATTACTTTGGAAATTTTAATTTTTGATTTTTTAGGTGTCAATTTTTGAGAACCCAGACTCAGATTGTAATTTTTTGTGTTTTATTTCCTTAAAGCGTGTTTTTATATGTGATTTACGGCCCTATGTAGACCACAAGGATCTAGAAGAGTGTAAATGCGATGGACGAGTGGTCGTGCTATGAAAAATTATAGAAATATGCCATTTATGGTGTGATGTGTTGTGGTCTTGTCATGAATGACACTTGTGTGGGTTTTTGGACTCCCATGTGTCAATTGACACCACGACTAAGGGCTCTAGATAGGGAATATTACCATTTTAGGGTGAGTTGAGACCCTTACACAACATTCATATAATGAAGCATGCTGGAAAATATCTTTATTTTAGGTATTTTTACTAGGATTTTATTTTTGGATCCCCTTTGGATTCTATTAATTTATTCTCATTCAACATAGACGGAGATCCATCTTTGTCTCTCATCTTTCCGATTCTCTGGTGTTCATTGATTTGGTTTATTCAGACATGGTTTTTCATGCAGATTCATGGTAAGATCCTTCCCTTTCTCCCCCATTAAATTTTCTCTAATTTTGGATCACTGGATAGGTATTTAGAAGAATTATTTTACTATTCCATGGGGAAATCATCACTCTTGATGGAATTTCATATGGGGTATGTAGTGATTGTATCAGGATGGTGTGTTCAAGAATTGATTCCACATTTGTCCTGTGATATTTAGTCATATGGATTTATTTGGGTTTTATTCTATTTTGGTTATTATTTTAATTTGATTTATAAATCTAATTCAGTGTTTTTTTATTTGGGTTAGGTGTGTATTAGGAGTGGTCTGCACCTCATTTCTTATGTATTCATCATCGTGACATTTCTATTTGAGTTTGATATTGATTATCCTAAATTCGTTTTTTCATTTATTTTTATAGATTATTATTTTTTTGATTTAATAGGATCTCATATACACCGATGTCGTTGGTATGAGCTTGGGACAAATTTATATTCATTGGTTGAGGTCAGTATCCTTTACATTACTTCATATCTATGCCACTTGGTGATTTTATGTTCTTATGTGAGAATTATATTATATTATTTTTTGATTTCAGGAATTATGAGATCAATTTCCCATAAGGTTGGGATAATATCAGATCACTATAATAATCAACATGGACCACATGGTTTACTAAATGGTTTGATGGTGGTAATTGGCCAAATGAGTGTAGACCACCCTCCTCTTGGATTAATTGTGTGCGTGTGTTAGATTTTGAAAAGTGAAATCATATCAATTTTAAAAATGTGATTCTAAAAAATACATTAGTTTAAATGGGGTATAAAAAAATATGTGATTTGATAAATGGGGTTTCAAATGGTATTTCAAAATAAAAAGGGGTTTTATGTGGAATTTTTGATAGTATTTTTTCTAAGAAACAAGCATGGGTAAGACAAATTGTGGTTCCTTTTATAACAGTTTGAAAGTATAATTTTGATTTGGGTATGAAAGGAAAGCCAAAATGGGATAGTTAAAAAGTTTTTGGGTTTGTTTGACCTCATTTGGGTTATTCCCTATGTTCTAAAGCACGTATGACTTGTATGTGATATTTTTTGTGATTTTCTTATATGTTCATTGATACAAGATGATTTTTTTTATATTTGTCATATGATAACTATTATTTTTTTGTCAAAGTGAGAGGTTAATAAATATGGATGCGATGGAACAATTAGATTGTAGATATGGGTATGCGTATGTGTTTGAGATGTGGGATTAGGTTTTGAGATTTTATTACCTTGGTAATGACCAAGAGACATGTGTGATGAGGTAATGAACCTACATGTGTTTCATGTGTTATTCTTGGTGAAAAAACCCATAGGAAGAGAGGGATCTAGAGGATGAAACATTTCTTGTGTGTGAACTATAGGGTATTGGTGACCTTACCTTAGGTAGGCTTGGTTTGTGTTAGGTCCAAAAGAGGGCTCGATAACTTTAGAGAGAGGGCTAATTGGGATATGGATATTATTTTGAAACTTCTTACTAACCCACTAGATCTTGAACTATTTGTTACAAGGGCTAATTTTTATGCTCCTTAATGTTAGCTTGGATCATTTACATTCCAATTTTATCTGATGGAAATGCACTAAATGTAAAGAAATAAAGAAATCACAAGGATACATAAATTTTTACTTGGTTCACCCTCACTAGGCTAAATCCTAGGAGAATACAATGAGAATTTTCTATTTGTTACAAATTAATTAATGATTTCTTCTAGTAATGATTTTTTGGAAAGATTACATCTATTTCTAGGATCACTACATTTATGAGATTTAGGGTCTTCTCACTACATTTCCAATGGTCACTCTCATTGTCTCTTTATTGGACTCACAGCTGGTGGAATAGATCACCATTATACTCTTCCTTTTCACACTTCTCTTTGAAGGGATCCATGCATAGTTTATCAACTTGTAGTCCCTTTATTATCTCTAATAAATACATCCACCATTGTATGTAGATTCTTGGTTTAAGTCTTAGTTTCATACATTTATGAATACCACATTACCATAGATGCACTGGGAAACATTGAACATTTCATGCATCCTTAGAGTGACTTGTGAACTACTTTTATAAAGGCATGAAAGCATATCCCTTTTCATGGAAAACCCAAATAGTTTACTAATCAATACTTTCATGACACATCTTTTTTGTATCCAGCTCATTATTAGAGTGAAACTCCCTTCTAACACGCAAACTTTTATAAAACTCTCCACTTCCACGATCCCACTACTTGTGCCACTAGATATCTGATTTTATCTAAGTGTTTTTATTTAAATTGAATGAGGTTGGTTTCCACCTATATATAAAAATCCTAAAAACTTATGTGCAAGGTGACTAATAAATCCCTAAATGCCCAATTATCACATTTGTGCAGCTTCACAATTCTTGGGAATCCATAACTTGCGCTCTATTATTTCCTTTTCCATATTTTGATGTAGAGATCTTGAAAAATTAATGAAACCCAAATTTTCAAATCTTTGAGTACCAACTTCGGTTCAACCATTTCTTTTTCTTGAAACAATGTCAAAAAAATTTGTCAACAAAGTGTGTCAACAATATCATTATAACTATATAATAGTCAATGGAGATCCTCCTTCTCAACAAAAAAAAAATCCAAAAAAATGCTTCAATGATTCTATGAGGGAATTTTCCCAACAGGTTTAGATAATTGAACTTTATAGGGGTGATTAATCAAAGGTCAAGGGTTACCTATGATAGGTATGGGTAAGTATGTGATATAATACATAGATGATAGACCATCCTCGGGTGAAAAAGGATGGGTTAAGGCTTATGTACACCTATATTTTTCCATGTATATTTGGGTAGTCGGATGATGTTTATATAACACCTTACCTTGAATATTTGGGAATGGTCAAAAACTCAATGAATGCTTCACATGTGAACTCTCTCTTGTGAGAATCGATGGGTCCTCACTTGTTAAAATACTATATCACATATTTGTTTAGGGTTCAGGATTTTTTAGGATGCCCTACCCTACATCTTCTGGTATGGGTTTGTGTTATGATACGAGGGGATTTCTTCCTTCTAGAATAGGGTTGATGTATGTTGGATCAGGGGTCATGGTTTCCTAGTTAGCATATGAAGAAATTAGTTTTGTGATTGTATGTGCATTGTGTGATTTATTTCTTGGTGGGTGTTTTGTATGAACATGAATTCACTTTATCCCTTATATATTATGCATATCCCCTTGATTAGAAAACCACTAATTATTTTCAAGGAATTAGAGATTACTACTGAGTTTCTGGACTTACCCCTAACCCACAAACATGAAATGGGTTTCAATGTATGTGGTTATACCTTCATGTTTTCTCTATAAGACATTGGTATCGCTTGAATCTAGGCATGGGGTTCTATAAGGAGGTTATTGTGTGTAAAAAACCACAATTTTATCAATGAAAATTCCCATATTATAATTATATCATATAGTATAAACCTCATAAATTAAAATACATAACAAAATACTAACTTTTTAAATGAACAATGGATGAAATAATAGGTACTTACATAAGTGAAGGAACCTATACCAATGAAATAGAAACTTGACCTTTGGAATAGTAATGTAACCCTTATGAATAGTAAAATAGACAATAGAATAGTAACCACATGTATGAAGGTAGAAATAAAACATAGTCATCTCATAAATAAATAGTATTATATAACTATATCATAGTGTAAATTAATAAATGTTTTAGAAATTATTAATTAAGAATTGATATTTTTATAAAACATAAATATTTACTTTAAAACATATTATTAAATTAATTATATAAATATAAATTTTTTTCATTAATTTTTATCAAAAATTAATGAATTGTTATCTTCTGGTTATAATATCATTTTATTTGACCTGGATTAGTTTTTCAAAGTGCTATAGAATCAGTTATAATAATCAAATTTGTATTTTCCAAATAAACAATGATTTTCATTAAAAAAATATCATATTTAGAAAATTATTTTCATAAAATATATTCCATTTTTTAATTTTACATGTCAATAGTCCTTTATGGTTAAATTTTGGGATATTTATAAAGTAGTTGATTTTTTTGGTGAATAGTGAAATATGATAATTTAAATTAAAAAAATAAATGAATTTGTGAGTCATTCTTGAGTAATGGAAGATGTAAGTGACCATTTGTTAGAAATAAAATGCACTAATTTCTGTATTGAGTTACAATAATCCACAAAATTAATTTTTTTGAGACAAATAATAATCTAATTGATCAAATTATGTGAAAACACCCCTCTCCTCCAGGATAAATACCACCCCTCGCCACCTCTTCTCCTCACACCTCTCAATATTTTTTACATGTCCAAATTCTACTAAAATGCCTTACTAAGAACACAGCCCATGCCATAGAGCCTTTGGTATTAATAAAAGATCAAAAATATTCCCCCAAAGGAGGTTCTAAAAAACAAGGATTAAATAGGTAAAATCCTTTTTCTTTTCTTTTAATTTCTTTTCAAGTTAATTTCTTTTCTTATTCTCACCTAACCTACCATTTCCAAATTCTATGATAAATCCAATACCATAAATATAATGAAATTTTAATATGATAATAGAATATTCCATCATCATTTCATTCCCCTCCAATATTTTTTCTAAAAATTTAAACATAATCCGTGATGTGTTATGTTATCATATTCAAGGATGATGAAGATTTAAATTTCTATTACCTACATCAAGAAAGATAAAAAATAAAAGTTTAAAAAGAAATTAATATATCTATTATATCCTATTTAATTTAATATAACAATTTTTTATGAATAATATTAATTATTAAAACAATGCATGTTTGTGATGATCAAAAAACTGCCAAAATAATCTAAACGATCATCATTAACTAATTATATAATGATTCATACTCATACCATATAAACAAAAAATTTATAAGATAATTTAATCTTTTTGATGTTTTTTAATGACAGATAACTTCAATTATGGAGAACCATTATCATTTTACAGGATTTTCTATATATGTATACAAGTAAGCATTCATGAAAAAAAGAAACAAACACTCCCAAATGATGAAATTTTTCTTATAACACATTATAAAAGCCATGAATGAACTAAATAAAATTATGAAAAATAAAATATATGTATAAAATTTTATGAATTAAATAATTAAATGATTTAAATTGATTATCCATGACATTAATATCAATTGTAGAACACTTTTATATATAATGTAAGGTTTTCTTCCCGAACCTCCATTTTTTCCTTCGGGTTACACATTGTCCCTTTTTACCCTAATGTAAATCTTCATTATTATTATATAATTATTCTAAATTATATTTATATGTTCCAAAATCACGTATCCAGATCATTTAAACCCTATTTTTTTATGATATACATGTTTTAATTAGGTTCCCTTCTCAATTCTTCCCAATAAACAAATTTGATTCAAGAGAACATCCTGATTTCATTCCTATTTTCATGTACCCGAAATAATATGATTCAATCCACTATTATTTTTCTAAAATACCTAATTTTATCATGAAGAAATATCTTGGTATATTTCTGTTTTTTTGAAGATAAATATTTCTTATTTTTCTTTAAATGATCTTTAATATTATCCTTAAACCATACAAAAAAAATCACTTCAAATGTCTCTTAAACACTAATTCTATGTGTATTCACTTCAATTTGACAAAAATTATCATGATCTATTTCTATTTTCCCTTATTAATGTCTATTTATGATTTAAATCCATTTTTTAATATACTCCATTATGAAATTACCTTTTTTATGCCTTATTAGATGATTATGATATCCAGTTATTTCCATGGGTAACCCTTATTATATATTATTTTTGTTTAACACATATGTATGAACATGTTATGATTGGTAAACCCCAATAGAACTCAAAATCAATGTGTAATATTTAGTCTCATGTGACATCATTTTAGGATAGGGAGTGAACCTTATTTCTTTATTGGACTTTATCCACCTTGTGATATAGTCTTTTAAGATAGCTTTGACACATGTTTAAGTCTTGTTATATGTTGATTCCACATTTCTATGATGTCATTATTATATGTTACCATGTTATAAATTTTATTATTCTTTATGTTTCTTCATTTTCTACACCTTGTATGTCATTATTTTATTCCTTCTAACACAAGATTTAGGTTTTATTCTTTTGTTTATTCCTATACTAGTATTTTTAGCTCGTTAATTTGTTAATGTATTCCCCAGGTTATCCTATGTAGATATAAGGGCTCAAATTGAGTTTGGATCTCATTATGGTGACTAAGTAAAATATTTTTATGTTTTGGTTTAATTCATTAACTAATCTTCAAAATACACAAGGCATTATGATCCTTGGTTGTATTTGATGGTAAAATATTCATAAAATCATGTAATATTATGTGTAAAATGTTGGGGTCTCTATAGTCATTATTTGAGAAAGGACTAGTTTTTTGTAGATTAGGACTAGAGGACATTACTAAGTACCCCTAGGGTAATTTTTTCCCCACTGACAACCAATATTAAAATATTTGGAATCACAAGTTAGGATATAGTTTTCATTTACATGTTTTTACTTATATGATCAATGTTTTATTTTTATAGTATTATTAGATAAGTATTCAAGCCCCTTAATTTAACTTTATTTTTCAAGTTAATGTATTGTAATATGATAACACATTCCATATATCAATGCTAAACGAAATGTGACAATTTCCCTAATAATATGATAAATATGGTGGGAATCGATGCTCAAAACATTATGACAGTACATGAAGAGTTAGATCAAGTTAAAAATAATAACTTGAATCTTATAGAATGGCCCCCTTTCAAAATAAAATAAAATTCTCCACCGAATCATTCAGATAGAAAAGTCCTCCCATGTTTAGGGGATATTCCTACCCCCTCTTCACAGAATAATGGATTAACTCTATTAAGAAGGCATTATATATCATATAGTGATTAGAAGAAGAGAAATTTGTGCTGGAGGTTTATCATTTTGATGGGTAAGCTGACCAGTGGTGGACACCGATCATGAACATGAAGTCTAAAAATGATATTTATTCCATGGATTTAGTGGAATTCAAGAAAAATATTTTTTCAATAAATATTTTCCCTAAACCATCCTTCTCAGGATGGAAAGGCAATTCCTCAGACTGAAATAGAAGGAAGATGTGACTATTTGGGTGTATGAAGAAGAATTTATAAGGCATGCAAGATACACCTTTTTCATTGTCATGAAATATGAAAGAAAGGTGGTTTTATTCGTTAGTGGAAAAAAGTCGAGTCTATGAAAGGAATTATATATTCAAGACATTGACATTTATGTGGATATTTCTTATTGAAATCTTTAGGTCAAAATGGAGATTAGAGACTCTTAGTGGTATCATGGGCATGGTGAAAAAATAGATAGATAAATGTTTAATATGGGTGGATCTAATGATGAATCCCATAATTGAAATAAGACCCAACATACGACGTGTCAAAAGTGTGGGAAAAAGAATTATGGGACACTACTTAATGGGATGAAAGAGATTCTTAAAATGTGGAATAGAAGGGAATATGTAAAATAAATTCTTACGTGATATGAAGAATCCCGCTTATGTGGAAGAAGAAAAGGAGGTTCAGATCAACACTCAGATTGTAGTGCAGTGTTTCAACTACTAGGAACATGGGAAGAAATAAATCCATTTCCCTACACAAAGTATTGTTGGAGGAAATCAACAACAACAACCTCCAACACAGCAAGCAAGGTCATATGCTATCACTAGTGATGAGGTGGAACCTAATAATGATGTGGTGATAGGTACATTAGTTATTCATTAAATAATAGTGATTGTACTAATTAATTCAGGTTCTATACATTCATTTATATCTTTTATGTCTAGTAGAACTATTCAAACACCTCCTCAAAATTTTGAGGTTGAGTTATCTGTGAGAATATAATATGGGGAAATTATTTTATCCAAAGATTATAACTCATACTCAGTTAATGATTGTGGAATAAACCTCCCAACAAATATTTTCATACTATATTTTTTGGGTTTTATACTATATTGGGCATGGATTGAATTCCATTATATAAAGATTACATCATCTTTCATGAAAGTTAGATCACTCTTCACATCCTAAAACATCCTCCATTTCTATAAAAGATGCAACGAGGGAGATAAATATCCATCTTAATCATCATCTCAACTATGAATATTGTTTCCTTACGAGTAATAATTTCTAGCTAAAATTCTATAGTCAAATGAGAGAATTATGCTCGAATACATGCCAATCATGAGGGATTACACTGATGTATTCACTAAATATATTTCTGGCCTTCCTCTAGACAAAGAGTATTAGTTATAAAACTTATTCTATCATATCTTATTATATCATAGACACCTTATAAAATTTCCACTGTTGATCTAAAAGAACTGAAGAAGTTATAGGAGAATTTTGACAACGAATTTATATGCCCAAGTGCATCACCATGGGGTGAAGCTATTATCTTCAACTAGAATAAATATGGATCATTGAACCTCTAAATTTATTATTGTGAGGTCAATGAAATAATAACAAAGATAAACTATCCAATACCACAGATAGATGAATTTTTTTAGCTAAGTGGGGCCATTTATTTCTATAGGGTGGACCTTCAGTTGGTATATTACCAAGTAAAGGAGAATAAGGAATATATTCCCAATATTTCCTCTCAAACATGTTACATACAACTTGAGTTCATAGTTATTCCTTTCAAACACATAAATTATCTAACAATATTAATTGACTTGATGAATAGACTATATAGAGGTTACCTTGACCAATTTCTGGTAGACTTTATTGAAGATATTATGATATAATCCAAGAGCTAGTATGAAAATGAGGATCATTTGAATACTATACTAAAAACATTGCAAAAGGAGAAACTATAGGGAAAGTACTGAAAACAAGAGTTTGAGATGGAGGAAGTATCATTCATGGGGAATTTAATCACCATTAAAGGGATATCTATGGACTCAATAATGATAAAGGTAATCTATGAGAAACCCATGAAAACATATATAATAAAGATTTTTAGATTCCATGGACGATATTGTTATTACCAGTGATTTGTCTATAACTTCTCATGATTGTAGAAACCATAACCAAGATGAATCATAAGGTAGAAAAGTTTTTCTGGTCTATTGAATGTGACAATAGCTTTAAAGATTTGAAAAAGAGGTTTATCACTGCACGAAGGATCACACGACTAAAAAATAGGGAAATATCAGTGGTGTTCAATAATGCTTAAAATATTTTATTTGGCCACGTATTGATGAAAAATTATAAATTGATATCCTACTTCTCAAGGCAGTTCAAAATTAATGAGAAAAACAATCCCACATATGATCTAGGGTTGGCCATTTGTATCTTTACATTGGAAATATGGTATCATTATCTTAATGGGGATAAGTGTGAGATATATATTGATAAAAAGTGTCTCAAATATATTTTCTCATTGAAGGAGACCAATATATGCCAGTGAAGATGGTTAGAGCTCATCAAGTATTATGACTTCATAGTCCACTACCATACTATTAAGGAGTAAAATGTAGTATATTCTCTAGGTAAAAAATATCAAACATATCTATCAATAATGAGAACTAAGAAGGATCCAATCTTCCCAAAACATAAAAGGATGGGCATGGAAATATTTAAGGAATAAAAATCATTAATACGATATCAAATGATTTCTCAACTATCCCTTATAGAAAAAATAAAGGATGCTCAAAGAAATTATGTGGAAATTATGGAAAAGGTGGAAGATATTAGAAAAGGTAAATAATTAGAGTAATAAATGGATGAAAAAGGAGTCATGATATTTGGGACATGACTATGTGTACCCTAAAATCTAGTGACAAAGAAGGTGCTCCTAAATAACGCACATGGCTCAACCTTCTCTATTCACCTAGGGATCACAAAGATGTTTTGAGATCTCTATGAGAACTATTAGTGGGAAAATATGATGAAAGAGATCACTGAGTATACATCAGAGCACCTAGTGTGTCAAACAGTGAAGGAAAAAAGAAAAAAGTCTATGCTGATGATGCAATTGTTAACCACACCAACATGGAAAAGAGAAAACATAACCCTAGAATTTGTCACTATAATTTGAAGTCATTCATAGGAAATAGTTCTATATGGGTTGTTTTGGATCATCTTATAAAGATGTCCCACTTTATCATAATTATAGAGGACATATCCGTAGATAAAATTTCACAGATATACATCAAATAAGTGTCAAGGATGCATGAATTCTGACTATCTATTTTATCTGATTGAGATCTGAGATTTTACACCATGTTTGGGAAAAGTATCTAACATGCTCTCGACATTGAGATGAACTTTAGTACGACATATCATCCTAAAACTAATGTCCAATCTGAGAAAATTATTCAGACATTTGGACAACATGTTGAGGCCATGTTCTATGGATTTCAAGGGAGAATGGGGCCAACATCTACCTTTGGTTGAGTTCTTTAACACAAATATTTTACACTCAAGTATAAAAAGGGGTACAAATGAATCCCTTGGTGGGATAATATGAATAACACCAACATGCTGGGATGAGTTCGGGGAACGCAAGATGCTAGTACCTAAAATGGTTGATGAAATGGTAGAAAAGAGAAAACCATTTAGCAGTACATCAAGGTAGCCCAAAGTTGACAAAATACATATTAAAAACAATCTTTGACAATAACATGAGTTTTTGTTTAGAGACATATTATTCCACTACATATCTCTATAGAATAGGACCATGATATTTGTGATGAAAGGAAAGCCATGTCCCAAGAACATTATCCCCTTTGATTTCTTGATCGTGTTGAAGTTATGTCCTATTGACTAGAACTTCCACCTACCATGTCCCTAGAAGACAATATATTCCACACATCACAGTTAAGGAAGTAAATATTGGATATTTCACATGTACTTAATTTAATGGTGGTATAGTTGGAAAATGATATCTCATATGGGGAGCAGCCTGTGAGGATCTTGGATCGTAGAGATAATATTATACACAACAATACTACCCATCTAGTCAAAGTACTATGGTGGAACCACAAGTATTGTTAGAGATAATATTTTATATATTTTTTTATATGAATTTAAATTTTTTAACCATCCCAATATATCAATTTCAGATTATACGGATCTATTTTAGATTTATGATGTGTTTTCAATAAAATTGTGAAAAGTGTTAATTCTAGATTTTTGACATATTTTTAATTCAATGGTATTTTAGAAATCTATTTAAAAATGTAATTCCAAATTGAGTGATTAAATTTTTTTTAATCCTTATTTTATGTAATTAAACATTTTCTTCTGAAATATGGGCAGAATCAAACATCTATAGGCCTTAAAAATATATGAAGTTGAAACATTTTCAGGGCAGACAACATGGACCCCACCACCTTGAATGAAACCAATATTGGACTAAACAACTCAAATTTACTTGATTGCACCTAAAAAAGAATGTGGACATATTTTTATGTTTCTAAAATTATTTTTAGGGAGTTATGAAGTCTTTATATACCCCATTAGATGTTATAATTTTGGAGGAACCTTCCTAGAAACATTATCCAAAAAGTGACACTCAATAAAAAAATTGTAACTCCTATATGAGGTGTCAAAATGAGATTAAAGTTTCTAGGAGATATGAAAAACAATGGGGAAAACATTAATGTAGGATACCACACGTGAATTGTCCAATTAATGGGTCCAAAACTTGACAATATTTGGAGTAGAGAAATATGAATATAAAAGGAGAGGAGCTCCTACCCCTGAAATCATCCCATTTTCCATCTTATTCATTAAAGGCACTAACAAGATGAAATCCATTGAGGGAATCAGTTCTCAAATATTCCCATTTTCTTGTTAATTTATTAGTTTTCTTAATTTTTCAATGGTAACTTATATTTCCAATAAATTAATGGATTGTGGTTATTTTTGTGTCCAACCATACAACCTATTTTCTTCTTCTCCATATTATCTTTTTCTTTTATTAATTTTTTCTTCTTATCCTATTTGCTATGTCAACTTTCCCTAAAAATGGGGGGCTCACTCAAGGTTCGGCCTGGGGGAGGTATGCAGTATTTTCATTTATTCTGCACTTAAATTGATAAGTTTTATTAAGTTTGTGAGAAGCCAGAGTGACATGAATGGGTGTGACAATATTCCTCTATGACAATAAACTCAAACTCATTTCTATAATTTTATTAATCCCTTTACCTCCCTTCTACTAGATGCAAGATATTTATTTGATGAAGTTGATCCATTCATTGGATTGAATGGCATATAATGGAGCCAGATCTTGGAATATGTCACACTCTCAATCGAGGTGTGCATTAAACCCTTATTATTGGAGGATGTGAAGTTAATATTTCTAAATGAATTCAAGATATCACAAAAAAAATAATAGTAATTCCAGAATGAGATCACATAATTGAATTATCAAATTTAATTAAAACACTAACAAAGAGAATGATGGAACCCAAAATCCAACCCATAAATGCTAATCTCTTTCTTCATTAATCACATTTTCAGTTTCATGTTAGTTTTATCTTTTATTTAAATTTAATCCCATTCCATTCATGGACTAAATATAAATAACAAAAAATAAGCAGTTTAGGTGAATTACAATAAGTTAGTGAACAATTGAAAAATCATCTCATGTGAGATAACCCTGGTCTGCCTCTATGCTAAATTAGGCAAATAATTTTCTTTTTGTTCACCCTATGATAGGTATGCATCAAAACTAGTGCCATTTACAAGGAACACAACAGTTATTTCAATCAATTTTTCAAAATTTACATTTTCAAATAATTTTTTCTTAAAAAAAATCTATTTTTTCACGTGCTTCTTTAAAATTGTTATTTTTTAAATTTATGGAATAGTTACCCAGAGGTGAAAGAACCAATTATTGACTCCACATTTTCCATTATCGATGGTTTTTCTAATATTGATAAATATGTGATGACATTTTTGAAATCAAATAATATTTAGGAGTCATTTAAATAATTCATATTTGTCATGAGGGATGATAGGTACCAATAAATTTTTGAAGTAATGGATCGAGAGATAATAGAGTTCTCCAATTACATTCGAGAATTTTATGAAGTGGATAATGTACTTGAAGAGTCCCACTTAGTATTACCTTAGTTTTTCGAGGAGATTCATGAAATGGAGGAGCCTTACTACCTATATCCATCTTATATTTCTCAACTCCAAGATGTACTTATCACTAAAAAACTGATTGAACCAGAACCAAATCAAGGAGATGATACTTTCTTGAAATCTATATTTTCTGATTTCATTAAATATAATTTTATTAACACCCCTTATGATATTGAATGTTTCGATTCAGTCAATCCTTGCATTTACTAGGAGGAAGATGATGAAGTAGAAATTGCGCCTTTTGAGGTACACTTCGATCTCCCAAATATTTTTGACCATGAATATGAGGATCCCAATCCGGACATCTAGGTAGCTGAGCCTGAGGAAATTAGAACATACACTACTGTTTTTATAACCCTTATGAATCGAACACTAGAAGATAAGAAGGGTGAACATGTAGCATCCAAGGAAGAGGATGGTATATAAATCATCCTACCCTACCATAAAAGCTCTACCTCATTGTGAAGGGAGAGGATATGATGTACTCTATCCATGGAACATCCCTAAAGAACAAGGATGAATCATAGGCTGGGAAAATCCATGTGTGGTGGTTCAAATCAAAGAAGCTTTATCCACCCTCTAATTTTGGATAACAACGGCTACTGCCTTTTGGTTGCAGTAAAAATTCATTGCCCACTTGGGGGATTTCACAAAGATTTATCCTTTACTTGATTTTTAGTAATTTCATTTTCATTATTTGGAATTTAGATTTAAAATTCATTATTCTGAATTACCCCAACATGGGACCCACTCCCTCTTTTAATTTTGAGCTTAATTGAAAAGATCCTTATGCGTAATTTAGTACTTTTTATTTTGTAGGATCATAATCGCAGAAGGAACCCCCAAGAATTGGAGGAATATGATCAAAGATTTATTTTAAAAGGTAGTTCAATTTTTATGAATATATTTTAAAATCTTTAAATTTTTTTATCCGAAACATTTTTTCATCTTTAATGGTAATAATTTCATTCCCAAATATAAATTAATGATTAACTTGACTTGTCTTGGAGACATATATTTCTTAGGAATCCAAGGATTTCATGTTTAATATTTCAATATTAATGATATTTAATGAGTTTAATTGAGAAACCAATCATTAAAATTAATAATATATATTGAAATTAGTACTCATGATTTAAG
Organism: Viscum album; assembly: GCA_963277665.1. NCBI lineage: Eukaryota > Viridiplantae > Streptophyta > Magnoliopsida > Santalales > Viscaceae > Viscum > Viscum album. Next base: position 1,810,500,390 of record OY728142.1, on the reverse strand, counting down.
GTAATTAGTTGATTTCTATTAAATGAAATTTCGAACCCATTTTTTGCATGCTTTGAATTTATAAAGTTCATGTGAAATGATTTTTTATTATTGAAAATGCCTTGATTGATTTTACCCAATATCATATTTCTCATTCCCAGGAAGATTTATAAACAAAGTACTTTCTAATTATTATTGATAATATTTCTTAAGTGATCTTGGGACATGTCACCTACCAGAACATGCATTTGTACTTGTCAAAACTATGACCATACAAAAACACTTTTAAAAATATTTAGGTATCTTTTTAAAATAACTCATCCTTAAATAAAACCGATATATTAGTCCTTATTGAATCCCATAGAGATCATTAATGACCTTTATATGGATTATCCATGTTTTAATCCATTTTTATCTATTCCAACCCTACTCTTGGTTTTTTCATGGTATTTTAAAGTTGAATTGTGGGGGTGAATAGAGTTATGGTAGAAGGGATGATTTGAATTGTATGGAAAAATTGTGGGGGTGATATTTTGGGAAATTTAAAAGGTTGTGAAATCATTCATTGTACTTCATTTCTTTGCCCTAGTGAATTAAAAAATGAAAAAATGAAAAAAATAGAAAAATGGGTAGTGATTTAAGAGAACCAAAATTTAAGATTTTTAATACCAACGATCCTTAAATATTATATGGTTAGTTTATGGATGTATGTTATATTTAGTCAGAAATTTAATAAAAATTAAAAAAAGTAAAAAATTAAAAAAAATCAAGAGGGTGCATTAACCATTCATTATGATTACTTGATCATAACCATTACTTTGAGTTTTGGGGGAGTGTGTGTTAAAACATTCATGATGAGAACTTCATTACACTTTAAATTTTGATATAATTCACTGTACTAAAGATATAAGCCTCTTCCTTAAGCCTTAATTTTTAATGCATTAAATCCAACCAAACCTTATGCCTCAGAGTCATTTGAACCTTTTTTTTTCAATTCCTCGTGATTTTATGTGCCTTTTGTCTTTACAAATTGGAGAAATTAGTTCATTTACAAGACTATGGATAAGGAGCATGTTATCGTGATATGAGAAAAACTATACATGAATTTTATCATGAGTGATGAGATAAAATAATAAAAAGCATGGAAAATCTTAACATGCCATGTTTATTAAAAATTAATTGAGGAGCTTGAATGAAGAAAGAAGAAGATCCATCATTTATCAAAGGGAAAAGGTATAATACATGCATTAGTTGTTTGTTTTAAAAAATGGGAAATTAAATTTATATTTTAATTATCATTTTGGAATGTTAGATTTGACATTGAAAATTGTTAAATTTTGTTACTTTGGAATTTTATATTTGTAACATTAGTGTTCTATGAATTCCATGCTGAGATTTTATGCTTGAGGAAAAGCCTGGTTTAAGTGTGGGGGAATTGATAGAGATAGTAATTTAAATATTTTTTTATAAATTTTAATTGTTTTAAAACTCCCAACATATCAATTTGAGCTTATATAGTTAAATTTTGGATTTATGTTGTGTTTCGAACTAAATAATGAAAACTTCATAATGTTTGATTATTGACAAAACATTACACCGAGAGTATTTGGACATTTATTTAATAATTTAATTACAAACTTCGTGATTATTTTATTTTTTATAATCTTTATTTATTTCCTTAAACATTTTATTCTAGACTTGGGGATTATTCAACCATCTAAGGGCCTTAAAAATCAAAGAAGTTGAAACATTTTCCTCGAAGAATACATGGACCCCACCACCGTAACATAATCACATATCATCCTAAAAAATGAATTTGTTTCACTTTTAATAGAAATAAGACACATTTTTACATTTCTAAAATTAAATTGGGAGAGTTTTTAAGCCATTAAGGTTTCCATTGGATGTTATTCTTTGAGAAGAAGCTTCCCGGAACCTTCATCCACAACCAATAACACTCAATAATAAATTCCTACATCCTGAATATTGTGTGAAAATGAGCTTACATTTTTTGAGAAGATGCACAATACAATGGAGAAGATATTTAATAAAGGGTTATATACATTAATTGGACATTTTATGTGTTCAAAATGTGTCAACATTCAGAGTACAAAAATATACCGATAAATGGAGAAGAGATCCTACCTATCAAATCATCCCATTTTCCATCCCATTCATTCAAGGAAATTAGGAGGAGATATAAATCAAGCAAGGAATGCCAAAAATCTTCCCATTTTACTGTTAATTTATTTTTTTTATTTATTTTTGTTTTATTATCAATTGTAATTTATATTTCTAAAAAATTCATGCATTGTGTACATTTTTGTGTCCACCCATCGACCCTATTTTCTTATTCTCTATATTTTATATTATTTTATTATTTCATTTTTCTCATCCTATCTACCATGAACTCTTATCCTAAAAAATTTGAGGCTGAATCGATGCTTGTCTTGGGGGAGGTATGTGGAAATTTCATTTATTCTGCGCTTAAATTGATACATTTTATTATATTTGTGATGAATAAAAGTGAAATGGACAGGTGTGTAAATATTCCACCACGACACTGAACTCAAACCCATTTATATTAATTTTTTAATCCATTTACCTCTCTTATATCTTATACAAGCACATTATACTATGGATTTGAGCCATTCATTTGTTGAAAAGGCATAAAATGGAGCGAGGTCATGGAAGATGTCACACTTGTAATCGAGGTGTGCATTCAACCTTGATTATAGGAGGAGGCGAAGTTTTTATTTCTAAATTTATTAAATATTTCACACCAAAAAATGAAACAAAAAAAATTCATGAATGATATCTCATAATTGAATTATCAAACATAATTTAAACACTAATAAGGAGAATGATGTAACCCACATTCCAACCCATAAAGGCCATGATCATTCTTCATTAATAACATTTTTTATTGCATGTTAGTTTTATCTTTAATTTAAATTAAATTCCACTTAATTGTTGGATTAAACATAAAAAACAAAAATCATGTTCTCTAGGTGAATGAGATAAAGTCAGTGAACGACTATAAAAGCTCCCTATGCAATGAAACCCTGGTCAACATCTATGCTTCATTAAGAAAATGATTTTCTTTTTTCCTTACACTACGATTGGAATGAGTGATGTACAAAGAGTAAAATTTATACTATGAAGAAGCGATGAAGGATAAGTACCATCACCAATTTTCCACTGATGTTTTAAAACAAAATTTTAAGGGTGGAATTTCACAATAGGCGAAGAATGTGATGACCAAAACCTTTATCAATTGAAATTTCCTTCTTATAATTATTCCATATAGTATAAACCTCATAAAATTACTTTTATAACACAATAGAAATTTTATAAATAATTAATTAATTAAATAAGAAGTATTTCTTGATGTTAAAGAACAAATACCGATGAAACTGTAACTTGAAATTTGATATAGTAATGTGACCCTCAGGTATAGTAAACATGAAAATAGAATAGTGACCTAACACATGAAATTAAAAATAAAACTTATCCATCTTATAAATGAAAATATGGTATAATTATATACTAATATTGTTAAATAAATGTTTTAGAAATTATTAATTAAGTGTTGAAATTTTTATAAAGATTTTTTTTTTCTAGTTTTATAATTAATATAACAATTTAAAATATTTTTTTTCATTAAATGTATTAATAGATTTATAGTTTTTTATTATTATTATAAGATATTTTTTAGGATACCTTGATTAATTTTTAAAAGTGATTAAAATTAATTATAATATTAAAAATTGGTATTTTCTAAATAAATAATTATTTTAATTAAAAAATAAATTTATAATATTTTAAAAAATATTTTCATATAGTGGATTCTATTTTCAAATTCTACATGTCAAAAAGTCATTAGGGGTTTTTTATATTTTTTAAAATTGTTGAATATTTGTGAATAGTGTAATAAAATAATTTATTGTATAAGTAAATAAATGACTTTTTCTGTCATTATTGAGTGATGGATGATGTAAGTGACCATTGGTTCGAAATGAAATTCAAAAATTACTTCATTCTGTCCTAATAACCCTCATTATTTCTTATGTTGAGAAAAATAATAATCTAATGAATAAAATAATTTCAAAAACCCCCTCTCACCACCAATAAATACCCCCTAACTACCTCTGCTCCTCACACCTCTCATGCTTTGAGACATGTAATTTTTTTTCAAAGATAATACCAAGACCCTCCACTACATCCATGTGTTTTCGGTCTCAACAAAAGTTCAAATAAAATCCCATTAATGAGGTTCTGAATAATGAGTATTCAAGAGGTAAAATATTAATTTTTTTCATTAATTTATTTTCATGTTACATTAATTTATTATTTTATAATCTCTTACGATTATAAAAATGGTATGATAAATCCATTACCTTAAATATATTGAATGTTTTTATACTAATGGAATAATCCATCATTATTTATTTCCACTCTTCATTTTGTTCTAAAAATGAATACAACATCTGTGATGTGTTAATTTATCACATTCAAGGATGAAAATGTTTTCAATTTCAATTTCCTCATTCAAGACAGATCATAAAACCTTTATTATGGTTAAAAAACTTATTATATTTTCATGAAATCCTATTTAATGTTATGAAATAATTTTATATTAATAACATTAATTAATAATTCAAAACTAGTCTATGATGATCGAAAAACTGCCAAAATAATCTAACCGATTATCATTAACTAATTATCTAATGATTCATCATCATGCCATATAATAAATGATTTATATGATTATTTAATCTTATATATATTCATTAATAACATATATCTTCAATTATAGACAAATATTCTCATTATACAAGATTTTCAATACTGGAATACAAGTAATTGATCACGAAATCCAAAGAAAAAAATTCCTCCCAAATGATGAATTTGTATCTTATAAGTCATAAAAAAAGAGCATGAATGAACTTAATAAAATTATAATAAATTAATTAAATTTATAAAAGTTTCTTAATTAACTAATCAATTGATTTAATTTGATTTTATAAGACATTTTTATCAAGTGCTGAACATTTTTGGACATAAGGTAAGGGTTTTTTCTCAAACCTCAATTTTTTTGGGTTACTATTTATCTCCATTTACCATAATGTAAACATTATTTATTTTTATAAAAATTTTCTAAATTATATTATATTTTCCAAAAAAAATTATTAATATTTTTTCATTCTTCTTTATTAGAAATATATACATTTTAATTAGGTTCCCTTCTCAATTTTTCCCGATAAACAAACCAAATTCAAGGGAACTTCCAGATTTCTTACACATTTTTTAGAGATCTACATGATCATATTTAAGCCAAATTTTTTTTCTAAAATAAATAATTTTTTAATGAAACAATATCACTGTTTATTTCTATTTTCTTGAAAACACATATTTCCTTTCCTCTTTAAATACTCCTTAATATCTTACTTAAATCACACTAAATTTTTTCATTTCTAATGTCTATTAAACACACTTTTTAGGTGTATTACCTTTATTTTGACATACATTTCAAGTATATATGAACAGTTCCCTCATTAATTTCCATGTATTATTTAAATAAATTCTTTCATGGACACCATTATGATATTCCATTTTTATGCCTTAAGACTTCATTATGAAAAAAAATTCATTACATGAGTAACCCTTATACATAATTATTCATTTGGATCACATATGAAAAAACAATATATTATGGGTGGAATAGATAAAATTTCAATGCATTGGTTCATGTTTAGTCTCATGGGACCTCATATTGGGATATGGAGTGAACCTGATTCCTTTATGAGACTTTTTTCACAATGGGATATAGTCTTTGGAATTAGCTTTTACACATATTTATGTCATGTTATATGTGGTTTTCACATTTCAATGATAGGTTTATTTTATGTTCCGATGTTATACATGTTTTTCTTCCTTATATTGTTTCATGTTTCCTTCCTTTCATGTCATTATGTTATGCCCTATACCCATTTCCTATGTTTTTTTCTGTCCTTATTCTCTTACTGGGCTTTTTACCTCATCCCTTTTTTCATGTATTCCCTAGTTTATACTATATAAAAATAAGGTTTTCAAGGTTGTTAGGATCTCATTATGAATATTAAATTAAAGGTGTTTTTATTTTTGTTTAATGGGTGTATTTATGTACCTAATCTTCCAAAGACACTATACTTTACATTACATGGTTGTATTTGAGGGTAAATCATGATTAAAATCAAGAAATAATATTTTTAATAGGCTAGGATCGATATGTTGAGGCCATGTACATGGAAGGATGATTATATTAATTGAAAAATAGACTAGTATACATCTATAGTTATTTTTTAACGTGTTTATTGGAAAATGCATTATTTTATTTATATATAATCCCATAAAAATTTTTGACACTCAATTTTGTGATATTTCATCATATATATTAACTGATTAATTTCTATTATGGACCATGGGGGTTTATTATACACCTTGTTTTATGTTTATAGGTATTATTATGCATGATATAATAATGGTTCATGACCGTTTTTATAGATTTTGGTCATGAACCTTGTAACGACCCAAAATTTTATTAATGGAAATCCCTCTTGATCTAATAAAATGTCTATTTATATAAAACGTTTATATAAAATATCATCTTCTTTGGTTTTATGTTATTAATGGTGACCATTTCTAATATATCCATTGAACAGTGATCACATGATTAGTATAAATATAGGGTTTTAACAAATCCGATTTATTAAGACAAAGGAAGAAATGGCCTCATCCAGCAGACATGCCCCATAAGAAGCCCGTTTTTTAGATGTCATAAAGGAGGTGGAGTCATTGGGATTCTCTCTTGACCAAGCCTAATCTGAGTTTGAATATGTTAAGCTTGAGTGAAGCCGTCCACGGGAGAAGTGGAAGTTGATAGTGATCCCCACGTGTGCAATGTTATTCGAGCCACCCCAAGAGTTTGTCACCATCGCACACCTTATCCTTATGTATTATGTGGAAATTTTAAGTTGTTATGTAAAAAATCTCTATTAATATAGTAATGTACATTATTTTTGTATATAATAATGAATATACTTTCATTTTATTATTGACACGTTGTAAATAGTTTTTAAAGCACAAATAGTATTTTTAGTTAGTGGTGAACTAAGAAATCTATTTTTATGAATTAATGGGTTTTTAAATTAAATAATATTTTAATAAATTATTTTTATTATTAAAATAATTTTTATTAAATATAAATGATCATATAATTTTATGAATGAAATTGTAAATTTTATTAAGGTTTGAAAGCCATTTTTGTCAAAACCCACGAATTTTCGATAAATGTAAGTTTTTATTTTAAAAGATAAAATTAACATATTCAGAAAATTATTTAGATAAAATAAATAGTATTTTGGGAATCAGGATATCGATATTATCAAATGGTGAATTTTCCATAATTTTCTGAGGCAGTCAAATTTTTGTGAAAAAATTAAATAGCATTTAAATATATAATGTGTTTTATGACATCATAATGACCCAATAGTGATGTAATAAAATAATATAAACTTTAAGTTAGGCCAATATATATTTCACCATTAAAATAATGTGATTCTAAGTTTTTATTCATTTATTTTACAATGCTTTAGTGGACCCTTCAAGACTTATTAAACATTTTGTCTTTTTAAATTGTTTTCCTTGGGAGTGTGACTCACCTCCACATAAGCAACCACATTATTTTAAGAAGTTTGGACTTTCGTATTATAAAATATTGTCTTAAACGTCCCTTTTCCAAAAACCATGGGAAAAACCATGATCTGGTTTGTGGTTTGGATTAGTTTAATGTTAGGGTCCCAAACCTAAATAATAATGAATTCCCTCACCTTCCCTATATAAACCCACCCAAGATCCCACTTCCCCCTAAATAAATGCCTTGAGAGTTCATCAAAACTTTTCTATACTCTTTATATAATCCTCCCAATGTTCCTACGCTCCCAAGAAGCCTCTCTCGGTCCTCTCTCAAACCTTTGGAAGCAGACTTCCAAGTAAGGGTTTTTTCTTCCTTTCTCATTTTTGTCCAATTTTCTTAATCCTGTTATGAACTTTTATTTCAATTATAAATGTCGGGCTATGGTTTATCACATCCACCATACATCCCTCATTATGTTTAAATGATGGGAGACCCCTTTAACTCTCATTATATTCCTCCCATGTACACCCATTTCTATGCCGAAATTCCGAAAGGAATTTCTCTCTCATCATTTACATTCAAGCAATTCTTTTGTATCATGAATCTAGTTTCCATTAAATTTTTTGGGAAATGTATATATATGACCCCCTTATAGTCCATGTCATCTATATATGACGAGACACCCATTTCTCTCTCATCATCTATATTTATGTATTCTTACGTCACGTCGTTACACTGTCGAAATTACACCGATTTTCCATGCCAATTCCCATGTGTAGTGAATACCATGACCATTTATCTATAAAGGGTATTCAACTTGATGCTTATTTAATTATTGATTTTAATGTTTCATGTATGAATTTCACATTCCTTTATCATGGAATAAATGATTATGTTTTATGAATCCATGTTATATGATCTATGTTGCACACTTATGCATGAAATGAAAGGTTTAAGAAGGGTGTGCCCTTATAGTGCTCCAATGTATTGGGTGAAGTATAGTACCATGATATGTCATTGAAATGGGTTTTTACTCATGATAATTCAAGTGAAATGAGTTTTTAATCATTCTTCATGAGCAATTAGGCTTTACTCATGCTCCATGTGTAATGAGCCTTGGATCATGGTAATTCCATGTTAAGTGTTGTTGCCACATTTCCATGTTATGATTATCATGACTTTATGTTTATGCTTCTATTGTGCTCTATTGATATTCCTATTTTCTAACATGTATTGTATTTCTCATTTAATTCCATGATTATTCACTTACTGGGGTTTATAGCTCACCCTTTTCTTATGCACGTCCTCAGGTTATCCCTTGCAATGTTATGTACTAGGGATTGTAGTGGTCATGCAAAGTAAGTTGTTAATAAAGATGTTGTATTTCATGTTTTAAGTTGTTATGTAATGTTCCTAACACCCAAAGACACTACACCTCTTGATGTTCTATGTTGTATCAAATGAATTTTATGTAACAAATTTTTTTTAATTATGTAATAAAAGAGTAGGGTTGTTATTGTTGGTATCAGTAGATAGGTTTAGTTATTTTTGGGATTGGGATTAGAAAACCCTAGTAAAGACATAGAGTTAAAACTATGTAAAAAAACATCCCTATGATTTGGTGAGTATTGAGTAAGTGTTTTATCAAGAAAATACATCACTATCTGGATACGAGCAGGTAGAGGCAAATCTGGCACATATGTACATAGGGGTAAAAACCCCGATAAGGAGTTTTGGGATTGACCTAGGGCATCCTGGTACACGACAACAGGCCTTGATACACTCTTTGTTACGAAACTCCCAAGGGATATGATTTGATTAATTCACAAGCTTATTATAAACCTTTATTAAGTAAATTAAATGAAATACCCCTAAGAATATATGTTAGAAAGTATATCATGCATAACATAGATTAAAGCCTATAGATTCATAAGTTAAAGAAATGAAAGGTATTTATTAGTCATCAGCTTTTTTCTATGGATTACCTTTTATGTGTTAACCTTAAATTTCCGTTTATTCCAACTAATGGCCGGTAATAAGAGGACTCAAGCTAACAACTGATGTGAAGATCAATGTAATGACTGTACTAATGAAATGCACAATCCAATGGGAGCAAGAATCACAAACTTTGTCATGCTTCTCTCCCAGTTAACTCAATATTTAAATAGAAACATTGGTCAAGAGGAATGTTTAAACCCCCCTAAGAAAGAAAAAGTCACTATTGAGAGCTTCATGAGACAAATGCCTCCATCCTTTAATGGATCATCTGATCCCTCAATCACCGAAAAATGGATAAACTCCATTGAAATGATCTTCACCATTCTTCAATGTTCTAAACAAGGGAAGGTTCTCCTGCCTGCTTATCATATATAGGGTGAAGCTGATCAATGGTGGTTTTTGATCAAAAATACAAACCATAAGAAGCAGATCGAGGCATTGGAATGGAAATATTTCCAGAAGATGTTTTTCGATAAATATTTTCCGCACACCCTTCGGCTTAAGATGGAAAAGGACTTCTTTTCCCTCAACCAAAAAGACGACGAATATATTGGAGCGTATGGGGAAAACTTCACAAGGATTGAACGATATGATTCTAGTTTTGTTTTTACCCCCTAATGAAAGGTTGAAATCTTCTTTGGTGGGCAGAAACCTAACCTTTGGAAGGCGCTGGTGATCCATGAATTCGACAATTATGAGGAAATTGTCTGATGTGCCATCAAGGTTGAGATGGAGATCAAAGAATCTCAAGGGAATAAATGGGATAAGAAGCGTAAGTTTGAATTCAATGTTGGAGGTCCAATGGTTAAATACAACAGTTCAAAGAAAATCTGACACCCCACCTTCCAAAGGTGTGGAAAGAAGCACCATGGTAATTACCTCAAGGGTTCGAGGAAATGCATTAGTTGTGGAAGAGAAGGGCACCTTGCTGTTAACTGTCAGCAAGAATGACCTTCAGTTGTGACAAGGGAAAGGAATTCCCCGTTTGAACCTCAACGCATGGTTCATTGCTACAACTGCAAAGAACTAGGGCATCTTTCAAATCAGTTCCCTATGCCAAGGGTTTTTTGCGGCAACCAACAACCTCAAAGGAAGCAAGGGAGAGATTTTTCAATCACTACGGCCAAATTGAACCCCAACAATGATGTGGTGATATGTATTCTAGTTATTAATTCAAGAATAGTGATAATACTTTTTTTCCGGTTCTACGCATTATTTTATATCTCAAAAGTTTAGTAAAACAATCCCAGCACCACCAAAAATCCTGAAAGTGCAGATGACAGTGAGTTCGAAAAATTGGGAAATCATTGCATCCCATGAATATAAATCCCCCCTATCATAATCTGTGGATTGAACTTCCCAGAAAACCTCGTCATACTCCCTCTGGTGTAATTTAAATAAATTATTGGCATGGATTGGCTTTCCTTATATAGAGCCAACATAAATTGCTGTGAGAGGGAAATCACACTCCATGTGGAGAATCAACGGCCGATTCTTTGCAAGTGAAAGGAGGAAGATGAACCCTCTATAGCTCCATCATCTCAAGAGTTTATATTAATACCCTAGGAGCATGCATATCTAGCTTAGATGATTGAGTCTAAGGAGGAAACCATCCTAGAAGACATGTCTATTGTGAGGGAAATCACTGAAGTGTTTCCTAAGGAATTGCCTAGTCTTCCTCCTAGAAGAGATGTTGAATTCTCAATTGATCTTATACATTGGGGGTTTCCAATATCTGAGTCTCTATATAGAATTACTGTTGTGGAGATTGAGGAGCGGAAGAAACACTTATAGGAGAATATTGAAAAAGGGTTTATACGCCCATGTGCTTCACCATGGGGTGAACCAGTCCTCTTCATTAAGAAGAAATATGGGTCAATGAACCTTTTCATTGATTATCGTGAGCTTAATAAAATCAAGATAAAGATAAAGTATCCTCTCCCACGAATTAATGACTTGATTGATCAGTTTTGTGGAGAACAATAACTCTCCAAGGTGAATTTGTGGTCCGGATATTATCAAGTAAGGGTGAAGAAGGAAGATATCCCCATGATTGATTTTCATACAAGATTTGGGAACTATGAATTCATAGTAATGACTTTCGGAATCACTAATGCTGAAGTAATCATCATGTACTTGATGAAAGGAGTCTTTAGAGATTACCTCAACCAATTTGTGGTAGTCTTTATAGATGATATTTTGATATACTCCAAAAAAAGTAGGATCACAAGGAGCATCTAAGATCTATACTAGAGACCTTGAGGAAAGAGTAGCTTAATGAAAAGTACATCAAGTGTGAGTTCTGGGTGAAAGAGGTATCATTCTTGGTCCATATCATCCCACACAATCGGATATCTATGGATCCCTCCAAAATAGATGCAATGGAGTTATGGCTGAGGCCCACATTGGCAACGAATATCCTTAGCTTTTTGGTATTACATGGATATTATCGACGATTTGTGAGAAACTTCTCCCGATTGTGAAACCCTCTTACAAATCTGACTCGGAAGGGAGTAAATTTTTAATAGAGTGATGAATGAGAAGAATGAATCAAGGCGTTAAAAATGAGTCTTATCACTACACTCGTGCTCACATTACCTACAAGTGGAGAACTTTATTTGGTATTAAGTAATGCATTGAAGAAGGTCCTGGGGTGTGTGTTGGTGAAAAGTGACAAATTCATTACCTATGATTTAATGCAATTGAATTTTTGTAAATATAACTATCCAACACATGACCTCGAGTTGGCTGCAGTGATCTTTGCTCCGAAAATTTGTAAGCATTATTTCTATGGGGAGAAGTTCGAAATATATATGGACCAAATAAGCCTCAAGTATATATTGACACAAAAAGAGTAGAACATGCGCCAATGAAGATGGTTAGAGCTAATCAAAGACTACCACTGCTCAATCTATTACCACCATGGGAAAACGAACAAGGTGGAAGATGCCCTATGTAGAAAGTACCAAGTGATTCAATCATTGATGAAAATTTAAAAGGATCCAAACTTCTTTGATTTGATGAATATGGACATGGGAATCATCAATAAGGGAACATCATCAACCCTTTCACAAATGATTGCTCAAACATCACTTTTGTAAAGGTTAAAGGATGATAAAAAGGATAATGTGGGAATTCGAGAAAAAGTGGAAGCTATCGGAAAAGGTAAATCCTCAGAGTTTAATGTTAATGAAGAAGGAATTGTGAGATTTGGGGAAAGAATATGTGTTCCATCAATTCTGGAGCTGAAGAAAGAACATTTGGATGATGCACAAAGCTCAAATTTCTCTATTCACCCAAGAAACACAAAAATATATTGAGATCTCTAAGAGAATTATTGTTGGGATAATATGAAGAAGGAGATCAATAAATATACATCAAAGTGACTAGTGTGTCGGTAAGTAAAGACAGAGAGGTAGAAGTCTAAGGGGATGATACAACCATTTCCCATAATAGAATGGAAATGGGAGAACATCACCATAGAATTTTTCAGTAGAATTCTGATGACATCCAAAGGAAACAATCCAATCTGGGTTGTTGTGGATCATCTTACAAAGGCTGCACACTTCATTTCTATTTGAGAGAATTTCTCATTGGATCGACTGGCATAAATATATATCAGGGAAGTGTTAAGCCTGCATGGAGTACCACTATCTATTATGTCGGATTGAGATCCAAGATTTACCTTTATGTTTTGGAAGAGACTTCAATGTTCTCTGAATACTAAACTGAACTTCAGTATGGCCTATCATCCTCAATCATATGGCCAACCCGGGTGGACTATCCAAACACTTGAAGACCTATTGAGAGCGTGCTCAATGGACTTTAAAGGAGGATGGGATTAACATATTCCTTTGGTTGAGTTCTGTTATAATAACAGTTTCCACTCAAGCATCCACATGGCACCATATGAAGCCCTTTGTGGGAAAAGGTGAAGAACACCAAAATTTTGGGATGAGGTTGGTGACTGTACGATGCTTGGACCAGAAATGGTTGAAGAAATAGTGGAGATAGTGAAAACCATTCAGAAGTATATCAAGGTATGTTAGAGTCGACAAAAGACTTATGCAGATAATCGTCGCTGAGACATTGAGTTTAATGTTGGAGACATGGTATTTTTATGCACATCTCCATGGAAGAAGGTCATGAGGTTTGGAAAGAAAGGGAAGTTAACTCCAAGGTACATCGTCCCCTTCTAGATTCAGGATCGTGTCGTGGATGTGGCCTATTGACAAGCACTTCAACCTACCATGGCCATAGAACATGATGTCTTTCATGTATCCCTCTTAAGGAAGTACATACCGGACCCTTAACATATACTCTTTCAGAGGTGGTATAGTTAGAGGATGATCTTTCTTATGTGGAGCAACCAGTGAAGATCTTAGATCATAGAGAAAAAGTTCTATGAAATAAGACAATTCCCCTCATCAAGGTGTTGTGGCGAAACCACAAGATTGAAGAAGTGATGTTGGAATAAGAGGAAATGATGATGCAGAGTTACCCACATCTATTTTAGTGTGGGAAAAAGAAATTTCAAGGGTGAAATTTCATAATGGGGCAAGATTGTAATGACCCAAACTTTCATTAATGGAAATCCCTATTGATCTAATTAAATGTCTCTTTATGTAAAATGTCTATATATAATGTAAACTTCGTTGGTTTTATGTTAATAATGGTAACCGTTTCTAATATATTAATTGAACAATTATCACATGATTAGTATAAATATAGGGTTTTAATAAATCCAATTTACTTAGAAAAAGGAAGCAATGGACTCATCCAGTAGACTTTCCCCATACGAAGCCCATTTTTCAGACCTCAGAAATTAGGTGGCATCAGTTTGATTCTCTCTTGACCAAGCCTCTGCTGAGTTTGAATATCTTAAGCTTGAGTGGAACCATCTACGATAGAAGTGGAAGTTGATAGAGATCACCATGCGTGCAATGTTATCTGAGCCACCCCAAGAATCTGTCCCCATCGCACACCTTAACCTTAGGTCTTATGCAGCTGTTTTAAAGGGTTATATAACAAATCCCTAGAAATATGGTTATGTACATTATTTTTTTATTTAATGATGAATATACTTTCATTTTATTATTGTTACCTTGTAAATGGTTTTTAAAGCACAAATAGTATTTTTAGTTAGTGTTAAACTAAGAAATCAATTTTGATGGATTATTGGATTTTTTAATTAAATATTATTATAATAAAATATTATTATTATTATTAAATTACTTTATATTAAATATTAATGATTGTTTAATTTTATTAATGCAATTGTAATTCCTATTATGGTTTCAAAGTCATTTTTGTCAAAACCCATGGATTTTCAATAAATGTGTATTTTTATTTTAAAAGTGAAAATTAACATATTTAGAAAATTATTTAGATAAAATGAATATTATTTCTAGAACTAGGACGTCAAAATTATCCAATGGTGAATTTTCCATAATTTTCTGAGGCAGTCAAAATATTGGGAAAAAAATTAAATACCATTTTAATATATAATGTGTTTTATGACATCATAATGACCAAATAGTGATGCAATTAAATACAATAAACTTTATGTTTGGAAAATATATTTTTTAACATTAAAATAATGTGATATTTGTGTTTATTTATTTATTTTAAAAATCTTTAGTGGACCCTTCAAGACTTATTAATCATTTTGTCTTTTTAAATTGTTTTCCTTGGGAGTGTGACTCCCCTCTACCTACGAAACCCCATTATTTTGAGAATTTCTGAATTTGGACTTATAAAATATTGTTTTACACTTCCCTTTTGCAAAACTCATGGTAAAAAACCATGGTCTATTTTGTGGTTTGGATTAGTTTAATGTGATGGTCCCAAACCTAAATAATAAATAATTCCCTCACCTTTCCTATATAAACTCACCCAAGCTCAAACTTCCTCCATTATCAAAGCCTTTAGAGTTAATAAAACCTTTTCCCTCTCCTATTTATAATCCTCCCAAAGTCCCCCAAGATCCCAAGAATCCTCTCTCAAGCCTCTTTCAAGCCTTTTGAAACACACCTCCAAGTAAGGGTTTTTCTTCCTTTCTCATTTTTTACAATATTCTTAATATTGTTATTCTCTTTTAATTTTAATTATAAATGTTGAAGTATGGTTTCACACCTCCCCTATATTTAACTCCTTATGTTTTAATTATTCGAGACCCCTTTCTCTCTCATTAAATGCCTCTCATGTACACCCGTTACTATGCCGAAATTCCGAAAGGAATTTCTCTCTCTTCATTTACATCCAGGCAATTATTTTGTATCATGAATCTAATTTCCATTAAATTTGTTGGGACATGTATATATATTACCCCCATAATTTCCATGTCATGTAAATTTCATGATAAAACCCTTTCTTTCTTATCAACCATTTTTATGAATTCTTACGTCACGCTGTTACGCTTCTAAAATTGCACTGATTTTCCATGCCAATGCCATTGTGTATTGAATACCATGTCCATTTCTATATAAAGGGTATTCAAATTTATGCCCATTTTCCTATTGATTATAAAGATTTATGTATGAATTCCACAATCCATTATCATGTAATAAATGATGATGTTTTACGAATCCATGTTATACGATCCATGTGGCACACTTATGCATGAAATGAACGGTTTAAGAAGGGTACACCCTTATAGCGTTCTAATGCATTGGGAGAAGTATAAAATCATGATACGTCATGTGAAATGGGTGTTGACCCATTATAATTCAATTTCAATGATGTTTTACTAGTGCTTCATGTGCAATGAGGATTTACTCATGTTCCATGTGCAATGAGCCTTGGATCATGCTAATTCCATGTTAAGTTTTGTTGCCATATTTCCATGTTATGATTATCATGATTTATCATCACTTTATGTTTATGATTCTATTATGATCTATTGATATGCCTATTTTCTAAGATGTATTGTATTCCTCATGTTATTCCATTATTATTCCCTTAATGGGCTTTATATCTCACCCTTTTGTTATGCATGTCCTTAGGTTATCCCATGTAATACTAAGTATGAGGGAATATAATGGTCATGTAAAGGAATTTTTCAATAATGATGTTGTATTTCATGTTTTAAGTTGTTATGTAATGATCCTAAGCATCAATGACACAATACCTCTCGATCATCTATGTTGTATCAACTGAAGTTTATGTATCAAATTATGTTTAATTGTGTAATAAAAGAGTATGGTTGTTATAAACCTTATCATTATTTTGAGGGAATAGTCTCCCCATAGTAATGATAGGCACACATAACCAGTTGGTAACCTTCAATGTAATAAGAGACACACCAAAGGTCGTGTAGAATCCCCAAACCAGGTGATGTTTGGGTGACTCGATCTAGGGATCTAGACTAGAGGTAGATAATTTTTTTAGAAAGAGGGAGTAAAAGTATATATCTTATATCATACATGTTAATATAAAGATATGATTGAGATTGATTGAGATAATTTTGGAACTTTTTATATATTTATTTTTAACGATTTCATATTAATGATACCTCTTTGCTTAAAATTATTTATTAAAAAATTTATAATTGTTATCATTGATACAATGACCTAAAAGGACACCCATGGGTTATTATAATGAAGATAGATTTTTATAAAAATATTTTGATAATTTCTTATATATTTTATATGATAATAATTTATAAAAAGTGTATGGGTGGATTAATTAAAAGTTATAATTTTATGGAATAGTTTTTTGACACTTTAAGTTAAGTAATGAATTGCTTGGAATATTAATTAAAGCATAAAACATAATGTGATTATGGTAATTGCATCATGGTGTCTGTTTAATAATTGTTCTTGAAAACATGTAATATTTTTTTAGAATGATACTAAATATCAATTGGCCAAATTTACTAGTATGAGTATCATATTGATTTAGCTTATTGATACATCATGTAATGATTTGTAGATACACTATTCTATTTTAAACAATGTAAACAATCACTTAATAAGTAAGGTGTATTTTTTAAAAGTTTTAACATAGAAAAATGAATATTAGCCTTTTCAAAACATTTAAAATATTATGATTATGAAATGATATTTCATTTAATAAAAGTGACTTATATATAATTTATTTGATGATGTTGTAGTTATTATTGAAATAATTTTTTTAATTATTTATATTATAATTATTTTCTTAGAGTAGGAGGCGCTAGAGAAATTTTTTTTAGAGAAGATATACTATTAATGTATTTCTTGGTTCACATTTTTTATGGATACTATTGAGGAATTGACATGTTTATTCTTTATTAGGTAATATGATCAAACTCATTGTTTGTGGTGAATCAACATAAATAGTGTGGCATGCTTCTTTGTTATTTTATATCTCTAATTGTTGATTTATATAATTGTAATTTTTTTGAGGGTTTTATAATTTCTTCCACCATTTCGGTCATTAATATGTCAAACAAATCTTTCATAGGAGGCTAATTATGTCAATGGTATTGATTCTCCCTGAATCATCTAGTTAAGTATGAAGTGTGTTATGATTTTTGAATCTAATAATTTTTTTTTATTTTCATAAAAGTGAACATTAGATTTTATTGGGAACATGAATAATCAATGGGAAAGATATATAATAACTATAAAATTTAGATAAAAAACCAACATGAGATATAACAATTGAGAAAAAAAACACAAAATCCGAAAACATTGGGGCAGAGTTAAGAGCCATATATAGAGAACCACTAGTGGTTTGTGTAACACCCTAAGATTTTATAAAAACAAATAGAAAAACACGTTACTTTGTTTTAATTAGATATTTATAACAATCCTTTAAGCATAAATTTTCCACATCTGTGTTTTGAATTTCAAGAAACGGTCGTCTACAATTGTGTTCAGTATGTTATTTGGAGTGTGATTAAACCAATTTTTTTTGTGAATAGTAAAATACCCTTATGAATAGTAATATGAATAGTAGTATTACCTAATGAACAATAAATTTTATTATTATTTTATTCTCTTAAGGCTTTAAGATAAAAACATCTTGGTTTATTTTTCATCCTGATATAGAAGTAGTTATAGAATTAGAATTCTTAATTTTTGAATTAAGTATGATTTTATTTAAAAATGAATTTAATAATATTTAGAAAATTATTTTCGAAAAATATAATTTATTTTTTAATTCTTTACATCAAAAAATGGTTGTGTAAATTTTTTGGAATTTTTCTGAAATTCTTGAATATTCGATGAATAGTCAAATTTAATAAAATACCGTATAATCAAATTACCAGTAAAATACACTATTTATGACATAATAAGTGATGTAAGGACACTTGGGTCGAAATAACTTTCCATTATTACTATTTTATGTCACATTAACTAATACTATTCATTATCTTGGGAAACAATATTATAATAATGATTAAAATAATGAAAAATACCCCTTCTCCTCCCTATAAATACCGGCCTCACTCCCCTATTCTTCCCACACCTTTCAAGCCTTGATACATTCCTATGTTCTACCCAATACTCCTCCCAAGGATCTTACCCACGTTCTAGAGCTAATTTTATCACCAAAAGACCAAAACCAAATCCCTTAAGATGGATCTCAAGGAGAGAGATCAAGAAGTAAAAACATCCTCTTTTATTTTCTTTCTTTTTTTCTTTTTATTTTATTCTTTTCCTTTTCCTTTGGATTATTTTGGGATATTTCATTACTTATCCCCCATACTGTTCATATTATGTAAGTGTGATGAGATATCCCTTTTCTCTCATCAAACTATTTTTATGAAATTTTAAGAGACGACGTTAGGCTGCCGAATTGTCTTGATAAATTTTCACGTTTTCTTTAAATTCATGATTCCTTTTTTTCTTCTTCCTTCCTCACCTCCTATTAAAAAAGTGGAATGAAATATCCATAATATTTTATATTTATTATTTTCTCATGTTCATGGAAAATTTATCATCATTCTTCTGCTCCTCTCCAACATATTCAAGGAATTAAAAACATTGTCCATGATGTGTCAAATTACCGACATCGTGGATGATGTGATTTCATTTTTCTTTAAATCCTTCTAGTATGGTCATGAATTTTTTTTTATTGTTTGAATAGGTTATAATATATTTATTATGTCTCATACATGGTTCTAGAATTATTTTTTACACATGGTTTTAATTTATATAAAAAAATGAGGTTTTTATTATTAAAGAACCACTGAAATGATCTAAAAAACATCTTTAATGATTTAACTTATGAATCATACTCATGTAATAATTAAAAAAGACAAATTGTATAATTAATTGTACTATAAATATTTAAATTCAAACATATTATAATTCTTTATTTTTACTTCCAATCATCAAGAACATCCATCATGAACCAATATTGGAAATCATGTAAAGAACTCACCCAAAAACAGTGCAAGGTGGAAAATACTAAAAATTAAAGGGTGAAATGTTGTTATGAAATGATCATATAAGATGTTAAATACATTATAATGTTTCTTTAAAATACTAATAACACTCTTTTAACAATTATATAGGATGTTTAAAAAAGTTTTAAGTAAGACAATCTTAATGTAAGGGAATTCTTAACCTGATTTCCATTCTCTGGGTTAACCTTCTACTCCGTTATTTATGTGGTATTAAAATTTTTTGTGTGATGTTTTTTGTTATATTATGTTTAATAATGTCCATTTATAGTTTATACACATATTCCATCCACTATATTAAGTTTCTCTTCAGTTGTATGATATTTATAAGTGGTTTTCCTTTTAAAATCCTCTTTTACAAATCTATTTTACAAAATTCAAAAGAAATGTTTTTGTGAAATTATACTTGTGGTGTTATTATGTTCTTGTTATTGGGAATTATTTATAATAAACCATGGGACCTATATCTCCATCTAATGCATTGGGTATGTGTAAGTTGGAGGTAGGATGTATGGTTACTCCAAGTGTAGCTGCGATGGTTACACAAATTGTAAGGTAGTTGTGAGGGTTAAAATTTATAAAGTAGCCAAGAGGGTTACAAAATTATGTATGTAATTCCCCAAGATACCTTTATGGTTCTACTTATGTTCATATTTATTTTTAAAATCTCATGTTTCATAAAGTATGTATATATATAGGTGATAATTATTTTTTATAAAAATGATTTCATATGTTACATGTATTCATGGACTAATGTGTTCTTTCCTTCTTGTTATATCCCTTGCTGAGTTTTTTTGCTCATACAAGTTTAAAATAATTTTTCAAAGCATTTTGGATGTCTAAGACTAAGAAAGAATCCATATTAAACTTTGAATAATTTTCACGGAATCATGTTTTATGTTTTAATGTTTTAAATTTTGAAAAAAATGGAAACTATTTTTATGGTATCAACTATGTAACAATGTGTAATGATATAAATTTATTATGTCCCAATTCTCTAAGTATCTAAATCTGAAAATAGGCTCAATTTAAAATGAAGTGTTTTCTTGACTAAATTCATGATTATGTATGTGATAAGGATGGGTCCTTATCGTTGGTATCAGAGGATGGTTTAAATATATTTAGGGGTTAGGATGATGTTAAAAGAATACAGTAATGGATTTTTTACTCTATGATTAATTTGAAATGTTTTAGAACTTAAATATTACCCTGTGGCTTCATCTACTATATGTTTGTTCATAATGGTTGTCTGTAGAAGGAATAAGGATGTTGAAGTGGAGAGGCACTGAAATAATGTCATCCTTATGGATCTATTGCCCGGAATGGTATGGATTGGAACTAAGTATTCTGTGAAAGTAATGCCTCGGCTAACATAGGCAATAAATGGAGGTATCATCCATACAAGAGAAAAAATAGAGTTACTTCAACGAACCAAGACAGTAGTGGAACATTTTATTAGGCAACACCCTCCTGCTTTTAATGGATCTTCAGATCCAATATCAGCTCAAGGATAGATCAAAGTCCTTGAAAATATATTCGATGTTATGGGATGTACATATAATCAAAAGGTAAATCTGGCCATTTATCATTTTGAAGGTGAAGTTTATATGTGTCGGTAAATGGTAAGGAATATCAGTGTTAGAGAATATTTTGATGCATTAGAGTGGGATGAATTTAAATGTATTTTCCATGAAAAATATTTTTCTATGGTTGTGTGACTTACGATGGAGAAGAAATTCATTTAATTGAAGAAAAAGGAGGAGGATTCAGTGGATGTGTAAGAAGAAAACTTCACCTGACTGGTGAGGTATGATCCAAATCTTATTATCGATGTTGATAGCAAAATCAAATACTTATACTCAGGACTAAAGCCAAGGTATCGAAGGTAGTTGGCCTCTTGTGAATTCAAAATTTATGAGAAACTTTTCCAATGTGTTGAGAGGGTAGAGATGGAGATTGATAATGATCATTTTCATTTTGGAAATAAGAAGAAGAACCGGTCTATATGAAAAGAGATGGGTAAGAATCAACCAAAGAAATCTGATGTTAAGAAAACCTAATTTCTAGTTTGTGTAAAGTGTGGCAAGAAACACCTTGGTGAATGTCTTAGAAAAATAGGGAAGTGTTTTTAAGGTGGTAGGTTTAGACATATGGCTTGGTTTTGTAATGAAAATGATCCAAAGACTAATCCTAATAAGAAAACTATAAAGTGTTTTAAATGTGGTGAAGTGGGTCGTTATGAAAATTCTTTCCCAAAGATAGATCCAAATGATGAAAAGAATCCAGACTACAAGAAGAAAGGTGTAGTGAGATATTTTGCGACTACATTAGTAGATGTTAGGCCTTCCAACGAAGTTGTATCAGGTAATTTGTTTGTTCACTCAGATTTTTATAAATTTTTGTTTGATATAGGGTATACACATTATTTCATCACTGAGAAATTTTCCGGTAAATTGGAAATATCACCTCGATAAATGAGACCCAAACTTTTTGTTAAAACACCAGGGGGAAATATAATAGCAAAGGGCAATTATAAAAATCTTTCTATTATGGTATGTGGATGGACTTTACCTACAAACCTTGTTGTTTTACACTTAGTTGAGGTTGATTTTATTCTAGGAATGGATTGGCTTTCTGTATATCATTCAAAGATTAACTATAGATCTAAAGATGTTGTTTTTCAGAAAGGTTTTCTGCTTGTAAACTAGAATGAACCCATTCAATTGATGACATATCAAGAAGCTGAGAAACTATTGAAAGATAGAAATAAAAGTCATATTGCTCATTTTGTTGAAAAAAAGGAACTATTCAGATTAATGATGCGCCAGCGGTAACTGAATACCATGATGTTTTTCCTGATGAGTCACCCAGTGTTATAACTGATCAGGAAGTCGAATTAAAAATTGACTTAGTTCCTAATTCTATGCCAATTTGAAAACCCCCATATCGTAGGGCTCAAATAGAACTTCCTGAATTGAAAAATCAGTTGGATGATTTTCTTGAAAAATGATTCATTCTTCCAAGCACTTCACCATGGGGAGACCCAATTTTGTTTGTTAAAAAGAAATATGGTTCGATGAGACCTTCCATTGATTATAGATCTTTGAATAACATAACTTTTAAAAACAAGTATCATTTTCCTCATATCGACGACTTGTTATATCATCTCATGGGAGATCAATACTTTTCCAAGATTAACTTGAGATTCATATACCATTAGCGGAAGGTGAAGGAAGATGACATCCCAAAAACAACCTTTCAAACTATATATGGGCATTATTAATTGGTTTTTATGCCATTTGGCTTAACTAATGCTCCTTCTTTAATCATGAATCTTATAAATAGAGTATTTAAAGTGTTCTCAGATCAGTTTGTGGATGAATTTATTGATGACATTTTGGTATTTTCTAAAAATAAAGAGGATCATGAAAAATATCTAAGGGTTGTTTTTCAAACCAAAAAAAAAGAAACTGTATGGAAAATTCAGCATGTGTGCTTTTTCTTGAAACAAATTTCTTTTCTTGGGAACATTGTAAATAAGGATGGAATAATAGTTGATCCTGCCAAAAAAAAGTTGTTGATGAATGGCCAATACCCATGAATGTTACAGAGATTATTAGTTTTCTTAGATTGTATGGTTATTACTGACGGTTTGTTAAGAACATTTCATGATTTTCTAGCTCGATAACTATGTTAATACAGAAAGAGGTTAAATTTGTTTGGATAGAAGAATGTGATGTTTGTTTTCAGGAACTGTATAATAGATTGGTGGATGCTCGGGTTTCTACATTACCTTCCCAAAATGGTGAGTTTGTTATATACATTAACGCTTCTTTGAAGGGACATGCTTGTGTTTTTATGCCAAATGATCTGGTAATTGCCTATGATTTGAGACAACTTAAACGTCATGAGCTAAATTATCCCACACATGATATGGAATTGGAAGCTATGTATTTTTCTTTGAAAATTTAGAGGCATCATTTATATGGAGCCAAATGTCAAATATATACTAACCATAAAAGTCTAAAGTATATATTCAGTTAGAAGAAATTAAACTTGAGGCAGAGAAGATAGATTGAACAGATAAAGGATTATGATTTCATGATCAATTACTATCTTGAAAAATCAAACAAAGTGGAGGATGCCTTGAGTCAGAAACATCATGATTCATTAACCATGCTATATTTGGGACATGATCCCTTGATTAATGATTTGATGAATTTTGTCTTAGAAGTTGCTGGTGTATGAAATACATCTTTTTTTTTCTGGTTTCAGTGCAGATGTCGTTGTCAGATAGAATTAAGTGGGTGCAAGAAGGATGACCGTGAGCTATAGAAAAAGTGGTAATTGGTTAAAATATGCATGCTTCCAAAATTTAACCTTGATAAAGATTGTGTTTTATGATTTTAAAAAAGGTTGTCCTTGCCTAGTTATTCTCAGTTGAAGAAAGATTTTTTGTCTGAAGCTCATAGTTCTTCATTTTTGGTTCATCTTGGAAGTACTAAGATGTATAGATACCTTTGGATGTATTATTGGTGGGATGGAATGAAAAGAGATATTGCTGATTTTTCATGAAATGTTTGATATGTCAATAGGTTAAAGTTAAGAAGGATCAACTAAAGGAGATGCTTCAACCTTTTCCAGTTCCAAAGTTGAAATGGAAGAATGTATCCATGGAATTTGTGGCAGGACTACCATGGGCTTTTCGAGGTAACAATGTGATTTGGGTTATTGTTGATCGGCTGAAAAAAATTTCACATTTTCTTTCTATACAAGATACAATGTCTTTGGATCAACATTCTCAACTATTCCTTAATGATATTTTCTGGTTACATGGAGTTCTTATGTCCATTGTATCTGATCAGGATCCCAGGTTTGCTTCTAAATTTTAGAAAGGACTTGAGAAGGTATTGGGCATGGAATTAAATTTATTACAACTTCTCATCCTCAATCAGATTGGCAGTCAGAACGAAAAATTCAAAAATTCTAGGATATTCTTCGAGCTTGTTCGATGGACTACCAGGGAATTTGGGATAAACATATTTCTTTAATTGAGTTTTCTTATAATAATGGTTTTAATTCCTGTATTCAGATGGAACATTTAGATACTTTGTATGGGAAACGGTGTGTAATTGAAACATTTTGGGATGAAGTTAGAGAAAGTAAGTTTATGGGGCCAGAATTAGTGGTAGAAGTGGATGAAAAAGTGAGTATGATCCAGTAGCTCATGATGATAGCACAGAACAGTCATAAAATCTATACAGATTATAAGAGGAAAAACTTCTCTATTGAGGTATGTAACCATGTTTTCTTTAAAATCTCTCCTTGGAAATGCGTGATGCGTTTCATTAAAAAATGGAAGCTAATTCCATAGTTCATTGGTACTTTTTATATCTTGGAGAAAGTTGGAACAGTTGTAAACTGTGTAGCTTTTCCTCTGAGTTTGTCACAGGTATACAATGTTTTTCATGTTTCTATGTTGGGAAACTATGTGACAGATTGATCACATGTCTTTAGCCCAGAAGTAGTACAACTAGAATAGAAACTTTATTATAAAGAGAAACTAGTTCAGATTCTTGATCGAAGGGAACCGGTATTGCAGAATAAGGCAATCCACCAGGTAAAGGTTTTGTGGAGAAACCACATTGCTGAAGAAGAAACATGGGTGTTTGAAAATTCTATGACGGAAAAGTACCCTCAGTTGTTTAATAAGTCAATAAAATTGTGAGGACGCAATTTCCAGAAGGTGAGGATATTGTAACACCCCGAGTTTTTCTAAAAATAACTAGAAATTCATGGAAATTTGTTTTAAGTAGATATTTATAACTGGCCTTTAAATATAAATTTTTCACTACTATGTTTTGAATTTCAATAAAACTGTCATCTACAATTGTGTTCTGTAAGTTATTTGGAGTTTGATGAAACCAACATGTTTTTTTGTGAATAGTGACATTCTATTATGAATAGTAATTTTAATAGTAATATTAACCTAATGAATAGGATATTTTATTATTATTTTATTTTCTTAAGGCTTTAATATAATAACATCTTGGTTAATCTTTCATCATGATATAAAAGTAGTTATATAATTAGAATTGTTAATTTTTGAATATAGAATGCTTTTATTAAAAAAATAAATTAATAAAATTTGGAATTTTTTTTAGAAAATGGACTTCATTTTTAAATTATGCAGGGTGAAAAATGGTTAGGGTAATTTTTTTGGTATTTTTCTAAAATTCTGGAATTTTTTATTAATAGTGAAACACGATAAAATACCGTATAATCAAATTATCAGTAAAAAATATTTATGACATCATATGTGATGTAAGTACACTTGGTTAGAACTAACATTCCATTATTACTATTTTAGGTCACATTAACTAAGACTATTCATAATCTTGGGAAAAAATATTATAGTAATTATTTAAATAATGAAAAATACCCCCTCTCCTCCACTATAAATACCACCCTCACTCCCCTCTTCTTCCCATACCACTCAAGCCTCAAGTCATGCCTATGGTTGGCCCAATACTCCTCCCAAGGCTCTTCCCCACATCCTAGAGATACTAGTCTCACCAAATAACCAAAACCAATGCCCTTAGAAAAGATATCAAGGAGAAAAGATCAAGAGGTCAACATCCTCATTTATTTTCTTTCTTTTCTTTCATTTTATGTTATTCACTTCCATTACCTATGGATTATGTTGGGATATTTCATTTGATATAACCCCTTAATTTCCATATTATATAATATATATGAGGTATCCCCTTTCTCTCATCAAACTATTTTTATGAAATTTTTAGAGACGTCGTTAGGCTGTCAAATTTTCTTTAGAAATTTCTAAAGTTTTTATTTAATTCAAGATTCCTATATTTTATTCTTCATTCCTCAACTAATCTTAACAAAGAGGCATGAAAGCTCTATAATCTTGTATATTCTGGACGTTTTGATGTTCATGTAAAATTCATCATCATTCTTCTACTCCTCTCTCAGTTATTCAAGGAATAAAATACATTGTCCATGATGTGTTGAATTACTGACATCGTGGATGATGTGATTTGATTTCTCTTTAAATCTTTCAAGTCTAGTAATGAAACAATTTTTATGGTTTAAAGAGGTTATAATATATGTATTATGTCACATACATAATTCTATAATTATTTTGTACACATGGTTTTAATTTATAAAACAAAATGAGGTTGTTATTATCGAAGAACAACTAAAATGATCTAAACAAACACCATTAATGTTTTAACTTATGAATCATCCTCATGTAATAATTAAAAATTATAAATGGTATAATTTGTGGTATTTGAAATACTTAGATACTACTAAATTCAAATTATGTTGTTTCACATCCAATTAATAAGAACATTCATCATGAACCAATATTCAAAATCATGTAAATAACTCACCCAAAAACAATGCAAGGTGAAAAATACTAATAAATAAGGGAGAAATGATGTTATTAAATGATCATATAATTTGTTAAAAACATTAACATGTTTCTATAAATTACTAATAACACTCTTTTAACCATTATATAGGATGGTTAAACAAGTTTTAAGTAATATAATCCTGAGTTAAGGGAATTCTTAAAACGATTTCTATTCTTTGGGTTATCTTTCTACTCCATTATTTATGTGGTATTAAAATTGATTCCTTGATTTTTTCTGATTATATTATTTTTAATTATGTCTATTTATATTTTATATACATATTCCATCCACTCTATTAAGTCTCTCTTTAGTTTTATGATATTCATAAGGGGATTTCCTTTTAAAAGGTTCTTTTACAAATCTATTTAAAAAAAATCAAAGGTAATGATTTTATTAGATTATTCATGTTGTATGATTATGTTTTGGTTCTTGGGAATAGTTTAGGATGAAGGGTGGGACATATATCTCCCTTAAATTCATTGGGTATGTGTATGTTGGAGGTTGGACGTGTGGTTACTCAATGTGTAACTGCAATGGTTATAAAAATTGTGAGGTAGTCGTGAGGGTTACAAATTATAAGGTAGCCAAGAGGGTTACAAAATTATGTAAGTAATGCCACAAGATACCTTTATGGTTCTACTTATGATCTTATGTATTGTTTAAATCCCATGTTTTATAGAGTTTCTTATTTATTATTGAAATCTCATGTTTTATAAAGTAAGTACATATACATAGGTGATAAGTATGTTTTATAAAAATGATTTCATACGTTACAAGTATTCATGGAATAATGTTTTATTTCCTTCTTTTTATATCCGTTATTGAGTTTTTGTTCTCATAAAATGTTTAAAATTATTCTTCATAGGTTAGAGGATGTGTAATAAAGAGAATTTATCCATATTAAATGTTGAATAATTTACAATGAATCATGTTTTAAGTTTTAATGTTATTAATTTTGAAAAAAAATGGAATCAATTTTTATGGTATCCACTTTGTAACAATGTGTAATGCTATTAATGTATTATGTCCCAATCCCCTAAATCTCTAAACTTTAAGATATCCTCAATTTAAAATAATGTTTTTTCTTGAATAAATTCAATATTGTGTATGTAATAATGTTGTGTCCTTATAGTTTAGGCCCCTCATATGATTAGAAGAACCCATAGGATCACTAGTGGGGATTATACGTGGATTATTCAATGTATTAACCATTGTGATCTTCAAGCATTGTAGACCACTAGAAAATACACCATCATATCTTATAAAGAAGCATATTCTATTTAGGTTGTTCATCCATCATGTCTATGTCACAACCAATTGAAATCTATCCTACGAATTATCCATTTTTGAGTACTCAATGACAAGAACACCACCAACCACTATATACCATTGTTTGATGTCATAGAGTATTACCAATAACCATATCCTCTAAGTAAACAAAATAAAAAAACTAATCAAAAAAAGGAAGAATCCAACTATAAAACAAATCACCATTGTAATCCAACAGAGATCCACCCAAACACCCAAGTTTGAAATCACCAAGTCATAGTGTCATTGTTAATGGAGGCTTCCACTATGTTGTCAAAACTCCAACTACATTGGAGAAAATAACTGTAACATCCCATGATAGTATATATCCATTAATGATAGATAGACATAAAAAAACCAATAAAATTACCAAACTAAGGGGTTAAGTAGCAACAAGAGACACCACAAAAATACAAAAAAAAATAACTGGAAACAATCATGAAATACATTAATACAAATGAAAAGAAAAAACACTACCGAAACTAAAAATAAGTGGATGAAAACATTGATGATTTGTCACCCACTAGACCCACCACAATTGTAGTGTTTGTCAACCCCAACCGAAACCACTCTAAACAAAATGATTGATAACCAAACACACTCATAGAAATTTACCTCAATAGTTATGGTCAATCATAAAATTAATAGAGGCAAATAATTATAGGCTCAATAACTAGATATAAAAGTGATTACAATATAGGACGTTAACTTTGTGCAGAACCTATTCTCTACAATATCAACCACCATTGGAGAAACCATAAAAAAACAATAAATAATAGAACCACCACAAAACTGTACTATAAAAAATAAAATATGAACAAATGAGTGAAACCAGAAATCTTAACTAAAACCATAAGGCCAAAAATGAGATTCCAAATCAAATGGAATCAATGAAACCCAAAATGGGAAATTTAAAAAAAGGGATACTAATGGAGTTGAGTATTGGTGAGGGAAAGTTATTTATTAAGAGAGGTGATAACCAAAACCTGACACCTATGAGGGAAGGAACATGATATAATAGAGACATTTAA
This sequence comes from Viscum album, assembly GCA_963277665.1. Classification (NCBI taxonomy): domain Eukaryota; kingdom Viridiplantae; phylum Streptophyta; class Magnoliopsida; order Santalales; family Viscaceae; genus Viscum; species Viscum album. The sequence goes on along the minus strand of OY728142.1, from coordinate 1,810,470,561 downwards.
TAATAAAGTTTGTTATTATAAATTTTGATTGATCTTAGGATGTGTCCTAACACATACAATTAACGTTTTATAGTATGGTCTTGAGAAGAAAAGACCTCATGAGAAGAACTACCACAAACACGACCTGGTAATTGAATTTCATCATAAATGATTATAAAATTTATTATTATTAATTTTTTTCATAAAATATTCTTGGTATATATTTATTTTTAATGTTTTAAGTACATTTTCTCACAGTGTGATTTCATCATAAGACAAAATAGTTTGGTAGAATATCATAAAACCTTTTATTTTGAACTGATGTATTCACTGATAAAACTAAAATGATATGGTGGATTCATTAAGGAGAAAAAATTCTAATCAAGTAGTAGAATAAGATAAGGAGAAATGAAAACTAACAGGATTATTGGTGAAATTTCACCTGGTGGTGGAAAATTTAATAGGTGGTTTGGTTCTAACAAGACTCAATGTATCTCTAATATTAGTAGATTAGGTAAAGGAAGCTAATATTTTTTATGATAAATGCAATAGGTCACATGAAGATCTAAATGGTGGTGTGGCTATTAAGGGAAGATCAGTTGCTACAAATTCATTTCTTTACTACATAAAATGGATGGTAGTTCTTATGGATATCAACAATTATATTTTGAAAGAATACAAATGTTAGATTTTGTTGGTAAATCCTAGAGAAACCAAGATTTATTGGTATATTAAATTCTAGTTCCTGTATTCTATAATGGAGAAGGATATTTCTATTTTTTTAATCTTATTGTATGATTTATCAACAAGTAAATGTGGAGTAGAAATGACTAGTAGTGTTGTTATATCCACTATTAGTTTTGAAAAAGAAATAAAAAGATATTTTTATAGAATTTTTGGTTGGGTTATCTAGGTCACCATTTGATCATTATGTTTTGGGTTATAATGAATCAATGCATTATGTTAGTGTATTTAGTTCTTATTCTAGTGGGATTTTGAGTTGTTGAGTTTGGGAAGTTTAATTTGAATATGAATATCAGAATTCATGGAGTTTTAAAGTGAATCATTTGAGATAGAGATCCCATGTTACAAAAATATTCAATATATTACTCCAAAATGAATTGGGAATACCATTTATAATGGATATGACTTACCATCCTCAAACATATTGGTAGAAAAAGTGTATTATTATGGTTTTGTAGGATAACCTACAAGATAGTGTGCATGATTTTGGCTGGTATTTGGATGATCATCTTAATTTTTTGTAATTTTTTTGTAATAAAAATAATTATTTACAAATTTTTATTAAACCATTTGACGAATTTCATGGATAGTTCTATTATTCACCATTATGTCACACTAAGATGCATGAGAACACTCACATAAGAAATATTTTTGTATAAGAAATGATGGAATGGATTATGTTAATTTTAAATGGTTTGATTTTCAGTCCGAATTTATAGAAGTCATACACTAATCAATGAAATGTCCCACGAGTTTGGATATTATAGAATATATATTCTTTAATGTGACTCCAAAATTAGAGTACATATAGATTGGGATGTAATAAAATTTGATTACTTGTTAGGAATATACATTTGATATTCTTTATTGAATTGGTAATTTGTCCCAGAAATTGTATTTCCATAATTTTATGGCATGCTTCATAACATTTTACATGTATATCAAATAAATAATTATTAACCGATAAAAAATCATTTTTTATGGGGGGGAATTTATTTTCGTACTAACACCAGTTATATGGAAAAAATGATTCAAATTGTTGATAACATAGAGAAGGTTATCAAGGGGTCAAGCATTGCATTGGTGTGAGTGTTGTGATAGAATGAGGGGATCTGAGAAAATATTTTATAGAAATATATAAAGATATAATAGTAATTGATGGATTTTTTTATTGAGAGTGAAACTTACTAACTTTATTGGCGATATAATATCATATTTTGAGGAGAATTATAACAACCAAAATTTGATATGTATGTATTTTTTTCGTTTTTAGTAGTTTTCAGGATGGAATTTAGGAATTTTCGAAGAAATAAAATGTGTGATTATGCACGCGAATAGCCAAGCCATAGAGCCAAATCACAGTTAATGCAGAATTTTATAGAATCATATATTTTTTTAGAGACATCATTAGTCTAACTAAAATAAATAAATTTGAAATTTTAAAATGTCATCGATAGTTTTTATGAGCTTATACTAACAATTAATGATAATCAATTTTGATAGAATAATCAAATAATATTACATTTTAATGATTATTTATCTATTAAAAACAATCCTTTTCTTTACGTTTTTTTCTAGACAAATTTATATGAATTTTATATTGATTTATGTGATCTCCCCTCTTTTCTTTGATGAATCATGAGGGTTGATCATAGTTTGGATGCTGAATTTTAGATAATACCAGTACATCACCACTCTAAATTATCGATTTTCAATATCTCTTTTGAATCAAGTTATAAGGATGAATAAAATTGGAAATATTTGTCATGGATTAAGAATTTACACATCATGATAGGGATTTAATTAGTATATTTACACCATGTGATTCTTGAGTGTATTGTTTTGGATTTCTTGAGTATTTTAAGGACTGTGTATGGGGATAAAATATATTCTATGAATTAAATAATTTATTTTGAATTTCTAATTTATCATGGTTTATCAATGACTAAGATTCCATGAATTTTATGGAATTTTATATTTTTGTAAACAAACACATAAGGTCCTGTATTTTGGGTTAGGTAGAAACTTCTATGGGAATTTGAATTTTCATTTAGTGGATGTGATTAATATTAATTTATGATTTGGAGTGATGTAATAAGAGTTAAAACTACTAAAAATGTTGATTTTGGATGTGTTTTGAGGTTCTAGAGTTTTCTAAGATGTTTTGATGAATTTAGAGTGCATTTGGTTTCAAGAGCCTAGTTTTATAGATGGGAAAGGGAGGTGCATGGTTACAACATGGTTAGTTCAAAATTAGTGCTAATCATGAACCTCAAATATTTTTCCCAATAGGGTTGTCACATGTTTTTTCAAACCATACAAATGAGTCCAAAATATTATAAAAAAATTAATTTAAATTTCATGTGGAATTGATATATTGTGTATCATTTTTCTAACCATGAAATTAGACTTGTGTGGGAGAGGATCTTGTATAGTGGTTACATATAGAATGAACACAGTTTTTTCTAAATATAATAGGGGAATTCCACCTTGGACAGTATATGAACATAGTCTGCGCATGATTAGTCTAACCATGTGGAAAAACATGTTCCCCTTTTAAAAGGTATAATTTATGATTTCCTAGCTTCCTCTTAAATAAAAACATCACACTTTCTCCTCCGATTATCACACCTGGTAGACACTCAATTCCAATTATTTCTCCTCTTATTATTTGATAGTTCTCATTAATCGGGGCTGAAAATCATTTTTTTGTCGATTGAATTAGATCACCCTTGATTAGTATATGATTCACACTTGTTTCTTTATTATTTTATTTTTTCTATAGTTGTTTTTATTTCCATATGAGCTCATATTACCTATTTTTAGGGAACTTGTTTATTTTCTTAATTTCTCTATCTTTATCTTGATTCAAGGGTCATGATTGGATGAGTGAGTATTCCTTGGTGTAAGATGGGTGTTCAATATTTCTTTCTCTTAATGTTTCATAATTTATAAAATATGTCATTGCACTATGCGACAAACTTTTCCTGTGTCTCCTCTTAAATGAGAATTAATTAAATAGATTGATAATACCTTTAAATGATATGTAATTGTGGAAATTATGTGTATTTTAGAGGAGGTATACCTTGACTTTGACCACCACTTTTTGGGTGTGTCTCCTCATATACCCACAACCCCAATGATTTTATTAAAAATTTAATCAAACCTTAAGGTATGTATAGATTTACACCTATTAATAGATGTGGTAATTAGATAAATTATGTTTTTAAATTCTAAATGTTTCCTTTAATCAATTTGGAGAGGAATTGGTTAATGGAATTAAATAAATTGAATTGGGGGATGATTAATTAGATTAATCATGATGAAAACTGTATTGGAAATTATTCACCATTTTCCATTAATAAACCATTAAATAGAATTGTTAAATTGAATTCATATCAACATGGACCCCATTTTATCTCCAAATATTGAATGGATAAATGAATGAATTTAATTGGTATATGGAATGGATATAACAATTGGATCATTTAAACCAATAAATGAATTGATTAAAGGTATGTTTTGAAGGTAAATTGTAAAGAATGTTTTCTATAACCAATGTTTATACATTAAATTAAACACTCATATCTATTATAGTACGCCTTGTGTGATACTTGGTTCTGAAATAAATTCCCCAGATGGGTTCATCAGACACATAGAACTAAACAAATTAAAAATGGAATCATTTGTTCAAAGGGAAATACTTTTCGCCCTTGGCCAGGATTCCCTAAATAGGGTCATAAGAAAATGATATTGTTATGACTTAGGTAATACATAAGTTATTTATGTGGAATTCCATGAATGTGATTATTGGTTAAATTATTTATATTATGCCTTGAATTATACTTTGTTTCATAACATGAAATTTCTTCATATGGGATGATAGGATAAAATAGACTATTATATGCCTAATTGGATACCTTTATTCCTTATATATAATTCCTTAGATAGGCTTATAAGGCATATTTAATTGAATAATTATTGAATGGTTTGGAAATGTTGGGCTTGGTACTCATTATCGATTAGTTGAAATTGTTGGACATGGTGGTCCTCACCATTACTATTTATTTTAAATTATATTCTGTTTTTACAGATATAATTAGATTCCTTAGTATCAATTTAGGCCCCACATGACCATTATTACACATGGATGATTGGGATTAAAGACATGGTTCCTAGTTCTATGAAACTATTCTTTTATTTGAACAATTTTTCTTTGTTTGAAGTAGGTATTCTTAGCTCGGTTTCACTTGAAGATGAAGAGACACAAAAAAATCATACATAGATATTAAATATTTTAAAATTAATATTAAATACATTACACAAACACATGCCTAAGGATTTTAAAAGTATAATGCCTTTTTAAACTTGGACACATAATAAACTATCCGATGAGTTGGATATGTCATATTCCAATATGTTTCTTATCCAAAACCCTTCATATACATATTATACATAATTTCATTCATCATATCATAGGGAAAGTAAAAATAATAAAGGGTGATCTCAAATGATAAGTAAGGGTAAAAAAGTAAGGTATCAACATATCATGAGCGTAAGGGTATGCGAACATGCGAAAAACATTTGAAAACCATTCCATACATATCATATTTCATAACATAATTCTTGGCATAAATATTGGCAGTTCATAAGGCATGAATCATAATAGAATCAAAGTGAATGCACAATGAGATCGTAAAATAGTTATAAGAAATAGATTTATGTTATATACAAAGGGATATAAAATCATTTCCTTAGTAGTTCAAATATTATTCCAAAACTACCATATTGGAATAATTTCACTAACCAAATCATCATTTTAGTCATGGTCACCCCCAAAAAATCATATTGCATAAAGTCCCTTATTAAACTGGGTTCACTCACCATTGTAGTCCTCTTTATCTCATGATATATCAATATTTACCCAATATGTTGGAGGGAGATATAGGTCCCAAATATATTCTATTACAAAGTGACCTCCATACATGGTTATAACATAACATCCATCACATAATGAAAACCATACATAGGTGTGCCACAAGATCATAAAACATTTATCATATTATAACTCAAAAAAGGTATTTGTAGACATTTCCTCTTAATAGAACCTATGGAAAATAAAAAAATTCCATGATAATTTTATTATTTTATGATATCATAAACTATGGAAAATGAATTGGTTTTATAACACTTTTATATTTATATAATCCATCGAAGTAAAAATGGTTTCATAAATATCTCGTAATTATAAACATAAACCAATCATATAAAGAATAATAATGGTATACTTGGATCATATCCCCAGCAAAGAATAAGTAACTTCAATGGATTTCATCACAGATAGAAAATGATTTTGATAGATCACATGGATCATTTATGGAAAATATAACCTTTTAACATTGAAAAAGAAATTAACCAAAAAAATATTTTTGAACTCATTTTTTTTGAAATTTCTCTTTGATAACATATTAAGGAAAAATTAAAATAATTAAAATATTTATTAAAGATAATATCCTTTCCGGTGTGGACTTTTTATAAAGTATAATATATTTTAAAAATGATTTTATTGGAAAATAAAATAATAAAATTATAAAGGATGCCATAAAAAATGAGTGCTCATGACGGAATAGAATACCATTCATAATGTACACATTAAAAAAGATTTCTTCTACAATCTCGGTAAAATACATACAGATATTGTTTTGAAAAATACATGATGATTCATTACAAAATTGTTTTTTTAAAAAATATTGGTAATATTATTTAATAAATACATTGTAAAAAGTAAAAAAATTAATTTTTTATATAAAACAAGGATATGGAAGAAAAATGGGGTTTTGACCGAAGAGTAAAACAAAGGATATTTTTTATTAAAAAATTCCTTTGAACTCTTGAGTACATAAGGTGAGAAAAAATAAAGATAAAAATTTTATTCTCAGTATATAACTAGAGGATAACGAAATTATTGAGTTTTTCAAGAGATGTATCATAATATTTAATCATCATGAGCCTAAACAAAAATAATCTAGATAAACTATAGGATTGTATCCTAAAATCATCACTACTTTTTTAAAATTTAATAATAATCCCCATGAAAGAATAAAATTAAATGAAACTCAATCTATAATGAATAGAATGAGGTTCATGATATAACATGTTATAGGGGCATTATATACACCTAATAAAATAAGATAGGATCATGACATCACATGTAACATCACCCGATTTGACAATCTCTAATGTGGCAAAATTAGGTTGTCTACTTGAGCATAAGCATGTCTCCCCATATGATAGAGACTTCTGTCTAGAAATGGTGGTGTACAAAACATATTGGGACAACTATAAACCCTAGAGGAGAGTTTTAATATAATAAAAATAAACAGATACAAGATTGAGGGAAATAGTACATCACATTACTGGAAGATAAGGAAGAACCAAGTAAACTAAATAATAATGAACAATGTAATGTCACGAGGAAATTTAACTAAATTCCATTTTGTAAGTCAGACATATAAAAGACCAATTTGACATAAATAACTCAAAATAAGACTATAAAGACACCGGTCTTGATTCCCATCTTAGTTTGGTCTCTAATATCCAACCCATCCAGCAAGAAATAATAAATAACAAGGTCCTTTTTCTTTATCGAAACTTTTGTCCATGTAAACTAGTCAGACACAAAATGGCTTCCTCAATAGGGTTTCAGTATAACTCAACAGGTTAACATCATCATTTCTAAAAAATAGTCTGATATTAACTGAAAATTATAAAGAGATAAACAATTGTATTAAATAATTAAATTATTATAATATAACATCAACCTACCTTAACTCCCAACTAGAATAACATTTAGCATATAGCATTACCATGACAACTATAACCCCATGTCTATGGAATAATCATATAATTGGGAAACCCCTATGTATAATAATTTTATTGTAACTAGACCATGATGTCTATATAAAAGTTTCTACATAACTATCCCAAGCCCTTTATATTTTCTTTTCGGCATAACAAGGCCAAGGCTTTATATATGAGTTTCAGTGTAATCATGAAGAGCGCTTGAAGTATTATAAAATAATTGGGCCATTCCCTATATATAAGAATATTAGCATTAGATAAAACACAATAAATAATGGTATAAATAACCTAACATACATCATGAGACAAAATATTCAATTCCATGAAGTGCCATTTATATTGTAACACCCTTTAATTCACCAAGTTATAACTTAACCCCTTAAAATGATAGTGTACACAACCATATAATATCAATTTACCTCCAATCATTTAAAATGAAAAAACATTTTCAAAATAGATCCTATCACAATAATTTCCTAAGGTATCATGTCATTCTAATTATTATTTTAATATAATAGGAAATTCATTATTTTGAAAAGGTAGGATTACTCTAGGAGTAGACACAATCCAGGTCTCAGCATTATTAGATTTAGAGGCATCTAAGGATTATTCAATAAACATGATTATCATCACCTAATATTCCATTTTATAATGAGAAATTTTTTTCATCTCAATCACATAATATTGCACATACCTAAGAAATTTGAAATAGACCATAGGGATTTGTTAAAGACAAACTAAAATTATCCTATGATCAGAGATAATCCCTCAACATGGAATGCCAATAGAGAATGAAGGAGAAGAAGATCCCAAAGAAAACCTTGACCACACAATCATCAAGATGAAAAGCTGATTAAAATTACCCCGATGACCTATTTCATGATGTGAACTAGTTTCATGGAACATAATAATTTCATTACCTACTCTAGTTCATAACATATTCCCAATAATATGTTTAAATTGTTTATCATGTTCACTACATGAAATTGTACAAAAGGTAGATGAAAACCTAGATTCTAAAAAAAATCCTGATCCTCCTCCAAATACTTCCAAACACATAGAGAACCCTTGTATTTCTTTAACATATTTATACTTGGACTCCATTAATTAAAATAAACATACTTCCCCAAATATTACGTTATTCTCCCTAGAAAAATACCTACACCCACAAATAAAAAAGATTAATCACCAAGGTTTAAATAAGAAAAGAAAACCCAACTAAAATAATTTCATCCAAAACTAAAGAAGGATGTACTTTAAAAAAAATTGGATCTTAAAACCTCACCACCATATGGAAGCTCATCCCCAAGGTTCTATAAGAATCAATATTGGGTCTTGGAGAACAGGTCTTTCTACTATGATCACATATCAGATTCTCTCTCCATGGTATCATATTGGCAATATAAATGGTTCTACTACACTCGAAGTATGAGTATTGGTTTTTTCAAAGATACTTCTCACTATATTCCACAATAAGTGTAGGATACTCCTCAATGGATGCATCATCCACTACATGAATTTTATGTATTTTCAACGACTTATTTATGATGGGATCCCATCATAAATGATCTTTTGAGACGGGGTCCTCTCACAAGTAGCCCATTGTATAAAACGACATCATAAATATTATTTTTTTACGATGATCCCATCACAAATAGATCTATGATTATATACATGATATAAATAAAAACTTATTATTATGGGCCTGTTGTAAAAAGTATTTGTGATGGGTTCGTCATCTCATCGCAAATAGTTCTCCATTTATATATGTTATATATATCTAAAACTTTTGCGATGGGCCCATTGAAAAGAAGTTGTTTCGACGGGTCATTTTACAATCGCAAATACCTTTCTAAAAAATATATATATAATCTATTTGTGATGAGCCCTGTCAAAAAAGGTCCCATCGCAAATATAGAATAAAATAATATATATATATATATATATAATAAAATTATGACTAATGGAAAGATAATATTAATATTATTAAAATAATAATAATAAAATACTAAAATTATTAGTATTCACAAAAAATATAAAAAAATCATAAAATATTATTATTATTATTAAAATAAAAAAACATTTAAAAGATATAAAACTAATAACAAATAATTAAATAATTAAATAATTAAAATAATTAAAATTAATTAAAAATAAAGAAAATTAAATTATGTAATATTCGCACCAATATAAAAGACAAAAATAGTTAATTGTTCATATAACTACAAATTTTGAATTCAAATATTTTTAACATAACCAAAAATCACCGGGCAGATAGTCTTCTAGAGGAGGTGGACGAGTTGGAGGAGATGGTGGTGGAAGCTCCCTCCCTAAACTATGAGTCAGATGACGCATGTACTTTATCTGCTCATGATTTTGCTGCCTCCATCGATGCTTCTTCTTCTCATACTACTGCAGCCATCGATGCATATTCTTCTCATACCACTAATGCTACTGTTGATACATCTCTTACTAGAGCTTCTGAAAACTATCTATAAGTTCATTTTGAGCTCCCAGCTGCTGTAGATAATGTGAGCCAGAAGATGATGCCTCTCCATGAGTTCCTCTAAAGATGGATTACAACATCACATCAGTACTATAATAAGTCTTAGAAGTCAAATGAGAGACAATACCAACAAATCAACCCATCTCAATGGCATACTAGGTCGGATGTATCTACGTCGCCTCAACGAATTGGAGGGAACCAGTCTGATCAGCCATCGCGGCCTGAATCTCAGCCTATTTATGAGAGGTCACAACCTCATATGACTATTTCAGTTCCAATTTGAAATTAAAATATTTAAAAATATTATATGCAATTAATTTTCAATCTAGATAAAAATAATACATACCACAATATGAAATTGGTGATCAATTCTAATCTCCCCAATGGATGGATCATTGTACATCCTATGATAAATGTCGTACTCTGTAATATCGGGCTGCTCGACTACCTGTATGAATATACAATAATCTGTTTAAATTTAATTATATATAAAATATTTAAAAAAGATACTTTCCAGATTTACTCTATGCATACTAAATGTATGGCTACCAGCTCGATGTGCCACCTCCTATCTCCCCCAGTGCTGCCAACCCAATGAAGATATCCTCTGAAATCCACCACTCGACAAGTGTGAACATAATCCATCCCAAAAGTCAGATGAAATGTAATCTAGTCGATGGGATCTACAAAACACATCAAATAATGTCACTCATGCTTTTTTGATAGTCGTCCTTCTCAAATTGTGGAAAAACTGACAGAAATAGTCATGCATAAACACCTCCCATGCTATGTGGATAGTGTCATGCTTGCTATCATCAATGGGATGACATAAACCATACAAATAATTTATAATATTGAGTTATTAATGAAATAAATGCCAATATAAATATTATTTATTTACGTACCATCCAATGATTGAACATGTTAAGTTTCACCTCATTAGAAATCTATTCCCATGTGATCCATGGCTGAGAAAAATAATTGCGCAAGATAACACTCCGCTATCCAACAACCACAAGTAAAAAACTTTGAAAAAGAATAAATAATAAAACCAATTAGTATATAAATAAATTAATGGAAGCTAACTAAAATACACATGTTATCATAACTCCGTATTCATGGATCAAAGCCTAGGTGTGGACGTCTCTCAGGGATTGGGTCAAGATTCATAAGTCGTGAAAGAATGCGCCCCCTCCACGTACCCCCTGAACCTCTAGTTGGATGAGTGTTAGATGATCCCAAATCCTCCTCATCTAACGGTCACTCATCCCCCTACTACTCACGAAGTATATCAGGGTCTATCTGAAATAAAAAATAATTGTTGTTAGTAGATAGTTGAATATAACTATTACATATAGATATATATTAGTTATGATTATAACCAGTATTTAACTATGTCAATGTTCACCTTCATCATCATCTTCATATCTAACGATTTCAAGGTCTTCATATTCAACATTGAAATCATCAATATCAATGTGAGTTTTTGTTTCATCATCTCTTTCCATTTCACATTTATTTGTACCATCATTAACATGATCGTCACCATCAACCATTAATTGTGGGGTGTCATCATCAATATCCATGTCTCTGTGAAAAAAGGTATTTTGAGTAGTCTCTTGAAAAATTTCAATTTCATTCACTTTAGTAGAACCACAATCCATTTGAATAAACTTATTTTACCAAGATTTCATTTTTATTATGCTCCACCAATCACTCAGGTCTCTTGAGGTAGCACAATACATTGCGTAATATATTTAATGTGCATATTGAGCTAATAAAAATGGTTCAATTACTGCAAGAATACAATTATATTAAATATCGTTGAATCCATGAATCAAAAGAACATGCAATCCTCTCTCAAAATCCAACCATAGACATTTAAACATCATTATGTATTTTTTTCCTTAGATAACATAGTTCAATAATTCCATCCAAAATGTCGTAAAAGTCAAATTTAGTTTCTCTATGATGTGATCCTCTCAAGAAAACTCTACTATTTATTGTTTTTTCTTGATTCCCCATATGAATGTGTAAAAAATAAAAAACCATTCAACACCTATTAATTATAAGATTTTACCATTTTGGATGGTGAGTTACTCAATATACACAGTCTCTTATAAATTTTATCAGGATGTTAACAAAATTAAAAACTTGTAAGACAATTATCAAAATAATAAATCATAAACTGATATTATAGGTTAAACCATCAAAAATTTATGTTATCAGTTATTGACCCCATTGATATTTTTTTTGTTGGTGTTCTAAAAGAGAAGATGTTGTAATTTGTGGAAGCTGTTTCTTGATATGATTATCATATAACATAAAAATAAAATATGTTTACTTACATTAACATAAATAAAAAAAATAAGTTATAGAAGCTCTCATAGTACAAATTATGTCATTTCTTCGCAATTTGGATGAACATATATATGAGCTCTATAATCTTCGTCAGTTGAATGCTATCATTCTTGAACTCTGCCAATTCCATGATCTGGCTGATTAAAAACTAATAATTTATTGTCTTTTTCATCTTCAACATTCCCCTCCCTTTTCTCATGTGGTTGTATTTTGAGGAATATTTAGATTCAAAAAAATGAGAGTAGAAAAAATCAATTTCAACTTTCCAATAAGCTTCAGCAATGAGCCTTCAACTGATGCTTTCTTACGTACTTTTTTCTTCAATTTCTACATGCATCTCTCGAATGGGTATATCCATAGAAACTCTATCGGACCTACACATTTATCTTCATGTGTCAAATTTAATATCATATGTTCCATTGAGTAAAAGAAAATTGACTAGAATATTTTTTCCAGTTTACATATATTTACAACAACATCTTCTACCTGTGTTCTTAGTGCATCGTATTCGGTGTTCATTGTAAAAATGTCTCAAAAGAATATAATTTGTGTGTTTTCGAATCCCAAATCATAGAATTCAAAAAACCTCTTAATCCAATCAGTATAATTATTTCCATTATAACATGGAAATCATGAATTTTTAATTCAGTAATATTACCATTCTAAACACAACTGTCCAAATTGAAAGCATAGCAATCTAGAAGTCTCAAATCAGCAATCGAATGACAAAATAAAATTAGACTCTTTTTGGATTGTGTATAAGCTACTTTCGGCTATATTTAACTCTATTATCAGATATTTTGAAATAGTTGATGTTCTGGTCACTTGAAAATTTGGGCAAGATCTAATCGTTCCATTACACTCTATTTTTTTACCTAGTGTATCCAAAAATGTATGAAATAGATTTTCAAAATAGTTTTTCTCAATATGCATGACATCCAATATGTGGTGGACTGACAAATCAGACCTATATTGAAGATCCCAAAAAAATTTCTATTATATTCAATTATGTTTTTTTTTCAAATCCATGAATGTTCTGTTGGTTTACTATTGGCCCAAATGTGATGGGAGGTAATGAATATACAACTGAATTTAACTCTATACCAAAGACTATTTTTGGAACTTAATCCCTTTCAATTGTTCCTTTTCTGAAATGAGATTTTTTCCTCCGAAAAGGATGATCGGTTAGAAGAAATTTTCAATGACATTAAAAATAGAAAATTTTTTTCCATTAACGAGCATAAATGGTTTATTACCTTTCATCCAATAACGAAATGATTTCAGACCATGTTTACTCCATCCAGATAACATGCCATAAGGCGAGAAGTCAATAATTGTCCACATTAATGCATATTTTAGTATAAAATTTAGTTTTTCAATTAAATTATATGTACTAAAACCATTACTCTAAAATTAATTTAACTCATCAATCAATGGTTTCAAATAAACATCATTATTTTTGTCTGATGTCCTTAGATTAATATGCTCAGCAATATATAGGGCTCCTTTATCAATATCCATGAAGGTAAATTTTAAAGAGGTATAAAGAAATTACAACATGAATATTGACTACTATAAGAACAATTGGACAGAAACAATCATTATAATGAACCAGTCGCATGTTCTGGGCTTCTAAAAAAAGACGGATGCAGTCAGTAAATATTTTTCCATGAATCACCATCAGATGGATGATTGAAGCTTTTAATGGTTGAGATATAAGTTTTGTGCCATGAAATCATTGATTTTGTGTTCTGAGATATAAATAAACACTACAACCTAGGTGTAAGTGGGAAATATCTCAATTATTTTACCAGAATCAATCTAGACTTCCCCAGTTGAGCTTCTTTATACTTCTATTGTCCACATGTGGGAAAACTATCAAATTACTCATTTTCACAAGAATATAATTTTAAATCATTTTCACAATCATAAATATTTTGATAACTAAGGCCGAGATTACAAACCAGCTTCTTGATCACAGAGTAATTTTTGGGCAACACATTTCCTTCAGGTAATAGTGTTTGAACCAAAGAAAATATCTGATCAAAATAGTTGTTTGAAATTTCATTATCTGATTTAATAGCCATAAATTTTTTTAACTACTTATAATCTTCTTATCTTGCAACGAGGATATAATATATCCTTAGAAGAACTCAATAACTCATAAAATTCAGATGGATCCAACTCAGGAGTAAAATAAATATTATCTTGGGATTCAGTTTGTTGAACAAACGGACCTGAAATATCATGTATGGAATTTTCAAACCCTGATGGATCTGGAATCAGTTTATTAGTATATTCTACTGAACAATGTTTGTAACACCCCGAGATTTTAGGAGATATATTCTTTTTAATTCCTTGGATTTTACACCACACCAAGATTAGATTGTACTATACGCAACACTATATTAGCTTGCAGTGTACGCAACACTATTCTTGGATCCTGTTATACACAATTTCAAATTCGCAACATTGAGTGTATATATATATGTATATATATATATATTCAATGTATAAATGAAATATGGTTGGATTATGTTATAAAAAACAACAAAGGAGTCTTTCACTATACGCAACCCTGACTTGGCTTGCATTACACGGAATCGCGACCTTCCACGATAGCGTGTGTTGTACGCAATACCGGGTTTCACTAAACAATGATATACTGTTATTAAATTATTATGGACTAGCCGTTATGAATATTATTAACTAAAATTTTAATTTTATAACATTATTATTCATCTTACATATTTTCTAGAACATGGTATGAGAACAAAATAATTTTTTCAGGTAAAATAAGTATTTTTTTAAAAATGCAGTTTTGCCGTCTTTTGATGGCGCACCCACATTAAATCTAGTTTTTGACATTTTTATAAGTTCAATTTTACAAAATAAACTTTTTATTTTGAATTATAATTTAAAATTTTACATTGGATAATGTTTTTGATATTTTTCTGATAACTTTCATATTTTAATGAATAGTAAAAACACTCTATATGTTAATTAAAAAGAAATTTTTACCATCATAATAATTTATATGGTTAAATTATAATATTTAATGGTATTAAATTATAAATAGATTATATTTTTACCATTTAATATAATTTAGGTCCTTAGAATTGATTTTACATTGAATTCGTTGGTTAAATCAATTCAATCTTTTACAATGTTTCAAACAAAAACCGTTTTCTCTCAACAAGAGGATTAATTTTAATTTAATTTCTGGAACTTCTGTGTATTGAATTTGAAAAAAAGGCTTCCATATTTGGAATCAGTGGGTCCAAATTATGTTAATAAGCTACTTTTTATTTTTGGGGATTATGAATAGTAACTACGGTAAATTTTATTTACCATAGTTAAAGGTAAATCGCGTAATGAAGGGTAAATATAATATTATAAAATTACCCTAACACATGACTTAATATAATTGGATGACTATATTTCATCCAAAGTCATATTTGGGTCAAAATGGAATCCATTAGATCCCACTTGGATGTGATTAAGACCTTTAGTTTATTTTATTTAAAGGAAAGTGAAATATGTCTCACTCAAACATTAATAATTAAAGTATTTTTAATGTAGAGTTATACAGAATATAAGTTAGTTTATAAATAATCATTTAAAATATAAAATGGTTTTCTTTATCATGGTAATTTATTTGTATTTTTAAGAGTTATTTAATTACCTTATTATCTTATACATTAATGATGCAGAAATTATTTATTTATTGAAAAACAATAATATAGTTTTTATTGAGATGGTAATACATATCAAAAGGCCCAAAAATCTTCAAATAACATATTAATAGTGTACATATAAACTAAAATCATCCACGGGCCTAATTGTTGACCATTTGGATCCTTATTATGGCGATTATGACACTTATAATATTTTATTTTAAATGATTCCAAAGAGGTCACATTCATAATTTAATAAAGATAACAATTTACATGTTGTTATTTTAAGTTGATAAATTCTATTAAAATTATTATTATAAAATATTTTATATTTATCGTTATAAAAGTATTTTTTTTTAATTTTCATGCCTCAAATAAGTATATTAAATAATTAAACAAAAATGTTGTACTAATTATTTTATTAAGAGATATACCAAATAAATGGTATTAAAATTATTAAAATAAATATTATATTAACTATTTAATGTGCTCCACGAATTTTATATACATATTTGACATGTTATAAATCTATTAAATATTTTAGTTCGAATATATCCTCTGTGTAGATTTTATTTAAATTCATATAAATGAATAGTGTCAAAATTGACACTATTGTTATTTTATAAAAATAACATATTATTAAATTGTTTAAAAATCACAAAAATATTTAAAAATTATAAATTGAAATTTAAATAGTCTAAAATGTCATAAAGTATCCAATTATGGAAAATTAACAACACATAAGTGATTATTTATAACCATTTAAAATTTATAATTTTATTACCACAAATAAATATAAATAGATTAAATAAGGAAAAATCAAAATGATAAGGTTTTAAATAAGATCCAAACATGTATAAACCTTATTGGTTGATGAGATTACAAGACTATATCATCTAATATTATAATTGAGTCATTTTTGGAGGTTTTTATGTGGGGTTTGAATTTATATTAAACTAATATTTTTGAGGATTCCAAAGGTGCCCCTCTCCTCCCTTATAATAGGGCACCTCCTCCCTCTCTTCCTCACACCATTTTTATCCTTGAAGCTCAGAAAACCTCTGCCCATTTCACTTCACCACTTCCCTATAAACCTTATAGAGGTACTGGTATTCACAAAAGATCAACCCTAGTGCCCTAAGAAGAAGTTTAAAGGAGGTGCGTTGAAGAAGAAGTAATCTCTTCTACCGATTATTTCAAGATTATTTCTTCTTCAACTTATTCTTATTTAGTTGTTTCATTATAAAGTAATAACATCAGTATCAATAATATACTTATATGTTATTATAAATATTAAATAACCACATTTCACCTTCTATCCTTCCTACGGAAAACAAAATCACCGCGCGTGCGTACGTACGGAATACCCTCTCCACGCCATGGTGTAATCTATTTCTCAAACACCACCTTAATTTGATGGGTATAATTGTGTAAAGAATAACTATAAATAGTAATTATAACATCATACTAATTCTGATATATTGTATCATCCACTCCAATTCAATTCAATAATTATGGGAACGATATCATTGCGCGTGCGCACGTACGGACAACCGTCTCCACGACGCGATGAGATTCATTCTCAATGATTAACCATTAATGAATGATTATAATGTATATATAATAATTAATCATGAAATATATGACATAATAATGATATTGTATTTATGTATATATATATATATATGTCATCCAATTAATTCCATTCAATTCAATGAGGAAACGAAAACAACGTTCATGCATATATACGGCCTACCGTCTCCATTAACGGTGTATTTATTTCTATTTATCGATCTATTATATATATGTATATTATGAATATATATTATATATAAATGATGTTTTATATTTTGGAATTATTTAATCATGATCTAAGTAATCATATGAATAATTACAAGTCAAAACACAGATGACAAATGAAACGATTTTACCCAAAACACTCTTTAACATGGAATTTACAAAAGAACGGGTAATATAAAGTCATTAGTGAACCATATATGATATCATAACAATGAATATGATTCTGTAATAAGTCAATGACATTATTTAAATAATTATACAGGAGGTTTGGATACGTACAAAGCATATCGGACCTAAGGTAAGGGATAATTATTCCAATCTCATTCTTATACGAGATTGTTTATTCGTAAGTATTTACTTGGGTTATATTTATCATCCATGTCCAAGTTTTATGAAAATGTTTTCATGTATGTTTAAATTACTTTTTACCCATTTTTTATTTTTTGACTTTTACTAAATGGTATGTAAGGAACCTTTTTTTTATGTTACGAGGTACTTTTTTGACTTTTCCGACCAAAGTACGAGAAGAATGTTTTTTAACTTATATGGCATGGAAGGATTTTTATGATTTTATAAAGCCTTATTTTCATGAGGCTTCCTCCAAAATATTTCATGAATATTTTCAAAAAAATCCTTTTCTTTTAAAATTGAATGGCATTTTGTGAAAATAAAATGATTTTCATGATGAAAGGATATTTTCCTCAAGAATTCATTTCAAGTGCTTTATCAAAAACATTTTCCATCTAAGATGACATTATTTCATATGTGTATGTTTTGAGTATAATGTTTCTCTGATTTACATGGTTTCACTTTTCTTATTATGAAATGATATCTATTTCTTTTATGTGGATTATGCGTTGATGGGATGATGTTTATGAAACTCAGTTTATTTATTGGGTTATTATGAATTATGTATGTTTATTTTGTGGCACAAGTAATAATGATTTCATTATGAGATGTGTGGGACCTATATCTCCCTCCAATGCATTGGGTAAAGATTTATATCTCATGAGATAGACATGGCTGGAACGGTAAGTTAATCTGGTTCAGTGTTACAAGACTGAAACGAGGAGTGAACTTGATTCAGAAAGGGACATTGTCTAAATAGATGGTCTTGGCAGCAATGCCTTGGCTACTATGGAAATCATGACATTTGCTGAATGGTTACCAAAATTACATGTTTTACTCCCATTCTATTTTATCATGCTTAATGTTTCTTTATGATCTATGCCTTACGTACTTCCATGTTTTATGTCACTGCTCATGATTTTGATGTTTAAACATTGTGTTCATGTTTTTAAGTTCAAATGTATATGATTTGTTTTATTTTATCCATTCTTACCCTTACTGAGCATCTGAGCTCACCCTTTATATGTTTTCTTTCCCCCAAGATATAAATAAAGGTTTTAGGTAAGAAAAAAAAGGAGAAGATCTTTATGGGAGATGTTGATGATCTTTCACCACGATTAGAAGATTACGTTCCAAGTTTCCAAAGACACTAAACTAGTATGGTCCTTGTGTGTCTGTTTTTGATATGTATTAAGTATTCCGAAAAAGTAATGTAATGTCCATGTACGTCAAGCTTCGAGTCTCTACAGTTGGTATCAGAGGAAAGGTTTAGTCAACCATTGGAAACTAGGAAGAGAAAACATTAGTGATATCCCTAGAGATATTTATAAGGTATGTCTAGGGATGTCCCTAAGGATAAGTATACGTATATGATATAGCCCTAGAACTGTGGTAATGATCTTAGAATTTATCCTAAGATGTTAGATATTGAGGGTAGTCCCCCTTTACTATGTTGTTTTCCCTTGCATGATTTTTGCCTCTCACACTATTCTTTTTGGGTTTTAGAACATGGATGGAAACAGGAAGATTCACGATAATGGAGGATATGATAGACAATGGAATGATATTCTTTATGAGAAACCAAATTAAACGGGATTTGGAAGTCCAAACATTGATATTATGCCTAATCAGCAATCTCATAATATGATCAACAATCTCAACTTTCGTAAGTGTATCAACTAAGATAATAAGAGAAAGATGGAGTTTCATGATGATCATAGAGGAAAGAATGTTCAATTTCCCTCATGTAAATCATCTGGGAAGAGGCATCGGGGAGATTGTTTCAAAGGAACTGGAAGATGCTTTGGGTGTGGAAAAGAAGGACACAAAGCCAGTAAGTGCAAAGGAAAAGGTTCAGTTAACACCTTGGACAAGGATAATGGTATTGCTATGACATAAACATTGATTAGATATTTTAAATGTGGAATGTATGGGCATTATAGAAACCAATTCCATAAGGGAAAACCTCTTGAAGAGAATCAGCATGGTCATATGAGTAGTATTTATGTGGATGAAGATGAAGAGACTACAAATGAAATATGAGATGAAAGAAATGATGAAGCTCTGTTAGTGGTTTAAGAAGGTAGTGAAATGATTGTATGTTTAAAAAGAATAATGTATTGTACTTTGGAATAAAGAATCATCTAAGGATTGTTACACTATTATTTTTACTAAATTATTTGAAAGTATATGGTACCGGTAACCATGGAAGGTTATTCAGATATTTTTGGAAAGTAGATGATATGCGCATAATGAAGGGATAAGAAGATAATGAGATGTTTTATTGTATTAATGATCTCATGACTGATATAAGGATTAAGTGATATTATGGTTTGATTATATAGATTTTTTGGGATTCTGGTATGTGGAAAGAGTTACCTTTTGACAGTATTCATGTTTTCACTAAGGTTATAGGGTAATTTCTGTTTCAAGAGAATACATGACTAAGGTATTCATGTGTTTGGAATGCAGCCAACAAGATATATCTTATGATATATGTGGGATAAATGCTTGTATTCACATTCTTGGTAGATAACCTTCCTAGTAATTTTTTTCTTTATACTATGTTCTTGGACTGAAGTATTTTTGATAAGACTAAATATTGGAACGTATTATGTTGGACAAAAGTTAGTATTGTTTAAGGATAGAACTTTTTTCGATATTATTGATGGGATGTTATAGTAAGGTAGTTTTAGAAAAAGGAAAACCTGCAGGATGGGAGACAACCCATCGCGTTGGACAAGGCTGTGGGAATTGAACCCACAACCGAAGTGCGACTGGCCTTTATCACCTACCACTAGCCTATAGGAAGTCCCTGGTTAGTAAGAACTAGTTTTATTTTATTATGTGGTATGATATATGAAGTATAAGTTCATTTTTGGAATCGTATATGATTAACCTCACCATAGATGGACTTATGTATATTTGATAACTTTTTCTAACCTTTTGTTTGAAACAGATGGAATGACCCATCATTCTATCACATGATCTGTTAGCACTTCACGAATAACAAATTCAACTTCATTTCTTTATGAGATGAAGTGTAAAACTATTCAAAGCACGAACAACAGTGAAATTGTACCAAAATCAAGCATGTATTTCTTATAATTCAAAATTTTCAACTTTAGGGAAATGATATTGAAAACTAAAAATATTGTCCTAGTGATCTTATATCCGATGAATCATATGGCACCTTAGATCGTCACAAATTTATGGCTTTGTGATTTGTTGGATTTTTTATAGCCATGTTCTCTACTACTCTCCATCAGAAAAAGATCGTTAGATTTTTCCTCCATGTCCATATTTTCACCTATACATTCCTATGTGGAATCCCAATGCCAAGTTACCTTGGGTGACCGTTATGTTTCTATCTTTCTTTTTTAATGTTATGTTTTAGTGTTCCTTTTTACGATGTGGGTTTCTATGAATAGTAAACGATTTATAAAACCAACGAATTTCGAGGGAAAAATTCATTTTAAGGGGGTTAGAATGTAACACCCTGAGATTTTATGATATATATTATTTTTAATTCCTTTGAATGTACACTACACCAAGATTAGCTTGTACTATACGCAACACCATATTAGTTTGCAGTATACGCAACACTATTCTTGGATCTTGTTACACACAATTTCAAGTTCGCAACATTGAGTGTATATATATATGTATATATATATATTCAATTTATAAATGAAATATGGTTGGATTATGTTATAAAAAAACAACAGAGGAGTCTTGCACTACATGCAACCCTGACTTGGATTGCATTACACGCAATCGCGACCTTCCTCGATAGCTTGTGTTGTACGCAATACCGGGTTTCACTAAACAATGATATATTGTTATTTTATTATTCTAGACTAGACATTATGAATAGTATTAACTAAATTTTTAATTTTATAACATTATTATTCATCTTACACAATTTCTAGAACATGGAATGAGAACAAAATAATTTTTTCGAGTAAAATAAGTATTTTTCAAAAAATGCAATTTTGCCGCCTTTTGATGGCGCACCCACATTAAATCTAATTTTCGACATGTTTATAAGTTAAATTTTACAAAATAAACTTCTTATTTTGAATCAGGATACAAAAATTTACATTGGATAATGTTTTTATATTTTTCTGATAACTTTCATATTTTAATAAATAGTAAAAACACTCTATATCTTAATTAAAAAGAACTTTTTTCATCGTAATAATTTATATGGTTAAATTATAATATTGAGTGGTTTTAAAGTATAAATAGAATATATTTTTACTATTTAATATAATTTAGGTCCTTATAATTGAATTTACATTGAATTCGTAGGTTAAATCAATTCAATCTTTTGCAATGTTTTAAACAAAAACCTGTTTTCTTTCGACAACGGGATTAATTTTAATTTAATTTCGGAAACTTCTGTGTATTTAATTTGAAAAAAAGGATTCCTATTTTGAATCAGTGGGACTCAATTATGTTAATATCCTACTTTTTATTTTTGTAAATTTTGAATATTAACTACGGTAAATTTTATTTACCATAGTTAAAGGTAAATCGGGTAATGAATGGTTAATATAATATTATAAAATTACCTTAACACTTGTATTAATACAATTGGATGATAATATTTCTTCATAAGTCATATTTGGGTCTAAATGGAATCCATTAGAACCCACTTGGAAGTGATTAATACCATTAGTTTATTTTATTTAAAGGAAAGTGAAATATGTCTCACTCAGACATTAATAATTAAATTATTTTTATTACAAGGTTATATAGAATATAAGTTCGGTTATAAATACTCATTTGAAAGCTAAAATGTCTTTCTTTATCATGGTAATTTATTTGAAATTTTTAAGAGTTATTTAATTACCTTATTATCTTATACATTAATGATTCAGAAATTATTTATTTAGTGAAAAATCAATAATATAGTTTTTATTGAAATAGTAATACATATCAAAAGGCTCTAAAATCTGCAAAAAAACTAATTATTAGTGTACATATAAACACTAATAATCCACTGGCCGAATTTTTGACCATTTGGATCATTATTATGGCGATTATTACACTTATAATATTTTATTTTAAATGATTCCAAAGTTGTCACCTTCATAATTTAATAAAGATAACAATTTACATGTTGTTATTTTAAGATGATAAATTGTAGTAAAATTATTATTATAAAATATTTGATATTTATCTTCATCAAAAGATTTTATTTTTAATTTTTATTCCACAAATAATTATACTAAATAATTATACAAAAATGTTTTACTAATTAATTTATTAAGAGATATACCAAATAAATTGTTTTAAAAATATTAAAATAAATATTATATGCACTATTTAATGTGCTCCACAAATTTTCTAGACATATTTGACTTGTTAGGAATCTATTAAATATTTTATTTCTAATATATCTTCTGTCTAGATTTTATTTAAATTAAAATAAATGAATAGTGTCAAAATTGACACTATTGTTATTTTATAAATATAACATATTATTAAATTGTTTAAAAATCACAGAAATATTTAAAAAATATAAATTAAAATTTATATAGTCTAAAATGTCATAAATTATCCAATTATGGAAAATTAAAAACACATAAGTGATTATTTAGAACCATTTAAAATTTATAATTTTATTACCACAAATAAACTTAAATAGATTAAATAAGGATAAATCAAAATGATAATGTTTAAAATAAGATCAAAACATGTCTAAATTTGATTTTTTTGATGATATTACAACCCTATCTCATCTAATATTCTAATTGAGTCATTTTTGGAGCTTTTTATGTGGGGTTTGAATTTATATTAAACTAATATTTTTGAGGATTCTAAAGGTGCCCCTCTCCTCCCTTATAAAAGGGCACCTCCTCCCTCTCTTCCTCACACCATTTTCAGCCTTTAAGCTTGTCAAACCTCTGCCTATTTTACTTCCCCACTTTCCTGGAAACCTTATAGAGGTACTGGTCTTCTCAAAAGACCGACCCTAGTGCCCTAAGAAGAAGTTTAAAATAGGTGCGCCCAAGAAGAGGTAATCTCTTCTACCGATTATTTCAAGCTTATTTCTTCTTCAACTTCTTATTCTTTAGTTTTTTAATTTTAAAGTAATAACATAAGTATCAATAATATACTGATATGTTATTATAAATATGAAACAACCCCATTTCACCTTCTATCCATCCTACGGAAAACGAAATCACCGCGCGTGCGTACGTACGGAATACCGTCTCCACACCGTGGTGTAATCTGTTTTTCCAACACCACCTTACTTGGATGGGTATAATGGTGTAAATAATAACTATACATAGTCATTACAAAATAATACTGATTCTGATATATTGTATCATCCACTCCAATTCAATTCAATAATTATGGGAACGATATCATAGCTCGTGCGTACGTACGGACTACCGTCTCCACGACGCGATGAGATTCATTCTCAATGATTAACCATTCATGAATGATTATAAAGTATATATAATAAGTAATAATGAAATATATGACATAATAATGATACTGGATTTATGTATATATATATGTATGTCATCCAATTAATTCTATTCAATTCAATGAGGAAACGAAAAAAATGTTCATGCGTACGTACGACCTACCGTCTCCATGAATGGTGTATTTATTTCAATTTATCGATCTATTATATATATGTATATTCTGAATATATATTATATATAAATCATGTTTTATATTCTGGAATTAAGTAATCATGATCTAAGTAATCATATGAATAATTACAAGTCAAAACACGGATGACAAATGAAACGATTTTACCCGAAACGCTTTTTAACATGGAATTTACAAAAGAACAGGTAATATAAAGTCATAAGTGAACCATATATGATATCATAACAATGAATATGATTCTATAATAAGTCAATGACATTATTTTAATAATTATACAGGAGGTTCGGATACGTACGAAGCATATCAGACATAAGGTAAGGGATAATTATTCCAATCACATTCTTATCCGAGATTGTTTATTCGTAAGTATTTACAGGGGTTATATTTATCATCCATGTCCAAGTTTTATAAAAACAATTCATGTAAGTTTAAAGTAATTTTTACCCATTTTTTGACTTTTTGACTTTTAATACATGGTATGTAAGGAATGTTTCTTTTGTTTACATTACGAGGTACTTTTTTGACTTTTCCAACAAAAGTACGAGAAGAATGTTTTTTAACTTATACAACATGAGAGGATTTTTACAGTTTTATAAAGCCTTATTTTCGTGAATCTTCCTCCAAAATATTTCATGAATATTTTCAACAAAATCATTTTCTTTTAAAATTGAATGGAATTTTGTGAAAATAAAATGATTTTCAAGATGAAAGGATATTTTCCTCAAGAATTCATTTCAAGTGCTTTATCAAAAACATTTTCCATCTAAGATGAAATTATTTCATATGTGTATGTATCAAGTATAATGTCTCTATGATTTACATGGTTTCACATTTATTATTATGAAATTATATCCATTTCTTTTATATGGATTATGTGATGATGGGATGATGTTTATGAAACCCATTTTATTTATTGGGTTATTATGATTGATGTATGATTATTTTGTGGCACAGGTAAGAATGATTTCATTATGAGATTGGTGGGACCTATATCTCCCTCCAATGCATTGGGTAAAGATTTATATCTCATGAGATAGACATAGCTTGAACAGTAAGTTAATCTGGTTCAGTGTTACCGGACTGAAACGAGGGGTGAACTCGATTCAGAAAGGGACTTTGTCCACTAAGATGGTCTTGGCAGCAATGCCTTGGCTACTATGGAAATCATGACATGGATGAATGGTTGCTACAATTTCATGTTTTACTCCCATGCTATTTTATCATTCTTAATGTTTCTTTATGATCTATGCCTTACGTACTTCCATGTTTTATGTCATTGCTCAAGGTTTTGATGTTTAAACATTATGTCCATGTTTTTAAGTTCAAATGTATATGATATGTTTTATTTTATCCATGTTTACCCTTACTGGGCATTTGAGCTCACCCTTTATATGTTTTCTTTTCCCCGGGATATAAAGAAAGGTTTTAGGTAAGAAAAAAAGGGTAAGATATTTATGGGAGATGTTGAAGATGTTTCACCACAATTAGAAGATTATGTTCCAAGTTTCCAAAGACACTAAACTTGTACAGTCCTTATGTGTATGTTTTTGTTATGTATTAAGTATTCCGCAAAAGTAATGTAATGTCCATGTACATCAAGATTCGGGTATCTATAGTGTTTACGGAGTTGATACCAAAAAACATAATCTGGTTGAAAACCAAAACACAATAGATGTCCCCCAACCTTGTTAAATATATCAAACATTTTCAAAGAACATTTTTTACATGGACACTTAATTGTTACTTCTGAAACAAATTTTGGTTTAGATGATGAAAATGATAAGAATGATTCAACATCCTCAACATATACAAGATTTATAATAGAACTTTTTGGATTTCTGTACTGATTTATCCAAGCGCAATCATCTAATAATGACTGTTGTCGACTTCCTTATTCCATATTTTTCTAAAAATTTGAAAATCATTATTATTTATGAATAATTTGAAATTATAAAAAAACTATCCCAAATATTAATATAAATAATTACAACTACTTCTTAATAATTACCCTTAATTACGAGCGATACAATTTTTGGTGGACTGACAACTACTCTTTTTTACGGCTTATTTACTTGCAAATTTCTCACACTGAAATCTCAAGGAAGAATATTATTAGAGGTACTCATATCCATTATCGTGCATATAATAAAGTGTAAGTGTACCGCCGAGAAGATTCTTCATTGTGATTTCAGCATGAGAAAGATGCAAGTAAATGAGTCTTCAGGCAAAAGAGCCCCCTTTTCGTCAACGAATCATCTTCTTGTAACTGTCACTACCTGAAAAAATTATTAAAAATATGTTTCTGTTAAAGCATATCCAAACTCACGCATATTAGATTGGATATGCATACGTAGAGGCATATTTTTTATAATATTTTTAGCCAGTGAGAGTTGAAAGGAGAAGAATCATCGATCATAAGGAGTGCCACCAATCCACTAGAAATTGTGCCAAATTATTACAAGTTATTTCAATTAATTTTATTCAATATTATTCTTAATTATTTCTAATTATTCATAATTATTTCGAATTATTCCTAATTACATCTAATTAATTTTAATAATTCCTAATTTTTCCGAATAATTCCAAATTATTACTAATTAATTCTAATTATAACTTATTATTCTTGATTATTATTAATTATTACTATTTATTACTAATTATTACAAATTATCACTGACTATTACTAATTATTAGTAATTATTATTAATTATAACTAATTTTTACTATTTATTACAACTTATTACTAATTATTACAAATTATTACTATTTATTACAAATTATTTATAGTTATTTCTATTTATTAATAATTATTGATAATTATTACTAATTATTACTAATTACTACTAATTATTTCTAATTATTACCAATTATTACTTATTATGACGAATTATTCCTAATTATTTGAAATTATTCCAAATTATTCCATGATATTCCAAATTATTCCAAATTATTCATAATTATTGGTAATTATTCCAAATTATTCTAAATTCTTCATAATTATTCTTAATTACTAATTATTACTAATTATTACTTATTATTACAAATTAATTCTAACTAATTCTAATTATTCCTAATTATTCTTAATTATTCCTAATTATTCATAATTATTCCTAATTTTTTCTAATTTTTTCTAATTATTCCCAATTATTCCTAATTTTTCTTAATTTTTCTTAATTATACCTAATTATTCATAATTATTCTTAATTATTCATAATTATTCCTAATTATGACATATTGTTACTAATTATAACTAATTATTTCTAATTATTATTAATTATTACTAATAATAACTAATTATTTCTAATTATTACTAATTATTACTATTTATTACTATTTGTTAATAATTATTACTAATTATTACTATTTATTACAATTTATTTCTAATTAGCACTAATTATTTCTATTGATTACTAATTATTACTAATTATTACTAATTATTAATAATTATTACTTACCATTATCATTAATTAGTAATAATTATTACGAATTATTTCTAATAATTACTATTTAATTTTGATTATTACTAACTATTACTAATTATTACTATTTATTTTTATTTATTACTATTTATTACTAATTATTATTTTTTATTACTATTTATTACTATTTATTAATTTTTATTACTAATTATTAATAATTATTACTAATTAGAAATAATTATTACAAATTATAATTAATTATTACTAAATACTACTAATTATGCTATTTATTACTAATTATTATAATTATTACTGTTTATTTCCTTTATAACTATTTATTACTTTTTATTACTATTTATTACCATTTAATACTTTTTATTACTTTTTATTACTATTTATTAATAATTTATTACTATTTATTACTATTTATTACTATTTATTACTAATTGTTACTAATTACTACTAATTATTAAAAATTATTACTAATTATTACTAATTATTACATATTATTACTAATTATTACGAATTATTACACTTTATTAATATTTATTACTATTTAGTACTAATTATTACTAATTATTACTAATCATTACTAATTTTTACTATTTATTACCAATTATTACTATTTATTACTAATAATTACTAAATATTACTTATTATTACTAATTATTACTAATTATTACTTATTATTACTAACTATTACTATTTATTACTATTTACTACTATTTATTATTATTTATTAATATTTATTACTAATTATTAGTATTTATTACTAATTGTTAGTATTTATTACTAATTTTAAATATTTATTACTATTTTTTCCCTAATTATTATTATTTTTCTAATTATTACTATTTTTCCTAATTATTACTAATTCGCGTTATTTACTATTTATTACTTCAAATCCCAGCTAGTAATTACTAATTACCACTAATTATTTATATACCTTACTAATTATATTTAATTATTATTAAATATTACTAATTATTAAGAATTAGTACTAATAATTTCAATTTATTATTACAAATAAATACTGATAACAGAACAATTTAAATCTAATTTAATGACAACTAATCAACACTAATTAATATTAATATATAGAAAAAAAATAAATACTAAATTAAATAATACATAAATACTTTTAAACTTAATCTCTTATAATTGTTGATGACTTCACAAATTCTTTGTAAAAAAAACTAACTCCGAAAAATTTCCAATCTAAAATTAGAATATAGAGTGAGAGAGAAAGTAGGAATTGAGGGAAAGAAATAAAAACTGGATGGGGGTACATATAGGTTAGGTTAATTGTGACTGGAATATTTGCGACGGGTATCCCGTTACAAATAGAACTTTTCTCAATAGGACCCATCACAAATACCTTTAGCCTCATTAATTACTGTCGGTGGTTAAAAGGGAATTTGTGATGCATCCCGTTGCAAAAAAGTGACATATTGACACAGTTTATGCGACGAGACAACATCCCTTCGCAAATAGTATTTACCCCCATTGGGTATTTACAACAGGTCCCTTCGTAAATACCCTCTGGGAGACGCACTATTTGTTAAGGGGGAATTCCCCCGTGGAAAATAGTTTTTACCGCCTCCTTTTATTTGCGACGGGAGGTGACCCCCTGTTGCAAAATCCTTTCCACACGTAACTTAATTTGAAAAGACCCCAAGTCCCGTCACAAATAACTAATTATTTTGGATGTGTTGAATCTCCCGTCGCAAATAACCCGTCGCAAAAATATGTTTTTCCTGTAGAGAACTCCAAGATTGATGTCAAAATCATCCACCTCATGATAAGGTTCTAGATGATATCTCCAATGTTTCAACACATGAAACATGTCATACATGGATCTGTATCACTATGTAATGGCCAATCAGTGTACCACTGGACCGACCCTTTCCACTATCTCAAATGTCCTACAAAACATTGGCACTAGCTTTCCCAATTTTCTGACAGAATATTTCTCCATATTAGGTGAAACCCAAAGAAAAACATGTTAAACCATCTCAAACTCCATTGGTATTCTCCACTAGTCAGTGTAGAATTTCTTCCTGCTCTGTGCATAAACTAATCACCTACTAATCAACTAAAACTATTCAAATGTATCCAGCATGATATTTAGTCCAGAAAGTACTGACTCACCTAAATCCAACCAAAAAACAGATAAATGACATGGATTTCCATAAAAATCCTTGAAATGTTCCATGTGGATAAATTATATGAAAATTTTATTATATTATAACCCAATGGGTTCCATAAGCTACTCTTATTAACCACTGAAATATAGTACACAATATCATAACATATCCTACAGAATCTAAATCATCCATTCATATTGTCCATCATTTTCAGGATTATCGGCCTTAATCCAAACAAACTATGATCCAAGATTGTTTTGAAGACCCTTACAGAACCATGAAATGAAATGAGAATCTCCATCATAAATTTTAATCCTTGGAATATAAGCAGTCAAACTATTTACAACCTATAGAGACTACCCAAATCATCGTTAATATATGTATCTATAAATGGAAAGAAGAAGTATACCATTGATAGTTGATCTAAATTCACCCATATTACATCATTCATGTGATTTGTCTAGGGAAATCCTATTATGAAGTCCATAACGACATCATCCCAGTTCCATTCTGGAATGGACAGAGGCTTCAATAGCACAACAGGCCTATGATTATCAGTGTTCAC
Organism: Viscum album; assembly: GCA_963277665.1. Classification (NCBI taxonomy): domain Eukaryota; kingdom Viridiplantae; phylum Streptophyta; class Magnoliopsida; order Santalales; family Viscaceae; genus Viscum; species Viscum album. The sequence continues at coordinate 1,810,439,518 of OY728142.1, read as the reverse complement.
TTACTAATAGGAGACACATCTCTATTTGAATCCCACTTACTCCTTGTTCATTTTTATCCATTATTACTATTTATAGAGGTAATGATACATCATTTTCAAACTTGGATGTACCAACCATCAAGAAGGATAAGACTCTCTCATCAGCTACTCGCACAGGACCATAGGAACTCATGCCCAACTATGGTAAAGAATATAATTTCCACTTCTATGAGACCATCATGAGAGTTGATCCCCACCATATACGTTATCTCTCAGATCTTGTTCCTTCAGATCAGATACCTTCTTAGTCTTGATCCCATTTTAAATTTTAGGTATAACAAATGTTAAAGTCATAGATACTGATCTGGAGGACTCTAGAACATATAGTTTCATGTTTGAATAGAGCTCTACAATCTTATAATCAATAAAAGACTATCATGTTGTATCTTTCTTTTTTTATTCTTGCTAAAGGAATCAGTAATTATGTTTCCCCTTCTTAGAGTATAATCCAATAAGAAGTCAAAATAATTCAGATACATGACCCACCATCTCTACTGAAGGTTCAGGTCACACAGAGAAAAGAAGTCTTGAGGCACTTATGGTACTTTTATACCACAAGAAACTGGAAAAAAACATAGTTTTTCTAGAATCATAGGTAATGTACCACCATTGATAAATCCATATCATAAGTTGGATAATTCCTCTAATGAAATCTATTCTCTTTGGTGACATAAGAACCCACGAGGTCCTCCTACATAAAAACTAACCTGATTCCATCATTGGATGCATTAATGTAAAAAATTCATGTATTACATAATAATGGGTTGGTTAATATTGTTATTGAGTTCATCCTATCCTTTATCTCCTTAAAATTCCTCTCATAATCTCCTCACCAAAACAACTTCACTCCCTTTTGGGTCAGCACATACATCAGTGAATCCAGATGGGATAAGTCGAAGAGATCATGTCTATAATAACCTGATGTACCAAATAATATCTGAATCTCTAATACATTCCATGGATGATCCTAAGATACTAATGTTTAAACCATCTCTAGTTCCTCTGAAAATATATTCTCTAAAATGAAATGGCCTAAGAAGTGCAATTTAATGATCAAGAAACAACGTTTGGTTAGCATGGTGTAAATATAATTCTTTCTCTATAAACTCTTGATGATGTCAAGGTATTGGCCATGATCATCCACTAACTGAGGGTAAAGTAATATGTCATCGATGAAAACCACCAAAAAATAATCCAAAAAATAATGAAGGATCCAATTCATCGAGGACATAAATACATCTACTGAGTTCTTTAGACCCAACAACATCAACAAAAGCAAATACAAGTCAGAAATTATCCTAATTTTAGTCCGTTTTATGTTTGTTGATATCAGACTCCAATAATGATACCATGATTTCAATTCAATCTTAGAGAAAATTTGATTACCTCTCATCTGATCGAATTGATCATCAATGTATAGAAGTGGAAACCAGTTCTTGACTATCTTCTAGTTCATTCTCCGATTGTCAACAGAAAAGAACAATGTCTCATTAGATTTATTGGAGAAAATAATGAAATAACCCCAAGGTGTCTTAATAGGTCATATGATACATATATCTTTGAGTTTTACCAACTAAAACATCAATTCCTGGTGATTCCTTTGTTCCATCCTATATGATGGGATATAAAATGGCTCTTCTGTCAACACCAACATAATAATGAAATCAAAATACTATTCATGTGGTAAGACAAAAAACTCATCAGAAAATACATAATGAAAATTAACTTTTACTAGATAATAATAGTTATGCTATATTCTACCATAATCTCGATAAAGACCTAGAATCCGAGCCCTGAGGAAATCTAATCTGCATTGAATTATTCATGCTTGAATAGTGTGTGAATCCCACTCTCCATAGTGAAAATTGTGGCATCCTTCTCGAGATTGAAAGTTTACTCTACTATTCTAATATTCAATATAATCTAGGTATAGAACAAGGCAATCCATACATGAATGAAATTGAATCGAATCATCTCTAGCTCAAACAGTTCCTAAAATAAATTGAAACCAACATGTTAAACAAAATATACCTTGTAACGTTTTATATTCTATAGACTCACTCCAAATAGTGTATATATGGTTAATAAACCATCCAAGATATCCAAAACCAATTTCAAACAATTTTTAAAAATAATAGATATAAATGAATGTGATGCTCCTATATCAGAAAAAAAAGGCAAGGGTGGATGATATATGAATCATACCAATGATGGTAGAAGGTCCTACTTCCAAACTAGCCAGAGTAGACCACATAACATGGGTCTAATTTTCTCTTTTTCCATGGGCTTCTGTTTGGTTTCCCTAGGCTACTCCCTCTATATAGTATTGGAACTTTAATACCGGAGTACCCCATCCCCTAACTTGAATTTAACATATAGTGGAACCATAGATACCAATTTATTGAGGGGTATATGAGTCCATTATAGACTACAGGACCTATCACGATAACCTTACACTAGTATTCTACTATATTCCCCTACAAAACATCTACATGAAGCTCAAAAAACTAAAATAATTGAACTAAAAATTAGGGTATGGATATTGAGGCTTCGTGTGACCTGATTTCCACACCGATATTACTTCTATGGAACAAGGTCTTGAGATAGATTCCCACTTCTTTGACAACAGTACCCATTGTTTTCTTAAAGACAAGATTCATAGTGGTGATTCTTTCCAAAAAAAGAAGAGATCCTAGTTCACGATAATAAAACAGTCTTGCCACAGATCGGTGCCTCTCTAAGATTCAATTTCATCACAAGATCCTACTCAATAATGTCCAAAAATATTCTCAAGTAAAAAAAATTCACCAATGATCTGATACCATAATGAAACCAATATTTGAAACACCTCTACCAAGAAATTTTATTAGTTGGAAATGATGGTGTAAAGAACTGCATGTTTTTGAAACATCCAACAATGTCCATAACATAAAATCCCTCATACATTAGGGGCATAATCTCATGAGACTTCTCATCTATTAATGTTTTAGGATAGAAGTTTCTCAGAAACAATATCTTGGGTTACATCAAAGATAAATCCTATTACTACAAACAATTATCTATATTGTCCCACAAATTCTTGGTATGTCCATAGATCATGTAAGGATCAATCATTAACATCATTTTTGTGAGTGTCTCAAGGTGAATAAAGATTTTCTAGACTAATGTGATCCATTAATAGACTATGCAAAGGCCCCCTTACCCTGTGAACAAAGAAAAATTCTATTATGGAAAAAATATCGTTAGCTTATAATTCAATGATATAGTGAAAAAAATATCACTTTACAGGGATCACTTGATCCTCATGAATCTTTGACAAAAAAACATCCATATGATCCTCAGGATTCAGAGGATGCTCTAGTTCGACTATTTTAGGAGCATGCTGATTACCTCTCTCATGATGTTCAATTAAAAGTTAATGAAGAGGTAATTTTCCTACATTAAAAACAAACACCATATAAAAATGGGTAACATTAAGTCTAACCTTAGTAGGTGACAATAATAGGGAACCGTTAGATCATGGTCTCTCGAAACATGTCCTAACAAGTGAATTAACACGACATAACTGTTCATCCATTTCATTTATCTCATATAACAAGCATCTCATCTCATAGTTCATATAAGAAAATATATCACATGTAATAAATATGTCCCTAATATGAAAAATTATTTTTAATAAATATCCCAATGTTCTTATCATGATTAATGAATGATCATATAGTGTTATACATAGACAAGAGTTGAAATCTCAGGAAATAATAATATCACACAACATGTGAATCACTTAAGGTGATAGAATGTAAAATGTAACAAGTGAGAATAACGAAAAAATACCATTCCTTGGCACTCAGGTTTTCCCTCATACATGGGATATCTATTCCCATGCACAAGATCATTACCAAGTAATAACACACCCTAGTATTCTTTCTACCTTTCCCGAATAGTAATGAAACTGAATAGAAAACCCTTTCTCTTATAACACTTCGTAATGTTCCCCAATTTGAAACTATCTCAGGTGGAAAAATGAGGTTGGTTAGTGTACCTCAAGCACACCTTCCTATATGTTAGAGGCTACTGACTATTCACATAGTTGTATTGAATGTAGTGGGAGAGATTATACCCCCTATTTTAAAGTTGCAATACAGTGTAAAAATAAATATCAAAGTAACAAAAATATGAAATACAATAGATTATACAACTGGAAGAAAATTGACGAACCATGTAAAGAAAATAATAATATATTATTTAATTTCAAGATGAAATTTAATTAAATTTATTTCTGTATGGAATAAATATAAACTACCAAGATGAAATAAATCACTCAAAAGAATACATCAAAGAACCTGGTCCCAATTCCCACATCGGTCATATCTCTAAGAACAAACCCATCAGGAAATTAACAATAAAGTAGTCCATTTCCCTTGTCCTAACCAACCTCTATGTAATATAATTGAGAACCAAATGGTGGTATAAATATTGTTAGAGTAAAATTCAGAAGGTCAAAAAAATTGTGTCTCAACAAAAATAGTCTAATATTAAGTGCATGTAATAAATCACTATGCATTTTTTCCAATTAATCTATTAATAAAATATAACAATTAACCTACTTTGGAATAATTCAAGAATAACAATGAGGATATATCATCACTATTCCAACTACAACGCTGATTCCATGTCACAATCTAATAACTAGGAAAATCTCTATGTATAACAATTTCATTATATCTAGAACAAGTTCTCAAGATAATCATTTCATCATAACCGTTCTAAGACATTTATATAATCATATAAACATTATCGATCCTTGAACATTATATTGTTATTTAAGGATAATTGGGCCTAGTTCTATAATAATTACAATATAATGGGGCCATGACCTCAATATAATAATTTTAGAATAATATTCAACCTAATTCATAATGGAATAAAATAACAAAACATACATCATGAGAAACAATGTTCAATTCTAAAAATTACCCTTTACCTTTCATTTATCTTTACTTCATCATGTTTTGTTTTAATCAATAAAAAAGATAGTGTACAAACCACATCTTATCAATGTGTCTCTTGTAATTTCAATAACCATAAAATCCATTTTCTGAAGTGACCCTTTAAAAAATATCTCCTATGGTATCATTTCATGCTAATTCATGTTTTTAGCTGGTAGACAATTCATTATTGTTCAGGGGTGGGCTAATCTTATGGGTATCCACAAGCTAGTTCTAAACACTATTGGATCCAAAGGGATCAAATAATTATTCTAAAAACATGATTATCATCGCCCATATATCCTTTACATAACACAAACATTGTGTTAGTGAAATTTCATAATATTAAACCTACATAAATAATTAGGAATGAATAGTAAAGGTTTTTTCTGGACCTTCTACCATTATCCTATTATAAAATAAAATCTATCAACTGAGAACAAAAACAAAGAATGAAGAACGAAGGCGATGGGGATCCCATGGAAAATATAAGGGAGGAGAAAACCAATGTGAAGAGTATCAATAGAGATTAATAAATATACTAAGATGTATGAAGGGATGTAATCACTTTGATATAAATTAGTATCACCCTATTATTTGAATGAGGATGCTACGTGACAGGTGAAATAAAATCATACGTACTATATGGTTTAAAACAGAAAGTACTCAGATACTCATAACATGAATCCAAATTAGGATGTGAATTTATATATTTATAAAATTCACAAAAAATAACATTAACTTGTGTCAAAATAACCCCTATTGGTCATTTAATGATATGAACTAGTTTAGTGATGTCTAAATGTTTTATACTATGAACCTGTTAACGACATGTTATCAAAAACAAGTTTATGTTGTTTAACATGTTCATGTAGTGAATGTTTCCAAAATATATTTCCCAACCTAGATTATACAAAACAATAAATATCATGCCACCTATGAAACCTTCCCAACATAAGGATAACCCATATATGCCTTTGAAACCTCTAAAACTCTACTCAATTAATTCAAACAAACATACTTTTCTGATGTTTAGAAAATATTTCTTGAAAAACCACTCCAACCCCAAAGAAAGAGGATCAATTAGGAAATATTAAATAAAAAAATAAAATCCAAAAAAATATGTTCAAACAAAACTCAATAGGGACATACATGGAAATGGTTGGGCTCCTATACATCATATGATTCAAAGAAGGAATATTCAGATAAACAAACCCTTTCTAATTTGGTAATATATTGAGGCATAAAACCCATTAAATAATACAACAAAATTAACCTTTAAATATCATGAAAATAATTATGTTCTAGATATAAAAATTCCAATTTTTAATATATACACCACACAAAATAATTTAGTGGAAAATATGGCACAAGTCTCCTTGAATTAAAAAGAGAGGCTAGAAATCCCTTACCTTAGGTATGAAAATATTTTGTAAATGTTATAACCTCATGTATAATAAATATATGTATATTATAAATCTTTTAAAGAACCCTACTTATATATATCATACCATATACGATTTAATTAGGATCTTTGATTACTCATTTATTCAAAATAAAATGTTAATGTCACATTTTGTGTAATAAATGATTTGTTTTTTGTTTATATTTTTATTTTATATTTTTGGCCCTCATAATTTGATCATTGTTATATCATCTCTATAATATTCACCATGATATAAATATGATATATATTCATTATATATTTATTTCTAGTAATCTATAAATGATCTTGATAGAAAATGATACATGTCATTCCTTGAGATCGTAGGCAGTATGTACACCGAATGCTGATTCTATTATATCGATGGATGAATTGAATGAAAGTTAGATGATATTTTACCTTGATTAAATAAATTCCATTCCATATACATCATGTTTTTTGTAACAACTTGATTATTTATGAAAAAAATTCCCTTTCATTAATTTTCTTAAAGAAAACACACACACTCTTTTTTAATTATTATTAGGTTTAAATGACCGCTAAGTATCATTACCATTGATAATATAGACATTGAAAGGTGATCACATGATTTATATAAATTTAAGGATTTTAAAAATAATCCTTTCGATACAAACAAAGGAGAGTATGACCTCATCCAATAGACTCGGGCCGTATGAAGCTCATTCATTAGAGCTCGGAAAGGAGGTAGTGTCACTAGAATTATCTCTAGAACAAGACCAAGATGAGATTCAATACATTAGTCCTAAATAGAATAACCTACTAGAGAATCTCAAATAATTGAGATTACCACCTGGGTGCTGTTATCCGAGCTGCCCCAATATTCTGTCACCATCGCACACCTTACCCTTAGGTCTTATGCAGGTGTTATAAGGGGTTATGTAATAAGGTATTAGTTACTTATTATGGAATAATTTTTTTTAAATAAATGTCTTATTCCATCAATTCTTTTATGATAATTGTTTTTTATAAAAAATATAATTATTAAATATATTTTTTATGTAAAATGGTACTTTTTATAAATATATAAATTATTACAATAAACTAAAGTTTTATTGATAATGTTGTTATAATAGTTTTATAAGAACACTCCTTTTAATTATAAGTGATGATTATATTTATTTCTCATTGTTTGTACTCTATAAATGATTTAGTACTCACTTTGATAAGAATTATATTTTTATATGATAAAACTGAAATTGTATTTTCAATTAAAGAACTTATTTTGAATAATTAATTACTCTTTAGAATAAATAATATTTTAATGAAATTTTATTCTAATATAATTTTTAATAAATATAAATGACCATATAATTTTTATGATGTCAAATCTAACATTTATTATGGTTTGGAAACTATTTTTGTCAAAACCCATCAATTCAAAATAAATGACGGTTTTTATTTTAAAAGTGAAAATTCATATATATTGAAAATTATTTATATAATATTAATGATTTTTTTCTAATTAGTATGTTGAAATTATCCAATGGTGTATTTTTCAAAATTTTCTAAGACTATCGAATTTTTGGGAAAAAATGAAATACTGTATAAATAAATTATGTGTTTTATGACATCATAATGACCCCAAAATGATGTAATAAATAATATAATGGTTACTATCGGCCCAATATTTTTTTTACCATTTAAATAATGTGATTTTATATTTGGTTTCCTTATTTTATGAAGCCTTTGTGAAACCTCAAAAATGTATAATATATTTTTTAATTTTAAATTCATTTCTTTAATAATGTGACCCCCCTCCACATAAGAAAGGATAATATTTTAATACGTTTTCCTACTGACTATATAAAATAATTTTTTATAATCCTCATTTCAAAAAACCATGTGCAAAACTCATGGAAAGGTTTTTGGTTTTGAATATTTATTTATATAGATTCTTAAACTTATGTTTGTGGAATATTAAAGAACTCCCATATAATTTCCTATAAAAACTCTCCTAATATCCCACTTAACATCACTAAAAATAATTTGATCATGTTTCTTATCATCCCTCCTCTCTCTAGAATCGTCCTATGTAGCCTAATGGTCTCAACAATCCCTTCATCAAGCTTTTTAAGTCACACACTCAAGTAAGGGATTCCTTCCTTTCTAATTATTATCCATGTTTTTATGTTGTAACACCCTTTTAATTAAAATTAAAAATGTTGGGGTATTATTTTTAACCTCCCCCATATTTGCCTACTTAATTTTTAATGATGATATTACACTTTATGTTTCATTAATTCTTTCCATGTACACATGTTCCATGCCAAAATTCTATAAGGTATTTCTCTCTTATTATTTCCATTCAAGCATTTCTCTCATATTATATATCTAAATTCCATTTCATATGTTGGGATATTATGTCACATGATCCGATAACATTTTATTTAATTTATAAATGATTAAATACCCATTTATCTCCCATCAAAACAACTTATGAATTTATATATGATGACGTTATGTTGTGGAACTATTTCAAAGGTTTTCCAAGTCAAAATCATCATATAGTGAGTACCATACCCATTTCACTATCAAGAGTATTGATATTTATGTATAAATAATTATATAATTGTACATACATGTATGCATTCCACATTCCTTAATCATAGAATAATTTATGATGTCAAATTTTTCTATTTTATATGATCCATGTGGCACACTTATGCATGGTAAGAATTTTTTGGGAAGGGTGCACCCATATAGGGATTCAATGCATCGGGTATTGTTTTGTATCATGATATGCCATGTGCAATGAGGGTTTACTCATTATAATACATGTGAAATTATGGTTTAATCATTCTAATTCAAGCGCAATTATGGTTTACTCATGATAATCAATGGGAAATGAGCCTTGGATCATGCTAATATCATGATGTATGTTTCTACATTATCAAGTTATGATAATAAAGCTATATCATTACTTTATGTTCATTCTTATATTATGATCCATTGATATTCCAATTTTCTAACATATATTTTTTATTTCATGTTATTCCTTTTTTACTCCCTTACTATGCTTTATAGCACAATTTTTTTATGTATGTCCTCAGGTTATCCCATGCAATTCCAGTATGAAGGAATGTTGAGGTCATGTAAAAGTAGTTTTCAATAAAGATGTCGTATTTTATGTCTTAAGATGTCATATAATTTTCCTCTGCCCAAAATAAACTATACCTATCAATCTTATGGGTTGTATTAAGCGAATGTTTATGTAATAAATCATATTTAACTGTGTAATAAAAAGCAGGGTTGTTATAGTTGGTATTAGAGGATAGGTTTATTTATTTTTTGGATTAGGATTAGAAACCCCTAGTGAAATAATTATATATAATACCATTTTTAAGAAAAACATAACTAAATTTTTGGGAGTATAGAGTATGTGGTTTATCAAAAAAATACATCCCTGTCTGGAGAAAAACAAGTAGAGGTGTCTCTAGAAGAGATTCATCTAGGGGTAAAACCTAAAAACACTACTTTGAGCTCGACTCGAATGAGAACTATTTTATGACAATGAGCCTTTCCAAAATATTAGTTCGAAACCCCTAGGGTATATTTTATGGTAAATTCATAATCTTATTATTAAAAATTATTAATGGAATAAAAAAATCCACTCAGAATATATGTTGGGAAGTAGACCATAGAAAACATAGATTCAAGCCAATAAATTCACATGTTAATGAAATCAATGTAATTTATAAGTTATCCTTTTTTTCATTGGATTTACCTTATGTGGTTAATATTTTAAAATATTTATACTGAATTTTCCTTTTATTCAAGCTGATGGCTGGTAATATGAGGTCTCTGGAAAACAACCAATGCGAAGATCAATGTGATGACTATTTTAATGAGATTCCCAATCCGATGGGAGTGGGAATCACAAATGTTGTCATGATTCACTCTCTGTTAACTAATTTTTTTATGAGAAACATGGGTGTATAAGAAATTCCAACCTCCCCACTAAGAATGAATAAACCACAAGCAAGAGCTTCATTAGATTACAACCTCATACTTTTAATGGATCATCTAATCCCTCAATCACCGCACAAGGGATAAACTCCACTGAGAATATCTAATTTACCCATTAGTGTTTTGAACAAGATAAGATTCTGATGGATTCTTATCATAGGAGAGTGAAGCTGATCATTGGTGAACATTGTTCAAAAATACAAATGCCAAGGAAGAGATCAAGGCATTAGAATGCAAGGATTTCTGGAAAATGTTTTTAGATAAAAAAAATTTCATGCACACTATGACGTAAGATGAAAAAAGACTTCCTTGACCTGAAGGAAAAATACTAAAAATCCATCAGAGTGTACAAGGAAAACTACATGAGTATTGCATGATATTCCTCTTGCATTGCTATTACCCCTACATGCAAGGCTAACCGTTTTTTTGGTGGGATAAAACCTAGCCTATGGAAATCCCTGGACATCCATGACTTTGATAGCTATGAGGAAATTGTCTGATGTTCCCTCAAAGTTAAACTGGAGACCGTTGAATCTGATAGGTATCATGTTTAAAATAAGAGGATAGTGCAATTTAATTATAGTAGTTTGATGGATAAATCCAATGGTGCCTACAAATTTTATCACCTTATTTTATAAAGGGATGGAAAGAAGAATCGTAGAAATTTACTGAAGGGGATGAGAAAATTATTTAGGGGTGGAAGAGAAGGGAACCTGGACATTAATTGATGACATGAAAAACCTACTGTTGCAATAGAGGATAGGAATTATTTATTCAACCCTAAACACATCGCTCATTTCTACGACTTTAAAGAACCAAAACACATTACAAACTAGTTCCCCTAGACAAGGTTTTTTAGAGGAAACCAACAAACACTAAGACAACAAGGATGAGAATTTACCATTACTAACACTAAAGAAAATCCTGACAATAATGTTTTGACATGTATGCTAGTTATTCATTCTATAATAGAGAACATACGTTTTCATTCTGGTTCTAATCATTCTTTTATATCCAAATATTTTAGTAGAAAAATCCAAACAACCTGAAAATCATGTATGTAGAGATGTTGGTGAAAACAGAAAATGGGTCAATTATTTCATCCCATGATTATAAATACTCCCCAATCACAATTTAAGGATTGAACATCATATATGACCTCATCATACTCCCACATGTGAAATTTTATGTGAATCCTAGTATGTATTGGATTTCCCTATAAAGAGATGACATAAATTTCCATGAGTGGGAAATACCTCTCTTTAAGGATGAACGACCCCTGATTATATACAAGTTCCAGGAGGAGGATGAATATTCTTTAGAACCATCATCTACAGAATTGATATTATTGACTATGAGAATTCGTATCTTTCTCATATGATTGAATCAAAAGAAGGATCCATCCTCGATGAAATTCCTATTATGAGGGAATTCACTTACTTGATTCCAGAGGAATTTAAAGGTCTTCCTTCTAGAAAAGATTTTGAATTCTTGAGTGATATTATACCCGGGGAGTTGCTAATATCCAAGACTCTACATAAAATGGATATTGTGGAGATTGAGGAACTAATGAAAAAACTATAGGAGAATATTGACAAAGGGTTTACACACCCAAGTGCTTCACAATGGGGTGAACTAGTCCTCTTCCTCAAGAAGAAGGATGTGTCATTGATTATCAGGAGATTTAAAAAATCCCAATAAAAATAAGTATTATTTTCCACTAATTAATGACTTGTTTGAGCAGCTATGTGGGGCACAATACTTTTCCATGGAGGATCTGTGGTCGAGATATTACCACGTAAGGGTGAAGAAGGAGGATATCCCTAAGACAGCTTTTCATACTAGGTACAGGCACTATGAATTCGTTTTAATTACTTTCAAAATCACTAATTCTCTATAAATATTATTGTACTTGATGAATTGAGTCTTTACATATTACCTCAAAATTATTATTTTTTGTATTTATATAATATATTATAATATAATCTAAAGCCAATAGGGAGAATCGGTGGATATATGAAATATACTGGAGACCTCACAAAAGGAGAAGATCTAAGAAAAGTATATCAAGTGTGAGTTCTGTTTGAAGGAAGTATCATTCTTGGGTCATATAATTACAAGCAATGAGATATCTACAGATATCTCCAAGACAAATAGAATTGAGGGATAGCCGAGGACAACATCTGGGATGGATATCTGTAGCTTCCATGGTTTAGTTGGATATTATCACTAATTGTGAAAAACTTGTCATTATATTCAGACCCTGTTACCATGATAACTCGGAAGGGTGTCATGTTTTTTGGAATTATTAATGCGAAGAGAGATTCAAGGAGTTTAAAATGAGGTTTATCACTACGCTTTTCTCACAAAACTCACAAGTGGATATGTTTTCATGGTATTCAGGGATGCTTAGAAGAAGGTCATGGGCTGTGTGTTGATGAAAAATGAAAAATTCATTGCCTATAATTCAAGGCAATTGAAAGTTAATGAGTAGAACTATGCAACACATGACCAAGAGTTGGATGTAGTAATATTTTCATTGAAACTTTATAGACATTAACTCATTTGGGAGAGGTGTGAAATATATACGGATCACAAAAGACTCAAATATATATTCAAATAGAAAGAGTAGAATATGCGCCAATGAATATGGTTAGAGCTAATAAATAATTATGACGGCTCAATCCATTACCACCCTAAGAAAGATAACAAGGTTAAAAATGATCTAAGTATAAGGGACCCAGCAATTCTATCATTTATGAGAATTTAAAAGGATCCATCTTCTAAATTTTAATGAATATGAACATGGGAATAATAAATAAGGGAACATAATCAATTCATTCACAAATGATTTTCCAACCATATATTTTGGAAATATAAAAGGATTCTCTAAATGATGATGTGAGAATTCAGAAGAAAGTGGAAACTATCAAAAAATGGAAATCCTTAGAGTTCAATGCTAATGAAGATTGAATTACGAGATTTGGGTCATGACTATTTGTTATATCAAATCAGATGTAAAAGAAAGTACTTTTTAATGATGAAAATAGTTTGAATTTCACAATTCACCTAGGAAAAAAAGATGTATCAATATATCTGTGAGAATTATTGTTGGGAAAACATAAAGAAGGAGACCATTGAGTATAAATGGGAGGACCTAGTGTGTCTTCAAGTGAATACTAAGATGTAGAAGTCTAAGGGGATGATTCAACCATTATCCGTACCATCATAGAAATGGGAGAATCCCACCATGGACTTTTTCATAGAAATTACGATGAAATACAAAGGAAACAATGATATATGGGTTTTTTTGGATCATATTACAAATACTGAACACTTCATTGTAATTTGAGAATATTTCTTATTTGTTAAACAGGAATAGATATACATCAATGAAGTGGTAAGGATGCATAGTGTACCACTATCGATTATATCGGATCGAGATCCAATATTTACCTATATGTTATAGAAGAGTCTCCAACATGCTCTGAATACAGAGATAAACTTTAGTATGTCTTATAACCCTCAAAATTATGGCCAATATGAGCAAAATATCCAAACCATTGAGGACCTGTTGATAAAAAGCTTAATGTAATTCAAAAGAGGATGATATCAACATCTTCCTCTGGTTGAATTATCTTACTGTAACAGTTTCCACTCATGTATCCAAATAGATCCTTATGATTCCCTTTTTGGGAGGAGGTTAATAACACCAGCATGATGATATGAATTTGGGTATAGAAAACTCCATGGTCCAAAAATGATCAAAGAAGTGGTGGATAAGGTTAAGACCATCCAACATCATGTTAAAGCCACTCAGAGTAAAAAAAAACGAGCTATTTTGATAATCGTCGATGAGTCCTAGAGTTTGATGTTGGAGACTTTTTATTCCTCTACAAATCACCATGGAAGAGAATTTTTGAGATTTTAGAAGATGGGAAATATTAGTCCAAGGAAAATCAGCCCTTTTGAGATCCTTGGTTCCATTAGAGTAGTGGCCTATCTACTAGCACTCCCACCGAACATGTCTCAAGTACATGTTGTATTCCATGTATCAATCTTGAAAAAAAAAACAAAAGATACCAATTAAATGTAATTAATCTAGTGGAAACACCATTGGAGAATGATCTCTCCTATGAAGAGAAGCCAATGGAGTTCTTAGATCGTAGGAAATATTTTTTCCAAATTAAGAAAATTACACCCTTCAAAGTGTTTTGGAGAAACAAAAGTTTGAAGAATCAATGTGGGAACTCGAGGAAGTGATGTGGTAGAGTTAACCTCATTTGTTTTAGTGTGGGAAAAAAAATTCATGGAGGAATGTCGTAACAACCCGATCATTGGTGAATACAATTCCCTTTCTTTTAATGTCTTATAGAAAACACATGCATTATTTTTTTAATTATTATTATGTTTAAATGATGGCTATATATCATTATCATTGATAATATAGCTATTGGATAGTGATCACATGCCTTATATAATTTTATGGTTTTTAAAAATAATCCTTTCAACATAGAATTAGGAGAGGATGACCGCATCCATTAAACTTGAGTCGTACAAAGCAGAATTCTCATAACTAGAAAAGGTGGTAGTGTCACTTTGATTCACTCTTGACTAGGAACATGATAATCCCGAACACGTTATGCTGGAATGGAATCACCTGTAAAATAAGTTCAAGTTAATAGAGATTACCACCTGAGTGATGTTATCTGAGCTTCCCCAAGAGTCTATCCGCATCGCACACTATACACTTAGGTATTATGCAGGTGTTATAAGGGGTTATGAAATAAGTTATTAGTTACATATTTGGTAGTACCTTTTTATAAATAAAAGACTTATTCCATCAATTCATTTATCATAATTTTTTTTAAAATATAATTCAATAGATTGTTTTTTTGGGTAAAAAGGTAATTTTTAGAAATATATGCATTCTTATATTATACTAAATATTTACTGATAAAGTTAAATGTAATAATGTTATAAGAACATTCCTTTTAATTATAAGTGATGATTATATTAATTCCTTTTTGAATTTAATCTATAAATGATTAAGTATTTAGGTTGATAAGAATTATATTTTTATACGATAATAATTTATTTTAATTTTTAATTAAATAACTTATTTTGATGAATTAATGAGGTTTTGGGATAAATAATATTTATAAAAAATATTATTTTTATATAATTATTATTAAATTCAAATTATCATATAATTTTAATGAAGTCAAATCTAACTTCTAATAAGGATTAGAAATTGTTCTTGTGAAAACCTATAAATTTTCAATAAATAACAGTTTTTTATTTTTTTTTTAAAATCCTCATATTTAGAAATTTATTTAGATAAAAAGAATGTTATTTTTGGAATAAATCTGAAAAAATTATACAATGGGAATTTTTTCATAATTTTCCAAGATAATCAAATTTTTGGGAAAAAATTAAATACCGTATAAATAAAATATGCATTTTATGACAACGTAATGAACCCAAAATGATTTAATAAATACTATGATGGGTATTTTCAGCCCAATATATGTTTTTTAATTAAAATAATGTGATTTTAGGTTTTTTATTATTATTTTATAATTCCTAAGTTAATCCTCCAAAATGTATAATAAATTTTATGATTTTAAATTCATTTTATTAATAATGTGACCCACTTCCACATAAGAAAGGAGAATATTTTAATATGTTTGTACAATATAATTATTAAATAATTTATTCCACTCCTATTTTTAAAAACCTTTGGAAAAACCATGCTATGGTTCATGGTTTGGAATATTTATTTATATAGAGTCCAAAACCTAAGTTTGTGGAATATTAAAGAATTCCCCTCTCATTTCCTATATAAACCCACCCAAGCTTCCACTTCTCTTCAATTTTTTTTAGGAAAGTACCTACTCTTCCCTTCTCTCTCTATAATCCTCCCGAGGCACCCCATGCAATCAAGAATCCCCTCTTAAATCTTTTGAAGTCACACACTCATGTAAGGGATTTCTTTCTTTTTCATTTTTATCTAAGTTTCTTTATATTGTAACACCATTTTAATTTCAGTAAAAAATGTTAGGGTATGATTTATAACCTCACCCATAATTTCTATAATATGTTTTAATGATGAGATACCACTTTTTCACTCATTAATTCTTTCCATGTACACCTATTACCATGTCGAAATTCCGTAAGGGATTTATAACTTCTTATTTACATTCAAGTATTTCTCTCATATTATGAATCTAAATTCCATTTAATATATTGGTATATTATGTTAAATGATCCATTAACTTAATATTTAAATTATAAATTATGACAAAACTCTTTATATCTCATCAAAAAATCTTATGAATTTCCATTTGACGACGTTAGGTTGCCAAAATTGTAAAGTGAATTTCAAATCCAAAATCAGCATGTAGTGAAAGCCAAACCAATTTCTCTATTAAGGGTAATCAACTTTATGCACATATAATTATTTAATGGTACTTATATTTATGTATTACACATTCCTTAATCCTTGAATAACTTAGGATTTTTACTGATTCCACGTTATATGATCCATGAGTCATAATTATGCATGAAATAGAAAGATTGTGTACGGTGCATCCTGATAGAACTCTAATGCATTGGGTAATGTTTAGTATCATGATACAATTTGTGAAATGAGGGTTTACACATGATAATCCAAGTTAAATTAGGGTTTAATATTGCTAATTCAAGTGTAATGATGGTTTACTCAGGATAATCGATGTGCAATGAGCCTTGATTCATTCTAATACCATGTTGTATGTTTTTTTCCACATTTCCAAGTTATGATAATCATGCTATATCATGCGTTTATGCTCATGTTTCTCTTATGCTCCATTTATAATCCTATTGCCTAACATGTATTTTATTTTTCATGTGATTCCTTTTTTAATCCCATATTGGTCTTTATAGATAACCCTTTTCTTATGTATATCCTAAGGTTATCCCATGAAATTTTAACTAAGAAGGAATGTTTTTGTAATGTAATAGAATTTTTCAATAAATAATTGGTATTTTATGTATTCTATTTTCATGTAATGTTATTGAGCCTCAAATACACTATACTTATCAATATTTTGGGTTATATTATGTGCATGTTTATATAATAAATCATGTTTAAGTGTGTAATAAAAAGTAGGGTTGTTATATTTCATTACATAAAACTATATTTATTACCTTCCATGTAAGTCATATTTGAAGAACGAATCACAAAATTCCATGATGTGATACTTAGCCACACACATGACCAAAATTATTCTATTCCCCTTGAATAAAAATTATGAAGGATAATTTGATATCAGGATTAAATAGGAAAAATAAAATAATAAATATAGTATGTAAACAATAAATCCATCATTATATCCATCAGTGAGAGGTGGTTATTAAAAATTAATATCATCTATTAAAAAATATATTATCCCTCGTACACATGAATAATGATTTCATGATCCCTTTGATGGAATATATCAATGATAACTTGACAAAATCCCAGGATATGTATTAGACAGGTTTTACAATATCATCAAAATATAATTATATTTTAAATATGACGAAGAAGAAATAAAATTCTCGGGTATGGACATGACATGTTTTTTAGAAAAATACTATTTCTATGCACCCAAAGGATTATATGAGATGGATTTATGACCAAAATAAGGCTTCTAGGTTAATATCAGGGAATTAATCAAGTGATTTCAGTATGAATTTTCTAAATCAATAAGGTTTTTAAGTCATAAAAGGAGAGGAGATGGGATTTCCATTTATAGGAGTGGTGAGTGGTACACTTGTACATTTTTAAAAGAAAAAGGAGTATCCATGTTTTTACATGCTAAAAGGATCCAAAATGATACATTATAGACACTTATAGGTTATAGGGTATAAATATTTCCATAAAATTTATTTTTTATATGTTTATAGGTCATTTCCTCTGAACCTTTTAGTTTAATCCCCAATAAACACATTTTTCCCTTAACCCTAACGATTAATTTTTACTTTTTTTAATATTAGTTATGATAAATAAATAAATTTAATTTATTAGATAAAATAAATTATTATCATTACATGTATTGAATCAATTTTCAAAATTATATTCACATTAGTGTTAAAATTTTATTGAAAATTAATCTCCTAGAAGTGATGAGAAAGCGGTTCTCCAAATAGAAAATGTTCAAATGCTTGAAAAGTTTTTTTATAAAAATTAAATTTTAAATTTATTAAAATAAAATATTTTAGTGTATTTTATATATTATTTAACTAAATTTACTTTATAAATAATATTAAAACTATTTTTACGTTTCCAAATGCTTCAAAATAAATGACATTTCTTAATAAAAACCATTACTTTTCACTATTCATCAAACAAGTTTATATTTTCATAAAATTATAAAAAATTCACACAAAGATAATTGTAAAATTATGATTTAAAAAATTAAATTAAATTTTATTTTTTAAAATTTTTAAAATTTTATTTTAAAATAAGTGCGGAAAAGGATACAGAACACTTTTTTAGAAAAATAGAGTTTTTAATCATAAAATTGGATCTATTACTATTTGTTGTCTAGAAAAAACATATGATGATTTTTAAACCTTTGATTGAATTTAAAATATCTAAATACCATTAAATTAATTCACTAAAAGTAATTTTTTTTTGTATTAGGTTAAAATGAGTTTGTGTTCATAGAATGTTCTTTATAAAAAAAGAGTTCTTTAATTTTCAAATAGATTTGTTTCATTTCAAATTAACACGTAACCAATTAATTCAGTATATATAAAATTTAAAACAATAAATTTTCAAAATATAAATAATAATATTCATACCCCAAATTATAATGACTAGATAATGAATATAATATTTAAAATTATCATTTTAATTGTATGTCATGTTTTGTTTATGCTCTGTGTTATGTATATCACAAACTACACCCAATGTTACACGTAATGAAATAAAAAATTATTATTTCTTGTAACCCAAGATAGACATAGTTTTTCATGTAATTAAAAATATTAAAAACATTCAATATATTTTTAAAAAATATTACTCAAAATCTTGTTGTGTCACAATCTACCCCCTTAAAAAAATTGCATCCTTGAAATTTGAACTTGTTATCAATAAATATGGGCTTAACATTCAAAAATCATTTTTTGGGAAACCCACATATTGAAAGGATTAATAAAAATTCATCTTCAAAAGGGAGAAAGGGATTTGTGAATTTCACATCGAATAACACAAAACTGGGTTTCCAAATTATAAAACATTGGTTAGAAGTGAAAACATGGACATATAAGAGATAACACCAAAACACTAGTGGAGTGTGATATAAAACATGGTAAGGAGAAAGTTTACAACCAAAAAATCCATAAATATGTTATATATGAAAATAAAATTCATTCATTATAAATGATGGAAAATATATAACACTTTATTTCTAGATCATTTACTTGAAGTAGAAAATTTTCATGATAATGTATACTTTCTCGATTTTATTCCATTCCATAAGAACAATCTCATCCTTTAGTTGTTATTAGATAAATTTCTGCTTCATAACTTAATTTCAGAAATTATGATTAATTTTTTGTTTGTAAATAACTAGTGGTCCTAAGATCATTATAATATTGGTATGTCCTTCCTTCTTTCTCTAGTTATTATAAAAAACAAAACTGTTTTCATTTGTAATTTAATAACATCCAATGTTCAACTTAAACCATTACATTAAAAGATTTTCTTTATTACCCTAAAAAATTCAGAATTTATAATGGTAATTAAATTTACCAAAATCAACTTATTATTAATCCCACAAATGTAATTAAGTATATATTAATTGTAATATACCAAATAAGTGAAATCCATGTTTATATATTCTCATAAAGAATAAAAATAACAAGAATTCCCTTAAAACCTCAATGAATACATACCTGATTCCAAAAATCAAACCTTTCTAAATTCATAAAATAATATTATATATTATAGAATTAATTCTATAAATTTAAAAATTCTAAAACTCCCTTAAAGATATCAAAAACCACTTCATCACCAAATCACTATTCATTTCCATTTTTATCAATAATATCAAATATAATTTATCCATATAAATCTTATCTTTATCCAAAAAAACATTATATCCACATCAGGAACATATCAAGGTTTATCCTCTATTAATAATGTGTTTTCTATAAAACATTACATTTTCATTAACTCAATTTTCATGTCATCAGTACCATTCAATATAATCTCGATAATCCTTAATAGAAAACTACTAAATTACAATCCATTTATGATTCATTATTCTAATAATAAAAATAACACTAATAAAAATATAATTATTTTAATCCCAATACATAAACTCATGAACCATTCCAATTTCTCCAAACATCATCAACTAGGGTTTTTTATATTATTTCTTAATATATCTCACCATTCATATGCCATTATTAATCACTTAATCATTATAAATATAACCATTACTCATAAATCTATATTTATTATCTTGACACGCTTTCCCCTTTGGATATAAATTTTCAAAATTATCACATCTTCTACATTTTAAACACCCAATCATCAATGATACATTATATAGACAACTATTCTCATCTATTGTGTTAATATAACTTTTTATTTTGTTATATGAAATTAGATAATATATTTCCTTATTTTTCATGTGAAAAACATATAGTCATTCCTATAAGATATCCACTTGGAAAGATCTTCCCACATTATCCACACATAGAAAACAGAATATTATTTCATACAAGATATCCACTAGCCTAACTCTAAATGATCATTATTCTTCTCTTTTTTAGTGATTATATGATTTGGTTTTGTTGTGGGTTATTCATATATCTTGATTATGGATAAGGCATAGTAACAATATTATCTATGCTAGACATCATTCCATTTGGTTTCTAATTAACACATTATATATCTAATTCAATGGTAACATATTTACTTATATTCCATACTGTTGATTAAAATAAAAAATAGTAATGTGAGAAACAATAATCATACTGGGGAACCACATAATCCTGGAAAACCATTTATAGGATGATTAATCATGACATCATATTTTCAATTTATGACACCATAGTTTTAATTTGAGTCATTATTCAAAATCCATCATGATGGTATATGAGGTGTTTATTAATTTTAAAATAATATCCTATAAGAGTTTCATACTAGGTGGTTAGGAAGGGCTGTTTTTATGCACCGAGATGATTAAGTCCAACTCAATATGACGTTTTTCGAGTTATTACCCATATTTAATATCTTTCTAGAACCACATCAACATTTAGTATCCAAAGAGGGATTTAATTTCATAGAAACCACTTAATATAGGCTTTAGCAAAATTCTATGACATTTTCCAATACTTTTAATCATCATTATACTTATCCTAAAACATATCCCCAGATGCATATTTAGAAATATCCCTGGGGATATTGATTTTTTTATTATCCTAGTTTCAAAAGTATAATAAAACCAATCCTCTAATACCAACTTTAGTGACACAAAATTCTCATACATTGATATTACATAATTTAAATTAATATTCACCATATTAAACCAAAAACATCCATTAGGGTCATAAAGATATAATTCCCTTGTAAACATTAACACATAAATAACTAGTGCATAAGTTAGGTATGTAATAAACCACTATATTATTAATAACTAAAACCCTTCGTAGATATATCATAGGAAATAAATTTCATCATAAACTGGAAAAACATAATAATGGGTGATCTTAGATGCTCTATAAGGCTAACTAAGGGAGATATTAACAAATCACAAGAATTCGGGTCTGAGAACATGAGAATAGAATTTTAAAACCATACACTTCACATCATAGATCATATAAATGATCCATGGGAAAATTATTTGATGCTCATAAGACATGAATCATTATTTACTCAAAGAACAATGACCATTAGAGAATAACATTGGCTTACAACATAGTTATTTTGGAATACACATAAGTATTTAAAGACATTTTATATAGTTCAAGGATCATTTTCAAGACAATTATAATGGAATGGTTTCATTCCCCAAAACATTATAGTAGTTAATTTTAACTCCCACAGCTATCATAGTGGATAGATTAACTAACCAAACTAGTTTCACCACCCATTATTGTCTAATTTATCTCATGAGATATCCTTATTTACACAATGCATTACAGAGAGATATAGGTCTGACCTGTCATTGGTTGTAACATGAGAACTATAATTGATTATTACATAACCATACTCAAATAATGAAAAACATACATAGTTGTTTTATAAGATCCTAAAATCTTTATCATATCAAAACCTAATAAAAGAAATTTGATTTATAAACACTTCATCATAATACAACATATGAAAATAGGTTTTATAATCATTTCATTATTTTATTATAATATAAAATTTGAAAGAAAGAAACATGTTTCATAATTATTTTATAATGGTATTACCCATGAGAGAAAAATTCGGTTCATAAACATCATGTCATCATAAACAAAAATTATTCATAGAAAGAATAAAAATGGAAACCTTGGTTGATATCCTTATCACAACATTAGTAAAAAAAATGATGTCATCTTATATAAAAATGACTTTGAAAGATAAATTGTAAAATTTATAGAGTAATGTTATTTTTAAACATTGAAGAAATATTTTCAAAAGATAAAATATTTTAAAAATACAATTCATTGAATATAACATTTGAAAACATATAAAATACAATTGAAAAATAATTTAAAACATATTTTGAAGAAAATATCTTCCCCATGTTGAATTTTTTTTAAAACATAAAAAATTAATAAAAAATTAGTTTAAAATAACAATGGAAACTTATAAATTAATATTTACAATGATTAGTGGTCATAATAGAGGAATATAATATTCATATTGTACAATATGAAACAAAAAATCCATTTACATTTTGAACAAAATCCAAACATTTTTTTTTTGAAACCAAAATGTAGATTTTTTTAAAATATACAAAATATGAAATGGGTGAATGTATCAAATAAATAAATAGGGTAATGTTAAAAAAATTTAAAAAATATATTTAGAAAACATGGATACGTATGAAAAATAGGCTCCCAATCTATGATTGAAATAAAGATGATTAAAACATTCTTTGAACTATTGAGGACATGAAGTGAGAATAAATGAAAGGGAAACCTGTATTATAATGACATAACCATAGTATAAGAAAGTTCATGAATTTATGGAGAGATATATCATAATATCACATCATCATAATAAAAAACATAAATAATCCCGATTAATAATGAAATTATTTCATTAAGCCATTATCACTGTTGTAAAAATAATCATAAGCCCTAAAAAATAGAATTAAATGAAAATTAATATATCATTAATATAAGGATATTCATGTTATAAAATTTAAATGGGATAGTATATACATAAAATAGAAGATGATATTTGAATAAAACAATATATGTCTCTGAGAAGGAAAATTGAGTTAAAAATCTGTTACTGCTTTTGTAATGTCTTGAATAATAAGCCCCATTAAATTGTAACAAAAATTAAACATTAAATATCATAAAAATATTTATATTCATGATATAATATGTCAAAGTGTAATTATATACAACACAAAAAATAAAAGAGTGGTGAATATGACATGAGTCTCCGAGTAATGAAAGAGATATTAGAAATCCATTACCTCAGGTCTAGACATATAACATAAATGTTTAACCATATTGTAGAATAAATAAAAAATTATCATACATATATCAAAGAAACATAACTATATATATCTTTCCATATATTAAGTACTTATGTCCGTTTATTACCCATTTATTAACCATTCCATGATAATGTCACATTCTGGGTAAAAAATGCTCTGTTGTTCATATATGTTTTATTTGGTATTTTTGGTAAAATTAATTTTATAATGGTTCTATAATATAAATAAATTTATAAATGATATAAATTTCACATATATTCATTATATATGTATTTCTTTTAATCCATAAAAGTTTGAGATAGAAAATGAAATACAAAGTTCATGGTGACGACATGCCATACATACGCAAGAATGCTATTTCAATTTTATCAAAAATTAAAATGAAATAATGGTGTATAATATATTAAATTTCCATATTAATTGTAATTTTATATATATCACATGGGTTAATTTAATCCTGTACTTATTACATTCCATGTAATGTTTATGAGATTAATGAATCACATCACTTCATGAGCTGATGGTCCCCCGTACACATGAACCACATTATCATATTCCCATGAAATAGAATTTTTAAAAAAATATGTGATATCATGATTCCAGAAAAATAATATGTTCATAAATATTATATAAAAAAATAAATCCATCATCATATATAGCTTTTAAATGAGGTGATGGAAAGTGACAAACATGGATTCGCCATGCAGTAGTCCACCATACACACGAATGATGATTTTGTGACCATTTTGATTAAAGATGGGAATGAATTAGGTAAGGAAATTAACATAATAAAACTAAAATATATAAATTATAATATTTATTTTATATTATAAAAATATAAAATATTTTAAATAGGTTGAATAATAAATAAAATGATCAGTTAGGGACATTAGATATTCTTCGTACAACTTCTTATGGATTTCATAAAAATGATCTTTATGATAGATTTAAGACATAACTAAGGATTATAAGTTGAGATAATGAAATTAAAGATATTAATTTCCTAGCTATCCTATTAACCAATGCATTTTTTGATGTGTTAATGGGAGAGGAGAGGGTGTGGCATTTTATATGTGAGGTGAGTGGCACACTTGTAATATTTCAAAAGAAAATTCCATTCCAACATTTTCACATGATGCAATGCTAATAAATTGGACATTATATAATATTAGAGGTTTTAAGGATAATATAAGACTATCTAATTAATGTTTTATAGTTTTATCCATCTTTTTATCCTAATCCATTTAGTTTAACACCTAGTAAACCCATTTACATTATAGCCATGATATATAATTTTTAATGTTTACTATTCATTGAGGAAAAAAATTATTTTTACAGTATAAGATAATATAAATTATTATTTTTAGAAATATTGAATATATTTTTACAATTATTTTCACATAAATTATAAAATTTAATTTAAAATGAATCCCATATATGTGATGAAAAAGAAATTTTTCAAAGAGAAAATATTCAAATGTTATAAAAAAATTTAATCAAATTTTAATATGAAATAGATTAAAATGATATATATTGGGTTAATAGATATATAATTTCAATAATTCTACTTTAAAAAAAACATTTAAAATGTTTTTATGTTTTTTAATTCTGTAAAAGAAATGACATTTTTTTAGAAAAACTTTTATTTTTAAGTATTCATTTAAAATTTTATCTTCATAGATAAATCTAAAAAATATGTATAAGATAATTTTGAAATGATTATTTAAAAAATGATTTTGTTTAATTTCATATAGTTTTTTTATTCATTTATAATTAATTGATTACTAAATAAATCATTATATATACATTGGTAAAAATATATTTTCATAATTTAGTTAATAATTTTCATACACTTAATTACAACTACCATGTGATAACTATCATATTAAAAAATATTATTTTAGTAGTATGTAATGTTTTTCATAAACATAGTGTTAAATGTAATTCAATCTACACAGAGTGTTTCATGGAAGACATGATAATATCTTTGATGTGTGTACTGAATGATATACATATTTCAGTGTATAATAAATAATAAGTAAAATATTAAATTTATAAAATAAAAATGTTTAAAAAATTATCAAGGTGTTACAGAGGAATCTATGCTTAACATGGTTTATTAATACATCTCGTATTCACTATACTTTATTTATTATACATGTATAATAATTTTTTTTATAATAACCGAATAGACAAGAAATCGATTCAATTGTTATTGGCCTACTGTATTTTACACACCCTCTACTTGATCTTGCATTTGGTACTTGAAAAAATATCTTGACTATAGGTTCATACATGGATTGTGATGCTTACTATTGTATCATTAGTCTAGCACTTGGCAAGGTAGTAGTGGATGATCTTGTACTTAAGAGACCTTCTGGTGTTGTTTCCTTTTGTTTATTTCCTTACTTATCCATATAACCATTGTTATGTATTACCTAGTGTATGTGTGACAGATTTGTACTTATGTATTGCATGTTCATGCAAGGTTATTTATTTGGACCTAGATGATTTATTATCGAGGGTCAGTTATTATATTTTTCTGAAACTTATTTTATTCATCTATTACAATTATATTTTTATACTGATCTAGTGGATATAATTTCCACATTTTACAATTATAATCCCCTCGATAATAGTCCTTATACTCTAGCATAAGAGGAGGGACACTTGAGGAATTATTACTAACTAATTTTGATACTATTAGTGAGAGAGATAGGACCGGACATGAAAAAATATGATCAGATAATTCCTTTTTCCTTGTCATAATATTTTGAAATTTTAGAAAAGAGACTAAGAATGTGTCATCACTTGGTAATTAGCTCGTGTCTGGAAATGGCCAACCCACACATGTGGGATTGATCAAGTTTATAGTGATTATACTTCTATTTATGTTGTTTACTATTACATTTTTTTATTTTAAATTGAGTTAATGTTATTCTTAAGTCCATCAGTTATTGAATAGGGATTTACCACATAGATTGTTATGGAAAGAGAATATATGGGTTCATGCATCATTTTAGAAAAGATTCACATATCATTAGCATAATTTCCTATATATCATGTTTGGGTGATTATTCAACATACTTTCGTGTATAAAATACACTCCTGATTATTTATCATGATTTCCTATATAACATGATGTGTGATTATTAGAAAAAATTTATGTATACCAATATTAAGTGATTTCTTAGCATTATTACCTATAAACCAAGACGTGTGATAAATTTCCATGTTCATTTTTATTCAAAAATTATGTGATAGATTCCCATAATATGGTTATGTTTTAATTTTGGTAAAAAATATATACATCAACATAAATAGAATTTTCTCATATAGCTAGATGATGATATTATACAATCTGAAATTAATTAAACAAAATAAAATGGAATTTTGGATTTATTTTATATAATACATGTGGTAATGGTAGATGTTAATTTAATTATGTAAAATTTTATCTTATAAAGGTTTTTACCTTAATTATTTGGGAACGATGACCTTTATAATTGAATCTTCTTATATTCATTGCCTAACCCTTTTGGGTGAGTTTTAACATTTTTTCATATTTTATAACCACACAAAGGGTGTTTTAAACTATTAATAATTTAACTATTATGGGTTACACATGAATGAGATTCCAATTATAATGTATCGAGTGTTGACTCAATAAATTGGATGTGGTTGTTCATATTAATGTACCTAGATTATCCTGAACAGACCCTCATCGGTCGCCTTTATTCTTTAAATGATTTAGTACATAAACCCACATGGGTATATTTATGTTAAGTGGGATATTTATTCAATGTTTACATGATATATTCCCAATTAAATGTACAGTTATACCTTACTAAACTGACCCCCCCCTAATGATAAAATACACTGTGAGCTTTTGAGATTTACTGATATGAGGATTTAGTTAATTAAAATGAAATTCAAATCATAAAGGGCATTATCATCCATATCTGGTGATTGAAACTTTTTTATAATTATGTTTTATGTATGAAATTACCAAAAATAAAATGGTTAAAATGAAATTATATGATTATTTACCAAATGTTTCATGGATTCAACAAAATAAATCACTTTTTACAATATGATTTTATAACTAGGTTTTGATATCCATTATATATGAGATAATTTAAATGTTTTAATAAATTATAAGTGATTAAATTCTAAAAAATGTAACCTTTTAGAGGTTTTTATATCATGGAACATAATACAAGTATAAGTTTTAAATTCGTGATAGTTTCCTTGAAAGGGAATGTGAACTTTGTATTTGAATTATAATGACTACCCTCTAATATGCGTTATACCTAGATGTCAGGTAGTAAGTATAAGATTCCATTTTAGTCATGACCTTATTTTAGGGTCCATTCCTACTAAAAGTATGTAGATATCGTGGTAGAGGTAATTACCTAAAAAATTAATGAATTTCTAAATGATTATGAAGAGTATTATTAATGAGGTGTCATTTGGGTGTCATTTTTTCCAAGTTGAACTCTTAGTAATGAGATGAATCCTCCTGATAAATGGGTGGTTGTTCAAAAGTTTGTGTATTTTTATAGTCATGACCATCACGTCATTATCCAATTTATAGTGTTAGACATACCAATGGCATGGTAACTCTCCTTAATGATCATGCGATCTTTTCTACTTCTTAATTTATGATATAGAAGTTTATTAGGATATTTATAGTCACATGAGATACTATGAGTCATGGACATGTAGTTCAATTTTTTCTGTAAATTAAACAATATGGTATCACATGTTGTGTTGTTTTTCTATTATAGTAGTACATGTTGTTACATGCATTGGTTTATTATTTAAGAAGTGATGCATTAAATACTATACAATTTGACTGGAAATGTTTCATAATAATTTAAAATGTAAAATTTCTTGATTTTTTGTAATGATTTATGAGTACACAAAATCTACTTTCATAGGTTATCTCTAGATCATAGTGACCTAGAAATTGAGACATTATTGTGATTTTTGTAGCTTTGAGATGATAATCAAGAGCTATGTTATCCCAAAAATTCAGGATGTCATTGTAAAAAGAATTATCTTTTATAACACTATCGATTCAGATTAGTTTTGTATTTTGTTCTGGATACTGATGATGTTCAGGAACATGACTTGGGATGGGCATTAAAACACACTTTTAAGAGGAAACCTATTCTAGCACACTGATAAGCAACTGGTTCCCCCTCTTCTTGTGTTATAACTCAACATAGGAACATATACCATGACCGCATGCTATATTTGTTGGTGATGGAGTATAATACATGGTGTCACGAACCGAATCTGGTCGCCTTCAAACACGGCACCCGACCTGGTCCATGGCAAGACCCGGAGGGCGTTCCCGATCCCCACAGGCTGGCACAAGTGCCCGGGTATCATAAAAAGAAAATTGGGAACGATTTACCCGAGTTTATAAACATAAAACAACAAAAGAATCCAATGAAACAAATATGGATTTTTCAAACCAAACAATCTTTTCCAAAAATCCAGAACTGAATTACATGGCTTAAAACAACTCAAAAGGTCTATACCAAAGTTAAAAATCCAAATAAGGACAGCCCAAGAACCCTCATGGCAAGGGGCACCTCCCACAAGCCACCTCCACAAGACATCACCACCAAGGACCTGCTAGAAACCCGAACCACTGGAACAAAAAAAACTGTACCCAACCTGCGACAAAAAAAACCATGTCTACTTACAACCAAGGGTGTAAGTAGGGTGTGAGCCAATGCCCAGTAGGATACCACCACTAAGAGATTCCATGTGATAAACATTTAAAGACGAAAAGCATGCAAGTTTTTAAAAACATGAAAATCTAGTTACAATTTCTAAAAGATGCTACTTTGAATAAAAACAGTTTTCAAGTGGGCTATCATTAAGAATAAACACTTTTAAGAAAAATGTCAACACTACTGAATTTTCCATCCAACTATACTGTATGCCGACGGTAAGTAAAAAGTAAACAATGAGCACAAGAAATAGGAAGTAACACCTAGGCACTAGCTAGCTGTGGGTCCCAGGTACCTCGTATCTCGGTGAGAGTAACCATCACAAATATCCATTCTCGTGCACGAGCCACTAGTAGGGAAAATACCCATAACCTAGTGGTCCCCAATAATCATCATCAAAGTTTAGTTAGAGTTGTAACCGTCAATCTTGCTAAGTGAAACTGAGGCCAAACCCCACGGATTCACTAGCATACTAGTACACGTCCACCCACCTAGATACCCAGGTTTTCCCCTTGTGCTCAAACATGTTCAACACATCAAGAAATGTACATTGAACATGAAAATATCATTTCCACATCACAAATTCACCAAACAGCCCATATGTATACCACACAAGTCAAAAAAATCCATTTTTCATTCAAAATGATTTTGAAATCCGAATCACACCAAAATAGCCCACAACACATTTCACATTTCTTCAACACTTCCACAAAACCATTAAATAATTTTATAAAACAATTATATGATATTTAAACTCATATAACAGCCCACACACATGGAATATAACACTTCTTTCATATTCAAAAATTCAATTTTTCACATCACACTCACACAAAACACTCCACATCACTTTCACATCACTTTCACTCCAAAATATCTCCTTCAAACAATTTAATAAAATATTTCCAAGATGATACATATCACATAGCATCCCTTTCACAAATTAAATGGACTTTTTAAAAATATACTCCTACCAAAATAGTTTGCTGATATAGTTTCACCTATTACACAACCCAATAAAACATTCAAAACTTCCATAAAACAATTATAAAGAGTATACCCAAACTTTGCACATAAAATCCATTTCAAAAATCTCTTTTTAAGCCAAAATCACACCAAGACCCTACCAAAACAGAATTTTCAGCCCAATAAACATGAAATAATCCACATTCAAATGTTATATAATCACGTTGAATAATATCACAAAAGATACCCATGAGAACACACAAATCCATAAAACACTTTCAAGGAGTATAACAAGGTTATACAAATAAAAACATTCAAATACACCCCATTTTTAGGCCCAAATGGAACTATATCATTACCTAACCATAATTTTCAGCCCCTTTCAACAACTAATAAATCACTTCCACATTTTACAAAACTACCACAAGATATAACACATGAAATACATTTGAAAAATACACACTTCAAGCAAAAATGTAACTCTAAAAACAAATTCTTTACTATTGCAACCAAAAATGGTTTTCACATAATGCACAGCACATAAGGAACATTCAAAATTATTTAATCAAGCAAACTAACTCATCATTAAATGGTTACCCATGGAATCACCTACCGAATGTGTCGAAACCCTCAAAACTTGGTGCGAAACCTTAAGCGCACCACCGTTGCACCAAAAGGAATACAAATCCAGACCTAAACCACAAAAATTTACCCGAAAGACACCAAATTATACATTAGGATCTAACCCCAACTTCTGGACATGAGGAACTTCATGAAAAATGAAATAAAACTAAAAGAGGATGGAAGGAACCAAGAAGGAATTCCCTTACTTGAAATATCTTGAAGGAATCGGCCCCAATCCACAAAATAATGAATCACCAAGTACCCAAAACTGGTATGGAGGTTCGAAGGATTCATATTAGGTCATGTGGGGACTGAAATGGGGGAAAAAGAATGCAAAATGAAGGAGTTATGAAAGGATCAATTTACCTCTCCAAATCTGCCCGATTTTTGAAACCCTAATAAGATCAGTACTAAATCGCGATGAATAAGAGATCCAAATAGGGGAGAGAGAGCTTGGGCGCGTGTCTGGGTTCAAGGGGCGCATATGAGGCTTTGAATCACTGAAAAATACTTAAAAATGAATAAGTTATTAACTAATCAAATATTATTTTTAAAACTTGAATTGGGCTATCGGGCAGGACCAATCCCTTAAATAAAAACCAACATAAACCTTGGTTATGGATTTCCAAAGGCTCCAAATTTTAATTTTGGTGTTAATATATCAGGGGAGGACATTTAGGAGTTGGAATGAAGGAAAAATATTAAAAAATGAAAAAGTTATAAAGGAAACAAATTTTATTATTAAATCTGGAATTGGGCTCGCGGTTTGGCTCAATTCATGAAAACTCATCTATTTCTCCATAAAACCTTTGGAAACAATCCAAAACAAAAAATGAAAGGAAAAAAAATGAAATTTAACTTCAAAATAATTCATGTATGTGACAATTCTCCCCACCATGAAAACGTTCCATCCCCGGAAAGCTACAGAAAGTCCAGATACGAAAGCCAAACTGAACTGATAAACCAAGATGTACTCCCTTTCCAGGTTTCGCCCCCCAAAGGACAAAACACCTCCATTGATCAATTAAGGAAGGAATAATTCACAAAAAAATCATACACCACTTTCCTGAAACAATAAATCACATTCAGGCTTTATCCCAAAGGAAAACACCTCAAACACTATCAGAACAAGACTCAAGAAATTCACTCAAACGAACAAAAACATCGAACAAGGTTACACTTACCTTACTTTAACTAATACATTGGGCACTCTCCAGTCCCAAAGTTTACCCAAGGAATATGTAAGTAGTTAGATATATCCAAATGATATTACCTACTTCCCATACAATACCAAGGAAAAACATGAGTTACTTGTATGAAGAGACACAAATGAGCTCCCCACCATAAGAGACAACTTAATTTTTTTTTCCCGAGACAGAATCAAGACAGTAATAGGGGAAGGCCCAAACAGACTCCCTAGTACAAGGGGTATACATCCATTAGAAATTTACAAAATAATATGCACGATACCCATGGTGGGTCTTCCCACCACAAGAACCAACCATCTTAACCGACCGGCGTGGGCCGACATGAAAAGACCCCAAAATTAAGGAGTTGGGACGGTCACACAGTTAGTCTACATAGTTTGAGAAACTGTGCGATAACTATGTGGATCCTTATATCTGCATGGTTATTTTTTTTGTTCACGGTTAGAACTAACCATGTGAAAACCGTGTGCTCAACTTGTCTAGCCAAATTTCCAACCATTCTCCAAAGACTCAATGGAAACCAAAGGGGGAGGGAATAACATTGTGTGATGACATGGGTACAAGACCCTCCACCTATTTCCACCGAACAAGAACAACAGAAGAAATATGATGACACCATAGGTTTAAAATCTTCCTATCTTTCATACTGAGGATAGGACTTTGTACAAGGGTTTAAATGACACTGTGGTTTCCCCTGACTACGCGCCAGCTTCTCTCCGGGACCTATGGCTAGAGCTCAAAATATTGAAGCATCTTCGGCCACGCAGTTTGGCTGTTGAAACCCCTATGTGGAACTTCTTCTTTCGGTGCCACAAACAACTACACCGCATACCCTGATGGGTTCATCAAGACATAACACACTCCATAACTCACTTTACCAAAACCATACATTTCACTGAAACAAGGGATCAGAATAAGCACACACATCGCACCTTGTTTCTTTGGGTGAGAAACAACAGAAGGGTAGGAAACGTATAAACACCATCCACTAAGATAGAGGATTTGATGTTTTTCCCAAGGGATACATACTCCCAACATAACATAGAACCTAAGAGGATTGTGTGACCTTGACCTTTACAGTCAAAAGAGCACACAACATCACAATGCGTCACCAAACAGGACATTTGTGATTGATAGAAACAATACATGGAACATGACCATATACCAAGTCCCTAAACAACAGACAAGTCCAAAAAGTGGACACAATATCCTATCAGGACCAAAATCTCAAAATTGGTGGTTTAATAATAACTCTTGCTTCAAGGAAACTATGAAGAACCCAGAGGACCTCTTAGACACCATCCAAATACTCATCCATGCTAACAAACCCAGAACACTTCCACCTTCGAAAAATTAGGAAACTTAAGAGGCTAAAGTCTCTTTCAACCATCCATAATCAATCTCCCACTACAAGAGGATACACAAAACCAATAAAGGAAAGGGTGTATACTCAATCTAAAAATCTCAAGAAATGGATTCCTTATATTGATCAACTGGAGGATTTTCCAATGGAGAAACAATCTGGGTTGCGCTTCAGTTATGCATTAACCTTTAATGGGGGTGTACCTTATCCAATGGGAGAACCCAAGGACCCAACCAACCTGGTCCATTGGTCAAAACAAGCCATAAACCAGATCCAAACACATGAAGGGATCTATCGTAAAGGCATCCCAAAACATTTTTCAAAAGAGACCACTAACCGTCCCTACAACACAGCTTACCGGCCAAAAAAAAACCCAAAACACAGTTCAAACATGAGAGGTTATTGGACTAAAAAAACATCCCACAAAAACAACATCTTCAAAGACCCATAATACAAACCATCCCAAAACTATTCATCAAGACATCATGTTTTTTTCTTTAAAACCATTTCTTTGAAATCAAGCGGCTCAGCGGTAAGAGTATCGACCAATGGTACCCCATGGGCCTCACACATGCATGTTTTTGTGCCACACCAGACACCCTCCTCATATCCGTCCCGACACTCATCCATTAATGAAATCAACCATCCATCATCCCATATAACCCCATGCATGTGGTCACTAAGGGAAATACCAAAGGTTAAAAAAAAATTCTTTCCACTTTTCAAAACCAACACGGTCAACCAACGCATCCCTTTTTTTCATAACCGCTTACCACGAGATCAAAATCCCAACTCACATCTTACAAAAATTTTCATAAATTCACAACCATTTAGAAAATAACTCACATTCAAGATATTCACATCAATTTAAAAACATCTCATCCCATTAAAACACACTCTGATTGTTTATAAAACTCTATTGGAAACACTTTTCAAAACCACCTTCAATACAGTTTCTGCCTTCAAAAGAGGTGTAATCACACCATTTTCTATTTCAAAATAATTCTGAAAATTAAGTTCTGCCATTTCATAAACCAAACCATTCCCTCTTTATTTGAAAATCATTTCACAAAAAATTTACACTTCTTAAAACCAAAGTGCTAAGGTTTCAAAACCTAAGCACAAAACAGTGGAAGAGGAAACTAGTTTCAGTGGGTGACTTGGACATATGGTTGGCGGCCATATTCCAATCACTTCACTGTCACAGAGAGTGTTCTAGGGAATATCCCCAGCACCACATGGCTTGCCAGACCCTGCGAGCTCATTGAGACCATTAACCCAACTCTCTTTTCATTTCCCCTAATTATCATCAAACCAAGAAAACCAAAAGACATAGACAAATCCCAACTTCCCCTGGCGACTTGAATCCTGAAATGAGGTGTGGTGATCAAGCACACTACCCATAACCAGAATTCCATGTCCCAACAATCCTAACTCCATACTATCCTGACTCTTCCCCAAATAACATGACCCAAAGAGTTAACCTGAACCTCCTTTGATACCATTTTGTCACGAACCGAATCTGGTCGCCTTCAAACTCAGCACCCGACCTGGTCCATGGCAAGACCTGAAGGGAGTTCCCGATCCCCACGGTCTGGCACAAGTGCCCGGGTATCATAAAATGAAAATTGGGAACGATTTACCCGAGTTTATAAACATAAAACAACAAAAGAATCCAATGAAACAAATATGGATTTTTCAAACCAAACAATCTTTTACAAAAATGCAGAACTGAATTACATGGCTTAAAACAACTCAAAAGGTCTATACCAAAGTTAAAAATCCAAATAAGGACAGCCCAAGAACCCTCATGGCAAGGGGCACCTCCCACAAGCCACCTCCACAAGACTTCACCACCAAGGACCTGCTAGAAACCCGAACCACTGGAACAAAAAAACTGTACCCAACCTGCGACAAAAAAAAACCATGTCTACTTACACCCAAGGGTGTAAGTAGGGTGTGAGCCAATGCCCAGTAGGATACCACAACTAAGAGATTCCATGTGATAAACATTTAAATAAGAAAAGCATGCAAGTTTTCAAAAACATGAAAAGCTAGTTACAATTTCTAAAAGATGCTACTTTGAATAAAAACAGTTTTCAAGTGGGCTATCATTAAGAATAAACACTTTTAAGAAAAATGTCAACACTACTGAATTTTCCAGCCAACTATACCGTATGCCGACGGTAAGTACAAAGTAAACAATGAGCACAAGAAATAGGAAGTAACACCTAGGCACTAGCTAGCTGTGGGTCCCAGGTACCTCGTATCTCGGTGAGAGTAACCATCACAAATATCCATTCTCGTGCACGAGCCACTAGTAGGGAAAATACCCATAACCTAGTGGTCCCCAATCATCATCATCATAGTTTAGTTAGAGTTGTAAGCGTCAATCTTGCTAAGTGAAACTGAGGCCAAACCCCACGGATTCACTAGCATACTAGTACACGTCCACCCACCTAGATACCCAGGTTTTCCCCTTGTGCTCAAACATGTTCAACACATCAAGAAATGTACATTTAACATGAAAATATCATTTCCACATCACAAATTCACCAAACATCCCATATGTATACCACACAAGTCAAAAAAATCCATTTTTCATTCAAAATGATTTTGAAATCCGAATCACACCAAAACAGCCCACAACACATTTCACATTTCTTCAACACTTCCACAAAACCATTAAACAATTTTATAAAACAATTATATGATATTTAAACTCATATAACAGCCCACACACATGGAATATAACACTTCTTTCATATTCAAAAATTCAATTTTTCACATCACACTCACACAAAACACTCCACATCACTTTCACATCACTTTCACTCCAAAATATCTCCTTCAAACAATTTAATAAAATATTTCCAAGATGATACATATCACATAGCAGCCTTTTCACAAATGAAATGGACCTTTTAAAAATATACTCCTACCAAAACAGTTTGCTGATATAGTTTCACCTATTACACAACCCAATAAAGCATTCAAAACTTCCATAAAACAATTATAAAGAGTATACCCAAACATTTCACATAAAATCCATTTCAAAAATCTATTTTTAAGCCAAAAGCACACCAAGACCCTACCAAAATATAATTGGAAGCCCAATAAACATGAAATAATCCACATTCAAATGTTATATAATCACGTTGAATAATATCACAAAAGATACCCATGAGAACACACAAATCCATAAAACACTTTCAAGGAGTATAACAAGGTTATACAAATAAAACCATTCAAATACACCCCATTTTTAGGCCCGCATGGAACTATATCATTACCTAACCATAATTGTCAGCCCCTTTCAACAACTAATAAATCACTTCCACATTTTACAAAACTACCACAAGATATAACACATGAAATACATTTGAAAAATACACACTTCAAGCAAAATGTAACTCTAAAAACAAGTTCTTTACTATTGCAACCAAAAATGGTTTTCACATAATTCACAGCACATAAGGAACATTCAAAATTATTTAATCAAGCAAACTAACTCATCATTAAATGGTTACCCACGGAATCACCTACCGAATGTGTCGAAACCCTCAAAACTTGGTGCGAAACCTTAAGCGCACCACCGTTGCACCAAAAGGAATACAAATACAGACCTAAACCACAAAAATTTACCCAAAAGACACCAAATTATACATTAGGATCGAACTACAACTTCTGGACATGAGGAACTTCAAGAAAAAGGAAATAAAACTAAAAGAGGATGGAAGGAACCAAGAAGGAATTCCCTTACTTGAAATATCTTGAAGGAATCGGCCCCAATCCACAAAATAATGAATCACCAAGTACCCAAAACTGGTATGTAGGTTCGAAGGATTCATATTAGGTCATTTGGGGACTGAAATGGGGGAAAAAGGATGAAAAATGAAGGAGTTATGAAAGGATCAATTTACCTCTCCAAATCTGCCCGATTTTTGAAACCCTAATAAGTTCAGTACTAAATCGCGATGAAGAAGAGATCCAAAGAGGGGAGAAAGAGATTGGGCGCGTGTCTGGGTTCAAGGGGCGCATATGAGGCTTTGAATCACCGAAAAATACTTAAAAATGAATATGTTATTAATTAATAAAATATTATTTTTAAAACTGGAATTGGGATTTCGGGCAGGCCCAATCCCTGAAATAAAAACCAACATAAACCTTGGTTATGGATTTCCAAAGGATCCAAATTTTAATTTTGGTGTTAATATATCAGGTTAGGACATTTAGGAGTTGGAATGAAGGAAAAATATAAAAAAATGAAAAAGTTATAAAGGAAACAAATTTTATTTTTAAATCTGGAATTGGGCTCGCGGTTTGGCCCAATTCATGAAAACTCATCAATTTCTCCATAAAACCTTTGGAAACAATCCAAAACAAAAAATGAAAGGAAAAAAAATGAAATTTAACTTCAAAATAATTCATGTAAGTGACACATGGTATGAGTTCCCTTTTTAACAAAAATAATGACTTCTACACTTGTAAGGCTAGGGGAATCACATTAGTCATGAGGAGTGTGTCCATCCATATACGGGGAATATAGCCACAAATGACTATTTGAAAATGTTCATAGTGGATTATAGAAGATTATGAATATGAATGTTTTATCTTTCATGTAATGGAAATTATTACGAGTTTTTAAAACATATTTATGAGTTTATAATGAGTTTGAATACTATATTCAACTCTGGTGGCAATGACCGGCCTTTGTGATGCGATAGATTGGTTGTGCATCTATGATTTTAAGGAAGCGTGAAGGTGTGATGGTTGTTTGAGAACCAAACCATTTATAAAAACTGGTATTTGAGGATGGAATTTAGTGGCTATATTGAACGATCATTGGTACCATTCGATTTATGGAAATGTGATTAGACATTGGTATTGAAATTTATGATGCTAATCTAGATGTTCACTTTGGTAGGTCTGTCCGAAGTCGATTGATTGAAAAATCAATAATAAATTCTTTGAAGGTGAGCCGAGGCCCACTTTTTTCCACCATAAAAATCATGAGAAATATGTTTTGGCATGTTAACAATAAAATTTTAACTTAATTATATAATAATGGTATTAGTTTTCCATGAGCTGTTTAACCCATGGTTGAACCTGATCACACAGCATCTATAGATATAGTGCTAGGGGTGTTTAAAAGAAGGTATATCTTGTTTTGATTAATTATATCTTAGGAAGATCTATAGAAACCCATCAATGGAGTTTTTTTGTAAATTCCAAGTTAACCGCTCTGTGGATCAGGAACATGTGATGTGTAACATCATGATGTACTTGTAGTTTAGAGGTGACCATGCCCAATATATTTATATCATCCAATGTACATTGGGAGGGAATCATTTATATGATAAGATATATAAAATAAATTATTTTTAGGAAGATATATATACTCCTTGAGAGTTAGGATTGAGGACTGATATAAAGGGAACCTCTTGGAGGGGTGATCACTATAGGTTGTTCTAGATAACCCTCATTTGATTGTTAAACCAATTGTTATATGGTTATTTTAATTTTAATATATCGTCGGATAAATTTAACTAGAAAAACAAAATTCTTTGTTGAATGCCAATTACTGGTTCAAATACAGACTTGGAGGAAACATGAGTTTAGGTATTAGTTTTCGGTCAGATTGTGACGATCCAATTATTCTAGGTTTGTATTTTTCATTAGTATGCATTCTATGACCTGATAGATGTTTCATCAAAATAATTCACAAAAATTATGTAATGAGATTCATTAGTCTGGCTCAAAATAATCCTAACGTTACTTTTATTAAAGGATTCGGGATTTTTTTGGTCATATCAGATTTTAAAGATGATAAATTTCAGAAATATTCATCTAGAAAATGTTTGACTTCGGTTTCTTCATGTAGTTATAGGTGGCCAGAGTTGAAATTCTTCAGGAATGCTATTGGGATAAGATATGTGTATTGAAAGGTTCAATAATTTATTTTCAATGATGATTCAACATGACTAGTTAATGTTGGTCAACTATTGTTTGACCGTTTTGATCAAATATAGAACTAGAGGTAGTATTCTCATAGGTGATCGAGTATGTCTATTAGAGAATTATTCCAAAAGAATCATTGGGATATTGATGTAGTTATTCTGCTATA
The DNA here is from genome assembly GCA_963277665.1 of Viscum album. Classification (NCBI taxonomy): domain Eukaryota; kingdom Viridiplantae; phylum Streptophyta; class Magnoliopsida; order Santalales; family Viscaceae; genus Viscum; species Viscum album. The sequence continues at coordinate 1,810,399,316 of OY728142.1, read as the reverse complement.
AATTCAAATGTTATAAGTTTTATGTTATTGAATTGGTAATTTTAAATATAGAAACTATTGTTGTATCCCCATAAGTTCATTTATTAAAGAGACCAGAACAAGATTATGACTCTGGTTAGATGGTATTGTGTATGTTTTGACTAAATGTTTCGTTAATTATTACAAGAGTTGGATCGAGATTTGGAAGGTTAAGAGCTGTATTTTTTTAGTGTCTCTTGGAAGTGTGTAATGAATTTTTAAACTCAACATATCTATTATAGTGAAAATTCATGAGCTTTTCTGGTTGGGAAATGTATCATTTTTCAACTGAGGCTTCTTAGAGATGATAATTTTTATTGTGGAGAGGTTTGATGATCCCGTGTTTTGGGTGAAGTATAAAATTACAAGGTAATCTGAATTTTCATTTGTTGGATGGGCCAAATATTAAAATGAGAATCATTGTGATGTTATATGAGTTTTAACTCTTTAAAATGTTGATTTTGGATTCGATTTAAAGCTTGGGAGGTGTCTTAGAAACCCATATGAATTTCAAGATCATTTTAACTTTAAATATTGGGATTTGGAATGGAAAAGGGAGAGAAAAGGTTAGTGCATGATTTATTCTTACCATGAACCTCAACAATGAATACCTATAAATGTGTCAGTAGTTTTGTAAAACATGGGGGATTAGGCCACAAAACTATGAAAAAATATATAGTAAATTTTTATAGGTTAATTCCTTGGATTGTGAATGTTTTGTCTAACAGTTTGGTTAATTGTGCATGGTGGGGGGCTCTTGTATAGTGGCACCACACGAGCTGTACATTGTTTTTCTAACCATGTTTCTTTCCATGTGAGGGGAATGCCTCTTTAGAAATTTCTGATTCAAGGCTAGAATATGATTAGTCTAATAGTGTGCTCAAACCACACACCTATTTTAAAGGGGTGAATTTATTTTTTTACCTCCGTCCTCTTATATCCAAAACACCATTCCTTATCTTCATATTCTAAGGCCTAGTAGCCACTAAATCCCATTTATATGTCATCATAGGCTTTGGTACATCTTCTTCATTCAGATATTAAATCAATCACTATATGGTGTGTTGGAAAACCCCCAAATATTCTATGATTCACCCTTCATCCATTCACTATATCGTTCACCATAGTGAAAAAAAAATCTATGTGGGATCATATAGCCTGATTTATGGGAGTTTGTTCTCTTCTAGACTTATATCAGTTTGGGTCGAATCAAGGGTTGGGAAAGGACGATTGAGGCTTCCTTTATATATGTTAGGTGGTTTATATATATTCCCCTTAATGTTTCATCATTTATGAAATGTGTCATTATACCACATGTAATAATTTCCATGCATTTCCACTTAATTTTGAGTTAATTAAATCGGTTTATAATTCCTTGAAATGAATAGTCCTTGTGTTCCCTTGGTGTATTTTAGGGGTGAAATACCTTGAGTCAAACCACCATTTTATGTGTGTGTCCCTCATACACCTATAACCATGTTGATTTTATTACATTATTGAAACACCTTTAAGGAATTTTGAGATTTAAACCAATTAGTGTATGTGGTGATTAGATCAATTGAGATTTTAAATGACTGAATACCATCACATTTTTTTAATGCATTCATCAAGGAGTTGGTTAATTGAATTAAATGAAATGAATTGAGAAAATTATTTATTACATAAATTATGAAGAATCATGCATTGGAAATGATTCAACCATGGAATAGATTAAGACATTAAATTGAATTGTTAAATGACATTTATTTCAACATGGACCCCATTTTATCACGTAAGAGTGAATGGATTAATGACTGAATCGAACTAGTATATGGACGGGATATAAAACATGTATTATTTTACACATATAAATGAATTTATTAAAGGTATGATTTGATGGTAAATTTTCATGGATGTTTTCCCAAGGAAAATGTTTAGTAATTAAGGGAAACATTCATATCTATTATGGTATGCCTTGAGAAATAATTTTGTTCCGAAGAAGAATGCCTTGGATGGGCACATCAGACATGTAGAACTGAATAAATTATAAATTAAATAATTTGTGTCGAGATAGATACTTGGATTCCTTATAAGGGATTACATAGATATGGCCATAAGAATATCATGTTGTTAAACCTTTTGTGATACCTGGGTTCCTTATGTGGAATTCCTTGGACATGATTATATGTTAAATGATTTAAATTACACCTTGAGTGATACTTAGATTCCTTATAATTAATTCCTTAGATGGAATCATAGGATAAATTAGACTATGGTATGCCATGAGTGATACTCACATTTCCTTGGATGTGCCTATAATACATATTGAATTGAATTATTATTAAATGGTTATGTGTTGTTAAATATGGTGATCATTATTCGGTTGAAATTGTTGGACATTAAGGTCATTACAGTCACAATTTATTTGAAATTATATTATGTTTGATTAATCTTATAATTGGATTCCTTGTAATCACATTGGCTCTCATATAACTATTATTATAAATATATGACTAGGAATATTCCCAAGGGTCATTCTTATCTAAAATTATTCTTATGTTGAGACATTATGGATTAGAAGGATGTAGGTTTTGTCAGCTAAGTGTCCCCCAAGGAAGCTATATTCGAGATGGTTTATTTAAACATATTTTTTTACTTACATTATATAATATATATGCATATTGGTTAATTATACACTCACATAATGGATATGAATTTTACATTTTGGGTGTTTCATTATTGATTTTATCTCACACCTTGTTCATGATATATTTTAATACACATGTATATCTCTTAACTTCATGTTAAGGCATGAATTATGCAGATTACTATTGTATAATTAGGCTATGGTTTGGAAGGGGAGTAACAGAGGAGAATGTAATTTGAGACCCATTATAATTTTTTCCGTTATTTTTATTTCCTTATTCTTCCAGTCATGTTTTATGTATTACCTTCTATATGCATGACTGATTTTTACTTATGGATAACATGTTTATGAATGGTTATTTATTTGGAATATGAAAGTTTATTATTGATGATCTATTATTATGATGTTAAACTACATATTTTATTCATTTTTTATGAAATTTTCTTATGGATCTAAAGGCCATAGTCTACCTACCATACCATCATTAGATCCTCTCAGTAGGTCATCCACTGATAGCTTGCATGGTGGCACACTTGAGTCCCTATCATCAACTGATTCATCTACTGTTGTTGTGTGAGTTGGGATAAGACATGGAAATATTTTTTTTAAATAATTTAATTTTGGAATAAAATTTAATAATTTTAGACTTTTAGTTCCTCTGATGGGAAGTCAAGATTTAGTGACGTTTAATGGTTTAATATGTTGGTAGCAAACCCAATTCACACAACTAAATGAAAGAGGCATGGAGAGAAGCTAGTAGGCATCAAGATCATGCCCCGATAATTGCTTCTGATTTTATAATTGTAGTTAATTTAAGGGAAATTAATTAATGAAAATAATTATTTCTAAAAAGGTGAATCAATATAAACTAGGTTTTGAAAAAAAAAATATTTCTAATAAACTTTTTTTCTTGTTTTGAAATTGAATTTTGAATTATATAAAGAATTTATTCGTTTAAAATGTTACCTTGTTTTTATTTATATAATTAAATTTTTTGTTAGATAGATTTTCAGTGTATTACCTTGAGAATGGGTCAGATCGATATTCATTATCTGATCACTAACTTGTGATTTAAAATACTGGGTGACTACATGTGTTAAAAAATATTCCAGTGTGACATTGTTTTTGAAACCATTATGTTTCAAAAATGGTTATCTGTGACTTGGAGAGCATGCATTAAGATAGTTAAAAACTGGGAAAACTAGTATTTAAAGTAAACACTCACTATAATTTTATTTTTGAACATATGATAAAAAATCCATACCTTGGTAAAACTAGAATCAAATGAGAATATTAAATATAGATATTTTCTCTTTGAATATTATAAGGGATTTCATACCATAAAGATTTTAGATTTCCCAATATAAAAATAGATATTTTATATCAATATATAAAAGATTATTTCCTTGGGGTTGGGTAAAAAAATATTCTTCCATGATATGACTTTTTAGGATGAAAATTTATTTTTGTGGCTAATATGAAAATATGGTTTAATCTAATGATTTTATAAAATTTTATAATTCAATATAAAGAATGATTAAGTTCTTAGATGGATTTAGATCAATACAATGGTCTAATTTTTGTTTTGATTTTTCATAAATGAATAATATTAATTATTTAAATTACTGATTCATGAAAGTATTTTGGAATCTCAGGGAAATCCTATGGAATTTATACTCACCTCATACATTTTCACATTGGTGAAAATATAAATGTGATAAGTAAAGATGTTGGTAAAATGGAGACTCAAATATTTATTTATAACGACCCAAAGTTTCATTTATGGAAATCCCACTTGATCTAATTAAATTTCAACTTATTTTGACTTATGTTAAGAAATTTGACCGTTACTTTTATAGCTATTGAACAGTGATCACATGATTAGTATAAATATAAGGCTTTAACAAACCCAATTTACTCAGACAAAAGAAGCGATGACCTCATCCAGTAGAATTGGCCCATACGAAGCCTATTTGATGGAGCTCAAAAAAGAGGTTACATCCTTGGGATTGTCTCTAGACCAAGCCCAAGATAAGCTTCATCATGTCAACCTCTAACAGAACTGTCTACGGGAGAAGTGGAAGTTGATAGAAATTACCACTCGAGCGATGTTATCTGAGCCACCCCAAGAGTCTGCCCCCATCACACACCTTACCCTTAGGTATTATGCTGTTGTTTTAAGGGGTTATGTAAAAAATCACTTTTACTATGTTCATGTACATTATTTATTTTATATAATAATGAATATACTTTCTTGTCATCATTGATACATTGTAAATAGTATTTAAAGTACAAATGGTGTTTTTTAGTTATTATTTAATTATGAAATCTATTTTGTTAAATTAAGGGATTTTTTAGTTAAATAATTTTTTAATAAAATATTATTATTATTATTATTATATTAATTTAATTATATATAAATGATCATATAATTGTTTGAATGCAATTATAATTTTTATTAAGGTTTGAAATACATTTTTGTCAAAACCCCTGAATTTTCGATAATTGTCTGTTTTTATTTTAAAAGAAAAAATTAACATATTTAGAAAATTATTTAGATAATTTAAATGTTATTTTTGGAATCAGGACGTAGAAATTATCCAATGGTGAATTTTTCATAGTTTTCTGAGATAGTCAAATTTTTGAGTAAAAATTATATACTGTTTAAATATATAATGTGTTTTATGACATCAAAATGACCCAATAGTGATGTAATAAAATAGTATAATCTTTATCTTCTGCCAATATATGTTTTAACATTGAAATAATGTGAATTTGGGTTTTTTTTTATTACCTTTCAAAGCATTAATCGACCCCTCAAGACTTATTAAACACCTTCTCTTTTTAAATTAATTTCCATGGGAGTATGACTCGCCTTCACATAAGCAACCCTATTATTTTAAGAAGTTTGGACTTTGGCCTTATAAAATAGTTTTTCCTCTTCCATTTTCTAAAAACCATGGGTAAATACCATGGGATGGTTTGTTGTTTGGATTAATTTAATGTAAGGGGACCGAAACCTAAATAATAAATAATTCCCTCACCTTTCCTATATAAACCCACCCATGATCCCACTTCCTCCTCACTCAAAGCCTTTGGAGTTCGTCCAACCTCTTCCCTACTCTCTATATAATCCTCCCAAGGTTCCCCAAGCCCCAAGAATCCTCTCACAAGCCTCTCTCTAGCCTTTGGAAGCACACTTCATAGTAAGGGTTTTTTTTCTTCTTTTCTCATTTTTGTCCAATTTTCTAAGTCAATTTTCCCTTTTAATTACAATTATGAATGTTGGGGTATGGTTTCACACATCCCTCAAACTTCCCTATTTATGTTTGAATGATGGGATAAGCCTTTCTTTCTCATTAAATTCCTCCCATGTACACCCGTTACTATGCCGAAATTCCGAAAGGAACTTCTCTCTCCTCTTTTACATTCAAGCTATAATTTTGTATCATGAATCTAAATTCCATCACAATTTTGGAGACATGTATCTATATGAACTCCTTACTATCCATTACAGGTAAATATTATTAGGAACCCATTTTTATCTCATCATCCATTTTTTATGAATTCTTATGTCATGCCGTTACGCTACCGAAATCGCACCGATTTTCTAAGCCAATGTCAATGTGTAGTGAATACCGTGCCCATTTCTCCATCAAGGGTATTCAACCATATGAACATTTAATTATTGATTATAATGTTTCATGTATGAATTCCACATTCCTTTATCGTGGAATAAATGATTATGTTTTATGAATCCATGTTTTATGATCCATGTGGCACACTTATGCATGAAATGAAATGTTTAAGAAGGGTGCACCCTTATAGCGCTACAATACATTGGGTAAAGTATAGTATCATGATACGTCATATGAAATGAGTGTTGAATCATTCTAATTAAAGTGAAACGAGGGTTTACTCGTGCTTCATGTGCCATGAGAATTTAATCATGCTCTATGTGAAATGAGCCTTGGCTCGTGCTAACTCCATGTTAAGTGTTGTTGCCACATTTCCATGTTATGATTATCATGCTTTATCATGAATTTATGTACATGTTTCTCTTGTGATATATTGGTATGCATAATTTCTAACATGTATTTTACTCCTCATGTTATTCCTTGTATATTCCCTTATTGGGCTTTATAGCTCACCCTTTTCATATGCATGTCATCAGGTTATCCCATGAAATGCTAAGTACGAAGGAATGTAGTGGTCATGTAAAGGAGGTTTTCAATAAAGATGTTGTATTTCATGTTTTAAGTTATTATGTAATGATCCTAAGCCCCAAATCCACTAATCCACTCGATCTTATTTGTTGTATAACGTGACTTTTTATGTAATAAATCATGTTTAAGTGTGTAATAAAAGCAGGGTTGTCATAGTTGGTATCATAGGATAGGGTTAGTTATTTTTGGGATTAGGATTAGACAACCCTATTAATGCTTTAGAGAGAAGACTAAGTATAATAAAAAAAATCCCTATGTTTTGGTAGGTACTGATTAAGTGGTTTATCAAACAAATACATTCATGTCTGGATATGAGCAGGAAGAGGCGGATCTGGTACAGATGTATCCTAGGGGTAAAACCCGAAAACACTGCTTTGAGCTAGACTTGAACGGGAACCAGTGCATGACAATGGGCCTTCCTGCATTCTTGGTTACGACACCCCCGGGGGATATGTTTTGAAAAATTCGCAAGCTTAGTATGAACCCTTATTAAGGGAATTAAAAAAATGCCCCTAGGAATATATGTTATAAAGTAGATCATGAAAAGCCTAGATTGAAGCCTATAGACTCATGAGTTAAGGAAATAAAAGTTTATTTATAAGTCATCAGCTTTTGTCTATGGATTACCCTTTATGTGCTACCCATAACTTTCCTTCTATTCCCTCCAATGGCTGGTAATAGGAGGACTTAGGCTAACAACCGTTGTGAAGATCAGTGTGATGACTATACTAATGAGATACTCAATCCAATGAGAGCGGGAATCGCGAACACTATCACGATTCTCTCTCAGCTAACTCAAGTTTTGAATAGAATCACAGGTCAAGAGGAATGTTCAACCCCCCCCCCCCCCTAAGAAAGAACAAGTCAATATCAAGAGCTTCATGACACAGAGGCCTCCTACTTTTAGTGGATGATCCGATCCCACGATCGCTGAACAATGAATCAACTTCATTGAAAAGATCTTCTCTATCCTTCAATTATTGGAACAAGAGAAGGTTCTCATGGATGCATATCGTATGTAGGGTGAAGCTGATCAATGGTGGACGTTGATCAAAAATACAAAGCCTGAGGAGGAGATCGAGGCATTGGAATGGAAGGATTTCTGGAAGATGTTTTTCAATAAATATTTTCTATGCACCATCCAGCTTAAGATGGAAAGGATCTTCATTTCCCTCAAGAAAAAATGCAAAGAATCTATTCCAGCATACGAGGAAAACTTCACAAGTCTTGCACGATACGCTTCCAGCTTTGTCGTTACCCCCGAATGCAAAGTTGACTGCTTCTTTGGTTGGATGAAGCCTAGCTTATGGAAAGAATTAGCGATCCTTGACTTTGAAAGCTATGAGGAAATTGTCCGATGTGACCTCAAGGATGAAATAAAGATAGGGGAATCACAGGGGTATCATGGGGACAAGAAGCATAAGGTGGACTTAAATGCTGGAAGTTCGATAGATAAATCAAACGGTGCTAAGAAGATCCAGCACCCCACTTTCCAAAAGTGAGGAAAGAAGCACCCTGGAAATTGCCGTAGGGGGACGAGAAAATGCTTCAGGTGTGGAAGAGAAGGGCACCTAGCTGTTAACTGTCGGCAAGAAAGACCCACAGCTACGACAGAGGAGAGGAACGCTCCATTCGAACCTCAACGCGTTGTTCAATGCTACAAATGAAAATAACCTGGTCATTTTAAAAATCAGTGCCCTAATCCAAGGGTTTTCAGAGGCAACCAAAAACCTCTAAGGAAGCAAGGAAGAGAATTTCCCATCACTTCTGCTGAAGTGAACCCCAAAAACAAAGTGGTGACAGGTACGCTAGTTATTCATTCAAGAATAGTGAACATACTTTTTGATTGAGGTTCTATGCATTCTTTTATATCTCAAAAGTTTAGTAGAACAATCTCATCACTACCACAAATCATTGAAGTGAAGATGTCGATGAGTTCTGCAAATGGGGAAATCATTACATCCCATGAATATAAGTCCTCCCTGTTATAATCTGTGGATTGAATTTCCCGGAGAACCTCATCATACTCCCTCTGGTGGAAATTGATGCAATTCTTGGCATGGATTGGCTTTCCTTATATAGATCCAACATAAATTTTCGGGAGAGGGAAATCACACTCCATATAGAGAATCAACCCCCAATTATTTAAAATTGTAAGGAGGAAGATGAATATCCTTTATCTCCATCGTCTCAAGAATGGATATTACTACCCTATGAGCACGTGTATATGGCTCAGATGATTGAGTCCAAAGAAGAAACCATCCTTGAAGAAATACCTATTGTGAGGGAATTCGCTGAAGTGTTTCCCGAGGAACCGCCCGGTCTTCCTCCTAGAAGGGATGTTGAATTATCAATTGAACTTATTCCCCAGGCTTTACCAATATCCAATAATCCATATAAAATGGTTGTTGTAGAGCATGAAGAGATGAAAAAACAACTAAAGGAGAATCTGGATAAAGGGTTTATATGCCCAAGTGCTTCACCATGGGGTGCACCAGTCCTCTTCTTCAAGAAGAAGGATGGGTCAATGCGGCTTTGATCGATTATTGTGAACTTAACAAAATCATGATAAAGAACAAGTATCCTCTCCCAAGAATTGATGACTTGTTTGATCAACTGTGTGGAGCACAATACTTTTCCAAGGTGGACTTGCGTTCGGGATATTATCAAGTAAAGGTGGAGAAGGAAGATGTCCCCAAGAATGCTTTTCTTATAAGATACATGCACTATGAATTCATACTAATTCCTTTCGGACTCACTAATCCTCCAGAAATCTTCATGGACTTGATGAATAGAGTCTTTAGAGATTACCTTGATAAATTTGTGGTATTATTTATAGATGATATTCTAATATACTCCAAAACCAAGGAGGATCATGAGGAGCATTTTAGAACTGTACTAGAGAATTTGCTCAAGGGGAAGCTCTATGAAAAGTATAGAAAGTTTGAGTTCTTGTTGAAGGAGGTCTAATTCTTGGGCCATATCATCACAAGCAATGGGATATCTATGGATCCCTAAAAAAATGCAATTGAAGGATGGCTGAGGCCCACATAAGTAACATATATATGTAACTTCATGGGGTTAGCTAGATATTATCGACGATTTATGAGAAGTTTCTCATGATTGTCCAACCCTCTTACCAAGATAACTCGAAATGGAGTAAAGTTTTCTTGGAGTGATGAATGTGAAAAAATATTCAAGGAGTTGAAAAGGAGGCATATCACTGCTCACGTGATCACTTTGCCCACAAGTGGGGATCCTTTTATGATATTTAGTGATGCTTCGAAGAAGGACTTAGGATATGTGGTGATGTAGAATGATAAAGTGATATTCTATGCCTCATGGAAATTGAAACTCCATGAGTGAAACTGTCCAACACATGATCTAGAGTTGGCGATGGTAATATTTTCCTTGAAAATCTGGCGGCATTATCTCTATGGGGTGAAATGTGACATATATACTGACCACAAGAGTCTTAAATATATATTCACACAGAAAGAGATTAATATGAACCAGTGATGGTGGATAGAGCTCATCAAGGATTATGACTATTCAATACATTACCACCATGGGAAAGCGAACAAGGTGGTAGTTTCCCTAAGTAGAAAGGACCCAACAATTCTATCAATGATGAGAATTTAGACGGATCCAATCTTCTTAGACTTGATGAAGATGGACATGGGAATCATAAAGAAGGGAACATCATCAATCCTTTCACAAATGATTTCTCAACTGTCTCCTTTGGAAAGGTTAAAGGATGATCAAAAGGATGATGTGGGAATTCAGGAAAAGGTGGAAGCTATCAAAAAGGGAAATCCTCAAAGTTTAATGTTAATGAAGAAGGAATTGTGCGATTTGTGAAAAGACTATATGTTCCATCGAGTCCGGAGCTGAAGAACGACCTTTTTGATGACGCACATAGTTCAAATTTCTTTATTCACCCAGGGAGCACAATGATATATCGAGATCTACGAGAAAAATTTTGGTGGGATAATATGAAAAAGGAGACTGCTGAATATAAATCAAAGTGCCTAGTGTGCCAGCAAGTGAAGGCGGAGAGGTATAAGTAGAAGGGGATGATGCAACAATTTCCCATACCATAATGGAAATGGGAGAACATCACCATGGACTTTGTCACTGGAGTTCCAAGGACATCTAAAGGTAACAATGCAATCTGGGTTGTGGTGGATCGTCTTACAAAGACTGCACACTTCATTTCTATTCGGGAGGATTTATATTTGGATCAACTAACTAGGATATATATTAGGGAAGTGGTAAGGTTTCATGGAGTACCACTATCTATTGTGTCTGACCAAGATCCAAGATTCACCTCTATGTTTTGAAAGACTCTTCAACATGCTCTGAATACTGAACTGAACTTCAGTATGGCATATCATCCTCAAACTGAGGGTAATCCAAGCAGACTATCCAAACACATTAGGACATGTTGAGAGCGTGCTCAATGGACTGTAAAGGAGGATGGGATCAACATCTTCTACTGGTTGAATTCTCCTACAACAATAGTTTCCACTCAAGAATCCAAATATAACTATATGAAGCCCTATATGGGAAAAGGGGCATAACATCGACATGTTGGGATGAGGTCGGTGAACGTAAGCTTCTTGGACCAAAAACGGTTGAAGAAATGGTGGAGAAGGTGAAAACCATTCAGCAGCATATCAAGGCAGCCGAGAGTTGACAGAAGAGTTATGCAGATAATCGTCAACGAGTCATTGAGTTTAAAGTTGGAGACATAGTTTATCTACGCATATCTCCGTGGAATAATTTCATGAGGTTTGGAATGAAAGGGAAGTTAAGTCCAAGGTACATGGGCCCCTTCGAGAGTCTTGATCATGTCGAGGCTGTGGCATATTGATTAGCACTTCCACCTACCATGGCCAAAGTACATGATGTCTCTCATGTATCCCTCTTAAGGAAGAACATACTGGACCCTTCACATGTACTCTCTTCTGAAGTGGTATAGTTGGAGGATGATCTATCTTATGAGGAGAAAACAGTGAAGATCTTAGATCATAGAGAAAATCTTCTATGAAATAAGACAATTCCACTCATCAAGGTGTTGTGGAGAAACCACGAGTTTGAAGAAGCGACTTGGGAATCAGAGGAAATGATGAAGCTTCATTACCCACATCTGTTTTAGTGTGGGAAAAGGAAAATTTCGAGGGAGACATTTCATAAGGGGGGAATATTGTAACGACCCAAAGTTTCATTAATGGAAATCCCACTTGATCTAATTAAATGTCAACTTATTTGGTTTTATGTTAAGAATTGCGACCCTTACTTTTATATCCATTGAACAGTGATCACATGATTAGTATAAATATAAGGCTTCAAAAAACCCAATTTAATCAGAAAAAAGAAGCGATGGCCTCATCTAGTAGAATTTCCCCATATGATTCCCATTTGTTAGAGCTTGAAAAAGAGGTGGAATCCTTGGGCTTCGCTCTTGACGATGCCCAAGCTGAGCTTCATCATGTCAAGCTCGAATAGGACCATCTATGGGAGAAGTGGATGTTTATATAAATAACCACTCGAACGATGTTATCTGAGACACCCCATGGGTCTGTCACCATCAAACACCTTACCCTTAGGTCTTATGCGGCTGTTTTAAGGGGTTATGTAAAAAATCTATAGTACTATATTCATGTACATTATTTTTTCATATAATAATGAATATACATTCTTATCATCATTGATACATTGTAAATAGTTTTTAAAGTACAAATGGAGTTTTTTAGTTATTATTTAATTTTGAAATCTATTTTATTAAATTAAGGGATTTTTGAATTAAATAATTTTTTAATAAAATATTATTATTATTTTTATTAGATTAATTTTAATATATATAAATTATCATATAATTGTTTGAATGCAATTATAATTTTTATTATGGTTTGAAATCCAATTTGGTCAAAACCCGTGAATTTTCGATAAATGTCAGTTTTTATTTTAAAAGAGAAAATTAACATATTTAGAAAATAATTTAGATAAAATAAATTTTATTTTTGGAATCATTACGTCAAAATTATCCACTGGTGAATTTTTTATAATTTTCTGAGATAGTCAAATTTTGTAGAAAAATTTAAATACCATATATATATATAATCTGTTTTATGACATCATAATGATCCAATAGTGATATAATAAAATACTATAATCTTTATGTTCAGACAATATATGTTTTAGCATTAAAATAATGTAATTTTTGTTTTGTTTAGCTTACTTTTCAAAGCATTAATGGACCCCTCAAGACTTATTAAACACCTTGTCTTTTTAAATTAATTTCCATTGGAGTATGAGTCGCCTCCACATAATAAACCCTATTATTTTAAGACGTTCGGATTTTGGACTTATAAATATTTTTTTCCTCTTCCCATTTCCAAAAACCATGGGAAAAAAATATGGGATGGTTTGTGGTTCGGATTAATTTAATGTAAGGGGACCCAAACCTAAATAATAAATAATTCCCCCACCTTTCCTATATAAACCCACCCAATCTCCCACTTCCTCCTCACTCAAAGCCTTTGGAGTTTTTCCAAACTCTACCCTAATCTCTATATAATCCTCCCAAGGTGGACCATGCTCCCATGAAGCCTCTCACAAGCCTCTCTATAGCCTTTGGAAGCACACTTCCAAGTAAGGATTTTTTTCTTCCATTCTCATTTTTGTCCAATTTTCTTTAAGTTGTTTTTCCCTTTTAATTTAAATTATGAATGTTGGGGTATGGTTTCACACCTCCCTAATACTTCCCTATTTATGTTTTAATGATGGTATACCCATTTCTATCTCATTAAATGCCTCCCATGTACACCCGTTACTATGCCGAAATTCCAAAAGGAACTTCTCTCACCTCTTTTACATGAAAGCAATACTTTTGTATCATGAATCTAAATTCCATTAAAATTGTTGTGAAATGTATCTATATGACCTCCTTACTATCCATTAAATTTAAATATTATGAGGAAACCCTTTATCTCTCATCAACCATTTTTATCAATTCTTATGTCATGCTGTTACGCTACCGAAATCACATCGATTTTCTAAGCCAATTTCATTGTGTAGTGAATACCATGCCCATTTCTCCATCAAGGGTATTCAACTTTATGCACATTTAATTATTGATTATAAAGTTTCATGTGTGAATTCCACATTCCTTTATCATGGAATATATTATTATGTTTTATGAATCCATGTTTTATGATCCATGTGGGACACTTATGCATGAAATGAAATGTTTATGAAGGGTGCGCCCTAATAGCGCTCCAAATGAATTGGGTAAAGTATAGTATCATGATACATCATGTGAAATGAGTGTTGACTCATGCTAATTCAAGTTCAACGAGGGTTTACTCGTGCTTCATGTGCAATGATAATTTACTCATGATCCATGTGCAATGAGCCTTGGCTCATGCTCATTCCATGTTAAGTGTTGTTGCCACACTTCCACATTATGATTATGATGCTTTATCATGCCTTTATGTTCATGTTTCTATTGTTCTCTATTGGTATACCTAATTAATAACATGTATTTTACTCCTCATGTTATTCCTTGTGTATTCCCTTACCGGGCTTTATAGATCACCCTTTTCTTATGCATGTCCTCAGGTTATCCCATGCAATGCTAAGTACGAAGGAATTTAGTAGTCATGTAAAGGAAGTTTTCAATAAAGATGTTTTATTTCATGTTTTAAGTATTTATGTAATGATCCTAAGCCCCAAAGACACTAAAACTCTTGATCTTTTTTGTTGAATCATGTGAATTATTATGTAATAAATCATATTTAAGTTTGTAATAAAAGCAGGGTTGTCATATTGTTAGTGAAAATCTGAAGTTCCATGTTAGATTTATGAAAGAGGATATGGTATATTGTTGTTCGAATATTTATTTTTATGTAGAGATGTGTCCCTTGTGATTTTTCCTCAATTCTAGTTTTGAAAAATAACATTCAAAATATAAATTTATTTAAAAACTGTAGTATATACATTCATTATATTAGTATGAAATATATTATCTTATGTTTGAGGTAAAATAAATCCATGTGATTTATTTTTTTCCATAACCAATTATTGATAGCTTCAAGTAATATGGGGAACTAATTGTGGTTATGTGATGTTGTATCCCTCCTCTACTGGTTCCCCATATGGGGTGGTAGTTAAGAGAGGTAGTGATCTCTTAGTCCCGTATCTAGTAGGCTATAAGTTAGAGACTAGAACCGAGGGTGTATCACATAAATATGGGAGGCATTACAATCATCTATCATGGTGAAAATAAAAAAATACTTATAACTAGTCACCATGAAGGGTAAATAAACCAAAATACCATATAAGAGAACAAAAAATTTATGAATGTAAAATAGATACAAATGACTACGAATTAAAAAAATACAAAAATATTATCATAGAAGTGACAGAAATAACTCTAATATCTGAAGTAGTATTATCCTACATGATTACCAATGTTCTCCAGGATACCTGGAAAAGTTTATATATACATGGGGTGAAAATCAAATGTATACTTAGTATGATCATAAACAAATTTTCTAATTAAAAAAATAATATTTAATATTAATGCCACAATAAAAAAATAAATGA
Organism: Viscum album; assembly: GCA_963277665.1. NCBI lineage: Eukaryota > Viridiplantae > Streptophyta > Magnoliopsida > Santalales > Viscaceae > Viscum > Viscum album. The sequence continues at coordinate 1,810,383,833 of OY728142.1, read as the reverse complement.
ACTGATGAGAAACTTTATAGTTCAACTAGTTCCCCCAACACAACCATGGATCTCTCACCTAATAATATATAGAAGAGTGGTAAAGTAATTTCATATGAATATCGATAAAGAAACTCTACAACCACATCCCCACTAATTTTATACTCCCAACCAATGTGAGGAATGAATTTACTCTCATCGCTACCATTTACAACAATGAAAGAAACAACTGTATTTCATGTTTCACAAAACCAACCACATATCACATCTTGAAACATGAATCACATATCAAATATAAAATAACCATAGTAATATGATATGATGAACTCTTATGAAATAAACCTCAATTCCACCTCCAACAACACATGGCCCTCATTAAATTTCTCATCTCCACCAAAAATATCATAAGAATCTATTGCTCAAGGGATAGTGGGGGAGGGGTGGTAATCATCCATAGGTTTCCTCACTATCTTGGATGTTAGGAAAACACCCCCATCACATGTAGATTTTAGTTAGTTTATCTTCATTGGATTTTCTGAATATAGAATCTAGAAAGTGCATATATATATAATAGTATAACACATGCCCATGCTTATGGGTTCAGAAAAATAATACTTCCACAACCACCTTCAGGAAACTACTAATATTACTCCACAATGAACTACCTGTAGTGAATAATAACCAAACAGAAAAAATAAATGAATGGTACAAAACACATGTCTCATACTATAATAGTTATTTGGAAAATTAAATAACCAATCTATACCCATTTAATTATCAACTTAAGTTTATAATGATTTATCCATTATCCATTACCACATTGTCATATATTTATATATTATCCCACTACAACTGAACTACTCCCATGGAACCACTATGTCATGTTTTTTCATCACAAACAAGGACACAATGGAACACTCATCCACAATAACCAAGTCCACTAAGAAATAAATATCTAAAAGAACTAATATTCTCAAAAACAAGGCCACCAAACCACACTAATCAAGTCAATCATTGAATAAGAATTTTCATCTTAGTATTTTTATTTATCATCTTAATTTATTTAACCAATTTATGGTTATTCTAAAAATAAACTAATACAATATGGTATAATTCCATAATAATAATATATCATGATATAACTATAATAAATATAAATGAAATCAATTAAACACATACACATCACACCATTCCCATAAATCTAATTATCCCCATTTATAATCTTCAGCGTGAAAATTCATACCATTCACCCAGTGGATTGAAAAAGTCTTATTTCATCGATGTAGATAAAAGGGAGATAATTCAGATACCCTATATTGAAAATATTTTCCACCCACTACACAAAGATAAATAAAGAGAGGGTGAACCCCATGCCCAAAAAAACATAAGGGATATTAAAATCAATCCTAAATATTGAGATGTATCATTAAAATTTATGTCCAATAATCTCCCATAAGAAATACACATTTTCACTAAAAATCATCTTAAGAAACAAGGAATAAAATCAATAGAAAGAGAATAATGAATCAACCAAAAACATCAATATCAAATATTTAGATGAAAATAATGAATTCCAATCACCAGAGGCTGTTAGTGATCCCAAAAATACCAAGGGATCACCTAAAGGTCGATAGAAAAAAGGGGGATTGAGGTAAATCATTGGGAAATTTCAATTTAATGAAAACATATAAATCCATAGATTCGTAGAATGAAGGACTAGTTTATTACAAGAACCTTACGTGGTTAACATTTATTGAAAAAAATAATCTCAATCTAAAACACTATGGAGGGAATTAACATCATTAATATATCCTTTCACTCTATGGAAAATTTAAATACATAACCACTGAAAACTACACCATGAACATTTATGTCAAGAAAAACAATTATGAAAAGAATTGATCTTGAAAAAAATTATGTAAAATGGTTTCCATGGTTGTGAATCTACCCTATGAAATATTATTCATATTTTGAACTGGTGATTCATGATGTGAATCACCTCCTATTGTTTTATATTCAACTCCGACTCTCCCTATAACATCCACAAACTCAACCCAAGGCATCTAACTACCAAAAATAATAAATTAATTGTATATAATTGTATAGTACATTACATTTGATAACTATTAGTTGATAATAATCCTTAATAATCAATAACATGTAGAAAAGGTAGAACCAACCAGCATAAACCACCAAACACCCATCAGAGATACCTCTCATAAAAGGGTGAAATTATATATCAAAACATACGCAGACAGATTTAAGCAACCAAAAAAATTCTAACTCCAAAATAGTTAAAAACACTAGGGAATGAAAAAAATCCTTGTTTTGGGAACACATTTTTTATTCCTATTTCCAATTATTCTTTTATAGGCCAGCATGCCTCCATAGGAATCAGAACAAGAGGGTAACCTGACCTTTTTTAACCTTCTTCTGATGGTCCATAACCACAATCATTTGTTCCATGAATGGTGTACCATCTCTAATATACAATCATCTTAGATGATTATTTTCAAATCATCATGAAAATACTAGTGATTGTGGATATACGGAAGAAATCATAACATTCTCTTACTATATTGGAAGAACCAAGTTATAAACCACCATACCAATACTCTCCAACATCTAAAATTGTCTAAAAAACCCTGGTGATGGATTTTTCCCTTGGCCAAACACCTACCACTGATGTTGATAGGTAACCATTTGGAATACATGGTCCATAAACTTAAACATAAAATTCATCCTCAACAGAATTAAAAAAAGCTTTCTGGTGATCCCCAACCACCTTCATCTTCTCACAAACCATGTGAAAAATCTTTATCATGATCTACACCACCTTAAGAATAATAACTGGTAACCCCTAAATCCTAGACAAGATTATTTGGGGTTGACATGAACTATGATACAATGAAAAAAATGTGGCCATATAGATGTATGAGTGATAGATATTATTATAAGAAAACTCAACCAAAGGTAGGGGTAACACCCACAATCCACTAAAATCCAATATCCCATCTAACATCATATCCTCAAACATTTGGATGACATTCTCTATTTATCAGTTTATCTAGGGATTGAAAGTAGTGATATGGTATAATTGAGATAAAAAAGCACACTTTAATCCCCTCCAAACTCATGAAGTAAAACAAGCAACCCAGTTAGAGAATACGATCCTTGGAAGTTAACGAAGTCTCATCATATCGTCCATGTGTTGTATTTTTATAATGTCCATAGTACTTGACACTTGTATTACCAGAAAATGAGATGATTTCATTAGTAAATCCATGATCTCATTGATAGCATCATACCCCCTATGATTGGGGTAATAATCTAAATATTTCAGTTTATATGTCTTGAAACATCCTCTTGGGGATATGTAAAGGATATAAGAAACCTTCAGGGACATGATATTCAACCTTCACCTTAAGGAAGATCAAGCATCACACTATGAACTCTTCTACTAGACATTTTATTCTCAACCATCAAAATCACATCCTTAATCCATTGTATATCTTAAATAAATTGCAGTGTACCATCATAGGAATGTATTGAAACTCACATAAGACTAAATCATGTATCTTCAATGGGACATACATCCTACCCTATAACTTATCCTGATATTTATCATCTAATGACCATCCCTTTAATAAATCTCCATAAAAAACATAATCAGTCATCACTTTTTCCTCTAAGTCTCCTTACTAAGACTCTATAACATCCCAACCATAAACATTTGATTTGAAATAGATGAGATGTCACAAAACATAGGTGACATTCCCTGAACACCAAAGGTTGATAATAAATTCTAAGGGTTTAATAAGAAATAAGTGGGAATGTTATACCCTTGATACATACACAACCATTCATGAGAATAATAGAATCAAATAGAAAAACTATATGATGCATGTAGTGTAACAAGTACAAGTAAAAATTCAAATATCACACAATATCATAATAAAAATGGAAATAAAGAAAAAAAATAGAATGAATATGACTTCAAAGAAATGTAAAACTCATGCACTATGGTTTCCCCACTCCATGTATCAATACTTGACAAAATCCAGAGCTACATCACCAACAAAAATTATAGGTAAATCAAGAATAATATCTAGAAGAAATTAAACATTCTCGTTTAATATATCATAGAAAATAATATCTTTACATGAAAAAGGTGCATATAAAATGGGTAAATATAATAACATAGTAGGAAAACACAAGATAATTTTTCCATATTCCACTTAAAGAAGAATTTATTTGGCTCAAAAATTATAAAAAAAAATAATGAGGAATGTCAAAATAGACAAACACTATTCAAAATTTGTATATAAAAAAGAAAGAGGTTTACAAAAGAAGTTTTAACATAGTAAATTTTTCTTTAAACTTTATATATTTAGTTAATTTTTTACTATTGGAATAAAATAAATATCTCAATCACAAAAACTTTTACACGCTTATGTACCTCCCTGTACTAATTTTTTTTTGTGTTTTCCTTCTCCAAGATGTTGCTTAGTGACCTTTGGTTAAACATCCAATTAGTGAACAAGGACAGGTTACTTCCATCCATGGTCTATTAAATATACACCTGAAACCATACCAAATCCACAATAAGTCAAGTCTTTATTCATAAAAAATCCATTTTTCTAGGAAAAAATCTTTTAAAAATTTTAAGAAACAAAATTTTGAAGTCATTTACAACCAATGATTCAATAACTAACCCATAGTTATATAATTTTGTTGATTTTTAGTATGTAATTTTATTTTTACTGATGAAAAAATTCATTTATTAAATTAAGATCCTTTTAAATTCAAAAATAGTTAAAAGAACGAAAATCCTCCTACAACTAATACCTTAAATATAAATAATCTTAACATTTTCTCATAGGTTTGGGAGAATCATTCCATTTTATGAATGAATGATAAGGGTTTTAGATACTCTTTCTTAATCCCATGTATCCATCCATAACACAATATGTTTATATTTTTATACATGTTAAAATGAACATACCTATATTATAAGGGAAGAATAAATCCCTTATGTTTTTCTTCCAATGTCCAGTGCTCACATATTCTAGGGAGACTGAGTTTGAAAATGGAATGTCACATAATGGTATCGTATATTATTCTTATGTTAATGAAGAATGAGTATAAAGATAATAAAATTTAAAGGTTATTGAGAATAATAACTTTTATGGATTTTACATCATTCACAGTGTGATATAAGAGTTCATTCCATGAATAATCAAGATGTCACAAACACCGAAATCCAAGTGTCTTTAGCATTAAATTATGAAACCCTATTCCTGAATAGATGAACATTTCAAATTATGAATGAACTCATATAAAATTATAACATAACTTCTAGGAGATTCATTCATTCTCTAAATTAAATTCCCAGAATCTACCCATCAACCATTCATGTTGTGAGTAACTATTCATGGAGTAATCTACTTTATAAAAATATATTACATCTTCCCTTGTTTCTATTAATCTAAAATCATAAAAAAATTCATTCTAAAAACTCCAAAAATAAATTAAGCTGTATAAATCCAATACATACCTCAATCCTGGGGATCTAAATTCTCCCACCACTAGGATTTAAATATTTGAAAAATTGGAGGTTTGTGACATCATTTAATGTGTTTGGACATTACTCTAGTATAAATCTATCTATTCCCAATGTTTCTTTTTAGACCTGATCATGATATGGAAATACTCATTCCATGGAAATATATCCCCCTAATTGGATATTTATCTATCAATACAAAATCTAAACCTATTCATAGATAAAAAAAACATCTAGATTAAGTTAAACATGATTCCAACTAATTACATGACAAGGATTTTATTGGTACTTCATAAATTTTGAGATATGAAAAATATTATGGGAAATTGAATATTCATGGAAGAGATAATTGATATGAAACATCACTTATTTATTTTTGGAATCTCAAAATGTTTAACATATTAATATACTAGTTTTAATTTCATTCCAAACTAGATATGAACTAGCCACAGTGATCCTTTTATAAAGACATGGTCACTGATGAAAAAATATAATTGGGGGTGATGAATATTTACACATGACCTATGTTACCCATGGGATTTATCCATTCACTTCCTGATCATCTAAATCTTTTATATAGTGTATTAGAAAAGAATTTGTGTATTTTTTGAAGCCTCTCCTATTTCGACATAATAATGTGTAGAGTTATAAATACAACCATATAATGCATCCGGAAGATCCATATGAATCATTTCATGAAAACTATTGTTATGTGATAACAACCCCAATGTGTTATGATCTTTATATGAGATACCAAAATAAAGAACATAATATCTACGAATTTCTTCTCACATGTGGGTCATACAATCTAACTACCCATATTTCTAATTATGATATTCCATTAACATTGAGAAATGGGTTCAAACTTCCTAATGAAAGAGTTCCAAAATAGAGAAGTAAATTGATGATATTTTTTAGAGGGAATAGATGATATTACTCCAGCAAACATGAGGACGTCTTAAACATAAAATATTTTCATATTATCTACTTTGTTGGAATATTAAATTGGGAAAATGTTTTTAGACTTTATAAGTCAATAAAATATTGGAGAAAAAAATCATGCTTCCAAATACTACATAGTAAACCTATGACAAAATCCATTGAAATTTAATCTCATATTTAAACATGAATTGGTGTAAATTATAGCATACCATCTATACATTGATGCCCATAATTTTCCAGTTGAAAAGTGAGAAACTTCATGACCTAATCCTCAATCATTATTTTCATACATCAAAAACAGAAATAGACTATTATTTCCTTGTACATTTTTTGATTACTAAATATAATGACCCATTTCAAATGGTGACAGACTAAAAAAATTTGTTCCTATAATTTATAGGTTACCACAATTATGTTTTTGAAATGTATTTACGAATTTTCATCCTTTTTACTACACATTATAGTCTACCCACAACTAAGGTCTGACATAATATTGATTTTTTTGGATTAGTTAATTAATATTCAATAACTAGTTTGTACAAATTATGAATAAGAGTGACTAGATTGATAACTAAATTTTCATTTAGTTCAACACAATCCAGATGCATGTTTGAAATGAAAATCATCAACTAAAATTTATCATAATATTATTCTATCATTTTCTATAATACTTCGGTCACAAAGAATCATCTACTAAGTTCCCTTATCTCGGTCAAAACACTAAGTCGAAGTTAAACATTTGAAGAAAACTCATCCAATATAATTGCCTCAATATAATTTATCTCTTAGAGAAAATGTATTTAAGGATTTTATGATCTATGAAATCTATAAAATTTTCCACAAAGAGATAATAGATCTCTGTATATAAGGAAAAAATCTCTATACATAATTATAAGTCATGTTTCAAATGATTATTTTTGGGTGTTCTTAATTGCGTTATTCTATAAGACACAACATGATCTACCTTTATAAGAATACAACCATGATTTGATTTAAATGCATCATAAGATACCATATAGCCTCAAACTAACTCTGGTAAGACATGGATAAGAGAAAATACGAGATGAGATTTACGCTCATGAAATATTTATAATAATTATCATTCCATTAAAATGGAATATCATTCCTTGTTGTAGAATTCATAGAATAATAGAGTCTAAAAAATCTTTTAAAAATCCTAAATAATACCTTTAGAATTCTAGTAAACTATATATCTCCAAATATTCAGGGGTGGATAGAAGAAAGCGAATACTTTTATATACCGACTGTCAACTAATATTCATTGTTTAGAAATGAAATTCTTAAGGAAATGAATATTTTTAATCATGAAATTACCCTTAATTTTTTTTATATAAATTCATCGATCAAATAATTTTCATATTATAATCTCTAAGATCGAATTATTTTTATTACCACATTCATGGTAAACCAAAATATCATTAAAAAATACAATGAAAAATGAATAAATATACCTATGGATAATATAGTTCATAAAGGCCATGAGAAATACTAGTGAATTTTTTCTTCTAAAGGGATGAAAATATATTCATAATGGTCATATAGACTAAAATATTCAATATCTGGAATGTCCACTTTCTAGATTCCATGTGGATGATATCTTAACCATATATTAATATTAGAGAGCCAGTTGGATCAATTCAATTGGTAAAATAGATTTTAATTCATAGGTATGGAAACATATTCATTATTATTAATTTATTCAACTTATGATTGTCAACACATAGTCGAAGAGAACCATCTTATTTATTTATGAAAAGAACCAAAAAAACCCAATGTTATATACTTAGTTTGATGAAGCCCATGATCATCAATGATTAATGTTGGATATTTAAAAATCATAACTGTATTAGATCTATTAAATATAAAAAGTTAAAATAAATCTTATTCCAATGTGTAGATTGGTATAGAATTTGATTTCTCATTCATGGGGTAGTATAAATAAATTATTCAGAAAGAAATTCATGTATCTAGCGAATATAGAAAGAATATTCCAATATCAAGTTTCATCTATAGTTCTACAATCCATTAAATCCAACTAACTAGAAAAGGTACCATCTACATAAACTAATAGTCCAACTCTTATAATATTCATATCCTAATCCCTTTTAAATAAATGCTCTTCTTTATCCTATGATTTGAAATTTCCTTGATGATGATAGAAATATATATGAAATTTTAAATACAATAACCAATCCATTATAACGATTATATTGAAAATATATATCTATAAGATAACAAAATCCTAGAGAAACTACCTTGAACCAATGGTTATAGTACATACTGGGTCGTTGAATCTTTTTCATTCCTACTAACTGAGAGTTGTATTTATGATTATAACAGGTGGAATCGTTAACACATGTAGGACCAATTATTTTACAACATGATAGTAAAAATAATAATGTGTTTCACCAGTATCATCGAAGATAATAATATGGGTAATGTTCAAAATAATGGCACCTCACACCTTTGAGGAACATGGCTCCTCAGTCAAAATATCCCACTCAACTCCATATAATTATTAATCAACTCTCATATAATATAACTTACACATTTCCATGGTGTCATCATGATAATAGATGAATTCTTTAATTCATCCGATTTTAACTAATTCTGAGGGTTAGAACTATTCTAATTAGATTTTACCAATTGAGTGTGAGAGACATGAGAATAGTTTGATCCATCTCCTTTCCATGAATTATGAGGTATGGGGAAATATTTTTGGATTTTTCATATTTTAAATTATTTTAATAATCTCATGGTGAAGTAGTATATTTATTTTTCTTATGTTGAAGATAAAAAAAATGAAATAAACTGTGTATATTGTTGTGACATGCTGGATTATAGATTTATCTCATAGACTAATTCTCTAGTACAATACTTCCCAAGGAATAAATCTCCCTTTTTCCCCATACTATATTTTTTCAAGAAATTAGATAAATGAATATTTTCTATATAATAGGATTACATAAAAGATATATATCTCTCATCAATACCTTATGCCCCATCTTTTAATAATTTATAACAATAAATATGACCAATATAAAGGGAATATCAACTCATAGGCCACTCTCGAATATTCACAACTATATCCATTCTTAAAACACTACAACATGGGAACATAGAGACATGTGTGTGAACTAGGAAATATACTCACTCACAAACATACTTCCTTGTTTTGGATTAACAAGTGTATCATCAATGAAATATGGAATGCGTGTGGATAAAACATTTCATTGAACAAATCCCCAAAACCATCCCAAATAATTCCTTAGTCTTAGATCTCCAGATCATTTAATTCCCAAAATTGTAACACCAGGTATTCCTGAATGTACTAGGATAGCTTTTCCATTATCTCAATTGGAGTTTCATGGAATTCAAATATTCTATTCATTCATATTTCATCATTCTAATGTCCTACATCATCCTAAAATTTTTGAGTCTTTTCATTATGTAATTCCAAGGAGTTATTCATGTGACAAGGTTCCTCAACCTAGGGTCCCAAGTTGATGGATTGGAATGATTTCACAATACTATCGACTAATTTATAGTTCACCATTAGTTCATGAAAAACCCACATTCTCTAATTTAACCTCTTTCTAGTTCTTCATTCTCATCAATGATGATGTTTCCATTATATATCTGCATTATTAATTTTCAATTTACTATTTTACTATATCTTTATTGAGTGTTATAACATATATAATATCTAATAATTTATAATTATAATATTTTAATACCAAATTTTCTTAATCAAATATTTATAAATTCATGTTACCAAACACTCACTAAAGAAACCCATAATAATGAGATAAAAACATGGCTAGTAGTGTTTTAGGAAAAATATTTTATACTAGAACTCCTGGGTAACCTGAATATTAGAATAAATACATTATCTAGGTCTTATTATGGTATAAATGTCAAGCAACAATTTATCCTATCTTCTTAAAATCATCACAACTAACAGACCAATTTGTTTAAAACCATTTTTAATACCCTGACCCTAACCATTAGATTGTAAAGAGAAGATATACCACTAACCTCTTATGACATTCCTAAAGGAATAAATATTTGAAATAAAGTCTATGGATTTTACAAGAAATAAGGGGGAATGTTTTAGCATTTATACACACACAACTTATCTTGATAAATTATAAATTACCAAAACAAAATTATATGATACCTGAAGAGTAATAAATATAACTTGAAATCCAATTATCATATAATTTTAGTGTGAAAATTGAAACTAATAAATATAAAAAGAATTAATATGACTCCAAAGAAAAGAAAAACTCATGCACCAAGGTGGCACAAATATTGACTCCACGACTCGACCAACTAAAATTCTCCATCGAAAACATGCATGACAGCTACATCAAAAACCATCATTAGGAAAATTTGAAACCATCTGCTTTTATGATCCAGGGAAAAAACACTTATATATGATCATAGGTGTTTATATAGATGAGATAAATATAAAAATAATTATATACTTTGATATTATTTATATAATGATAGATACCATGTTAATAAATCTGTTTTATAGAGATTTTATTTTAAATTAAAATTAACAGAAATAGTCAATCCAATCATATTTTTAAATAATTAATATTCTATCCCTCACACACACACACATGTATACTTCTATACCTCTCTATAATCATGAGAAAAAATTCATCCTTCATCAAGACTTCACTTGTGGACCTTTAGTTGGTCCATTGATGGATTACATGGACTATGTTACTTCTCTCCATGATCCATTCCATATGAAAAAGACCCACACCATAAGCACACAATACCAATTCCACCATAAAATTCATTCTTTTTAAAAAAAAAATCTTTAAAACATTTTTTCCAACACCTTGTGGGAGTCACCTAAAACCCATTCTTCTAGAACCAACCAAAAAATAAAAAATATAGTAGAGTTTCAACATGATATTTTCATTTCAAAACCTAAATAAAGCATTTTATTAATTAATAGAGTTTTATTTTTTGATAATGTGTAATGAGGTAAAAACCCACCTACTCTAACACCCCAAGCTTCTATGGAACGCTTCTCTTTGAATAATCTGATAGCGTGTGTTGTACGCAACACCGAGTTCTAACACACCATAACCAATCAAACTAGCCGTTATGAATATTAATACCTACTTTTTGAAATTATATATATTTTATAATTTAAATTGGACTTCATTTTTGGATTTGGAATATCGAATTTAGCCTAAGGTGAAATTTTGGTACTTTTTGGATAACTTTCATATTTTGATGAATAGTGAAAATTACTAAATTTTAATTAAAAACAACTTTTTTAATCAAAATAATTAATAGTGATAAATTATGCATTTGAGTGGTTTTAAAGTATATTTAGAATATATTTTTACCATTTAATATAATTTTGTTCATTGGACATAAGTTTACAATTAAACCGAACATAAACAAGTGTCAATCTTTTGATTGTTATTATCTCTTAAAAACACGCTTTTTGTTTTGACAGCGGGAATTAATTTTAAATTAATTTCTGCCACTTCTGTGTTTTGAATTTAGAAAAATGGATTCCATATTTGGAATCAGCTTGTTCAAATTGTGTAAATAGCTAACTTTTATTTTTATACATTTTGAATAATTACTGCGGTAAATATTTTATTTACCCTGGTTAAGGGTAAATCCGGTAAATAAGGGTTAAAATATAATATTATAATAATACTAAATTACCCTAAAATGTGTCCTAGACTTATTGGTTGATACAGTTTCTACCATAGACATATTTGGGTCGATTTTGGGACCCCATGGTGCCACTTGTAGGTTATAGGGACACTTTATTTTTAATTAAGTTAAAACGAATACAAAAATTACAAAAGCATATATCTTTTAGAAAAACAATTTTTACATAGGGTTATATATGATGGATTTTAGATTATAAATATTCCATAGAAAGATAAAAAGATTTACTACATAATTATATTTTATTTATCATTTTTATACTTTAAATAATTTAATTTATATATGACACAATGATGATGTAGTAATTACTATAATAGTGAAAAAATAAATAAAATTGATATTATAAATACCCAAAAAATATAATATGATACTTTTCATGAATTAAACTAATTTTCTAGGATAATATTAAATATTAGGACTGATTCAATTGACTTTTTTCTAATTAATCAATCTGTTATGAGTTCCAAAAAAATCAACTATTGAATAATGTCAAAATTGACATAAAAGAGTTTTTAAAACAAATATTATATTACTAATTGGTATTAAATTCTTAAATATCTAAGGCTCAGACAAGAGACTTATATCATGAGAGGTGTCTCATTAATGGACCACTTTGGGGTCTCTTGGATGTATATAGTAATTTTATTAACCATATTATATAAAAATACACAGAGACATTGTAAAAGTGAAACTAATTAACTTAGAGTTAATACTTAAAGATAAGGTTAATATAAGTACCCAAACCTGTATAAATTATATTTTTTGAGTTGTTTTAGACCCATCCCCGCCTTAAAATTTAAATAATCAACTTTTGAGCCATTAGAAACCTAATATGAATTTATTATAAACTAATATTTCTAGCTTTTCCAAAGGTGCCCCTCACCCCTCTTATAAAAGGGCACTCCTCCTTCTCTTTTCTTCACACCTTCAAAGCCTTTTGGTTCGGCCAAACTCTGCCCAAATACTCTCCCAACATCCGTCACTACAACCTAGTGGCCTTAGTTTTATCAGAAAGCCAACCTAAGGAGTCCTTTTGATCAAATCAAATGGAAGAACCTGAAGAAGAGGTAATGATTTCACCACCCTTTCCAAGTTCCTTTCTTCTTCCACTTCTTCTTTCGTTGTTATTACCATTCTAAAATAATAACTCCAGTATCTTATATATACTGTGATGTTAATATAAATATGGTACAAGAATATTCAGTATTCTATGCACCCTTTGAATAACATGTCACCATACGTGCGTACGTACGGCTTACCGTCTCCACGTCGTGGTGTAATTGTTATTCAATATATTATTATTTGGATGGGTATAATAATAATGTGAAACTCATGTAAATAATAAATATAACATGATAATGATTCTGTATATATGATATACTATCAACTTATATATTATTTTAATATCAAAAGAATGATATTGTCGCTCGTGCGTACGTACGGACTACCGTCTCCACGAATGCGATTAGATTCATTCTCCATCGTATCCATTCAAGTATAATTATCATTTGATGATTTAAAAATGATTTTTAAGGACTTGATATCATTCTGGATATTAATAATATACAACCTATCCCTTAAAAACATGGATTATGTAACAAAACATATAAAAGAAAATGAGTAAGTTAACACCTCAAACAACGATAATACTAAGATATTATTAACAAAGAAAAGTTAAAAGATCATATATGATATCATATTAATATATATGATTATTGTATAATTTAATAACAATTATTTCACTATTATACAGTAGGTTAACCTACCCCAACCATGGAAAAGTACAAGGAAAGGGTTATTTCACAATCTCTTCATTATCTGAGATTGTTTATACGTAATAATCTGCTGGGATCTCTTTATCATCCACATCCATGTTTCTTAAAAATGTATTTCAAAACATTTTTACTATTTAAAATAATATGGGTTAAAGTCATTTATACCCTTGTTTGACTTTTTATAAGAGTTTTATAAAGTAATCTTTCCATCGTTTTCCTAACAAGGTGCTTTTTAACCTTTTCGACAAAATTAAGGTAAGAATGTTTCTTAACGTATACGGCGGGTGTGGCTATTTTCCGCCGTTATAAAATCGTCGAAGCTTACCATACAAGCTTATAGGAACATTTTCAAAGAAAATGTTTTATTTCATAAATATAAGACTCTTAAATAATTTCAAAATATAAAGAGATATTTCTCTAAAAAGAGTTTTGATTTCTTCTATGTCAACATCCTTTGATGGATTTTACACTTATTTGAAATTGATTTACTATGATACAAAACTTCTCTATTGAATTAAATGTTTTGTGATATGTTTGACTGTGGATGTACTATTTTTATACCATTCATAGTTTATAGTGAAAGTATTGACATTTCATATGCTAGTTTTAATATGAATGTTTATGTTATGTTTAAACCTTTTCATATTGGAATGCATTGGACTTAATATGTGACGGGTGGAGTCCGCTATAGCTCCTCGATGCATCGGTAGGTCTCATGAGACAAACTAGTGTCTTGGCACAAGGCCTAGGAAAAATCTAATTTGTAGTCTTGGCACGAGGCCTTGGCTATGTGGTTATGATAGTCTGGCATTATGCATTCCATCATTATGAAAGTGGTTATTGATATTGCATGTGATTATTAGATTAGTAGAATATCAATGTGAATAAGTAAATGGAATTATTTCATTTTACTTTTGCCATACTATGTTGAAGTTGAAGTTTAAAAGGGTTTTGTTTTAGTTATACATTGCCTTAAATGTTTATGCTTATTTTTGAAAGTTTCCTCTATATTGTTATCCTTACTGGGCATTTGAGCTCACCACTTTTCTATGTTTTAATTTTCTGAGGATGTGAAGAAGTAAGTTATGAATGACCTGCAGGGATAGTATGTGGGGATATGAGTGTGGAATATGGAGACTATGTTGTTTTAGTAGTTTTTCACTTTGTCATGTAATGTAAAACTTTATGAATATATCTTGTGTTTCCAAGGCCACTAAACCAATCGGTCTTTCGGGATTTGATCTTTCTTATGATCATGCCAATGTAATGTAATAATGAACCGACTCTGGGTAACTAGGGTTAGGGCGTTACAGTTGGTATTAGAGGAAGTTTAGTACAAACCTTGGAAGCTAGATTTAGATAAACTCTGATTAGAGCACGTAGACCTAAGATGAACTTTGAAGATTAGTATATAAGAACTTCCTAGAATTTTGGTATTGTAAATATTTTGTGAGTTTTCCGAGAAATACATCCCTTTCTGGATACGATCAGGTAGAGGCGGCTCTGGCACAGATGTACCTAGGGGTAAAACCCAAAAACACCGCTTTGAGCTAGACTCAAACGGGAACTGGTGCACGACAACGGGCCTTGCTATACTCTTGGTTATGACACTCCTCGGTGATATGCTTAGGATAACTCTCATTTTCTTTACAAATATTTATGAAGGGTTTATGAGTATATACTTCCTCAAAGAAAACATTTTTATGATTATGGATTATATCCATAAATAGTTCAATTTCTGTTAAGTGTTTTATAAGTATGAGATTATGTATTTTGATTCATAAACTGAACTAGATTATGCCATTATTTAGAAATGGAGCCTAGTGGAATAAATGGAAACCATATCAATGCACGCACTCCATGTAGGGATTTCCCTCCTGCTCAAGATAATTATAGTGGAGCTGGGGATGCAAGTGGTGCCGATCAGCTAATCACCATACTAGGACAACTAACTCAGGTTATGAATAATAACCTTACCCGTATGGAGCACCCTGATCCACAGCGTGGAGGATCAATATTAGATAGCTTCATGAGGAAACAACCACCAACGTTCAATGGGAGTAAAAATCCCTTAGTAGCTGTGAAATGGATATTTTCCCTAGAAAAAATGTTTCAGGCTTTGGGGAGTAGTGAAAGGGAAAAAGTTATCATGGCAGTTTACCGCCTCACTGAAGATGCTGATCAATGGTGGTCATTGATTCAAAACACGAAGGAAGATGATGAAGTATCAAATATGGAATGGAGGGAGTTCAAAGATCTGTTTTTAGAAAAATACATTCCTCGCGACCATCGAGCAGATATGGAAAGGCAATTTCTGAGTCTGAGACAAAAGGAGGATGAGAATGTCACAAAGTATGAGGCTAACTTTACAAGGTTAGCAAGGTATGCTGGAGATTATATACGTAACCCAAGAAGTAAGATTGATCATTTTTTTGAGGGGTTAAAACCATTTCCCCATTGAGAATTAGTCTCACAATCCTTTTCGTCATACGAAGACATTGTCTCATGTGCTATCAAGACCGAAAAGGAATTTTATAAGTCTTATGACTTTAAAGCAAAGAAAGAGAAGAAGAGGCCTGCTGATCAATCTGGGAATGGAAATAAGGGTAAGAAAGGAAAGGTTGAATATCCATCCTGTGGTAAATGTGGGAAGAAACACCCCGGTACTTGCTTGAAGGGAATGGTCGTCTGTTAAAAATGTGGTGAAAAAGGCCACCAAGCTCGTGATTGCAAAGGGAAGAAGGAAGCTACCAATGTTCAGTGCTAAAATTGTAGGGAGATGGGGCATTATGCAAATGAATGTCCTAAGCGTCAGGAGAACTTACCTCAGAGAAGGCCAAGGGATCAAGGCCAAGCTTATGCTATCACTACTGCTGAGGTAGAATCTCCGAAAGACGTGGTGGCATGTAATTTAATGGTTTCCTCAAGTTTAGTAAATGCATTATTTGATTCTGGATTATCGCATTGTTTCATATCTTCCCAGTTTTCTAAGAAAATTAGATATTTCCAAATTGATTTAACAAGTGATTTGTCAGTTAAAACCTCTAATGGAAGTATCATTGCAACAATGTTTTGTGAATCAGTCCCCATTAGAGCACATTAATGTTCTTTATCTGCTGATCTCATCGTCATACCTATGATTGAGTTTGATATAATTCTTGGTATGGACTAGATCTCGGACCTTTCTAAATTCTAGAACGATTTGGGGTTGTAGCTTACCGATTGGAAATGCCGCCAAGTCTCTCCAAATTTCACGATGTGTTCCACATATATCTGTTGAGGAAATACATGCCTGACCCAACACATGTACTCACCTATGAAGAATTAGAACTGGAACCCGATATGTCTTATTGAGAAGAGCCCGTCAGGATTCTTGATACGAGAGAACAAATACTGAGAAACCGGATGACGCGTCTGGTAAAAGTTTTGTGGAGAAACCATAAGATGGAAGAGGCAACGTGGGAACCCGAGGATCTTATGATGAAGAACCACCCAAGTCTTTTCATGTGATAAGTATTCTAGAAATTTTGAGGACGAAATTATTTGAAGGAGGGGATAATGTAACACCCCAAGCTTCTACGGTACGCTTCTCTTTGAATAATGTGATAGCGTGTGTTGTATGCAACACCGAGTTCTAACACACCATAACCAATCAAACTAGACGTTATAAATAGTAATACCTACTTTTTGAAATTATATATATTTTATATTTTAAAATGGACTTCAATTTTGGATTTGGAATATCGAATTTAGCCTAAGGTGAAATTTTGGTACTTTTCGGATAACTTTCATATTTTGATGAATAGTGAAAATTTCTAAATTTTAATTAAAAACAACTTTTTTAATCAAAATAATTAATAGTGATAAATTATTAATTTGAGTGGTTTTAAAGTATATTTAGAATATATTTTTACCATTTAATATAATGTTGGTCATTGGACATAATTTTACAATTAAACAGAACATAAAAAAGTGTCAATCTTTTGATATTTATAATCTCTTAAAAACACGCTTTTTGTTTTGACAGCGGGAATTAATTTTAAATTTATTTCTGCCACTTCTGTGTTTTGAATTTAGAAAAATGGATTCCATATTTTTAATCAGGATTTTCAAATTGTGTAAATAGGTAACTTTTATTTTTAGACATTTTGAATAATTACTGCGGTAAATATTTTATTTACCATGGTTAAGGGTAAATCCGGTAAATAAGGGTAACAAATAATATTATAATAATACTAAATTACCCTAAAACGTGTCCTAGCCTTATTTTTTGATACATTTTCGACCCTAGGCATCTTTGGGTAGATTTTGGGACCCCATGGTGCAACTTTTAGGTGATAGGGACACTTTATTTTAATTAAGTTAAAATGAATACAAAAATGACACAACCATATATCTTTTAGAAAAACTATTTTTACATAGGGTTATATATGTTATATTCAGATTATAAATATTCATTAGAAGGATAAAAAGATTTACTACATAATTATATTTTATTTATAATTTTTAGACATTATATAATTTAATTTATTTATGACACAATGATGATGCAGTAATTACTATAATAGTGAAAAAATCAAAATAATTTATTTTATAAATACCCAAATAAATATAATATGAAACTTTTCATGAATTAAAATAATTTTATAGGATAATATGATATATTATAATTGATTCAATTGACCTTTTTCGAAGTAATCAATCTGTTATGATTTTCACAAAAATCAACTATTGAATAATGTCCAAACTGACATAAAAGAGTTTTTAAAACAAATATTATATTATTAATTGGTATTAAATTCTTAAAAATCTAAGGATCGGCCAAGAGACTTATATCATGATATTTGTCTCATTAATGGACCACTTGGGGGTCTCTTGGATGTATATAGTAAGTTTATTAACCATATTATATAAAAATACACAGAGACATTGTAAAAGTGAAACTAATTAACTTAGAGTTAATACTTAAAGATAAGGTTAATATAAGTACCCAAACCTGTATAAATTATATTGGTTGAGGTTTTTTAGACCCATACCCACCTTAACATTTAAATAATCAACTTTTTAGCCATTAAAAACCGAATATGAATTTATTATAAACTAATATTTCTAGCTTTTCCAAAGGTGCCCCTCACCCCTCTTATAAAAGGGAACTCCTCCTTCTCTTTTCTTCACACCTTCAAAGCCTTTTGGTTCGGCCAAAATCTGCCCAAATACTCTCCCAAAATCCCTCACTACAACCTAGAGTACTTAGTTTTATCAGAAAGCCAACCTAAGGAGTCCTTTTGATCAAATCAAAAGGAAGAACCCGAAGAAGAGGTAATGATTTCACCACCCTTTTCCAAGTTACTTTCTTCTTCCACTTCTTCTTTCATTGTTATTACCATTATAAAATAATAACTCCAGTATCTTATATATACTATTATTTTAATATAAATATGGTACAACCATATTCAGTATTCTATCCACCCTTTGAATAACATGTCACCATACGTGCGTACGTACGGCTTACCGTCTCCACGTCGTGGTGTAATTGTTATTCAATATATTATTATTTGGATGGGTATAATAATAATTTGAAACTCATGTAAATAATAAATATAACATGATAATGATTCTTTATATATTATATACTATCAACTTATATATTATTTTAATATCAAAAGAATGATATTGTTGCTCGTGCGTACGTACGGACTACTGTCTCCACGAATGCGATGAGATTCATTCTCCATTGTATCCATTCAAGTATAATTATCATTTGATGATTTAAAAATGATGTTTAAGGACTTGATATCATTCTGGATATTAATAATATACAAACTATCCATTAAAAACATGGCTTACGTAACAAAACATATAAAAGAAAACGAGTAAGTTAACACTCGAAACAACGATAATACTAAGATATTATTAACAAAGCAAAGTTAAAAGATCATATATGATATCATATTAATATATATGATTATTGTATAATTTAATAACAATTATTTCACTATTATATAGGAGGTTAACCTACCCCAACCAAGGAAAAGTACAAGGTAAGTGTTATTTCACAATCTCTTCATTATCTGAGGTTGTTTATACGTAATAATCTACTGGGATCTCTTTATCATCCACATCCATGTTTCTTAAAAATGTATTTCAAAACATTTTGACTATTTACAAGAATATGGGTTAAAGTCATTTATACCCTTGATTAACTTTTTATAAGAGTTTTATAAAGGAATCTTTCCGTCATTTTCCAAATAAGGTGCTTTTTAACCTTTTCGACAAAATTAAGGTAAGAATGTTTTTTAACTTATACAGAGGGTGAGGCTATTTTCCACCGTTATAAAATTGTAAAAGCTTCCCTTACAAGCTTACAAGAATATTTTCAAAGAAAATGTTTTATTTCATAAATATAAGACTCTTAAATAATTTCAAAATATAAAGAGATATTTCTCTAAAAAGAGTTTTGATTTCATCTATGTCAACATCATTTGATGGATTTTATGCTTATTTGAAGTTGATTTACTATGATACAAAACATATATATTGTATTGATGGTTTTGTGATATGTTTGACTGTGGATGTACTATTTTTATACTATTCATAGTTTATGGTGAAAGTGTTTAAATTTCGTATGCTAGTTTTAATACGAATGTTTATGTTATGTTTAAACCTTTTCATATAGGAATTCATTGGACTTAATATGTGACGGGTGGAGCCCGATATAGCTCCTCGATGCATCGGTAGGTCTCATGAGACAAAATATTGTCTTGGAACAAGGCCTTGGAAAAATCTTATTTGTAGTCTTGGCACGGGGCCTTGGCTATGTGGTTATGATAGTCTGGCATTATGCATTCCATCATTATGAAAGTGGTTATTGATATTGCATGTGATTATTCGATTAGTAGAATATCCATGTGAATAAGTAAATGACATTATTTCATTTTACTTTTGCCATTATATGTTGAAGTTCAAGTTTAAAAGGCTTTTGTTTTAGTTATACATTACCTTAAATGTTTATGCTTATTTTTGAAAGTTTCCGCTATATAGTTATCCTTACTGGGCATTTGAGCTCACCCCTTTTCTATGTTTTAATTTTCCCAGGATGTGAAGAAGTAAGTTATGAATGACCCGCAGGGATAGTATGTGGGGATATGAGTGTGGAATATAGTGACTGTTGTTGTAGTAGTTTTTCACTTTGTCATGTAATGTAAAACTTTATGAATATATCTATTGTTTCCAAGGCTACGAAACCAATCGTTCTTTCGAGATTTGATCTTTCTTGTGATCATGCCAATGTAATGTAATAATGCACCAACTCTGGGTAACTAGGGTCCGGGCGTTACACCTACCTTGAACACATTCGACATAACTAATATCCGCACAATCCCATAAGTATGTTATTTTCCATAAATTTATAAAATTAATACCAAGAAGGTTTGATGAAATCTTGTTTTATCCCATATATGTAGCCACAGAAAATGAGGTCTACTATTTTGTTTAAGAGTAATTGAAACGATCTAGAAATAAATGGACGAATAGAGCCAGTGTTATTTTATTTCAAGGTCTAATTCTTAATTATTCTCCAAATATGAATTTGGAATTATAAAATAACCCAAATATTAGCTAGAGGATCCTTGTATTTGAGAGGAATAAGAGGAAATATAATGAAGATTAAATGGTGCTTAGATTTTTAATTTTAACAGAAATAACGTAATTCATGGAGTGATATAAGACTTCATGTTGTGAATCTTTAAGATTCCACATATACTGAAACAAAATTCACCTCAACTTAAAATACCACAAACTCATTTATGTTGTGAATAACATTTAAAACCATGAACTATTTCAAATAGAATCATGGAAAAATACCTTGGGAAAATGTATGTCCTGAATGAAATTTTGAGAATCAATATATAAATTTTTCATTTAATAAATAACCATTCACAAATTGAATATTTTGTGGTAGGTATATTATAGGTTTTCTTCTTTTTATTCCTCCAAAATCCTCTATAAAATCAAGGTAACTACTCTAAAACATAAAAAAGAAACATAAAACAATTATCTAACCCAAAATGAGGGTGCTACAGACTTATTCATATTCTGAAAAAAAGATGGATCTAGAATTATATGAAACAATTATCCTAAACCATCTACCTAGTTTTCTCGAAGATGAAAATACATTAACGTCTCTATTACCCTCAGTATATTCTTATATTTATAGACCACTCTCCATGTTAATATGCTCAGTACATCTTCCACAATGTTTCCTTTTAATGATATATAAAAGATATTGAAATAATAGTCAAGGATAAAAATTATCCACCTGTCCAATAATTGTTTAAAAAACAATGAAAAGGTAATCCATAGGGTTATATGCTTCATGAATACCAAAAAGAGTTACTCAATGTGGTAATGTAACTACAATTTCAGGTAAAACTCCAGTAATTCCACCTTCATATCATGAGTGGCGTATTTATGATCATTAGGGAAAAAATAATTAGACCCTTAGAAGATAGATGTCCATGTATGCTCAAGAAACATCCTAAACAATAGAGAGAATCATAAAAAAACACATCAAAGATCATACACTACTCAAAAAACAATGAAAATAGAGTTCTGAACAACTTCTCTTTCAAGTACATGAATGCTTCCTTGAAACAATTATACAAAATGAATGCCTATTATTTCTTAGTTACTAATATTAATAGGGCCAAAATATAATAGAAATAAAACACAATGATTTGATAGTAGTTTGTGAGATCAAGAAAGCTATAAAACATTTCAACATTATTAAATGCTACCCAAGAAACAATAACCTAAAACTATGATAGATCAACCTTTCATGACCCGCCTTCACTAGAAGGACGGAAGGGTCAGCTGATTGCCAGGACCTTCCTTCTTTAAGATGAAGGAGAGATAATGACCCCCGAAACCCGCCTTCAATAGGACCCGGAGTGGCAACTAGCACCAAGGGTATAGAAAATTCTCGCAAATGGAAGGTATTACCCTTTTTATTTTATAGGATCGAGAGATAAGGAGAAGATAACCCAATAACACCAAGGTAGAAAGAAAAGTAAAGCCAAAAGTAAACCATTCCCACATTCATGTTTCAAAAGTAAAAGCCACAAAGTGCAAAAGGTGACTACAAGGTAAGTACCAAAAAGAAAAACACAACTGAAACTGCTCCAAAAGACCGAGCTAGTAAAGTCCTGCATGATCCACGAAGTCCTCCTAGAAACCTAAAAGCAGTTTTATATACATAGGGTGAGCATACGAGTACACTCAGTAGGGAATACCAAATACTCTTGTTCACAAGTGGGGGAACGTGCTAATTTCCTGTGACAAAAGAGTAAACCAAACACCTATCAAGGTAAACTATCCACCCCAGGCCTCACCAAGGCACACTCCCCAAATAACGAAAGTCAAGTAATATATATAATAAGAGCACATCGATGTTTGGGTACCCCACGCCACTATCCCCCTGGTTATTGAGTCATCCTACGCATCGGACAAATCCCGCCATTCTCACCGCAGTCCCACTACCACACCCGCCCGCACACACCTGGGCCTCAACCGCACGCAGTCCCACTACTGAATCCCGACCGCACACACCAGGGCCACAACTGTCACATGTAACCATGCTTGCAAACACCTAGGCCAGAACAACCACCACCATGCCCGAAGATACCTGGGCTAAAGGATCCACTTCCACGCCCGAAGACACCTGGGCCTCATCACGAAGACACTTGGGAAACCACCTGCCGCACACACATGGCCAACCACCACACCACCCCGCCCGAAGGTTCTTGGGCTAATAATGGACTTCAGGCCATCACAGCCTTCCCGAAGATACTTGGGATATCTGGGAAAGGTAGCATAAATGGATCTAATAACCAGCCACTACGAATAGTGTTGGAAAAAACACCCTCCCCCATGAAATGAGGGTGTTCGGCACTAAGTGATCAACTTTGGTGGGGCGCGAATAAGAAACACAAAGCTACAGATATATATATATATATAACAAGCACTCACTCAAAGATAGGTTTTTTCTTCAGACAGGCAACAGATCACAACGACACTCAAGTCCGAGTCACGACTCATGCCCACAACCCATGTGTCCCCTTTCTTATTTCACAGTCAGTAACAATGTTTATGTTTAAGCACAACTGGGCAACTAGTATTCATAGGAATAAGTCCAGAAAAGTAAACAGTCAAACATCAATCAAAACGTCCACACCTGGTTCTCAAAAACAGAGGATTCCACCCCAATTTGTGATATAAACAAGTAACCACCTGGATTTGAAACTCACAACCACCTAAAGTATAAAAGAAGAGGGGATCCCATCCCCTCCCACATTTCTAGCAATTGGCCCGAAAGGAAAACAACTAACTACCACCACCAACACAAGTCAGAGATTTTCAGATTTAAACGACTTAACAAACCCCATGATTTCAAATTCCGTGTGTTCTAACCAGTAGTTATCATAGAAGGGTTGATCCTGGTGCTTTCAATTATTCAGCCGGATATACGTGATTAACCGATTCACTTTTCACAGCAGGAGTTTACATCCACAAACAAGCCATTTAAAACATCAGCCGAGTTTATTAGTGCACAAACAATGACCACCAACGACCTCGATTTTCAGGAGTCATAAGCCAGAACAACTCAACAATATGGTCATAGAAGAAACAACATCAAAATATAAAACACCATCAATGATCACAACCACCCCTTCTTTCTTTATAGAATTCGTTCTTTATCTTTAATTAGTTCTGGTTCACCCAATTCTACAGGACCAAAAGCACACCCACCCCGCATGATACACAAAAGAGAGAGATGAAGGAGAAATTACCTACTTGTTGATAGATGATCGACATTTAGGCCGGGGGTGCGGAACTTTACGGATAGCGATGCGGCGGGCCCGATGCACCAGAATCTGTTTGTGAAAAGTCACGATCGAGGAAAGGAGAAACCACAGCTAACCCTTAGTTTATAAGAGCCGGGGACGGTTGAGGTGAAAACAAGAAACCGCATAAGGCGCAGGGGTCATGGGTTGATCACGCGGCTCCACTCGTCACAAAAGGGGGTCGGGTGGTTTAAGCTGACTCATGAATTGATGAAGCATTTAATTAATACTCTTATGGGCGTTATGGGTCTTAAAAACATAGTTAAACGAGTCAGAATAGGGCCTAAAACCCTATTTACGCAAAGGAGCGCTACTGGAAACAACTTGACAAGGCCGAGTGACGTCGATCGGTCTCACCGATCGGTCTCACCGAGACGCCACTCCTTTAGAACCCGGATTTTGGCAAAGGGAAGGACCAAGAGAGTCTAGGTCATCACTTCAGATACCTCTCAAACTATTCTCGTCCCCGAGAATTTAGATAACCCAGAAGGGAAGGGTGGGTCCGAACAACCACCCCAAAAGATACCTATCAAGAGTGAACCTAATCGCTAACTAAGAACATCTTCCTATCACGAACCAAGCAACATACCATGCCAAATTGCCCGGGCACGTGGGTTGGGGAGTCTCTTCCCCCATGTCAAGATATTATCCACTTTGGGCGGCACTAACTCGCCCGCATGGGTTTAATCGCATCCACCTTAATGCGTCTTGATTAGGGGTCGGGTTCTCTCCTTCCCTATAGCCGGGGGTTTTCACACACAAGGAGGAAGAAAACCAGTACATTTCATAGCCAAAGGACAAAACGTTCTACCACAACAGGTACAACAAGGAACAAAACTCAAAACAACTCTGGGTACTGGGTACGCATATGTGCTTCCCTCTCCCACGTACTCTCCTCAAGCCCACCATGTCTCCACAACACGCGAACCAAGGGAATGGTTAGCCCATGAAACACCTTCTCTTTGCGATCCTCGATCATAACTAGTCTCTCCATAAAGGTCATGTCGTCCTCGATGTCCAGCTCGCCCCAATCAAGGACGTGTGAATCGTCGCGCAGATACCGACGGAGCTGGGACACACGAAATACATCATGTATCCTTAGTAGCAGCGGTGTAAACGCTAGCTGGTAATCCACTTCGCTGAACCGCCACAACACTTGGAAGGGCCCGATGAACCTAGGGGAAAGCTTAATCCCCTTGTCGAACCTCCGCTGCCCACGCCGAGGGGAGACCTTCAAGAACACGTGGTCCCCAACCTCAAACTCCAAGGGCCTCTTCCTGGTATCAGCATACGACTTTTGTCGGTCCTGGGCTGCCTACATCCTTTCCCATATGAGCTGAACCTTCTCTGTCGTGTTCTGCACCACCTCCGGACCAAGGATGTCTGCCTCTCCTACTTCGGTCCAACACATAGGCGAACAACATGGCCTCCCATACAAAGCCTCAAACGGGGCCATGCCGATGGTAGAGTGGTAGCTATTATTGTAGGAAAACTCTACTAGAGGCAAGTATAGCACCCATGACCATCCTGAGTCCAGAACACATGCTCGCAACATATTCTCCAAGGTCTGGATGGTGCGCTTCGTTTGTCCATTTGTCTGGGGATGGAAAGCAGTGCTAAGGCGTAAATGGGTTCCAAACGCATGATGCAATCCTCTCTAGACCTTCGAGGTAAACCGTGCATCCCTATCCGAGACTATAGACCTCGTAACTCCATGCAACCGCACCCCCTAATCCACATACTTTCGTGCCAAAGCATCCACAACACTCGACTCCCTGATCGCCAGAAAGTGATCCAATTTCGTCAACCTGTCCACTACCACCCAGATGGCGTCATACCCTCCTTGGGCCTTGGGTAGTCCCATGACGAAATCAATTGTGATTTCATCCCACTCCTACACAGGGACATCTAGGGTCTATAGTAGGCCTCCTGGAACTCGGTGTTCAGCCTTCACCTGCTAACACACTAGGCACTTGGCCCCAAACTCTTCCACCGCTTTCTTAACTCTGGACCACCAAAACTGCCTCTTCAAACCCTAGTACATATTGGAAACTCCAGGGTGTACCACCAGGGGTGAGTTGTGGAACTCACTGAGAACCCTGCCGCGCAATGCCTCTGGGACAAACAACCTTCCCTGGAAAAGCATCCGGTTCTGACCATCCTCGGTCCATCCTTCCGGAGCATTCCCCTGGTCACCTTGGTCACGCATCACTTCGCACTCTAGGTCTCCCCACTGAGACTCTTCAACCTGCTGAAACAGGGATGACTGCACTGTCATCTGATATAGGCAGCCTCTGCCGCTATCCATCGTCGCATCCAGGTGTAAGGCAGCCAACTCTTCCATTGCCTTCTAGGCATCCGCCGACTCTCGGACCGCATCCTTCTGCATCCTCCTGCTCAAAGCATTGGCCACCAAATTTCCCTTACCCTCAGTATAAGAGATCTCGAATTCGTAATCTTGGAGGAACTCTACGCGTCTCCACTGTTGCAAGTTTAAGTCCCACTGGGAGAAGATATACCTCAAGATTTTGTGATCATTGAAGCCCACAAAGCGTTCCCCGATGAGGTAGTGCCACCATAAATTTAGCACAAAAACGACCACTGCATGCTATGGGTCGTGGGTGGCGTAATTACGCTCATGGGAACGCAGCTGCCTGGACCCATAAGAGATCACCCCTTGTCGCTGCATCAACACGCATCCCAGGCCCTATCCCGAAGCATGGAAGAATACCTCATAGGCCACCCCTCCTTCTGGTAATCTCAGCATTGGGGCACTGACCAACTTCTCTTTCAGATAGCTAAAGGCTGACTGGCACTGCTCACTCCATACGAAAGCATGGTCCTTCTTGGATAGAGTTGTCAAAGGGGCTGCTACTCGGGAGAAGTAGGGTACGAATCTCCGGTAGTAACCCGCCGGCCCGGGGAAACTTCGGACTTCTGCCACATTCTTGGGTGATGCCCAAGAAACAACTGCCTCAACCTTTGATGGGTCGACCGCTACCCCCTGCTCAGACAATACGTGCCCGAGGAAGTGCACTTCTTGTGTCCAGAACTTTCATTTTGACAAATTCCCATAGAGCTGGTGCTGTCGGAGGACCTCCAAAACTGTCCTCAGGTGCTCTGCATGGTCCTCCTCTGATCTAGAGTAGACCAGGATATCGTCGATGAACACAACCACGAACCGATCCAGGTACTCCCGGAAGATTGAGTTTATAAGCCCCATGAACATAGTCGGGGCGTTCGTAACACCGAAGGGCATGACTAAGAACTTGAAGTGTCCATACCTGCACATGAATGCTGTCTTCGGGATGTCGCTCTCTTTCAACCTCAGTTGGTGGTACCCAGACCGCAGGTCGATCTTCGAGAACCATCCTGCCCCTTTCAGCTAGTCAAAAAGATCATCTATCCTTGGGAGAGGGTAGCAATTCTTGATCGTCACCTGATTCAACCTCCTGTAGTCTATGCACAGCCTAAGAACTCTATCTGACTTCTTTGAAAACAAGACAGGAGAAACCCACAGTGACACACTCGGACGAACACAACCCCTCTTCATCAGATCATCAATCTGTATCTGCAACTCCCGTAGCTCCGAAGGTGCCATCCGGTAAGGATCCATCGAGATTGGACGAGCGTCGGGCTGCACGTCTATCCCAAACTCGATATCACGTTAAAGGGGTAGAGTCGTCACCTCCTTAGGAAAGATGTCCATAAACTCTCGGACGATCTCTGGCACTTCCACCATTTCCGCATCGACTGATTCTACCATCAGCTCGGTCAACAAGGATAGGAGAGGTTCCTCTCTCCTGTTTCCCTTCGGACTGCTCCACTCACTAGTGAAGGTAACACTCCGGCTGTCCAAGTCTGAGAACACCACCCTCCTTCGAATACAGTCGATGACGGCACACACTGAAAATAGCCAGTCGATGCCTAGGATGACATCGTATGGCTGGATCTGTAGTAGAAGAAGATCCTGAACCGACTGATGTGGCCCTATCATCAGTCTACATCCCTGACAAACAAACAACAAGTCGGTCTGACCTCCAACTGGTGTGCTTAACACCAGGGGCACTGGAATTCTCTCGACATCTAGACCCAAGGCACGGGCTATACTGGGTGCAACGAAGGAGTGCAAAGCTCTGGTATCGAACAAATCATAAGCAAGAGTGCTAAACAGACTGATCGTACCTCGAACAACCTCTGCCCTGCTGGGACTGCTGCCTCTGCAGCGTGCAACTGCCCACGCCCAGCTCCCCTGCCCCTCGGCTGTCGGCCACCTCCCCAACCACGCCCTGGTCGAGGTCCCTGTGGAGCGCCCTGAGGTCGGCCTCCTCCTACGTCTGCCCTCTGAGGAGTGGGATCTCGCTGTCCCTGCTGCTACTGCTGAAAAGGTCTGGCTGGAAGCTGCTGCTGGGGTGGGTGTTG
This sequence comes from Viscum album, assembly GCA_963277665.1. Classification (NCBI taxonomy): domain Eukaryota; kingdom Viridiplantae; phylum Streptophyta; class Magnoliopsida; order Santalales; family Viscaceae; genus Viscum; species Viscum album. Next base: position 1,810,354,512 of record OY728142.1, on the reverse strand, counting down.
GGGCTGACTGCCACTGCCGTACTGCACCTCGTCTGGGCACTGAATCTGGAGATTCCCAAGGCTCTCACAGATAAAGCACCGTGGTCCCGGGCCCGTAGGAAAAGGGTGAGGACCGGGGGACCGAAACTGAAACTCATGCGGCATGCTCCCTGCGGGTCGGAACCTAGAGGGTCCTGACACTGGAGGCCTGGTGCTGAAAGCTTTCCCAATTGATGGTCCCAGCTGGATCCCCTCTCACGACACTCCCCCTAGAGCATGCATCCGCTCCACCACTTCGGCCTTCTTCTGGACCTCCAAGTATGTCGGCAGGGTAAAGGGGGTAACAGTATACTGGAGGGAGGGTCGGAGTGCCTCCTCCAAACGTCTTGACCGAGAGTCCTCTTCAGGAAAGAGGTCTGGAGAAAAAATAAGGAGGTCCTTGAACTTGATCCCTAGCTCCCTCATAGACATACTCCCCTGCTGGAGGGAGAGTAGTTCCTGCCTCTTTTCTGCCTTCATCGTCGAGGAGAGGAATTCCGCCCAGAACTCCTTCTCAAAATCCACCCAAGCCACCCCAGACTGTCTCCACTCCCCCAGGTAAAGCATCCACCACTGACGTGCCGCTCCCCGCTTATGGCTAATGGCTAGGGGAACCCAATACTCGGTTGGGGCCCGAATCAGGCCGAAGGCTATAACTAGCTCCTCTAGCCAGCCTTCCATCTTCATATCGGAGGTCATTCCCTCATACTTCTCGAGGGTCTGTCACTAGAAGGCTCGAAGAGTCTTTTTCCACTGGTCATCCTCTTCCCCTCGATCAGCTCTCTACCGATTGGACAAAGTAGTCTCAGGGGCCTCGATCGCCTGTACCACACGTGGTCGTCTTCCAGGTTCCATAGCTCCAAGGTAAAAAAGGAATGCCTAAGCCCAAGTAGTGCATAATATTGTTCTTAAAACTTCTTAAGATTTAATTTATTCTTAATTCCCAAGACATCCCAGAAACACAAGAACAAAAGTCATTATGATGCATGTACCTTTCCTAGGGTCTCTACCCTACAATCAGTGTGGCCTCACTTGGTCATTCGGTAGGTCCAGAGTCCTTGCCTCAGATCATGGAGGGCCCTAAAATTTGGTGTCCTAGCCGGTCTTCCCTGGCCTAATTCACGCTCCAAGGTCACCCAACACCGTTTCCTTACCATCCCATGCAATCCTCACTGTTCCTAACTCCATACTCCGTCCTATCTCTCAACCATCGCCTCTGATACCATTCTGTCACGACCCGCCTTCACCAGGAGGGAAGGGTCAGCTAATTGCCAGGCGCTTCCTTCTTTAAGTTGAAGGAGAGATAATGACCCCCGAAATCCACCTTCAATTGGTCCCGGAGTGGCGACTAGCACCCAGGGTATAAAAAATTCTCACAAACGGAAGGCATTACCCTTTTTATTTTATAGGATCGAGAGATAAGGAGAAGAAAACCCAACAACACCAAGGTAGAAAGAAAAGTAAATCCAAAAGTAAACCATTCCCACATGCATGTTTCAAAAGTAAAAGCCACAAAGTGCAAAAGGTGACTACAAGGTAAGTACCAAAAAGAAAAACAACAACTGCAACTGCTCAAAAATTCCTAGCTAGTAAGGTCTTGTGTGATCCCCGATGTCCTCCTGGAAACCTGAAAGCAGTTTTATATACGTAGGGTGAGCATACAAGTACACTCAGTAGGGAAAACCAAAGACTCTTGTGCACAAGTGGGGGAACGTGCTAAAGTCCCGTGAGAAAAGAGTAAACCAAACACCTATCAAGGTAAACTATCCACCCCAGGCCTCACCAAGGAACACTCCCCAAATAACGCAAGTCACGTAATATATATAATAAGAGCACATAGATGTTTGGGTATCCCGCGCCACTTTCCCACTGGTTATTGAGACATCCTACGCATCAGACCAATCCCACCATTCTCACCGCAGACCCACTGCCACACCCGCCCGCACACACCTGGGCCACAACCACACGCAGTCCCACTGCCGAAATCCCGCCCGCACACACCTGGGCCTCAACCGCACGCAGTCCCACTGCTAAATCCCGCCCGCACACACCTGGTCCACAACTGTCACATGTAACCATGCCTACAAACACCTAGGACAGAACTACCACCACCACGCCCGAAGACACATGGGCTAAAGGATCCACTGCCACGCCCGAAGACACCTGGGCCTCATCCCGAAGACACTTGTTAAACCACCTTCCACACACACCTGTCCAACCACCACACCACCCCGCCCGAAGGTTCTTGGGCTAATAATGGACTTCAGGCTATCATAGCCTGCCCGAAGATACTTGGGCTATCCGGGAAAGGGAGCAGAAAAGGAGTTAATAACCAGCCACTAAGAATAGTGCTGGGAAAAACACCCTCCCCCATGAAATGGGGGTGTTCAGCACTAAGTGATCAACTTTGGAAGGGCATGAATAAGAAACAAAAATCTACAGATATATATATATATATAACAAGAACTCACCCAAAGCTAGGTTTTTTCTTCAAACAGCCTACAGATCACAATGACACTCATGTTCGAGTCACGACTCATGCCAAAAACCCATGTGTCCCCTTTCTTATTTCACATTCAGTAACAATGCTTACATTTAAGCACTACTGGGCAACTACTAGGCATATCCATTAGTCCAAAAAAGTAAACAGTCAAACATCAATCAAAACATCCACACCTAGTTCTCAACAACAGAGGATTCCACCCCAATTTGTGATATAAACAAGTAGCCACCCGGATTTAAAACTCACAGCCACCGAAAGTATAAAAGAACAGGGGATCCCATCCCCTCCCACATTTCCAGCAATTGGCCCGAAAGAAAAACAACCAACTACCACCACCAAAACAAGTTAGGGATTTTCATATTTAAACGACTTAACACACCCCATGATTTCAAATTCCGTGTGTTCTAACCGGGAGTTATCACAGAAGGGTTGATCCTGGTGCTTTGAATTATTCATCCCGATATACGTGATTAACCGATTCAGTTTTCATATCAGGAGTTTACAACCACAAACAAGCCATTTAAAACATCAGAAGGGTTTATTAGAGCACAAACAAAAACCACCAACGACCTCGATTTTCAGGAGGCATAAGCCAGCACAACTCAACAAGATGGTCAGAGAAGAAACATCATCAAAATATAAAACACCATCAACGATCACAGCTCCCCCCCCCCTCTTCTTTCTTTATATAATTCGTTCTTTATCTTTAATTAGGTATGGTTCACCCAATTCTATAGGACCAAAAGCACGCCCACCCCTCATGATACACAAAAGAGAGAGACGAAGGAGAAATTCCCTACTTGTTGATAGATGATCGACGTTTAGGCCGGGGGCGTGGAACTTTACGGATAACGATGCGGTGGGCCCGATGAACCAGAAGCTATTTGTGAAAAGTCACGATCGAGGAAAGGAGAAACCACGACTAACCCTTAGATTATAAGAGCCAGGGACGGTTGAGGTGAAAATGCGAAACCGCGTAAGGCGCGGGGGTTGTGGGTTGATCACGCGGCTCCACTCGTCACAAAAGGGGGTCGGGTTGTTTAAGCTGACTCATGAATTGATGAAGCATTTAATTAAAACTCTTATGGGAATTATGGGTCTTAAAAACACTGTTAAACGAGTTAGAATAGGTCTTAAAACCCTATTTACGCAAAGGAGCGCTACTGGAAACAACTTGACAAGGCCGGGTGACGCCGATCGGTCGCGTCGATCGGTCTCACCGATGGGTCTTGTCGATCGGTCTCACCAAGACGCCACTCCTTTAAGACCTGGATTTTGGCAAAGGGAAGGACCAAGAGAGTCTGGGTCATCACACAACCACTAATTTTTGTTGGGAAACCACATAACTATCGAAGCACACATATCATGTAGATAACTTACACCTGTATAATTTACCATATAAATGATGGTTTTTAAGGTTCTATAAAATGATCCTTAGGTGATTGAAATGGTGTTTCTCTATCAAAACATATATGATAATGTCATAAATGATCATCATTGTGGACTAGTCTAGGAATTCTCAAAACATGGAGTTCACGAGTCCCACGTAGGCAACTGGTGCATTCATGATGCTGAATGAAATAACTACAAACTCAAATTGCCCTAAAATTTCACTAGGATTATGTCTTTAGAATATTTTTCTACTTCACCATTAGATGATGATATCCAGACTATAAAGAAATAATAGAAAACTAAATATCTTTTCTTAAATTTTCTAAGATATCATCAATTTCTAGAAGAGGGAAATGATTTAATATCATCAAATAATTATGCATTTGGTAGATTTTAAAAATCATCATTATACAAATTAAATACTTGAAAAACAAAATTGGATATACCTATGATGAAACACTTGGATTGATAAGTCCTCTCTTTACCAGATCATCAATCTGATTTCTCAACACTTTAATGTCTTCGGCTTTTATTTGAGACAGAGCCATTGAAATTTATGAAACACTTGATTATAACATTATTATGAAAATGAAATCACATTGAGGGGTTAGTATCAAAACCTCTTTATGTAAAATATCCAAAACCCCACAAAAAATCAAGGGACATCAATCATGTAATCTCTCTCTATATTTTTCGATTACTTAGATATCAATGAATAAATTATATCCACTTATCTATCACCAATCAAAAAAATATTTCTCATTAGGGTACCCCACACACATGCCTCCCATATCAGAATAATAAACTCCCCATGGGAAATAATCAACATCTTCTAGAAGAAAATGAATCCATCCAATTCCAAGAATGACATCATAAGGTTATATTTACAAGAAAATAAAATCTACCAGTGAATAATATTTCTTCATCATCTGTTTATATTTAAGGTACACCTCGAACAATATATCATGGAATCAAACTAGAATTTATAAAATAGAGGGCCTAAAATACAATCGACATCTAATAAAAATGAATAAACAAAATTGGGAGAAAAAAGAGTATCATGATTCGAAATAAAAACAAGTAAAACATAAGGTCAAACAAAAACTGATCATCAATTGAATTAAATATAGACCCTCAAGAAGTATTTGTTTTTTCAAATGAATTTGGCCCCCACTGGATCCTCTGCCTCATTATGGCTGGACTCTATATTTGTACCCTAGACTGGGGCCCTAATGGAATGGTATGTAACATCATGATATGAGAAGTTTTAGAAATATTCTAAAAATAGAAAAATTATATTTATATATTTGATATAGATAAATAGGACACATTTTTTCCATAAAAAAACATACAAAATCAAAAGTAAATATTGGATTTCTTATATACACAATGAACATTTAGGTTTAGAGTTTTAGAGAATTTGGAAATAATTAAAACAAATTGGGTTTATAAACAATAAGTTCATAATGGTCATCATCATCTCTCAATAAAATAACCACATCCCATAACCCAAATAAATATAACAAATATAAAACCTTTTATCATTACTTAGTGAAAAGAAATAAAAAATAAGTGTGATCCCAAATTCTCAGTAAGGGTAAACATAATAGATATCATTTAATAATCATAGGAGAAAAAAATATAAGTATATGGTCATGTTATCTTGAACATAACATAAAATGTTCATACCTATTCTAAAAAATATCATAAACATGAGTTAAAGAATAAAATATTAATATTTCAAAGGACATGAATCAAAAGAATGATAAATCATCATAACACTATAATGAACCATAATTGGACGCCATAAATGTGTGTGGAATCATCATAATAATAGAAACCACATCATATGATAAGGTTAACTACTAATACCATCAAATCAAGCATCAACACCTATTTTCCATAACCTGTCAAACACATTGTCTTTTTTAAAATAACATAAAAGTACATTGAATTTTTTCCCATAACTTTATCATGAGATATAATAATCTAGAAAATTAATTAAAGGGAGGTATATGTACTTCCCATAAAATAATGAAAACCATACATATGAGTTCTAGAAGATCATAAATCATTTATTAAATTAGAACCCTTGAAAATAAATGGATCTCACAGACTCTTCATTATATCCTAATTATGCAAGAGAAATTAGATTCATGAATATCATAACATCATAAACATAAAACATCAAGAGAAATAATTATGATGTATTCCATGGATCATATCCACAATATAACATAATTTATATAAAATAATGTTATATTATATGAAAATTTATTTTTAAGGATCAGTTGGAATAATTCTTGAGGAAAATAAGTTTCTATTTTAGAATGATTTTTTAAAAAAAATTAATGAAATTGTAAATAAAATTCATTTTAAAGGAACTATATTAAAATTTAAAATATATTTAAAATCTCAAATTAATCATTATGGAATAAAATTATGATCATTCTATATAATTTAATGTAACATTATGTTCACAAGTTTGTATGAAAAATCAAAAAGTACCTTATTTGAAAAATAACCGGTAGATTCCTTTTAATATATATTTTTTAAAATCAAGTAGGGGTAAAATGGGAATTAAAATTAATTATTTAATAGTAAAAAAATATTTAATTTTTTCAGGAAATATATACATGAAAGTTAAATTTTCCTCAGATGAGATATAAAAACAATCAATCATGAATAATGATGATATTGTGAAATAAAACTTTTCCAATTTGGTAACTATTGAATTATAAAAAACATGAAATAATTTAATTTGAATGAAAAATTAAATATTATTCTGATAAATATATTCATGTTATAAAATATTAAAGGGTTTTTATATTCACTATAGAAAATAAATATATTCTGAATATGGTATATGTCCTACAAAAGTAAAGGTGAGATGTGAAACCCTTACCTCGAGTTCAAATAAGAAAATAAACTATTTATATTATTAAATAATAAACATAGGATAATTATTTTATTTATTAATGACATTTAAAACTTTATTATTCTTTTTAATTCATTATTATCATGTTATTTAAATTACATAACCATATATGATCTTGTCGGCGGTTTTAGAGATATTTGGTTAATAATTAAAAAATGACTTTGGTAGGTTGAATATTGTCAAAGTGGTAATCATTCCATCATATATATAAAAAAATTAATAAAATATTAACCATTTTTATACATAAATAATTCTTTTAAATTAAACATTTAAATATAGTCATGAAAAATTAACTACATTACAATCATCGAGACAGTAGGTCGCACGAACACATGAGTAACGTTTCAATTTTCAAAAGATCATTATGAAAATAATGTAATTATTATTTTATATTTATATAAATTTAATAATAAAATATACATTTCATATAATTTATTTAAACATATTTATATATTTCATCTATGTGATTTCGTGATGAAAAAAAATCACATCACTTCAGAGAGGTGGTAGTCCACATGTAAACATATTTCAAGCATATAATTTTTATGTAAAATGATAATGAATGGAATTAAATGATATATTATCTTTTAATAATGTTAAATATGTCATTAATATCATATGTAAACATTAATTAAATAATTATAATCAGTTTTGGGGGATGGTGATGGAAAAATAATTTCATTCGTTCACGAGGCAGTAGTCTACCTTATAAACAAATAATGAATTCTTATCCAATTTGATAGATATTGGTGGTGAATATAGGATATTATTTTAACATAGTAAAATATAAGTATATGTGTTATATTGGTTTTATTATTTTATCATCATTTAATAATATTTAATGGATGTGGAATATGAATCCAAACAAAAACAAGTGGATAATAATTATAACTCATCTTTGGAAAAGATTATTAATTTAAAACCACAAGACTTCTAAGGTTGGTGTTTCTATAAAAAGAAGGCCTCAAGAATTCATTTATTTATTCTATGAAGGGATTTGGGTAAAAAGTTTCAGAAAAATTGGTTTTTAGGTTTTATGTAATAAGAATAAAGGGAACACATTTATAATATAGGGGAGGGGTACCCTTAGAGTTTCTCAAAATATTTTATAAATATAAATTAATATTCAATTAAAAATGGTTAAAACTAATTTTTAGAATATAATTTTATTATGGGTCTAAATGCTCCCATACAATAAAAATTAGACTAGTTTTGGTTGTATTTATACCCATTTATTTTGGTTATTACCTCTATTTGACCCCTTTAACTCTTATTGTGACAACATGAATATTTATTTTTTTAGGGTCAATATAGTTAATATAAAATTCTAAAATCTAACTAAATAGACAATAGTCAGTATTATAATTCATATGCTTATAACTTGGCTAAATTTAATATTTTTAATAAATTGATATCATTTGATAAAATATTTTTTACTATGAAATATCGATAATGTAATGTTTTAGAACTATTCATTAAATTGAATTTAATATTTTTAATAAAAATTATACAATTATAATCAATTATTTTCTATATCCTTATAAAATAATTATCATCTATAAAATTTATTTATCACATTATTTATCTGATATTATATTTAGTACACTATTTGTAACATCATTTATTTGATTTATACATTAATTGAATTATTACTGCATCAACTTCACATCATCATTTAGTATAATTATTTATTCAATAAATATTAAAAATAATTATTATGAGGTATATAAATACTTTATCTTTAAAATTAATAGTTAGATTTAAGAATTTCTAATAACGACCCAATATTTAATAGTAATAACTGTTTCATTAATATTCATGTCTTGTATTATACAAAAATTTAAAGAAACAATTTTTTTTAACAAATACTGTAAAAATAATCATTAATAAAACCAATTAAAATCCAAAACAATAGAATTTAAGAAAAATATAAAATAGAAATTCTAAAATGAGAAAATATGGACCACCATGATATACTAGAATCATCACTCCTAATGCCAACACTATAGAAAAGAAAAAATATATTAGTAACCCATTAATCATTATAGAAAATATAAATATATAACCTTGATATTAATTTAGTTGAATGGTGAATGAATTAATGTAGTGGTATTTATAGGAATTAACATGACCATTGGAATAGTAATTTGACCGTTAAAAATAGTAACTTAACCATTAATAATCATAACATAACCCCTAGTATAATAATTTTATCTAAAAATAATAAATTTTGTTATAAATTATATTTATCATGATTAATTTATGTAAATTAAAATATTATTGTTCTAAAAAATAAATATCATGATTAAAAAACTCAAAGAAAATATATGTGCATTTTTAAGAAACTATATTATCTTTATTTTAATAATTAAAATGGCATATTTTAAATATTTATTTTGATGACATGAATATTATTTTTTAAATAATAATGTTCAAATTTTCTAATGGTGATTTTTCATCATTTTGTAAAATACTTCAATTTTCAGATGAATAGTGGAAATATAGTTTTTCACATTACCGGTGTATCTTAAATAACATCAGTCCAGATTTAATGATTTCCCAAAAATTTCAAGAACATTAGGTTTCTCGATGATATATTCTATTTCATAAATGAGTCATTAAAATATGATGAAATTTATATCTAAACCTAAAATGAACTTTCTAAAACCTAAAATCAAAAGTGATTCCTTTAAATAAAAATTTTTCTTTGTTTCAACATTAATTTCTATTAAACAAATGAATTCAAATTTTAAATGGGTATTAAATTACCAAAAACGATAATATTTTACTAATATATGATTTAAAATTTCAAAAAATCACTATTATTAGTTTTAGAATTGATATATTATTTTATTTAGTATTTTATTCTTAAAATACCCCTATCTTCAGGTATAGACGACCCCTCTCCCTCCCCATAGAAACCACTCTTCACACCGATTCCAAATCCTAATATAATACAAAATCCTCTATATCAAGACCATTATAATACTTATAGAGATTTTATTTCAATCCAAATCCAACCACCAATGAGTTATTAAGCTATACAAGAGAAGCTACACCAAGGATTAAGATAGTTCTGATCCACTTATATCTCTTTTTTATTTATTACTTACACTTATCTTTCTTTTCCCACAATCCCCATCACAACCAAACCACAAATTAATTAATTAAGAAATATGTTAAAGTTATATTAATTATGTAATCCTATTGTATGTGCCATACATTTTCATGTTAACACATATAAACATCATGATAGATGTATAATATAATATAATAAATTTATATAATACTTAAATATTTAGTTATATTCATTATAATATTAGGAAATTAATTATACAAATTTATAAATTACATTTAGGAAAATAGATATATCAAAGGGAAACATGAATTTTTTAAGAAAAACATGATATCAAGATGCTTCAATTTCATTAAAAGAAATTTAGAAGTATAATACAATGATTATTAAGGATAAATAGTTGTATAAATGACTATAATTAACTTCTCTATCAATGCTTTAATTTTTTTTAATTCTTGAGGTGAAAAAATTATAAAATAATGTAAGAATTATTGTAAGGGGATTCTCAAACCCAACATTATTTATGTGGGTTATTCAATCTTTTGTGGTATAAATTTTTATATTATGTCCTTAAAATTTCATTTAAATTTACCTTAGGGTGTATAAATGTTCATAAAATGAAAAAATATTTTATAGGAGAATCTTCTTTTTCAATGTGACTTTAATTTATAAAACATTATATTTTACTCCTCTTGAAACACTTTTCCTCAACTAAAGAATAAAAATGATTCATATTGATTTTTTATTTCCATTATTCATTTTGGAACCAATATGTTTATTAATGAATGTATTATTTATGAAATAATTACGAATCTCATTCCTTTTCATGGGTTTATTTCATGACTATGATTGTTATATGATTTATGTGGCATGCATTATTATGTACATATTTTGATGTGGTGGGTGAGCCTATAATTTTATAGCACTCCAATGCATTCGATAATACGATGTATCTCATGAGATAGTGTCCAACATGCATGAACATGATGCTAGATTTTTTTACAATTATGATTTTATGATTATGAAAATATGTTATGCGTGATCAAGATTCTATCTTTTTTCAGCACTATTTATAGTATTTCACTACTAAAACTTTTTTTTTAATTTTTATAAATTTCCACATCCCATTAAATTACCCATTGTTTTCATTATGATGTTGATGATAATCATATGATTATGTTTTTATGATGATTATTTTGATCAATCATGTTATATTGTGTCATGTCACTTATTCTTCCTTTTGTTGGGATTTGGATCACCCCTTTCATTGATATATATCCTTTGGTGAATACCTGTACTTTAGAGAATGTGAGGTCTACTAAAATGTTATAGAAGAATGGAATGAAGAATGTTTATGTTTTATTATGTAAAATATTGGTATAAGATTAATTGTTCAATATGCAAAACCTTTGAATCATGGATATGTAATGTTATTATGTGTTTTATCTTTTAAATGACGCCATAGTGATGAAATAAATGTAGGGTCACTATAGTTGGTAGTATAGTGTGGTTCTGTTAATTTAAGAATTATTATTATCTGAAAAGATGAAAAACCATATGTATAATCTTATGTATAGGAAAAAATATTTGAATAATATTTTTAGAAAAATATAAACATAAGGGTCCCATAAGATATGCCTTTAAAGTTAATTGTGAAAAATAATAAATTTGGTTTTCAGGAATTGTATGTATATGATATTTTCAAACCATTCTTTTTTCTAGAAATGGTGGAATTAAGGAGAAATCAGGCCAACAACCCATGTGATGGAAAGTACTACAATTTCTATAATAACATCCCCAATTCTATTGGAGGATGAGTTCAAAATTTTATGGAAATTTTTATCTAATTGTCTCAGTCTATGAATAGTAACCTAAACCATGTGGAACAGCCACATTCACTCAAGAAGGATTGAATCGCCATTAATTCCTTTATGTGGAAATGACCAACGATGTTTAGTTGAAATTATGCTTCACTTTTCCTGAAATTATCCTTTAACTTAATGGGTAATATATTATGTATGATTAATTATTCTGAGAAAGACAATGTGACTTTGGTCATATATCGCTTAGACAGAGAAGCTGACCAATGGTAGGCATTGATTTAGAACTCCAAGATGAACGATAAAATAGAAGAGTTGAAATGGGTAGTCTTTAAGAAAATATTTCATCAAATGTATTTCCCTCAAACAATTCAAAAAAATATATATGGAGAAATAATAAAAAGAAATGAAGAAATAGAAAGGTGAATTTATCATGGATTATGAGTCCAACTTCACATAGATTTCTAGATACACATGAGGTTTTTTTTTATGAAAAATGATATTATAATGGAAATATTATTTTGGGTTTTAAAACCTAACCTTAAAAATACCACAAGAATCCATGACATTGGGAGTTATGAATACGTTTTTCAATGTGCACTGAAAGTAGATATGGGGTTTGGAGAATGGTCCAATGATTATGGAGATAAAAATAGAAGAATGGAGTTTCAAAATGGTGAGTAAAAATAAAAAATTGGAAAGATGAGTGAACTACACACGTGTCAAAAATTTGTAAAGAAACGTCATGGTAATTTCATAAAAGGGATGGGGAAATGATTTAATTGTTGGAGATATGGTCATAATGCTCATGAATGTTAAAGAGACATGAAGAAGAAATCAAGCATGGTGGAGGGATGGTGGGAACCAGTTAATAAACCACATATAGTTCAATGGTTCGACTATAGAGAGAGAGGGAAATATGAATACCAGTACACTAAACCTCAAATCATTGAGTGTAATCAGTGTCAATATCATCCAAATCTAAGAAAAAATGGAATGATCATTCTATCAGTACTGCTGAAGTGAAGAAAAAAAGATGTTGTACAAGTTACACTTTCTATTTAATCAGGAATGGAAAAAATTATATTTGATTCTAGGTTTACACATTCTTTATATCCTGAGTGTTTTCTATAACTACTGAATCAAATCCTGGATACCTTGAAGTAGAGATATCTGTAAAAACAACTTGTGGTGAAATCTTTGAAACCGAAGTGTTGGACTCTTTTATTATTGAAGTATGTTGAAATATTCTTCTAGTGAATCTCATAATGGTTACCTCAATGTAATTTGATTCCATATTGTGCATGGGCTGACTCTCAATAAATAGAGAAAACATCAACTATCAAGAAAATGAAATATACTTTCATTTTCCAAACTATCAAATGACCCTCTTCAAATTCAAGGAAGATCATGATTCTCATTTGGAAAATTCTTCAATTGTGTGGGTGTAGATAAATTATGAAAAAGCATACCTTTCCCAAATGGTTGAGTCATAGGATGGTATTAACTTAGAGGAAATTCCCATTTTTAGGGAATACACTGATATATATCCCAAAGAGTTACCCAGACCCTCCCATATTATAAGGTATAGTTCTCAATAGAGCTCATACATGAAGCCAATCCTATCTCAAAATGACCCTACAGGATGGCCCTAAATAAAATGGAAGAGTTAAAGAAGCGGCTGAAAGAGGATTTTTACAAATGGTTCATATTTCCTAGATCATCACCTTGGGGCGCACCAATGATCTTTTTTGAGAAGAATGATGTGTCAATGCAGCTATGTAGCGATTACTAGGGGATCAAGAAGATCTCAATAAATAAAAATTATCCTCTTCCAATGACTAATGACATGTTTGATCAACTATGAAATGATTATTAATTCTCAAAGGTGGATATTATTTATAAATATCATCAACTAAATGTGAAGAAATAATATATTCAAAAGACTACATTCTGTATATGGTATGAGCATTATTAGTTCTTAATGTTGCCCTTCATACTTAAAAATTCCCTTACTATCATCATGTATATGATAAATAGTGTCTTTAGACAAAACCTCATAATGTATTTGGAAGTGTTTAGTTATGATATTATCATTTACTCCAAGATCATGCGGGAACATGATGTACATCTAAGAATACTTTTGGAGACATTAATGAAAGAGATAATGTATTAAAATTTCAACAAGTGTGACTTTTGGATGCATAAGGTCACATTCTTGGGGTACATGATCAAAATTGAGGGATCTCCTGTGGACCCTTAAAAAAGGAAATTGGGGAATGGACCAGACAAACTAGTGTCATTAAAATACATAGTTTTCTTAGATTAAATTTGTACTATCGATGTTTTTTGATAAATTTCTCATGATTTCCTATAAATATAACAAGGTTAACATGGAAAGGTTTAATTTATGTGTAGACAAAAAAATATGAGGAATGATTCAAGGAGCTCAATAAGAGGAAAATCACTACACCTATAATCACACTACAAAAATGTGGAGATGGTTTTTTGATATACAATGATTATTTGATGAAAGGATTCAGTTTCATACTCATAAATAATGATAAATTTATAGCCTATACCTCATGATATTGAATATCCATGACCAAAAAAACTAATTCATGATCTGGAATTAGAAGCAATCATATTTTCTCTAAATATTTTGCAGAACTAACCCTATGTTGGAAATTTTGATATATATATATATATTGAAAATAAGATTATCACATATATATTCATATAGAAGGAGCTCAATATGCATTAAAAAATATGAAAAAATCTAATCATCGGCTACAATTGCCCCATTCTATACCATCCATGAAAGGTGAGAAATGTAGATGATGTTCTTAGATGAAAAGAACCTACTACTCTATCCATGATGTAGATTGAGAAATATTATAACATTATAGATATTAAATGGATTAATCTAGAAATCATAATGGAATGGAATACATTCTAAATTTACCAAATGATTTCCCAACCCACCATCCAAGGGAATATCAAGGATACAGAAGGGGATGATCTGGATTTACAAAATAACGTGGCATTAGTAATGTAAGGGAAGCTATATGAGTTCCACATAGATGATGATGGTGTGATTGGGTTTTTAATGAATCTTTGTGTGGCAACATCACTTGAGATAAAGAGGGATCTATTGAATAATGAAAAAAATCGCATCCTTCTCCATCTCTCCTCGATGTATCATTATGTATCATGATCATTAATAAAGATTATTGTGGTACAACATGAAGAATTATATTAATGAGTACATATCATGTTTTTTGGTTTTTCAGCATGATAATGAAGAGTAAAATAAGTCCAAATGGATGATACATCCATTTACTGCACCCAAGTAGAAGTGGGAGAATTTCACTATGGAATTTTAAACTGGTATCCCAAAAACATCCAAAAGAAATAATACAATTTGGGTTGTGGCAGATTATATCACTTAGAATACCCACTTTAGTGATATTTAAAAAGATATATCACTTAATGAAATTTCCACGATATAGGTGAATTATGTGGTTAGGATTCATGTCATACCAATTTCGATCATCTATAACAACTATCTAAGGATCAATTATTTATTATGGGAATGTATTAAATATATTTTGAGTTCTAAATTGAATTTCAGCATTGGCTATCTCCTCCAAAATGATGGTCAATATGAACATTATATTCAGAAAACCGAGGATAAGTAAAGATTATTCTTAATGGAATTCTAAGATTGATGTGATCATCAACTCACATAGGTTGAGTTATCACATGACAATATATTTCACTCGAGTATTCTAATGGATCCATATGAAGTTCTCTGTGGGAAGTAATTTAGAACTCTAACTTGTTGGGATGATGATTGTGAACAAAATCTACTTGGACCTAAAATTGTGAAGGAAATTATAGAGAACTTTTAAGACATCCATAAACATATAAAATCTTCTTAGAGTCCAAAAAAGATCTATGATTAAAACCATAAAAGGTATATGGAGAGTGATGTTGGTGCCAATGTTTTCCTTATATTATCACCATGTAAGAGAGTCATGTAGTTTAAAATGAAAGGGATTCTTATCCAAATGTATATTGGTCCCATTGAGATCCTTGATCACATAAGAGAAGTGTCCTATTGACTTTCACTTCAACCAAATATGGTTTAATTCATAATGTGTTCCAAGTATCTCTCTAAGGGAAGTACACACCTGACCCCTCAAATGTACTGAATATGGATGTGATACAACTAGAGAATGTCCTCTCATTTAAAGAATAGTTTGCGAAGAGATTTTACCATAGAGATAAATTCCTAAATAATAATACAACTAACCTTTTCAAAGTGTTGTTTAGAAACCATAAGTATAAATATGAATCTCCTGAACCAAATGAAAAAATGAAACATATGTACCCTTATCTATTCTCAACTGAGATTTTGAGTTGAAATTTCAGGAGAAATTTATAAAAGGGATAAATGTAACGAACCATTATATATTAGTAAAATTTATTTCTAGAAAAAGTATGTGTTTAATAATAAAAAATATATAGAAACCAGAAAAAAAATTATAAATAAATAATGTTACATTAATTAGAAATTAAACCAATTAAAATTCCAAAAATGATAACTGTATAAAAAATTGAAAATAAAAAGATAAAATGGGAAAATATGGATTTCCAAATCTACTAAAATCGACGAAAAACTACCAAAACTATATAAATAAACAAAATATTATTAAACTATAATGACCCGCAAACTCTCATCGGCTTAAGATCACAACGAGTCATTACATGGCCTTAAGCGTCATCCCCAAGACGCAAAAGGATGGAAATAAATGAACAATGATTTCAAATACAAATGGGGGTGATTTACCATTTAATAAATAAACCAATATGCAGACCAACCATAACTAAACATTCACTATATAATTCATGAACAAAAGAAATAAAATTAAACAACTTATTGCATCTCGGACCCACATCAATGTATGCAGTATTGGAAGAAAAATAAGTATCAAAGTACACAGTGGATAAACTATTAAAGACTCTCAAGAGACCACAAGACTTCATTATTCCCATGCACCAAGATACAAAATCACCGAACAACCCAAAATTCATGAGGAAGTGCTAAAAACGTGGGAAACGTTACCTTTTCCCCTGTCCTAGAAGATAGATTCTGTAAAAGCACAAAAGTGCCAATGCAGGGGAGAGTATAAAACTCAGTAGGTTTTCCCCCAATGACTTCCCTACGCACGCCACTAGGATAGAAGAGTTAGAAACATTTACAATATATAGTGTATGTGGAACATTTTCTCAAAATAGTTGATAAAAAGATATAAACATGTTTCCCAAAACTGTTATAACCAAAATCATACAAGTGCAATTGATACCATTTTTTTCCCCAAGTCATTTTTCCAAAAAAAATAACTAATCAAGATTTTAAAAAAATATCATAATATTACTTTGGAATCCCAAATCCATTCCTCACATCCATTGTAACACCCGAGACTTTTATGAGAAATATTTTGTTTTTATAAATCATCAAAGGAATCTTTTACTACACACAACACTAGCTTGTCTTGCTTTACACGCAACCGCGACCTTCCTCGATAGCTTGTGTCGTACGCAATACCGAGTTTCAGTAAACAATGATATGCTATTAAAATATTATTAAAACTAGCCATTATGAATAGAAATAACCACTTTTTGAAATTTTATTTTTCAAAATGAACTTCATTTTTGGATTTGGAATATCAAAATTATCCTAGGGTAAAATTTTGGTATTTTTCTGAAAACTTTCAATTTTTGATGAATAGTGAAACCACTAAGTGGTAGTTAAAAAAACTGAATTTTTCATAAAACTTAATTTACCACTTCTGTGAGTGGAATTTCAAAAATCCGAGAGACACGGTTAATATCAAGGACTAAAATGTGGTTCAATGAGATAAAAATAATTTTCATGAATAGTAACTTTTTACTTTTATTTACCACGGTTAAAAGTTAATAGGGTAATTAAGCGTAAAAATGATATTATTATTACCCTAACACATGTATTAATTCTATTGGACAAGTGTAATTCGACCAAAAACAACCTTAGGAATAAAATATGACCATTTAGGTCCACTTGGATTTGATTAGGACATTTATTATTAATTTATTTAAATAAGGGTTAAATAGTTAAAATCAAACTTTAATAAGTAAATTATTTTTAATATGGGGTTATACATAAGATAAATTAGACTATAAATATTCATTAGAAAGCTAAAAATATTTCCCACATAATGGTATTTTATTTGTAATTTTTAGACATTAAATAATTTAATTTATTTATGACACAACGATGATGCAGTAATTATCTTATTAGTGAAATATTGACATAATTGATGTTATAAATACCCAATAAAATGTAATTTGAGACATTTTATGAATTACAATAATTTTATAGGTTACTATTACATGTTAGTATTGATTTAAGTAACTTGGTTCGAACTAATCATTCTGTTATGATTTTCAAAAAAATCAATTACTAAATAGTGTCAAAATTGACATAAAATAGTTTTTAAAAAAATGTTATATTACTAATTGTTATTTTATTCCTAAAAATCTAAGGTTCGGAAAATGACTTAAGGAAGGCAATGTATTTTAATAATAAACAACATGGGGTTCGTTTGGCTTGATATAGTAAGTTTATTAACCTTATAGTGTAAGAAAACAAGAAGACACAGTAAAAGTTAAATTATCTAACTTAAAGATAAATCTAAATGATAAGGTTAAAATTGATACCTAAACATGTCTAAATTCTATTGGATGAGATTATTTCTACCAATCCCCACCTTATATTCTAAATATATCAATTTTGAGCTATTTAAAACCGAACTTGTCTTTATAATAAAATAATATTTTTCGTTATTCCAAAGGTGCCCCTCTCCTCCCTTATAAAAGGGAACCTCCTGCCCCTATTCCTCACACCACATTGAGCATTCAAGCTCGGCCAACCCCTGCCAATTACTCCTCTACACTTCCCTAGAGACATCCTAGAGGTCCTGGTCTTCTTCAAAGACCACTTTTAGTGCCCTAAAAGAAGTTCTCAAAGAAGCACTTCAAAGAAGAGGTAATGTCTGTTACCGATTCTTTCATCTTTATTTCTTCTTCCACTTATTTTTCTTTAGTTGTTTCATTATGAAGTAATAACATCAGTATCACTCATATACTGATATGTTATTATAAGTATGAAACAACCCTATTTCACCATCTATCCATCCTACAGAAAAAGAAATCATCGCGCGTGCGTACGTACAGAATACCGTCTCCACGCCGTGGTGTAATCTATTTTCCACCACCACCTTACTTGGATGGGTATAATGGTGTTATGAATGACTATATATGACTATTATAAAGTGATACTGATTCTGAAATAGTATACATACACTCCAATACAATTACACGATCATAGGAACGATATCATCACTCGTGCGTACGTACGGAATACCGTCTCCATGATGTGATGCGACTCATTCTACATGATCTTCATTTCATAATGATTATATAAATGAATTGAATGAATTAATATGATATATATTACACTAATACCATTTTGGAAATGAGGTATCTATAACCTAAAGAGAAGAATAAGAATTTATTCTACAAGACACGCATAAGAACAAAAAGTTATAAACACCCGAATAACAAGTAGCAATGAAACATTACTACAAAGAAGCTAAGAATATGACCATATATGTATGATTATGTAATAAGACAATAACATTATTTAAATCATTATACAGGAGGTTCGGACACTTATGAAGCAAAACGGACCTAAGGTAAGGGAAATATCACAATATCATTTTTATCCGAGATTGTTTATACTTTGGTATTTACTGGGGTGTATTTTATCATCCACATTCAGGTTTCCTCAATATGTAATATTTATATCCTTCTACAATATTTTATATCTAATTTTACACTTCGGTGAGGTTTTAGTAAAAGATATGAAAGGAATCTTTTGTCGTTTTTCGTACGAGGTACTTTTTGACTTTTCCGACAAAAGTACGAGAAGAATGTTTTCTTTTATCTTATATGGAATGAATGGATTTTTAAAACATTATTTACAAGAATCTTCCTTTAAAGTTATAAAGTTTATTTTTAATCAACTTCTTTTAGTTTAAAATTGTATGACATGTTAAGAAAGGAAAATGTTTTTGAAGTAGAAAGGATATTTTCCTCAAAAATGGAGTTCAAGTGTTTTATCAAAATTATTTTCCATCTAAGATAATATAGGGTTCTATTTCTATCCCTATTATTAAATTGATTTGATTATGTTGTGATGAAATTATTTTTTTGAATTCCTTTATCTTATATGAATTGTTTTATGATGTCATGTTGTTTAAGAATCCCATTTTTATTACATGGGTTATGAAATGATGTATGATTTATGATTTTGTGGCACACATATGAATGGTATCATTATGAGATGGGTGGGACCTATATCTCCCTCCAATGCATTGGGTAAAGATTTTATATCTCCTGAGATAGACATGGCTAAAACGTTATGTTATACTGGTTCAGTGAAACAGGACTGAAATGAGGAGTGAACTCGGTTCAGAAATGGACTTTGTCCACTAAGATAGTCTTGGAAATGAGTCTTGAATAATAAGAAATGATTCTCTATGATTATTTGTGTATGCCACAAAGTTTCAGGTTTTAAGTTGTGATTATTGGGATCACATTTCACTACTATGATTTATCCCATGTTATGAAATTATGATCTCTTTTGAAGGTTAAGATTTCCAAAAGTTATGTGCTTATGTATATGATGTGATTGATATTTCTTTTGTTTACCCTTACTGAGCATTTGATCTCACCCTTTTGTATGTTTTCTTTCCCCAAGTCAAATAGAAGGTTATTAAGTAAGATATGCCAAAAGGGACTATAGATATGATGAAATAAATGGGAGACAGTGTAGAAGTTTTATGAACCACTTGTTTATGTTTCCCAGTTTCTAAAGACACTATACCTATACGGTCCTTTCATGGTTTTGTTATATGTTTTAATAAGTATGCTTAAATTTTAAAGTATTAACAATGTATGTAAAGTATGGGTCGTTATAGTTGGTATCAGAGGAAAGGTATAGTCAACCTTTGGAAACTAGGATGTGAAAGCCTTAGTAAAAACCCTAAGGATAATTCTAACCATAGAACACAATCTTAGTGTTTTAGAAATGGCCATGAATAACCTAGGATAAGACCTTAAGTGTGAAATCTTATTCTTGATTATGTGGTTTTCCTATTATAATTAGTGTTACTCACACTATTATTCTTGGTTTTAGTCAATGGATGGAACCCGAAGGAATCGTGTTAATGCGGAATGCGATGGGCAATGCAATGATTGTCCCCCTGAGCAACCAAACGTTATGGGAGTTGGAATGAAAAATCTTGTAGCCATGCTCACACAACTTTCTCAAGCTATGAATCATGCAGGACTTCCAAACGAGCAAAGGAAGGAGCAAAATTCTGTTGAATCCTTCATGAGACAGCATCCACCTTCTTTCAGCGGGTCTACTGATCCATTAGTTGCTGAACAGTGGATTAGTACTACTGAAAAGATATTTTTAGTTCTTCAATGTTTTGATCATGATAAAGTCATCTTAGCAGTGTATCGTTTGGAAGGTGGTGCTGATCAATGGTGGAATCTTATTAAGAATACGAGGCAGAGGGATGAAATTGAGTCTATGGAATGGGATGAGTTCAAGAACTTATTTTTCAATAAGTACTTCCCTCGTAATCTCCGAACAAAGATGGAGAAAGAGTTTCTTGAACTGAAGAAAAAGGATGATGAATCTTTTGGTACCTATGAAGCAAATTTTACAAGACATGCAAGGTACACTTTTGTTATTATTATCCAACCTGAGAGTAAGATCGATCGATTCTTTAGTGGCTTAAAACCAAGTCTTCGAAGGGCCTTAGCCATAAGGGACTTCAATAGCTACGAGGAAATCATTCGATGTGCTCTCAAAGTTGAGATGGAGACTGGAGTAACCCATCAGTCATATGGGTTTGATAAGAAGAGGAAAATGGAATTCAAAGGAAAATCTAAAGAGCACACCAAAAAGAAGATGGGCTTTCCCTTATGCTCAAAGTGTGGAAGGAAACGTGGAGGGAGTTGTCTTAAAGGGACAAGTAAATGTTTAAAATGTCAAAAGGAAGTTCATCGGGGATTTGAATGCCGCGATGATGGGAAGAAGATGTGTAATGATGAAAAAAAAGGAAGGGATTAACATAATGAACCTACTACACTTCAATGTTTCAAGTGCAAGGAGATGGGACATTATGCCAATAAATTCCCTAATCCAAGGTTTGATGATGATGGTTGACGTCAACAAAATCTTAAGGCTAAAGACAAAGGAAAGTCACATGAAATTTCTATCAGCGATGCGGAGTATGATAATGATGTGGTGAAAGGTACACTTACCATCCACTCTAAAGTAGAAAATGTTTTATTTGATTCTGGATCCACCCACTCTTTTATTTCTAAAGATTTCTTTAAGGGTATCACCGTACTACGTCAAAAATTAGATGTTGAGTAAGCTGTGACAACACCTAATGGCACAACAGTCGCATCAATAGTTTATAATTCTTCTCCGATCGAAGTTTGTGGGAACGTGCTTCCTGCAAATCTTGTGATCCTTACTATAGTGGAATTTGATGTGATTCTTGACATGGATTGGATTTCTTTATATGGAGCTCATATCAATTGCTAAAGAAGGTAAGTCACATTTCATATTCCAGATCAATCTATGATCGTCTATCGATGCAAGGATGGACATAACCTTCCAGTGGAAATTTCTTCCATCTTCTGGGACTTGATTCCACTAAATGAAGGTTATTTATCTCAAATGGTTGGTGAGAAACTCACAATTAATAATATGCACATTGTACGTGAGTTTGATGATGTCTTTCCAGAGGAATTACCGGGTCTTCCACCAAATTGTGAAGTTGAGTTCTCAATAGAACTCGTACCGGGTGCTTTGCCTATTTCAAAGACACCTTATATAATGGACCCAATTGAGTTGCAGGAATTGAAGAAGCAACTCCAATAGAATATTGATAAGGGATTCATACGCCCTAGTGCGTCACCTTGGGGAGCACCTATTCTATTTGTTAAGAAGAAAGATGAATCAATGAGACTCTGCATCGATTATCGAGAACTTAACAAGATCACTATCAAGAATAAATATCCTCTCCCACGCATTGATGACTTATTTGACCAACTACGCGGAGCTCAATACTTTTCCAAGATTGATCTTCATTCAGGGTATCATCAATTAAGGGTCAAAAGGGAGGATATACCAAAGACGGCTTTCCGTACAAGGTATGGACACTATAAATTTATAGTGATGCCATTTGGTCTTACTAATGCCCCTGCTATCTTCATGGATATGATGAATAGAGTCTTTAGAGATTATCTTGATCAATTTTTGGTAGTCTTTATAGACGATATTCTTGTCTATTCAAAGAGCAAGGAAGAAACATGAAGATCACTTGAGAATTATATTGAAGACCCTGAGAAAGGAGAAGCTTTATGCCAAATTTACCAAGTGTGAATTTTGGCTTCAAAAAGTTTCATTTTTGGGTCACATAATCTCAAAAGAGGGGATATCTGTGGATCCAGCAAAAACAGAGGTTATCGAAAGATGGTCGAGACCAACAACAGTAACTGAGATCCGAAGTTTTCATGGTTTGGCTGGATATTATCGACGTTTTTTGAAAGATTTTTCATGATTATCTAATCCACTCACCAAGTTGACTCGGAAAGGAGTTAAGTTTTTTGGACGGAGGAATGTGAAGAGAATTTCAGGGAGTTGAAAAGAAGGTTATCCATTGAACCTGTGCTCACACTGCCTTGTAGTGTAGAAAGGTTTGTGATCTATAGTGATGCATCCAAGAAGGGATTGAGGTGTGTTCTTATGCAAAATGATATGGTGATAGCTTATTCCTCACGACAGTTGAAAATCCAGGAGCAAAATTACCCAACACATGATTTGGAGTTAGCTGTGGTAATCTTTGCATTAAAGATTTGGAGGCATTATCTTTATGGAGAAAGGTGTGACATTTATACTGATCATAAAAGTTTAAAGTATATTTTCACACAAAAAGAGCTGAATATGCATCAATGAAGATGGTTGGAGCTGATTAAGTATTATGACTGCTCAATCCATTACCACCCTGGGAAAGAAAACAAGGTGGAAGATGCATTAAGTCGACAAGACCATTCCAGTTTATCCATGATGGGATCACAAAAGATCCAATATTTATGGATTTACAAAGGATGGATCTTGGAATTATAATGGAAGGGGAAAAATATTATCTTTCTCAAATGAATTTTCAACCATCTATACATGTGAAGATTAAAGAGGCACAGAAAGAAGATGTCGAGTTACAAAAGAAGGTGATAAATGATCCTAAATTCAACCTTGATTGTGATGAGATAATAAAGTTCAGGAATCGGGTTTGTGTTCCTCCCATCCCCGAATTAAAGAAGGAGCTGCTAGATGAGGCTCATAGTTTTTCATTCTCTATTCATCCTGGAAGCATGAAGATGTATAGGGACCTGAAAGAGTACTACTTGTGGGATGAAATGAAAAGAGATGTTGTTTAATATGTCTCTCGATGGTTGGTTTGTCATCAAGTTAAAGATGAGAGACAGAAGTCTAAGGGGATGTTACAACCATTACCCATACCCAAATGGAAATGGGAAAACATCACTATGGACTTTGTCACATGACTTCCTAAAACATCCAAAGGCAATAATTCTATCTGGGTCATAGTTGATCGTCTTACGAAGTCTGCACACTTCATTGTTATTAGAGAGGTTTTCTCTCTGGATCAGCTTGCCAGGATATATGTAAAGGAAGTGGTAAGATTTCATGGAGTACCACTTTATATTATATCTGATCGGGATCCGAGATTTACCTTGAAGTTCTGGCGAAGTCTTCAGCATACTATGGATACAGAGTTGAGTTTCAACACTACTTATCATCCTCAGACAGACGGTCAGTCTGAGAGAACAATTCAAACCCTAGAAGATATGTTGAGAGCTTGCTCTATGGATTTAAAAGGTGGTTGGGATCAACACCTACCTTTGGTGGAATTTTCTTATAATAATAGCTTTCACTCCAGTATTCAGATGGCACCTTATGAATCTCTCTATGGAAAGAAATGCAAGACTCCAACTTGCTGGGATGAAGTTTGGGAAAGAAAGCTATTAGGACCTGATCTCGTTGATGAAATGGCAGAAAAGGTCAGATCTATTCAACAACACATAAGAGCAGCTTAGAGTCGACAAAAAAGTTATGCCGACAACCGAAGAAAAGACCTAGAGTTTGAAGTGGGTGATAAAGTGTTCTTACGAATATCTCCCTGGAAGAGAGTCATGAGATTTGGGAAGAAGGGGAAGTTGAGCCCTAGATATATCGGTCCTTTCGAAATACTGGGTCATGTCGGGAAGGTAGTATACCGATTGGCACTTCCATCGAATATCTCTCAAGTACACGATGTGTTCCATGTATCTCTCCTGAGAAAGTACATACCTGATCCTTCACATGTACTCAGCTCAGAAGTTGTACCGCTGGAGCAAGATCATTCTTATGAAGAATAGCCGATAGAGATTCTGGATCGTAGCGAAAAAGTCCTACGAAACAAGACCACTCTCTTGGTGACAGTTTTATGGAGGAACCACCAATTAGATGAAGCTACATGGGATCTTGAGGATATGATGAGGGAGAGGTATCCTCATCTGTTTGTGACAAAGTGACCAATTTCGAGGGCGAAATTCATATTAAGGGGGGTAGAATGTAACGCCCAAGACATTTATGAGAAATATTTTGTTTTTATAAATCATCAAAGGAATCTTTTACTACACACAGCACTATCTTGGATTTCTTTAAACGCAACCGCGGCCTTCCTCGATAGCTTGTGTCTTACGCAATACCGAGTTTCAGTAAACAATGATATGCTATTAAAATATTATTAAAACTAGCCATTATGAATAGTAATAACCACTTTTTGAAATTTTATTTTTCAAAATGGAATTCATTTTTGGATTCGGAATATCGAAATTAGCCTAGGGTGAAATTTTGGTATTTTTCTGAAAACTTTCAATTTTGATGAATAGTGAAACCACTAAGTGGTAGTTAAAAAAACTGAATTTTTCATAAAACTTAATTTCACCGCTTTTGTGAGAGGAATTTTGAAAATACAAGAGACACGGTTAATATCAAGGACTAAAATTTGGTTCAATGAGATGAAAATAATTTATGGTGAATAGTAACTTTTTACTTTTATTTACCACGGTTAAAAGTAAATAGGGTAATTAAGGGTAAAAATGATATTATTCTTACTCTAACACATTTCCTAATTCTATTGGACAAGTGTAATTCGACCAAAAATAACCTTAGGAATAAAATATGACCATTTAGGCCCACTTGGATTAGATTAAGACATTTATTATTAATTTATTTAAAGAAGGGTTAAATAGTTAAAATCAAAGTTTAATAAGTAAATCATTTTTAATATGGGGTTATACATAAGATAAACTCTACTATATATATTCATTAGAAAGATAAAAATATTTCCTACATAATGGAATTTTATTTTTAATTTTTAGACATTAAATAATTTAATTTATTTATGACAAAACGATGACGCGGTAATTATCTTATTTGTGAAATATTGACATAATTGATGTTATAAATACCCAAATAAATGTAATTTGAGACTTTTTATGAATTACACTAATTTTTTAGGTTAATATGACATGTTAGTATCGATTTAAGTAACTTTGTTTGAACTAATAATTCTTTTATGATTTTCACCAAAATAAATTACTAAATAGTGCCAAAATTGACATAAAATAGTTTTTAAAACAAATATTATATTACTTATTGTTATTTTATTACTAAAAATCTAAGGTTCGGCCAAATGACTTAGATAAGGCTATATATATTAATAATAAACAACTTGGGGTTCTTTTGTCTTGATATAGTAAGTTTATTAACCTTATAGTGTAAGAAAACAAGAAGACACGGTAAAAGTTAAATTATCTAACTTAAAGTTAAATCTAAATGATAAGGTTAAAATTGATACCTAAACTTGTCTAAATTATATTGGATGAAAGGATTTCGACCCATCCCAACCTTAGCTTAGAAATATATCAATTTGGAGCTATTTAAAATCGAACTTGACTTTATAATAAAATAATATTTTTATTTATTCCAAAGGTGCCCCTCTCCCCCCTTATAAAAGGGTACCTCCTCCCCCTCTTCCTCACACCACATTGAGCCTTAAAGCTCGGCCAAACCCTGCCAATTACTCCTCTACACTTCCCTATAGAAATCCTAGAGGTCTTGGTCTTCTTCAAAGACCAATTTTAGTGCCCTAAAAGAAGGTCCCAAAGAAGCACTTCAAAGAAGAGGTAATGTTCGTTACCGATTCTTTCATCTTTATTTATTCTTCCACTTCTTCTTCTTTAGCTGTTTCATTATGAAGTAATAACATCAGTATCACTCATATACGGATATGTTATTATATGTATGAAAAAACCCTATTTCACCATCTATCCATCCTACGGAAAAAGAAATCATCGTGCGTGCGTACCTACGGAATACCGTCTCCACGCCGTGGTGTAATCTATTTTCCACCACCACCTTACTTGGATGGGTATAATGGTGTAAATAATGACTATATATGACTATTATAAAGTGATACTAGTTCTGAAATAGTATACATACACTCCAATACAATTCCATGATCATAGGAACGATATCATCACTCGTGTGTACGTACGGAATACCGTCTCCACGATGTGATGCGACTCGTTCTACATGATCTTCATTTCATAATGATTATATAAATGAATTGAATGAATGAATATGATATATATTACACTAATACCATTCTGGAAATGAGGAATATATAACCTAAAGAGAAGAATAAGAATTTATTCGACAAGACACGCATAAGAACAAAAAGTTATAAACACCCGAATAACAAGTAGCAATGAAATATTACTACTAAGAAGCTAAAAATATGACCATATATATATGATTCTGGAATAATTCAATAACATTATTTAATTCATTATACTGGAGGTTCGGACACTTACAAATCAAAACAGACCTAAGGTAAGGGAAATATCACAATCTCATTTTTATCTGAGATTGTTTATACTTTGGTATTTACTGGGGTGTATATTATCATCCACATCTAGGATTCCTCAATATGTAATATTTATATCCTTCTACAATATTTTATATCCAACTTTACCCTTCAGTGAGGTTTTATTAAAAGATATGAAAGGAATCTTTTGTCATTTTTCGTACGAGGTACTTTTTGACTTTTCCGACAAAAGTAAGAGAAGAATGTTTTCTTTTAACTTATATGTCATGAATGGATTTTTAAAACAATATTTACAAGAAGCATCCTTTACAAGTTTTCAAGTTTATTTTTAATCAACTTCTTTTAGTTTAAAATTGTATGACATG
Source organism: Viscum album (assembly GCA_963277665.1). Classification (NCBI taxonomy): domain Eukaryota; kingdom Viridiplantae; phylum Streptophyta; class Magnoliopsida; order Santalales; family Viscaceae; genus Viscum; species Viscum album. The sequence goes on along the minus strand of OY728142.1, from coordinate 1,810,326,246 downwards.
TTAAGAAAGGAAAATGTTTTTGAAGTAGAAAGGATATTTTCCTCAAGAATGGAGTTCAAGTGTTTTATCAAAATTATTTTCCATCTAAGATAATATAGGGTTCTGTTTCTATACCTATTATTACATTGATTTTATTATGTTGTGATGGAATTATTTTTATGAATTCCTTTATCTTATATGAATTGTGTTATTATTTCATGTTGTTTAAGAATCCCATTTTTATTACATGGGTTATGCAATGATGTATGATTTATGATTTTGTGGCACACATATGAATGGTATAATTATGAGATTGGTGGGACATATATCTCCCTCCAATGCATTGGGTAAAGATTTTATATCCCATGAGATAGAAATGGCTGGAATGGTAGGTTATACCGATTCAGTGAAACAGGACTGAAACGAGGAGTGAACTCGGTTCAGAAATGGACTTTGTCCACTAAGATAGTCTTGGTAATGAGTCTTGACTAATAAGAAATGATTCTATATGATTATGTGTGTATGCCACAAAGTTTCATGTTTTATGTTGTGATTATTGGAATCACATTTCACTACTATGATCTAGCCCATGTTAAGAAATTATGATCTCTTTTTCAGGTTAAGATTTCCAAAATTTATGTGCTTATGTATATTATGTGATTTATATTTCTTTTGTTTACCCTTACTGAGCATTTGAGATCACCCTTTTGTATGTTTTCTTTCCCCAGGTCAGGAAGAAGGTTATTAAGTAAGATATGCCAAAAAGTACTATATATATGATGAAATAAATGGGAGACAGTGTAGACGTTTTATGAACCAGTTGTTTATGGTTCCCAGTTTCTAAAGACACTATACTTATACGGTCCTTTCGTGGTTTTGTTATATGTTGTAATAAGTATGCTTCAATTTTAAAGTATTAACAATGTATGTAAAGTATGGGTCGTTATATCCGTATATTCAAACATGCATGATAGGTTATTAAAATTACATACTCATGTAAAGTTTCTCATCAATTTACCAATTCGCCATAAGGGAATTGTTTCCCATGTTCCATTAAACCTTTGGCACCGAGCACAAGGTCATATTTCAACCACGAACTATATAATAAATATGAACTTTTATATCTCGTGTTCCATTTAACCTTTGTCATTGAACAGAAGGTCATATTTCAAAAAAACCCAAGAAAAGCAATATGAACTCACACAACAATATAACCAAGGGTAATTCTAAACCACATTTTCAATAACAACACCCTTTTTATTGATAACCATTTCTATCAAAACCATTCGCATACTAAAACTTTATAACAAAACACCCATTTTATTGAAAACTGATTTCATCAAAGTAATTTCGATGACAAAAAACATTAAAAACAACCCTTTTTATTGAAACCTTATTTTCTTCAATCCATTTACCAATTTTTGAAAATACATAATATAAGATCATATTTTTTAATTCAAGAAACCAATAACTTTCCACAATAATTAACCAAGATTTCACAATTTAACTAAAACCATAAATCATCACTAAAGAAGATTGATTCGATGTCTTTCACAATCAATCCCATTAAAATAATCCAATTTAAAACTAAGATAATAAATTATAGGAATATGAGTCAAGAGAGAAGCCTCCTACCTCAATGGTTTTGATTAGATGAACAATGAATGAAGAATTCTCCCGAAAGTCAGTTTGATTCTTCAAGAACCCACCTTAGATCTCATCTCATAGTAAGAACAAGAACAAATATCATCATATTTCGAATCCAGACACTTATATCTACACATAATGAGAATAGATAAAATAAACCAAGATAAGAGGAGATGTAGATATATGTAGACCTAAGAAACCGATCATGGACGATGAAGAATGATCACGTAGCTCAAGAATATGACTTTGATTCGCCAAGGAAAGCCTTAAGATCACCTCCAAAATGCTTTGGAGAGGTTCTACTACCTTCAGGAAATAGAAATACTGAGGTATGGCTACTTAAGAGAAAAAATGAGCCATTTAGAGGCAAAAATGTATGACATCAACCTTTTTAGTATCTCACTAAAATGTATGCACATTTAGTTCGCATAGTTAAACAAACCATGTGCAAACAATGCATTAGCCACTGCCTCAGAAAACCCTTGTATGGCCTCCTCACATGGTCTCCCAAACCATGACCCTACTGTGCAGAATCCACTGCCTGAAAATGTACAACTATGAAATGTTTTTCCATACGGTTAGAGAAACCATGTACCGCCCGTGAGACTTCTCATTTGCCTCAAAACATGATTCATAGTTCCCTGGACTCTCTCATTCAACACCCTTAACTTTATTACCACAAAAAAAAATCAAGTTAGGGTTACATAAAATAAACTAGGGGTAGTAAATTCTCCCCACAATTGGTCTTTCCGTCTTCTAAAAGTACAAAATCCTCCCCCAATTGAAAGAGTTCTGACCGCTGCTCATTCATTTCCTTCTAATGTTGCCATGTATCTTCATGAATCTGACCATGCTACCATAAATCCCACACTAGAACGATGATTTTTTTTACAACACATTCTCTATATTAACCACAATATGTACGAGAACATGTATCAATAAAGCATTCAACTAAAGGTGAATTATATCCCATCTGATCACATGGTTAGGATCAGGCGGATACTTTTTCAACTAGGATACATGGAACATTTTATGCACTGAACTAAACCATGGTGGTAATTCCAACTGAAATTCCACCTCCCTGACCTATTCCAGTATCACTAAAGGGATAATGTATCTTGGAGATAAAATTACCTGCTTCCTAAAATGATTATGTCCAAGCCTCGGAGACGTCCTCAAGAAGACATCATCATCCACCGCAAATGACAATGGTATTCTATGGTGATCAGCATAATATTTATGATAACTTTGTTCCATCTCCATCTTCTTTAAGATAAAATGGATCTTCTAAATTTCTTCATGGAAAAGGCTTGGCCCAACTAGAGAATTCACTTGTTTCCACTTAGGATTGTATAGAAAAACAAGGACGCCCACAGAATGCTTCAAACGAATCCATGTGTATCGAGGCCTGAGAACTATTATTGTATTTTATCTTCACTAAGGGTATATTCTCTATCCATGAGACACCAAATTCCATTACAAAATCCTACAACATTTCTTCCAATGTTTGTTTTATCTGCACAGATTTCTCATCTGTATGAGGATGATACTTTGTCCTCATAATCAACTTAGTTCCAATAGCTTGCTGTAAGGATTTTAAAAAATGAGACGTGAACCTCGAATATCTGTCAGAGAATATTGAATCTATTAAACCATGCATGTTAACCACTTCACGAATATAGATTTTCGATAGATCCTCCACTGTATGATTTTCACTAATAGGGAAGAAATTGGCCAACTTGGTAAGCCAATACACTAACACAAATATGGCATCCTGTTTCCAAACCATTCATGGAAGACCTGAAACAAAATCCATTTCTATATGCTCTCATTTCCACACAAGGATAGGTAAATACTACAACATTCCTACTGGTCTCTAATGATCAGCCTTAACTTGCTGACATGTTAAGCATCACAAGAGAAACTCGACCACCTTTGTTTTCATGCTACTCCACCAAAACCATGCCTTCAACAACATATACATAGTGTATATACATGGATGTATAGCCCATCTTGAATGGTGTTATACATGAATGAGTTGTTCCTAATAATACATAGGTACAACTATCTGATATCTAATGTAAAAAAACTGAACTCTCATTTAGTTTTCATCCCCCAATGGTCTCCCCACCATTGAGTTTAGAACACATAACCAAACATTATTCATCATATGTTTTTGACTCTTTGACCATATTAACCAAATCAGGAACATGAATAACTAAAAAGAAAACCACAGCATCACCTCGGTCTTCACATTCCATGTGCACGATGGCTATGATCGACATCAACTGCCATTCATCTGATTTTCCTTTTTCCAACTGAGCATATGATTTTCATCTCAATGCATTTTCCACTAAATTCCATTTTCCTGGTGTATATATCAAGTCAAAATAAAACATCTGAAGATACATCATCCATCTACATTGTCTTAGATTCAAATCTCACTGTGAGAAAATGTGTTTCAATCTTTTTTTCCATAAACACAGTGAATTTCTCACCAAAGAGATAGTGTCTCCATGTTTTCAAGGAATGAATGACTACAGATAACTCCAAATCATGTGTTGGGTAATTATTCTCACGCCCCCTAAACTACCTTGAACCATAAGAAACCACATGGTATCCATACTTGAGAACACAACACAAACTAGATCCTCATGCATCACAGTACACCACATACACCTATCCGAATCTTGGAAAAATCAAGATACATGCTAATGTAAGATGAAATTTCAACTCTTTTAAAGTCTTATGGAATTACTCAGTCCATTTGAAAGGAAAATTAATTTTTTAAGAGTTTTCATTGGAGAAGATAATTCTGATAAATCATGCACAAAGCGTTAGTAGTAACCAGCTAGACCAAGAAAACATTGTATCTCAAAGGCATTCTTTGGTGTTTTCCTTGATATAAAAGCTTTTGTACTTTTCAGGATCAATAGAAACCCCTTTTTTAGAAAGGACATGGCCAATAAAACATTTTTATTGTATCCAAAAATAGCACTTTGATAAAATTTCAATTAAATGGGGATCTATCATGATTTGTAACACTATTTCAAAAATCTCTTCATGGTCATCCCTTATCTTTTAATACACAAATATGTTTTCAATAAACATCACAACAAAAGAATCCATATATCACTAAAATATCCTATTCATTAAATCCATTAATACCTCAAGTGAATTTGTTAGACCAAAAGTCATGAATATATATTCATAATGGCCATATCTTCTTCTAAATGCTCTCTTTGGAATATCCTCCTTCCGAACTCACAATTGGTGATATCATGATCTTAAGTAAATATTGGAGAACCACTGTCCTCCCATTATTTGATCAAAAAAATCAACAATTCATGTTAATGGGTATCTATTCATTATCGTAACGTTGTTAAGATTACGATAATCAACACACAACCGAAGAGTTCTACCTGCTTTATTCACGAACAAGACCAATACTGCCCACCGAGACATACTTTGTTGAAAGAATCCATTTCTTTCTAGTTCTTTGGACTGTACATTCAATTCCCTTAACTATGTTGGTTCCATAATATAAGACAAAAGAGAAATTGGACTAGTCCCTAGAAGGAAATCAATCGTAAAATCCACTTCTCTTATAGGTGGTTACCCTAATAAGTTCACTAAGAATACATATAGAAATTCACCCAAAACTATGGGAAAACAAGTTTACTCAATCTCATCCATTGATGTCAGAGTCAAAACTGCCAACTGATGAGATATCATTCCAACCATTGGTTCCAAAAAGTGGTTTTCACCTTTTTCTACCATCCTCTAACCTTTGAAGAGATGCTCGATGTCGTCCTCAGTCGTAAAATTTATTTTTATCAAATAACTGTCCGTGTGAGCCTTGAGTGTGATCAACCAATTCATACATAGGATTAAATCATATACATCCATCTCCAACATTGAGAATTCCCATTTTAGTTCATCTCCATAAATAGTTATATCACATTCTCTACACGTAAAGGCTTGATATTATCTTTCAACAAGAGAAGTCTGTAGTTTTATTACAAAAGGCATCTTTTCAAACATTAAACATACCATGTAAATAAAATTAGAAGTAATTAAAGAATTCAATATATTAGAATCGAAGAGAACTTTCACAATGGTAGAATTCAAAAGAATCGTACCTCTCACTGTAGATGGTAGAAACCTGAACATTAATAATCATATGCTCAACTCCATAAAATTTCTCTGTCACTACACTATTCTCATTATTACCTTGCTAATATTGCACTGGTTGAGGAGTCATTGTATATATAGAATCACCATGCCTAGCTCTTATATGTTTATGAGACTGATTTTTCTTTCCTCATCCCATCTAAGCATACGCCGCTTGTAATGCCTAAAAAGTTTCTCGAGAACCTCACCATGGAGCACTATGACAATAATAACCAAAGGTTCCTCATTTTCTTATAGTCATGGCATGCTTTAGTTTGTTCTGTATACTCTCACTTTATATGGTCAAGTGAACCACATTGAAGGAAACATTCTTTGCTCTGGGGTCGTGGATGGAGGTTCACTGATCCCGCAGAGTGATTCTGATTTCTACTTCCACCTTGGAAATTGGTGTCTCTTTTCTGCATGTTGCCAATGGTTGAGTTCCCACCATTACCAATACGTATCATCATTCCTACAATTATCTATCTTGATATATCACATTCCACCATCGTCACTCTATTCACCATCTCTATCTAATAGGTAATACAAAGTAATTAAATCTTCTATAAAATCTATTACCTTAGCTCTGATACGAAGATGCATGCCTTCAAATATGTACATGTCATAACCTCTGGTAAAAAATAGACTAAATTCATGAATTTAGCTGTGTAAATTGTAACAGAGAGGATCCCCTATTTTAGGCTTAAGAATTCTGTCATTTTTTGGATCTTGAATGTATAAGGATATAATTTTTTTTTAACAATTCTCCAAAATCCTCCCATGTAAGGCTTTCATCCAATTTAGCCTAAACTGCTAAATCCCACCACTGGCATGAAAGATACTTGAGAATATACATAACTATCTTAACCTAGAGCTATGATGGTGTGCCAATGAAAATGAAAATATGATTAATCCTATGTAGCCACACCTCCACCTTCTTGGGTTCAGCATCACCTCAAAAGTTCGGTGGATTCTACTTCATGATTTGGATGGTGTTTTCCACATTAGTTGGTTCATTCCTCTGGTTCCCCATATCCATAGCCTGAAAAGTTTGGAAAATACTCTACAACAGCTCTTGTTTAACTAATTGTTCATGTGCAATTGGATTTTCCACATATTCTTTGGGTTGGTATCGATGACACATACTGAGTGGAATTTTCTAAACCAATAACAAATTCCATCAATCTCACTCTCTAGTAACTTATGGCTTAACATTTCAAATTATATCACATCATCTATCCCAAAATTGTTTACAAAATGACCTTTTTACTTGTTCAACCATTTTTTAAAACACTCAACATTATTTTTGAAAATCAAACAATTTTCCAAAACAATAAAATATCCAGTTTTTAAAATCATTCATTTGAAAAAAAAATTCTGAATTTTTCAAAAAATTTCTCCTTGAAAAAAATCATAAATCATTACTCTTAAAGAGATATTAAATCATAGTGGGATTTCATTACTCTAAAATTAATATCATGCTCATATCATTGGCTAAACCCGTGACAATGATATTTCCATCATTCTAGAAGTGTATCCAAAACACTTATGTACCAACCACCCTGGTAACATGATGTTTAGCATAAACAGATTAGGTACATCATTTTATGCTATACATTTCATGTTCTAAAAATCCTAATCCTATGTAAGATTCCAACCCAAGAAATAAATGAAAAGGAATTCCAACTCCAAGACCAAGAACAATAATGATTTGTACCACAAGGACCAGAGTGGTACCATGGTTATGACTTACAAATTCTATTTACCTTGAGATCACAATGAGTCATTACTTGGCCTTAAGTGACATCTACAAGGCACTAAGGATAGAAATAAATGTCGAAGGGTTTCAAATTAATGTGGGGGATGATTTACCCATTAATAAATAAACCAGTAAAAAAACCAACCATAACTAATCATTCACTATACGGTGAATGAACAAATGAAAGACAACTCAACAACTTCATGTATGTTAAACCCACATCAAATTATAAAACAATAGGAGAATAAAAATTATCAAAGTTCATAGTGAATAATCTATTGAATACTATCAAGATACCAAAAGACTCCATGCTCCACATTATTCATGCTTCACAATCATCGAACAACCAAAACATCATGAGGTATTGCTAAAAATGTCGGAAATATTACCATGGACTCTGTCTCGGATGATAGCTTCTACAAAAGCACCAATGTTCCAAAGCAGGGGTGAGTATACAACTCTGTAGGATTTCCAAAATGACATCCCTACTCAGGACACTTGGATATAGGAGTTAGCGATATATTCCATAATTAGTTTATATGAATCATTTTCTCAAAATAGTTGATAATAAGATATAAACAAGATTCCCTAAACCATTATAACCAAAAGCATACAAGTGAAATGGAAACCAAATTTTTTCAGCATGTTATTTTTCCAGAAAAATAAGTAAACAAGCTTTAAAACCATTTAACAATTTTTATTTGGCATCCCAAATCAATTCCAAACATCTATATAGTCAACCATGCATGCTACGTTATGACAGTTTTGTACCCATGAGGGGTTTCTCGTCAATTTACCAAATTGTCAAAATGTAATTGTTTTCCATGTGCCATTAACCCTTTGGAACCAAGCACAATGTGATATTTCAACCAAGCCTCGTATAGGAAATATGAACTTTTATTTATCATGTACCATTTAACCTTTGGCACAGAGCCCAAGGACATATTTCAACCATGCCCATGAAATGAAATATGAATATACACACCAATATAACCAAGGATCATTCCTAACCACCTTCTCAATAAAAACAACATGTCTGTTGAAAACTATTTCTATCAAAACGATTCCCATACAAAACCATTTCAAAAGAACACCCCTTTTCTTGAAAACCAATTCCATCAAAGTCATTTCAATACCAAAACACTTTAATAAAGCACCCCTTTTTATTAAAAACCAATTTTCATCAAACCATTTAATAATTTCAAGAAATCCATTATTTCAAATCCAAATTTGACGTTCAAGAAGCCAATCACTTTGCATAATAATTCAACTAGATTTAAAAATTTAACTAAAATAAAAAATCATCATTAAAGAAGATTTATTCCATGCTTTTCACAATAAATCCCATTTAAAAAACAATTTGAAACTAAGACAATCAATTACAGAAAGAGGAGTCAAGAGAGAAGCCTCCTACTTAAAAGGTTTTGACAAAAACCACAATGAACGAAGACTGCTTAAGAAAGTCAGGTTGGTTGTTCAATAACTCTCTTTAGATCTCTTCTCCTAGTAAGACCAAGACTAAATGTCATCATATTTGGTATCTACACACTTAGATCTTCACATAACAGGCGTAGATATAATAAACTATGATAAGAGGAGAAGTATATTTAAGTATATCTAAGAGAACGATCATGAATGATGAAGAATGATCACACAGATCATGAATACAACTTTTATTCACCATTGAAACCCTTCGTATCGCTTCTAAAATGATTGGGAGAGGTTCTCCTATCATCAAGGAAGAGGAGTCTCGAGTTATGGATGCTTAGGAGAATAAACAAGCCATTTAGAGGAAAAACTTGTGAGATCCACCTTTTTTGGATCTCACTTATTTGCTCTCATAGTTAGTTCGCATGGTTAGAAAAACCATACATTAATTGTGCATTAACCACTTCCTTGCCAAACCCTCGCATGACCTCCTCGCATGGTCTCCCGAACTGTGATCCAACCATGTAGGAGCCACTACCTCAAAATGACCAACTACGCTTGGTTTGGTCGTACCATTAAACAAACCGTACGCTACCCATGAGACTTCCCCTTTTCTCAAAACATCTTTCAAAGTACTCTCGACTCTCAAATTCATCTCCCTAATCATTATAACCATGAATAGAATCAAGTAAGGGTTACCTACCAGAAACTGGTGGTACTACATAAACCAAGCTACATTATATAAAATGGAAATACAGAACCTTTAGAGGAATTGATTTGAATGATCAATGAATGAATGTATAGGTATTTATAGGATGTAATGTGATCATTTGAATAGTAATATAACCATTGAGAATAGTAACATGGCCATTAGAAATAGTAACCTAACTGTTGGAAAATTGATTTTTCCTCCAAATAATAAATTTTCATAAAAATGTTATTTATAATTTTAATTTAAGTAAAATAAAATAATATAATTTCCAAAAAATAAATTTCATGATTAAAAAATAAATGAATATAGTATCGCATTTTTAATAAACTGTATTTTTTTTATTTTAGAATTTAAAATTACTTTTTTTTTTGAAATTTATTTTGATTAAATTAATATCATTTTTTAAATCATCATTTCAAAATTTTACAATGGTAATATTTTTCGAAATTTTCGAAAATAAAACATATTTGGGATAAATAGTAAAAATACATTTTTTTACATAGCTGGTGTACCTTAAATTCCTTCATTCACGATGTAGTATTTATGTAATACATCAGAGAACATGAGGTTATGAAATAATATATGTTATTTCATAAATTATTCATTAAAATATGATAAAATTATTTTCAAAACCTAAAATGAAATTTCCAAAACATAACGTCAAAACTGATTCCTTAAAATTACAAATTATCTTTCATTACACATTCATTTTTAATTAACAATTTATTTTTATTTATAAATCAGATTTATAGTATTTAACCAATTATATAATATTAATTTATGATTTATAATGCCAAAAATTCACAATTAAAAGTTATACATTTGATATATAATTTTATTAAACATTTCTTTCTAAAAATACCTATATGGCAATGTATAAGTAACCCCTCACACTCACCATGTAAAACCACTTCTCACACCCATTCCAAAGCCCAATATATACTCAAATCATCTATATAAATAACAATATATTACTTAAGTCCATTGAAGATTAATCCAAATCCAACCACCATGGAGTGATTGTCTCGTACAAGAGGAGCCCCACCAAGGATTATGTATATTCTAATCTACTTGTATCTTTTTTAATTCATTATTCATCTTCTATTTCTTTTTCCACACCTATTTCACAAAAAAATTAAAGAATTAATTATAATGTTTGTTAAAATTATATTATTGATGTTAACCTTCTTTAATTATCATACAACTATATTTATATATTTTTTACTTCTCCTTCCCCATCTCCCAACAATATTCCTTCAAAGGTTGGTTCACCACCAATAGAGAAATTTCCATATAATCACATATAACCATCATCATGGATTGATATTAAAAATTATATATATTATATACACATGTAAATAGATAATTTATAAGCCTTTTAAATTAATTATAGTAATGTATAATCACATTTAACAAAATAAAGAAATCAAATTGAAATGAGAAATTTTTACGAAAAACATTACATTAAAATGCTTCAATTTCATAAAAAAAGAAATACAATCCAATGAATATAACTGATAAATATATGTATAAATTACTATAATTAACTATGTTATCAATTTTTTATGAAATATAATTATATTATTCAAGAAGTGGAAAAATAATGAAATAAATCAGGAATTAATGTGAGGGGATTCATGAATCCAACTTCTTTTCATTGGTTTATTATCTCTTAAATATTATGAATGTTAATATTATTTCCTTAAAATTTCCATTTCCCTTTTATTTTAAGGATATTCATGTTTCTATTGGGTCAAAATGTATTCTATGAACATTTTATTTTTCAACATGACCTCAATTTCATAAAAATAATATTTTACCACTCTTGAAATTCTTCTTGTCTAATCAAATTAATGTTTTTTTGAACAACTATTATTTACCTTATTAATTTTTGGTATGAAAATGTTTATTCATGAGGAACTTATATATCAAATCCTTATGTGTCCCACTCTCTTCCATTAGCCTATTTTATGACTATGATTATTATACGATATATGTGGCACGACTGATTATTTAAATATTATAATGTGAATGGTGGTCCTATAATGATAGATACCTTCAATGAATTGTTAATTTAATGAATATCATGAAATTATGTGAAATATACATGAAAATGATGTTATATTTGTTCATAATGATGATGTTATGATTATGATCACATGTTATGTATGAACATGATTATAGATTTTTTCATCACAATGTTTTTTATTTGACCACTAAGATACAATGTTTCATTTTTATGAATTTACACATCTATTGAATTTAACCATCGTTTCCTTCTGCATTTTGATGGTAATCCTATTCTTATGTTATGATGGTGGTGATAATGATTATGCTTGTCCATGTTATATTGTTTTATGTCCTTTATTCATACTATTATTGGGATTTTTTCTCACCCATTTCATTGATGTATATCGTACTATGATTACCTGAACCAAAGATATTTTAAGGGATACTAAGAAGATATAAAATAAAGAAAATAAATAATGTTTATGTTTTATTATATATGTAAAATTTATGTATATGCCAAATTTATCCAAGACACTAAAACTTTTGATCCTTTATTTTTAATGCAATTTTGTTTTTATTCATTAAAATTATGTAATAGTCATGTAAGAAACTGAGGGTCCCCATATTTCATATATACTACCCAATGATAAAAATATTTTAGTTATTAAAAACAAGAGGGAGAAATGTTTGGATTTTCACTATGTAAAATAATAAAAAAGTCAAAATCACAAACAATTGTCTAAATAATGTCAAAAATTTAATCTTTTTATGATTATGGATGATATATAATCAACCAAAAAGATTTAATAATGTCTTAATATAAATTTATAGTCCTTAACAATTTATCTATAACGTTTAATTTCTCAATTTACCCTTTACCGTGGTAACAAAAATTACTATTTTTTCCATTCATATAAACCAAAAGAAATATGAAAATTATTACTAAAGTTGTACCTAATGATACCAATTATGGAATTCATTTTTAAAAACCAAAACACGGAATTTACAGAATTTAATTAAAATTAAACCAGAAAAACAAAACGAAAAATAGTCTTTTTTGATAAAATGACCTTTTAAATTAAAAGTGTTTTAATAACAAATGAAAGTGTGAAATAAATTTTAGAAAATAATAATTGAATTATTTAAATAAAATAAAATAAAATAAATTATAATAATAATCCAAAATATAGTTTTACTTTTTAAATAATTTAAAATATAATAACAATTTGAATAAAAATCATATTTTTCACTATTAATTATTAAATAAATATTTTATGAAAATTCTCAAAAACAATTTCTAGCATATTATTAACATGTTTAATTAATCTATTAAATTCATTTTTTATTTAAATTTACTATAAATTATCGACATTAATTATATAATTCACGCATAAAAATCAAGAAAAAATCTTTTTTGATAAAAATTTATTTATGATGAATATAATAAATATAATAAATTTATTTATTTTTTAAAAATTATTAAATAAATTTATATTTAGTAGAAAATTTATATTTTTTTATAAATAATGTTTTACTTTTCATACTGACAAATTTAGTGGCTAGATTATAATGCTCACGTTTAAATAATAATATTCTATCTTCTATTTAACCATGGTGTTACATATCTTGTATGCTATAGAATTTATTTTTAAAATATAAAAAATTACATTATACCCATTTTATTAAATTGGGTAATTATAATTTAATCATTTTCTCAATAACTAGGGTTAAACTTTTGAAAATAACTTTGTTGAAATCCCTCATTGTAAAATGTATTAATAATTATTTCTCTTGAAAGGAGGGAATATAAAGTACAATGGTCACCTAAGATAACACATACTAGGTTTTTCAAATATTATAAAATTAGTGGGACCTGAAAACAAGTAAATGTAAGGAAAAAATAAATCTAAATTACTGATAGAGAGTGATATAGAAAATATTCAGGAGAAACTTAACCATTATTATGATGAAAATCTATAAAAGATTAAAAGGACAGTGAAATCTCGATAAGAAAAGTAAAAAAGATAGTTTTTTTTATTTTAAGATCATTTTCATAGAGGTTAGGAATTATTTTACAACATAGTTAAGAACATGAGTAAATATGTAGACCCAATAAGTAGACTTTTATCCATTAATCAATTCCCACAACAATTTTCATCTTTTCTTCCAAACGATGTGTATTTAAGATGATTTTTTATTCATAGAGGAAATAAATTCCAATTTTAATTTATTTAATAATTCACAAAAGAATAAAAATCTATTCAATCTATATTTAGTGAATAAAAAACCCAAAATGGTTAGAGTATGAAAAGATGATTAACAAAAAGAATTATCCTTAAAATATAGAATACGACTTTAATATCTAAAATTAAACTATAATACCAAATGTTTTTCGTTGATTATTCCATAAATAACAGTCCTTGAAGTTAATCAATAAATTTAACAACTATGATTGAATCCCAAAAATTTGAAGGATTTGATCACATATTCTTCCAAGATAATTTTAATATTTTTTTTTTAAATAACATCAATCACTCTTAATGTCTCATGCTAAAAGGTAATTTATCTAATAATACAACCTCTAAGATATTCTAATATTTTTTCTAAATCAAATGAATCACCATAAATCCTAAATAGAATCATATATTCTTCTAATTATATAATCGCATAGTACTATATTAACCATAATCTTTTAATACTACCCAAAATTATAGTGATATTATTTCCAAAAAACTGTAACCCCTTAATAAAAAAAGAAATTTTCAATTATTTGGTTTTCTATATGATAAAAAATATATTATAAAATACAATGTAATCATTATTTTTAGGTCATTTAAATTTTTGAAAACCATGTAATATTGACTAGGAAATCACATAGTTATGATGTGGGTGACACCCTGTTTCCACCATTCAGTGATGGGTTCAAGCAGCAAAACCTTTCAAGAAATGATAATCCATCACCCAACCTTTGAGTTAAAATTTTTCTAAATCAATAATCCTTATAAATTCTTTGAAATGTAGTAAACATAGTTAAAAAAATATCATTAATTTATTCAATATTAATGAAAAGTTTTAACTTCAAAGGTTATCTCAAACCTATAATTTTCCATCCCCAAAATGTAATAAATTGTACTTACTAAAAAATCAAAGATCATATAAACCATGAAGATAATAAATAAATTTTAAACTTATGATAAAAATATTAAATGAAGTCTGACCAAAATAGTTAATATAGTTAAACATAAATGTTGCATATAATTATACCAAGATATTATTATCCTCATTGAAATACCTTTACCTAAAACCTAAAAAGAGGTGTCTAAGACTATAAAATTATTGTTAACCTAAAAATTATATTTCCAGTACGGTATCTACAACTATTAAGATAAATTCTCATGAAAACATAATGATCTCCAATGTTTTCCATACCATGCTATGATATGTACTGTAAAAATCCTAAAACCGCACTTCAGAATTTGTGAAAAATATATAAAAGTTATATATAGGACGTTTATTTTGATAAATGTGACCCACTTTTTTAAATTAAAAACATAGAATATTAATTGCAAATATTGGATAACTTACATAACTAAGGACTTTTTATGTTTATAGTTTTATAGAAATAGGGAAAAAATATAACAACTATGTTTCATGAACAACTAGTTCATAATGATCAAACTCATCTCCCACTAAAATACTCACATCTAGTGTCCATATTAGATATTACATATTGGAAACCACTACATTTCATGGAGAAAAGAGACATAAGAAAAGGGTGTGCTTAAATTCACTGTAAGGGTAAACATTTGAGATATCAATTGATGATCATATAAAGGAATGAGATAAGAATATGGGAAAAAAATATTGACTATTACTTATAGTTTTCATACCCAATCTAATAATGATCATAAACATAATTTATGTCATAAAAAATTAAAATTAAAAAATACATGAATCCTAAGAACTAGAAATTGTCGTAACTATGTCTTGAAAAATAAGTTCATGTTAAAAATGTGTGACACATCATTATAAATTCCATTTCCTTTCAAGTTTAACTACTAAGATAGTCAAACTAGGCATCAAAATCTACTTCTCAAAACAGATTAAGCACATTGACTTGTTTCACCAAAGGGATCAAGCACATTGACTTGTTTCCAATAACTATCTAATGAGATATAATAGTTTCCCCAATGAATTGGGGGGAGATATAGGTCCCACTGATCATATAATAAAACTCAAATATATGTTCTCCACCATATCATGAATCATTCATTATATTAGAACCCATAAAAACAAATGGGTTTCAAAAACACATCATCATATCATAACTATATAAGAGAAACAAGATTCACAAATATCATGCCATCATTATCATAAAACATATATAGAATGAGTATGGATGGTATCCATTGATCATTTCCCCTGTAAAACACAAGTAATATTAAAAAAATTTATCTTATAAAAAATATGATTCTTAAAGATCACATGAAATAATTATAGATGAAAATAACCATTCCAATTTTAAATTTTTTCATTTCTTAAAAATCCATGCAATTATAATGAAAAACTTTTTCTATGAAAAGGAAAATTTTGATCTTTTAAAGGAATATTGAAAAAAAATAAGTAAACATTATGATGGTAAAATTCACTTATGCTGTATAAGTTATAAAATTTTCCATTAAAACTTTTATATAAAAAATAAAAAAGTATTATATTCGTAACAATGTAGTAAAATCAATTTTCAAACATTTTTATTGTAATATAACATTGGTAAAATAGAATTTTAAATTTCAATTGAAAATATTAAAACCATTTTTGAAATTATTTTCAGATAACATGGATGTGGATGTGAAATATTCTTCAACCGAGACTAAAAAACAGTCATAAATAATGATGTTATTGTGAAATAAACCCTTTCCACATTGGTTAATTTATAATTTTAGACCTTATAAAATAAATAACATTGAATGAAACATTAAATAACATTAGGATAAATAGATTCATGGTATAAAATATTATAGGGGTAGTATATACACCACACAAAATAAATAATTGTTGAATATGACATATGTTCAATATAAGTAAAACTGTGACGTGAAACCCTATTGTAGAGTCTAACTCATCACATAATTTATTTATATTACTGAATAACAGAAATAGTTTAATTATTTACTTAATAAGAAAATATTAAAATTTATTTTTACTCTTATATGACTTAAAATCATTTTGTAATAATACATTAATCTTTTAGTCTATCGTTAGATGTTTGAGCGATATTTGGTACATATATCCAAAAGGAATTTAGTTGGTTGACTGAGGTCAAAGTCTTAATTATTCCATCAAATCCAGAATAATATTAAAGAAAAACTTATCAATTCTATACATCAATTATACTTTTAATTTAAAATATTATGATTTTTTAAATTGAACTACCCTACATTCATGGAGATGGTAGGCCATACGTATGCATGTGAAATATTTCAATTTTCCAATGAACATTATAGAGATAGGGTTTGTTTTATTTTTACAGTCCATAATGATCCTAATATTTGATATATAAAATCGTTAATTTTAATATATTTATATATTTCATTAATTTGATTTCGCGATGAAAAACTAATCATATCTCTTTGTGGAGGTACTAGTCCGCATGTACACACAAATAAACGTTATAAATTCTTTAATCCTAGAAAATATAAAAAAATAAATGTTACATTATATTTTATAAATGTTAAATATTTTTTGAATATCATATATTAAAATTAGTTCCATCATTATAAATAGTCTTGAGATATGGTTATGGAAAAAAAATTATATTAGTTTGCGAGGTGATTGTCTGTTCTACATATAAATGATCAATTATTCACAACTTTGATAGATGTTTGAGATGGATATAGGTTATTATTTTAACATAATAACATATAATTACATGTAGTATAATCATGTTGTTATTTTATTGTGATTTAATAAGATTTTAAGGGGTGGTAGAATAATGAAAACCAACACAACTATATAAATATTATACATATTATTTGGAATTTTTTTGATTAACTCTTATCATGAGAACAAGAATTTTTACACTTTGAGGGTCACAATAGTTACTATAAAATAAAAGACCCATAAATGAAACATGATTGATATTAAAAACCATATCATAAAAACATGGAGAAGTTGAAAATTTTTAAGAACTTGATGTCATTTAATAGAATATTATTTTCTATGAAATACCCCTAATGTTAATTTCTTAACTAATAATTACTATAACACTAATAATATAAATAAAGAAATATTAAATTCCAAATAAAAAATATTATTAAGTATCTAAAATGTCTTGGAAATCTACAAAATCAATTTATCACATTATTTATATCAAATTATATTTATTGTAATATTTTTAATATCATTTATTTTATTTTTATTAATTAATTGAGTTATTACCGCATTAGCATTGTGTTAGTATTTGAGGTAATTATTTATTCCGTAAAAATTAACAATAAATTTTCTTAATGAATATAAATTATTTAATCTTCAAAATAATATTTATATTCAAGCATGTACTCAAGATAAACCCATTTTAAAAATACTTTAGTTCTAAAAAACTAGAGGGAGACATGTTCGAATTTTCATTAAATAAAATATCATAAAAGTAAAACTCTTATCAATATAGGTAAAAAAGGTCATAAATTTGACTTTTGATTCATTATGGATGAGATAAAATCAAAAAATAAAATTTATACAAGTATTAAATGAACTCAATATTCCTTAATATATTACTTTTAACCTTTAATTATTCGAGCTACCATTTATTGTGACAATAAAAATTATTATGCTTAATATTCATATTGAAAAAATAAAAGGAAAATATTTGATAAATTTGTACCCAAATATTCTAAACATGGAGTCTATTTTTCAAATTTCTAAAAATAGAATTTTTAGAATTTAATTTAAAAAAATTCTCAAAAATTCAATATAAAATAGATATTCAAAAAAAATCCCTTTTTAAATAAAAATTGTTTTCATACTAAATTCATGTATAAAATCCATTTAAAAAAACTGATATTTTTTAAATCAAAAGAAAATAATAAAAATTTAAGAATAATACCAAATATAATTTGAGTTTGTGAATAATTTAAAATAAAAATACAGTTTTGAAGAAAAATTATTATATTTCACTATTCATATAAAAATCAATATTTTATTAAAATTATAAAAAAGAAATTTAAATATTGTTTTTAAATGATGATTTCAAAAATTGAAATCATTTTTGGAAATAAATTTCCTATAACATCGTGAAATTAATTAAAACATTAAATCATAATAAGCATGAAAAACTTAGTTGTGAAGTAAAAATATTTTTCAAAATTTAATGAAACTAATAGAAATTAAGATATTAAATCCTATTAATTGTTCAATAAATTTAATTTTGTTGGAAATTTATTTTTATTTCACTAATATGTCACTATTATTCAAACACAACAATTTAATAGCCTAGATATAATAGTCGTATTTAAATAATAATATCTAAATGTTTATTTAATATTAGTTTTGAGAATATTGTATAATATATATTTATTATTAAAATATCAATATATAAAAATTTATGTATTTGGGATACCCTATACAAACTCAACCTCCACTTGGTTGAGAAAAATATTACTGAACATGCTATTGAACTTTAGATGAAAGTCCATATGTCTCTCCCAACCTCATAGGAAACTGTCACAATTGCTGGTAGGGAGCATTGATACCCAAACCATACTATAACTATGGTGATGGTAGAAGCTTAATTTATAGTGACCCAGACCTATAAAATTGAATCTATAAATAGTAGAGCACCTGATATACTCACAGAAACTACAAACCCTCTAGAATTTCTATGCGGACTACTGAGGTCGTCTCCCAACAAATTAGAATTTAGATTATCCTAAAAACATGGTACATATATTTAATTCATTCCTCCTTTAATAACCCTACATTACCTTAAATATTGGTGCTCTTATCCACTCATTTACCCTCCCCATCACATGTACTTTCTTCAACACCTCATAATTTATGGGCACAATAAATGGGGTGTCTTTCGAATATAGGAAATGGTGAAATGCCTCTTCTATAAGTAATTATTAGGAATCCTAATCTATAAATTAATCTAGTGAAAATAATAAAAGTTCCTTAAAAATATTTTCCATCACTTGAATGCTTATAATCCCTTGCTTAAGGGAGGTAAAAACTAACTTATTTGTTACTTTCACCATCATCGAAAAAAAATCATCACTAAAGTCAGGGTTGAAGTAATCTCATGATATATGAGTAGCTGTATTATACTTGAGATAAAAATGCACCATTTACATAATCCTCCCCTAAACTAGAAATCTACATGTGGAAACAAATACTCTTCTCAGTTTTAAATAAATCCAAAAGCAATCCCCATCCCCTTGAGCCAATTCTCTGCCTCTAGACCAGAGGTGTTTGCATCATACATTTCTAGTCACCAATTCATAATGGAATGAAATTTATACTACCACTATTCATTTTCCTAATCAAGACCAACGATCCAATATTCTATGCGGTTCACCTACCAACATTTGTAATCTTCACCTGTTCCTAACTCTAAACTCCTCCCTATCTCTTAAATAAAAAGTTTATACCACTCTATCAAGATCCCCACCATTGGTTGTCACTACCATGTTAGTTCTGGAATTAAATAATTATTATGGTTTAAAAAGATTCATTTTATGGATTTATATTCATTATATTATTTTAAATAAATTTGTAAATGTGTTAGGTTTAAAAAAATTTATTTAAATAAATTATTTTGAAAAATTTCATGGTTTAAAATTAAAAAATTAATTTAAAATTTTTAGGAAATGAAATTCATAAAATGGAATTTATTTTTTATATCATCATATTATATTTATCCTTTTGTGAATTTTTGATATTTATCTAAAAATATGATTTTTAGGTAAATAGTGAAAATTAGAATTTCTCAAAATACATTCACTCTCATAAGATTATTAAAATTTAAGAATGATTTAACAGACTATAAAACATTTTATTGGAAAAATATAAATTTAACAAGTTAAATAATTTATATTAAACATTATTTTAAATTTTGAAACTTATTCTCAACTTTTCTGACCATAAGTTATATATTAATCAAATTGTATACTTTTTTTTCATTTCATACAATGGTATGGTTGGATGGTTCCATATTGTTTTGTACCAATCCCAACTTCTAAAAACCTTTATTTTCTTATTAAATAACAAAAAAAATAATATAAATCATATTTTTTCATGATTTCAATGTAAAATTATTTTTGTGCTTAAATTGTATATTTTCCTATAAAACATTTCTCATGTTCTTTTAGATCATTTATTACAATTATTTTAAATATATATATAATATTATTATAATAAAATGTATACAATTTTTTGAATCATTATTTATATCTTTTTAAAAAGTATCTTTTTAAATTTTTCTATATAAAAAGGTTGTCAAGGTATAATGATAAGTTATCATGGTTGAAGATAAATTGGGTTTAAAGTAGTTTAACTAAGAGATAAGGATTATAATGTCCCAAAAACATATCAAAGATTTTACTGGTTTAGTATTTTAACCCTATCACATAATATATACAAATATGGGTTGAATATTTTCCATATTACCATAAATGATACATTTTATCATTTTACAATATTGAATAATTACATGAGTGCCACTTCCCACTTATATAAGGGAATTATGTCTCCTCTCATATTAACACATATTGTGGTAATAATATTACCCAATACCTAATAAAATACCTTCCTAACCTTCACCTCATGACATAGAGGCTCTAGTCTTAGAAAAATACTAACCTTCAGGACTTAGGGTATAATCCAACAATGGTTTATTGAAGAAAAATTATAAATCATAAGGAGTGTTTTTATTTTATTCATTATTATATATCTTCAAAATATTTTAT
Source organism: Viscum album (assembly GCA_963277665.1). Classification (NCBI taxonomy): domain Eukaryota; kingdom Viridiplantae; phylum Streptophyta; class Magnoliopsida; order Santalales; family Viscaceae; genus Viscum; species Viscum album. The sequence continues at coordinate 1,810,304,576 of OY728142.1, read as the reverse complement.
GAACATTATCATATATAAATATATGTAACTTAAATATTAAAAAAAATTATAATTATCATGTCAAAACCATTTTTAATATCTTCTTTCATCAAATAGGAAATGAAAACAATAATTGTATGTACAAATAGACTACAACCTCCATCAATTAATGTGTTTCATTTTCCATCACTGGTTTGTGTGACTTGTTAAAATGATATAAAAAATGAATATATATTATATTTATAAAATAAATATGATTATTTATATATGACATGTTACTTAACATGTTACCTTTTTAATGTGATAAATTGATAATGTCCCTCATTAGAATGTGTGGAATACCACCTCTACGTAGAGATGCAATTCCTTTTTCATTATTACCTCACATTGATAGTCATAAAGATGCATATAATTAATAAATATGAATATTATAACTTGTTTACGATTCCATAAAATCAATACATTAGCTAATTTATTCATTTTTTACCTTGTAATAAAATTAATACTTTTTTCATTCGTACGAATAAATTAATGTCTACATGAAATGAAATGGTTTTTTTTCAGGAATACCTTAAATGGTTTATTTTAAATGTGTATCAAATCTATAAATATGATAATTATATATTTTTTAATATGATTTATCTATTTTAACTATATCCTTTTATATGATGGTCGATGTACAAATGTTATTTTGAGGTTATATACCGAACGACTCAAAAATATCCAAATTGAAATCAACCATTTCATTACTAAACTAAATATTATAAGAAAATAAATAAATAGAATAATGTCTATTGAATGAAAAAAATTGTTTTTATGTATTTAAAAAATAAAATAAAATATTTTTATTTTGGATTTAGAGAATATAAGAATCTGGATAAGAATTATGGTAAGGTATATTAGTGGCGAAATTGTTTTAAAAGTTTTAAACTCTTTCATATACATATAAATGATGTTTTAAATGTTTCAATTTTTTTTCTTTTTCTTGATCAAATGGTTCATTAGTGTAATTTGTGTCTAAATTTTAATTTCTTTACAAACATTTGAAAATTGATATTCTCAATGTTTTCTGTTTAGAATATTTTCTAAATTTTTTACAAATTTATAAAAGGAATGTTTTTAAAACATATATATGTTTACCTATTTTTCCAACTATAATATTAGTTATTTTTTTAAATATTTCCAAGATTAATTTTTTATTTTAAAATCAATAATTTTTCTTACAATTTGAGAAATTTTTAATTTGAATATTTTATTCCAATGAAACATCTATTTTTTTCTACAATATAAGATAACATAAACTATATTTCTTACCATGTAAAATAATTTTTCAAGGGTTTTATAATAAATATTTAAAATATTTAAAATGTTTTGTTCATGAAATGATACTTTATATTTATAATTTATTTCTAATGAGCTCGATATATCTCATGATGGTGGGTAAGCCCAAATACTCACCACTGCATTATGCAACGAATTGACTTCAATAGTGGGAAATGTTGGAGATAGCTCGAATTGTGACTACTATAAAATTAACCAATATTTAGTTATTGTGACTTGGTTTAACCATAAGTGAACATGGGTTATGAATATGATTATCTAATATAGCTATATTTTTCACCCAAGAAAAGTGTTTTTATGGAAATATTTTTATTCAATGTGGTAGGAAAATAATAATGGTGGAAGGTTTTTCTTTCAATTAAATTATTTAATGAGTTCCCATGTTCCTCAGGATACCTTCATGGGGTTATCGAGGGTTTCTAAGGGGTGTTAAATTTTCATTTTAGTAATGAATAGTTTTTTACGTATGTAATTTATTTAATTATATGTTAAATGTTTTATTATGAAAAATGTTGATGTCTTCATGTAATTTGATTTCTTTTCTCTATAATAATATGATTACTTTATTTTTATATCCATTAATAAGAATTGTTTTTCTCATCCTGTTTTTTCAAATTCTATTCATAGGATCTAATGACGATTAGAAATTTAAGAAAGGTAAATATTTCCACTATGGTGTCTCATAAAAAACAACTCAATGTTGTCTTGAATGAAATATGGGTGTAGAATTAATTACCTATATTTGGGAAGTAATGTACAGAATGTTGTAGTACCCACTTTATTATCTAATTTTTTTTGATGAATTCTACAAAACTCTAAATAAAAATATAATGGGAATGTAAAAATGTTAAATTTTTTTATTTAACCCATTTTATGGATTTTTATGTTATATGGTGTAATAATGGTACCCCTATTAGACAAACAGTGAATAAAAGGATTGAACCCCCATACCCCGAGTCCCACCTCTAGTAGGATTTGGGTTGTCAATGAGAACTATGGTTGTGTCACACAATTATGAGGGAAATTGGAGAAAAATAACACACCAAATAATAAAAATGAATGGAATAAACACAGAAATACCATACAAGAAAACCCAAAATTCATGGATATAAAATTGAAAATATTGTATCCAAAATAAACCATATGAAATGAATCTTGTTGAAGTAACTGAAAAGAATATATGATCCAAGCTAGTACAATAAACTTGATTACCAAATTCCTCCCAGAAACATGAAAAATAGTTTACATATACATATTGTGAGAATAACATGTATAATCAGTATAATCAAACCCATGGTCAATAATGTAAAATAGAAAAGAGCATACTTATTAAATAGTAAAAAATTCTATAAATAATCATCACAAACATATGCTAACTATTTTTCCCTCAACTTTACAATGGTTCTGTTAGTTTAGTGTGTAGTAGAAGTGTGCTATGGTGGGAGATAAATTAAAATCTATTTTAATATACCAAATATTGAATCCAAGATAGAAGATCTTGCATGTAAAATTTATATTTAATTTATTTAATATAATAAGAAAATATTATCATGTCTCAGGAACCTTTCTGTGTTGATGATATTGATTATCTAAAAATACTTTTTTGGATTACCATCATTACATTGTGAGGATCCAAGGATGGTATCCCTTTATCAGGGATCCACATATTTCCCTTTGATATCTAAGAGATGCCAATCGATCTTCGTCTGCTAGAACAGAGAATCTATATTCCTTTTCTCATTATGTTGATTACCAATCCCTCAATCTTGAAGTAATATATTTTATGTTCCTTATTCTTTAGAATGAGAAAGAAGGAGGATTAGACATATAATAAAATGTGTGCTAAAGTATGTATTTTAAATTACACATCATATATAATAGACATAAACATATTTTTTATAGAGATAATGTTATGGTTAAAATCATTTTTTAATGGTATACAAACCATTAAATAATATTATAAACATTAATGATCATAATGAAACATAATAATAATAATTATTATTATTTTGGTATGCTCCAACTTTCACAATAAAAAAAATTATTTAACTATCTTGTTAATTTATATTCTTTACCAGACACGGTGTTGGTCTTTTTGACGTCCCCTAGCATTTATTGAATATGCAATAAATTATTAAATATTTTATTCATAAATAAAAAAAATTTATCCATAAAACGTGAATAAAATTATCCATTAGTGTTGAGAATTATATTTATTCAATTAATTAAATTCAAATATAATTTAATCATGATCATTGAACATACATAGAATGTGACCACATAGGTTTCTTTCTCATTTGAATAAAGTGGGATTTCCTAAATCCCAATATTATTATCTAGCAATGGTTCATGGATCTGATGATAATGGACATAATGTCACAGTAACGACAACCATAAATGAATGATCACTGTCTAATATAATCCATTTTTCATAATATATCATTAAACAGGTTTAACATCCATGCTTCAAACCTATATTTTTGATATGTCTTTAGTTGAATTTTTGAAATAAACATTTCAATGCACCATGGTAATGGAATTTACAGTGAAATTTATATTCTTATAAAAGGTATTAGATATGAGCTTCTATAAATATGGAACGTAAAAATCCGTCATCAACTTATCCATTAATTATATATTAATTTTCATACACCCAACATACCATACTTTCATCCAATATATTTCAGGGTTATTTTTGTCAATAAATTTATGTCCAAATTCATCACATGCATCATTGATAATCATAGATTTAATGAATCAATACACACACTCATAGAAAATAATATCGGATAAATCCAAAACATGCAGAATTACTCTTGGAGGGTTTATTATCATAATCTCCCCTCTTAGAGATTTCTATGTATGAGCTTCATGATAAGAATCCTCACCTAATTAAAAGTACTCACACCTGAGCATCTATGTACTATGTTCCCCAGGATAGTATTTTATCCAACCCTAAAACAATATTTTAGAATAACATCAGAGAAAATCAAGGTTCTCATCATAGTGGGTAACTACTGTAAAGTTATTAATGAAACATATAATATAGAAAATTATTATATTAGACACATGTAAAAAATGAGAAATATGTAAAAATAATTTTTACTAGTATTCAATACAAAGAATATACAAGTAATCAATGTAAAAAAATTGGTTCTAGGTTTCCAAAACAAATTAACTCTCTATTGGACTAGAGCAAACTTCATACGACGTTTAGTCCATTAGAAATCAAAAGATAATAATGGTTCTGCTGAGTTAAGGATTTATGAATGTGTTATTCCATATTATCTTCAATATAAATACAACTAAGTTCAAGATTCACTCTCTAAGAAAAATCACTCATCAGATGATAGTTTTGATTTATGTGATTCATCAGTTGACATGACAATGGCTCTTTTTGAGAGACCCACCAGTACAGTATTATCATAGTATAGTGTGATAGTGTATTTACTGCTAGGTACCATTTTAATCCATTGGATGAATTTTTTAATCTACACTAATTCTTTAGATTCCTTAGAATATGAAATATACTCAAACTCTGCTACAGTATCTACAATGAAAACCTACATTGAGCTCTTATAGCTCACAACATCTCCATTCTAATTGAATATTTATCCCATTTATCACTTTATGTCATCTTGATTAGTTTAGAAAAAACATATACATATCCTAGGATTACTAGTTATTTTTCACCTCACTATTCCAAGAACACATCCTTAATATGAATCATATAATTAAGGATTGTCTTGAATACCATCCAATGGTAGTCACTAGGGATAACTTGATATCTTCCTACTGCACATAATGTACTGAAGACATATGACAAATAAAGAGAATATAATACATAACTAAGACAATCCTTGATGTGTGTGGGATAACTTCTATTGTAGTCCTTTCCTCTTATTTGTTGGGACCCATTTTATTGGATAGATGAATTCCATGTGATGTATGAAACAACCCCCTCTTGTATTGTTCTATTCTTAATAACTTATGCATCTTGTCTATATATGTTATTTGAATAAGGATGAGGAGTTTCTGGGATCTATCATGATGGATCTTGATCCCATGAATAAATGATGACTTTCCAAATTCCTTCATAACAATGAATTTATTCAACCATTTCTTAATATACAATAAGACTTGTATTTCATTTCCTATCAGTATTACACCATCAACATATACTACTAAACAACTAATGCACTCCCACAAAGAAGTTTGTAGATAAAATAACCACATTCATTTTTATGAATCCAAATTCTATAATGGCATCATAAGAAATGAATTTTCAATGATGTATATGCTTTATTTAATCCATAATTTTTTTTAATATTTTAAAATATTTTTGGCATCCTATTGAGACATAAACCCTTCAGGTTATGTTATATAAAAATCTTCTTGATATTTTATATTAAGGAAGGATATTTTGACACCCTTTTTCCAAATCTTATAGTCAAGGTACGACTTAATGGAATGTATAATTATGATGGATTTCATCATTACAACTGTTGAAAATTTTTCACCATAGTCAACTCCATGACACTATTTAAAGCAGTTTTCAACCAGTCACACCTGATAGGTACTAAATTTTCCTTCCAAGTCAAATTTCTTTTTGATTAGTAATTTTCAACCAATGGTATTTACATACAATGGATGATATATACCAAAACATAAACATGGTTTTGGGACAAGAAATCCATTTCAAATTCGTTGCTTTTTTCAACATGGAATAATGAAAGCTAGTAACTGGTTCCTTCTAGGTTAAAGGATCATTATTATCAACTAATAATGAGTCTCCATCCTTGGTGACTAGATATCCACATCTTTCTATTTCTCTAACATATATTTTACTTTTACAGTATTCTTGTGGAATTATAATAATTTCATTTTCCCTGGGTATTAGAGGAATCTATTCTAATACCAACTCCATTATAATTTGATCTTCATCCTCATCTATGTATATATCTCTACCAGTATTTATTTTAGATATGCAGACCCTCTCAAGGAATATTTTATGTATTTCCACTGTAAAATTTTTGTTAGAGTGTTTTTATTGGTAATATCCCCTTGTTTACTATGGGTATTCAATAAAGGTACCCTTTGTGACTTGGGGTATATGTTTTTTAACTAACGAGGCCTTAAAAAATATATCACTATGAAAAAAATTTAAATTATACACCATGGTTTTTATTCCACTAAAAAATATATATGGAATACCTTTTATTGATTTAGTTAGTGCCTATTTTAGTATTCTTTCATCTGTTTGTTTTGTATATCGTCAATTGGAAAAGGGAATCCTCTATTGAATCATAATTTATCTCACCTTATCCAATAAGGTATAGTTATTATTTTTTATTACATAGTTTAACTAAGGTGCGTAAAGATAAGTTATTTTAGATTGGATCCCTAACGACTATAAATTAAATAATTAAGTCTTGAATATGATAATATACACCATGGTAAGAGAGGAATTTCTTAATTTTCTTAACATGAATTTTTCATAACACCATTCTTATAATCCTTTAATTTATTAACAATATCCAACTTATAACTTATTAATTAGGGATATCCATATCTATGAAAATCACCAGTAAAAGTTATGAAGTATTATTACTCTGTCCTTGATTAAAAAGGAAAAGGTCCACACACATTGTTATGAACAAATTGAAAACGTTTTTTAAACTATTCACCATTACCAATAAATGGGGAATTTTTCCTTTTACCTAGTAAATATTAATGACATAAACAAATAATTTTTAGATCAAAATATTCTAAATATCCACTTTTATGAAATTTAGTGAATCCATTTTCATTTACATGACCTAGAAAGTGATGAATGATTTTGGTGTGGTATGAGTCATGTGAAGTAACATTTTTAAGGATTTCCTTTACTTGGTTCATGTAATCTAACACATAAAGCCTTTATTTAAATCTATCTAACCACAAACCTTTTCAACCTTTTAAAATAAGTTTCATTTAATTATAAATTAAAAGATAAATCCATCCATATCATGAATGGATACATAAATAATGTTTTTGGTAAAATATTGATCACAATAACATTATTTCCAAACCAAGATCATTATGGTCATAAATGTGATGTGGTTGTTTGAGATAGATAAAATAACCTGTTTAGTTTCATTGTATTCTCATAGATACCCCTCCCCAAGGTCAATATTTCTAAATCTACATGGTTCTTTTTCTTGAATACACATTAAAGAACCAAAAGTTTTATCTAATACATAATTCATTGAAATTGATATAATGAACTCAATAATAAATTCACATGAATCTTCCTTGTGCTTATCTTTTTGGGTATAGTTTTTCTTTGAGTGGATCTTCTTACCATATTATAATAGAAAATATATTGTTCCCATACAATCCCTTTGATCTTACTCTACTTAGAAGGGAGTAAATAATCATTATAAATCATTTTTTCCCTATCCTTTTGTTCACTATAAGTATTAATGTATTTTCACATTTTATATCCTAATCTACTTCTTGATGAAGACTCATAAGATATAGAAGTGACTTATCAATTTGGTTCAAAATAAAATTTACAAAAAATATTTAGAAGATCTTAGATAGATTCTCCAGAATGAGATCAGTTCCCAATTATTCTATGAGTTTAGTACCTAGAACCTCTAAGAACTCAATGCAGGCTATGAGCTTGAACACATGAGGTCCAGCTGGAGAACCCTCTCCAAATATTATCTAAAAGACAATCTTGGATGTATAAAATAATTCCTATATATTTATGTCACAATAAAGACAATGAATGTGTTAAATAATTCTAGTTGTATTCATGTTTTCATGATACTTAACGAGTTTTTTAGAAATAGATGAAATCATAAAACATTGAAATTTAGCTGCATTGTTCACATTTTTATATGTGAAACTATTTATCACTCGCATATTTAGTTATTGTATGAGGATTTAGGGATTATAGAATGTAATATTTCTATTCATTGAATATCCTAACCTGATGGATAATAATCCACTCATGGAATTTTCTTCTATTTATAAGGTTATATTTATTTACAGTTGATCGTCTGGATAGTTTTTATGAATAACAATCAATTTTATTCTACAATTAAAGAATTCATTATTTTTACTTTTATTGAATATATATTTTGTTAGTGTTATTAAATTAATAGTTTATTTATATCTACCTCTATTTTATAATGTCCCAATATACCCCACCATTGAACATAGAATGTCATGTTTCATGGAAATTCTAGTAGAAATAATCCATAATCTAGTCAATCTAATCCGAATAAGGGTTGGTCAAGATACTTGAATTTATTTCTGTTGGAAATTATTTTTGCACTATAGTCTTGCAGCTACACGATCCATCAAGTGGATTCCCCAATCCTTAAATCCAAAACTGTATTCCCTAAACTCCTTTATCCAAATTACAAAATAGTGTAGAAAGGGATATTATTTATGATGTGAAATTTTTAATTCAACATATTAAATTCATAAGAACACCCCGGATAAAAGATAGTGTTCCAACAAGGGTTGGTCAAAGACATAGTTCTATTGAGTTTTATTCATAATCATTTAACAGAAGGCCAAGTATAACATAATATTTACTTAAGGTATTTCATCAATAATATACATAAATTTTATATTATTTCATCCATTAGAATTATTTTATATATTAAGTTATTTTTTATTAATTCAATGATCTTGATGGAACATTTACGCATAATCCATTTATATAAATTCCATCTTTTCACATTAATTAAATTATTTATTTGATCACATTCTTGAATCCGTAAAATAAATAATTGATAAACAAAAAAAATTTAAATGGCCCAATCGCGAGATTATCTATTTGTTTAATTATTGAGTAGACATTAAATAAATATTTTACATAGGGTAAATAAACACTAATACCAATTTTTCCACGAGTTACAACAGTCAACATGTCCACCTATGTATCTATTGGGTTGGAATCATAATGGGTATATCCTGAACCACCACAATGTGCCTTGTGATACTCCATTAATCTCATTTATTTATAACTCACACATAGGTTAGGGGAAATAATGGATTGGTTAGAGGGTAATTATATAAATATCATTGGACACAGAATTTACACATAATTATTGAGGGAATAATTACTTGAAAACCATCAAATTTAATTCAATAATAATTAATTGAAAAATATTACAATGGACTAGATTATATATATACTGACACATACAATAGTATTTCTCATCTCATGAACTGTGATACATACATTGTATATATAAAAGTAAATGGTTGAAATTGATTTCCTATCCATTTTTTATTATTGAGACAACCTTGATTTGATTAATTAATTAATTAATTAATTAATTAATTTCCTTTCATATTAATGACCTACCAAATATTCTTAGAGAGAGACATAATGAAGACATTAATAGAAAATAAATGACAGAAGCAACAGTTTCTGATTTTTTACAATAAATTAATTTATAATTTAAGATTATTTAAAAATCGTATTACGTTGTCAAACACATAATGTTCCAATCTATGAAATAATGTTTTAATACTATATTTTTTAATTTAATGTAATTTTCAATTATAACATCACTTGGGAGGGTAAAAGGCATGTATCCCATTTTTTATGTATAGGTAACATTCCTAGGGATTTATCTTGTTTACTCGTCCATAAAAAAAATCATATACGTTCCAGATTCCTATCATGTTATTTTCCTTCCATGCTTCCACGATACTTGAATGGGACTTTGGAGCGTATCATGGATGGATCCTACAAAATGTACATGACAACTAAATGTGGTGTGTTCTGACTTCAGTATTCCCATTCCAAGATGTGAAAGACTCATAATGTTCTCAAGTTAGAGAATATAAAAGCTGTACATGCCAACTATATATCTGTTATCTATAATTTCATGTGTCAAAATAATTTTTGAGGGACTTCTTTTGAAACTAGGAAATGAGAATTTATGAACTAAACATAGTGTGTAATGTATACATGTCATGTATATCATAAATTATATAGGATTTCAGTTTCACATGGTTTGACTGTGTTTAATAACCAAATAGATTGTGAGATTTAATTCAGTCACCCTTTAAGACTAAATGAAATTTACAACGTATACATGCTATGTAATCCAAAAAATGTGTGCCAAGTAGACCAATAAACACGTAACATACACAAAAATTTTTAACTACAAAACATGGACATCATCCCTCAACATGGGCAGGTGTATCTTACTTGGTTATATAGCGTGTTCTCCAACTATAAATCATATAACCATTTCTTCCTGAAAAATGGCCATTCCTAGTAGCATCTATAGTTGTTGTATATTTTTTCCTATACCATTAGGAAAATGAAAAGCTAAACTAACACTACTAATATGTCTATAATATGTTAATTCAAATAAAAATAATAATTATAAATGAAAAAATCAACCTTGATTTTATATATATTAATAATAAAATAAATAATATTAAACATAAATTTGATCATTCTGATAAGGATTATTAGTTATGGGCATAACAAAAGCATGTGGTGTTGGGTGATATATTAAAATTTATTTTAATATTTTAATTCTTGAAATCAAGATCAAGGAACTTTCACATCAAATTTAAAATTTACTTATTTAAAATTGGAATAGAATTTTACCTTGACTAAGGAACCTTTCTAGGTTGTTGTTGTTGATCAAATAGATAGACCCTTTAGAATTTCCTTGATTGTGTTATGAGGATCCAAAGATTGAATCCATCTGTTTGGATCCACACATGATAATTTTATCTTTAATAAATACCAATTGATCTCTGGGTGCTAGCATAATGAATTGATTTTATTGATTTGTTTCTGTTGATCACTTGTCCTTTGGTCTTTAAGATATCTCTATTTCATTTATCATTCATGATAAGGAAAGAAAATGTGCATTTGTGTGTGAATTTTAAGTTGGAAAAATTATATATTTTCAATTTCACACCCTGCACAGTAGACATAACCATCTAGTTATAGAGAGAGGGTTTATGTGGAAATAAAATTTTAATTACATGATGGCTATTGAATTACATTATAACATTAATGAACCAAATTCCACATATTTATAATAATAATATAGTTATTTTTATTGTACCCAAACATGTGCTATAAAAAATATTATTTAGTCAGCTTTTTAATTATTATTTGACACTTGGGACTATCTTGGATTGTTCGAACTCTTTTAGAATTTATTGAACATCCAAAAAAATATTAAATATTTTATTCATTAAAAAATGTCTATGATTGATAAAAGCCGAATAAAATTATCCCCCATCCTTGAGAATAATATTTATTCAATTAATTAAATCCAAATAGAATTTAATCATGATCATAAAAACACATTTTTTATGACCCTATTGGATTCATTATCATTGTTAGTAGGTAGGATTTCATAAAGTATAATATTATTCTCTAGAAACTTATCAAGGAACCCAATATAAAAAACATAAAGTCACATGGATGAAGACCACAAATAGATTCTAACTATGTAATTTAATTCCTTTTTCACAATATCATATCATGTTGGTTTCACATCTATGTCACAAAACTATATACATGATACATATTTATTTAATGATCTGAAATACAAATTTTATTACGCCATGGCCATAGAGTTTAGCTTGAGAATATTATTCTTATATAATGATCAAGATACCATATTTCATAATGATGGAAGGGATAAATTATTCCTCACATTATCTGTTAATGACATGTAAATGAATACAAACCCAGTGTATACTACTTCCTTCCATCATATTGCATGATGGTTTTGGTTAGCAAATATAAGCGTCTGAGTCATGAAATGCATCAGAGGTAATCATATATTATAAGGACCATTATACATACTAACGGATAAGAGTATAAAATGGCACCAAAACATACATAATTCCTTCTAAAGGGTATGTTCTCATAATCATCAATCTTGGAGATTACCATGTAATAAATTTATGAGTGGAAGCCTCATCCACTTATGAGTACTATTACATGACAATCTATGTACTATGTGTCCCATCGCAGAACGTTTTCCAAAAAAATAACATTACTTAGTAATATCATCATATGAATTGAAGGTTATAATCATTGATGGGAACTTATATAAACTTTTCAATACGATGTATACCCTACAAATATATTACTTTTGATTCAGGATGAATGATGAAAAATATGTAATAATAAATTTAATTCATATTCAACTCATTAAATATACTTGTAATCAAAGTCCAAATATTTGGTCCAAGGACACAAACTCCAACATGATATCATTACAAATATATTATAGAAGAGTGGTGAAATAATATCGTAACATTGTAGATAAAATCACCCCACTACTACTACCATTCTGATTCACCACTCCAACCTAATGTGAAGAAATAATTTTTCCCATCATTTTCATTTCTACTAATGAAAAAACCAATAATATTTATTATATCGAGAGACCAACCACATATAACATATTTCAACCCCAATTAAATATCATGTATCATATAACAAAATATTTAGGGTATCATTAACATGTAGGAAAATATCCTTATCACCACCCCTTACCATGAATAACCCCCATCAAGTTTTTAATCATCCCCCACCAATATGAATAGAAGTTACTACCAAAGGGGGAGTGGGGGAGAGGGGGTATCCAACTATATGTATCCTCTATATCATGGATGTTAGGAAATACACCCAAAGCACTACTATGTGTTAGCAAGGTTACCAAACTCATGTAGGGTACTAGAGATACAATATAGTATATATATATATATATTCTCATTAAAGATTAAACCTATGGCTTCACACAAGAAACAATACTACAACCACTATGAGGACACTATTGATATCTTTCCACAAAGCACAATCTCAAATATATAATAACTAACCACAAGTATCAAAAAAAGGGCCACAATAATGGTCTCATTTACCATTATTTAATTTAACAATTAATCCACCAAGCTAAAACCATTTAATTATTAATTTAATTTCACATCAATTAATTCTTTATCAATAACTACATTATAATATTTTACAATATTATCCCATTACTACAGAACCTATACTAAGAAAACAGCATATAAATCCATAACATCACAACCAATTCCCCCAAGAAATTAAAAACTAAGGCCACTAAGATAGAACCACAAAGGACACCAAGCCACAAAAAATACAGGCCAGCAAGCTTCACAAAACAAATGTCACAAAAATGTACACACGAATTTAAGAATAAAATTAGAATATTAAACTTAATATATTTTATTAAATATATTTATGTATTTAAAAAAATTAATTGTATTATAAAATCCATCCAACAATACAATTAATAATTAAAAAATAAGCATATATCATGAATCATTAGTAATCAATATCATCTAAATGCATTAACCACATAAAAATCAAACATTTACCCATAATTTATTTAGTATAGTTTATTATAATAATTATTAAAATTTATACCATTCACTAAATATTTATTTAATTAATAATAATCTCATATATGAACAAACAAGGGAAGAACTCAAATCACCTACCTTAAAAGAATTCTTTTGATTCCCTGCACAAAGACAACACAAGAGGGGATGAACTTCGTGTCCACAACAAAAAAAATTGATACTCAAATTAATATGAAACATAGAAATATGACATCAAAATAACATCAAAAAAACCATATAAATCTAATAATAATATCTTTTTTTAACCTATCAATAACCAAGGATGTACTCAGTGAGAAAGCGAGGAACACACCTTGAATCACTAATATCAAATATATGGAAGGTAAGGATGACCATCAAGGATCATGGGTGGTTAGATCTCCAATAATCATATATTTATCACTCAGTGTTCAAAATATAGAATGGTAGTATCAGAAAAATCATAGGGAAGATGGAATTTAATGAAATATTATAAATCGAAAAATTCATATTTTAAAGGTAGGGTTCACACTATGGTCATTACATGGTTCACATGAACTAATAAATAAGGGGTTTTATCTAAAAATGATGAAGGAGATTTCATTTCATGAATACATAATATCACATTGTGAAACCATTGAATATATAAAATCAAAAAATCCACTATGAATATTCCCACTTTGAACAATAATTCATACCGTGAACTACTCTTAGATAGAATTTATAGAAACCTTGTATCCTAATTCAAGATGTTTCCCAAAAAACCTTCTCTACAACATGAACTAGTGTTTCATGAAATAAATCACCACCTGATGTTTTATATTCTTGTAAACCACCTTTTATACATTAATCAATCTCATCCCAAGGATAACAACACCAAAAAATCACAACTTAACTAGACGAATGGGTCTGGTCCATTACTTGTGATATCTTGGATTAGGTATTGGGATTCATAATCATATGTTAGAGTGTTAAAAAACTATATTAAGTATACAGTAAATAAATTGACTAGAATATACAATAAATCCATTTAAAAATTATTTTTAATTTCATGGAACATATCATAGTTATATTAATCCATACATTTACCTATAAAATTAGTATATGATAGTGATTTTATATATATATGGGGTGAATAAATATATTAGAACATGGAACACAAATTTTTTTGGGAGAATTTTTTCATATATCTATACATATTCAAAACACATTCTTATTAACTGCATATTCAAATATAAATCCTTCCAAAATTTGATTTATGAAGAAACACAAATATGATTATGTTGATTTGTTGGAAAATCCTTGAATTATCATGATTAAAGACCAAAATTTATTAATGATAATCTAAATAAAAAGATGATTTTTACTAGATATTATTCAATAAAATTTAATAAATTATTAAATTCTTAAAAAAATAAATTTGGATTACATATATAGTCCTGAAAATATTTATGTAGAAATTTTATAAAATAAAAACATATTATATAAAATAAATTTTCTAATTTATTAATGAAGATAATAATCAAATGTAAAAACATTTTATCAATAGTTAGGAGGAATGTTTAAGATAAAAATATTAACAAATATTAATGTTATCTAATACAGAAAAAAATTATATACACATATATTTATGACCCCATTCAATCTCATGATGATCCAAAAATTTGATAAATATTGAGAAAAAATAAATAGTTAAGTTCAATAAATAGAGAGATAATGAAAACTAAAAATAATCACACTTTTATTCATTTCTAATGATTAAATGAGAAAAATATTGTTACAACCATGTGATTATTTTTAATAAAGTCAATCAAAAGGGATATATATAATAAAAAATACTAAAAATATGTTTTTAATTGGTTCACATAGGCATAAATAATTGATAGTGAGAATATTTATGATTATATCATTAGAATATAATCTGCAATATTTTATTGATGTATAAGGTAAACGAATGTATAATTTTTATAAAATTTATGTGAAATTTTCATTTTATAATGTTTCTATCAAAGAAGATTTTTTTAAGAATTTATATAGATTAAATTTTAATCACGTTACTAGATTTTTAGGATTTTTAAAAATTATTTTATGCTCTAGAATATGAAAATGTTTTAGTTTGTTATAATATGATAAATTATTTAAATGATATAACCTTCAAAATTTGAAAAGTTTATATAAGAATCTATGTAAAAGAAATATAGTACATTTATTTTATTTATTTTTATTAATGGAATTTTTATAGGATATGATGAATATACATGTCAAGAGTTTTTGGACCAAATGATAAAATAGTTTACAATGATTGTCCATACATAAAATTATTGGTGTGACTAACGTCCAACTATTGGTGTGATATTATCTATAGAAAATATATGGAAGTGTGTAAACTATAAATATTTTAAAACCTATGATAAAATTTTTATATTTAAAATGATAATGTCAAAATATTATAAAACAATTTTACGATAGGAATATGGTTTTAATATAGTCCATGGTTATCAAATAGTAGAAGAAATCAAGATAATGAGGTGTACTAAAGTTACATAACATTACTAACTAATTCTATCAATAATGCTTGGAGTGAAAATTAATGAACATTTAGCACAAAATAATTTGAGAATTATTTTTAAAAATTTGAAATAAAAATTTATCCAATTTCATTATACACTAGTAAATAAAATTTTGAATAATATTATAAGTCCAAAACTATTGAGAAGATTAGGAGGTTCATGCTCAAGAAACATCCTATAAAAAAATTATTTTAAATTGAAGATTTTTAAACTTTTAAACATTAGAAATAGATTCATATTAATTTGAAAATAAATAATGAATCATTTTATTGTTTCAAATAAAAATAAGTTACTTTAAAATATTCAGATTCTTTTTTCGGATTAAAATAGATGGCTAAATTATATTAAGGTTTGTCTAAAATAAATATATTTTTATTCATTATAGTCTTGATGAAATTGAGAATGAAATTTTAGAAAATAAAAAAAATAGTTTAATAAATTAGTGAAAACGAGTTATGAAGATGCTACTTAACATCTGTAAAGAAAATATCAAGGTACAAATATATTTTTATGATGATAATATTTTTTTATATCACTATGATCCTATACATATGTGTAAATGTTTGTGACTATATCAATTAAAATATATATTCTATGTTAAGAAGTTCTAAAAACATTGGATGGATCCCATGATCAATGATAATGGTAATGTTCAATGAATAAATGGATGGATAAATATAGGAGAATCAAATTGTGAAAAATATCACCAAAAATAGAAAAATATTTTTTATCCCAAATATATATTTAGAAATAAATTCTATAATGATGCAGATATTTAGAGAAATATGTTCGAACATTACTTTTGATAAATTGTCTGAAAAAATTAATCTAATATACATATAAAATATAAAGCATGAAAAAAACCACAATCTTGGTAAAATCACAAACAAATAACAAAAAATAACACATCCCTTGAGAAGAAATGACATATATACAACCATGAGTGAAACAAAATAATGAACTAAAAGTAAAACTACACAAAAGCGAGGAAGAAGAGCATAAGATAAAAAAAATAGTTTTTTATACAAATATAATTAAAACCAAACCCAACATATTTAAAATGGAATCTAGTAAAGAGGTCCCCAAAATAAATGCAGACCCTAAAAAACGAAGAACATCCAAATAGGAAACATGTTTCAAAAAAATTCATCAGTAGGAGAAAATAATCACACTTCAAAAAAGACTACAAGCATTTAAATATTTATTAAGAATAAAAAACATCATTCCCATCTCCCAACATTAATAATTATATTATTACTAATGAATGTAAAATATATAATATTCACAAGATACAAAAATATAAATCCACTCATGAATACAAGATGATGGAAAATAAACAACAACAATTGTGAAGAAAAATCATCAGATAAAATCTAAATGACACCAACACAAAAAACTAAGTGACCATCAGAAAACATGATCAAATACACAAAAATATATTTGAAGATATACCATCACAATTTAGGTATAAATAAAATCATTTTATTCTATAACCCAAAAATTATTGATTTATGATAATCACAAAATTTCAATATAGATGGCTAAAAAATGTAAGAAAATTTAGAAGTATATCCATCCTATTATCTCTATAAATTACCATACCAGAGAAAAACCATGGGAGTGGTGGGAGAATAATAAAGTTTATCTCTATTGATGGAACTAAATTAGAGAAACCTATTAGTAAAAACATTGTACATACACTGAGGATGATATTATCTAATAATTAATATACATATCTCATATACATTGATATTGTCTATAGAATTACAATTTCACTTGATTAGAGATATAGGGGTAATGTAGATGATATGTGTATACAAGGCCTATAATTTTTGTAGTGGATTCTCCATTTATGATCCCTATAATTGGGAATCCATCATTGAATCCTAAAATAGTTATTCTTAGAAGAGTGTCATATTTGAACAACCAGTAATAAAGAGATCCAACCTCATCATTAGACAACATATACTAACACTAGGCATGGAAACACATTCAAGAGATAAATACTATTTTTGAATAAGAAAATATTTATTGAAAAATCATTTAAAAAAATATAGTCATCCCATGTACCGCACCTAATAAAAACGATGTAAAACATCACTTAAAACATATATTACCTGATTAAACAATGAAAAATTCAAAAATCATAATATTTTGGATGAAAAAATTTCCCAGAATAAAGGGAAGTCACATCCAAGAGATAAAAATACTAAAACAATGAAAAATAGGATTTTTAAAAGTGAAATGTTTCTCTATTAACACTATTAATTATTATCAATCAAAGAAAACAGAAATTTAGGAAATCGAAAATTTTTACAATAAATATAAATCACTAGCACAAAAAAATATAAGAAAACACTAAGATACACATTTACGGAAGGATGAAAAAACTATTAAAATTAATAAAGAAGAAAAATTAAGCTATTATAAAATTTAATGCTTTAAAATTATTAATCTATAACATTTTCTAGAGGATAAATCCCTAATGAAAACAAGAATAAAAAAATAAAACAGTAGAGATAAAAATATTTCATTACAAAGATGTAGAATAGAATAAATCAATATTATATAAACATTAGAACCCTAGAAATATGACATTGAGTGATATAAACTATCAACTGAAATATTATCCAACAACTAACTAAACCCTACCACTTGAAATGAAGGATATTCTTAACTCCTATGTTATTAGGGATTCATTATGAGAGAGATTAGATTTTTATTAATATAATTCAATTCATAATAATATTTTAAGATTTTTCAATTAATATAAATATGATTTCTGTCAAATATATATAGAATTAATATTTTATAATGGTGTTATTATTAAAAACATTTTTATTTAGTTATCAAATGAATATCTTCTTGATCATACTGACATAATGTTGTTAATTATGAATATTTTTTATATAGTATAAATTAAAAATTTTATTTTGAATTAACCTTTTAATTTGGTTTCATAAGATCTAATCATCATAAGGATGAAAGTGGATATCAATATCTCTAAAAATGATATAAGAAAACATATTCTATTTTCATTACTTATATCAATGAAACATATTTAATAGAAGACAACAAGTTCATATATAACTCATTTTCTATTAAAATAAATGAAATATCTATTGTATACATGTTTGATGAGATATTTTTTGGGATGATTGTTTAAAGAATGGCCTAATTTAATATTTAATTACAAAAATAAATATCTAAAAAAATGTTAGAAATTTAAGTGAAATAAAATAATATGAATATTTTTTTACAAAATTTAAAAAACGTTTCATTAAGAATAATGTGAACAGAGAATATTTAAGAATAGAAATTAAAATTTTTCTTTTTTTAACAACATCGAGATCAAATATTTTTTTACATTGAGACAATATATGGAACATTTAAATGAATTAAAAACAGATCATAATATAGTATAATGAATGATATTGAACCATTTTCAAATGAAAACCTATATTTTTGAAAGATTAATGGAAGTTGAAAATATATTTGTTTTATATCATAAAGACAAGATAGGTGAAATTTATAAAAAAAATTAAAACATTGAGTGGATCTTTTCTCAGGGAATAGATGTGTTAGATGATAGTTAAAAAGATGAATTCAAAAACATGAAGGTTAAAAGAATTAGAATATATGAAATACACTATTTTTTTAATAATATGTAAATTATGAATTAGAAATTATATTTTTTAATACTATTAGTCCATTTTCCTGTATTATTTGGTTCCCATTACATGGTTTCCATAAATTTATACAAGAAAAAGTTTCAAAATCCAATGAAAAATCATTTCCCTATCAAGTATCATTTCATTAAATATATCATTAAAAATGGTAATTTAAAAAAACATTGTGTTAGTTGTAGAGAAGTTAGTTGATATATTTAGAAATTGAATTTTAAAAATTTTATTGAGAAGTTAAGAATGATTTTTTTATTAAAACTAAACCTATTTTATATTTAATAAATGAAATATTCCCATATTCCTCTAAAAATTAATTTAATATATTTTCAAAGTGGAGAAGGAAATATATAGATTTAATGTGATAAGTAATTTTTGGAGTGGAGTTATTTTTTATTTAAAAAAATTATAAAAATATTCATGGGGATAATTTTATTATTTTTATATTGGTAACATCCGTAATCCATGTTAATTCAATATCATATGTTCCAATTTTATTAAATATTCCATTTATAGATAATGGTATTGGTACGAGGATTACATTCAAGAAAAGAAAGTAGTAATATGAGCATACCAAAAACTGAGGCATCACACAACTATATGAAAAAATAATTTTATATGGAGAAAATAAAAGGTAATAATTGAATTAATTATTAAAACATAGAAAAGTAGTTAATATTCAAAGAATACAATCATTGAATTCTATTAAAACAGAATACATTATGAATTGATTTCCAAACCTATTTCCAACTTAGTATTTTAGAATTATTAAGTATGTATGGGGGTTTCGATCAACGAGAACCATGAAATATAGTAGATAATCATTGTAGTAATAGGGGTTCATGTAACACCCCAATATTTTAAATTATATTTTCCTTTTAAAAATAATACTTTTAAAAACATTCTTCACACACAACATCAAAATAAAATGAACAAATAAAATTATAACATATTTCAAGTAGATATTGAATTTATGGGAAGAAACAAGGGTCATCACATTACAAAATATATGTAGAAATATAAATAATGGAAATTTTAAAACAAATTCACTGAAAAAATTCAATATATATGAAAAAGTGACTAATAAAATCATTTTTATGCTTAATGATGTAGCTTATTAAAAAATGTATTTATACCTATTATGCGCATTTATATAAAAATTAATCATTATAAACTGTAGAAATTTATGTTTATAGAATGGTTTATATATTTTTAATATACCTATCAAATTTTTTAATAATTTAATTTCATTTTAAATGTAAAACAATTTATCAAAGTAAATATTAGTTATCACAATATTTTTTTTTCAATTAGATGTTTTTATAATAATGGAGTAATTATTATAAATTAAATGGATTTATTTTCAATTATTACTCAAAAAAATGTATATGTATATATATATAATTAAAATTATTTATTTAGTAATTTACATGAAAATTGGATAAAAACACATACTTTTTAAAGGACATTTTTTAAGCAAAACTGTTTTTCTACATATTATATATTTTTAATTAAAAGTTAATTTTTATAGATTTAGAAATTTATTCAGGACAAATGGACTCCATATTCGTATTTATAATGTTGAAATTTGGTAAGAGGGGTCATCATATATTTTTATTAAAAAATAATTAACATCGTCACTTTTTAATAATGGTTAATAAGGGTAAAAAGGGTATTTTCAGGAGGCTAAAATATTCATATATTAACCTATAAATTAGAAATTATAGAATATTTTTGAGGTTTTAAAATCACACCCCATGTCTCAAAATAATTTCATCACGTTACCCACCTTACGCTCATGAAATTCCATTCTTACTCTTTACCTAACATTTTTTCCAAGGATTAGTCAAACTTTTTCTTCTATAAAAGGAGATAACCTACATGAAAATTCACCACTCATTTTAACTATTTAGATTAAAAAAAATATGACTCAATATCTCGCTAAATATATCCATTTTTCTTAGAATCTTTTTTTCTAAAAAACAATATGTTATAAATAATTATGTTGTTTCTCAAGGGAGAGCATCCATAGGGTGAGGTAATGTTCTCAACCAAGATCTCTTAATTATTTTCTTTTTATACCCATAAAATATAATATATAAATTATATTATAATATAATAAGTATTTTTAGTATGTTTAAATGTTATAATACTAATTTAATATTAATTTTATACAATCCTCCAAAACAATTTAGAAAATGAATATTTCGTCATGTGTATGTGTAGACTACCGCCTCCATTAGTGATATGATTTATTTTTCATCACCGGATTACATGAATTCTTCAAATATTACCATTAATAGATTAATATTTTATTTATAACATAATTAATATTAATAAATTATAAATATATATATATATATTTCTCCAAATATATAGAAAATGAATGTGTCTCCCGCAAGTACGTACAGACTGCTGTCACTACAAAAGTGACATTTTTAATTTTTCATATAGTAATTAATTCATTATTATAACCTTTTATAATATAATTAACCACATAAAACATTTAAATAATATCATTATGATTCTAAAATTTTTATATTATGCAGAAATTATAACTTCCTTAACCATACTCACCCATAGATAATAATGTTTTTTTGTTTGAGCCGATTTAACCACTTATATGATCACTATTATAAATATATATCATGGATGAATATAGAAACAAAACTATTGGTGATATTAGAAATTATTTATCAAATAATTTTTTTATGTTCCTAAGAAAATTAAATTATTAATTAAATTATTTTTATTATACCACCATACTGTCTATTATAAATAATAGAAACAACCTCATCCCCAACTTCGTCATCACTAATCATAACTAAAATGAAATTGAATGTATTTATAAAATTATTAATAATTATAAAGAACACATTCCAGTACATTTAATGATCTCATAATGGTGAGATTTTAATCTATAAATAATAATTGACTCTTCTATTATAAAACAAGTATTAAATAAACAATATAAGATTATAATATACAATGATGAAAATGAAAAATAGCTAACTAATATATTTTAAATAAATTATTATAAATGAAATTTCTAATAGTTTTTTGGTTTTAATAGGGTTATGAAATAGGATATGTAGGTGTTTTTTTATTTATGTGGATAAAGAATGTTCGACTACTTGGAATTAAATACAAGAGTTTTTCCATATCAATTTCTATTTATTTAGATATGAATCATGCTCACTAGTTTTATCATTTTGTGATGTGTATATTGTAAATGTACGAATTTTTTTCATAATTTTCATTATATTTAATGAATTTACAAATCAAAATCATATTTTATATTTCATGGAACTTCGATTCAAAAGATACAAAATCTGTAAGAGTTTTTGGTTGACCCGATTTATTTCACTTGTTCACAAACCATCATATTTGGAGTTACTCATTTATGCTATCATTATTATAAAATTTCTATTTTATAAATTATAATTTTTATTTTAATTTGGTTAAATTAATGAATTAATAGTTTTAAATTCACTCTATACATTGTTAGTTGAGGGATTCTTATTAAGAAATCTATCTTATATATTGGTTTGGAAAATAGAATAAATATATATACTTATCAAATAAATATGGATAATTTTTTATAAATAAGTAATTTTGGTTATGTGATGTATATTTTATTCAAATTTTATTATGATGAATGAATTAGACATAATTAGTGTTGGGAAGGGCCTATGATATCTAATTTATGGACCATTAGGTTTAATGAGAGAAACCTCTATTGGTATTCTGTTTATGAATCCCTATTTATTTAGATGTGTTGGTTTTGGTATAGATAATAAGTATATGTATTAGAATTGGTTCATAATGGTTTAAAATGACTTGTAATAAGGCCTTATAATTACAAAATTATGAATTATATCACCATTAAAATTTATATTTCTGTCTATGTGAATTTTTATATTTTTATTAAATTCATGGATTTATTTTAAAATCATATAAACAATTATATTTAATTATTTGGTTATTATATACATTATTTGGTATTATTTTTGTCTATTTATTTTATGATATCTTATGATATACGTTTTACCTTACAAATTGTTTTAGATCACCCTTATTATGTTCATATGTTCCTAGCTTATGGACAATAGATTTTCACATGAGATATATAAAAGAATAAAATGTAAGGATAATTTATGGTATATGTTGAAATATTACTATGGATTAATAATTTTTTTATATAATGGGAAAAATTTCCATTAGTTTAGAAATACAAGGGATTTTAAAGTTAACATTTTTTCTGAATTAATTAAATTCTATAAACCTAAAAAGTTTTGGGACTGTATGAAATGGAACATTTTAAATATATCAGGACAATAAATGACAATTATAAGTAGGTAATAATATTTTTGATATGATGTCTCCAAAAAATAAATTTTATCCTCATGCATAATTTTATAAATTTATTTAAAATATCTAATATCAAGCTCCCAAACATAAAACTAATAAATATTTTCAAAAGTTATTAAGAAGTGATGGTTGGAAGTGGTAATTCAATCAATATTGATATAATACCAAGATAAACTTGTTGGTATTCAATATAATAATCATCTGATATTATAATAAATGGTATTCTAATTTAGTTATATACAAATCCATAGTTCTTGGAATAAAAACTTTATATTTTCAAATAGTATATACATTAGTAGTATAAAATAGATATCTAAATTATTCTAATTTAAAAACATAAATGACTAAAGACAATTTGTGAATAATGAAATCAATATGAGATTATTTTAAGTATGATTTCTTTTTTACTGTCACTAGGATTGAAGGGTTTTCTACCTTGTCAAGTTTGACAAGTCACTTAATACATTCAGACAATTTATCTACGATGTTCCCATTGAAACCAGCTAATCACGAGATGCATAATTTATCCATTAATTATTAAATTGTATTGTATTTTCTAGAAATGAATGTAATATTGTATCATGTGATAAATCAATAATATAAATAATATTATAGAAAACAAAACGAATGTTATCCCTAGTAACATATATATTTTGTATGACCATAACTCTATTCAAAGAATAAATTTCTACTCAATTATTATTAGAATGTTTATTTACCAATTTTCATATATAATAAATAAAAAATTACTTAATCTTGGAGTGTATAATTATGTTTAATATATTTTGAATTATAATCCACAAAATAACTATTATTGTTATAAATCACTATGGAAATACCTGAAACCTATAATTAGAAGAAGGAATCCGCATTGCTTTTAAGGCAATCTCATTCATGTCATATCCAAGGAAACTTTTGAAAAAAGATAAAAGGTATAATATAACATATATTTAGTGTAGATAGATTAAAATCATCACGTTTTTTCATGACTTTTAGATGTTTCCAATCCTTAAATACAAATATATGGTAAGAACTATTAGTAATCACCAAATATTCGTTATATAAGCCCCCTTCATAGATTAATTGGTTATGGTTAATACAATTTATCTAATTTGTAAAAATATATAAGATAATGAAAAATATTTTCCATTTATTATATTTAAATTTATTCCACCCTTAGGTATAGAATACATTGGGATTCGTAGAGGTATGATTATTCAGGTTTTACAAACTTTGGTTTATAATATTTATCCATAATTTAATGATATTTCAAAATAATGAAATATATTGAATTTAATTTTATTATAATAATATAAAAAATATACATAATGAAAGTATTAGAATATAAAATTTATAGAGTCTCTTCTGTAGGTATAAAATTACTTAAAACATACTAAAATTGAATCAAAATGTTGACATGGACTGGTTTATTACATATAGTAGTGAAGTAATTAATGATGAAATTTATCTTTCTAATGGAATTATAAATAGATAAATAATATTTATTTTTGAAGAAATCATTTATATAATTCTTCAAGGATAAGTAATCTAATGTATAAATAATAACATTCTTACAAGTTAATCAATTATCTGACTAAAGTTAAATCACAAATATGGTATTGATTAAAAATATAGTGTGAAAGATTTTATAGATCATAAATGTATTGTATACGTTTTCAATATCAGAAGATCAGTAAGGGTTTGATTATATGTAATAAAATAAGTTTTAAACAATAGAAATTCGAAAAGTATAGAAAGTAACATGTTGAATGAATTGCATTACTATGGAATAATATTTCCAAGATCAATTTAATAATGTTTAATGTAATTTAATATATTATTTAAATTTTTATAATGACGAATTTGGGTACATAATGAGTATGTGTAGTGACACCCATATTATTATTATTTATTTTACAATTATTTAATTCTCATTTAGTGGAATTTTGGACTAAATTTAGGTATAAGGAAGAAATATAGTTAATTAGGGTAAATGAGAAGAATTTATGACAACCCTCTTCTTTATTAAAAATAAATGTGTTATATAATAAATTATAAAAACATAATACAACCTGAGTCATTGATAAGTATAGTTTGTTTTTTTAATTATGTGAAATACAAAACAACCAAAAATAGGAGTTACATCACCATTATTTAAAACATTCTTATCATGCTCATGTTATTTCATCATTCTTAAAACTGTGTGGGATCACCTTATAGAATATATAAGAAATCGATGTGATAAGAATCCTAGTAAGAGAATATAGAAATAATTAAATGAGAAAGGTATTAAATTTTAAAAATAGGTGTACAAATGGTACATATAAAGGTTGATATTCATAAACATGAACAATGAGGCATTTTATATCATGATAACACAACGGAAAAATTGGAATGTGGAAACAACTTTATACAAGAAATCATTAGCATAAGGAAAGGATAACCAATAAGAAAACATAACATAATGTGAAAAGGATAACCTCCCTTCCACCATATATGGAATATCATGTGGCTAAAATATTACCCAATGCATTTGATAACTATCTGGGTGCTCCCATAATAATAATATCTTGTGTATTTATAATTGATCTACATAGATCATACACATAAGATCAGGTTTCGTCACATTTAATCACAATATAATGGTGTGTGGATTACATACAGGTAATTACCCTATAAAATTCAGATATGTTCATAAAGTTTAAGAACCTTGATATGAAATGGGTATAGGTATTCCCAATACAATTTTTTATTAAGGAAAATCATTGTGAAATTTACGCAGCATAAGTAGGGAAACAAATGTTAATGAGGGGGATTAATGAGATTGAAAGGGAATATAATAACTTTTACATGATAAGTAAAGTATGTTATATATGGTAGAACATATGAGAAAATTAGGAATTGGAGTTAGATGAAATAATATAATAAACATACTTGAATAAAGAGGAGAATAAGAGGATATATTTCATTGAGAGGGTGACTACAAAAGAAAGTGAGGATCTTCTTGAGGGCTAGGGGAGCCTTGGTAGGACTCTAGAGAGGGGAGGGTAGAGTAATTATGTTAAATAATGTTTTCTATTGAATATTAATGTGATATTTTTTTAGGATTATATGGGAAATGAGTGTAAAGACCCTGAAATTTCAATTATTTTTTTTAATTTCATTGGAATTTTATGAGTCTATGGCTTCCGACGGCACCTAATTCCAAGGCCCGGTGTGCCCAGAATCATTTTCTAAAGTTTAGCTCAGGTACGTTTAGTGAACAAATGAGCGGGTTTTTCTAACTTTTGAACCGACGATTAGAATCGAAATCCGATTGCACCAATGAACTCACAGTGCTGGTAAATGTTAAAGGGGATCTGGAGGGTAGTTTCATTTGTCGCATGAGGTGGTTAATTTTTTTTGGGGTTTAGTTGAATTAATTAACATTTTTCGTGCACAAATTTTATTCATGGAAAGTGTTTTTTTTTTCAAAAAAGGGGGAGTTAGATGTGAGGCTCACACCCACCTAACCTCCCATGGGAGAGTTTAGTGTGGTAGGTCCCACACGAGACCCTAACTCTTCACCTCCCCTATAACCCCCTTGACCTCCCCATAACTCACCCCCTTGTTTAAATGCATGGAAACTCCACACATTTATTGTGGTGGAGCCTCTCCACCTCTCAAGATTAATGAGGCTGACTAGGATAATTAATGACCTTATTAATAATCCTTGTCACACCTCTTGACTTTTTGAATGGCTTGGAGATCTTTTAAAAGAATGAAGCTTATTGAGATATTTGTTTTGGGAAAATATTATGGGAGATATTTCTTCCTCCGCGAAGAACGATCATCCATATTAACAAAGAACATCCTCATTCCGCGAAGAACGACCATTAAATCTCCTCTTCCTCCACATCAAGGGAGAAGTCGCCGACCACGGTGATTATCGCCAACAACAACGTTCTTCTTCTTCTTCCAATGTTGACAGAATCGATACCGTTCTTCCGCGACACCCAACTACCGCGACGTTCGACTTCCGCGACTCGACGACAAGCGGCGTCAATTTTGAGGTAGGGGTTTAATCTTCATTCAAGTTTATTTAATGAAATTTGTTGATTTTTGTTGGCCGCTTGCTATCATTATAACGTGAGGAGGTTGGACCGCACAAACACGGCCGACCCTCTTCCCCCTTTGATGTTATGTTCATTGCGGCTCGAACAAAGGTGAAGCAGTGTAACGACACCACGCAGAAATATGAAAGAACGCGATGAAGAATCGCGGTGCCATCGCTCCACGCCGTTCAGGCTGAACGAAAACCACGACCGGTGTTCGGGCCGCAGAGGCGATTCAAAGACTCCGCAATTTGTTTATTGGCGTGAAGATCGACGGGCGATGGCGGAACGGGCCGCATGGGCATTTTGAAGTCTTCGCAGTGAATGGAATGTACTGGGAGGGCCGCTGGAAAAGACGGAAAGCAAAACGGACAACTGGAGTGTGTCTGGTGGTCCGCGGAAGACCTTGCCGGCATGGCGGCACCGGCGGCCGGAGGCGGCGGCTCCCGGTGCGCCGCCAGGAGGGACCGCCACGAATGAAGTCGCGGCGGCATGCAACCGGTCCCAAGGCCGCGTGGGACTAGGGGGAGACCGGGGGTCGTAACCCCTGGCTATCAAATGGAGCGGCCCCCATGTGGGGGCTGCGGTTCAATTAAGGGGGGCTGCACCCCCCCCCCCCCTTCCGTGACAGCTCGGCCGAGCCGAGCTGTCGGGCCACATGGGCCGCGCCCGCCGAGGCCGGGCCAGGCCGCCGAGGCCGGGCTGTGCCACGCCGACCGGGCCGGGCCGCGCCCTAGTAGGCCAGACTTGGACCCAGGTCGGGTTGACCCGGTTCGGGCTGACCCAGGGGGTCTCGGGCCGGGTCGGTCCGGGCCCGAACCCCCTATTATCGAGCGGTTTTGTTAAAATGCCCATATCATGGGCTACGGACCTCCAAACGATGCACCGTCAGTTGGGATGCGATCCTTGGACAGAGTCGGTAATTTTTTTATATATTACACTCAAGGTTTCAGAAAACTGTGGGTACTTCCGGCTTGGTTTCGAGCACGAAACCAACCGGGCCCTTGGAGCGGAAACACTTATAACATGAGCTCCGTACCCCCGATAGACGTGCCGTCGACTTTTTTGGATTCCTCTTGACGAGATTGAACTTTTGGAATCATTTTCTAGAGGATTGGACACAGTTGGATAGTGGCCGGGTTGGATTGATCCCAAAATCCAACCGGGCCCCTGGAACGTAAAAAACGGATAACATTCAGACCGGACGTCCATTTGATGAACCCGCCAGCGGTGTTGGTGATCACGTTGAGAAACAGTCCCTAGGATTATACCCTATGAGATTTCGGGGTACAGTTGAGATACGACCGGTTTGGTTCGCACACGAAACCAACCGGGCCCCTGGGACAAAAAGACTAATAACTCACAGAGCGGGCATCTGATTGACGCGACGTCTATTGCGTTGAGACCCATATGACGAGGCGGTCCTTTGAGATACTTCTTTGTGAGAATTTGTGATACATGGAGTAATGACCTATAGGTCATGGAGCGGACCCTCCCGGAGACGAGCGTACAGAGTACGGAGACCGTGTAGCAAACTGAGACCTGACGACTGCTTGACCAACTCGACCTGGAGTGAGTCGACTAGCCCAGTGAATGGAGCACTACTGTGTTTGGGTGCAGACCCACGGCAGAAGGAGCGCCTGGTAGCAGGCAGCAGACCCGCGGTACTCGACATGAGAAGTACCTCTGTAGGCTATTAGGGGGGATTCACTACTATGTTTGGGTGGAAGACCCCGACGGGAAGCACTACTATGGTTTGGTGGTTGACCCGCAGTAATCAACATGAGGAGTACCTCAACAGTCTAAGGTTAGTGAGTAATACCTCAGAGTCGTGACAGGATCACTGTACTCGTCAGAGACGGGACTCTTCAGCAGTTACGGTTTCGATAATGAAAATCTTGGTTTGAGCTGAGTCTATGACCTTTTTGTTTACCTCATGATTGATATTGATCATTTGATAACTTAGGTATATGTATGGGGATATACCAAGGTACTGGTTATGTGTTGATTTCATAACCTTTGTGTTTCCTCACGATTGAGATGGGTTACTTAATAACTTAGGTATAAGCATGGGCTTATACCTAAGTAAGGGTTATCTGTTGAGATCCTTCTTTGTGGTTATCCTTTTTGGATTTAGTGAGACCGTGAGGGTCTCGGGGTCCCTACTGAGTATCGTATATTCACCCCTGTACGGTCTATGCCCGCACCTCGTTGTGTTGGATGCAAATGATGGGCAGCGCTGACCGAGGCCGAGTGATCGAGGAATGGACGGTACCTGGAGGTGGACCTCACGACGAGTCAGCACCCGGAAGAGATAGACGGATGTACGATCGGACGTGGAGTGCTGAGGAGGACATCTATACCTACCCTTCAGGTAGGATCCATGGCGGACGATCCAGGACTGCGTGTCATCTTCTAGCTTCTTTTCTTTTCTGTTGTACATTACTTTCAGTTGTAGTTGTACCTATCTGTTGGGCTTGTATTTATAGCCCCGATGTACTTCTAGAACTTTTCTTATTTTTGTACTTAGTGTTTTCTTCCGCTTGTACTCTGTGGTGTTTTGTTTACTTTTATAAAGGAAATGCCTTCCCTGTTATCAGGATTTATGCCTTTGGTGCTAGTCACCAGCCCCTGGCCTATGGAAGGCGGGCTTGGGGTAGCCACGACATGGGCCCCGAGGATGGGTCATGACAAATTGGTATCAGAGGAGTCAGTTCTACCACAGAACTTATAACTCTGATATTTTTATTTCTATGATGTAATAGTGTTAAGTGTACCGAGTGTGGTCTTCAGTTCAGGGAGTCCAGTGTTGGTGTGGGTGGCCGACGTATCCATACACCAGGACCCTGACTTCTGATTTCCAACTCAGTACACGAAAACATTAATTGCGTACGTGTTTTCAAATGTTTTCCCTTAAAATAGCTCAAAGCAGGTCAGCTCACTAGGTATAAATCGTTTGACCATGTCATGTCTGTTTCATTCAGGATGCCTTATCAAAAACGACTAGCTAGAGCTCTGAGAGATATACGTACTGATTTCCTGCCAAGCGACAAGGATTCGGTACAGTCCCCTCTTACAATTGAGGCACCAACGGAGGCACCAACGGTACTACCATACGTTGGGCCACCGATGCCACCATCCCTAGCAGCAGGCGATGCATGCCACTTGAGCGCGCTACATGTGTTCCAGCACCAGAGACCACCCAGGTTCTGGGGAGAGATGGACCCACATGCGGTTGAGGATTGGCTGGAGGCTGTGGTGAGAGTTTTCAGGATAGTGGGTACTTCAGTAGACTCATGGTGATATTTTCTGCCAGCCTCCTTCAGGCAGTAGCTGAGAGATGGTGGAACCACTTGTTTAAGTTTTTTGACGAGATGACCTTCACCTAGGGAGACTTCGAGACCTTCTTCATGGTAGAGTTTGTACTAGTAGCTCTACACCCCGAGCGTGTTCAGGATCTTCTGCCTTTTCCGTAGGATTTTCGATCAGAAGTGAAGTCATCTGTGGGTAGTAGACAGATGATGCAGAGGTCCAAGAGGAACAGATCCAGCTATACAAGGAGTCGGAAGTGTTATGAATGCGGAAGGAAGGGTCACCTGGCATGTGACTATACGACCCCTCGTACAGTTGATCCGCAAGAATTAGAGAAGCCACCAAGACAGAAGCAGCGGCGGGTGCTTGAGCAACATTTGAGTAGTGGACAAGGCAGTAGAGCTCTGGAAGCTGGTGGACATGAGTGTAACTAGTGTATTTATTTTGACCCATGAACTTCTAGTTCCATATTCTTGTTGTTGTTTTTGTGTCCTTGTACTATGAGATGCTATAATAAAAGACACATATCTTCGTGATGCATTCTTTCCTGTCCTTTTGTTTGGTTGATACTGAGAGGTCCCGGTTAAAACTGTTGACTTGACCCTCATATTCGAGATTTCTACGGGAGGAGAACCAGTGACCTCACACTGATGCCGACAGTGTGACTCGGCCCTTTGAGGTGAGAGTGATGGTTGGATCTCTTGGTAGTAACGTCAGGGCATTATGACGTCATCCATGGCATGAATGCATCATTCATGTCAGGATTGACTGTATTAGGAAATGGTCGTGGTTCATCCAGGGGATGAGACTGAGTTTCTCTTTTTTGAAAAGGAGAAATCTTAGCATCTCTTACAGATCATAGGAAAAGAAGGTGCAGATTATCCAAGAGCAGATGAAGACTGCGTAGTGCAGTAAGAAACAAAAAACTGGGGCCAGTCTTAGAGACTCGGGCATGTTAAATGTTTCAATAAGAGGAATATTTAACGAGATATGAGTCTGCGAAGAAGTAGACATGGAGGAAGATCTAGGAACGTAGTATAAGGTGGTGTACATTTCAACATACTACAACCACCCACCTTAGTTGTCCCCGCCAGGCTCAGGGAGCTGGAGGGAAGGGGAAAAGTGCGGCTGCATGCGGTCAAGGAGTGTGACCCAATGGCTCTAAAAATGATTCAAGGGACAGTTTGTGTCCATACTATCAACCATAGTAACAGACGTTGATATGAATCATTCCTTCCTTCCACAAATCTTTTCCCAGACCTTGAGTTTCTGGTAAGCCGTAGACTTAACCCTCACGTGTAGAGATAACTTGGGAGGAGACTAGATAATCACACTTACACCGACAGTGTGGTATGACCCTCAAGGCGAGTGTTTTGGTTGGAATCTCTTGGTGGCAGCGTTGAGGCCTTACAGCATTGGTCTCGGTATGGATTGGATTCACAGTTCATTCTCAGATTGACAGTATTAGGAAAAAGGATGTGGTCTAACTACAACTTCGGGATGGGTTTCCCTTGGTCGGCGAAAAGGAAACCCTAGGCAGCACAGGATAAACTCATGCACAGGAGGGTGCGGTCGATCACTCTTGAGTCTGTCAACCTTACCCTCGTGGCAGCAGGAGTTTTTAGTTTCTGTTCTAATCAGGAAATGGAGGCCTCTTGAGTTCGAGGATGACGACCATGTCCTTATACGGGTCTTACCTCGATGATGTTTACGGAGATGTGGCCAAGGCGGTAAGTTATCTCTGAGGTTCAACAGACCTTTCTAGGTCCTCAGCAAGGTAGGCGGGGTGGTTTACCGCTGGACCATTCCACCTCAGTTTCATTGGGTGCATGAAATCATCCATGTACCTCGGTTGAGAAGATACGTGCATGATCCTTCACACATCATCGACCTCAGGGAGTTGGACGTCGATGACAGGGAGACATGCACAAAGGTTCCAGTGGAGAACGAGGATCGACAGGAGTGGGTCGTACGTGAACAGTCGATTCCTCAGGTGCACTTTCACTGGCAGCACGGGAACCTCCAAAAGAGCACATGGGAGTGGAAGGCTCAGATGCGTTCTAAGTACCAATTTTGAATCCCTAGTTTGTGTTAAAGCTTTACGAGGATGTAAAGCCCTGAGGTGGGAGTAATGTAAAGACCCAAGAATTTCATGTAATATTTTTTCTCTTAATTTCTTTGGAATTATATGAGTCTGAGGATTCTGACAACACCTGATTCTGAGGCCCGGTGTGTTCGGAATAATTTTATGAAGTTTAGCTCAGGTACGTTCAGTGAAAGAACGAGCGGGTTTTCCTAACTTTTGATCCGATGCTCAGAATCAAAATCCGAGGGCACCGACGAAATTGCAGTGCCGGTAAATGCTTAAGGAGATCTTAAGCGCAGTTGCATTTGTCGCATGAGGTGGTTAATTTTCGTGGGGTTTAGTTAAATTAAATAAAATTTGTCGTGCACAAATTTTATTCATAGAAAGTGTTTTTTTTCGAAAAATGGGGAGTTAGATGTGGGGCCCACACCCACCTAACCTCCAATTGGAGATTTTAGTGTGGTAGGGCCCACAAGAGACCATAACTCCTCACCTCCCCAATAACCCCCTTGACCTCCCCATAACTCACCCCCTTGTTTAAATGCATGGAAACTCCACACATTTATTGTGGTGGAGCCTCTCCACCTCTCAAGATTAATGGGGCTCACGAGGATAATTAATGACCTTATTAATCATCCCTGTCACACCTCTTGTCTTTTTGAATGGCTTGGAGATATTTTAAAAAATGAGGCTTATTGAGATATTTGTTTTGGGGAAAATATATTGGGAGAGCTTTATTCTTCCGTGAAGAATGATCATCCATCTTAACAAAGAAGATACTCATTCCGCGAAGAACGGCCATCAACTCTCCACTTCCTCCGCATCAAGGGAGAAGTCATTGACCAAAATGATCATCGCCAACAACAACGTTCTTATTCTTCTTACGACATCGACGGAATCGATACCGTTCTTCCATGACACCCGACTACCACAACATTCAACTACCGCGACTTGATGACGTGAGATGTAAATTTCGAGGTAGGGGTTTAATCTTCGTTCAAGTTTATTTAACGAACTTCGTTGATTTTTGTTGGCCGCTCGCTATCATTATAACGGGAGGAGGTCGGACCGCACAAACACGGCCGACCCTCCTCCCCCTTTGATGTTGTGTTCATTACAGCTCAAACAAAGGCGGAGTGGTGCAATGGCACCACGCGGAAACAAGAAAGAATGCGAAGAAGAAGGGAAGCACCGTCGCACCGCGCCGTTGAGGCCAAACAAAACTGTGGATGGAGTCGGGGCATCAGAGGTGATTCGAAGACTCCACAGTTTGTTTATTGGAATGCGGATCGACGGGCGATGTCGTAACGGGCCACATGGGCGTTTTGAAGACTTCACAATGAAGGGCAGGTCCCGGGAGGACTGCTGGTGAATAAGGAAAGAAAAAAGGACCACTGAAGCACATCCGGTGGTCCGCAGAAGACCCTGCCGGCACAGGCCGACCGCTAGGAGGCGGTGACGACTGGGGCGTCGCGGCTAAAGCGGCGGCAGTCGACTGGTCCTGCGGCTGCGTGGGACCAGGGGAAGACCGGGGGTCGTATCCCATGGCTGTTAAAGGGAGCGACCCCCACGTGGGGGCTGCAGTTCAATAAAGGGGGGTTGTGCCCCCCCCCCCTTCCCGCAACAGCTCTGCCGAGCCGAGCTGTCTGGCCACGCGGGCTGGACCGCACAGGCCGGACCGGGCTGCACCGGTGGGGCCTGGCCATTCCCTAGTAGGCCGGATCCCGACCCAGGTCGGGTCAACCCGGTTCGGGCAGATCTTGGGGGTCTCGGGCAGGGTCGGTCCAGGCCCGAACCCCCTATTCTCGGGCAGTTTTGTTCAAACACGCATATCATGGGGTACAGACCTCCAAACGATGTACCGTCAGTTTCGATGCGATCCTTGGATCGAGACGGTCATTTCGGTATATTACACTCAAGGTTTCGGAGAACTTTGTGTACGGCCCGGTTGGTTCGAGCACGAAACCAACCGGGGCCTCGGAGTAGAAATGCTTATAACATGAGCTCTAGACGTCTGATAGACGTGTCGTCGACATTATTGGATTCCTCTTGATGAGAAAAAAAATTTGGCATACTTCTCCTGAGGATTGGACGCAGTTGGATAGTGGCCGGGTTGGATTGATCCCAAAATCCAACCGGGCCCCTAGAACGGAAAAGCTGATAACTTTCAGACCGGACGTCCGTTTGACGAACCGTCAGCAGCGTCAGTGATCACGTTGAGAAAAGGTCCCTATGAGTATACCTTATGAGAGTTCAGGGTACAGTTGACATATGGCCGGGTTGGTTCGAACATGAAACCAACCGGGCCCTTAGGACGAATTGTCTTATAACTCACAGACCGGGCGTCCGATTAACTCACCGTCTATTGTGTTGAGACCTCTATGATGAGGCGGTCCTTTGAGATACTTCTTCGTTGGACTTTGTGATACTTGGAGTATCGACCTGTAGCTCATGGTGCGGACCCTCCAGGAGACGAGCGTACGATGTACGGAGACCGTGTAGCCAGTTGAGACCTGACGACTGCTTGACCGACTCGACTTGAAGGGAGTCAACTAGCCCAGTGGACGGAGCCCTACTGTGTTTGGGTGAAGACCCATGGTAGACGGAGCGCCTGGTAGCAGGTAGAAGACCCGCGGTACTTGACAGGAGAAGTACCTCTGCAGGCTATTAGGGGGGATGCACTACTATGTTTGGGTGGCAGACCCCGGCGGGAAGCACTACTGTGTTTGGGTGGCTGACCCGCGATACTCGACAGGAGAAGTACCTCAGCAGTCTAAGGTTAGTGAGAAGTACCTCGGAGTCATGATAGGATCACTGTACTCGTTAGACAGGGCGCTCTTCAGCAGTTATAGTTTCGATAATGAAAATTTTGGTTTGAGCTGAGTCTATGACCATTGTGTTTACCTCATGATTGAGATGGGTCACTTGATAACTTAGGTATATGTATTGGAATATACCTAGGTAGTGGTTATCCATTGAATTCATAACCTTTGTGTTTCCTCATGATTGAGATGGGTTACTTGATAACTTAGGTATAAGTATGGGCTTATACCTAAGTAAGGGTTATCTGTTGATATCCTTATTTGTGGTAATCCTTGTTGGATTTATTGAGACCTTGAGGGTCTCGGGGTCCCTACTAAGTATCGTATACTCACCACTGTACGGGCTATGCACACACCTCATTGTGTTGGATGCAAACGAT
This sequence comes from Viscum album, assembly GCA_963277665.1. Lineage (NCBI taxonomy): Eukaryota > Viridiplantae > Streptophyta > Magnoliopsida > Santalales > Viscaceae > Viscum > Viscum album. The sequence goes on along the minus strand of OY728142.1, from coordinate 1,810,267,530 downwards.
GAGCAACGCTGACAGAGGCCGAGTTATCGAGGACTGGACGGTACCTGGAGGTGGACCTCACAACGAGTCGGTACCTGGAGGAGACAGATGGACGAACGATTGGACGTGGAGTGCTGAGGAGGACATCTGTACCTACCCTTCAGGTAGGATCCATGGTGGACGATCCAGGAGCTACGTGTCATCTTCCAAATGCTTGTCTTTTCTGTTGTACTTTACATTCAGTTGTAGTTGTACCTATCTGTTGGGCTTGTATTTTCAGCCCCTTTGTACTTTCGGCACTTTTGATACTGTTTTACTTAGTGTTTTCTTCCGCTTGTACTCTGTGGTGATTTGTTTACTTTTATAAAGGCAATTTCTTCCCAGTTATTGGGATTTATGCCTTTGGTGCTAGTCGCCAGCCCCTAGCCTATGGAAGGCGGGCATGGGGTAGTCACGGCATGGGCCCCGAGGACAGGTCGTAACAATGAGAGGGGAGTTTTTGTTATTTTTAAAACTCGTGTTTTGTAATCTATATAATAAAGAAATCAAAACCAAAAAACAACACATGGTATTTTCACATGGTTTCTTCCAAGGAATGATTCATAATTATTATATAAGGAATACTTCAGAGGAAATTAAATTATTACCATCATTCATGTTGAAGTGATTAATTTTCTTAACGAAATGATTTGAAAACAATAAAATATATCATATTTAATATAGGATGCATAAATTCAATAATTTTTTTTACCAATTATCCTTAAAAAAATATATTTAATGGTAAATCCTATATTTAGTTGTTTACATATTTTATTGTATTCACTACTTCACTTTTGGGAGATTATTATGTCATAAGACAGTATATATCTATACAGTATTTAATTTTTACCTAATGATTAAATAGTCACAAAAAACTATGACAAAATCACCATTAGATATTCTAGATGTCATAATTTCAAAATATAATATTTATTTTATACAAATAATTTTCTAAATATGTATATTTTTACATTTAATATAAGAATTGATATAAATTGAGAAATTCTTGTTTTTTGATAATAAATTTTTTCGGAACATTATAAAAATAATTTTCGACAACATAAAATAATTTTATCAACAGTAAATTTTAATTAATAACATTTTTTTATTAGAATACAATATATTTAAAAAAAATTATTAATTTATAAAAAAGAAATGTCTTATTAGAAATTTCTTATTACCCAAAACAGATAATTTTTCTTCAATCGTATAAAAATCAAATTGATTTATAATGTAACAACATTAAGAAGTAAATAAAACCATTATTCTATTTAAAATAAAATAAGAATATTCATATTATTAGGGTCTTGATTTATAGTCTGTCATTACAGCAGCAACTGACCTATCAGAAAGGTGCGTGAAGGTGATACTGTCATTGATGGTTCCACAAACAAGGATTGTGGCATGATCCCAATGAGCTCGAACTTATCCCTAAAGAAGTTACTATCATGATTTTATTATTGGATATCAGATTGGTATTGGTCAAGGGGAAATCAAAGTGATTCTATATCCCCTGGAATCTCAGATAAATTGGTATCATATGTAACACCCTGAAAGTTTAATATACAACTTTGTATTCAACTGTGTGCATGACACACAACACCAAGTGCGAAAAGGGAATATAATAAATAAAAAAATTAAAATATATTTCTGAAATTAAATAAATATGTTATATTCAATATCTTGAAATGCATCAAACATTGAGTTATCTTGAAATACATAGAAGATAAACCTTCCATGATAGCTTTCATTAAAGAGATGGCCGAGTTTCAGCAAATAACAATGTATTTTTAAAATATTATTATTTAATATAATATTATATATTCTAGTATTTATGTTAGTGGTTATGAATATTATTAACATAATTTATAAAATATATGGATTATATTAATATAAAATGAATTCATTGGTTATCAATTAATGATAATAAAAAATGAGATCCATTTGAATATAAAAATAATAATTTTTATTCATCTAAAGGAGTTGAATCTTAATAATCATAATTCATTAAAATTAGTGAATTATTTTAATTAAATATATATTCTATATATTAAATAATTTTTTTATATTTATCCATTTTTTTAAATGTATAAGATAAGAACAATCTATATTTAAAACACAAAAATCAATATTTTTATGAAGACAATTTTAACACATTTCAAAGGAGAACCCATTTTAAATATACATTTTGAATCCAAAATTAATTTAATATGAAAAATTTAACTTCATATTTTAAATTAATGAATAATAATTAGGATTGGTGTGTGTTTGATATTTTTATGAAAGATTTCATTTTTAAAAGAACAATTAAAAATACAAAATATTAGTTCAAAATTTACATTTCATATAATTTATTTATAACGCTAAATTATAATATTAATTGGTTTTAGAGAAAAATTATGTAATACTTTTATCAATTAATAATATTTATATAATTGGAGTCAATTTAACTTTGAAATTGATTATAATAATATAGAAAACATTCATACGTTTTTTACTTTGAAAACCTCCATTTTCGTCCCGATTGCTGGATGAATTTAAGATTAATTTTTTCCAATTATGTGATTTTGAATTTTTAAAAAATTATTTCATATTTATAATCATAATAATTTATAATTCCAAGTAAGAAAAAATGTTTTTTTCCAAAAATATTAGTTAAAGAAATTATTGTTAATTATAATTATTAAAGTAAAATTAAGCTTAATAAATGACTAAACCATTAAATTAGGGGCCCAAATGACATAGACACTTGTAAAACACCCATTTGATGAAATAATTATTCCATGAAACATCCATTATTGTGTTTAGTTTCAAGTTTTAAGTATTTTATTATGTAAGAACATTTGTACACTTAACTAGCTTCCAAAAATTCCAAGTGAGTCATTTTCCTTCCATATTAAAGGCCGCAAACTCTACTTATTCCCAACACCTATCAAACCACATTGGTTCAACCAAAATAAATAATAATATATTCCTAACAGCACTAATATTTGACATGAATCCTAAATTCTTGTAAATACCCCTTCCAAAGAAGCCTTTTGGTACGAAACAAAAGTAGTTATCCAATTAAGAGCTAACATCATCTCTTACGCTTTTATGTTTTTTTTTGCTCAAACACACATCAAATCTTCTTATTATATTTATGTATAAAAAAATTATCATCAATATAATTTAATGTTTATTATCTAAGGGTTTGACATAAACATACACTATTCTCCATATAATGCGTAACAAACATACTACTTCTATGTACAGAGAACTATTGTCTCACCAAATGATGATTGATCATTTTCCCTTACACCCACTCATAGTGGCCATTATGATGGAAACTATGATTATATATGATATATATGATATTTATTATTTATTTATAATTGTTTAATCTTTTTATAACACATACATTTATAAATTTTCATTTTACATTAATACAATATCATCGTTTGAGGAAGTGTAAACTACCACCCCCTCAAAGTGATTCACATGATACGAGGAATGTATAAATTCTTGTTATAATTTAAAATATGACAAATAGGAAAATATATATTTATGAAATAATTAAATTTATGGATATATATATATATATATTATTTTCTTAATTTACTTTCCACACACATAAAAATTCATAACCTTGGTCGTGAATGTATGGATTACCGCCTCGTCAACACGATGTGATTGATTTTACATCACAATAATTATATAAATAAATATATATGATTAAATAAAATGCTATTTTTTATATAATGGTAACTCTTTAAGGATATGGGTTTGCTAACTTTCTTTCTATAACGATCTTTGAAAAATGGGAACGACAATCTTGCGTACATACAACTGATCGTCCCCATGATTGTAATGTAAATTCAATTTTTATAATCATATGTATTTATTTTTTTAAAAACTATAATTAATAAATAAATTTGATAATTATTTCATGATTAATATTATATATATGTTATATAATAACAACTTCAACCATAGTTTACCTATCAATGTTGTTTTTGACACATAAACCGAATTTGGTCAAAACACCCGATGTAAAATCAATTGTTTAATTAGTTTTATACACCATTGTAATTAGTGAAATAAAATTAATGATAATAAATATAATGGTTCTCAAGGTAGTAGATAATTAACAAAAAAATTATACAATATGTTAATGGATGTCCACCAGAAAGGAATCTCAAGGTAAGAGATTCTTATCTCAATTTTTACATCCGTGAGACAAATGTCATGTTCACCACCTACATCTTTTGGGTGGTGTATATAATATCCATTTATATATAAATTATATCATTAATTACTTTATCAAAATGATATCTATTAATTTCATATAATATTATTCCTTCAGGATGTTTATGATTTAAAATTATTTAAAGGGTAATGGGACAAATTGGAATGTTTAAAAATTATTTTCATCAACAATAACATTAATTATCTTTAAATGGTATTTCAATTTGAAGTAATTATTTTACCATTTTCTGATAAAACCTTAAATTGTTATTTTTTATTGTAATTCAAGTCAAATTTCAAATATTTTTACCATTTTTCCACTCTTTGGTACTCTATGTGTTTTAAAAAAAATCAAGGAAAACACGACTTCATTCTAGTCTTAATAGGAAAACCAATTTTCTTCTAAAAACCATGTTTTAATAAAATGATTTCAAAATTGTTTTTAAAATAATTTTTTAATGAACTTTTTACCATCTTTTTTTCCTTTACCAAAATTTTTCAATGGAATCTTCTTTTCATTTTCTAAAAAATGAATTTTTCTGAACTTTTTTATTGTGAAAAAGTACTGTTTTTTTACCTTAGATGACATGTATGAATTTACTCACCGTCATTCCTATAAATCGTACTTTTTATTTTTAAAAGTATAATTTTTAATCAAAATGTTTTTAAAATTGATTTTCAAATAATTGGGGTTCCCAACGGATTTCCAAAATAGAAAGATATTTCACTCAAGAATGTTTATAAAAGATATTTTTATAATATTTACATTAATAAATGATAACAACAATTTATTTTACTCCATTTTGGGTATGTTATATTGATACCATATTTAATATTCTTATGGATGTTTTTTTGATTTATTTCTCCAAGGATAATATTCACATTCACTTCCTTCATTTCCTTTTCCCCTTAAAATATTCTATCTCTTATGATCATTGAATTATCCATAATTATCTATTTCATTTATCAACGATGTTTCTATTTCCTAAACCATATATGATTTAACATATAGTGTCTATATTGACATTTATTTGATTATTTGGGGAAATATTAAATATTTCATATTATTTATTGAATACGGTCATTTGATAAGGTACATTGTTAAATTTTGTATTAGATATATGAGGAATTTTTGGATTGGTATGACATGGTTGGGGCCAGATTATAGATATATCCTTGATGCATCGGTAGTCTTATGTGATGAAATATTTGGATATCTAATTTAGAAGGGTTTTAACTGATAGATAATACATATTGTGAAGAGTATTGATGATACATGTTCCATGATATTTTGCATCCACATATCCATGGATACATTTCATTTCAGTTATTTAGATTGAATATGTTTCATCTTCTTACATTTTCATGTTCATATTTCTTTATCTTGTTATTTTAATGGCATGTTTTCTCAGTTATTAAAATTTCATATTTTTTATACAGTTAATTATTATTTTAATGATTTTATGGAATTTTTTTAGTTACATATCATGTCATATTTATTATTATAATTGATTTAATATTTCTTCCACTATAATCTACCGTTAATGATAATTTAAGCACATATTTATTATGTTTATTTCCCAAGGAATCCATGTTTCTTACTATTAAAGATATAAATGGATTTTTTATATGGATTATTGTTATCATAGTAGTTAATTATTTATTTTTAAATAAGTTATATAAAGAAAAAAATTATGTTCTAATTATTGTATACTTTTATATTACATGACTCATTTATGTATCTAGTTTACAAAGAGTACGAAACTCTAGGTCCTTCGAGGATTGATTCACTGTAATCATTCCTATGTAATTTATAGAAGATAATGGCTCCAGTTTATCTAGGGCTGGGTCACTATAGTTGGTATCAATGGCAGGTTTAATTGAAACTTTGGGAACATGATTTTAGAAAAAAAAATAGATAAAATAAACATAGGAAATTATTTGGAATAAGTATATAAAAACACCATACAATTTATGTAATGTATAGATTATGTGGGTCTTCCTAGAAATGCATCCCTTTGTGGGCACTATAAGCGGGCGTGGTTCTGGAAAAGATGTGAATATGTGTAATAACTCTGACAAGGCATTCTAAGCCTAACTCAGGGTAACATGGCACACAAAATTGGGACTTACTGCACACTTGGTTTGATAGACATGAGGAATATTCTTAAGATAATTCACATTTTCATTACAGACAACTATAAAGGGTTTGTATAGATAGTAAAAATGAAAATCCAAGGTTAAACCTAAGGTGTTTTAAATTGAAGATAAGGTTTCATGGTATATAAATCATGCGAATAATATTATTGATAAACCTTAAACCAAGAAAGGGCCTTTATAGAACGAAATGGATGAAATATTTATATAATAAGGATGTATTGGAAACTATATTTAAATGGATATTTTGTAATAAAACATATTTCAAGGATATATATCATATTTATTTTGGAAATAATATTAATTTGATTTTATAAATTGAAAACCTATATGTTGGGTGACAACAAATCAAACCTGGTAAGGCCACATGTCATGAACCCATGACCGAAGGACCATATGGGTTTCATGCCAACAACTTACCAATAAAAGGTGCAACAACCCATGTATTTATTGAATAATAATTTTTAATTTCTATTAATATTTATGAATATGGTTTTTTTAAATTAATGGGGGTTATTTGTCCTATATCTTACTCAGCACACAATAATGGGTTTCTTTGAAATCTTACGTTGCACGCAACATTGAGTTATACAAAAAAATAATATAATAATATTATTATTTTAAATTGTAGTTAATGCCAATCCATTATATTGGAGAGAATGAATAGAACTAACTATAAAATTATTGTACATGTTTTTTAAATATCATTACATTTATCCAATAAATTTTAGATGCTTAAAATAGAACAAATCTGATTTTTATCATGAAATACTCTGTTATTTTAAAAAGATCATTTTACCGCCTTTTAAATGATTACCCTTTTTAAATCAAGTTTTCCTCACTTTTATATGTTATATTCAACAAAATAAAATTCTTAAAAAGAATTGGGATAGCAAATTTAATTCGGATAAATTTGTGGTAATTTTCTAATAAAGTTCATTTTTAATGAATAGTTAAAAATACCGCATTTTTTGTAAAAACTACCTTTTCATATAATTAATTCATATAATCTGATTGTAGTTTTAATTTATTTTATAGTATAATTAAATTATATTTTTATAATATAGTAAAAAAAAATTCCATTGGAAGTAATTTCACATTGAAATTAGACATGAACACATGTCAATATTTTGGTAGTTGTTACTTCTAAAAAACATGTATTTTGGTTTTGACCCCAGGAATTAATTTTAAATTAAATTCTAAAACATATATATTTTTTAATTTGAAACAATTGATCCGTATTTGGAATCTGGAGGTCCAAAATGTTTAAACAAAGACCTTTAATTTATAGATATTATGAATAGTAACTTCATAATTTATTTTATTTACCACTTTTAATGGGTAAATCCGGTAAATAAGGGTAAAAAATAATATTATAAAAATATTAAAATACCATAACACATGTAATAATCCAATTTTATGAGATATTTATGACCATGGGTATCCTTGGGTCGATTTTAGGATCCCATGGAGCCACTTTGTTGAGAAAATGACATTTTATGAGAATTAATTTCAACTAATGAAACATATAACATAAACCTATATTTTTTACAAAAACCATTTTATACGGAGTTATATAAGTGATATCTTAGACTATAAAAAGAAATTATAAATCTAAAGTTTTTTCATAGAGCATGGTATTTTATTTATAATTTTTATAAATTACATATTAAGTTTATTTATGACATAGTGATGATATAATGATTACCTTATTAATGAATGATTTAAATAAATTAGATTACAAATATTAAAATAAATATATTTAAAAAAAATTATATCAAATAATTTTTTTGAAAACTATTACTTTTTATATTTCAATTAATGATGTTTTTTATAATGAATCATGACATGATAGGTTTTCAAAAGGTCGTGATATGAATAGTATAAAAATTTTCATCAATGAATTACTTTTCAAAAATATTATTTAATTAAATGATATAATAGTTCTAAAAATATATGATTTATCCAAATGAATTAGATAATGTTGAAAATTTTATTAATGAACCCCATTAGGTTGTATTTTAATTTTATAGTAACTATATTCACCATATATTATGAACATACATGAAGACATGATAAGAGATAAATTTGTTAACTAAGGGTTAAAAATAATAGGTAAGGTTAAATTGGTTACCAAGACATGTCTAAAACCTTTTGGTTGAGATTTTTTCGACCCAAAAAAATCTAATATTTGAAATTAATTACTTTGGGAACATTTGAAACGGAAAATCATTTTATAATAAAATAATACTTCAATACATTCCTTAAGTGCCCCTCCTCCAACTTATAAAAAGGCATCATCCTTCCAATTTAATCACACATATAAAGCCTCATGGATCATCCCACATTAACCTATATAATCTCCTAAATTCCCTTTATTTACTCCAAGTATAATTACCTTGCGCATAAGGAAATTCAATAAAGCATTTTGGCTCAAATGAAATGGAGTTAGACATTTTAAGAGGTGGCGTCTTCTCTAAAGTTAATTTCCATTATTTTACTTCTTCACTCCCAATTAATTTATTATTATTTTATTATAAAACACAACCATTATCCTAAATATACTTTTTTGTTTTATGAGAATTATTAAAACAACACTTACAGACACCTATATCTAATGGATACGAATATATTGTTTCTATGTACGACAAACTACTGTCTCAAGAAATAATTATTGTTCGGTTTTCCCCTACCACCATTCATGGATTATGATGGAAATATATTTATATATGATATATATTATATTTATATTGTATCTATGATTATTTTTTTAATTTAAATCATACGTTTTTCTTTCAATAATGTGTAAATACAATCATTTCATTTAATGAAGTGCAGACTACCTCCCCCTCACAGTGAAAGGCCTCATTCATTCCATATATGGAATGTATAAAGAATGAAATTAATAAAATTATGTAACATATATGAAATATAATATTATACTTGAGTTATAACATAACTATGTATCTTTTAGTTTCTGTTTCTTTAAATATGAAAAGGAAATGAAAGTTGCATTCATTCGTATGTATGGCTTACCATCTCCATGAATGGTTCATTTCATTTCATATTTCCAAATTTTATGTACTATTAAAAAAATATACATACTAGATATATATGATATATAAATAAAAGTTATCACTTTGAAGATAATGGATTTTTGACCACATGGAAATTTTTTAATTATAACAAGTTAATTTCTGACTTAAGAACTGATGACCGATATTAACTTAAATAATTTTGTAATGTTTATTACTTAGTAATAAGTCATATTAAAGTAATAAAAATTTGAAAAATGTTTTTATGAAATTATAAATTAACTTATTTTTATTATTTAGAAACAATAAAAAACATATGTGATGAGTCAAACTCAAGGTAAGGGAACTTCTTAACCCAATTTCCATTATTTGGATTAAACTTCTAATTTGTGATTATGACGTGCTATGATTATGTGAGAAATAAATATTCATGTCCAATCCTGAATTTATACATTCATTATGTGTACTTTAAGTGAATACACATAATCAATATATTTTATTTACAAAATAATCATTGTAAATGAATTCGTCTCAATCTCCTTTCATTGAGGCATATTTTTATTTATACACAACATTCTTTTATATGATGTATAAAGCCGTTTGGAAATAATTTCATTAAATGGGAATACTTTTTCTATGAAGCTTTTTACTAAATGACAAAAAGTAATGTTTCCTTTTAATGTACATAGTGAGAATGACCTTTCCTCTACCAGGATCATTATTGGATATTAAGCTTACTCTACAAGCCGCAGGGTTTTTAAAAAGAAAAATACATACCATATATAATTTTTTTACGTATTTTGGTATTAATGGATTGATTATGTAAATATATCGAAATTATATATTGTGATTTCAAAATGTAAATGTCATCTTTCTTTTATGATTATTTATGTGTTATGAGTATGTTGTGGTTCATGGGAATTATTCACCTATATGGGTGATTCCGTGATAAATCTATGGTAGGTGAGCACAATATAGCTCTCCAATTCATTGGGTAACATGATAATGGTAAACAATAATGTTTCTCCTAAGAGATTGAGGGAATATACTATGATGAGTATTCCAAACATAACTCTGTGTGTAGTTCTGAAAGCTGCAATGTAAGTATTTTATGGATGACACAAGTAAATTTTATGATTTATGATTTTTATGTGTTATTAATAAACATTATGATTTCATGAGGTATGTTAAAGAGCTTATGTTATATGAGTGAAAAGTATGATTTCATTGATTTTTATGAATTGATGGACTAATGTTTCCTTTCCTTATTTAATAACCCCTTCTGGGGTTATTATACACAACCCATGTTTTAATTTTTTTTCACATTTTATAAGGAAGGATAAGAGAAAAAAAAATTCAAAAAGATTTATATCAAGAAAATAATTTATTTTTATTTAATTAGTTCTATTGTTGTGAAATATTTGGATATATTATAAGTGTATACTTTGTAATTTTTGAGATGTAATGTAATAGTTAAGGCATAATTCTCTAAAAAACTAAACCTAAAAAGATCCTCAATGTCAAATTCTTAACATAACTCAGCATTATGTATTTTTAAGGCTGCAACCTTATTGTTGGTTTCATAGGTTGGTTTAGAAAACAGTAGAAGTTATTATAATGTTAAATTAATATCCCTAAATTTATTTATTGTATGATTGAAATGATATAGAATTTGTAGATTACTATGATTCTTCACTTATAATATTTTTTTTGTTTTCAGAATGTATTTCTACAAAAGAAACATGGTAGCTATGATAAGATGACATAAAGAGAAAAATAACCTTCCAAATAATCATCCTATGATGGTTGGAATCATAATCGAACATTCTGTTGCATTGATGGATTAGTTGAATATGGTGATAAATGGTGGTTGTGTTTATAGATTATATTTTGGATTATTCTAAATGTAAAAATAGAATGAAAGTCATTTAAGTGTTGTCTTGAAAACTTTTAAAGAAAAAAACTACATGGAAAATTCATAATGTAAGAGTTTTGGTTATAAAAAAATTCATTCCTTAGTCACATTGATTTTAAATATGGAATAAATGTTGGTCATGATGAAACACAAGTTATTAAATAATTTCAAAGACCCACAAATATTATTATGATTTATTGTTTTTCTGGTTTGGTAGGTTATTACCGCAAGTTTATTGAAAATTTGGCACGGTTATCTAGCTAACTGACTATGTTAACTTGAATATGTGTTATGTTCATCTGAAAAAAAGAATGTGATGAATGTTTTCAATAATTGAAAAAAAGATTTGTCAATGGTCCAGTTTTAGAACTACCTTCAATAAATGGTGATTTTATTATCGATAGTGATGTATCGATGAAAGGACATGGTTGTGCCCATATATAGAATGATCAGGTAATTTCTTATGCTTAACGTTAGTTGAAACCTCATTAATTTAATTACCTTACACATGATTTGAAATTAGTTGTAGTTGTTTTTGCATTAAAAATATGGAGGCATCATTTTTATGATGTAAAGTGTGAAATATATATTGTTCACAAATTTTTTAAATATATATTCAATTAGAAAGAGTTAAACATGAGACAGAGGAGATGGATAAAATTAATTAAGAATTATGATTTCATGATTCATTACCATTCAAAAAGGGAAAATAATGTGGATGACTCTTTGAGTCAAAAGTGTAATGCTAAATTATGTGTGCCTTGTGATTCAATGTTTATGAAAGGGTTTTTATGTGAACCTCATAGTAATCCATTTTCAATTTAACATGTAATTACAAAATGTGCAGTGATCTTCGAGAGTATTACTAGTAGGATGGAATGAAAATAGATATTGCTGACTTTACTACGAAGTGTTTACCTTATCAACATGTTAAAATAGAATGATACCTACCAAAAGGGATGATTTAGGATTTTCTAATTCTATTGTGGAAATGTGAAATCGTTTTGAGGGATTTCTTTGTGGGATTACCAAAGACTACTCGAGGTAACAATGCAATTTGGGTTATTATTGATTGATTGAAAAAATATACTCATTTTCTTCTTTTACGATATAATATATCTCTGGATCAACTTTCTCGATTATATATTAATGAAATATTCAGGTTACATGAAGTTCCAATCTCCATTGTATCTGATTGTGATCCTAGGATCACATCTAACTTTTTGAAGGGCCTTCAGAAGTCATTGATAACTGAATTAAATTTCAATACATATTTGTATACTCAATTAGATGGGTAGTCCGAATGAACAATTCATACCCTTGATGATATTCTACGTGATTGTTTTATGGATTACTAGGGATATTGGGACCAACAAATTTCTTTGGTTGAGTTTTCATATAATTACAGTTTTCATTCCAGTATACAAATGGCACCAGTTGAGGCATTATATTGAATGCGGTGTCAAACTCCAGCTTTTTGGGATGAAGTAGGAAAAATAATGTTAATGTGACCAGAACTAGTATAAGAGATGATAGAGAATATTTAGTTGATTCAGAAGCACATGAGAATAGCTCAGAGTAGGTAGAAAAGTTACGCAGATAAACAAAGAAAAGATATTTCTTTTGAGGTAGGTGATCATATCTTTATTAATGTTTCTCCATGGAAAAGTGTGATGTGTTTTGGTTAGAAGTGAAAGCTAAGTCCGGGGTTTATTAGACCCTATGAAATTCTAGGGAAAGTTGGATTAGATTCCTATATATTTTCTTTACCTCCCAGTTTATCATAGGTACACAATTTTTTTTTCATGTTTCATATTTGATAAAGTATATGTTGGATCTATCTCATGTTTTGTGTCCTAGAGTATTTTAGTTGGAAGATAATATTTCTTATGAGGAACAACCGGTCAAGATTATTGACTACATAGAGAAAGTGTTGTCGAATAAGGTAATTCATTATGTTATTGTTTTGTTGGAACCCCATATGGTTGAAGAGGCAACATGGGAATCTGAAAATTCTATTAGGGATAAATACTCTAACTTATTTGATAAGTGAATAGAATTTCAAGGACGCAATCCCCAAATTAGAGTAATGTTGTAACAACATATGTATTTATTGAATAATACCATTCATCTCTATTAATATTTATGTATAAGATAATTTTCTACCTAAAATGGGATACTTTTTCTCATAGTGTACTCAATATTCCACAATGGGTTTTTTTTGAAATATTATGTTGTACAAAACATTGAGTTATACCGAAAAATAATATAATAATAATATTAATTTAAATTATATTTAACGCATAGACATTATATTAGATAAATGAATAGAACTAACTAAATTATGATTATACATGTTTGTTAAATGGAATTAAATTTATCCAAAAAAATAGAGGCTTAAAATTAGAACAAATATGATTTAAAGCATGAAATACTTTAATATTTTTAAATGGAAGTTTTACCACCTTTTGATAGAGTACCATTTTTAAATATTATTTTTCTCACTTTTATGTTTTATATTTTAAATAATAAACATCTTATATAGAAGCGATACATCAAAATTTACTTTGGATAAATTTTTGGTGATTTTCTAACAAACCTCATTTTTAATGAATTGTGAAAAATACCACTTTTTAAGTCAAAACTGCCTTTTCATCTAATTTAATTATATAGATATATTGTAAATTTAATTTATTTTAAATTATAATTGGATTATATTGTTATCATTTAAAAAAATATTGGTCATTGGAAGTATTTTCACTACAAATTTGGACCTAAACAATGTCAATCGTTTGGTATTTTTTTCCTTATTAAAAACACACTTTTTGGTATAGACAAATAGAATTTATTTTAAATTAATTTATGCAACTTATATGTTTTGAATTTGGTAAAAAGGATTTTATATATGGAATCTGGAGGTCTAAATTGTGTAAATAGGTACCTTTTAGTTTTAGACATTATGAATAGTAACTTCAAGAATTATTTTATATACCATGGTTAAAGGTTAAATCTGGTAAATAAGGATAAAAAATATAATTTTAATAATATAAAACAACACTAACACATATTTGAATCCAATTTAATAAGATATTACCCACCAAAGGCATCCTTGGGTCGATTTTGGGACTCCATGGAGCCACTTTGATGTGAAAAGGACATTTTATAATAATGAATTTAAAGTATAGAAAAATAAAACATAAACTTGTCTTATTTACTAAAAAAATTATTATATGAGGTTATATAAGTGATATTTTAGACTATAAAGAGTAATTAGAAATAAAAAAAAATTTCTACATCTTGGTATTTTATTTATGATTTTTAGACAATAAATAAATAAATATATTTATGACACAATGATGATGCAATGATTACCATATTAATGAATGATTTAAATAAGTGAGATTATAAATATGAAAAAAAAATATATTTCAAAAATTGGTATGCCATAGAATAATTTTTATGGAAGAGTATGACTTTATATCTTTTAATTAATGATATCTTTCTAAAGAATCAAATTTTTATCTTTTTTAAAAAATTCATGATATGTATAGTATAAAAATTGACATAAATTAGTTTTTAAAACGAGTATCATTTTATTAAATTATATAATAGTCCTAAAAATATAATATTCAGAAAATGACTTATATAATTATGAAAATATAATTAATGAAAAAATTGTGGTTCTATTGGAATTTTATAGTTAATATATTAACCATATAGTAATAATATACAAGAATACATGGTAAAAGATAAATTTGATATCTAAGGGTTAAAGCTAAAAGATAAGGTCAAATTGGTTACCTATACTTATCTAAGACAAATGGATTGAGAGGTTTTTGACCCAAATGTATATTATATTTGAAATAAATTACATTGGGAAGATTTGAAAATGAAAATCATTTTATAATAATATAATACTTCAAAACGTTCTTAAAGTACCCCTCCTCCTCTTATAAAATGTAATCACCCTACCCATTTAATCACAACTTTAAATCCCCTTGGTTTGTCCAAAATTTGATCAAATATTCTCCCAATATCCTTTTACTACTAATAGATTCATTACCTTGGGCAGAAGAAAATTCAAGAAATACTTTTGTCTTAAATCAAAGAGAGAAACACATTTTAAGATGTAGCATCTTCTCTAAAGATCATTTCCTATATTTTACTTCTTCATACCCAATTCTATTCATATTTTTTGATGACATAGAAAAATATATATCCTCAATAAACACAGATTTTCTTATGATAAGTATTAAAAAAACACTTAAACTCACCTCTATCTAATAGATACGAACATACTATTTCTCTTTACGACGAACTACTACCTCACGAAATGATGATTGTTTGATTTACCCCACCACCTATTATTGTGGCCATTATGATTGAAATATATTTATATATGTCATATATTATATTTATATTGTCTCTATGCATTTGTTTTCTATTTAAATAATACTTTTATGCTTTCCATAATGTGTAAATATGATAATTCAATTTTAGGAAAATCAGACTTCCACCCTCTCAATGTGATATTACTCATTCATTCCATACATGGAATTTATAAAAGACGACATTAATAAAATTATGTTACATATATAAAATAATATATTATACAGGAATTATAATATAACTATGTATAATTTAGTTTTCATTCCTTTAAATATGTAAAGGAAATGAAAGTAGCGTTCATGCATACATACGAATTACCGTCTCCATGAACGGTGAATTTAATTTCTGATATCCAAATTCTTTGTACTACTATAAATGAATATATATTCTGGATATATATGTTATTTAAATTAATAATATCATTCTGTAGATAATTTAATTTTCACTACATGGATAATTTGTAATTATAACAAGTTATTTTTTGACTCAAGTACCAAAAATCGTCAAAATGACAGATATTAACTTAAATAATTATGTAATGTCTATTATGTGGTTGTATATGATATAAAGGGAATAATAAACTTGAAAATGTGCTTATTTATGTATAAATTGACTTATGTTTGTTATTTAGAAATAATAAGGAACATTTTTGATGATTCAAACTCAAGGTAAAGGAACATCTTAACCCAATTTCCATTATTTGGGTTAATCTTCATCTTCGTGATTATGTTGTGCAATGATTATATGAGAATTTTTTTTGATATCTTATATCTTTTTTATACTTTATTTATGTGTAATTATAGTCAATACACATGATCAATCTATTTTATTTTCAAAATGATTTTTTTAAGAGACTTCATCTCAAAATCCTTTTGTTGAGGCATATTTTGATTTGTACATGAATTTCTTTTATAAAATATATAAACACCTTTGACCTTTATTTTTATTCAATGGGAATATTTTTTCTATAATGGTTTCTTCTATACAACATAAATTAATGTTCCATTTTAACATACGTGGTGATAAAAAAATTTCTTTCGCCATGAGCATTATTAAGTATTTGAATTCCTCTTCAAGACATAACATTTTTAAAAGGAAAATTAAATACCATGAAGTTCCCAGATCAGTGTGAATCACTAAGAGGGAGAGGGGGTGAATCAGTGATCCCTTAAAACTTTTTACTAATTGATTCTTTATCAATTAAACCTTTATGCTTGGTTAAAGCCTCGATCCACTCTTCTTGTATCTCTCAACCTTTCCCGAATGATGCAATAATGAAAAGGCACAAGACACAAGGATTTACAAGGTCGGCACCAAAGGCCTACGTCCTTGACATGATGGTTATACACCCCAACATGGTTTCTCCCATTATAATCTGTTAGTATTACAATGGTCGATACAGCATCCCACTGTATCTCTCCTGAGTCCCACAGGAGGGTCTTTATACTGCGTCCCACAGTGTTACCAGAGTCCCACTGGCCTGCTCCAGAATCCCACTGAAGACTTCTTGTCCCTGAGTCCCACAGGGTCTTCTCCTGGCTCCTCGAGTCACACGAGTAGCTCTTCTTCTCTTTAAGCTTCTTCAAGTATCTTCAGCAGTCTGGGATAAAGACTGCTGGCCTTGTTCTGTACCTCTGATCACTTGAGTTGATCAGGTCTTCTCGTCTTGCTCAGGATTTATCTCCTCCTTCTCAGGATGACCTGGCCTCTCTCCAATTACTGAATACTCAGACAATTGATGTCTTTAACTTTAGTCTGGTCCAGTCTCACTGTAATACAACTTCATGCACTGAATGCATGGAATCACAATATCTTCAAGATCTCCTGGTCTTGGACTCCTCAAATGCACAAAAGCAGATTCAGACTTGTTCACGTGTGCATGTGCATGCATGCATGCATGCACTTCCCCTTTCCTCTTCTTGGTGCAGTAAACCCACAAAGGGTGTAACACTTTAAGCACACACCTTCTCAACTCTTCACACACTTTATCCAATTTGTTCACACACTTAAATGTGTGCTGTTCTTTACTGTGGGAATCCTCTTCTCCTTCTTCTTAGTGTGTACTTTCAGTTTGCACACACACTAAGGTTCGACCTATTTGTCTTTTTGCACACAAACTTTGTTTGCCACTTTTGCACACACTTGAGCTTGGCCAACATCACATGCACACACTTGGCCCGTAGGTGTTCTTGTCCACTTTGCACACACACAAATAGTGTGGTCTTCCTCCTTATGCACACACACGGCCAAGTATTGGGTTCTCCTTGCACACACACACAAGGTGTGTTATACACTTCACAACCCGAACTCCCTTCTTCTCCTCACAGCCGCACAAGGTGCACTGGCAAGGGCCGCGCAAGATGCAACACCCCACTGCCTTCTTCAAACGCACAAGCACAAGGTGCAAGGTGCGTAGGATCATGGGTGGCCACTACCGCGCAAGTGCTTACCGCGCATGGGGCCGCGGTGCACAGAGGGAGCGCGCAAGTTCGCGCTGCCCAACCCTCTCTTCTTGTCGCGCAAAGAGGTTTAGCGCGCAAGGGACTCCTCCAACCTCTTTCTCACAGGTATGAACAAAAGGAACACAGCCGCGCAAGTGGGTTGCATGGGGCTTCGGCTTCGCGAGCAACAAAGTGCTTCTCACAGGACTTCGGATTTTCAAAAAGAACTTCAGCACATCAACAAGCCTAAATGAGAGCATGGGATCTCCTTTTATAGGTAGAGAGATGCCTCAGTCCATCCGCCTGTTAAATCTTGAATCACCGAAGATTTCGGATCTTCAAAATCTTTCCAATCTTTATTTTTATCCTCGGTTCACATGGGCTTCCCTTCTATAGTTTTTCTCCTCCACGTGAATGCGACTTAGAACGCATGCACAGCTTCTTCTCTTCTATTCCATGCAAAACACGAACCCATGAAGCCTCGGAAACTTCGTTTGCCTCGGCCGAACTCCAAAATCCTCATTTGTTGCATGCAGAGTCATTTTAATGCATGATCGTGTTCTGTAGGTCTAGACGAGCTCAATGGAGCCTTCGGCTTCGGAAATGGTGGTCGGGAACTCAAAAACCATGCTCGGATGGCGCCTGGTTCGTCGGCATCTCGCGGGAGACTTCAGACGAGCTCGGGGTTGAAGGCGGTCTCGCAGCCGTTGGATCGGCGATTCAATTGATCTCGGACGGCCTGGATCAGATCATCTCGTCGCGGATCAGATGTGCGGCTTAGATCGTCCGCGCGATCAATCGTGCGGCTGGGATTCGCTCCTGGAATTTTTTCCGCGTCCCACATCGAAACGGCGAGCGGATTTTCCGCGCTTTATCACCCTGGCGCTGCCATCAGCTCGGCAATTGAACTTCCTCCTCCACGGTGCCGCCCTGCACCGTGTTCTCCCTGCGGGCGCGCTCTGCGCCCAATCTGCTCCCTGCGGGCGCGCCACTGGCGCCCACTATGCACTGCTTGACACTCACGGGTGCGCTCATGCGCCCCTACCGCGCTCCTCCGGGCGTGCCCCAGACACCTTTGCGGTGTCTTGGGTGCGTCCTGCCTCCCTGGGCTCGCCCCACGGGTTCCCCCATGTGTGTGGTGCCTAGCGCCCATGCCTTGGGGTTGAACCCTCAAGGTGTCCACGGGCTGGCCATATTTTTGGCTAAGTCAAAGAATGAGGAACTTTGTCAAATACAAAGTTCTCCTATGCATATAAGCCATATGCCACATGCCCTTCAATCCATTCTTCTCCTTCATATTCTTCTTGAGAATTCAAACATTAATCTTCTTGATTGGAAACAACTCCTCAATTTATAATTCTTCTTCATCATCTCATTTTCTACTTAGGAGATAATTCTCAAGGATCTTCATCAACTGAACTCCTGAATCACATAATTCATCAACATTCTTCATTGATCTTATCAGAGATCAATTGGAACTTCTTCTAATTCTCATGCACTAAGTGATAGTGCATGGACTTCTTCAGCTCGCTTCATCCACTTAGGACTTGTGGATGGATCTTCTTCAACTCCTCATGCATTGTACTACAATGCATGGTCTTCTAATCATGTTGTGACATTGTATCATCAGGATACAAGTTCTTTGAACTTAAAGAACAGCTCAACAATCGTTTGATTTAATGATGCTCCATCATCATTCATTCTTCAAGTGTTGTCACTTAGTATCATCTTGATACAAGTATTGAAACATTAAGATCAGTTCTACAATCGTCTGATACTCATAGAGACTGTTTCAACCACAACATCATATGTCACTTAGTGAATCTCCTAAGTGACATGCAACTTAGTACCATGGCCATTCTCCATTCATCACCATCACCATCACATCCTTTGTCATTCACATCTTGACATTCCTTGACATCCATCCATTCATTCCTTAACTGCAACATACCTCATTGACAACAAATGCAACACAGTGCACTTCAATCTCCCCCTTTGTATTTGTTGTCAATACACTTCTTCAGCACATATGAATGGGTCAATATGTGTGCCAATATTTCTCCCCCTTATTGGCAATCAAATGCAAAGGTGTGGTGTGGTTCTCTTCAAAAATATCTCTTCCTCCCTTCGAATAGCATTTTCTTGAAAAGCACTAAGAGAGGGATGATGTCACATGTTCTTCTTTAGCAAAGAACCTTTTGTAAATCATCTCTAAGTCTACTTGGGCTAACCCGGTGTAGAAAACAAGAGTGATGTAACCAAGGAACACAATGCTATCCAACATTCAATGTACATGTGAGATCATGCTTCAGGGGTTTGAAATTTTCCAGATATAACAATGAATTTGCTAAATCCTGCACAACTTCACAAAACTCATTAGAATGTTCAGGTGCAAAGATAAACCTCCCCCTTTCATCCATTTGTCTTCAATCCATACTCCCCCTTAATTGAAAAGATACACTCAATTAAGAAACAAGGGATGAAAGTATGATTGGAATACCTTCACTTTTCTCAAGATGGTGTTAATCTAAGAATCCCATCTTCTACAGATTGGTTCCCCCTCAAGGGGTGCTCTCCATTCTACCCAAACCACTCTCCAGTTGAGAATGATCATCATCTTCAATTCCCTGAAATGTTAGCACATGTAAATACAAATGATTAGGGAATAAGATGGAACCTCCTTGGTTCATCAATGTGAACAACAAGGTTGAGAAGATTCTCTCAACCGAGATGTCCCATTTTCACCATTCTTCACACTTGCACATTTGATCTTCAATAATGTTTGTGCTGGTGTTGATCTCAACACATCTTCATCTGAAATCTTCTTCTTTCCTTTTGCCTTAGCAATTTCCAGAACTTCATCTTCAGCTCTTTGTAGATCTTTGGCAAGTTGCAACTGATTTGGCCATATGACTAGTAAGTCACTTGGAAGTGTGGCCTCAGTTCTGGATATTCCACATGGTTCCTTTGATGCTTTCAAGCTACCTTTCTTAGGCAACTTGTTTTCAACCAATCCCTTCTGCTTCATCTGGATTGATTGTCTGTTTGAGTCCAGTCTGCTTCTATTCAGTTCCATGGCTTGTTTACAAAGATCCATGGTGTGTCCTTTCTTTCCACAGTAGAAGCATGTTTTCTTGGTGGTCCTTCTGGATGCATCACCCTTCTTGGATTTAGACTCCAAGGACTTCTTTTCCTTTTTCAACATCTTCTTTGGAGCATTGTCACCTCTCTTCTGTTTGCTTCCTTAGGATTCTTTATGAGCCAGGTTCTGTGATCTTTTCTTCGTTTGAGCTCTGGATACAGTTGGAGATTGACATGTATCTATTTGACCACTTTTGCAATCATCCCAGATTTTGTCAAGTAATCCAAATATATTTGCAGTAAACAGATGTCTCTGGACCTGTGGATGTTGCTTCTTTTCTTCTGGCTTGCTCCCCCTTGGAATGAGCTTCCTTTGTGCTTTCACATTGAGAGGATTGTACCAACAATCATTTGCACAATGCCCATACTTGTTACAACACCAACACTGACCCACAAATCTTTACCTCTTCAGTCCTTCTGATTGTTGGGTACTTGTCTTGAATTGTTTTGCTGCTTCAGGAGAGCTCTGCTTCTTCATTTTCTTCATCCATACTTGTTTGGAATTATTTTTCCATCCTGCACTTTTTGTGGAAACACAATTAGAAGCATCAATACAAGATGGTATGGATGGTACCTTCTTTTTAGAAGTTGTTTCCCTTTTATTAGGGGATGTCTTTCTTTTAGAATCATCCTGCTCAATGCATACTTGAGTAGCAACATTTATTTTTTTAGCTGACTGAGAGGCTTTGGCTTTGGGTGATTGCTGATTGTTCAATATCACCTCCAGTTCTAAGCATTTCATGTTAAGGGAGTTCTTCTCATCCTCAACAGTTCTTAGCCTTCCTTCCCATTTATCTTCCAACTGCTTCATCTGGTCTTCATGCACCTTATTCATTTCTAGCAATGAATTGTCAAGCTCCTTCACCATTTTGACTTTTTCTTCGAGTTGAGCATCTATGACATTCATTGACACTTTGTGCAACTTCTCCAGTGCATGGAAAACTTCTTTGATCATTATAATAAAGATTTGTTTCTCAGAAAGGCTTCTTTTCAATTCTTCAGCAGTGTCTTCATATCTTTCATTGCAAAGAGAAACTGTTTCATCCTTACCCTTCACTAGCTTTCTGAGAGTGTTGGTTATGCCAACCCTTTTAGCCAATTGGACTTCCAGAGAATTGGCTTCATCTTCTAGCTATAATTTTTCTTCTTGAAGATCAAGGAGGCCTGTAGCTATACACATTTCCACTTCCTTGGGGACTGTCTTCTGAAGATATTTGATTGCATTTAGAAGATCATTGTTTCTTCCATCATCATCACAGCTAGAGCAGGCTTCATCAGAAGAATGATAAAAGGAATTGTCATCTGATGTGACTTTCACATTTCATTCCATAGAAGGAGTTTCCCTGATTGCAACAACCTTCTTCCTCATCTTCATGGCCTGTTTCTTCATTCTGTTTTTCAGAGTCTTGGCAGATATCTCCATTTGAGGCTGTTCTTTCATTTCCTCAAATCTGCACTCCATATAGACTCTCTTGGATCTTTTAGAGGTAACCTCCCTCTGATACCAATTGAAGTGCCCAAGTCAATGTGAATCACTGAGAGGGGGAGGGGGTGAATCAGTGATCCCTTAAAACTTTTTACTAATTGATTCTTTATCAATTAAACCTCTATGGCTGGTTAAAGCCTCGATCCACTCTTCTTGTATCTCCCAACCTTTCCCGAATGATGCAGTAATGAAAAGGCACAGGACACAAGGATTTACAAGGTTCGGCACCAAAGGCCTACGTCCTTTCCATGTTGGTTATACGCCCCAACATGGTTTCTCCGATTATAACCTGTTAGTATTACAATGGTCAATACAGCATCCCACTGTATCTCTCCTGAGTCAAACAGGAGGGCCTTTATACTGCGTCCCACAGTGTTACCAGAGTCCCACTGGCCTGCTCCAGAATCCCACTGAAGTCTTCTTCTCCCTGAGTCCCACAGGGTCTTCTCCTGGCTCCTTGAGTCACACGAGTAGCTCTTCTTCTCTTTAAGCTTCTTCAAGTATCTTCAGCAGTCTGAGATAAAGACTGCTGGCCTTGCTCTGTACCTCTGATCACTTGAGTTGATCAGGTCTTCTCGTCTTGCTCAGGATTTATCTCCTTCTTCTCAGGATGACCTGGCCTCTCTCCAATTACTGAATACTCAGAAAATTGATGTCTTTAACTTTAGTCAGGTCCAGTCTCACTGTAATACAACTTCATGCACTGAATGCATGGAATCACAATATCTTCAAGATCTCCTGGTCTTGGACTCCTCAAATGCACACAAGCAGATTCAGACTTGTTCACGTGTGCACGTGCATGCATGCATGCATGCACTTCCCCTTTCCTCTTCTTGGTGCAGTAAACCCACAAAGGGTGTTACACTTTAAGGACACACCTTCTCAACTCTTCACACACTTTATCCAATTTGCTCACACACTTAAATGTGTGTTGTTCTTTAGTGTGGAAATCCTCTTCTCCTTCTTCTTAGTGTGTACTTTCAGTTTGCACACACACTACGGTTCGGCCTATTTGTCTTTTTGCACACAAACTTTGTTTTTCACTTTTTCACACACTTGAGCTTGGCCAACATCACTTGCACACACTTGGCCCGTAGGTGTTCTTGTCCACTTTTCACACACACAAATAGTGTGGTCTTCCTCCTTATGCACACACACGGCCAAGTCTTGGGTTCTCCTTGCACACACACACAAGGTGTGTTATACACTTCACAACCCGAACTCCCTTCTTCTCCTCACAGCTGCCCAAGGTGCACTGGCAAGGGCCGCGCAAGATGCAACACCCCACTGCCTTCTTCAAACGCACAAGCACAAGGTGCAAGGTTCGCAGGATCTCGGGTGGCCACTGCCGCGCAAGTGCTTACCGCGCAGGGGGCCGCGGTGCACAGAGGGAGCGCGCAAGTTCGCGCTGCCCAACCCTCTCTTCTTGTCGCGCAAAGAGGTTTAGCGCGCAAGGGACTCCTCCAACCTCTTTCTCACAGGTATGCACAAAAGGAACACAGCTGCGCAAGTGGGTTGCACGGGGCTTCGGCTTCGCGAGGCACAAAGTGCTTCTCACGGGACTTCGGATTTTCAACAAGAACTTCAGCACATCAGCAAGCCTAAATGAGAGCATGGGCTCTCCTTTTATAGGCAGAGAGATGCCTCAGTCCATCCGCATGTTAAATCTTGAATCACCGAAGATTTTGGATCTTAAAAATCTTTCCAATCTTTATTTTTATCCTCGGTTCACGCGGGCTCCCCTTCTATATTTTTTCTCCTCCACGTGCATGCGACTTAGAACGCATGCACGGCTTCTTCTCTTCTATTCCATGCAAAACACGAACCCATGAAGCCTCGGAAACTTCGTTTTCCTCGACCGAACTCCAAAATCCTCATTTTTTGCATGCAGAGTCATTTTAATGCATGATCGTGTTCGGTAGGTCTACACGAGATCAATGGAGCCTTCGGCTTCGGAAATGGGGGCCGGGAACTCAAAAACCATGCTCGGATGGCGCCTGCTTCGTCGGCAGCTCGCGGGAGACTTCAGACGAGCTCGGGGTTGAAGGCGGTCTCGCAGCCGTTGGATTCGCGATTCAATTGATCTCGGATGGCCTGGATCAGATCATCTCACCGCGGATCAGATGTGCGGCTTAGATCGTCCGCCCGATCAATCGTGCGGCTGGGATTCGCTCCTGGAATTTTTTCCGCGTCCCACATCGAAACGGCGAGCGGATTTTCCGCGCTTTATCACCCTGGAGCTGCCATCAGCTCGGAAATTGAACTTCCTCCTCCACGGTGCCGCCCCGCACCGTGTTCTCCCTGCGGGCGCACTCTGCGCCCACTCTGCTCCCTGCGGGCGCGCCACTGGCGCCCACTATGCACTGCTTGACACTCGCGGGTGCGCTCATGCTCCCCTACCGCGCTCCTCCGGGCGTGCCCCAGACGCATATGCGGTGTCTTGGGTGCGTCCTGCCGCCCTGGGCTCGCCCCACGGGTTCCCCCATGTGTGTGGTGCCTAGCACCCATGCCTTGGGGTTGAACCCTCAAGGTGTCCACGGGCTGGCCATATTTTTGGCTAAGGCAAAGAATGAGGAACTTTGTCAAATACAAAGTTCTCCTATGAGTATAAGCCATATGCCACATGCCCTTCAATCCATTCTTCTCCGTCATCTTCTTCTTGAGAATTCTAACATTAATCTTCTTGATTGGAAACAACTCCTCAATTTATAATTCTTCTTCATCATCTCATTTTCTACTTAGGAGAGAATTCTCAAGGATCTTCATCAACTGAACTCTTGAATCACATAATTCATCATCATTCTTCATTGATCTTATCAGAGATCAATTGGAACTTCTTCTAATTCTCATGCACTAAGTGATAGTGCATGGACTTCTTCATCTCACTTCATCCACTTAGGACTTGTGGATGGATCTTCTTCAACTCCTCATGCATTGTACTACAATGCATGGTCTTCTAATCATGTTGTGACATTGTATCATTAGGATACAAGTTCTTTGAACTTAAAGAACAGCTCAACAATCGTCTGATTTAATGATGCTCCATCATCATTCATTCTTCAAGTGTTGTCACTTAGTATCATCTTGATACAAGTATTGAAACATTAAGATCAGTTCTACAATCGTCTAATACTCATAGAGAATGTTTCAACCACAATATCCTATGACACTTAGTGAATCTCCTAATTGACATGCATCTTAGTACCATGGCCATTCTCCATTCATCACCATCACCATCACATCCTTTGTCATTCACATCTTGACATTCCTTGACATCCATCCATTCATTCCTTGACAGCAACATACCTCATTGACAACAAATGCAACACAGTGCACTTCATACCATATATGATTTTTACATATTTTGGTATTGAAAATTGGTTTGATAATGGATTTATTATATCGTTATATTCAAATGATATAATACGAATTCAATGTGGAAATGTTATCTTTCCATTATGATTGTTTTATGTGTTATGAATATGTTATGGTTCTTTGGAATTATTCATGTATAGGGGTTGTTCTATAATAAACTGAGGGTGGGTGAGCCTGGGATAGATCTCTAATTCATTGGGTAACATGATATAGGTAAACATTAATTTTTCTCCAAAATGATATAGGGAATTCACTGTGATGGGTATTCCAAACATAACCCCCTATGTAGCTATGAATGATGCAACATAAGTATGTTATGGATTCCATAAGTTTCCTTTATCATTTGTGATTTCTACGTGGTATTCATAAATATTATTATTTCCTGAGGCATGTCAAAGAGAATTTGTTATATGAGTAAAATGTATGATGTTATTTATTTGTATGAATTGATGGACTAATATTTTCTTTCCTTATTTTATAACCCTTACTAAGATTTTTTATGCTCGTCCCATGTTTTTTAATCATTTTTCGTAGGGTATTAGGAAGGGTATGAGAATGGAATAATTCATGAATTTTTATATCAAGAAAATAATTCTTGTTTTATTTAAAGAGTTTTATTATTGTGAAAAATTTGGATAGATTAGAAGTGTCTACTTTGTAATTTATGAGATGTAATGTAATTGATATGGCCTAATTCTCTGAAACTATAAACCTGAAAAGATCCTCAATGTTGAATTCTTGAATTTACTGAAGATTATGTTATGTTTAAGGATGTGGCCTTATACAATGTCTTTGTTAAATTTTCATTGTTTTTTAAACAAGTTGATGAATAAATGTTAATGATGAACCAGTAGTATGACTTTTGTGGATTAGATATTAATCTATTGACAATAATGGTTTTTTAAATATTGTTAAAGAGAAATAGTTTGATTTTTCACTATTCTATAGGACTTAAGATCTTTCAGAAATGTGTTTTTGTGCTTTATGAATCCATATTAATTTTTGAATGAATTAAAATTTGATCTACACTTAACTAAATGTTAGTATTGATCATTTGAAATATAAACTTATAAATTATGTATATTTTCTTATCAATTATGTATATTTTCCTATTGATCACTTGTTTATGATTGATTATCTCATTCACTTTATATAAATATTTATACTTTCTCTCTTGTATGAATACCTACTTTCCACTTTTGTTATTCTATATATAGACATAATTCCATGGTAGTATGTTTAAAGTGAAATGACACTATTTAATTAAGGTGAGGAGAATGTAACACCATGATATTCTAAAGTAAAAATATGTATTCAATGGCCTGCATGAAATGAAATGTCATTTGTAGAAAGGGAATATAATAAATAGACAATTTAAAATATATCTAATATCAAAAAATATATATAATATAATCATTAGCTTGGGATGCACGTAACACCGAGATATCATAGAATACCCGCTAGACCGACCTTCCTCAAAGTCTTGCGTTACACGCAAGACCTAGTTTCAAAAAATAAAAATATATTATTAAAATTTTATTATTTAATATAATATGATATAACCTATCTTTTATATTAGAGTTTATAAACAATATTAACTAAATTATAAAAATTTATGGACTATATAAATATAAAATGAATTCATTGGTTACAAATTAATGACATACAAAAATACGAACTAATTTGATATAAAAATATATATTTATATTTATGCTTACCAAGTAGTTTTATCTTATTAAAAAAAATAATTAGAATTAGTGAATGATTTTAATAAAATATATATGTTATATATTTTAAAAAAATACTTTTGATATTCATCAATTGGTTTGATATGTATAAAATAATAAAAACACTATATAATAAAAAGAAACATATATTCTTTATAAAAGAAATTTTACCACATTTTAATGGAGAATCCATTATAATGAATTTCCAAACAATAATTGATTTAATTTTCCTATCCTCTTGTAATTAATAAACTTTTTCATATGTTTGTACTATTATCCCACTCTTTCTTACTCAAATTTTTTGAAAATGTGTTTAAAAAAACACGAATTCATTTATATCTTTAGTCAAGGAATATATTTTATAATAAAAACCATGTATTGATAAAAAAATATTAAAAAATGTTTTTTAAATGATTTGTTAATGAAAGTTTACCCTTTTTTCTTTTACCAAATTTTGTCAATGGAATATTCATATGGCTTTTTGAACAAGTTAATTTTTCTATCTTTTGTAATGTGAAAAAAGAATGGTGTTTTTACCTTGTACAACATGTATGTATATACCAGCAACAATTCCATCGAAGTATCCTTTTCATGTTTAAGGGGTTAAATTTTATATAATATATTTTTTTAAAATTGATTTTCAATGAAAAGAATATTGAAAAAAAATTTCTGAACAAAATGATATATTCTTGAAGAATATTTTTAAAATATCAATTTATAATATTTATATTCAAATAAAAAACCATTTATTTTACTACACATGGGGTAAGTGGAATTAATAAAACCATTATTCTTAATATGGATGGTTTATGACTGATTTTCACAAGGATAATATTCACATTCAATTGATTTCTCTTGTCCACTTAAAATATTCAATGTTCTTTGATCATTGAATTTACCATAATTATCTAGGTCAATTTTCATGGATATTACTATTTCCTAAACTATATAATATTTTAAATATGGTGTCTAGTTTTACTTTTATTTTATTATTTGAGGGAAATATTGATAATTCTGTATTCTTTATTCAATACAGTTATTTAATAAGCGACATTATTAAATTAATTATTTAGTATATGAGGAACATTTCAAAATAGTACGACATGAGAAGGGATTTATTATAGATGTCCCCTCGATGCATCGATATTCACATGAGATAAAATATTGGGATTGCCACATTATATGGGGTTTTACCTAATAGTTAAACCCTCTTTTGAATTGTCTTGATGGTACTGGGTCCATGTTCCTCTGTAACACGGAGTCCAATAATTAAGAATTTCCATCAATTAGTTTTATTTATTATTAATCTATGAGATTTTATGTCGAAATATATATGGATAAATTTTAATTTCTATTATTTAGATAGAAGTTGTTTTAGCTTCTTACATTTCCATGTGGATATTTCCTTATCTAGTTATTTGAATGGAATGTGCATTTAGTTATTACCATTTCATAATGCTTATGTATTCCCTTCTCAGTTTATTGATTATATTGAATTTTTTCAGTTATTTTCCATGTCATAAATATTATTCCCATTGATTTATTGTTTCTTCAGCTATATTTTACCGTAAATATGCCTTTGGTCTCACACTTATTATGTTTATTTCCCCATAAATCCAAGAAGATTAAAATAAAAAATATGATTTGATTTTATAGATGGATTAGAGTTATTTTTGAAGTTATTTATTTATTTTCAAAGAAGTTATTTATAGTGTTTTTTGTAATTAGTTTATTCTATTAAAATATAGGACTCATTCATGTATCTGGTTTACCAAGAATAAAAAATTGTTGGTCCATCAGGATGTAATTCCATGTAATAATGCCTATTTTATTCATAACAAACACCAACATTAGGATATTTAGGATTGGGTCGCTACATCATTGGGTACAGTCTTACTAATTAAGGCCACCGAGTCCTTTTTATTTTTATATTTCATTTATGAACAACCATTATTTACACTAATCATCTGATCACAATTCAACATGTACGTTATAAATGATTATGTTGATTAATGGGTTTTTCAATCCAAGAGGATATAATAAAAGCAAGGAAGTTGATGTGTTTTTCTTTAGAAATAACACATATTAGAGTGTTTAATTAAACTAAAAATGGTAATTTTAATTATTAAATTTCACAACATTACAATATTTTTCCTTTCAAAAATTATACCCTCAAAATTTTCGTTTCACAAAAAAATATTAATGGTGGTAATTCTGTTTCATCACCTCCTCTGGTCCACAAAATGCTTCTAGAAACATTGGTTTTCTGCATAGCACTTTCACAAGGTGTATTGTGTTATTTCACAGAACATTTCCTCTATAATCTATGATCCACACTATTTTCTCCTCATTTGAATGATTTTTCTACAATGATACCACCACTTTATTGAGTATATTTGAGTGGAATGGTTTTTACTTCGCCATTAGGGATAGATGAAACATATCATGTACTCTAGGTTTGTTAGGTGGGAGTTTTAGTCTAAAGGCCACCACTCTAATGAGATGAATGAGCTCAAAGGGACCAATGTATCTTGGTCTAAGCATTCAATTATTCCAAAAAATCATGAATTTATTCTAGGAATATATATAGATGAATACCTTTAATCCAAAATCATGCTCTAATTCTCATCGAATATTGGAAGCATAGATCTTTTGTCGACATTGAGAATCCTTTATGTGGTACTGAGTAGTCTTGACATTTTCCACAATTTCCTTGACCATTTTAGGGATTAGTAGTTTGTGTTCTATAAAGTAATAATAGTATACCTATGTTCTACAAAACATACCATAATGGATTCAAAGAAGACCATTTTGATGGTTGAATAGAAACTATTATTGTATGAGAACTCGACTAGATGAAGATGTTGATCACATCATCCATTAAGGTTAATTAAGCATTCTCTCATGATTCCTATGTTTTTGGATAGTACTCTAAAATTGGACATCAATTTAAGGTTAATAAGACCTATTGAAGTTTATCTCAATATTTAGATAATTTTGGAGGACCTTATAGATCATGGTGGTTAATCTTGGATAATGATCAGATACAATTGATAATGGTCTTCCATGCTTCCTCACAACTTGATTAATTAATTTCCTTTCAAATTGACCGAGTTAGAAGTCACCTCTAATTGAATTAATGTGAATAGTTGTTGTAATATAATACACCCCAAACAGTATAGAATTATTTCCACTTAATTTCATCGGAATAATATCAATAAATGTCATGGTAATGTTTTCAAATTTTGATTTGGTTTTGGGTAATTTTTTTATCATTCCCATGGTTTCTCCTTTCCACCTTCACTTTTTAACATATAAGACCCCTTGATGTATATTCTACAATATCATTCATTATATAATCCTATAAATAGTACACATAGAGATCTCAATACATATTTGTGTTCCCAATATGTATGGGGTAGGTCGAGATATGTTAATCATCTAAAAGATCATTATTTAACTCAATATTTTATGGTACACGTATTCAAGACCCAAATATTACAACTCCCCCTTTATTAATATTGAACTATAAGGATTTAATATTTCTTATATCTTATACATGTTCTGAATTTCCACATTATCTCTTTGATAATTCTTTTATCTTATCCACCAAGGATGGGGGAATAATCATTTGTGATTGGATTTATGATGGATTCTTCTTTATTATTACCATGTCCATCATTTTCAAATACAAGAAGATCATATCCTTCTCAGTTATCATCCTTGATAAATTTTGTGGATCCTTTCTACATATAACATCTTTCACTTTATTTTATTTCCTAATATGGTAGTGTATTGAGCTTTCATACTCATTAATAATAACGAACCCTATTTACAAGTTCATATTCAAATATTTATATGTGAATATATACTTGAGGATCTTATCATCTATATATATGTCACACTTTTTCCCAAAGAGATAATGATGCCAGATTTTAAACCAGAAGATCATGGAAACTAACTCAATATCATGCATCAAGGAGATTAGTTCATGAAATTTCAATTTCATTGAGGCATAATCTATCAAATTTTCATTATACATTAATATCTAACCCAATAACTTCTTCAAAAAATAAATATAAGACATAAAATTCCCCCATTGTGAGCTGCATAAGTATAGGTGAAGGGATAATCCTATTTTTTACTCCTTCAAGCTCTCTTCGCACTCATAATTTAAAAAAACTCACATTTGAGTAAGTTTTATTAGAGAGATTTAAAATTATGAGAAATTTCTCACAAATCAAAGATAATACCTAGTAAATCATAGGAGAATATGAATTTTTATCACAAATTTTTTCCTTGTCCAAAAATCAATTGATTTTTTGTTTGAAGGGTCTAGAGTTATACCATTTAATATGATAATATTCTCCTAGAATGAGACTTTATTAAAATATAACTCACATTTGATGTACTTTTAATAAATATTCCCATAGCATAAATTATTTAAAATTGTGATTTAATACTAAAATCATCTATATATACTTTTATAAATTTTTAAACGGAATATCTAATGATTTTATTCATTAATTCCAGTAATATTTCTAGAGTATTTGCAAGTCTGAATGGAATTACTATGAACTCATTGTTCCCATACAATGTACATAGAGTATTATTGAGGAAACCCTCTTCCTTTACCCTTAATTGATAATAACTTGATAAAGATCCAACATGGATATGTATTGGTCTCCATATAGCTGATCAATGAATTAATAAATCCTTAGAAAAAGATACATTTTTTATAATAGTGATTTTTCATAGCTCAAGATAATTTATGCAATGATACATTTACCCATTCTTCTTGTTGAAAAATATGACGGGTGCACCCCAAGGTGAAGCACTTGGGCGTATGAACAATTTATCCTAATTTTACTATAGTGTTTATTTATCTCCATAACATCCCAAAATTCATTCTATATGGATTCTTGGATAATGGATACATACCAGGTGTAAGATAAACTGAAAATTCAACTTATCATCTTGGATGAAGACTAGAAATGTATTTGGGGAACACATTAGTATATTCCATCACAATGGGAATGTATTCAAGGATGATCCTTTTATATAACCATAATAAAAAAGTGTATTCACTAATATTGAATGAATAACTGGCGTACCTATCACCACTTCATTTTTGGGATCCACCTCAGTAGTTGTGATGGAATATTCTCACCATTTCTCATTTAGTATTAATTTCTAAATATTATATCCAACATCCATTGTCATAGGGTATTGGTTCACATAGTTTCCATATTCCTTACTATTGAAATAATGTAAAACTTGTTAAGGTTATATTGGGGAATACAATTTTTCCATTTCATTGGTGGGTCAGTCCTGTCTGTAATCACTATCATGGTTCCCTTATTTTCCACACCCAAAACATTTCCTCTTCCCTTATAGGAAATTTTTGTCATTATACATTCCTCATTTTTTAAAAGTGACATGTAAACATTTCTTACCACTTTTATATTTTTTTCATCTACGTGCTAGAATTAAACTCCACTTTCTTATTCTTATACCCCTAATACCATGGAGATTTTCCAATCCCTATTTTTACATTGATAGAAGACTATATAATTTACTTATATCTATCAAATTCATAGATTATTATAGATTTTTTTTATTATATATTTCATCCCACCAAAGAAGCGATCATCTTTTCATTCAGGAGTGGGAAAAAATTGGAGGTGTATCATGAAATTCTTGTGATGATTTCATCACACACCCCAATGGATTCATAGAATTTTTTATTTAGGGAAATAAATTTTATTTTGATTATATGTCAATATGTGAGTAGAAAATATTTTTCAGAAAACAATTTTTGGGATTCATTCCACCAAATCAATTTTATATCTTCCTCATGCTTCTTATTCTTAATAAATTTCATCCAGTGATCGGATTCTCCATTTATATGGAAAAAACACAGTATAACTTTCTCTTTCATGATACATTGAAGGATGAAGAAGATATTCTCAGTAGAGTATATACATTTTTCTGTGATTAAGGGATCAGATGATCTATTTGAAGTTATAGGCCTTTGTCACCTAAAATTCCCTATTCGAACTAGTTATTTCATTTGGGGTTTTTAATTTTCTTATGGATTCAAGTTTATATTCAAAAATTGATTCTATTTAGATTGTATTGTCACAATTTTCATGATTATTTCTCTTATAGGGATGGGAATCTCATTTTTCATGTCCTCAAATTTTCAATCACATTGGTTTTTTACTCATTTCCTCTTTTTTCTATCCTTTGGGTAGAGTTATGTGAAAATTTGGGATGATTATTTTTAAAAAGTAAATACATAAATAAGAATCCAAAATAATTAAAGGGTTAATTTAAAATTAACATTTATTTCATAACATAAGATTATCATGGATTCAATACAAAATATAGCTAACTAATATATTTTTAATAAATTATTCTAAATGAAGTTTATAAGAGTTTTTTGGAATGAGTATGGTTTTTAAATAGGCTATTAAATTATTTTTTTTATTTGTGAGGGTATAGAACATTTGACTACCTAAGATTAAATGTAAGAGTTTTTTCATCTCAATTTATATTTATTTAGATATTAATCCTGCTCACCAGTTTTTATATTTTTTGATGTTTATGTTATAAATATATTTTATTTTTTTCATAATTTTCATTCAATTTATTTGATTTAAAAATCAAACTCACATTATATATTTCATGGGTTTTTGATTCAAAATATACCAAATCTGTATGGGTTTTTTGTTGACCTGATTTATTTCATTTTTTAAAAAACCATCATATATAGAGTGTAAAGACCCGAAAATTCTGTGGAATTTTTTTTCATATATACATGGAAAGTTTATGAGTTCGTAGTTTTCGACGGCGCTTCATTCCAAGGCCCGGTGTGCCCGGAATCAATTTCTGAAGTTTTTTTCAGGTATGCTCAGTAAACGTACAAGAGAGATTTTATATCTTTTGAACCAGTGCTCAGAATTGAATTCTAAGGGAATCGTTGAAATCACAACGTTAGTGATTGCTTAGTGAGACCATCACAGCCATTGTGTTTTAACAAGAATTGGAGTTAGTTTATGGGTATTTTAATTATATTATATAAACCTAAAAGTTTTACTTTTTCTATTTGTGGCGGTTTATTCTTCCAAGGGGATGTTGGAGGTGGTTCCCACACTTGGGAGTATATTATTTAGTGGGGACCAGATGATCTTCTTACCCCCATTAACTCGCCATTATTAAAGGGACACCTCTCTTTATTAATTGGAACTCCTCACCTTCTCTAAATTTGAATCTGAACCATTCTCTAACATTAATTAAATGAGTTGCCTCATTTAATAAAACCCAACTTTGTGTTGTTGAACCAAGGAATTAATAGAGAACTTCCTCTATTATTTTTGTTGTTGTCATAATCTTATGGAATTCTTGAGAGAGGAGAGCTCCATCCATACAATGAAGAACCATAGAAGAACGATGAACTTCTCCTTCGATCTTCGACAGAGTCAAAAGAAAAGGAGTCAACCACGAAGAATGCCAACGACTATTCTTCCTCGGTCTATTACCCCTGACACTTCTCGACATCAATGGAATGACATCTGCCTTACCGCGACTCTGTCAATGATCATCAATTTCGAGGTAGGGGTTTGAGTGAAATTATTATTCTTATTGTTCATCGTTAAAACCTTGGGTAATTTATGACAAGTGATAACACCATAACATGGAGTGCTCGGATCGCACGAATATCACATGACACTACCCCTTTGGTTGTTCTTGTTTGTTGATGATGTAGGCGGACCGCGAAGAAAACTGGTGGCGCAAGGCTGCTGGGTCACAAAGAGGGTTTCGAATTGCCAGGCCATGTGGAAGGAGAGCTGCGGCAGAGGCGCGTGGCACCATCATGCCGTGCGGAGGACCATGGTCCCACAACAAGTCCGAGTCGCAGCGGTGGTGGCACAGCGCTGTCGCGCCGTGCGGAGCACAGCAGGACCACGGCGTAATCGCGCCGCGGTGGCGGTGCAGTGGCGGCCGACCACTAGGCCAGCCGGGAAGAGAGGAACCCCATCGGGTCCCGCGTGAGCCAGACTGGTGCCACCTGGCGCTGGTCCAGCTCCACCTGAACGGTTATACCGTTTTGGTTCTAGGGGAAACTTTCCTTTCCACCTGGGCACGGCTAGGGTTGGCCGCTGGGTCGAGCTTGGTCGGGATGCCATCGGCCGGGCCTCCCACGTCTGGGCCAACATCGGGGCAGGCCGCCCCCTCATGCTAGGCCATTTTCTTAGACAGGGTGGACCCTCAGACCGGGTCAGACCACGGTCCGGACCGGGTCGCTTGGACTGGGTCAGACCGGACCTAGTTTGACCTATTTCACCTTTCTGCCCATATCATGGGCTACGAGTGTCTGATCAATAAACCGTCTGCGGTGAAAAAATTATTAGGGAAAGACAGTTCTTTTTTCATACCCCTATTTAGGTTTGGAAATAGTTAGTGTATGTCCGGGTTGGTTTTAACTTAAAAACCAACCGGACCACTGGAACAAAAATGCCAATAACTCACAGACTGTGCGTCTGATTGTCGCGTCATCTATCGTGTTGGGTTTCTAATGATGATTCGGAACTAAGGAATACATCAACTCGAGACTTCGTGGTAGTTGATGTATTGAAACGTTTCTCAAGGTGCGGACCCTCATGGAATCGACTATGTTTTGTGCGAGGACCCTGTGGCTGGCTACGACTAAGATGATAAGATCATACGTGGACCTACTAATGTACCAAGATACTCCATGGGTTCGACAATGATGAATTCTATAATATGATCTTTCATGGTTTTGACAGTGATGATATTGTACCTGGATCATTCATGGGTTAGATAGCGATGACTTCTATATCGGGATCCTTCGTGGGTTCGACAATGTTGATACAGTTCCAGGATCCTATGTGGGTTCGACAGAGGAGATTATTTAGTGGCTACATCTTGTCATCTCTACCCCCATCTTCATGAGTTGTATACCTGAGTGAGATGAGTCTTGTCTCTCAATCATTATCATCGGGGTGATTTAATTTAATTACTTTGTGGATTGGTTTATGCTTGAGCTAGAAAGTTGGATCTAGACTATGATTCGTAACATAGGTATATGTATATGCATATACCTAAGTAGGTTTGGTTGATACTTTGTGATTGTATCTTAGTACTTTGGTTTATCCTAAGTGGATTCTGGGAGACCTTCGGGGTTCTTGGGGTCCCATACTAAGTATTGTTATACTCACCCATGCACGGGCTTCGCCCGCACCTTATTATGTTTTGTGAAGACGACGGTCCGTAGTGATCGATGTTGAGGGTGATGGATGAGAGACTGCTCGGAACTGGACTAGACGAGACGTATGTCGGGGATGATTTGTTCGAGTTCTGTACCTACCTTTCAGGTATGATTTCTTGGTGGACGATCCTGGAGCTGTTTTCCCTTTTTTACTTGTACTTGTACTTGTTGTTAAGTTGGGTTTGTATACTGGCCCACTTACTTTCAGCACACATTTCTTTTCTATAATAGTACTTGTTGTTTCTACTACTTGTGTTCAGACTGTGTGTGTTTCAGGTTTAAAGGAAATGCCTTCACTTTTTATCAAGGATTCACCTTTGGTGTCAGTATCCATCCCCTAGAATATGGAAGGCGGACTTGGGGTAGTCACGACATGGGCCCCAAGGACAGGTCATGACAAATTGGTATTAGAGGATTCAGTTCTACCACAGAACATAGACTCTGATTCTTTTAATGGAAATATTGTTAAGTGTTTTGTGTGGAGTTATCAGTTTATGGAAACCGGTGTTGGTGCGGTAGCCGATGTATCCGTACAATAGGAGTTTGACATATGATGTCTGACTCAGTGCACGAAAACACTGATTTCGTGTGTATTTCCGTTGAAATGTTTTCTTCGTGATTACTTTGTGTCAGCTCACCAGGTATATTGTATTGACCGTGGCGAACCTGTTTCTTTTCAGGATGTCCCCACATAGGCAGCCAACTAGGGTTCCATCTTTCATATGAGATGGTAGCCCACAGAGCGACAAGGCCTCGGTGCAGGGCCCCATCGTAACCGAGGTACCAATGGAACCACTACCTAATGGGCCACCGATACCACCAACTCCAGTAGTAGAGAGTGCATGCCATCTAAGTGCGTTGCATGAGTTCCAGCGCCAGATGCCACTAAGGTTCAAGGGAGAGATGGACCCATAGGATTCTGAGGATGGGATGGAGGCTGTTGTGAGAGTTTTCAGATTGGTAGGGACACCAGCCAACCTCGTAGTGATCCTTTCTTTGAGTCTCCTTCTTGAAGTAGCAGACAAATGGTGGAGCCTGATGCTCCAGGTGCATGACGAGGCATCACTACTCTGGGCAGACTTTGAGAGTCTCTTCAGGTCAGAGATTGTTCCATCCACCCTTCGTGCGGTGCGAATACATGAGTTACTACATCTATAGCAGGGTAGCATGACGGTAGCTCAGTACTCAACGAGATTCACCGAACTATCATGCAACTCAACAAATATGGTACGTGACACATTCTTCAGGGCCCAGACATTCGAGCAGGGACTCAGGTATGATATCAGGGCTTCGATGATCTCCCTCAACATCCCAACGCAGGCAGGGGTGCTGGAGCGAGCCCTTCTAGTGGAGTGTTTTCATACTGTGTAGTCACCAGCAACGAGGCTGACCACAGAGAGACACGTAGCAGAGTCTTCTGTTGCTGGCAGTAGATAGATGTCGCAGAGGTCCAAGCGGAACAGGCCATCAGGTGGGTGATGCCTGGATACAGGTTCAGTTGTTCGGGGCACACAAGACAGAGGCATTTGTACGAGGAGCAGGCCGTGATAAGCATGCGGCGGGCAGGGTCACATGGCTCGTGACTGCCCAACCCACAATGCAGATTTGTAGCAGACAGTAGAGGGACCTCCCAGGGAGAGGAAGAGGTTCAACCGTGGAGGTCCTCCAGGAGCAGGTGGACGTGACAGAGGAGCTAGACGAGCAGTAGGTGGTGGACGATGTTCCGAGGTCCTACCACCTCCCCTACAATGAGGTCCTCCTCAACCACAGGGAGCTGGCAGGCAGAGGCAGGCTCTACTCCAGGCAGTCAAGGCCTATGACCACGGCACACCTGAGATGTTTCTAGGTACTATCTATGTTTACTCCACCCTTTCTGTAGTACTCATAGACAGAGGATCGAGTCTTTATTTTATTGTCGCTGCCCTCGTTTGGAGCTCGAATATTTCGACGGAGCTGTTGGCTCAATCCTTACAGCTAGAGACTACTACAGGAGTAGTCTCTACAAATACGTACTGGTGCTGGCAGTGTGAGCTTACTCTAGGAGGTGATATCTTTGGCTGGGATCTCCTCGTAGCGGCATCGAGGCCTTACAACGTCATCCTGGGTATGGACTTGTTATCCATAGTTTATGCACATATTGACTATATTAGGCGCAAAGTGTAGTGTGTCCACAGGTATGGGATCAGATTCACCTTCACTGGTAATAAGGGAGCCTTTGTAGCGCAGGATGGACTTACACTGAAAAGAGGGCAACTGATCACACATTAGTTGGCTAGTCTCATCCTCAGAGTTATTGATGTGCGGAGTTCGATTTTTCTTGTTGTGGTGGATCAGTACGCGGATGTTTTACATAATGATTTTCCAGGACTACCATCTCCCAGAGAGGTTAAACTATACATTGATTTGTACCCCAGGATGACAACGATATCCAGCCCAGCATATCAGATGGCTCCTGCGGAGCTACGTGAGCTGCGGGTATAGCTGGACGACTTGCAGGGTAAGGGATTTATTCAACCCAGTGTTTCACACTGGTCATCCCAAATTTTGTTTTCCATGAAGAAGGATGAGGGCTTGTGATTGTGTGTTGATTATAGACACTTGAACAAAGTGAAAATGATGTACAAGTACCCACTCCCATGGATTGAATACCTCTTTGATCAGCTGAAGGAAGCACATTGGTTCTCGTAGATATATCTTCGGTCAGGTTATCACCAGCTCAGAGTACGGGTTGAAGATGTGCATAAGACGAACATCAGAT
This sequence comes from Viscum album, assembly GCA_963277665.1. Lineage (NCBI taxonomy): Eukaryota > Viridiplantae > Streptophyta > Magnoliopsida > Santalales > Viscaceae > Viscum > Viscum album. Next base: position 1,810,227,566 of record OY728142.1, on the reverse strand, counting down.
GCCGGTACGGCCACTATGAGTTTTTGGTTATTCCATTCAGCATAAAAAATTCACTAGAAGTGTTCATGGACTCCTAAACATGATCTTTCAGCCAACCCTTGATCTCTTTGTGGTAGTCCTCATTGATGAAATTCGGATCTACTCAGCTACCGAGGAGGAGCACGCTTACCATTTGCGTGTAGTACTCGACACACTCTGAGAGCACCGGCTTTATGGTAAGCTCTCGAAGTGCCAGTTCTAGATTTGAGAGGTACACTTTCTTGAACATGTCCTATCAAAGGCTAGAGTTGAATTGGATCCAATGAAGATCGATGTAATACTTTCTTGGGAGCCACCCCGGAGTGTGACAGAGGTTCTATGTTTTCTGGGACTCGCTGGGTACTATTGAAGATTTGTGCCAGACTTCTCCAGAGTTGCATCACCACTATCAGACTTGACGATGAAGGGGAAACCCTTCTTGTGGTTAGTGATATGCCACCAGTTCTTTCAAGAGTTGAGGTAGAGGTTGAATATTGCGCCCATCTTGAGGCTACTGGAGGAGGGCATTGGGTACGTAGTTTTCTGTGACGCATCCGGGACTGGACTTAGGTGGGTCCTAATACATGAGTGAGCAGTGATCGCATATGGTTCTCTCTAGTAGAGATAGCATGAGCAGAAATATGCTACCTATGACCAGAAGTTAGCAACAGTGGACTTTGCCTTGAAGAAGTGGCAGCACTATCTGATGGTCGAGCATTTTATAGTCTACTCAGACCACTAGAGTCTTAGGTACATCTTCTCATAGAAGGACCTGAACCTGAGACAATAGTGTTGGATAGAGTTACCCAAGGATTATGACTTCGAGATAGTCTATACTCCTAGAAAGGGGAATGTTGTAGTCGATGCCCTATGTAGGAGATCATTCATTCATCTTCTAGGAGAGGTGACCGAGTAGCTGGCCGCGTTGCAGATATCCTTTGTGTATAGAGAAGGAGCAGACATTCTACAGTTTTTCATAGTCACTACGCTACTTCTTCATTGATTCAGGGAGGCACAACGTGGGGACGTTGACTATGGGACATGACGTGCTCAGATATCCACAGGGCAGGCACCTGATAGATTTTCTAAAGGTGGGGATCACATCATTCTGTTCAGATGACGTACCATGGTACCAGTTCCTCTTTACGAGGAAGTGTTGAGAGTGTTCCAAACATCACCTTTAGCGGTACATCCAGGAGTTGTGAAGATGTATCAGGACCTCCCACTACAGCACTGGTGGCTAGGTATGAAGAAGGTAGCAGCAGATTTTGTCTCTCAATGCCTCACTTTTCAGCAAGTGGAAGCGGAGCACTAGGTTCCAGTAAGCTTGGTTTGTCCCTTAGAGATTCCAGAGTGGAAATGGGATGGGATATACCTGGATATCTTGACAGTACTTCCACATAAATCAAAAGGACATGACACTATTTGGGTGATTGTGGACCGACTCACCAAGTCGGACTACTTTCTACCGATCAGAGAGCAGGGTTCGTTAGAGATCTTTGGATGCCTCTACGTACAGGAGATCATATGAGTTCATGGTGTGCTATAAACGATCGTCTCCAATCGAGAGGGTCGTTTCACTTCCCAGCTATAGAAGGGGTTTCAAGAGGCTTTCGGGATGCCGCTTCACTTGAGCACCACCTTCCATCCTCAGACAGGTGGTCAGACTAAGAAGACCATTCAGACTATCGAGGACATGCTCTGTGAATGGATCCTCAACTTCGGTTGCAGCTGGGAGGATCATTTACCCTTGTTAGTTTTTGAGTATAAAAACAGCTACCACTCCACCATCGTGATGAAGCCTTTCGAGGAACTTTAAGGATGAAAATGCAGATCCCCTCTGTGTTGGACTGACCCAGGGTAGTCAGTACTTATGGGACCATAGATGGTGCATGCCACAACGGAGAAGGAGAAGATCATCGAGGTGTGGATGAAGACTGTACAGAGAAGGCAGAAGTACAATACTGATAGGAGACAGATACCACTGGAGTTCGAGGATGGTGACCACATCTTTCTATGAGTCTCACCTCGACAAGGTCTATAGAGATTTGGCCGAGGTGGTAATTTATCTCCATGATTCATCGGACCATTCCTGGACCTTAATAGAGGAGGCGAGGTGGTTTACCACATGGATCTTCCACCTCAGTTTCACTGGGTGCACGACATCTTCCACGTATCTAAGATAAAGAGATATGTGCACAACTCGTCCGACATCATCGACCATAGGGAGGTGGACATTGATGACGGGGATACTTTCATGGAGGTTCCAGTGGATATTGTGGATCGACTAGAGTGGGTCATGTGTGGACATTGGATACCTCTACTGTGCGTTTGCTAGTAGCACGAGAACCTCCAAGAGAGCACATGGGAGCAGGAGGCCCATATGCGTGCTTATTACCCCCAATTGTTTCCTTAGTGTGAGTTGTAGCCCACTAGGACATAAACCCTTAGGTGGGGAGAATTTAAAGGTCCAGAAATTCCATGGATTTTTTTCCTAAATACATGGGAATTTTACGAGTCCACATTTTTTTACAGTGTTTGATTCCAAGGCCCGTTGTGCCCAGAAATAATTTCTGATGTTTTTTTCTGGTACGTTCAGTAAACGTACGAGCGGGATTTTATATCCTTTGAACCGTTGCTCAAAATTGAAAACTAAGGGCATCGTTGAACTCGCAGCGTCAATGATTTCTTAGTGAGACCATCACCGTAGTTTCATTTTAATGAGAATGAGAGTTAGTTTATAGGGATTTTAATTAAATTAAATAAAAATAAGAGTGTTACTTATTTTAATTGTGGCGGTTTAGTCCTCTAAGGGGAGGTTGGAGGTGGGGCCCACCCGTACATAAACACCCTTGGGAGGATATTATTTTTTGGGGCCCACATGAAATTCTCAAACCCATTAACTCCCCATTATTAATTGGACACCTCTCTACATTAATTGGAACTCTTCACCTTCTCTAATTTTGAATTTGAACTATTCCCTACCATTAATTAGATGAGCTGCCTCATTTAATTAAACACAACTTTGTGTTGTTGTGTCAAGGAGTTAATAGAGAACATCCTTTATTATTTTTTTAGAATAATATTTTGGGAATCTTGATAGAGGAGATCTTCATCCTTACAATGAAGAGCCACCAAAGAATGACAAACTTCTCCTTTGATCTTCGACGGAGTCAAAAGAAAATGAGTCGACCGCGAAGAACTCGAACAACGCTTCTTCCTTGTTCTCCTACCCTAGACGCTTCTCGACATCAATGGAATGATGTCCTCCTTACCACGACTCTATCAACGATAACTGAACTCAAGGTAGGGTTTGAGTGGAATTATTATTCTTGTTCTTTGTCGTTCAAACCACATATTATTTATGCCGAATGATAACAGAAAAATGAGGAGGGCTTGGACCGTACGAACACAACCCGACCCTCCCCCTTTGGTTGTTATTTGTTTTGACAATGGAGGTGGACCGTGAAGAAAACTAGGGGCGCAAGGCCGCTGGGTCGCAAAGAGGGCGTTGCACCATCGTTCCATGCGGAAGGGGAACCGCGATGGAGGCGCGCGGTGTCGTCGCGCCATGCAAAGCAACCGAGGTCCACGACCAAACCGAGCTGTGGCGGAGGTGGCACGACGCTGTCGCGCTGTGCAGATGACTAGGGGGTCGCGGTCTAGCCAAGACATGGCAGTGATGGCGTGGTGCCCTTGCGCCGTGCAGAGGGCAGCAGGATTGCGGCATGATCACACCATGGTGTAGGTGCAGGGGCGGCCGGCTCGGCCGGCCGCCGTGGAGCCAAAGCGGCGGGCCATATGGCCAGACGGGAAGAGTGAGACCCCATAGGGTCCCGCGTGAGCGGGACCAGTGCCTCACGGTTCTGGTTCGGTTCCACCTGAATGGTTATACTGTTCGGGTGAAAGGGGGCGCATACCTTCCCCCCAGGGCGTGGCTAGGGCAGGCCGCCGGGTCTCCCTCGGTCGGGCCACTCCCTTGGGTCAGGCCGTTTTCTCAGATCGGTTCGGACCATCAGACCGAGTCGGACCCCAGTCCGGACCGGGTCGGGCCAGGTCGCTACGACTGGGTCGGATTGGACCCGGACCCTGTTGACCTATTTCACCTTTCCGCCCATATCATGGGCTACGGGTGTCCGATCGATGAACCGTTTGTGGAAACAGAATGCATAGAGAAAAAAGGCTCCTTTGGCATACCTCACATGAGATTTGGATGCAGTTGGGGTATGGCTAGGTTGGTTTGAACATAAAAACCAACTGGGCCCCTGGAATGAAAATGCCAATAACTTAAAGACCGGGGGTCCGATTGACGCACCGTTTGTCGCGTTGGGTTTTTGATGATGAGACGGAACTACGGGATACATCAAATCCAGACTTCACAGTAGTTGATGTATAGAAACTTGGATTGAGGAGCAAACCCTCCCAGAATTTAGCATGCTTTGTGTGAGGACCCTATGGCTAGCTACTGTTGAGATGATAGGATCTTATGTGGACCTACTATTGTACCAGGATCCTCTGTGGGTTCGACATCGATGACTTCTATACCAATATCCTCCATGGGTTCGATAATGACAATATTGTACCAAGATCTTCCGTGGGATCAACAACGATGAATTCTGTACCGGTATCCTCCTTGGGTTCGACAGCGTTGATACTGTTCCAGGATCCTATGTGGGTTTGATAGAGATAATGATTTATTGGCTACATATAATCATCTCTATCCCCTATACATGAGTTTTATAATTGAGTGACCGGAGTCTTGTCTTTCAGTTGTTATCATCGAGGTGTTTGACTTTACATCCTTTGTGTTTTGGGTTGTGCCAGAGCTCGAATGTTGGAGTAGGATTGTGATTGGTAACTTAGGTATATGTATGGGCATATAGCTAAGTATGATTGATTGATACTTCATGATTATGTCTTACAAATATGGTTCATTATTAGGGGATTCTGGGAGTCCTTTGGGGGTCTCGAGGTCCCCTACTGTGTATTGTTATACTCACTCATGCACAGGCTTCGCCCGCACCTTGTTGTGTTCTGTGTAGACGATGGTCAACAGTGACTGACGCAGAGGGTGACAGACGGGAGGCTGCTCGGAGATGGACTAGATGGGACATACCATAGGGATGAGTTGTTTGAGTTTTGTACCTACCCTTCAAAAAGGATATCCCGACAGACGATCCAGGACATGTTTTCCTTTTTTACTTGTACTTGTACTTGTTGTTCAATTGGGTTTCTATACTGACAACTTACTTTCATCACAATTTTCTTTTCTATATTAGTACTAATTATTCTACTTCTTTTGTTTGGACTTTGTGTGTTACAGGTTTAAAGGAAATTCCTTCACATTTTATTGGGGATTCACCTTTGGTGCTAGTCGCCAGCCTCTGGCCTATGGAAGGCGGGCTTGGGGTAGTCATGGCATGGGCCTCGAGGACGGGTCGTGACATGGAGTTACTCATTTAAGCTTATATTATTATAAAATTTCTGTATTATAAATTATATTTATCATTTTAATTTAGGTATATTAATTAATTAATGGTATTAAAATTACTTTATTCATTTTTAGATGAGGGATTTTTATTAATAAAGATAACATATATATAAATAGGGAAAATAATGGAAATATATAGACTTATCATTTAAATATGGATATTTTTTGATTAATATGTATTTTTTGTTATGTGTTGTATATTTTATTCATTTATTAATATGATGGATGAATTAGAATTAATTAGTGATTGGAAGGTCGTATAATATCCCATTTATGGACCATTAGGTTTAATTGAAAAAACTTGTATAGGTATTCATTTTAAGAATGCCGATTTATTTAGATTCAATGGTTGTGGTATTGATAGTAATTATATGTATTATAATAGGTTCTTAATGATATATAATTACTTGGAATAAGTCCTTGATAATTACAAAAAATTTGGATTATATAACCATTAATTTTTTTTATTTCTGTCCATGAAATGTTTTATATTATTATTTAATTCATGGGTTAATTTTAAGAACATATGGACAATTATTTGGAATTATTTGGATATTATTTACCTTCATTGGTATTATTTTTGTCTTCCTTATTATATGATATCTTATGATATAAATTGTACCTTACAAATTGTTTTAGATCAACCTTATTTTGTTCATATGTCCCTAGGTTATGGACGATAGATTTTTACATGAGATATATAAAAGAATAAAATGTGTAGAGAATTTATGGGTTATGTTGAAATATTATTACTAATTAAGTATTTTTTATATAATGGGTAAATTTTCCATTAGTTTCGAAATACAAGGGATTTTTTAGTAAGTTTTTTTTTGAATTCTATAATTCCTTAAACCTAAAATGTTTCGAAATTGAATGAAATGGAATATTTTATATAAATCAGAAAATTAAAGGACAATTATTTGTAGGGAATCTTATTAGTGATTTGAATTATCGAAAACATAAATGTATTCCTCATGAATAATTCTACAAATATTTGAAAAATATCTAATGTCAAGAACCCAAACTAGTAATTAATAAATATTTTCAAAAGTAGTTAGGAAGTGAAGATTGGAAGTGGTTCTTTAATCCATATAGATATAAAACCAAGCTGAACTTGTTGATGATCATTATAATAATCAACTCATATTATAATATCTTTTATTCTAATTTAGTTCTATAATAATATATTGTTCTTGGAATAAAACAAATACATTTTACAATAGTATATACATTAGTAGTATAAAATAGATATCCAAATTGTTCAAATTTGAAAACATAAATGTCTAAACACAATTTTTGAAAAATGAAATCAAGATTAGATATTCTTAATATTTATTTCATTTTACTGTCACTAGGATTGATGGGGTGTCTACCTTGTCATGTTTGAAAAGTCGCTTAAGACATTCAGGAAATTTATCTATGATGTTCCTATTGAAATCAGAAAATCGTGAACTGTATAATTTATCCATTTAATATTAAATTGAATTTTATTTTCTGAAAATTAATTTAATATTATATCATGTGATAAATCAAAAATATAAATGATATTATAGAAAACATAACCAGAATTATCCATAGAAACCTAAATTTTTTGTATGGCCAAAACAATATTCAAAGAATAAATTTATACACAAATATTATTAAAAAGATTGTTTTTACCAAATTTCACATCTATTAAACAAAAAACTACTTATTCTTGGAGGGTATCATCATGTTTAATATATTTGGAATTCTAAGCCACCAAATAACCATTAATGTTAAAAATCACTATAGAAATACCTGAAACCAATAATTAGAAGAAGGAATTCATATTGATTTTAAGGAAATATCAATAATGTTATCTACAAGTAACCTTTTGGAAAAAATAGAAAATTTATAATATAGAATATATTGAGAGTAGATAGATTAATAACATCAAATTGGTTCCCGACTTTTAGAAGTTTTCAATCCTTGAATAAAAATATATGGTAAAAAATATTAGTAATCACCACAAATTCATTATATACACCCCCTTTATAGATTAATTAATTATGATTAATACAATTTATATAATTTTAAAAATATATAAAAGGAATAAAATATTTTCCATTTATTTTATTTAAATTTATTCCGCCCGTGGTAATACAATACATTGGGATTCGTAGAGGTATGACTATTCATGTTTAGGAAAATTTGGCTTATAAAAATCATCCATAATTTAAAGATATTTTCAAACTAATGAAATATATAGAATTTGGTTTTATAATCTTTATAAAAAAAGATACATATCTAAGGTAATATAAAATAAAATTTATTGAGTCTCTTCGGTAGGTATAATATTACCTAAAACATACTAAAATTGAATCAAAATGTTGACATGGACTAGTTTATTACATATAGTAGTGAATTAAATAATGATGATATTTATCTTTCAAATGGAATTATAAATCGAGGAAAAATATTTATTTTTATAGAATTAAAATATATAATTCTTCAAGGATAATAAATCTAAAGAATAAATGATAACATTCTCGCAAGTTAATCGATTCTCTGAAAAAATTTAAATCACAATTAGGATATTGATAAAATATATAGTGTGGAAGATTTTATAGATCATAAATGTATTTAATACGTTTTCAATATCAAAATATCAGTTAGAGTTTGATTATATGGAATAAAATAATATTTATAGGATGGTCAATAGAAATTTATAGAGGGTAACAAGTTGAAATGAATTGCATTACTAAGGAATTGTACTTACACTATCAATTTTATAAAGTTAAATTTAATTAAATATATTACTTAAATATTTGTAATGATGAATTTTGGTTCATAAAGAGTATGTGTAGTGACCCCCATATAATTGTTATTTATTTCATGATTATTTCCTTTTCTTTTAGTCGATTTTTTGTCTATATTTATGTATAAGGAAGAAAGATGGATAATTAGGGGAAATGAGGAGAAATTATGAAAACCCTCATCTTTATTACCAATAAATTTGTGATATAAAACATAATAAAAAACATAATAAATCCTAGATGATTGATAAATCTAGTTTGTTTTGGTAATTAGGTACAACAGTGAACAACCTAAATAGGGGGTACATCACCATTATTTAAAACATGCTTAACATGCTCATGTTATTCCATCATTCTTAAAACATTATGGGTTAACCTTATGGAATATATAAGAAATTTATGTGATAAAATCTCATTAAGCGAATAAGTAAATTATCATATAAAAATGTATTAAATTTTATAAAATAGCTATATAAATGGTATATAAAAAGGGTGATAATCATAAGCGTGAAAAATGAGGAATTTCATATCATGATAACACAATAGAAAAATTGGAATGTGGAAACAACTTCAAACCTGATATCATTAGCATAGGGAAAGTTTAACCACCTATAAAACATAACATAATGTGCTAAGGATAACCTCTCTCCCACCATATATAGAATCTTTTGTGACAAAAATTTTACCCAATGAATTGGATCACTATTTTGGTGCACCCATAATAATAATATCTTGTGCATGCATAATTGATATACAAATATCATACACATAAGATCAAGTTTCATCACATTTAATCACAATATAATGGTGTGTGGATTACATACATGTAAATCCCGAATAAAATTAAGAGATGTTCATAACGTTTAGGAAATTTGATAGGAAATGGGTATAGGTACTCCCTATACAATGTTTTATCATGGAAAATCATTGTGACATTTATGCAGCATAACGCGGGGAAAAAATGTTAATGAGGGGGATTAATGAGAGTGAATGGGAGTCTAATAATTTTTACATGATAATTCGAGAAGGTGGTATATGGTATAACGTATGAAAAAAATTAGTAATTGGTGATAAATGAAATATTATAATAAAGATACTTGAATAAATAGGAGAAGGAGATGATACATTTCCTTGGGAGGGTGACACAAAAAGAATGCGAGGATCTTCTTGAAGATAGGAAAACCTTGGTAGGACTCTAGAGAGGTGAGGGTAGAGTAAGTGTGTGAAATAATGTTTTTTATTGAATATTAATGGGAGATTTTTTATTTTTATAGAGGTAATGAGCGGAGATTTTTTGTCATTCCTCAAATTCTAGTTTTGTAATCTATATAATAAAGTAATCAAAACCAAAAAAACAACCCATGGTATTTAACCATGGTTTATTACATGGATTTTTTATTCATTATTTTATAAGTAATAATTCAGAATAAATTAAATTATTATCATCGATGATGTGGATGTGAATCATTTTCTTAAAGAAATGATTTTAAAACCTTAAAATATATTATATTTTATGGAGGATACATAAAATCTTTATATAATTTATAAATATCCTTAAAAACAAATTTATTTAATGGGAAATACTATATTTAGTTCTTTATATATTTTATTGTATTTATTATTTCACTTTTGGGTCATTAGAGGGAATAATACACTATATATTCATATCATATTTAATTTTACCTTAAAATTAAATAGTCACAAAAAACTATGAATAATTCAAACTTAGATATTTCAAATGTCCTAATTAAAAAAATAATATTTATTTTTTCTAACTAATTTTCGAAACATGTAAATTTTAACTTCTAATATAAGAATTTATATAAATTGAGAAATGCTGGTTTTTTATAATAATTGTTTTCTGAAAATTATTAAAATTATTTTTGATATCATTAAATTATTTTATCAACTGTAAATACTAATTAATAATAATTTTTTATTAAAATATAATTTATTTTAAAAATTTATTAATTTATCAAATGGAATGGCTGATTCGAAATTTCATATTATCAAAAACATATAATTTTTCTTTAATCGTATAAAAAAATATTGATTAATAATGTAATAAAAATAAGAAGTAAATATAACCATTATTATATTTAAAATAAAATAAGAATGTTCATATTATTAGGGTCTTGATTCATAGTCACTAATTACACCAGCAAAGACCCTAAGGGCACGGTGTGCGAAGGTGAGACTATCATTGATCGTTCCACATACATGGTTTATTCCATGATCTCAATGAGCTTGAAATTATCCAATAAAAAGTTAATCTCATGATTTTATTATTGGATCTCAGATTGGACTTCGTCAAGGGAAAATCTATGTGATTTTATCTACATTAGAATATCTGATTAATGGGCTTCATATGTAATACCCCAAAATTTTAATGTACAACATTGTATTCAACAGCGTCCACGACACGCAACAACAAGTGTAAAAAAAATATAATAATAGAAATATTTATAATATATTTATGATATTAAATTAATATAATATATTATACATCTTGATGTTCATCAAATATTGAGTAATCTTGCAATACATAGAATAGAAACCTTCCTCGATAGCTTACATTACATAGAAGACCGAGTTATCACCAAATAACAATGTATTTTTAAAATATTATTATTTAATATAATATGATATATTCTAGTTATTATGTTAGTGGTTATGAATAGTATTTACTTAATTATGAAAATATATGGATTATATAAACATAAAATGAATTATTTGGTTACTAATTAACGATATACAAAAATAAGAACCATTTGGATATAAAAAGTAATATTTTCTTATGCTTCCAAAGGAGTTGTATCTTAATAAACATAATTCATTAAAATAAGTGAATTAATTTAAGGAAATATATATTTTGTATGTTAAATAAAATATTTTTTATATTCATCCATTATTTTTTAAATTTATAAGATAAGAAAAATCTCTATTTAACACATATAAATCCATATTTTTTATAAATCCAATTTTACCACTTTAATAAATTTCTGATCCTTTATCTTTGGGGCCAAATAAACTAAAAACTGGTAAAAACCCTATTTAATAAAATAAGTATTCCATGAAACTTTAATTTTTGAGTTTAGTTTATATTTTTATGTATTTTATAGGTAAGAACATCAGTACACGTAACTTGTTTCCAAAATTTCCTAGTGAGTCCTTTTCCATCTATATAAAAGGCCACAACCTCAACTCATTCCAAACAACTCTCAAACCACATTGGTTCAAACAAGATATATAAAAATAGATTCCAAACATCACTAACACTGAACATGAGGCCTAAATTTTTGAAAAAAAACCCTTCCAACGAAGCCTTTTTGTACAAACCAAAAGTAGTTACCCGATTAAGAGGTAACATCAACTCTCATGCTTTTTTGTTTTATATCTGTTCTAAAACACATCAAACTAATAATTATTTTTATGTTTAATAAATTATACTAAATATAATAGTATGATATTAATTTAATGATTTTCCTTAATCATACACTCTCTTCATTTCTAATGGGTAACGAACATACTATTTCTATGTACAAAGAACTATTGTCTCACGAAATAAAGATTGATCAATTTCTCTTACACCCACTCATGGTGTAAATTATGATAGAAACTATGTTTTTATGTTATATATATGATATTCATTATTTATTTTTTATTCATTAGTTCTTTTATAACACATACATTGAAAACATTCCATTTTTCATTAATACGAAACATCGTTTGAGGAAGTGTAATCTACCACCCCCTCAAAGTGATTCACATGATACATGGAATGTATAAATTAGGGTTATAATAAAAAATATGAAAAAGAAAAAATATATGAAAATTAATGCAAAATTTATTCTATGGATATATATATATATATATCATTTTCATAATTAACTTTTCTCACACATAAAGAAGTCATAACCTTGGTCGTGAATGTGTGGACTACCGCCTCATCGACATGATGTGATTCATTATACACCAAAATAATTCTATATAAAAATATATATGATTAAATAAAATGATATTTATTATATAATGGTAATTCTGTAAGGATATGATGTTACTAACCTTTTTTCTAAAACGATCTTTGAAAAATGGCAATGACAATCCTGCGTACATATGACCTACCGTCCCCAGGATTGTAACATCAATTAATTTTTTATAATCATATGTATTTATTGGTTTTAAATCTATAATTGATTAATAAATATGTTAATTATTTCATTATTAATATTCTAGATATGTAATATAAAAACCCCTATGACCATAGTTTACCTATCAATGTTGTTTTTGACACATGAATAAAATTTTGTCAAAACACCCAATGTAAAACTTATTGTCTACGTAGTTGTATAAAACATTGTAATTAGTGAAATAAAATTAATTATAAGAAGTATAAATTTTCTCATGTAGTAGATAATTGACATAGGTTTTTTATACAATATTATAAAGGATGTTTACCAGAAAGGAATCTCAAGGTAAGTGATTATCATCTATCTTTTTACATCTTTGAGACAAATGTCATGTTCACTACCTAAATCTTTTGTGTGGTGTCTATAATACCCATTTATATATATATATTATATCATGAATTACATTATCAAAATTATATTTTAGGACTTCATTTAATATTATTCCTTCAAGAGGATTATGATTTAAAATGCTTCAAAGGGTCATGGGACAAATTGTAATGTTTGAACATTAGTTTCCTTAACATTAACAATAATTATCTTTAAATGGTATTTACATTTGATGAAATTATTTTACCATTTTCCAATAAACCCTTTAATTTTTCTTTCCTATGGTAATTCAATACAATTTTCAAATATTAGTACCATTTTTTCACTATATGGTACTCAATGTGTTTGAAACAAATTTTTAAGGAAAACCCTACATCATTCTAGTCTTAGTCGAAGAAACAATTTTTTATAAAAGCCATGTTTTAATAAAATGTATTCAAAAATGTTTTTTGAATTAATTTATAAAGAAATTTTTACCTTATTTTTATCCTTTGCCAAAAAATTTCAATGGAATATTCTTTTTCAGTTTCTATACAATGCATTTTTATAACCTTTTTTATTGGTCAAATGTAATGTTCTTTTTACCTTAGATGAAATGTATGAATTTACTCACCATAATTCTTATAAATCATCATTTTTATGTTTAAAAGGTTAATTTTTAATGAAAATGATTTTAAAATTCATTTTCAAATAATAGTTTTCTCAAAATCTTTTTTAAAATAGATGCATATTTTACTCAAGAATGTTTTAAAAGATCTTTTTATAATATTTACATTCATAAATGACAAAAACCATTTATTTAACTCCAATTGGGGTATTTTGTATTGATACTATCCTTAATATTCTTATGGATGGTTTGTGATTTATTTCTCCAAGGATAATATTCACATTCACTTCCTTCATTTCCATTCCCCCCTTAAAATATTTAATCTCTTATGATCATTGAATTTTACCTAATAATCCATATAATTTATCATAGATGTTTCCATTTCCTAAACTGTATATGATTTAACATATTGTGTATACTTTTACAGATATATTATTATTTGTGGAGATATTGATTATTTCATATTATTTATAGAATATCTTCATTTAATAATGTACATTGTTAAATTTATTATTCAATATATGAAGAATTTTTCTATTTGTATGACCTGGGTGGGGTCTGATTATAGAGTGATTCTTGATGTATCAGTAATCTCATGAGATTAAATATTTGGATAACTACATTAAATGGGTTTTACCTGATATATAAAACATATTGTGAAAGGTTTTGATGGTACATGTTCCATATACTTGGAAATCATGGCATCTAATAATTAAGAAATTTCCTCCTTCAGTTTTCGGTATTATTCAGCCATGAGATTTTTCTTCCACATATCCATGGATACATTTTAATTTTAGTTATTTAGATGGTGTGTGTTTAATCTTATTACCTTTCCATATTGGTATTTCTTTATCTAGTTATTTTAATGACATGTTTTTTTAGTTATTAACTTTTCATATTTTTTTACTGCGCCTTATCAGTTTCCTGATTTTATGGGAAGTTTTTTTAGTTACATTCCATGTAATATTTATTATTATAAATGATTAAATATTTATTTCCCTATAATTTACCCTTAATGATCATTTAACCAGACTGTTATTTTTTTATTTCCCAAGGAATCCATGTTTCGTACTATTAAAGACAAAAAGGAATTTACTATATAGATTATTGTTATCATTGAAGATAATTATTTATTTCAAATTAAGTTATTTATAAAAAAATTATATTGTAATTTTGTTATTATTTTATAGTATAAAAAAGATTGTTTATCTGTTTTATAAAGAATACCAATCTCTCAGTCCATCGAGGATTGATTCCTTCTAATCATTCCAATATAATTGATAAAAGATACTAGCTCTGGTCTATCTAGGGCTGGGTCGCTATAATTGGTATCAAATGGTACTTTAATAGCAACATTGGGAATTTTATTTTAGAAAATATTGGTTAGATAACATGAAACTAAAAAATAATTTGGAATATGTATAGAATAACATCATATAATTTAGGTAAATAATAGATTATGTGGGTCTTCTTTGAAATACATCCCTATATTGACACTATAAGTAGACGTGGTTCTGGAATAGATGTACATATGTGTAATAATTGTGACAAGGATTTATGAGCCTGAATCGGGGTAACATGGTATACAACATTGGGCCTCACTACACACATGGTTTGACACGCATGGGGGATATTCTTAGGATAATTCACATTTTCATTACAAACCACTATAAAGGGTTGGTATAGATAATAAAAATTAAAATAAAAAGTTAAACCTACGATGTTTCAAATTGATGATAATGTTTCATGGTATTTAAATCTTGTGAATAATATTATGGATAAACCCTAAACCAAGGAAGGACATTTTCAGAAATAAATGGATAAAGTATTTTTTCGGGTTTTATTGAAAACAGTATTTAAAAGGATATTTTTTAATTAAAATTATTTCAAGGATTTACATCATATTTATTTTGGAAATAATATTAATTTGATTTTAGAAAATGAAAACCTATAATCCATGTGACAATAAATCAAACCTAATAATGCCTCATTTCATGAACCCTTGACCAATGGACCATAAGGGATTCATGCCAACCAGTTACCTATGATAGGTGGAACAACCCATGTATTTATTTAATAATACTTTTTCATTTATATTAATATTTATGAATATGATATTTTTAAAAATTATAGGGGATGATTTTTTTGGAAACATACTTAGCAAGAAACTATGTGTTTCTTTGAAATCTTACGTTTCACACAACATTTAGTTGTATCAAAAAATAATATAATATTATTATTATTTTAAATGATAGGTAACACCTTGTCGTTCTATTAGAGGGAATGAACAGAGCTATCTATAATACGATTATACATGTTTTTTAAATATCTTTACGTTTATCCAATAAATTTTAGTGGATTAAAATAAATTGAATCTGATTTTAAGCTTGAAATACCCTATTATTTTTAAAAGGTCATTTTACACCTTTTGAGGGTGAAAATTTTTTAAATATAGTTTTTCTCACTTTTATATATTCTATTTGAAAAAATTATATTCATCAATAGAATCAGGACATCAAAAGTTACTTTGGATAAATTTTTGGTAATTTTCTGATTATGTTTATTTTTTAATAAATAGTGAACGATACAACATTTTATGTGAAAACTACATTTTTTATCTAATTTAATTATAAAATTATATTGTAGTTTTAATTGATTTTAAGGTATTATTGTATTATAGGTTTATAATTTAATAAAATATTCGTCATTGGAATTAATATCACTTCGAAATTGGGAATAAACACATGTCAATAGTTTGGTAGCTTTTAATTCTTAAAAACACGCTTTTTGGTTTTGACATTGGGAATTAATTTTAAATTAATTTTTGAAAATTATATTTTTATAAATTGAAAAAATTGATTCTATATTTGGAATCAATAGTTCATAATTGTGTAAATAGGTACCTTTTACTTTTTGACATTATGAAGAGTAACTTCATAAATTATTTTATTTACCATGGTTAATGGGTAAATCCAGTAAATAAGGGTAAAAAATAAAATTAAAATAATATTATACTACCCTAAAAAATTTCATAATCCTATTTTATGAGATATTTATTACTATTTTAATCCTTGGGTACATTTTAGGACCCCATGGAGCCACTTTCATGTGAAAATGATATTGTATAAAAATTAATTTCACGTAAAGGAAAATATAATATGAACATCTCTTTATTAATAAAATAATTTTTAAATGGGGTTATATAAGTGATATCTTAAACTATAAATATTAATTTTAAATATAAATATTTTTCATAGATCATGGTATTTTATTTATAATTTTTAAAAATTAGATAATAAGTATATTTATGACACAATGATGACGTAATGATTACCTTATTAATGAATTATTTAAATAAATGAGATTATTAATAGTAAAATAAATTTATTTTAAAACATTTTCTGCAATAAAATAATTTTATAGAAGACTATTACATGTTAAATTTCAATTAATGATGTTTTTTCTATTGAATCATGTTGTGATGTTTTTTTTATAATTCATGATATGAATAGTATAAAAATTTACATAATGTGTTTTCAAATAAAATACTATTATATTATATGATATAATAGTCTTAAAAATATAGGATTTGGAAAAATGAATTAGATAATGTTGAAAATATGATTAATGAACCACTTTAGGTTGTATTGTAATTTTATTGTAACTATATTCACTATATAGTATGAATAAACATGAAGACAAGATAAGAGTTAAATTTGAGAACTAATGGTTAAAACTGAAAGATATGGTTAAATTAGTTACCTTGACATGTCTAAATTTTTTTTGAGATTTTTTTAACCCAAAATTATCTAATATTTGAAATTAATGAGTTTGGGAACATTTTAAACTGAAAATAATTTTATAATAAAATAATACTTTAAAACATTCCTTAAGTTCCCCTCCTCCCACATATAAAAGGGAAACACCCCTACCCATTTAATCACACATATAAATCCTAATGTCTCATCAAAGATCAACCCATATAAGGTCCCAAAATCCCTCTCTTCCTCCTAGGAGACTTACCGTGGGCATAAGAAAATTAAATAAATTATTTTGGCTCAAATCAAAGGGAGTTACATATTTTAAGTGGTTGGGTCTTCTCTAAAGTTTCTTTCCATTATTTCACGTCTTCACTCCATATTCAATTTTTTTATTAAAAAACAACACTATTATCCAATATATACTAGGTTGTTTTATTAGAATTATTATAACTACCTTTATTCACACCTTCATCTAATGGTTACAAAAAACTGTTTCTATGTACGACGAACTATTTCCTCACGAAATGATGATTGTTCGATTTTCCCCTACCACCTTTCATGGTGTCCATTATTATAGAAATATATTTATATATGATATATATTATATTTATTTTGTGTATATTATTATTATTTTTTTATATAAATCATACATTTATTATTTTTATAATGTGTAAATACGATAATTTCATTTAAAGAAGTGCGGACTACTACCCCATTAAAGTAATATGAATCATTCATTCCATACATGGAATGTATAAAGGATGAAATTAATAAACTTATGAAAAATATATAAAATATAATATTATACATGATTTATAATATAATTATGCATCATTTTGTTTTCTTTCATTTTAATATGAAAAGGAAATGACTGTATCATTCATTTGTACGTATGTCTTATTGACTCCATGAATAGTGCATTTCATTTCTTATTTCAAAATGTAATTTACTATTATAAAAACATATAAATAATGGATATATATGATATCCAAATATAGAATATCACTTTGGAGATAATAGAATTTCGACCACATGGAAAATGTTTAATTATAACATATTGATTTTTGACTCTTGTACTGAATATAGACAAAACAAGTGATATTAACATAAATAATTATGTAATGATTATTACCTGGTAATAAGTGATATAAAAGTAATAAATAATTTGAATTTTTTTTTATGAAATTATAAAATAAATTAATTTTATTATTCAAAAACAACCAGGAACATACATGACAAGTCAAACCCAAGGTAAGGGAACTTCTTACCCCAATTTCAACTATTTGGGTTAATCTTCTAATTCATGATTATTTCAAGATATGATTGTCTGAGAAATAACTATTTATGTCCTATATTATATTTATAATTTCATTATGTTTACATATATTGAATACACATAATCTATATATTTTATTTAAAAAATGATCTTTGTAGGTGACTTCATCTTAATCTCCTTTCATTGAGGAATATTTTGATTTATACACAAATTTTTTTAATTCAATGTATAATTCCCCTTGACATTAATTTTATTCAAAGGGAATATTTTTCCAATGAAGCATTATACTAAATGAAAAAAATTAATGTTTCTTTTTAACGTACGTAGTGACAATGACCTTTCTTTTACCACTATGATTATTTGATATTTGGCTTCATCTACAAGACGTAGTGTTTTTAAAAGGAAAACTAAATAACACATACCCTTTTTTACATATTTTTGTATTGAAAATGTTTTTATAATTTATTGATTATATCAATATTTTGAAATGATATAATTTTATTCCAGTGTGGAAATTTCATCTTCCCTTTATGATTTTTATGTGTTATGAATATGTTGTGTTTCTTGGGAATTATTCACGTATATGGGTGGTTTTGTGATAAATCAATGGTGGGTGAGCACATGATAGCTCTCCAATTCATTGGGTAACCTGATAATGCTAAACATTAATATTTCTCCTAATCGATTTAGGGAATATACTATGATGGTCATTCCAAACATAACTCCCTATGTAGTTATGAAAGAAAAAATGTAAGTATTTTATGGATGAAAGAAGTTACCTATATGACTTATTATTTTATGTGTTATTCATAAATCTAATGATTTCACGAGGTATGTTAAAGAGCTTATGTGATATGAGTGAAGAGTGTGCTTTCATTTATTTGTAGGAATTGATGGACTAATGTTTTCTTTCTTTATTTTATAACCCTTTATGAGATTATTATGATTGTCCCATGTTTTTGAAATGTTTTTCACAGTGTATAAGGAAGGGTAAAAGAAAAGATTAATTCAAGAAGATTTATATCAAGAAAATAATTATTGTTTTATTTAAGTAGTTTTATTATTCTGAAAAATTTGGATAGATTATAAGTGTTTACAATGTAATTTATGAGATGTGATGTCATAGTTAAGGCATAATTATCTAAAACACTAAACATGAAAAGATACTCAACGTCAAATTCTTGACATAACTCAAGATTATGTATTGTTTAAGGTTGGGGCCATGTAGTTGGTTTCATAGGTATGTTTAGAAAACATTTAGATTTTGGATAATGTTAAATTCATATCCATAAATTTATATATGGTAAGATTGAAATGATTTAGCATTTAAAGATTACCATGTTTCTTCGCATAAAATATTTATGTATTATAAATGGTTTTCCACATAGGAAACATAGATGCTATGATGGGACACCATCAAGTGGAAAACAACCTTCCAAATCAGCATCCTGAGATGGTTGGAATTACTATAGAACATTTTTTTACAGTGATGGATCGGTAGAATCAGTTGATAAATGGTGGTTTTGTTTATAGATAATATTTTAGTTTATTATAAAAGTAAAAAGATATTTAAAGTCATTTATGGGTTGTCTTGAAAATTTTTAAAGAAAAAAATGCATGCGAATTTCAGAAAGAATGAGTTTTGGTTACAATAAATTTCATTCTGTGGTCACATTGTTTTTAAAGATGGCATAACTGTTGATCATGCTAAAATGAAAGTTGTTAATGAATTTCAAAAAACCACAAATATAACCAATATTATTAGTTTTCTCGGTTTATCAGGTTATTACCATATTTATTGTCATGACCCGTCCCCCGAGGCATGTGTTGTGAATACCCCAAGCACACCTTCCATAGGCCAGGGGCTGGTGACTAGCACCGAAAGGCGTATTCCCTAAAATCGGGAAGGCATTTCCTTTACATCCTGAAACACACAAAACCAAGCCCACAACAAGATACAAACACTACTAAACTGTTATATAAAAAGAGTGTGTACAATAAGAAAAAGGGTCCAGAATACAAGCCCAACTAGAAAGTACAAGAAAAATGGTAAGTAAAAGTAAACTGGAATAGGTCTTATGAACTCCCACCAAGGACCCTACCTGAAGGGTATGTATAGCTCTTGAGCGATTGTCTTGGCGGTATGCCTCATCAAATGTACCCCTATGAGCTACCTCTAGTTTTGGTACTCTCATCCTCAGTTAGTGCTATCTATTTTCTGCACCAAACACAACAATGTGCAGGCATAGCCCATGAAGGGGTGAGTATAATGATACTTAGTGGGGACCCTGATACCATCGAAGGTCTCACAAGCCCACAAAGGCTAAACCACATTACATGAAAAAATATGTCAACCCCACTTAGGTATATTCACATACTTATACCTAAGTAATCAAGTATACCCATCTCATTCCTGATTAAATACAAGGTCTAACGCAAAATCCCAATGCTCAACTATTCCATGAAGGAAGGAATACCACAATGGAAACACCACAAAGGTAAGTACCACAAAGGTAATGGCACACAGAAAAATACAACAATGGTATCACAATGAAGTTATGTACCACAATGGTATCTCCATGAAGGTAAGGACCACAAAGGTACGCCACACAACAAATTACCACAAAGGTAAAGACTCAGATTAAAACATGTATAACTTAGGTACATTAGTAGAGATGATTAGATGTAAATACTGAATCGTCTTACTCTATTAATAGTTAGACCCACATAGAATCCAAAATCATCAGACCCACGTAGGATCCAAAATCATCAGACCCACATAGTATCCTAGTACATCATCAGGCCCACATATGATCCTATTACCAAAGATCCACATAGTATCCTAGAGTAGTCTGACATGGATTCCTAGAGTGGATCCAAGTGAGACTCTCAAACATAGACCGACAAAGGATCCCAATAAAAGACAAACATAAGACACCTTTCTCATGCTAATACCAGCTACTGGGTTCTCGTATTAAGGTCGCTTGATTCCAGAAGGATTTTCTATCAAGACAAAGGTAAATAATCCAACTTCCATGAATTCTGACAAATAAGGATCCCAAAGGACCGCCACGTAAAAGGGGTCTCAATGCAATAGAGAGTGTGTCAGTCGGATGCACGGTCTGTATGTTATTGTCCTTTTAATCCCGAGAGCTTGGTTAGATTCATTCTCGATCCAAGCTAGAGGTACCCCCAAATTATTCTAAAACTAGTCAGGGTATACCAAAATGATACTTTTGATCCATGGTTCCTGACGTTGTAGAAGGTTCATCAAACAAATGCCCATAGCTCAAGATATGGCCAAAAGAGTGAAATGGATCGAAGTGGTTCCGGATCTGGTCCGACCCGGTTGGACCGACCCAGCCCGACCCCACTAGGGCCGACCCAACCAGGTTTGGGTCAACCTAGTCCGACTCGGTTCTGGCCTATGGTTGGAATAGGCCCGCGGGAACTGACTCATCCTGTGGGATCTGACTCATCCCACAGGTTCCGACCCGGCCCACCGGCATGGCCCGACCCACCGACATGGCCCGGCCCACGGTGTGGCAGCTCATGGGGTAGCGGCCCATGGGGCAGTGTTCACTCGGCTCGCGGATGACCAGTCATCCAACCCTCCTCCACCATGCGGCGCGGTCACTCCCCCTGCCTTCACTGGCGGCCGATGTCGAACAGGTCGTGCCTCGCCTCGCCGCCACGACCCAAGGTTATGGCTCTTCTCTGCTGGGAAACATGGATGTACGCTGCCATCCCCTTCATAGGGCCTGCCAGAGTGTCGGCCACCACCCTTTCTCTACTGTGGCCGATGGGCCACGACTCTTCTACGGTGGAGCGGTTTCACTACCATCGTCTTCGCGGTCAGTCGTGGTGCCAACCGCCTCTTCCGAGTCCCACCAGTGACAATCGCCAGCACCGGTCACCATCATCCTCCAACTGGGAGAACACAACAAAACCTCAAAGGATAACAGAGAGGTCATGCCATGTTTGTTTGGCCCTCACCCTCCGTGTTAGGGCAGTAGAAAACAACTCAATAATTCTTGATACTTATCAAGTGTCATGAACGGGTAAGGGGGTATTCAAAACAACCAACCCTACCTTGTTGTTCATTGAAGGATGTCTTGAGGAAGAAGTAAAAGTTGTTAAAGAACAACAGATATCATTTCCTCTACAAGGTGCTTTCGATCCGGGATCGGGGCCAGTTCCTCATTCTTCTTTGGAGAGGCGTTCTTCATTGGAGATACATTCATCTTTGGAGAAGAAGAGTTCCTCCAATGTTCTCTCCCCTATTACCCTTTTCCAACCCTTTGCCAACGATTTTCCCCAACCCAAAAATGAGGATCCAACCAAATAAAATATTTTTATAAATTTAATTTGTTGGAATAATTAATTGGCTTAATTAAATGGAATAATTAATTAAATGTCTAAAATTAATGGCACTATTAATTAAATGGAGAGTTGGAACTATTAAGTGGGGAATTATTAGGGTCCTCCCCCACATTAATGAAGGGATCGGGAAATCCCTAACATTGAACTCAAATTGGGAGGAATAAAGATCATGTGGTCCCCACATCCATAAATCAAAAGGAGGTTACAAGAAAAATAAAAATTTTAAATTTTTTTATTTTTCTATTCTTTCACGAAAAAGTGAAAAACTAACTTCTTCCCTCGACCTACTGTGGTCAAGGTGAAGGCCCCCTTATGTGAATACCAACTCTGTGAGTTCAACGGTGTCCTCAGATATCAATTCTGAGCACCAATTCAAAAGTTACAAAAACCCACTTTCATGTTTAATAAATGTACCAGAAAAAAAGTTCATAAATTCATTATGACCACACCGGGCCTTAGAATCACGCGCCATCAATTTTCACGGAATCGTAAAAATTTATTATATTTAAAATAATTACATGGAAATTCTAGGTCTTTACATTTTATCCACCTCAAGGCTTCATGTCCATGACATCCACATTACAAAAACTAGGAAAACTAGTGGGCGTACTAATCAAGAATTTGAGCCTCCTGCTACCAAATGCTCTACGGGAGGCTCTCATGCTACCAAAAAACGTGCACTAAAGGTATCAAATGCTCATGAAGGACCCAATCCTGTCGATCCTCAATCTGCAATGGAACCTACCAAAATTTCACCCCATCGTCGATGTCTTGATCACCCCAATCAATGATGCATGAAGGGTCATGCACCTATCTCCACAGTTGGGACACGTGGATGACATTGTGCACCTGATGCAACTGAGGTGGAAGAGCTAAATTGTAATCCACCTCACCAACTCTACAGTGGACCTAAAAGGGTACGTTGAACCTCAAAGATAACTTGCTTCCCTGACCAAATCTCTGCAAACCTCGTCGAGGTGAGACACGTTGAAAGATGTGGTCCCCATACTCAAAACCCAGAGGAATCCATCTCATGTGTGTATAAGACTTTTTTTAGCTCTGTGTAGTGTTCATACTCTCCTAGATGATATGAACCTTCTCTGTGGTAGCACATACCATATCTGGTCCTTTGAGTGTGGACTCCCCTCGGTCAGTCCATCAAAAAGTCAATCTACAAGGTTGGGAATACAGAGCCTTGAAAGGTTCCATACCAATGGTGGAGTGATATCTATTGTTGTATGAAAACTACACCAATGGAAAGTGATCCTCCCAGCTTTGACAGAAGTCAAGGACGCAAGCACTCAACATGTCTTTGAGGTTCTAAATGGTACACTCATCCTACCCTTCTGTATGAGGATGGAAGGCAGTGCTCAAACGAAGTTGTTTCCCCGAAGCTTCTTGCAACCCCTTCCATAGATGGGAAGTGAATCATGAAACAATATTAGATACAATATTCAAGGGTACTCTATGTAGCTGTACTATCCCATATAATAGAGGCTTTCCAATCTCTCTACGGAACCCTACTCTCTGATCGGTAAAATGTGGGCCGACATAGTGAATCGATCGACGATCACCCAAATAGAATCAGGAATTTTTTATGTATGTGGAAGTCCTATCACAAAGACCATGGATATCCCATACCACTAATACTTTGTTACCTCCAGAGGCTAAAGTAAGCATGCTAGTACCTGATGCATTGCGTTCACTTGCTGACAAGTGAGGCAATAAGAGATAAACTCTACTACATCTTTGTTCATTCCCGGGCACCAATGCTGTCGTCGGAGGTCCTGGTACATCTTCGCTACTCTTGGATGTACCGCTATAGGGGATGTGTGAAACTCCCTCATCACTTCCTCCCGAAATGACACTGGTACCATGGTACATCTTCTGAAGAGGATGGTGTGCTCCCCACCATCAGAAAATCCATCAGGTGCCTTTCCTTGGGATATATGAGCACATCGAGCCTCATAGTCATTGTCCCCACACTGCACCTCCCTAACTCATTGAAGATGTGGGGGAGTGACTGTAAGAGACTGAAGAAAGGCTTATCTATCACGATCTATAAAGGATATCTTTAAAGTGGCCAGCTGCTCCATCACCTCACCTAGCAATTGTATACCATTACTCTTACTAAGTGCATCTGCTACAACGTTCCACTTCCAAGGAGTATAGACTATCTTGATGTTATTTTCCTGGAAGAACTCATGCCAATGTCGTTGTCTCAGATTCAGGTCCGTCTGATTGAAGATATACCTGATAAACTTGTGATAAGAGTACACTATAAAATGTTCACCCATCAAGTAATGTAATCACATATTAAAGGCGAAGACCACTGCTACTAACTACATTTCATGAGTAGAGTAGTTCTTCTTATTCTAACTCAGCTATCAAGAACCATACAAAATAATTTCTTTCTCCTGCATCAAAACACATCTGAGTCCAGTCCCTGATGCGTCGTAGTAGACTACGTACCCAACACTCTCCTCTTGAATCTTCAAGATGGGGGCACTAGTCAGCCTCTACATCAGGTTCTGAAAACTCCCCTGGCATCACTCCAACCACACGAATGGTTTCCCATTCTTCCTCACCATCGATAAAGATGTTGCAACTCTTGAGAAATCTGGCACAAATCTTCGATAGTATCCAACCAAACATAGGAAACATCATCCCTCCGTCACACTCTTGGGTGGATACCAAGAATTACCGCCTCAATCATTGCTGGATCCACTACAACTATAGCCTCTGAGATGACATGAACTAGAAAGTGAACCTCTCGTATCACGAACTAGTACTTTGAGAGGTTACCATAAATCTGGTGCTCTTAGTGTGTGTCCAAAACTATCTATAAATGATAGGCTTGGTAGCTTTGTAGATCAAAATGTCGTCGATGAAGACTACTTCCAAGAGATTATGGTATGGATTAATCATCCTATTCATGAGTCCCATAAACACTGCTGGAGCGTTGGTCACACTGAAAGGCATGACCAAAAACTCATAATGGTCATACCGACATCGGAAATATGTCATCTGCACATCCAATTCCCATACTATGAGATGATGATAGCCTGATTTGAGTTCTATCTTCAAGAACTACCATGCCCCCTTCAGCTGATCAAAGAGGATGTCAATCCTCGGGAGTGGGTACTTGTTCTTCACAGTTACATGGTTCAGGTGCCAATATTCAACACAAAGTCTCAAGCTCCCATATGCCTTCTTGGAGAACAAAATTAGGGCTTCACAAGTTGAAACACTAGGCCAGATGAACCCCTTCCCTTGTAAGTCTTCCAGCTATACCGGAAGCTCACGAAGCTCCACGAGATCCATCTGATATGCTGGTGTAGACATCAGTGTCATCCTAGGGTAGAAGTCAATGTAAAAGTCCACCTCTCTGTGAGGTGGTAGACCTAGAACAACATCAGGTATGACATCTGCAAACTGGTCGACCACTACAGGTTATCTTGGACTCTCCATATCAACTGCTCTAAGGGTATTTCTAGCAAACTAATGAGTGGTCGGCTGAACTCTCCTTCAGGTAAGTCCATCCTGTGCTATAAAGGCTCCTTTTTCACCGGTGAAGGTAAACCAATTTACATATTTGTGGAAACTCTGCACATTGATCCTAATACAGTAAATATGAGCATGGACTGTAGACAACTAGTCCATTCCTATGATGATGTCGTAAGGCCTCGATGCTGATATTATGAGATCCCAGCTGAAAATCTCACCTCCCAGAGTAAGCTCACACAACCAACACCAGTGTGTAATTACTGAATCCACCCCCGTAAGAGTCACTAGCCGCAATGAATCTAAAGAAATATCTAAGCTCCGAATGAGGGTCATGGAAATAAAATTATGTCTAGAACTGGTGTCTATAAGTGTTGCAGCTAAGGTGGAATAGGTACGAATTTCACCTCGTATCTTCTCCCAAGAACCATGGTCATAGGCCTCAGCTTCCTGGAGGTGAGATTTCCCTTTTCCACCTTTTCCCTATGGTCAGGGTGGACCACCTGGTGGTGGTGGAGGTAACACCTCGAATCGTTTCTAACCACCAGCTGCATGGCCAGCTCCACTGCCACGTCTGCCTGCTCCCTACGGACCTCCACGACCGAACCTATATCTCTGCCTGGGAGGTTCTTTGACCATATAATAATCATCCGTGTGGCGGGTTGGACAGTCATAAGCCATCTGACCCTGCCCTCTGCATGTGTAACACATCATGTTCCTCTCATTACTAGCTCTCTCTCTAGTGCCCCACATAGCCGACCCTGAATCTTGTTGTCGTCCACCTGTGGGTCTAGTCCTCCTGGACCTTTGTGACATATGTCTACTGCCAGATTTAGAAGACTCCTCTACGTGATGTTTGTGCGCCTCGCTGCTGGTGACTGATCAGCAAGAAAACTCTCTACTAAGAGGACTCAATCTAAA
Organism: Viscum album; assembly: GCA_963277665.1. Lineage (NCBI taxonomy): Eukaryota > Viridiplantae > Streptophyta > Magnoliopsida > Santalales > Viscaceae > Viscum > Viscum album. The sequence goes on along the minus strand of OY728142.1, from coordinate 1,810,200,311 downwards.
ACCCTCTCCTGCGTCGGGATGCTGAGAGAAATCATCGAATCCCCAATCTCCCATAAAAGTCCCTGCTCAAAGGTCTGAACTCTGAAGAATGGGTCTTGGACCATATCAATGGAGTAGCGCGAGAGGTCGGTGAACCTCAATAAATACTGATCCACATTCATGCTTCCCTGCAACAGATGAAGAAGCTTCCATATGGGCACTACGCGGAGGGTCGTTGGGGAAAAATCTGCCCAAACAGGCTCTCAAAGTCTTCCTAGAGAAGTTTCACCATGTCATGAACCTAGAGCATCAAGTTACACCAACTCCTTGCATCTTCCTATAGAAGACTGGTGGCAAGGATCACCATGAGATTAGATAGTGTCCCTAGTAGTCAGAAGACTCTCACAATGGTCTCCAGCCAATCCTCAGCCGCCTGTGGGTCTATCTCACACCAGATCCTTAGCATCCTCTGGTACTAGAACTCTTGCAATGCTCTCAATCCTCATGCACCCTCTGCTGCTGGGGATGGTGGAATCAGTGTCCCAACGGGTAATGGTACTGGTGGTGCCTCCACTGGTGCCTCTATTGATAGAGGGCCCTATACTGAGGCATCGTCACTCGATGGGCTATCATAATGTACTATACCAGGATCCCTAGATGACAAGCTACATAAAGGCATCCTGAAAATAAACATGTTCACCATGGTCAATAAGATATACTTGGGGAGCTGACTAAAAAAGATCACAGAGAAAACATTTCAAAAGACACATGCAATCAATGTTTTAGTGCAATGAGTCAGAAATCAGAAGTCTGGGTCCTGGTGTATGGATACGTCAGCCACCTCACAAACATGGGATTCCCTAAATTGAAAACCACACTCACAACACATAAAACTATTGATGTTAAAAATAACATAGTCCAATGTTCTATGGCAGAACCAACTCCTCTGATACCAATTTTTCATGAACTGTCTCCTGGGGCCCATGCCATGACTACCCCAATCCCGCCTTCCATAAGCCAGGGGATAGCGACTTGCATTGGTGAGCGTATTCCCTAAAATTGAGAAGGCATTGCCTTTATATCCTGAAACAGACACAACAATGAAAACACCAAGATAATAACACTAGTAAACTGTATAGTAAAAAGAGTGTGTACAGTAAGACAAAGGTTCCAGAATACAAGACCAACTTGAAAGTACATGAAAATTGGGAAGTACAAGTAAACTGGAACAACTCCTGTGAACTCTCACCATGGTCTCTACCAGAAGGGTAGGTAAAAATATCAAATGGTCGTCTCTACAGTACGTCTTGTCTAATTTCTCCCTTCTAGGTACCTCCAGTCTGGGTACTCTCATCCATAGTCAGCACTGTCCATTGTCTGCACTAAACACAATAAGGTGTGGGCATAGCCCGTGAAAGGGCGAGTATAACGATACTCAGCAGGGACCCCGAAACACTCGATGGTCTCACAAACCCACAATGGATAAACCACAAATAATGAAAAAAATGTCACCCATACTTATGTATATTCCCATACACATACCTATGTTATCAAGTATACCAATCTCATTCATGAGGAAACACAAGGTCCATCTCAAAATACCAAAGCCCAACTATTCCAAGAAGGAAGAAATACCACGATTGAAACACCACAATGGTATGTTCCACAATGGTAATGCCACAGAGAAGAATACCACAAAGGTATCACCATAAAGGTACGTACCACAAAGGTACCACACACAGAAGATTTCCACAAAGGTATCACACGAAGGTAATTACCACAAAGGTACGCCACATAGCATATTACCACAATGGTAAGGAATCAGCTCACACCAGGTATAACATAGGTATTGTAGTAGATATGATTATATGCTACTACTAAATCTTCTTACTCTATTAAAAGGAAGACCCATGTAGGATCCTAAATCATTATACCAAAGTAGGATCGTAAATCATCAGACCCACATGGGATCCTAGTACATCTTTAGACCCACATAGGATCCTAGTAAAATAGACCCATGTAGGATCCTAGAGTAGACCCACATGGATCCCTAGAGAGGATCCATGTGATACTCTTGAACACAGACCCACATAAGATGCCATGTATATACCCACATAGAATCCATTTCTCAAGCTACAACCCGCTACAGGGCTCCCGCACTAAGCTCGATTGATTCTGGGAGGATACGATTTTCAGGATACGGGTTGATACTCAAACATTCAAAAAATTCCATGAAGATGTATCCCAAAATATCTCTACATAAAATGGGTATCAACGCAACAGAAAGATCGTCAATCGGACGCACGATCTGTAAGTTATTGGCCTTTTAATCTAGAGTTCCCGGTTGGATTTGTGCTGGATCCAACCCAAATGTACCACCAACGTATTCCAAAACTCATTTGGGGTATATCAAAAGAAACTTCTTGTTCAATGGTTTTTGACACCGCAGATACTTCGTCAAACGGAGGCTCGTAGCTCAAGATATGTTCGAAAGAGAGAAAAGAGTCAAAGTGGGTCCTGGTCTGGTCCATCCCAGCCTGGGCCGACCGGACCTAGTTCAGGTCAACCCAGTCCAACCCGGGTTTGGAACTAGGTCGGTCCTGGCATGCACGATCCCACCTGGCCAAATGGCGCACCCCGGACCACAGTGCGGCAGCCCGTGGTGCAGCGGGCCGTTGGGCTCGCGGTGCGGCGGCCTGCTGGGCTCGCGGTGCGTCAACCCACATTGCGGAAACCTGAATTGCGGGGTGGCCCATAGTGCTGCATCCGCTTGGCTGGAAACTGACCAGTCGGCCAGCCGTCCTCCTCCATGCGGTGTAGTCGCACGATACGCCTTCAACGGCGGCCAAGGTCGAGCCGGCTGCGCCTCGCCTTGCAACCGCGGCACAAGGACATGACTCTTCTTCACCGAGCGGTGCAGACATGTGACACAATCCCCTTCGTGCAGCTGTCCGGAGTCCCCACTACCGCCCTTGCTCTGCTACATCCAACGGGCCGTGGGTCTTCTCTGGCGGTGCGGTTGTGCCGCCGCCTTCTTCACGGCCGACCGTGGTTCCAGCCGCTACTCCTGAGTCCCACCGGTGCCAATCGGAAGCACCAGTCACCATCCTCTTGCATTGCGATGAACAAAAAAACCCTCAACGGATTGAGGAGAGGTTGGGCCAGCTCTTTTTGGCCCACACCGACCATGTTAGGGTAGTTGGCAGCAGCTCAATAATTCTTGAAACATATAGAGTGTCAAGAACGGGTATGGGGGTATTGAAAACAACAAACCCTACATTGTCATTCATTGGATAATGTCGTGAGGAAGAAGACGAAGTCATTGAAGAATGTCACTGATCATTTCCTCCACAAGGGGCTTCCGATCTATGCTTGTGGTCAGTTCCTCATTCTTCGTTTCAGAGTCATTATTCATTGGAGAGACGTTCTTAATTTGAGATGAAGAGTTCCTCCAAAGTTCTCTCCCCTATTCCCCTTTTCCAACCCATTGGCAACGATTTTTCCCAAACCAAAAATGAGAATCCAACCAAATAAAATATGATAATCAATTTAATTTATTGGCATAATTAATTGCCTATATTAAATGGAACATTAAATTAAATGGATCAATTTAATGAAACTATTAATTAATTAGAGATTTGAAACAATTAATGGGGAATTCTAAGTGTCTTCCCCCACTATAATGAAGGGTTTAGGCAGGCCCCACAATTTATTTCAAGTTGGGTTGATTAAAGCTCTTATGGTCCCCACCTCCATAAATCAAAAATTTGTTATAAGAAAAAAAATGTTAAATATTTTTATTTTTAAATTCTTCCTTGAAAAAGTGAAAAACAAATGCCCACCCTCAACCTACTACCATTGAGGGAAGGACTCCATAAGAAAATACTAGTACTGTGAGTCCAATGGTTTCCATAGATTTCAATTCCAAGCACCAGTTGAAATGTTACAAAAACTGTTTTTCACATTTACTAAACGTACCCCAAAAAAATTTCAAATATTCATTCCAGACACACCGGGCCTCAGAATCATGCACCGTTAATTTTCACAAACTCGTAATATTTCCATATAATTTAAAAAATTACATGGAATTTCTGTGTCTTAATATGTTTGTAGACAATTTTTCACAATTATCTATCCCACTGACAAAGTTAACTCTAAATTGAGTGAAGTTCATATGGAAAAAATAATGTGATGAATTTTTCATGAATTGAAAATAAGAATGGTGAATGGTTTAGTTTTGGAACTACCTTCTAGAAATGATGAATTTGTTATCAATAATGATGCTTTGTTGAATGGAAATGGTTGTGTCCTTATATATAATGATCAAGTAATTTCTTATGCTTCACGTCTATTGAAACCTCATTATTTAAATTACCCTACACATGATTTGAAATTAGTTGTCGTTGTTTTTTCATTAAAAATTAGGAGGAATCATTTTTATAATGTAAAGTGTGAAATATATATTTTTCAGAAAAGTTTGAAGTATATATTCACTTCGAAAAAATCAATCCTGAGAAATCGGAGATGGATATAATTAATTAAGGATTATGATTTCACTATTAATTACCATTAGGGAAGGAAAAATAAAGTGGATAGCGATTTGAGTTGAAATAGTAGTGCTACATTATGTGTTCCTTGTGATTTATAGTCGAAGAAAGAGTTGTTTTGTGATGCTCATAGTTATCCGTTTTCTATTTATCAAGGCATTACTAAAATGTGTAGAGATATTCAGGTGTATTACTTGTAAGATGGAATAAAAAGAGATATTTCTAACTTTACTATGAGGTGTTTAACTTGTAAATATATTAAAATAGAATGATAGTTACCGAAAGGGATGATTCAGCATTTTCTAATGCCATTATGGGAATGGGAAAAGAATTTCAGGGATTTTGTAGTGGGATTACCAATGAATTCACGACGTAACAATGAAATTTGGGTTATTATTGATCGATTGACTAAATCTTCTCATTTTCTTCTTATTCAAGATAATCTATCTCTAGATCAAATTTATTAATGATATATTAAATAAAAAGTTAGGTTACATGGAGTTTCCCTATCTATTTTACCTGATCGTGATCATAGGTTCAATTCTATGTTTTGGAAAGGCTTTAAAAGTCATTGGGAACTAAATTAAATTTCAGTACATCTTTTCATCCTCTATAGGATGGGAAGTTAGAATGAAAAATTCAGACCTTGGATGATATGCTACATGCTTGTTCTATGAATTACTAGGGAATTTGGGACAAAAATATTTCTTTGGTTGAGTTTTCATATAATTACAACTTTCATTACAGAATAAAAATGGCACCGTTTGAGGCATTATATGGAAAATAGTGTCAAACTCCTACTTAATATTACCAGAACTAGAATACGAGATGATAGAAAAGGTTTAGTTGATTAAAATTCACATGAGAACATCACATATCCTATAGAAAATTTATGTGGATAACTAGAGAACAAATATTTCTTTTGAGGTAGGTGATCATGTATTTCTTAATGTTTCACCATGGAAAAGTGTGATGTGCTTTTGGTAAGAATGGAAAGTTGAGTCCGAGGTTTATTGGACCCTATTAAATGCTAGAGAATGATGGATCAGAGTGCTATGGTCATTCTCTACCTCCTATTTTATCCATGGTACACAATTTTTTTCTTGTTTTAATTTTGATAATGTATATGTTGTATCTATCTGATGTTTTGAGTGCTGAGGTAGTTTAGTTCGATGAGAATCATTCTTTATGAGTAACAACCAGTCCAGATTCTTGACTGCAGAGAGCAAGTGTTTCAGAATAATGTAATTAATTAGGTAAATGTTTTATGAAAAAAACATATGGTTTAAGGGGAAACATGAGAATATAAGAATTTTTTGGGGGATATATACTCCCACATATTTGATAAGTGAATAGAATTGTGGGGACATAATCCCCAAAAGGGGGGAAGGATGTAATAACCGAGGTATTAATAGAATAATTACTTTAATTTCTATTAATATTTATGTATAATTTATTTTTTACATTAAATGGGATTCTTTTTGTAATAGTGTACTCAATACGCCCTAATGGGTTTCATTGAAATATTATGTTGCACACAACATTGAGTTATACCAAAAAATAATATAATTATATAATTATTTTAAATGGTAGTTAAGGCATATTCATTCAATTGGTGGGGATGAATAAAAATAACTACAATATGATTATACATGTTTATTAAATGGGTTTAAATTTATCCAAAAACATTTATAGGATTAAAATAAGAACGAATCTTATTTTAAGCATGAAATACTCTAATATTTTTAAAAGGTCGTTTTACAGCCTTTTGACGGAGAACCATTTTTAAATATAATTTTTCCCAATTTTATATTTTACATTAGAAAAAATAATCAGCTTATATATAAGAAAGACATAAAAATTTACAATGGATAAAATTTTCTTAATTTTCTAATAAAGGTAAATTTTAATGAATAGTGAAAAATACTGCTTTTTAAGTCAAAACTGCCTTTTCATGAAATTTAATTATCTAGTTATATTGGAAATTTAATTAGTTTTAAAAAATAATTTTATTATATTGTTATCCTTTAATAAAATTTTGGTCATTGGATGTAATTTCACCTAGAAATTTTACCAAAAAACAAGTCAATATTTGGGTAGCTTTTTACTTCTTAAAAACACACTTTCTGGTATGGACAACAAGAATTAATTTAAAATTAATTTCTACAAATTATATGTTTTGAATTTTGTAAAATGGATTCAATATATGGATTCAGGAAGTCCAAATTGTGTAAATATGTACCTTTTTGTTTTATACATTACGAATAATAACTTCAATAGTTATTTTATTTACCATGGTTAAAGGGTAATATGGTCGATAAAGATAAAAATTAAAATTATAATATTATTAAACAACCCTAACAAATATCCAAATCCTATTTAATGAGATATTTCTAACCATGGGAATCCCTGGGTTGAATTTGGGACTCCATGGAGCCACTTTGACATGAAAATGACATTTTATAATAATAAATTTAAAGTAAAGAACAATATAACATAAACATGTCTTGTTTATTAAAAAAAATTATATAGGGTTATATAAGTGATATTTAAGACTATAAATATTAATTATAAACTTAAAAATATATAATACATCATGGTATTTTATTTTTGATTTAGAGACATTAAATAAATAAATACATTTATGACACAATGATGATGCTGTGATTAACTTATTAATGAATGCTTTAAGTAAATGAGATTATAAATATTAAAATAATGTTATTTGAAATCGTTTTATTACATATATTGATTTTTATGGATGATTAGGACTTTGTATCTTTTAATTAATTATATTTTTTCTAAATAATCAATTTTCTATAGTTATTTGAAAATTCATGATATGAATAGTTGAATAATAGACAAAAATATGTTTTTAAAACCTGTACCATTTTGTTAAATGATCTAATAGTCCAAAAAGTTTAATATTCAGAAAAATGACTTATATAATGTTGAGAATATAATTAAATAATCGCATTAGGTTCAATTAGAATTTAGAAGTTACTATATTAACCACATAATATGAATATACAATAAGATATGGTAAGAGTTAAATTAGATATCTGATGGTCAAATGTAAAAGATAAAGTCAAATTTGTTACCCGAAATTGTCTAAAACCTTTTGGTTGAGAGGTTTTTGAACCAAAAGAATATTATATTATAAATATGTGTCTTTTGGGGAAATTTCCAACCAAAAATCATTTTATAATTAAGTAATAATTCAAAACATTCCTAATGTACTCCTCCCCCTCTTCTAAAATGGAATCAACCTACCCATTTAATCGCACCTCTAAAGCCCCTTGGCTCATCCAGACTATATTAAAATAATCTCCCAACATCATTATACTAATTCTAGAAGAATTACCTTGGGTAAAATAAAATATAAGAAATACTTTTGACTTAAATCAAATGGAGTTACATGTTTTAAGAGGTAACATCTTCCCTAAAGTTGCTTTCCATTATTTTACTTCATCACATGATATTCTATTCCAATTTTTTGATTACCTAACAAAATATGCATCCTAAATATACCAGGATTTTTTTATGATAAGGATTCTAAATACACTTACACAGACCTCTATCTAATAGATATGAACATATTATTTCTCTGGACGACGAACTACTGCCTCACAAAATGATGGTTGTTCGATTTTCCCCTACCACCTCTGATGGTGGAAATTATGATATATATATATTTATATATATGATATATATTCATATTCATATTGTCTCTATGCATCTTTATTTTATTTAAATAATACCTTTAGGCTTTCCATAATTTGTAAATATGATAATTTCATTTGAGGAAATGTGGACTACCACCGCTCAATGTGGTATTAATCATTCATACCATACGTGGAATGTATAACTAAAGTCATTAATAAACTTATGATACTTAAATAAAATATTAAATTATACTAGAATTATAAAATGACACTGTATAATTTAGTTTTCATTCCTTTAAATATTTAATTAAAATGAAAGTAGCATTCATGTGTACGTACGACTTATCATCTCCATGAACGGTGCATTTCATTTCTTATATCCAAATGTTCTGTACTATTATAAATATATTTATATTATGGATTTATATGATATTTAAATTATTAATATAATTTTGGAGATAATTTAATTTTTACCACATGGACCATTTGTAATTATAAAAAATTAATTTTTGACTCAAGTACCAAAAATCGAAAAAACGGCCGATATTAACATAAATAATTATGTCATTTCTATTAAGTGGTATTATGTGATATAAAAGGAATAGTAACAATGAAAAATAATCTTAAGTAATTATAAATTAACTTATGATTATTATTTAGGAAGAACAAGGAACAATCATGATTAGTCAAACTCAATGTATGGGAACATCTTAACCCAATTTCCATTCTTTGGGGTAAACTTCAAATTCGTGATTATGTCGTGCTATGATTATATGAGATTTTTTTTGATATCCTATATTTTATATATACTTTATTCACGCATACTTATAATTAATACACTTAATCAATCTATTTTATTTTTATAATGATCTTTGTAAATGACTTCATCTCAATCTCATTTTATTGAGATATAATTTGATTTATACATGGCTTTATTTTATAAACTGTATAAATATCTTTGAATTGTTTTTATTCAATGAGAATATTTTTTTCTACAATGGTTTTTACTAAAACACATGAATTTATATTTCTTTTTAACACACGTCATTATAAAAACATTTCTGTCGCCACGATCATTATTTAGTATTTGGCTTCCTCTACATGCCGTAGCATTTTTAAAGGAAAGTAAATTACATATACTATTTTTACGTATTTTGGTATTGAAAACTAGTTTGATAATAAATTTATTATGTTAATATATTCAAATTATATAATCTGATTTCATTGTGGAAGTTTTATCTTTCCGTTATGATTGTTTTATGTGTTATGAATATGTTATGCTTCTTGGGAATTATTCATGTATAATTGTGGTTCCGTGATAAACCGAGGGCAGGTGAGGCTAGGATAGATCTCCAATTCATTATCTAATGTGACAAAGGTAAATGGTAATGTTTCTCCTTATAGATTTAGGGAATGCACTATGATGGGTATTCCAAATGTAACTCCCTGTGTAGCTATGAAAGATTCATTTTATGTATGTCATGGATGCCATAAGTTAACTTTATGATTTATGATTTCTATGTGTTATTCCTAAATATTATGATTTCATAAGGAATGTTAAAGAGCATATGTTATGTGAGTGAAAATTATTATTTCATTGATTTGTATGAATTTTTTGACTTAAATTTTCATTCATTATTATATAACCCTTACAAAACCTTTTTATGCGTATACCATTTTTTTGAAATGTTCCTCACAGGGAATAAGGAAGGGTATGGTAAAGGAATAAATCAAGAAGATTTATTTGAAGAATATAATTCCTGTTTTATTTAAGAAGTTTTATTATTGTAATAAAATTGGATAGATTATAAGTGTTTACATTGTAAATTTTGAGATGTAATGTGATATTTATGGTCAAATTCTCTAAACATATTAACCTAAAAATACCATCAATGTTGAATTATTGACTTTACTCAAGATTATGTAATTATTAAGGCTGGGGAATTATGCAAAGTCCTAGTTAATTTTTCATTGTTTTTTAAACAATTTTATGAAAAAATGTTAATGATGAACCTGTAGTATCACTTTTGAGGATTAGAGATTAGTCTATTAACAATATTTTTTTAAAGATAGTTGAAGAGAAATAGTCAGAGTTTTCACTCTGTTATTGGACCTATGATCCTTTATAAATGTGTTTTTGTGATTCGTGAATCCATAATAATTTTTTAATGTATTAAAATTTTATTGAAACATTACAAAATGTTAGTATTGATCATTTAAAATATAAACATATCAATTATGTATGTTTTCTTATACTCTTAGTTAGTAATTAAATTACCCAATATTAGTAAAATGACTAGGAAATAAATTGTTTCCTAATAACTTAATTTATATTGAACCAACGGTCTTATAGGTCATAAATGTTTTAAGGACTTGAGGACCTCTATTTTTTCTAAATCGATCAGTTGTTTATGATGGATGACCTCATTCACTACCTTTAAATATTTACACTTTTTGTTCGTGTACGCATCGATAATTTCCATTGATGTTATCCAATACATAGATATAGTTACATGGTAGTCTGTTTTACATTTGTACTTATTACTATATCTTATCTAGATGATGTTTTTTGAACCCTTCCCACAATCTGGGATTTTCAAAAAATATATCCCCAAGATCATGTTTAAATGACAAGGACACAATGTAATTAAGTAGAAGATAATGTAATAACATTAAATTCTAAAGTACATATGTGTATTCAATGGAATTTATGAAATACAATGTCATTTCTAGAAACAGAATATAATAAATAGTCACTTTAAAATATATTTACTATCATAAATAAATATAATATAATCTATAGATTGGGATTCACACAACACCGACTTAGCTTACAATACATGCAAGATCGACCTTTCTCAAAGACTTTCACTACACATAAGACCTAGTTTGAAAGAATATATTTTTAAAATATTATAATTTAATATAATATGATATAACCTATCTATTATCTTATGGGTTATGAATAATATTAACTAACTTATGAAAATTTATGGATTATATAAATATAAAATGAATTCATCAGTTTTTAATTAATGACATACAAAAATAAGAACCAATTTAATTTAAAAAGAAATATTATTATTTTTATGCATCCCAATGGGTTTTATCTTAATAAAAAATAAATTAGAATTGGTAATTCATTTTTGTGAAATGTATATTTTATATATTAGAGAAAATATTTTTGATATTCATCAATTTTTTTGATATGCATAAGATAATAAAAACACTATTTGAGACATAAAAACCTATATTTTTAATAAATGAAAATTTTCCACCTTTTAATGGAGAATCAATTTTAAATATAAATTTTCCAAAAATAATTGATTTAATTTTAATATACTCTGGTAATCAATTAACTTTTTCATGTATTTGTACAATTATCTAACATTGTGTTACTTAAATTGTTTTAAAAATGTGTTTAAGATAAACTGAATTCATTTATATCTTTTTTGGAGAACCTTTTTTATACTAAAAACCATGTATTAATAAAAAATATTAAATTTTTTTAAATGATTTTGTAAAGTCATTTTACCCTCTATTGTCTTTTACCAAATGTTTTCAATGTAATCTTCTTATCCTTTTTTTAACAACGTATTTTTATGACCATTTTTAATGAGAAAAAGGAATTTTATTTTTACCTAGTATGACATGTATAAATATACTAGCCATTATTCCTTCAAGGAATCATTTTCATGTTCAGAGGGTTAATTTTAATATAGTACATTTTATTTGAAATTGATTTTCAAAGAAGTGTTTTTTGAAAAGTTTTAAATAAAGATATCTTCCAAAAGATTGTTTTTAAAAGAATTTTTATAATATTTCAATTCAATAAAAAACCCCTTTATTTTACTACACTTTGGGTATGTTGTATTGATACAACCATTAATCTTACTGTTAATGGTTTATGACTTTTTTGGGAAAGTATAGTATTCAAATTCACCACCTTGATTTCTTTTGTTCCCTTAAAATATTCAATCTCCTATGATAATTGAATTTTACATAATTATCCATATTAATTTTATTGGTTATTACAATTTCCTAAACTATATAATATTTTTAATATGGTGTTTATTTTTACATTTATTTGATTATTTGGGGGAAATATTGATAATTATGTATTATTTACTCAATACAGTTATTTGAAAAGGTCCATTATTAAATGAATTATTCACAATATGAAGAATCATTCAAACTAGTACAACATGAGAAGGGATTATTTATAGATATCCCCTTAATGCATTGGTGTGACCATGAGACAAAATATTAGGATAGCCACATTAAAGGGGTTTTTAACTAATAGTTAAACCCTCTAGTGAAAGGTATTGATGGTACTGGCTCCATGTACCTCAATAACATAGAGTCCAATAATTATGTATTTCTATCATTTTTTATTTATTATTAATATAGTAGATTTTCTGTTGAAATATATATGGATAAATTTGAATCTCTATTAATTAGATGGAATATTTTTCAACTTCTTATATTTCCATTTGGATATTTCCTAATCTAGTTATTTTGTTTACATTTGATTTCAGTTATTACCTTACAATAATGTTTATGTACTTCCTTATCAGTTAATTGATTATATGGCATGTGTTTTTAGTCATTTTCATTGCCATAATTATTATTCACATTGATTCATTGTTTCTTCTGGTATAATTTACACTTAATAATCATTTGAGCTCACCCTTATTATTTTTGATTCTCTAGAAATCCATGAAGAGTAATATGAAAGATATGCTTAGATTTACTAGATGGATTAGAGTAATTTTGGAAGTAAATTATTTCTTTTTTAATAATTTATTTATAGATTTTGTTTTGAAATTAGTGAAATATTTTATAATATAGAACCCATTCATGTATTTGGTTTAGTAATAATACAAAAATTTCGGTCCATAGGGACTTAATTCCTTGTAATCATGCCTATGTAATTGATAACATACATCAACTTCATGAAATATATGGTTGGGTCAATACATCATTGGGTACAATCTTTATAGTTGAGGCCATCACTTCATTTTTCATTCATTATTACATTTATAAACAACCATTATTTACACTAATCATATGATCACTATTCAATATATATGTTATAAATGATTAGGATTGTTAATGGGGTTTTAAATCCAACAGGATATAATAAAAAGATGGAAGTTGATGTGTTTTCCCTAGAAATAACACACATTAGAGAATTTAATTAAAAAACAAAACGAAATTTTATTTATAAAAATTTGCGTCATTAAAATATTCCCCCATTCAAAAATTTCACCTTCAAAATTTTCATTTCACAAACTAAAATTGAAAACAGTAATTTTGTTTCATCACATATCTGGTTCAGACAATGCTTCTAGAAACATTGGTATTCTCACTAGCAATTTTTCTAGGTGAATTGTGTTATTACACAGAACTTTTCCATTATGATCTATGATCTACACTAGTTTCTCATCATATGAATGATTTTTCTCCAATGTAACCACCTCTGGATTGAGTATATTTGAGTGGTATGGTTTTTACTTACCCAATAGCGATATATAGAACATATCATGTACTCTAGGTTGGTTAGGTAGGATTTCTAGTTAATAGGACACTACTCTGATGCGAACAAAGAACTCAATGGGACCAATATATCTTGTACTAAGCTTTCAAGAATTCCAATATATCATGAATTTATTCTAAAGATATATATAGATTAATACCATGGATCCAAAATTAAACTCTAGGTCTCATAAAATATTGAAATCATAACTCTTTTGTCAACATTGAGCATCCTTTAGGTATTACTGAATGGTCTTGACATTTTCCACAATTTCCTTAACCATTTTATGGATTAATAGTTTTTGTTCCCTAAATTCATCCTAGTATACATATGTTCAACACCACTTCCCATAATGGATTCAAAGGAGGCCATTTGGATGGTTGAATGAAAACTATTATTTTATGAGAACTCAACCAGATGAAGATGTTGATCTCATCATTCTTTGAGGTCAATTAAGCTTACTCTCATGATTCTTATCGGTCTGGATAGTCTACTCAGATTGGACATCAATTTAAGGGTGATAATCCCTACTATTGTTCATCTAATTATTTAGATAATTTTGGTGGCTCTTATAGATCATGGAGGTATATCTTTTATATATATCAAATACAATTTATAGTGGTGTTCCATGCTTCCTCACCACTTATCTAATTTATTTCCTTTCAAGTTGATCGAGTGAGAAGTCCCCTCTAATTGAATTTATGTAAACAATAATTGTTATATAACCCACACATACCAGTATAGAATTTTTTACACTAGATTTCATCGGAATAATATTAATAAATCACATGGTAATGTTCTCATATTTTGATTTTTTGGGAAATTTTTTCATCATCACCTGGGTTTTTTCCTTTCCACCTTCACTTTCTAACATATAAGACCCCTTGATATATATTCCACAATATATATCTTCATATATTCCTATAAATATTGCACTTAGGGATATCAATACATATTTGTGTTCCTTATATGTATGGGGAAGGTCTAGCTATGTTCATTATCTAAAACATTATTTTTATCTCAATATTTTATGGTACACATATTCAGGACCCAGATATTACAACTCCTTCTTCATTAAAATTTAACTATACGGATTTCATATTTCATATATCTTATACATGTTATAAATTTACACATTATCTCTTTGATAATACTTTATCTTCTCAAATAGGGATGGGGGAAAAATAATTTGTGAATGGATTGATGATGGTATTTCCTTTATGATTACTGTGTCCATCATTTTCAAGTATAACAAGATCATATCCTTCTCAGTTCTCATCATTTATAAATTTTGTGAGTCATTTCTACATAGATAATCTTTCACTTTATTTGATTTTCCACGATGGTAGTGGATTGATCATTCATACTCATTAATCAACACTAACAATATTTACTAGTTCATATTCAACTCTTTCTATGTGAAAATATACTAGAGGCTCTTATCATCTATATATATTTCACACTTCTCTCCAAAGAGATAATGATGCCATATTTTCAAAAATAAGATCATTGTAGAAAACTCAATATCATGAATTGGGTAGTTTAGTTCATGAAATTTTAATTTCCATAAGGAAAAATCTAACATATTTTCATTCCACATTAATAAATAACCCAATTCCTTCTTTAAAAAGTCACTATATAATAAAAAAGATCCCCCATTGTGGGTAGAATAAGTATAGGTGCAGGGATAATCCTATTTTTTACACCGTGAAGCTATCTTCAAATTCATAATTAAAAAAAATGACTCACTTGTGAGTTTGTATTTTATAGAGTTTTAAAATTATGAGAAATTTTTCACTAATCAACGATATTACTTAGACAATCATAAGAGAATATGGATTTTTATAACAAATTTTGTCCTCATCCACTATTCTATTGATTTTTTGTTTGAAGGGTCCAAAGATATCTCATTTCTTGTGATAATATTCTCTAATAATGTGACCTTCACCAAACATAACTCACATTTTATGTACTTTTAATAAATATTCTCCTATGACGAGGTATTAAAAATTGTGATTTGATGCTAATATTATCTATATGGACTACCAGATATTTCTCAAGAATATATCTAATGATTTTATTCCTTAAGTCCATTAATATTTCTAGAGAATTTTAAAGTCTGAATGGAATTACTATGAACTAATTGTTCCCTGTACATTCTACATTGAGTAGTATTAAGGATACCCCCATCCTTTACCCTTACATGATAATAACTTCATTAAAGATCCACCATGGATATGTATTGGGCTCTATGTAGCTGATAAATGAATTCATAAATCTATGTAAAAGGAACTTATTCATTATAATGATGTTTCATACTCAAGATAATTTACGCAATGATACATTAACTCATCCTTCTTATTGACATATCAGACTTGTGCACACCAATATGAAGCACTTGGGAGTATGAACCAATTATCCAAATTTTAATATATTATTTATTTATCTCTATAAGATCCCAAAATCTATTCTATATGGATTCATGGGTAATGGAAACATACCGGGTCTATGATAAACAGAAAATTCAACATGTCATCTTGGAGGAAGACTAGAAAATTATTTGGGAAACACATTAGTATATTCCCTCACAGTGTTAATGAATTCATGGATGATCCTTTTCTATAGATTCAATCATTTGAGATATATATGATTTATTGTATGGAAATAATTTCCATTATTGAGATGTTGGGATTCAAGATGACCATATTCTTCTTTACATTTTTGTAGAATCGTAGGATGATTTGTGATAAAGAGAGCGATTTTATTATCCTGGATATTAATTTTGTCTCTATATAAGGAAATCCCTTCCATAAAAATAATTGCATCAAATTAAAAATAATTGTAGTGTCAGAATTATTTTTGGTAAGTCCATCCCAAAAAATTTAATATGGGAGTAGTTATATACTCGGGATGTAATAATATATCCATTCACCATTTTCACTAACAACTATAAATCCATTATTTTTTGTGGTGTTTGGACAGATCCACTAATCATTCATGACATTATGGAATATATAGAACCATAATAAAAAAGAACATTCACTAATATTGAATGAATAACTAGCATACCTATCACCAATTCTTTTTTGGGATCCACCTCAGTAGTTGTGATTGAATATTCTCATCCTTCCTCCTTTATTAAAAATTTTAAAGGATTGTATCCAACAACCCTTATCATAGGGTATTGGTTCACATAGTTTCCTTTTTTTCTTGGTGTTGAAATAATGGAAAATTCACTAAGGTAATACGGGGGAATGATATTCTTCCATTTCATGGGTGGGTTTCTCTTATTAGTAATAACATTCTGGGATCCCTTCTTTTCCACACCGAAAATGTGTCCTCTTCCTTCATAGGGAATTTTTGGCATTATACATTCCTCAGTTTTGACATGTGGGATGTAAAAATTTCAAACCACTTTTAATTTTTTTATCTCCGTGTTAGAATTAAACTCCACTTACCTATTCTTATCCCCATGATACCCTTGACATTTTCCAATCCCTATTTCGACATTGATGGAAGACTAGAGAATTTACTTATAGCTATCAAATTCATGGATAATTAAGGATATTTTAGACTAGGTTTCATCCCACCAAAGAAGCGATCAACTTTTCATTCAGGGGTAGCAACAAATTTGGATGTGTATCGTGAAATTCTTGTTATATTTTCATCATACACTCCAATGTATTCATTAATATTTTTATTTAGGGAAAGGAATTGAATTTCTATTTTACATCAATATGTGAGAGTAAAATGTTTTTCATGAAACGTTTTTTGGGATTCATCCCACCACATCGCATCGATATTTTCCTCATGCCTCATATTCTTGATCAATTTCAACCATTAATCATATTCTCCCTTCATATGACTAGAACCCAGTAAAATTCTCTCTTTCATGATACATTTAAGGATAAAGAAGATATTCTCAATGGATTTTATCCATTTGTTTATGATTAAGGGATCAGATGATCTATTGAAAGTTGTCGGTCAATGTTAGATAAAGGTCTCAATTAGAACTTGTTATTTCATTGGGGTTATTTAGTTTTCCTCTTGATTTAGGTTTATATTCAAAAATAGATTAAATTGAGATAGTATTGTCACAAAGTTCTTGATTCCTTCTCCCATCGGGTTGGGAATCTTATTTTTCTAGTCATAAAATTATCAATCATATTGGTTGTTTACCCAGATCCTCTTATTTCTGGATCTTGTGTAGAGTTAAGGGAAAATTAGGGATGATTATTTTGAAATAATAAATACATAAATATGAATCCAAAATAATTAAATGGATAATTTAAAATTTAAAATTATTTCTTAACATAAGAATTTTATGGATTCAATCTATGCTATCCATAATCAATTTGATATCATAGAAACATATATGAATTTTACTTCCCTTAATAATGGTTTTTAATGATCATGGGATTTCTCCAATGAATATCCCTTGGGAGTGTTAAACCATTCAAGATGCAAGGCCCTTTTTTGGGCACTAATTCCTAATTGATTATAGTTCAACAAAGTCAGTTATCGTTTTTACACCTAGTTGTATATCTACATAGCCACATCCATATGTAATATATATACATGGAAATATTTTCTTGGAAACCACATAATATATAGTTAACTATAATTTAATCATGTCTTCTTATATCGTTTTCAATCCTTAATAATTTCCCTATAGATTTCTAATCCTAATCCAAAAAATAACTAATCCTTCATGTGATTTCAACTATGAAATCCCATGAATTTATTAAACACAAATTAGTTATTTAATAATAAGAATAAACATAATACAACCTAGGATATTGAGAAGTATAGTTTCTTCAGGTAATTAGGTATAATATAGAACAAAATAAAAGGGGGTAAATTTCAATTAATGAAAATATCCATAACAAGATCATATTACTTTATACTTCTTAAAACTGCAAGGGATAACCAGGGGGAAAACATAAATAATGGGTGTGATCAAACTCCTTGTAAGGTAATAAAAATATCCTAACACAAAAAATATATTACATGTTAGAAAATAATAATATCAATAAGACATAAAATGGGTGATAATCAAAAAAATGAATAATGAGGCATGGTATATCATAATAACATAATGGTAATAATAAAATACAGGAAAAAATCTAAACAAGAAATCATAAGAATAATTAATGGTTAACCATAATGAAAAAATAAAATAATGTTCTTAGGATAACATCCCTAACATAATAAATTCAATATCTTGAGTCTAAAATATTACCCAATGTAATGGAGTCCTTTGTAGTTTCTCCCATCATAATCATATCATGTACATGTATTAGTGTGCCTCATAGATCATAAACAAAATAAAATATTACATCATTTTTAATCCCTTGATAATGGAGTGTACATTAAATAAAGTTAAGTCTATAATCAAATATATATAGGTTCATAATGGTGAATACCCTGGATTAGAAATTGGTATAGGTATGCACTACACAATTGTTTGTCATGGAAATTCATTTCCCAATTTTGACAGAATATTTGAGGAAACTAATTATTCGAGGGAGGTATTATTAAGAGTGAAAGGGGCCTCCAATTGTTTATACATAATTAGTGTAGTGAGGGGGATATTGATGATCATATCACAATTTTATAATTGGAGATAAAAGAACTATGATAATAAGGATACATGAATAATAATGGGGTTTTGGCTAGGTTTATATTGAAAAATATGGGGGAGTTATTTATTATTTCCGATTCTTAGGTTTTGGAATCTTTATAATGATGTTATAAAAACACCCTTTCAATTGTTTTTTCCATGGTTTCAATGATAGAATAGTTTTTTAAATAATTTATGTTGAAAAGGGTCAGTCTTAATAAAATCTAACCCCAGGTGATTTGTAATGGAATGTTGTGTGGGTTTATATTGAAAAAGATTGGGGATTTGTTTATTATTTCCCATTCATAAGATTTGTAATCTATATAATAATGTAATAAAAACACCAACAATTCAATTATTTTTCCCATGGTTTTGTGAAAGAATAGCTATTTTAGAATAATTTTTATTAAAAGGGATCAATCTTAATAAAATACAACCATTGGTGATTTGTATGTGAATCATGTTCATAAATAAATGATTTTATAACCAAAAAACTTATTAAAGGTTTTGAATTACTAATAATGTCTCTATAAAATTAATCAAATATCCTAAAAACATTAATTTCATGTGAAAAAAAAATACTTGGATATCTATACAATTTATAGTATTTATTACATCTATTTTGTCTCATTGTGATGTTATATAACATCCCATATATTTATACTGTATTTAATTTTAACCTTAAAATCTGTGTGTCTCAAAAAATAATAAAACATTCACCATTGGATAATTTTGATGTTATGAGTTCAAAAATTATATTTATTATATCCAAATAATTATTTAAATACATGAAGGTTCACTTTTAGAATAAGAATAGATATATATTGATAAATGATGATTTGTTAACAACAATATTTTTCAAACCCTTATAAAAATTATTTTTCACTTTATAAATTTATATATTCAAATTTTAATATTATTTAATGAAATTATTTTATTAAAATAAAATTTATTATTTAATAAAAAGCAGTGACTTGTTTTAAATTATATATTATCCAAAAAAATAATTTTTGTTTTATCATATCAAAATGAAAATAATTTGAAATATAAAAAATAAGAAGTAGATATAACCAATATTCTTTTGAAAATAAAATAAACTGATTTATATTATTAATTTTTTGTTACGTATCGACTTGTTACACCAAGAAACTCCTTTAGTTAAGGAGTGCGATGATGAGTCTTCCATTGGGTGGTAAAATATATATGGTTTTGGATGTGATATTGATGTGTTTGAAGTTATCCGATAAACGTGTTTTCCCATTCTTTATTTGTTGGATATCATCTTGGGAATAGTAAAGTGAAAATACCTATGATTATATCTCTATTTTAATTACTGATAAATAGTATTTATATGGTTAGATCTCTTGGTTTATGCCATCATTGCCTTTATCAATGTCAATTGGAATTTTCAAAACCCGTTAATTATACTAATCTCCTAACCACTATTCAATGTCAATATAATCAACAGTTACGATGCGTAATTGAATTCTAAAAAAATATGATATAATAATCCCAAAAAATTATATGTTTTTTCCCAAAAAATAATTCATAATTAGGAAGTTAGTTCAACCACCAAGGAAAGTTTATTTATAAAATATCTTGTAGTTATATAAATAAAGGATGTAGTCAAGGTTACAACAATATTGACTATCGAGTGATGGTGTACTAGGTACCTACTGGTGTTGGTATTATCACATTTACTTTTATCACAGTCATTTGGTTCCTTGTGTAAAGACTATATTTTTTTTAATAAAGGGTTATTTCCACTTTTAAAATAAAATATTAAAACCTTTTTTCCGTTCTTTTGGGATTTCATACTCATTATGCATCCACAACAATCAGTTGGGAACAATTTATCCATATACTCACTCATTAGGTGATATATATCTATTATTATTTTGGGTTGAATCTAATCTACCATATATGGTCATATAGGGTGGGTCTAAGGTAGTTTTTTCAGGTAGCGTTTTGAATTTATTATATCTATAATGGTAGAATATATAAATCCCAAATATTCTACTTTCATATAATTTTTAATAATCTTTCGATTCAGTGTCTCTTCAGTCATGTTATTTCAAGGTCTATGTCTTTAAATATCTATGGTAAATCAATTTTTATGTTTCTTATATTTTCGTTATTTCTTTGAAATGAGACATATACATACATTAAATTTAAATGGGTGGTTGAATTATTGAGATTGTGACTTCATTAGAATTATTTGAGTTTATGAATAATGTATAGATTTTTTTTTCTGGTGATCCATTCCACACTCACATAATATTATGGTGTATATGGTAGAAGTTTAATATAGTTTTATGAGGTAGAACCTAATATAAAAACTTCTTAATAAATTTTCTATTCTAAGAGAATTAAATAATTGTTTCAGTACTAATTTATAATTTCCCATGATAGTAGTGACTTTTGGATTAAATTTACAATTCAAAATAACAGGGTGTGATCCCTAAGTATGAATGACGATTTTTAGTATCCAAACATCAGAATAAAGTGCTTATATAATTTAATTATATCTATTTAAATTTTTATTTAAAATAATTTATCATCGATTGCTTTGTTAAATCAACAATAATAATGTAATCTACTTATGTACTAATGAAAATACATGGTAAAATAGGAAGTGAACATTTCATCATAAATGAATGAATATAATGAACCTTCAACTCCAGTTTTTCTTAATTTAGTGTATCATCACGACATATAATGACTTTATCCCTTACTTCCATGAAATTCATAGAAATTTAAATGTATATCCGTCATAGAGATCATTAAAAAATAAATAAACACTAATATAAAATCTTCTTGATCCTCATTTGTATTTATAATCAAATTTTTAATACTTGAATATTTAATTTCTAAATACCAATATTACAAATTTAATAAAAACATTTCTTGTATGATTTTTTATTTATAGGGTCTCATAAATTATTTTTATTCTCAACTATCATTATTCTATTCAAAACATATCACACATCAGATCCTAAATTTTATCTCATTACTCCTCTCTTAAAAATTGGAATTTAAAATATGAGAATTATTAAAAATATATTTTTACTCTATCTAAGTTCAAATATGATCACAAGTCTTCAAAATACGATTGAATCCTATTCATTGAATTAATGTGGACATCTATGATTTAACTACACTCATATTATATAAAAACCTAAATATAAATTATTATACATTTCTTAAATACCAAAAGTATTTATTTTAATAAAAAACCAACAAAAAATTGGGAATAAAATACCCTAAATTTTGTGAACATAGTTTCTATTCAACCTTTTCTCTATCTCTTCCACAAAAACTCTGATAAAATCATAATATAACTCCAAATAGTTTTATGTGAACATATTTTTATTCAATTCACAATGATATGTTTTTATTCTAGGATTCTTCACTTTATTTAACTTCAAAAAAATCTCTAACATATCTATGCTTTTTATCATCAATCTATTATTTGATGATCAATGATAAAAATAAAATACATATACCTTTTTTCTCACTAAAATATTACTCAAATTCCCCATCTAAAAATTCAATGGAGCTAATAAAATTCCAACTCCGTCAACATGGTCTAAAAAAAATATTTGTAGATGTTAGGTAGTGGTCTTTAATGTTCTATATTGTGAAAATTAAGCTATATACTAAATAAATTACTCATGTATAGAGACATTGTAAATGTTAATAAAAATAATAGTTAAATCCCATAAACAAATTATGTCTTCAAAAGGTATTAAAAATACTAACATGTATTTATATATATATAATTAGTTAATGGAGACAATGAAATACAACAAGATTTATGTTATATATGTTCAGATAAATAATTGGTATAATACAATTGAAAATATCACAATGTATTAGTACAATGTTTTATGGAAAATCACATTTATCTTATTAATCATGTAAATTAAAATATATATTAAATTTTATAACAAAGGAAAAATATATTTTCTTGAATATCCTATAAAGGACTATATTTGACTGAGGATACAATAAATAATCATTGTAATATTCAAAAAAATTCATAGCATGATAACATAAAGGAAGGAACCACTGAATGATATATTAAATTGGTTATATAGATTTGTGGTAAAAGTATAAAATAGAGGGGAGTTTTTTTCGAATCCATTAGATAATTTTTTTTATAAAAATTATTAATTTATATGTATATTTATAGAAAAATTGGATTCTCATACATGGATAATACATCATAACCACGAGTCATGTAATAATTATTGGATGATCATAAGACCTCAATAATAATGGAATCAAGATCATAAATTTTAGGAGAATAAAAAAGGAATATGGCATGTAACTATGGAATATATGTTGGATTATAAAATATTTTGCTGAGCCTATATACAAATACCTTCATAACATGTTAGACATGGGCCAATTATCCACATACCATCTTTGGGATTGGGATAACCTCCCATATAAACTCTTATTCTGGGCTTAGGTTGACTACCCGTTTACCATATTACTGCGATCTAGGGATGCCCTCCTGTGTACCCTCTTGTTGTGGGATTAGTATTACTTGTGGAATACCCTCTTGTTGGAGTATTGGTATTCCCTCCCATGTGACCTCTTGTTGTGGGATGGGTATTCATTGTTGTGTACCCTCTGATATCATGTAAAATGTATCATTTACTTTTATATTTTATTGAGATATAGGTCCCACCCGTCACATTAAAAATTCGGAAATTTATACTCCAAATGATAATAAAACATTCATCATATCATGACCATAAAAATAAATAGCTTTCATAAATATCTTATCATAACCCCTGTAACATATTTTGATCATAAACATTTCATTATGTCATAACTTGTAAAAAAGAGATAGGTTTCATAATAATTTAATCATTGAATAACATGTGAATAGAAGTTGGTTTCATTACCTTTTTGTAAGGGTATAACCCATGGAGGATAAACGATTTTCATAAAAAAAACATTCGATCTTAAACATGAACCATTCAATTAAAGAATAATACTGATGTCTTTGGATTGTTTCCCCAGTAAATTAAACAATAATAAAGGATTTTATCATAGTTCCTTAATGATTTTTATAGAATACATAATCAATTTCTTAAGTAAAATAACATTTCTTTTAAAATAATTTTTAAAGGCATAAAAAATTTTCAATATCATTTATTTCAAAACCAATTTTTTAACATAAGAATTAATCTTTAAAAAATAAATTAAAAAAATTATTGAGGAAGATATCCTTTCCTCATATAGTTTTTTAAATTATAAAATTTTATTGGAAACGTTTTTATTTTAAAATATCCTTGAAAAATTAAATTATAATCTTGGAAAACTATTTTAAACACGTATTAAAAAATATATTTTTTTGAATCCTTTTACATTAAAATAACCTTAAATGATCAATTAATTTTTTTGAAAACATTTTTAGATGTCAATTTTTGGGATTTTTTTAGCTGATGTGATAATAAAGACTGATTCTTATAAAATCATTTTATCATTATATTAGTCTCCATAGTGTGAAAAAATTGATCCATTAAATGAATATATATTTAATAAACATATGAGAAGAATCCACATGATAATTTGAGATATTTTAATGGTAATTTTTCCAAAATGGAAGAATAATCATAAATAATCTTGATGAAAGAAGATATTTTAGCAATAGACTCATTCCAATATGGTATCATTCATTCAAAATCCCCAGAAAATAATAGAACATAATAAATCATAAAATATAATTAAAATAAAAAGATTTATTATGTAACATTTCTAATGTACGATATACACATCGTAAAAAATATAGGTTCATAACATGTCTCTTAATGATGAAAAATTGAGACCAAATTATTTTACTGATATGGTAACATTGAAACTGAACCCCTATGAAAGATAGATCCTCAAAATGATGTGTAAATACCAAAAATTGTTTATAATAATCATAAATTAAATTATGGGGATATATAATAACCCCATAGAATATTGATGGGTTTAATATATCATGTGTAACATACAATTAAAAAGATAGACGTAAATCCCTTACTACATGACTAAATTTTGAAGGATTATATTTGTGAATGAATAACATTACTTGAAACTTTTAATAACTTAAAATAAAATAAATTAATGATATAAAATTCCTTGTGGTATTATATACACAAAAAAATAAATGAGTGGTGAATATGATATATGTATCACATAAATAAAAGTGAGACTTGATATCCCCTTACTACTAGTGTAACTTTTGTATCATGTGATCTATGAAATAATAAAAACAATTGAAACATTTAATATCATTAAATAAAAAAATTTATGATATAATATTTTCGATGGTAGTATATAAACCTAAAAAAAGAAACAGGTGTTGAATATGGCATATACCTCACAAAAATAAAAGAGAGCCCTGAAATACCCTTACTATTTGGGTTCCTTCGGAATCATGATATCCATGATTGAATAACTTCAATTAAAACGTCAAACATCATGAAATAATTAAAATTATTCATCTAAAATGTCATAAAAGATTATATAAACCACCAAAATTAATTAAGTTGATATTATTTAATACCTTTCATAGTAATTAAAATGAGATAAAAATCACCATATCTTATTTCTTGACACTCTTCGTACTTGTCCAAACCTCCTTTTCTTTGGGTTATTCTTTTTGGCATACAAAAAGGGACCTCCATGGTTTTATTTTACCCAAATTGAGTATTATTGGATGAGGGGAGGTAATATGGAAGTATATTTGTGTTGGGATTGGATGAGCCAAAAGGTTTGATAGGTGTCAGGAACTAGAGAGAGTTAATGTCTTTTTATAATAGAAGATGAGTGAAATTATAATAAATACTAAAAGGTAAAAAATATTGGAAATTATACCTTACCTGAAGATCAACCAATAATAAAAAAAATTCATTTTAATGTAGGAAATGATCAAAATATTTCTAACCAATGAGCTTTGGAGAAGTTTCATGGTCATTCTTCCCATTATGTTTAATGTTTTGATACTTTGTAAATTTATTTTTCTCTTAATCACAGTGAATATTTTAACTTCTTGAACTACTAATATGGGTAATAAGTTAAGTTAAACATATTATTAATTATAAATTTTTATAATTTGGAATATGAAATACAATATTCCAAATTCTAATCACATATGTGGAGGAAATTAGTATAATATTACTTATGCATATGGGATAAGAAAGTGGATTTTTTAAATGAAGATGTTCAAAATTTTGAATTGTCTTTATATCAAATTTCGAAATTAAATTTATTTAAAAGACATAAATAAGACTTTTTTATATATAATTGAAATAACTATACTATAAAACCGGTTGAAAGTATAAATTATTTATATTGATAAATTCGTTGAAAATGTAGTTTTCAATTAAAATTTACATTTCTAAATATTCATAAAAAATAAAACATCTCAGAAAATATCAAAAAAATAACTATATAATTTTTTTGATATTTATATTTTAAAAATGAATTTAATTTTATGAAATTAATATTCCAAAAATGTCTAATATTAGGATTTAAATGTGTATTGCATAATAAGGTGAAAATAACATTTAAAAAAATACAGTTTTTAGGATTGATGTTTTATTTATTATAATATCATAACTAGTAAACTCATAGAATTAATTTTAAATATCTAGTTCAATATATTCTATATCCATCTCATAAATAACATTCACCAAAATTTGTTTAATTACATTATAAAAATAATTTTTCAGCACATGATTTCCAATATTTTCAAAAGGGTTTTATTTTCATTTATATTTAATTGGTTATTAAATAATTCATATTAAATAAATGTGTAAAAAATACTTTCATAATTTAGTTAATATTATTCATAAATTCCATTTCAACAGTTAGGTGAAACTAGATTTTTTTAAAATACTAATATATCTTTATAATTTTGAAAAACTCATTTTTTTCCTGTAAAATAATATGTCATATGACTTTTGTATTTTTTGTCAGACAAGCCCAACCTCGTGTTTCATGTACTACAAAATGATCTATATTTTACATTCTAGACAAGGTTAACATGGTTTTGTTTGTAAATAAAAAATAAAATTCTGTAGTGTAAAATTTAAGCCATCAAATAAATTTTATTTATTAGAAAAAATGTTCATAAAGAGTCTAGGTGTTACATCTTACCCCCCGTAAAAATGAAATTCACGCTTGAAAGTAATTTTGTTCATAAATGTTTTAATAATTGAATGTTTCTTTCCATGAAACGTACTTTTCATAAATTAAAAATAAAACTTCCTTTTTACAAATTATTTTGGAAACATAATGGTTATCCAAAGTAACTCATATCTAGGTTTACACATAGTAGAACATATGTGGAAAGTGATTATATGGATATGTAAGAAAATAATAAATAATTATAGAGTGTTAAAATTTGTTGATATTAATAAATTAGTTGATCCAGGGAATGTTAGTGACCATAAACCAAGTTAGGTGTCGTGTGTTCATTGATATAAAAAAATGATGATAACATGACCATATTTTATATTTGTATCCCTTAACAAATTTAGAATAATTTTAAAAAGGATATATACGTTATTTATTTCATTCCATTTCATATTCACAATATCACCCTTTGGTTGTTCCTTAATGAATTTACACATCATCAATTACGCCAAAAATAAAGGTGACTTTGTTATTCTTGAAGCACTAATGGGTCATAAGATCCATAGTTAGAATGACATGTTAGTATATCTACTGTTAGTTTTTATTTAAACATAATTTTCATCACATGATATCCAATATGAATTAATATTCATATTGATAAATAAAAAATTAATCACTTCAACATTGTTTGGTGTTCAAAATATTTCACAAATGGTTAACCATTTGACCCTTTTCAAATAGGAAAAAAACCATAGATATAAGGTCACTAAATTTCTCAAAAGCATCCTAAAATTGATACCCATATATAATAAATTATCTCTTTGTTTTTTCATAATAGAAATGTGAATACCATCATCTTTTATTCTCTTAAAACATGGTTATAACCTTAATTTCCATAAAACCATATTGTAAACATAAATAATTCTTCATTATTTATACAGAACACAAATTATTAGATATGTTTCTTATATCATAAATTGATATAAAATTATTCAATGGTAACATTAATCACTTTGTCATGAAATAATTTAATCAATTTAAGGGACATCAACAAAATATAATTGTATCATAAATAGAAACCATTTTCTCAAAATCAGAATCATATTGAGGGTTAACTTACCTTAATCTTGTAAAGACCTGGAAATTTCATGGAAGTTATTTTCATAAATTCTTCAGAATTTTATGAGTCTGAATTTTCTGACGGCACCTGATTCCAAGGCCCGGTGTGCCCGAAATCAATTTCTAATGTTTTTTCGGGTACGTTTAGTAAACGTACGTGAGGGTTTCTCTATCTTTTGAACCGGTGCTCAGAATTGAAATCCAACGACATTAATGAACTTGGAGCACCGATATTCTCTTAAGGGGACCTTTACCGTATTTGTGTTTGGTCGAGAGTAGAAGTTTTATTTTGGGGATTCACTCTAAATTAAATTTAATTATTGTGTACAACATTATATTGTTAAGGGGTGGTTATTTCCTCCAAATAGGAGTTGGAGTGGGGCCCACATCCCACATAACCTCCAATGGGAGGATAATGTGTTTGGGGCCCACATGAACCCTAACCCTTAAACTCCCCATGAAACCTCTCTCTTAACTTTTGAACGCTCACATTAAGTTGAGCCTTTCCACTTTCCACTCATAATGTTTCCATCTCAAGAATAAATAATGCCTTTATTAATTATTTTGAGGTGTCATGAGTTCATTTGAATTAATTTGAAATGCATGGAAATATTATAATTTTTGGGGAAGACAATTATTATATTTTCCTTGGAAAATATTTGTTGGGAGACTTTGGGAGAACACACTTTTTGGAACTTGATTCTCTTGACGAAGAATATCATTCTTCAATGAAGAACATCTTTGATGAAGAACGTGACGAACTTCTCCAATGACGCTTCCTCTTCAGACGCACCCTGACGTCAACAAAATCAACGTCCATATTCCATATGGACAACTTCTACAACACCGTCTTCTATGGTCATCAACATGAAACATACCTTGAATCGAGGATGGGGTTTTGTATAATTTTAAGTGAATAAATTATCTCATTCTTGTTGAATCCTTTGGAATGTCTTCGGCCATCTGCTATCGCCTAACGTGTAGGGCCCGGGCTGAACGAACATGGTTAGATGACCCTCCAATGGTTCTCGATTATTTTGGCGACGTTGATCGGAGGCAGCATCCGCACACCGGCCGCGTAGAGGAGAAACGCGGCCCATAACTGCGGGCCACTCGGGCTGAAGAACCAGTCGGCTACTCACGGATAGGTTTTTGGTGTCACACGGAGGAGGTGAGGTCCGCATCCGCGAACCAATTTCTAGCTGAACCGGCCGACTGAAGTCGGATGAGCTGGAGGAGCATGGTGCCCTCTTGGTACCATGCTGCGGGAAGACTGCAGCCCATATAGTATGCCCCTCAGCAGGCGAACTAGCTGGCTGCCTGCCATCCGGGCTAAAGGGAGTCGCGGCACCCACTGGTGCCATCTGCGGAGGAACCATGGTCCGCAATCCATGGGACGCTCGATCCGGAGAAGATTGGATGGATTCTGCTGGCCGAGTAGGAAGGGTGGTGGTGCTCAACGCCGCCGTTTCAGAAACCCCCCCCGGCAGCCGCTCTGCTCAGCCAGCCGCGGGCTAGGACACTCTTGTGTGGGTGGGGACACTCTCGCGCAGGCTGCACCTCCCTCATGTGGGCCATTCCCCTACGGGATAGGCCGACTCCCCAGTAGGGTTAGACCCGCAGAACCGGGTCAGGCCGACCCGCCAACCCACCGGGCATGACAGGCCGGGCCCATTTCGCTTAAATGCGAATAACTTCTTGACCGTACATCTGATCGACGCGCTATTTGTGGCACTGGGACCTTTGTGATGAGGTGGTCCATTTGTGATACTCTAAGTGAGTTTTAGACAACTTTGGAAAATTTTCGGGTTTGGAACGAGTATAATTCCAACCGGGCCACTCAAAAGGAAAATCCATTAACTCTCAGACCGTGTGTCCGATTGACGTGCTTTCTATCGTGTTGGGTTCCTCTAGTGAGATGGAACATTGGGATACATCAAATCTGGACTTCGAGATAGTTGATGTATGGATCCCTTTTCTAGAGGATCAGACCCTCCCAGAATCGAGCATACTGTGTGCGGGAACCCTAGAGCTGGCTGCGACTGCATCGACTACTGTACTGGAATCCTTAGTGGGATCAACAGCGATGACTACTATACTGGGATCCTTCGTGGGTTCGATAGTGATGACTACTATTCTTGTATCCTGTGTGGGTCCGGGAGTTTGACCTCTATACTTGTATCCTATGTGGGTCTAACAGAGTAGCTGGTTTTGTATCCTGTGTGGGTCCGACATCTTAGCTGGTCCTATATCCTGTGTGGGTCCGATAGCTTATATGAATCAGTGAATACATCTGATCATCTCTATCACTATACAAAAGATGTATTCTTGTGTGAGCTGAGTCTTGACATTCAATCATTATCATCTATGTGATTAACTTTACCTCTTGTGTGGACTGGGTTGTGCTTGGGCTCGAGAGTTGGAGCTGAACTAAGATTGATTACTTAGGAATATGTATGGGCATATACCTAAGTAGGGTTGGTGGATACTTCCCGGTTGTATCTTTCTTCTGTGGTTTATACTTTTTGGATTGTGGGAGACCATCGGGGGTCTTGGGGTCCCTACTGAGTATTGTTATATTCACCACTGCATGGGCTATGCTCGCACCTCATTGTGTTGGATTCAGATGACGAACAATGTTGACGGAGGCCGAGAGAGATCCTGGACCAGATGGTACCCAGAGGTGGACCGCATAACAAGACGGTACACAGAGAAGATTGATAGATGTGGAGTGTTGAGGTGGACATCTGTACCAACCCTTCCGGTTGGATACTCGGTGGACATTCTAGGAGCTACCCTTTTTAGCTGTTGTCCCCTTTTTAGTTGTACTTTCTTTGTGTTGTTCCTGTACTTTTCTGTTGGTCTTCTATTTACGGCCCCTTTACTTTCAGCACTACTTTTTCTATATAGTATTCACTATGTGTTTACTTCCTATTGCGTACTCTATTGTGTTTGTTTACTTTCATAAAGGAAATTCCTTCCCAGCTTTGGGATTTATGGCTTTGGTGCTAGTTGCTAGCCCCTGGCCTTTGGAAGGTGGACTTGGGGTATTCATGGCACGGTCCTCGAGGACTGGTCGTGACAAATTGGTATCAGATGACTCGGTTCTACAGCATAACTCAGGACTCTGATCATTATTTTCTATGAAGCAATAGTGTTATGAGTATTGAGTGTGGTTTTCAGTACCAGGGAGTCAAGGGATGGTGCGGCAGCTGACGTATCCATAAACCAGGACCCTGACCTCTGATTTCCGACTTAGTGCACGAAAACACTGATTGAATGTGTGTTTCAAAATTTTTCTTTGTGATTACATGGTGTTAGCTCACCAAGTATACTATTTGACCTTGGAGCACCTGTTTCTTTTCAGGATGGCCCCACAAAGGTAGACAACTAGTGTTCCAAGTTACGTACGAGTTGGTAGCCTACAGAGAGACGAGGCCTTAGTGCAGGGACCCATAACAGCGGAGGCACCAGCGGTACCACTACCCACTGGGCCATCGATACCACCATCCCTAGTAGTAGAGAGTGCATGCCACCTGAGTGTGTTTCACAAGTTCTAGTGATAGAGGCCACCCAGGTTCTACAGAGAGACGGACCCACAGGAAGCTGAGGACTGGCTGGAGGTTGTCGTTAGAGCTTTAAGATTGGTTGGGACACTAGCCGATCGTATGGTGATCTTTGCCGCGAGTCTCCTGCACGCAGTAGAAGGTAGATGATGGATCCTAATGCTCCAGGTGCATGAAGAGGAATCTTTACTTTGGACGGACTTCAAGAGTCTCTTCCACTCGGAGTTTGTTCTAGCCACCGTTTGTACAGTGCAGATTCTTGAGTTACTACATCTGCAGCAGGACATCATGACAGTATCTTAGTATTCAACGAGGTTTACTGACCCCTCATGCTACTCCACATATAGTGTAAGGGAACTGTTATTCAGGGCCCGGACCTTCGAACAGGGACTCAGGAACGAGATCAGGGCTTCTAAGATTCCACTCATCATCCCGACATAGGTGTGGGTGCTGGAGCGAGCCCTTATAGTGGAGAGTTTTCTTGCTGAGCAGTCACCAACTGTGAGTCCCTCTATAAGAAGAAACATAGAGGAGTCTTATGCAGCTGACAATAGACAATTGACACAGAGGCCCAAGTGGACCAGGCCATCCTGTGTGTGACCTTGGGATACAGGTTCGGTTGTGCGGGGCACACAAAATAGAGTCGGCCTTACGAGGAGCAGGAAGTGCTATGAATGCAGCGGGTAGGGCCACAAGGCTCATGACTGCCCAACCCACCATGCAGACGAGCATCAAACAATATAGGGACCTCCTAGGAAGAGGAATAGGTTTGAACGTGGTGGTATGTTGGGAGCAGGCGAACGTGGAAGAGGAGATGGCCGAGCAGTGGGTGGTGGATGACGTTTCGAGGCACTACCACCACCACCACTAGGAGGTCCGCCTCAACCACAGGGAGTTGGGAGATAGAGGTATGCTCAGCTCCAGGCAGTCGATGCCTATGACCACGACGCACCTGAGATGATTCGAGGTACTATTTTTGTCTACTCCATCCTTGTTGCAGTACTTATAGACACAAGTGAGAGTCATTCTTCTATTGCTGCTACCCTTGTTCGGAGTTCATAGATTACGATGGAGCTGTTAGCTCAATCCTTAGGGATAGAGACTCCTACGGGAGTAGATGTGATGATTACACATTGGCCCTGGCAATGTGAGATTACTCTAGGAGGCAAGAGCTTCGCCTTGGATCTTCTAGTAGCGGCGTCGAGTCCTTACGACGTCATCTTGGGTATGGACTGGTTGACAACATCTTATGCTCAGATAGACTATATTAAGCGCAATGTGTGGTGTGTCCACACGGATTGGACCTGGTTCACCTTCACCGGTGAGAAGGGAGCCTTTTATGTGCACGATGTACTTACACAGAGTAGGGGGAAGCCGATTCCACATTAGTTGTCTAGTCTCATCCTCGGAGCGGTTGATGTGCATAGTCTGAGTTTTACTATTGTGGTGGATCAGTATGTGGATGTTTTCCCTAACAACGTTCCAGGACTACCTCCTCATAGATAGGTATACTTCTACATTGACATGTACCACGTGACAACACTAATATCTACTCCAGTATATCAGATGGATCCCTCCGAGTTTCGTGAGCTGCGGGTACAGTTGGAGGACTTTCATGGGAAGGGATTTATCTGACCTTGTGATTTAACCTGGGCAACTCCAATTTTGTTCTCCAATAAGGTGGATGGGAGCTTGAAACTGTGTGTCAACTACCGTCGCCTAAATCAAGTGGCCGTGAAGAATAATTACCCACTTCCAAGGCTTGAAGACCTATTTGATCAGCTCAAGGGAGCACGACGGTTCTCGAAGATAGACCTTAGGTCAGGCTATCACCAGCTCAGAGTTCGAGATGAGGATGTGCAGAAGACAGAATTCAGGTGCAGGTATGTCCACTATGAGTTCTTGGTTATGCCCTTTGGCATAACAAATGCTCCAACAGTGTTCATGTGTCTCATGAACAGGATATTACAACCTTAACTCGATCTATTTGTCGTAGTCATCATCGATGACATACTGATTTACTTGACTACTGAGGAGGAGCATGGCTACCATTTGCGGGTAGTACTAGCCACACTCCGAGAGCACTAGTATTATGGTAAGCTCTCAAAGTTCTTGTTCTGTATTCGAGATGTTCAATTATTGGGACATGTCATCTCGGAGGCTAGAGTTGGAGTAGATCCAGTGATGTTCGAGGGAGTACTTTCTTGGGAGCCATCCAGGAGGGTGACAGAGGTACGATGTTTTCTGGGTCTAGCTGGATACTATAGGAGATTTTTGCTAGACATCTCCAGAGTTGTGGCACTGCTTTCAGCATTGATGAAGAATGGGAAAACCTTCGTGTGGTCAGAGAGATTCCAGCAGAGATTTCAGGAGCTGAGGTAGAGATTGACCAGTGTGTCCAACTTGAGGCTACCAGAGGAGGGTGTTGGGTACATAATTTACTACGAAACATTAGGGACCGGGCTTGGGTGTTTCCTGATGCAAGATCGATCAATGATCGCGTATGGTTCACAGCAGTTGAGATAGCAAGAGCATAACTACACTACCCATGACATGGAGTTAGCAGCAGTGGTCTTCACCTTGAAGATGTCTAGGCACTATCTGATGTACGAGTGTTTTACAGTCAATGATGACCACAAGATTCTCAGGTAAATCATCTCATAGAAAGACCTGAACCTAAGACAACGACAATGGCTCGAGTTTCAATAGGACTATGACTTTGAGATAGTCTATACTCTAGGGAAGGGGAACGTTGTAGCAGATGCACTCAGCAGGAGATCGGGCATTCAGATCCTAGGAGAGGTGACAGACGAGTTGGTCGTGTTGCCGATATCCTTTTGGATAGTGATGGAGCTGCCTTTCTACAGTCTCTCACTGTCACTCCTACACTACTTCAGCGAGTCAGAGAGTCATAGTGTGGGGACGTTGACTGTGAGATGCAACGTGCTCAGATATCCTCAGGGCAGGCACCTGAAGGTTTTTATGAAGGTGGGGAGCATGCCATCCTCTTCAGGGGATGTACCATGGTACCAGTTGTACTAAAGGTGGTAGTGATGAGGGAGTTTCACAATTCCTCTCTATTGGTTCATCCAGGAGTGGCGAAGATGTATCGGGACCTCATACGACATCACTGGTGGACAGGTATGAAGAAGGTGGTAGTAGAGCTTGTCTTGTGCCTCACTTGTCAGCAAGTGAAGGCAGAGCATCAAGTACCACTAGGCTTGGTATAGCCCTTAGAGGTTCCATAGTAGATGTGAGATGGGTTATCCATGGATTTCGTGATGGGACTTCTACATACATCCAGAGGACATGACTCTATCTGGGTGATTGTTGACCGTCTCACCAAGTCGGCCCACTTCCTACTGATCAGAGAGAAGGGATAAGTAGAGAGCTTGGGACACCTCTACATTCAGGAGATCATACGGCTTCATGGTGTGCCATCGACTATCGTCTCCGATTGAGATGCTCGTTTCACTTCCCGTCTATAGAAGGGGTTACATGTGGCTTTGGCACGCAGCTTTGCCTGAGCACCGCCTTCCACCCTCAGACGGATGGTTATACTAAGAGGACCATTTAGACTCTCGAGGACATGCTATGTGCATGTGTTCTCGACCTTGGTCGCATCTAGGAGGATCACTTACCCTTGGTGGAGTTTGTGTACAACAACAACTACCACTCCACCATCGGGATGGAACCTTACGAGGAAATGTATGGTTGACCATGAAGATCACATCTGTTCTGGACAGACCCAGGGGATTCAGTACTTATAGGACCAGAGATAGTTGATGTTATGATAAAGAAGGTGCAAATAATCCAGGATCAGATGAAGACTGCACAGAGCAGACAGAAGTCCTATACTGATAGCAGATAGAGACCACTGGAGTTTGATGATGACGACCATGTCTTCTTAAGGGTCTCACATCATCAAGGTCTACAGATATTTGGCTGAGGTGTAAAATTATCTCTACATTTTATCAGATCTTTCTCGGTACCCATCAGAGTAGGCATGGTGGCTTACCGCCTGGCCCTTCTACCTTAGTTGCCCCAGGTGCATGACGTCATCCATGTATATCAGCTGAGGAGATACATGCATGACCCGAACCACATCATCGATCATGGGGAGCTGGAAATCAATGATGGGGAGACATTCATGGAGTTCCTAGTGGAGATCGAGGATAGACATAAGTGGGTCCTACATGGACGGTCGATTCCTCTTGTGCCAATTCACTGGCAGCGCAGGAACCTCCAGGAGAGCACGTTGGAGTGGGAGGCTCAGATGCGTGCTCTGTACCCTCATTTGTTTCCCTAGTGTGTATTATAGTTTTACGGGGATGTAAATCCCTGAGGTGGGGGTAATGTAAAGACCCGAAAATTTCAAGAAATTTTTTTCCTAAATGATTTGGAATTTTCTCAGTCCGCAGTTTCTGAAGAAACCTGATTCCGAGGCCCGGTGTGCCCGAAATCAATTTCTGATGTTTTATTCTAGTATATTCAGTAAACGTACGTGCATGTTTCTATATATTTTGAACCGGTTCTTGGAATTGAAATCCATGGACACTGATGAACTCGCAGTGCTGATATTCTCTTAAGGGGTCTTTATAGCAGTTGTGTTTGGTCGATAGTAGAAGTTTTATTTTGGGGATTCATTCTAAATGAAATAAAATTGTTTCCTACACAATATTATTATTAAGGGGTGGTTATTTCCTCTAAAGAGGAGTTGGAGGTGGGGCCCACATCCCACATAAACTCCCATGGGAGGATAATGTGTGTGGGGAACACTTAAACCCTAACCCTTCAACTCCCCTTGGAACCCCTCTCTTAACTTCTAAACTCCCACATTAAGTGGAGCCTTTCCACTTTCCCCTAATAATATAGCCAACTCAAGAACAATTAATGTCATTATTTATTAATTTGATGTGTCATGAGTTCATTCGAATTAATTTGAAATGCATGGCAAGATTATAATTTTGGGGGAAGCCTATTATTATATTTTCAGTGGAAAATATTTGTGGGGAGAATTTGGGAGATAACTCTTTGTGGAACATCATTCTCTTGACGAAGAACACCATTCTTCAATGAAGAACATCTCCGATGAAGAACACAAAGAACTTTTCCAACGACGCTTCCTCTTCGGATGCACCCCAACGTCAACCGAATCGACGTCTGTATTCTGCGACGCCTGACATCCGTGACACCATCTTCCGCGGCTTGTTGATGTGCAATTTAACTTGAATCGAGGTAGGGGTTTTGTATATATTTAAAGTGAATAAATCATCTCATTCTTTTTGAATCCTTTGTAATTTCTACGGCAATCTGCTATCGCCTAAGGTAGAGGGAGCAGACAGAACGAAAACAGCCCGACGATCCTCTGATGGTTCTCGATTATTTTGGCAGTGGCGACTAGACGCAGCGGTCGTGCACCAACCGCGTAGAGGTGAACTGTGGCCAGCAACCACGGGATGCTCGGGCTGAAGAACCGTGCGGCTACTACTGGCCGAGTTGGTGAACCGCGACACTCACAGGTACCGCGGGGAGGAGGTGCGGCCCGCATCTACTTGCCGCTTGCTGGTCGAACTGGCCGGTTGAAGACGGACGGGCTGGAGGACTGCGGTTCCCTCTTGGTGTCGTGCTGCGGGAAGACCGCTGCCCACATAACGGGCCGCGAGGTGGGAGAACCGTTAGGTCGCCTTCTGGCCAAGCTGAAGGGAGCCACGGCTCCCGCTGGTTCTGCGTGTGGAGGAACCGCGACCCACAATCTGTGGGACGATCACGCCAGAGAAACTGGCCGGCTTTGGCTGGCCAGGCATGAGGGGTGGCGCCGTTCAGGGCTGCCGTTTGAGAAAACTGGGGGGCCACGCCCCCTCGCTCCGCCTGGCCAGCTGGCTGAGACGCGACCAGCCGCGGGTCGGGTCGCCCTCACATGGGACGAGCCATAGTGCTTGGCCAGGCTGCACCCCACTGGGTTTGGCCGACCCCCATGCTGGGTCGGACCCGCTGAACCGAGTCGGGCCGACTCGCCAGCCCACAGGATTTGACAAGCCGATCCTGCTTCACTTAAATGCGAATAACTTCTTGACCGTGTGTCTGATCGACACGCCGTATGCGGCACTGGGACCCTGCCGATAGGCGGTCCTTTTAAGATACTCTAAGTGAGTTTTGGACAACTTTGGAAAATGGATGGGTTTGGAACGAGCATAATTCCAACCAGTCCCCTGGAATAGAATATCCAATAACACTAGTATTGGGCATCTTATTGACACGTTGTCTGTCACGTTGGGTTTGTTGTTATGAGACAGAACTTCAGGATACATCAACTCTAGTCTTGGTGATATTTGATGTATAGATCCCTTTTCTCGAGGATCAGACCCTCCCGGAATCAAGCGTTCTGTGTGCGGGAACCCTAGAGCTTGTTGCGACTATGCCGACTAATGTACTGGAATCCTCCATGGGTTCGACAGTGAAAAATAATGTACTGGAATACTCTGTGGGTTTGACAGCGATGACTACTGTTCTTGTATCTTGTGTGGGTCTAGAGTTTGACCTCTATACTTGTATAATGTGTGGGTCCGACATAGTAGATGGTCTGGTATCATGTGTGGGTCTGACAGCTTAGCTGGTCTTGTATCCTTTGTGGGTCCGACAGCTTAGATGAATCAGTGACTACATATGATCATCTCTATTGCTATATGAAAGATGTATACATGTGTGAGCTGAGTCTTGACATTTAATCATTATCATTGATGTGATTGACTTTACCTCCTGTGTGGATTGGGTTATGCTTGGGTGCAAGAGTAGGAGATGAACTTAGATTGATAACATTGGTATATGTATGGGCATATACCTAAGTAGGGTTGGTTGATACTTTGTGGTTGTATCTTTCTTCTTTGGTTTATCCTTTGTGAATTCTGTGAGACCTTCGGGGGTCTCGGGGTCCCTACTAAGTATCATTATACTCACCCCTTCACAAGCTATGCCCGCACCTTGTTGTGTTGGATGCAGATGACGAACAACATTGACGGAGGCCGAGAGAAAGCCAGGATCAGACGATACCCGGAGGTGGACCACATGGCGAGATGGTACATGGTGCAGACCGATAGATGTGGAGTGTTGAGGTGGTCATTTATACCTACCCGTCAGGTAGGATACTTGGTGGATGCTCCAGGAGCTTCTCTTTTCAGATGTTGTCCCTTTTTAGTTGTACATTCATTCTTTTGTTCCTGTACTTTACTGTTGTGCTTGTATTTTTGACCCCTTTACTTTCATCACTACATTTTTTATACAATATTCACTTAGTGTTTACTTCCTGTTGTGTACTCTTTTGTGTTTGTTTACTTTCATAAAGGCAATTCCATCCCACCTTAGGGAATTATGCCTTTGGTTCTAGTCAGCAGCCCCTGGCCTGTGGAAGGCGGGCTTCGTGTAGTCACGGCACGGTCCCCTAGGATGAGTCAGGACGAATCATGTTTCTATTGAAGATTCAACCTTAACCTTAAATAAACTTTATGGGTCATCATTACCATTCAACATGCTCATTCAGATAAATATTAAAAAACTTATACTAAATAATGCTTATATATATCGAACGTAAGACAATATATTATTCTAACTTTAAAACCTAAATAATTCATTTATCCCAATTCATTCCCAAACAATTATCTAAGATTTGTTTTCTTATTATGTATCATTTTTTCCTTTCACATGTCATTGGTAGTGTCTTCATCAATATTAATATAACTATTACTCATAACTCCTCACTTGTTCCGTTAACAGGATTTTACTTTAGGACATTGATTTTCATAATTTCGATAATTTACACAATTAAAAAATTCAACATTATATGATATCCTAGTGATACTATAATTTTCATTTATTATGTTAACTAAACATTTCATTTACCATTTTCAATTACTTTCTTTTTTACATTCTATTGCACATACTAAAATTATTTTTATGCCCCTAAGAAATTCACTTGAGTGTTTCTTCCCACATTCTAAAAACATATTAAAATAAATCTTCATTCCTCTATGGTATCCACAACCGGAACTCTCAAAGAACTATTTCATTCTCTTATTTGGTGAGACTAAATATTGGAAGAGGTACATATTTTTATTTATATACCTTAAAAACTGATTAGGAATTATCACAACATCCTTCACTCCATTGATCATCCCATTTGGCTAATAATTATAAAATTCCATACCACAATCAATGATTACATAGTTTTTAATGGTTCTATCAATTTACAAATCCCTAAATCCTCATGTGAGAAACACTTGTTATAGAGGAAAACTACTTAATCATAAAAAATCTATTATAGGATGTATAAATCATGACACCTTCTTTTGAATCTTCAACACCATTGGTTTTTTCACAGCTATTCGTGATCATATTATATTTAAAACCATCACGATGGTTTGTAAAGAGTTTTGAAATTTCAAACACTATCCCTTAGGATAGTCATACAAGGTGTGATTCTAGCCCCATTATCATGAACGAGTTCCTAATCTAGTCACGATAAATTTGGTGTTATTAGGATCATTAACCGTAGGTACATTAATTCTAGAGTCATATCATCTTGTATCATCTAAAAAAGTAATTATTTCTAGGAAACCACTCAAACTATCCTTTAAAATAATTATGTGAAATTTTTCTATTCATTGGAATATCCTTAGACTTATTTTTATTAACATACATAGACATTTCCTTCGAAATTTCCCAAGGAATTCACTTAATTTATCTTATCCTAGCTTCCAATGGGTGACTAAACCATTATTTTGATACCAACTATATCGACCAAGGGTTCACAAATATGTATAATACATCATATTTAATGAGTATTAATTATATTACATGAACACATTCTCATTTTCCACAATAGTTTAGTGACTTTTTATACTTGGAATTAAATACTCTAAAATGTAGAAGGATAATCAAATTTTCCCACACAGATCTTCCTGCATAGTACACCAACATAAAAAAATTTCCTCATTACTCGAGGAATGGAAAAATAAGAAAGGGTGAGATTAGATGCTTAATAAGAGTGAATTAAGGAGATACATAGTCATAACATGAACCTAAGGTAATGATAACATGATTATAAATTTTTTAAATAATACCTTTCACATCAAAGATCATTCAAATGAGTCATGGAATAATGATTAGTATATCATAAGACATGAATAATATTAGAATTAAGAGAAAAATATCTGAGATAATAGCATAATATTAAGATAGGTAATTGTTGCATAAACATAAGCGTAGAAATAATTATGCCAATTCTACCTACACAGATTTTAATAAAATATAATTCCCGGGATATTAAATCACGTAACTGATTCGTGCTTGGGATGATACCCCATATACCCACTTGTGTCATGTTTGCAATGACCTATTGTGTACCATATAGTTCCAGGCTTGTGATTCCCTAGCTTAAAGCCTCTTATTATGGGTTTGGGATCCCTCTATTAACCCTATTGTTATGGGATTGGGATAACCTATTATGTTCTATATTATTTAAGTCTTGATATTTACTCACATTTTCCCTCTAAGATCATATAACATTTAACATTACTAATTAATCAGATGGAGATATAGGTCCGACCCTTTAGATAATAAAATCATACAAATGTTTGAAATAGGATAATAAAACATTCTTCATACCGAGACCCATAAAAAGATATGGGTTTTATAGACATCATATTATAAGCCATTATATACAATGAGAATCACAAATATTTAATCTTATCGTAATAATTGGAAAAGAGATAGGCTTCATAATCACTTCATCATATAATAGACTGTGAAAATAAGATAGTTTCCTAATCATTTTATCATTGTATAACCCATAGAAGAAAAATGGGTATCATAAAAAATATGTCATATTAAATATAATCCATTCAAGTAAATAATAAGAATCATTAATTGGATAATTCCCCAAGTAAATCATAAACTATATCAAAGCATATCATCTTTGATTAAGAAGAATTATGAAATATCACTTGATAATTTCTCTCAGAAAGTAACCATAAGTTGAAAATCATTTTTAAGACATGTTTATTTAAAATAGCTTTTTCTTAAAACATCATTTTAAAATTATTATGTAATCATTAAAAAATACTTTAAAATATTTCTTGGAAAAAATATCTTTGCCTCTTTGAAAAATTCTATTTGACTCATTAAACATTTTCAAGACCATTTTGTTTGAAAATAACATTGGAATACTATAATGGAATATTTGAAAACTATATAGACACTTTGAATCATAAAAAAATTTATATTCTATTTCATTTAAATTGATATTTAAATATAATTTATTAAAAAAATTTCAAAACATTTTTAGAAAACAAGATTATTTATGTATAACGGATTTCCAAATGATTAGGGAAATAAATTCAGATTTCATTAAAATATTATCTTTATTATCTTAGGTACCAAATAGTTTTAAAACGTCACAATTACATGAAAATATAATGAATAAAAAAATAGAATAAAATTCATTATAATTAATTTGATATGGATCATAAAATTTAATCAATATAATTATAATCATAGAGAATCACGATAAATGACTTGATTATAGTAAAAATGTCTTTCCACTGGGTAACATTAAATCTAATTACCCCTGAAATGGTAATATTAGATGAAGATTAAAATATTATGAAAATATGTATATTCATTATATAAAATGTAAATGTGTAATTATATACACCTCGTAAAATAATATAGGCACATTAGACAACATGTGGGTCAGAGAAGGAAAATAGAGGAAACATTCCCATACAACATTAGAAACATTGAAATTGTAACCATATAAAATAGATATCCAAAAATGGATGTCTAAATACCAAAAAATTATGTATAAGAATAAAAAAATACATTCATTGGTAATATATACATAACATGTAATAAATATATTATAAATATACCTTGTGTATCACAAAAGAAAAAACTAAGATGTAAATCCATTATCATTTGAATAAATTTGAGTTGTTAGATCTGTGAAAGAATAAATTCTATTGAAACCATTGATATCATCAAATAAATTAAATTCATGATATTTAATTTTATAAGTAATTATATACACCACATTAATGAAACATGTGGTGAATATGGAATAAGTATTGTAGAACTGAAAGTGAGACTAAAAATCCCCTTACTACTAATATAACTTTTGAATTATGGGATTCTTGAATGAATAATATAAATTGAATATTTTAATATAATTAATGAGATTAAATTCACGATATAAAATGTCATAAAGAAGTATAAACACATAAAAATGATGGTAGTGGTGAATATGACAATAGTCTCACAAAAATAAAAGTGACACAAAAATCCCATTACTAATGGAGTAAATATTTCATCACGAGATAAGTGAATGAATAAAATGAATCTAATATTTAAATATCCTAAAATAAATTAAATTCATGATATAACATATAATAGGGTAGTATACGCACCCTAAAAAATATAGAAGATGTTAATATAGAATTAGACTCACATAAATAATAGTGTGACTAGAAATCCACTTAGCATATTTCTTGACTTTCACCATACTTTTTCAGACCTAATCATCTTTCGGTAACTCCTTTTTATTTTTATGAAGGTAATTATTTGGTTGGATATCTGTCAAATTTGTGGTTTCTAGGATAAGGGGAGGGATTGGGGGGGGGGATATGAATAGTTCTTGTACAAACCTATGGGTCTGATAGGTGTGAAGAAGTGAGGAGTGTAAAAATTTTATATAATAGAGGATGAGTGAAATTTTTATAAATACTAAAAGGTAAAAACTTATTGGTGTTCTCACATACATCATGTTCATAGACTAATGAATATTTTTTTACCCAATATGGTATATGGTTGAAATATTCCGAACTAGTAGGTTTTGGTTTCTTGGGCATGTATTGTCTTAACAATACTATGTAAATATTATAGATTTTTATGATAAAAATACACTTGTTTTTTAAATAATGAAGGTAGTTAAAGTATTTATCCAAAATATTTTGATAATTATATCTTATTTATAGGTTATTGTATCTTTCAATTTATTCTAGATATTTTTTAATGTATTCTTGAAATACTGTTCATACCCTACATTTATAAGAATAATATAAGGAAGATACCCTATGTTTAGAAGAAAGTGTATAGATCTTATACCCTATGTTTGGGGGAACCCTACATTTTTGGAAATAAATTTATAGTAAATAAATCGTAATTTTTTAATCAATCATATGTTTTCAAACATATGTTTGGTTTTTTTTCACCACATGAAGGGAACCAATGTTTGACTATTCAACAATGGGTTTTTAACTAAAGATTTATTATGTGGATATTGTAATGGTCACAAAGAAAGTAAATATAGTCTAAAATAATTTTTATGACTGATTAAAAGGATCATATTCAATAGAGTAAACCATTCCTATTTTTCAAGGTTGTTATGACTCTCTTTTTTGATTTAAATTTTAATGATTGCAATTTTTAGTTAATATTCGTAGGTATGCTCAACCGAATGAAAACCAAGATTTGTATTTACATAGAAAGAGTATTTTCACATTATATAATGTTGTATATATGAATTATATTTTTGAATATATATCAACTGAATATAAAAAATATATCAAATGACTCG
The DNA here is from genome assembly GCA_963277665.1 of Viscum album. Classification (NCBI taxonomy): domain Eukaryota; kingdom Viridiplantae; phylum Streptophyta; class Magnoliopsida; order Santalales; family Viscaceae; genus Viscum; species Viscum album. The sequence goes on along the minus strand of OY728142.1, from coordinate 1,810,155,500 downwards.
GTTTTTGTAAAGAATATACACTTTGTAGATTTACATGTTTCCACCTAATGTTGTGTAACTACTTCTGTTGTTTATTATTACATTTATTAGAGATCATTAAAACCAGGATCTCATTGAATATATTATTTATTGATTACATTTATATTTTATGAAGAATATCTGTATACTACTAAGTTCTATTGCAAGTATGTAATTAACATGCTTATTAAAACCAAATAGAACCCTTTTTATAAATTTGAGTTTTAGATTCTCAAAATAATATGTGGAAGAGTATAAACATTTTTGGATATGCTAAGGAAAATATAGTTTCCTATATAATAATGATTAGGATTTATAAATACTTGTTGTAATGGTTTCAAAATCCTACACAAAGTTGTGGAGGACTTGTAATAAGAGGATATTTATTGTGAAAATTACCAAGCTCAGTTGGAGAGTACTGGTGGAGTTGACTAGGGGATCTTTGTTCTATGAACCACTATAAAACTAGCTGTGTAATTATTTACACTCTCTATTTTTGAAAATTACTTATAGTAGATAATTATTTATATCTATGTAAATTGGAATGAACCCCAAATAAATAATCTATAAATATTATTGAAAAGATAAAATTAACCATATATTGTATATCATTGTATTATTCTTAATCAAGTATCAAAATTTAATAATTCTTATAAAATGTAGAATTCATTTTATATATCTTAAGAAATAATTTAAAATGTTATAGAACTAATTTATGCTACTAAATAAATAAAATTTGACATCATCAAAATGTAAGATAAGGAAAACATCACCCAAATGAACGGATAATTAATATAATAGTCAATGATGTTTTTTATTTGAGAGATCATATTTCAAAACCACATCAATAAATGAATATAGTTATAGTAAAAACCTAAAATTAAAATGAAATATCTTCCGCTCTATGATAATAATCACTTGTCGAAAATTTGACAATGAAAGAATTGGTTGGAACTCGAATGATGTATGGAGTGGAAATGCAAAATGATAATGAATATTATATTATAGTTAAAAGGAAAAAAACACCCTTAATGTTTCATATCAAATACATGAATGAATATTGGATGAAAATGTTAAAATATCAAATGATTCATACTAGTTAGATTCAAAAATATAACGATCTCAAAATGATCAAAAGCATATAAAATTTCATTGAAAAAACATACGCATCAAGAAATCTTTCAAGAATGATGAGAAATGGTCCAAACAAATATTTTGTAATTAATGGTAATAGATGACCCATATCTAGCCTAATTTACCACAATTAATATAATAAATAAAGACCATGGTTAAAATGAAAAGAAAACTAATTATGACCATAATTAAAAAACAATCTCTGTAGGTTTGTTGGTGTGTGTCTAAAGACTCCAACAACTCCTCCAAATCGGACTTAGAAATATTCAGAAAAAATATTATAGAAAAAATATTTTTTATGGACAAGGAAGGGGATTATGTAAAATCCTAATTTTTAATGATTCTTATTCTAAATTTTTTTCAAGTAAATGATTCACTTCTTATTAATCAGTGCTGCAATTAAAATATGAATCCATTGTAAAAAAGAATATGTATTTGAAAAATATTCCTAAAACAATTTCAAACAAAAAAACAATGTTAAAACCACATCAATAATTAGAAAACAATTTATTAAATCTAAATCAAACTGTATTGATCATGAAATTATATAAAATAATTACAAAATGAAGAAGGATAATTAAAAATTGTTTCAAGAAAATTAATTAAAAAGGAAAAAAATATCAAAATGAGATTCATGAAAAAAAAATTATAGAAAAGGAAATATATGGAATAAGAATAAATGGAGAAAAATTAAAGGTGTATAAAAATTATTTCTTACCATGTTCTAAAGGTGATACATGTTTCTACTATAGAATGAAAAAAAATAATTATAAAAACTACTAGTTATGAAATCCATAGATAAGTGGAATTAAAAATAATTTATTTCCAAGAATATATAATAAGTAAGTAATGTAAATATTTGTAGAATATACAATATATGGATTCCTAGATAATTTATTAGTGATATAGCTAGACCGAATTAACTATGGGTACCAAAAACACACATGTTTATATAATATTATAGGTAAAATACCACAGAATAAAATGGTTTATGGTATAGGAATAGTGGATGATCAGGGAATATGAGTTGAGACTCTTCTAGTTTTCATACACTAAGAAATCTAGATGGAGGACTAGTAACTATTTGAGATAATGATAAAGGGATTATAGTTAGAGTTTTAAAACATTGAGATTCAAAGTCAATCTCAATCAATAAACAGTTTTATGTTTTTTGAATAAAGTACAAACTGATAAGTATTTAAAAAAACAATAATGGTGGTTTCTATATTGATTTCTATAACACTTATTTCATTGTGTTTAAATATAAACAACTTAAATTTAGATAACAGAGAACTGAAAATGTTTATACCCCTGATCGTGATTCCTTGTGTAGAAAATTGAATTGTTTAACTAATTATAAAAATAATTCTTGGATCTAGGATAAAAGACGTGGAAATAATAATGTATTTAATTTATATAATTTTTATAATAGCAACACAATTTTTTGTTTTCATAATGTTAAATTTGATAATGACATATTCTAGGATTCATGCCAAATTGGTATGGGAAAAAGATCATATTTCAAATCAATTAACCAAATTTATACAATGAAACCAATAAAACTTATCCACATGGGTTTCCTTAGACCATCAAGGGTAGAAATCTTGGATTAAAAATAATTTATTTATATTTTACAAGATTATTTTCTATATTTACATTGTTTTATTTCTAAAACATAAAATTGAAGTGATCAATTTTTTGATGGCTTTTGTAAAATTGTTCAAAATGACATATATTTAAAATTAATTTCGTTAAGAAGTGATTAGGGTGGAGAATTTTATAATCCGGAATTTAACTCCCTTTTTTCAAACATAGGAATTAAACACATCTTCTCTGCAACATGAAAAACTAATTGAGTGGAATAAATGAAAGAAGAAATAGAAATGTTTAATAGATTTTAATGACTATATAGGAGGAATATATCATTATTAATTAGTTTTGGGAAGAAGATAAAAACAAAAAAAATTATATAATGAATAGATTTTTAATAATAAATCTTATTAGAAATAAACCATATAAAATTTAGAATAACATAAAACCTAATTTACCACACTTTGATGTATTTCGATTTAATTTGTTTGTCTTGAATTCTAAAGAAAAACTTGGTAAATTCAATCTGAAAGATGATGAACGAATTTTTGTAAGATATTATACTACTTGTAGAGACTATAATGTGTATAATAAAAATTAAAGGATTTATAAATAATCATTTCTTGTGAGGTTTTATGAAAGTTATTCTTTTGGAAAAAGGAAAGATCAAATATTGATGACATGAATGTTGAATCACCTAAGGCTAATTTTGAAAATAAAATAAATCAAATTCCATCAAATTCAGAAGAACATGAGGTGGATGAGCCTAAAAGTGTCTTTATTGGGATATATAGAACATTAAAAAATTATCCTTTATAAAATGTAATATTAAATATTAAAATGGGAGTATGAACTGGAAGAAATATTGGGAACATAGCTGAATTGTTCTCCTTCCAGTCACAATTAATACCTAATACTATATGAGAAGATTTAATAGATAAGAGTCAGTTACTGAATATAAAAAAGAACATAATAAATCAGTATAAATAATGGTTTTTAATTTGTAAAAACACAAACCAATTATCCCATAATAGGTTCCAAAATGTTTTTCTTTGAAATACACAAGATGGTCAAGACATTATTAGTATATATAAAGCTAGATTATTATAAAATGGACACAAGCTGGAAGACTGTGTAGACAATGGTGAATCCTTTTCACCTATTTCTAGGTTAAACACAATTATTATCCATCTAGATTATATATATCCTTATAATTTTAAATTATATAAAATGGATGTAAAATATGATTTTTTGAAATGGATGCATAATGGATGGATTTTATATTGGACAACTACTAAGTTTTTAGAACCCATAAATACAAAATCCCCTTTCTAAACATACAGAATCACTTTATTGACATTAAAAAGTACCTAGGTAATATAATAAAAAATATACCTAGGGATTTGTATGAATTATTAATATTATTTTATTATGAAAATATAAAATATATATAGTGTTATAAGAACCTAAAATTTTTAATAATACCATTTTTTCTCACATACTATTAGTAATCATTAATGTCGATGATGTAATTTTTTATTTAATAAATAAAATCATTTATAATTATGTTTCAAACCATATTAAAAATATATTTTAAATGAGTATGATGGGATAATTAAATTTACTTCTAGGATTTCAAATTTATGAATAATATATTGGAAATTTTTTAAAACAATGAAAATGCATTATTAATATATTGAAATGTTTTGGACTAGAAAACAATAATAACTATATAACTTCCATTTGTAATAATATAATTCTAGTTTTGGTTTAATATGGAAATATAGATGAAAAAAAGTTATTTTGATGAATAATTTGTAGTTTATTATATATTCCTACAAATACACTAGACATATTTCATTATGTTTGTATACATGCTAGATTCCAGCCAAACCCAAAATAATCTCATATTAATATTTTCAAAAAACTTATATATTTAAATGAAATTTTTTCAATATCTACATTTCCCATAAACCAATGAATATAATTTAATATAATATTTAGATAATGACCATAGAGGATGTATATTAGTTTAAAAAATCAAATTAGGAACATATATCTTTTTAGGAAATTATTTAGACTCATGGTCATATAAGAAACAACATTCAGTTACTCAGTCAAAAACTGAATCAGAATACATATTTATCGGTAGTTTTTGTGCAAATGTGTTGTGTATGAAACCCAACATACTAAAATTTAGACTTAATTTTGATAATATACATATTTTTTGTGGTAGTACATGGATAATTAATAAAAAATAATCCTAAAATTTATTCAATATCAAAGAAAATTGATACAATACATCATTTTATAATAGATCATGTTCTTTCAAAAGATATATCATTGATATTTCTAAATAATGAATATGAAATGGAAGATTTTTTTTGCAAAACCACCTTCTACTAAATGTTTTTATTTTAGTATGGGGAAGTAAGAAGTATTTAATTTCAAATAAATGTTATTAATTGTTTTGTTAATTTATATATCGATCAATTTAATATTTTCTGGTTATTTTAAATACAATTTTTGATATTTTAAATAAAATAATTTTGTTTGTTTTGTAAAGAATGATTCTTTTCATAAAACAAACTAATAATTGCATACCTCGACCACCATTTTCTTTTATTTTTTCTTATTTCTGAATCTTGTATCATTTTTTTGAGGTTCGGGTTGAGTTTCCAACATTATTCTTTGGATTTTGGTGGTTTTAGTGTTCTTATATCCCCATTCATGGTTGTTCTGAATTTTATTGGGAGAAATAGGCATGGTGGGGAGTTTTTGGCACCCATGGTGTCGCTAAATTGTGTTTAAATGATCTGATGATTTTTGGGTGGATATCCCTAGTGTTTACAGTGTCATTTTAGGGGATTAAAAATGTTTTTGGTCATAGGGTTTTAGAATGTTTTTCCAAAACAAGAAACCATAAATCGAAATGTTTTCTGAATATTTCTTTAAGAATTCAAACAGTTAGCACACAGTTTTTGAAATCGTGTAGAAAATCCATACATCACATTAAAACATAAATAAAATTTATTCTAAAAACCTTATTTAACCGAATCCACTACCCATTAGAAGTCCTACTAGTTGGGTATCGAGTATAGGGACCCCTTCATTCTCTTTTATATTGGGAGGCTTTTAGGATATTTCTCACTAAAGGATAGTGATTCATTGTGATTTCTTCAACAAATCATTCTCTTTCCTCTTCCCCTTCATACCAATTTTGATTCTTTGGTTTCACTTGATGGGGTTTCACATTGGATAAACCATAGAATCCATGGTTGATGTGAATGTTGTTTTTCATGGTTTCTTGTGTGTGTGTATTGGATCATGTATTGTATTATTCTTACTTTTAATGTTTATCGCATTCCTACAACATTGATTTAGGTGTTTCTATAAATTTACTTTCTGTAAAATTATGATATTTCTTCAACATTCCATTAATGATTTAAAACTACTATAATATTGTTCTTACTGTGTTCTTATATATTGGTTTGGTGTTTTTATATTTGAAAATTTGTGTGAATTGGTTTTTCAAGGGATTCCTAAAATATTCATGTATATATGCATACATGTGTTCGATAAAATTCCAATTTTCTTTTTTAAATTAAATTTTGTTTTTTGTGGTTTTTTTGGATTTGGTAATGTTTTTTTTAATTGGATTATTGTGATTTGAGACTTGTGTGGGATTTGTAGTGGTTTTCATGGAAGGTTGAAGTGTGTGACATATTGCATTTAACGGTAAATCAAGGAGTTTTTTAGTAATGTATTTTGGATACGTTCAGGGTATAACATGGATACTCAAAGAATGTCATTAGATGTTGTAACATCCATGGGTCAATGAGGTGCACACATGGATGGACATTCAAATGAATATGTAATTTACAAATGATATTTTCTTTGAACCTTGGTTTTTTTTTAAAAAATCGCCCTTCCTCCCTTTTACCCATTTTCATTAAATGTTCCCTTGTTTAATATAGTTAATTGTCACTTCATGTGACATTAAAAATGATTTTAATTTTGTTAAATAATTATATTCCTAATTAGTGTCTTGGAAAAGATAGTTATTTTTTAAAAAATTGATATAAGAGCCCTTTTGGAACCATTAAGAATGTTGTGTGTTTTCATCAGGGTGTTTAAATGGTATGTGAAGTGGAATTTAACTTGAAAATTAATGTCCCATTTGGAATTTTACATATGAAAATGGTATTTCATAATAATTCAGAAACGGTTTGGAAATTTTAATTAAGTGTATTTTAAATGGACATGATGTACGACTCAGTTGGTAGTTTGTGATGTTTGGGAAAATATTTTGGTTTTGGAAATATAAATGCCCAGTTGGTGTCGTAGAATATTTTAGACATGATTTGAAGCATAAATTATGTAATGGATTATATCGAACATGTGAATGGATTGTTGTAAAATATGAACCCTTATAAAAGATTTTCTAATTTGGGTTATCACATGGGTGTTGTCGGTGATTGGGGTAGGCAAGTGTTTTAGCGGTAGGTAAGGCGAGTCACATGTGAGATGGAATCTCCTTTCACTGTGTATTATCACTATAACCATGGGTTTCCTGGTTTTATTACATAGTAACGGGTGATGGTTTCATTTCAAACTAAATTAGATGGGTTGGTACCCCTTGGATCACTTATATGTCAGGTGGTTTGTTCAGTTGGTGAGGCTAGTTTGGAGAATCTAGTCATTTATTGAGTATGTAGTAGAACTATACACAAGTAGGTGAGTATGACATGATTAAATCTAGGGATATCACTATGGAAGTTTAAGAAATGTCCATGGTTTATTATATGTTTGACCTTGTTTGGGTTCTATTGCACTTGGTTTCTTGTATTATGTATTTATTTATTTTCAACACTGATTTATGTCACTTCGTTGGATTTTGTTTTTGGGATATTGTTTTCAAAATGGTAATCTATTTTGAAAATTGAAATGTCGTGTACATTATTTTAAAAAATGGAATTCAATTATTTCTTATAAAAATGTTTAATACATATTTTTTATAGATTTATTTCTAACTAGTGATTATGGATTCTTTTTGGAAAGGAAGTGTAGGGACTGTTTGGTAATTACCTAATATTTTTTTTAATATCCCACCATACTTGTACCATTTAGTGTTAGTAGAACTGTTTAATTTTTTAGGTGCATGTTTATGGGTTGATTTCAGTCAATGTTGGTGGGTTTTGTGGATGGTGGTGACCAAGAGGTCACATCAAAGTCTTGTTGGTGTGATCCGGTGTTTATTTTGTATTTCGTTTCACTTTCATTATCAGTTGTTTTATCTAGATATTTTTGGTATATTATTGATGTTTGATTGTTGGGTCTTGTTTTTTTCTCATTATTGTCTATTCGATCCTAGTTATTTACTAGTCTTCTATCATTCTTAGCTGTAATATTTTTGATTTTCGACAGTAGTTTTCAAATGATGGGGATTAGGAATGCGCTTCAAGACATGTCCCAGACTGGGTCAGATCTCAGGTTGGATGGAATCTCAGCTTCGGTCCTAAAAAAAATGTTATCCGAGCAGGCCCTTATAATTTGGGGTGTTGTGTAATTGGATATTAGGTCTATTGGGTCTCATGAGGTAGGTAGAGTAAGTGCATCTTGAACTATTTCTCGTTATGATCATTGATTTTCTAGGGGAAGTATATGTTTTGAGTCTTTGTCTTGATTTCCAGTTTGTTTTCGTGAGGAATGATAATGGAGGTGATCCGGTTTTATGTCGTGATGTCCAATGGAGTAGTGACCCTTGTTGAGTTCGAATACACGGTTCAAACTCATCGTAGTAGTTTTTTTATACATGGGGAATTGAACAGTACGATGTAACTATGTTAGGAATGGATAGTACTTCCTTATTCTGGTGGTTATTGAATGTTTTTTTATATTTGGTTTTATTTTTTAGAGTGGGTTTTAAGATAAGATATTTCATTCAATGTGAAATTGTTTTATCTCAAATAGATTTAGAATGAAAATTGCAATGCATATTTAAATATAAAGTGATTTTAATTAAGAATCTAGAAAATGATTGTGTTTAATATAAAAATTTATTTTGTGGCCCTCAATGTTTCTTATGAATGATCACATAAGTACAATTATGTGTGGAACATTCACTTGGGAACGTTTTCATGGATGGTATGAATGAATGTGGAATGAAAACAAATGCGATATATCAAAGGTTGTCATGGGTTGTTTTATAAAAAATAGTTTTGTTTAATGAAAATGGGTTTCAGTTTTGGAAAATATACTTAAAAGGCGAAAATTTTGAAATTTTCAATGAAATGGTGGTTTTGAAAAGAGGAATATTTATGGCCTTTGTATATATTTGAATTTTGATCCTATTGTATTGGTTTGAGATGTAGTTTTCTATAGTGCATTGGGTTGATGTTGATTCATGTTTTTTGTTTCTCGTGTTGATAAAAATATTCCACCAAGAAATGTCCCAAAAATTTCAAGTGATTATTACCAGGTTTTTTGTTCATCTCATGTTTTTCCTATATATCATGGTGTTTGAGTTCCTCTAGAAGAAATGAAGTGGATATATAAGGATGAAAGTTCCTTTAGTTAAATGGGATCTTAAGAAACCATTAGAGTCTGAGCTGTTATGGGTTTGTTTTAGGGTCCATATTTTCACAAATGGGTGATATTTTCTCATCTATAAATTATTGTTATGATGATGTGAGAAGTTATTAATTCCATATTTTTCTGATGTTTTATACCCAAGGATTTAAATTGGAAAAAGGAAAGAGATCCAGAGTATTTAGCAGGGCCAGGGGATAGTGTAGTTTTATGTTGACCAGTTCAAGGAGATAATTTCCTTTTCTCGGGAGGAGGATTCACAGTATTTCTTAAAAGTATTATCTTTTCTTTGGTGGTATTCATAAAATGATCAAGGATTGATTCCACTATTCTGTTGATCATCATTTTGAGAAGTCTGTGGATGAAGTGTTTTTTGTTGAGTTGGTTTCCAGAGCGCAGGAAGTTGGCACACCTATGTATCATGTTTCTCATGACGGTTCCCCATCAAGAGAGGAGTTCACAATAGAGGAAACTATATTTGAGATGTATCCTTTTTTCAGTCAGATCTCCATTTTTTTTGACTGTTTGATTATATCCCACTAGTGTGGTCAATTCAAGAATGGAAATCTATATTTTCACAACCCTATGAAGGCATTCCATCATTGCGACTGGCTGGGTCATCTGGAATTTTTTTAGGAGTTGTTTCCCAAAGAAGAATCCTTTATCATAGGATTAATATACTTTAATTTGAGGTATGAGATGCTTCAATCATTAGGGATCTAGCTGCAGGCCTCATAGTGAATCTCTCACAATGTAATGAATTATAGATGGTGCAAAAAACCATGGACCAATGACCATATCTAGTGTGGGAGTACATAATGTTTACATTTCATGTTATAATTTATTTCTTAATATGAGTTCAATTTATATATATAAGAACCCAGGTTATCTCATTTTCATGTATTCTCGGTTTGAAATTTTATTTCATAGGAGACTACAACTTTGTTTTTTCTGAAAAATTAAAATTTTAGGTTTTTATAGTAAGTGGCTCATATTTAGGAAAATATTTTATGAAACCATGCTGCCTCACCAAGGAAATTTTGCATCTTGAGACTGGTGCATGGATATTGGAAAATAGCATGTTCATGGTTTTAGGAATGGTTCGAAAAGTGTGAAGTATTGTCTTGGAATTGGTTACTTCCATATTGCACTGTTGGTGTACAATTATTTAACTAGTGTGGTCAAACTATAAAATTAACCCAGGTCATTAAAATTTGGAAATCACTATTTTCCCGTCCAATTTTTTACCCTAATTCACGTTTCCCCTTGGTTTAGGGGATGTTGGGTTGAGTTAGTAGATTTTGACTAGGGTCTGTATAATTTAGTCACATTTTGTTAGTGAGGTTCTTGTGGTTGGGAGAACACACTATTTTTCTACCATTTTTCATCATGAAAATGATTATTTTTGAGATTGACTAGTTTCACTTATGAAGTGGAAGGTCACCCTGAGGTTTGTGCTTTTTATCCTCTTTTTTCATTTTTATGTTTGAGTTTCTTTATCATTTGGATGGGTGACTTTCTGGGGGAAGAATGATTTTGTGGTGGGGAGAAATATCACACCCTGACCATGGTTTTCTTTTATTTATATTTATTTCATGATATTGGATATTTTGGTTTAGGCTCGGGTTGAGTGTCCAGAATTATACTTTAGCTTTTGGTGGGTTCAATGTTCTTATATCCCCATGCATGGTTATTGTGAATGGTATTAGGAGAAAGAGGTATGGTGGGGAGTACGGGACACACATAATCTCTCTTAATTGTGTTAAAATCATTCAATGATTTTTTGGTTGACTTATCTTTTTATTGGGGTGTCATTTAAAGGATTTAACCAATATATAATGTAACACGGTTTGAGAATAGTTTTACCAAACCTCACAACTTAAATCTACATGTTTGCAGAATGTTACCAGTTGTATTCTCATAGTTTTCGCAAGGTTTTCAAAACCATGAAACCATTAAAACCTAAATTATATTTATTTAAAAACAATTTTTATGTGATTCCACCTCCCATTTTATGTCCCACCAATTGGGTATCAACCAGAGGGACACCTTTTTCCCTTTCATCTTGGGCCACTTTCTGGGTGATTTTCCATCATAGGTTAATGATTCTTCATGATTTCATCATCAAATATTTCCATTACCTATTCTCACCACTTCCCCCTCTGGATTCCTTGGTCTCTCTTGGTGTAATTTCACCTTGAACGAAAACTAAAAAATCGAGTTGATGTGTGGCTAATTTTTATTGTTTGTTATGGTGTGTAGACAGTATCTTAGGGTGCATTATTCCTCCTTCGGACGTTCCATCGCATTCAGACACTGTTGAGGTTGGTGTTTCCATCCATTTCATTTTTGAAACATTTCGTCAATTCTTTATCATTAGTTTAATGATTTAAATCTACTATAATCTAGTTTTTGGTGTAATATTATAATTTTTTAGGTTTTTTTATGATGGAATTGCGGTTCAAATTGGGTTTTCAATGGATTTATTAAATATGACTATATATCTATATGCATTCCGGGTTTTTATATAATTCCAATTTTCATTTATAAACGAATTTGGTTTTTTTAAGATGTGTTTTTAATTGGTTATTTTTTATTTTGGAATTTTATGATTGTGTTCTGATCCTTGTGTGTGAGTTATGATGATTTTCATGATTGGTTCATTTGTTTGGCATGTTTAATATAATTTTAATTCAAAATGTATTCATTAAAAATGTTTTGGGTGCTTTCTTGGTCTATAATGGATACTCAAAGAGTGTAGTTGTATGTTGTCACATCCATGGGTGTACAAGGTGAACTCGTGGATGGGAAGTCAAATGAAGATGGAATTTAAAAAGGTTGTTTTCCTTATACATTGGTTTTAAAAAATGGTTCCTCCCTTCCTACCTTTTTTAATATCCAAAAATCTACCCTTGAAATTTAGTGGTGCATTAATGATTCATGTGACTTTAAATGTGATTATAATAGTGTTCACTTATGGTTTTCCCATTTGGTATCTTGGATAAGATAACTATTTTTTAAATCTTTTAAAAGATAGATTGGAACGTTTAAGAATGTTTTGTGTTTTCATCATGGTTTTAAAATGGTACAAGAAATGGGATTGAACATGATATGTAAGGACCATTTGGAATTGTATACATGAAATTTGTAATTCATATTATTTTAGAATTTGTTTATAATTTTTTTGTACGTTTATTAGAAATGGACACGTTTTAAGTGCTAGTTGGAACTTTGTGAAGTTTGGGAAAATATTGTGGTTTGGGAAATATAAATTCCTAGTCGGTGCTCTATCCTATTTTGAGAAATTTTTTAAAGAATAAATGACGTGATGTCCTGGTTTGATATTGTGAATGTCGTGTTATAAAATGAGAACACATGTGAAGGATTTCCCATAGTTGGTTATCAAGTGGGCGGTGTCAGTCAATGGGGTAGGCAAGTGCGATAGAGGTATGTAAGGCGAGTAACATGTGTGGGGGCCTCTCCTTTCATTGTGTATTATCACTATTACCATTGGCTTCTCAGAAATCATTTTGAGGGTCATGTGACAGTTTCTTATCATCCCTAATTAAATGGGTCAGTACCCCTTTGATCTCTTAAAGGATAGGTGGGTTCTACCACTAGTGATACTAGTTTAGAGAATTCATTTGGTTATTGACTATGTATCTACAACACAAACAGAGAGGGGAGTCCAGATCAAATGTATCCAGTGATCTCCCTCAGGATATTTTGGAGGTGACCATGGATTACTATCTGTCTATGCCTATTTTTTTTCTATTTATCATGGTTACCTATACTTTTTATTCATTTATTTTAAGTATTTATTGGTATAACTTTGTTTTATTTTAGTTTGGGCTATGGTTTTGCAAATTTTAATCTATTTTGAAATTGGAAAAGTTTCATGTGTTTTTTTTAAATGAAAATCAATTCTTGCTTCATAAAAATTCTAAAAACTTATATTTTTATAGTTGTACTTCAAACTAGTGTTTAAGGTATGATTTGGGAAATGTTGTGCATGGATTATTAGGATATTACCTACTATGTTGTTTAATCTCTAACCCTACTTTAACCATTTTGTTTCAGTAGTCATTAGTTGTTTACTAGGTGTAAAATTCTGGTTTGTTTTATATTAGATTAGGTTGGTTTTGTGGATGGTGGTAACCAAGAGTTCACATAGAGATATTTTTGGAATGGTAATGTTTTATTATTATATTAGTTTAGTTTTTTTGTTAGTTATTGTATCTAGATTAGATTTGAATATTTTTTATGTTCAGTTGTTGGATCCTACTTTGTATTCGATGTTCTCTATTTGATCATGGTTATTTATTTGGATGAAATCATTCCCTATTGTATTATTTTTTATGTCCGACAGTAGTTTACAGACAATGGGGATTGGAAATTCCATTTAACCCTTGTCTCAGAAAGGGTTGGATGTTGAGTTATATGGAATCCAGGCTTGGTTCATGAAAAATAATTATTATTTTGAGTAATTTGGGATGAGAAACATGAACTGCATCACAAAAAACAAGAAAATATCATTTCTATCTGTTTTTTTCATACTCTATGATTTGAAAACCTTTCACATTCTTATTCTCTCATATTCATATAGAAACCTTATAATTGAATACTTCACCCTTTATATTCTTATAAATGTAGATGACTAATCGGATTGATGAAGGTTAACCAAGGGACTCAAAACCATAGCACATAACCTTAAAAAATAATTCAAGGAAAAGTTATTAATTATGACTGGATTTATCTAAAAAATAATTTAATAAAGGAATCCTTAATCTTTCAATTTTAGGAATTTCCTTTTAATGAAGAAAATACCCAATTTAATTTTTATGAAGAACATAAAAAATTGTAATAAAATTTTATTTTAGTTTTCGAGAAATAGAAGATATCAACACATAATGGGTAGATGTTAATGTTTTTTCCATTTCCTCTATAGAAATTGTATAGTTTGTTAAATTATATAATTAATGAGGGTTCCATTTAGACGTTTTATAAATTTGAGATCATGATCACAAGTAATAATATATAATGTCATTTCAATTTTTGTATAGGGTGACCATATATTATTTGTAATGATTATTATATCTACAATACTCCCAAGAATTGAATAATGAGAAAATATTCTTAATCATGATATGTATTTCATGTTTCTATTCATTAGTGATATCATGAAAATCTTCCGTAGGCTTATTATTCGATATCAAATTCACTATTTTGAAACAAATCATGGATATCTTTAAATCGTTATATAAGAATTACATTTCATCTTCTGTATAGTTAAACTAAGATTCTCCCTCTTGGTTTTTTCACATTGTGACATCACAAAAATATTATTAATTCTATAGCATTAAAAATGTCAGGTTTCATCAAGAGCATAGAAAATTGAAAGCTCATTCCTATTAGTGTGGGTGACCATCTAGAGTATAGTCCAATTTCATAAGGGGAAAATGAAATTTGAAATTAGCTGGATCATTTCTCCTATGATTTGAAAAATTTGAATAATCATAAGCAAAAGATGATTTTCATCCCAAAAAAGTAGACTCATATATGATAATTGAAATCAAGATTATGTAGAGCCTAAAGAATTAGAAAATGAGGTCCTTGTCACACATCAATGTTAAGGATAAGAACATACCAATTATAACAAAAAAAATAATAGTTTTTGCATCTAGAGAGGTTTCTCTAAATGTGTTTTTGAGATTATTAAGAACTATTGTGAATAAGAATACAAAAGTTAAGAGAAAGATGAATATATAGATCTTGAAATAGAACAAGTTCAGAAAAATAATCTTAGAGATGATCATGTTCAAATTTATCTATCTCAAGACATAGAAATATTTTAAAATGAAACCTTCCATGATGTTGCACACTCATTGGAAGGAATTACTTCTGTATATGGAGAGAAAACATATGTTTTTGATAATATTTCTTTCTGTTATAATGATAATAATAATAAAAATACTTTAGTTATTATTGAATAATCCCCTCAATCAATATAAAATGAATAATAGACATCTAATTCCTTGAATATTCAGATTGATGAATTAGTCATCAAATATAACAAAATGAAGGAGGAAAATACTACTTTAAAATATGAGATAGAATATAAAATAAAATATTTAGAATATTTGATATATTTCTCTATTCATAGTGTTGAATTAGAGTATGTTCATACTCATCTAGTCAATATCATAGAAAATTCAGTTCTGAAAAGATATTTTGATTTGTTTAAAAGGGAAATGCTAGATCAGTTTGGAAAATTGAATAAATAATTATTCTCAATTTTTTTTCAAATATTGAAAATCGTATTTCCAGAGTCAGTTTGAATCTATCAAAACAAGTGTAAGATAATCCAGATATTTCCATTAGTACTACCAAATCATCAAGATTTAATCAGGTGATTAAAATAAATTAAAATAGTAATGTAATTTACGAACAATATTATTAATTTACATTTGTGTAACAATGAACCTCTTTTTTTCTATTAGACAACCAGAGAGATCTCATTGAAAAACTAACTACACTCGAACCTGGAATTAGATAACTTCTCAACCATTTAATTGAAGTGATTTAAAATTTATTCATAATGATTTAAATCTTCATGAATTTTTAAAATTCAAACTAATTGAATGCTTAATATAGGGTAAATCTTCACGATTTTTGATGATATGGTTGGCTGTAAATATTTTTGAATGTTTAGGAGTATATAAGGAAGAATTAAAAGAATTTTTTTAATTTATTCTTCTAGAACACGTATCTCATTTTAATATTAAGAATAAATTTAACATTCCCTTAAATTTATGTGCTATATTTAATGTGTATTAATCCATTTACCAATAGATTATTTTTTACATCACAAATTAAAGGATTAAATTAGGTAAACAAATAATTCATTATTCAAATAGGGTAAACACAACAACTATTATCCAATTAATATTTTTTATTATATAAAAAGATATAATTTTATAATAAATATAATCTTTGTACCATTTTAAAGATATTAATTTATACTTTTTTTCAATTCATATATTTTCTATAAGTTATGTTATGAGTTTTTTTATCATAAAAATTGGAGGATATTGTGGGGGATTTATTTTCTAAATAATAAACTATAAATATTATTGGTTTTGATGATCAAAAATTCCCTTGAAGTATTTCTCAAGAATATCTTTATATGTTTATATTATTTAACTGTAATTGTATTTTTTTATTGTTTTTTGGATGCGTCTAAATATATTCTAGAAACACTATTCATACCATAAATTTGTAAGAATAACCTAAGAGAGAAACCCTACATTTAGAAGAAAGTGTATGGATCATATACACTACATTAGGAAGGATCCCTATGCTTGAGGAAACAATTGAATGGAACATCAGCCCAAATTTTGTAACAAAAGGTATATTTTCAACCCTATTATTGGAATTTCATTATGACATGAAGGAAATATAAGTTTGAATATTCAATGATGGTGTTATAATTAAATATATTTTTTAGGGTTTTGGCCATGGCCTTGAGGGAAGTATGTAACGCTCTGACCACAGAAGCCAGGAGTTAGTGCATTATTTTAATACATTAGCACGATTATAACAAATCATGTCCCAAAGGATAGACCAGTATAGCAATCAAGGAAAATAGATTACATACATGAATATTACATTACATTTTATATCATAAAACACAAAAAAAATAATCTTTCGATAAATCCATTTTATCTATAGAATCACCCTTAATATCAATCATAATAACTTTCTTGGAATCTATGGAAAATAAAAAATAAGAAAAGGGTGAGGTTAGATGCTCTGTAAGGGTAACTAATTCAGAAGAAGCTATTACCTTTTAAGAAAATATTTTTAATAAAAAGAAAAAAACATTTTAAACATAAAACATGAACATAATATTCAATAAATAAGTCAAAAATTACCATATAAACATGCTCATGTATATTACACAAGTCTAATAATCACTTGTAATACCATATTTCATAACAAGGGAATGCATATTTTCATAAATCATAACCACATAGTCAAGGACTCCTTCCAAGAATAAAAATAAAAAATATTTCAAGGCCTTATGAAAAGACACTAATTTGTTTCATGAGACCCACCGATGCATCGAGGGGATATAATTGGTCCTGCCTATCACTTACTAATTCTAATGCATTTATCATATGAAAAAGAGCGAAACATAACATAAAAATTCGTATTAAAACTATAACAGGAAATGTAAATACATTAATAGTAAACCATGAATGGTATAAAAATAGTTAATCCATTGTAAAACATATCATAACTTATTCTATAAAATATACAACATTTTATTATAATAAATAATCCTAAATCATTAATAATATCTAGTAAAAGATGTTGACAGAGTTGAAAATGATCTGTAAAACTCTATGAGATAAATATCCCTTTTTCATGAAATCATTTTAAAGTCCCAAAATTTATAAATGAAGACATTTAAATGAAATTTTTGAATCAACATTTCCAATAACACTTTGTAACTTTTTAATGTAATTAACATTTTAAAACATTCATGTTTATACAAATAAATCCTATTATTCTGAAAACATAGACATTAATGAGAATGGTTTTGGAGAATAAATATTTAAACCATTTAAAATTATTTTTTATTTAAAGATAAAATTAAAAATAATCCTTTTGAAAATTTTTTTTAGGGGACATGAACATGGATAATAAATATGTCCCAAAAAAACATTCACATAAACAATCTTGGATAATAATGAGATTGAGGAATTTACCCTTACCTTGTACTTTAAATTGGTCATGGGTATATTTAACCTCTTTTATAATGACCAGAGTATGTTATAAAATAATATCATAACGATATTAATATTTATGATATAATATTTTATTCATTTATGACTTTATACTATGCATTTAATAATAATTTCAATTTAAAAATAACATTTCGGGTTATAGTATCTTTCTTTATCGTACATGTTTTAACTTGTTAATCTTGATCCTATCACTTATATCATGATTTAATTTATTCCAGAATATAAAAAATTATTTATTTGTCATATATATTAAGAATATAAAAATGTATAACAGATAGATATATGAAATGAAAAACACCGTTTATGTAGATGGTAGGATGTACGTACGCATAAACGCTGTTTTCGTTTTCATATCATATTGAACAGAAGTAATAGAATAAGATATATATAAAATCATGTATATTTATAAAAATTAATAGTAGAATTAGTATGACATATATTACAAACTTATTAATAATATATATTTATATAATCATCATCGAATGGTGAACATGGAAATTAATCTCATCGCATCGGGGAGACATTAAGCTGTGCGTATACACGAGTAACAATATCATTCTATTGATGGAGAAATAGTATGTAATTGGATAGTATATTATATATATAGAATAATAAAATTATTATATTTATTATTTATATAAATTAAACTCATTATTATACACATCCCAATAATGAAGTGTTGAATAACAAACTACACCACGACGTGGAGACGGTAATTCGTACGTACACATGTATGGTGACTTTTTCATTCATTGGATGGATAGAATAATGAATAGGGATGTACCTTATTTATAATAACATCAATGCAACATCAATTTATATAAAAGTTACTAGAGTTATTACTTTAGTATGGATACAACAATGAACGAATAAGTGGAAGAAGAAAATAACTTTGAAATAGGTGGTGAAATAATTATCTTTTCTTTGGGTTCTTCCTTTTTACTTAAACAAAAGGGCTACTTAAGTTGGATTTATGATGAAAGTAACTCGTCTTGGTTTAAATGAAGGTACTTAGTAGAATATTTTAGTAGGGTATGGACTAGACAA
Source organism: Viscum album (assembly GCA_963277665.1). NCBI lineage: Eukaryota > Viridiplantae > Streptophyta > Magnoliopsida > Santalales > Viscaceae > Viscum > Viscum album. Next base: position 1,810,136,307 of record OY728142.1, on the reverse strand, counting down.
ATGGATTTGGATGTGTGAATTTAAGAGAAAGGGAAGTACCATTTTATAAGAGAGGTGAGTGGCACTATAGGAAGAGTTTGAAATATTAATTTATTATGAAATAAATTTCGTTTTCTAATAGATAAAATGTATTTATTTCAAGTATAAGGCATTTATGGGTCTAAATAATTTCAAAAAATAGCTTCGATACAAGTTTAGGTCACCATATTAACCTTATCCTTTAGATTAAACTCTTGGTTTAATAGTTTAACATTTACCTTGTCTTCTTGTATTTTTATATTATATGGTTAATAAGCTTACTATAAAATTCATAGAGAACCTAAAGTTGTTAATTAATGAAATATAAAACTTTATCTGATTCCTTTTTTGGAATATTATATTTTTTAAAATATTATATCATTTAATAATATAATATTTCTTTTAAAAACTCATTTATGTAATTTTTGACATTATTTTGTATTTGGTTTTTTTAAAGTCTTACCATATTTATTACATAGAAATAAATAAATTGAATCAACCATAATATTTCTTATTCTCCTTGAAAATTCATGAATGGAATAATAACTTTCAAATGATATTTATTTTTATATTTATAATATCCTTTATTTGATTCTTTCAGTAATAAAGAAAATACTTCTTCATTATTGTATCATAAATAAATATATTTTTGTTATGTATAAAAATTATATTATAAAATATCATGATATAGTAACTCTTTTTATCTTTATAATGACTATTCATATTAGAAAATATAACTTATATAACCCCATGTAATTTGTTTTACTAAAATATATATGTTCCTGTTACATTTTCCTTATCATTAAATTATTTTTTATAATGTCATTTCCACTTTCAAGTGTCTCTATGGGGACCCAAAATCGTCCAAAGGATGACCATGTTTAGACATGTATCAGAAAATAGGGTTCGAACACGTGTTAAGGTAATTATATATAATTTTAATATTATTTTGGTAGCCTTATTTATAGGATTTTTCCTTTAAACATGGAAAATAAAATATTTAATGAAGTAAATATTCATAGTGTCTAAAAATAAATGTTACTTATTTACACAATTTTTACCTCTTGATTCTAAATATAGAATCCATTTTCTAATTTCAAAATAAAAATGTTGCAGAAATTAATTTAAAATTAATTCCTATTTCCAAAACTAAAATTCTGGTTTTTAAGAAGTAAAAAATATAAAAAGATTGACATGTGTGTATTTATAATTTAAATGTTAAATTACATAAAATTATATAAATAATGTTAAATGATAAAAATATAATCTGATGATACTTTAGAATGACAAAAATTTATAATTTAACAGTATAAATTATTTCGATTAAAAAAATTGTTTTCAATTAAAATATAACATTTTTAAATATTGATCAAAAAATTGAAGTTGTTAGAAAAGTACCAAAATTTTATCCAAACGAAAATAAAATGTCCTTATTAGGAAAAATAATTTAATTTAATCATATTTAATATATAAAACTGTCGAATATTGGATTTAAAAAAGGTTCTCCCTTAAAAGGTGGAAAACTGCATTTTTTTTAAAAACATAGTTCTTTTATCAGAAAAATTGAATGTGTCATTATATTATTTCTATGAAACATAATATAAGGATTTTTAAATTATATAGGATATATAAAATTCAAAATTTGGTTAATAATTTTCATAACATCTTTTTAAATAGCTATTTTGATAGGTCGTGGTGCGTTTGAACTCGGTGTTGCATGCATCGCACACTATTGAATTATTTCAAAAGGAAGCGTACCATGGAATATAGGGTTGTTACATTATCCCCTATTTAAATTAATTTCAACCTCTCAATTTAAAATCAGTATTGAAAACTAGGGGTTTGACATTTCTAAATATCTTATTTGAGACCCCACATCGAAAAATGGATTAATGGGGCCTCTATTTCTAAAAAAAGGTTGTTAATTATGAAGGTTACCAGAAATATGAAATATTAGAGTTCCATGTAGGAAAAAATGGATATATAAGAGAAAAAACCATCAAGTTTGGATGGAGAGTGATATAGAATATTATTAAGAGAACGTTACAAATCAGAAAGACATAAATTTCCAATAATCTAAGAGACCATTTGATATATCGCAAAAGAAGGTACTAGATATTTTTTTGGGTTTTATGATCTATTTCATAGTGTCTTAGAATTAATTTAATTGTTTTTCTTAGAACCCAAGAAAGTATAATTAATTTACATGTAGTGTTTCTTCCTCTACCACAATATCATCATTCTCTTCCAAGAATACTACTAAAAAATACTGTATTTATCTCAATCATATAAGGTTCAAAATATATACATATACCATTTAAATAAAGAAAAATATTTTATAATTACAAGGGAATTTTTTTAAGCTATAGGTTGGAAATAAATTCTTATCGCACATTGTTTTGGGTTCTATTTACGCAGCTCTGTCCGGTGCGACTTGTTATAGCCCGACCTGCAAGTTTTCCTTTTTTTTAAAAGTTACTATAATATAATGTTCCAAACATTATCGTTAATAAATGTTATAACCTTAAAAAATACTATCCAATATTCAAATTAGTCTATTATTTCCTTTAGAGTTATCCAAAATACTTCTGTCCAATCTATATCTAAAAGGTCTCGAAATTTCCAAAATCAATTGTAACATTAGATTCCTCAAACAATGTGATGATTCTCTTATTTTTACATATTGAATATATGATTATCATAATCATATTAAAACCATAATGGAAAAAGTACTACAGTAAAACAGTTATATGTATCACATTATTCATATAAGAAGGATATAATTCTTGAATCGCAAAAAAATATGTACATTAATTATTCCACTTCAACTGTAGTAACAATATATGCATTACCTTGATCTATATTATTTTTTCTAAGATATAATTCATTTATATCTTAGAAAATATTTTTCATGATTCCCCATAACATTATAATTATGAAATTCCACAACTTCTTTCTTTACCATAAAATCATCAGCTTGGTGTCCATTTTCAACAAAATTATAAAAAATTCTCATAACTTTTAGGAATATACTGGGGTGATACTTCCAACGATTATCACATTAGGGAAAATACTTATTTATCATTTTCTATTTATCTCTCTCTTTCCTCACCATTCTATTCTTATCTTGGTTTACATTAATTTCATAAAACATAGAATATTTATTTTTTGGTCTTGATTGCACACAAGTCTATATTTTTGTACGATGAGAAAGATTTTGAGACTAATGCCTATCTGAGGAAAGTTTTTAACCAATAAAAGAATCAATAAATCTTACTTTTTGGGTTATGTATGTATTCAGTATCATGCATTGATAACTTTATAAATTTACCCCCATACATTGAAACATTTTTATCCTTCTTTGCCTCAGGTACAGAAATTGTATTTCTATTTCTACTTGCTATTCATTAAGAAATTATTTCTCTAGAAAAAGTTCTTTTGACGACCTCCATTAATTATTTTACACTTCTTCCTTCTGGTCTGCGTTTTGAATTAATGACCACCATTGATCCATATCTTCTGAGTGATGATAAATTACCATGAAAACCTTTTCCCTTTCCTTACTTCCCAAAGAATGAAATATTGTTTCTAAAGAACATATCCACTCCCCAATTACAGAAAGATTTTTTGTCCCATTGAATGTTGGTGGTTGTTTCCTCATGATGTGGTATAACATTAATCCTCTATGTTTTGGATCAGGGAGCTCCATACGGGTGATGTTATTATTCATAACCCGAGTGAGTTATCCCAGTATGGTTATTTTATGATTTTCACCAGTTGCATCACTAACTCCACTATAATTATCTTGAGTACGTGGGAAATCCCAATATAGATTACGTTTGTGGATATGGTTTCTATTTTTTCCAATAGGCACCATTTCAAAAAAAATGGAATACACTAGGTTTGGTTTTGAATCGCACTGCATAATTGCAAACATGTAAAATAGTTAACATATATTGACCAGTTTATGCATATAATACATAATCCGAAACATTTTTTTGGGGAACTATTTACTCATAAATACTTTAAAATGGTTTGTAATGAAAAAGTGAATTATCCAAAGAATATACCCCAGGAGTGTTAAACCATGTGCACAGTAAGGCCCATTGTTGTGTACAGGGATACCCCGGGTCAATCCTGAAACTCCATATTGGAGTTTTCACTCCTAGGTACATCTGTTCCAAAACCACATTCACTTGTATTATTCATACTGTGATGTATTTAATAGAAAACCCACCTAATCCCTACATTACCAATATTCTATAGGGTTCTTCTATACCTATCCAGAAAGTCCAACGTAGGGTTGTTATCCCTAATCTAAGTGTTCTAAATATATTTCCACAGTTGTATTTAATCATCCTCTAATACCAATTGTATTTCTCCGACCTCAGAATTCCAGATCTTGTTTATTATTTTAATACATTAGCATGATTACAAATAATTATATCCCAAAGGACCGATCAGTTTTGCAGTCTTGGAAAATAAATTACATACATGACCATTACATTACACATTGTAACTTAAAACACCACATCAATAATCCTTTGAGAACTCCATTATTCACTTATCTTAACCCTCTATTCCAATTATAATACCCTACATGGAATCCTGGGAAAATAAAACATATGAAAGGGGTGATCTCAGATGCTCAGTAAGATTAAATAATTCAACAGAAGCTATAAGATTTTAAGGCAAGTTGTATAATAAAAACAACAACCTTTTAACATAAAACATGAACATAATATTTGAGAAATAAGTCAAACATTACCATATAAACTGAAACATGGATATTCTACTAGTTGAATAATCACATGTAATGACTAATTTATTAACGAGGGAATTCATAATGCTAGACATCATAACCACTTATTCAATGACTCATGCCAAGGATACAATTAATTTTTTAAGGCATTGTGCTAAGACAATAATTTTTCTCAAGATACTTACCAAAGCATCTAGGGGCTATAGTGGTCACAGCACATCACTTTCTATGTCTAATGTATTCCTTGTATGAAAAAGTGTGAAACATAACATAAATATTTGTATTAAAACTAGCATAAAAATGTCAATACTATAACCATAAACCATGAATGGTATAAAAACATCACATCCACTGTCAAACATATCATAAATTATTTAATACAATATAGAACATTGTATTTTAATAAATAAACCTCAATCATGAATAATATATTGGAATGGATGTTGGCATAGTTTGAAAATAATCAGTAAAACTCATTGAGAGAAATATCACATTTCCTAAAATAATTTAAAAGTCACAAAATTTAGAAAAGAAGAAATTTCAAATACATTTTTGAATAAAAGTTTCCCAAACCACTCTGAAACATTTGAAGGGAAAGAATATTTTAAAAAATTCACTTCCATATAAAAAAATCCTTAAAAACAAATTGAAAACACAGACATTATTGGGAATAATTTAGAAGAATATATATTTTAACATTTTAAAGTGATGATTTAGTTAAAGAGTCCCTTATAATGTGTCCTTTTGATAAATATTTTATGAAACATGGATACTGATTATAAATATGTCCCAGTAAAAACTTAAACATTAACAATATTGAATAATAATGAGAATGAGGAATTAACCCTTACCTTGTACTTTTATTTGGTCGAGGGTACATTTAACCTATTGTATAATGACAATATTAAGTTATTAAATTATTCAAGAAACATATTAATATTTCTTAAATCATTTTTTATTCATTTATGACTTTATACTACCAACTTAATAATAATTTCCATTTTAAAATAATATTTTGGGTAATAATCGCTTTCTTTATCGTACATGTTTTAACTTATTATTCTTGATCATAACACTTATTTAATTATTTAATTGATTCAAAAATATAAAAAATTATTTATGTATCATATATATTCAGAATATAAATTTTTATTATAGATATATATATGAAATGTAAAACACCTTTTAGGGAGATGGTAGGCCGTACGTAAGCATAAACACTGCTTCCATTTTCATATCATATTGAACAGAAGTAAGCGAATGAAATATATGTAAATATATATATATATAAACATATTTCCAGTAGAATTATTATTTCATATATTACATAATTATTAATAATATATATTTTAATAATTATCATTGAATAGTTAACATGGAAATGAATCTCATTGCGTCGTGGAGACGGTAAACCATACATACGCACGACTGATGATATCATTCTGTGGATGGTGAAATAAAATGTAATTGGATGTTATATTATATATACAAAATCATTAACATATTATATTTATTATTTACATTAATTATACTCATTATGATACCGATCCAAATAATTAAGTGTTGAATAACAAACTACACCACAACGTGGAGAGGGTAAGCGATACGTACACACAAATGGTGACGTTGTCATTCATATGATGGTTTGAATAACGAATAAGGGTATACCATTTTTATAAAAAAAACAACATCATAGTTGGTATAATATTCTGGTGTTATTATTTTGGTATGGAGACAATAGAGAAATTGGAAGTGTAAGAATAAAAGAACATTGAAAGAGGTTATAAAATAATTACCTCTTCATCGAGTTCTTTCTTTTTATTGGAACAAAATGGATCCTTAGGTCATCTTTATGATAAAATTAAGGCTTAGAGGATTATTTTAGGGTGGTTGATAGGTTATTTGAGATGTTTTTGGCCGAGACAAATGGATTTGGATCTATGAATTTAATAAAATGGAAAGTACTCTTATAAGTGAGGTGAAGGGCACTTTAAGAAGAGTTTGAAATATTAATTTATTATAAGATAATATTCAGTTACATATAGAATAAATATATTTATTTGAAGGATATGGTAGTTATGAGTCAAAATACTCTCTAACTATATATTTTAGACATGTTTAGGTTAACATATTAAACTTATCTTATAGATTTAACTATTGGTTAAATAGTGTAACATTAACCATGTATTCTTGTATATTTATACTACGTGGTTAATAAACGTACTGTAAAATTATAAGAGTACCTAATTTGGTTCATTATTTATGCATCTAACCTTATATAAATCTTTTGTTTGAATCGTAGATTTTTAGGAATATTATATCCTTTAATAACTTAATATTTGTTTTAAAAACACTTTTATGACAATTTTGAAACTATTGACTATTAGGTTTTTTTGAAAGTCATAACATCATTATTACTTTGAAAAAATTATATTTAATCAACCCTGACATTTTATATTCACCTTTAAAATTTATGTATGGAATCAAAACATTCGAATTATATTTGTTTTAATATTTGTAATTTCATTTATTTGATTCTGTCATTAATAAAGAAAATACTTCATCCTTATTGTGTCATAATAAATTTTATTTATTTTATTTTTAAAAGTTATTTATAAAATAACATGATATAGTAAATTATTTTATATTTATAATTTATATTTATAGTATAAAATATAACTTATATAACCCCATGTAATTTTTTTTACTAAAAGATATTTGTTTATGTTACATTTTCCTTAACATAAAATTAACTTTAATAAAGTGTCTTTTTTCACTTAAAAGTGGATCCTTGGGGTCCCAAAATAGACCCTTGGATTCCCATGGTAGGAAATTTATCAGAAAATATGTTTATAATATGTGTTAGGGTAATTTATTATTATTATAATATTATTTATTATACTCTTATTTAGCGGATTTATCTTTTAACAATGGTAAATAAAATATTTTTTGAAGTTACAATTGATAAAGTATAAAAATAAACGTTACCTACTTATTAAATTTTGAACTAATGATTCAAAATATGGATTCCATTTTTTCAAATTGAAAACAAAAAAGTTTCAGAAATTAATTTAATGTTAATTCCCATTGTCAAAACAAAAAAGTTGGTTTTTATGAAGTAAAAACTATCAGAAAATTGGCAAGTGTTTATGTACAATTTAAATGAAAAATTACATAAAATTACTTAATTATATTAAATGATAATAATATAATATAATGATACTTTAAAACCACTAAAATTTACAAATTAACACTATAAATTATTTCGATTAAAATAGTTGTTTATAATAAATATTTAATATTTTTCATTATTCATCAAAATATGAAAGTCATCAGACAAGTTCCAAAAATATATCCAAACTAAATTTTTCTATCATGATTATAAATAAGAATTTAATTTCATTATATTTAATATATAAAAGTGTAAAATATTGAAATTAAAATGGTTTTTCCATTAAAAGGCGGAAAAACTGCATTTTTTTAAAAAGAGTTCTTTTATCTGAAAAATTGAATTTACCAATATATTTTGTGTACAAAACAGATTAAATGAATGTAAAAATTATATGGGATATATAAAATTCAAATGTGGTAAAAAATATTCATAATTTATTTTTAAACGGATAGTTTGATAGGTTGTGGTTCCTTGGAACTCAGTATTTCATACATCACATGTTATTAAATTATTTAATAAAGGAAGTGTATCGTGGATGCTTCATGGTGTTACGAAGTAAATATCATACAAACATTTATCCCAAAAAAACTGTGTCCCTCTTATAATTAATAATTTAGTTTCATCAAATTTAATATTTAAAAGTGTTGAATATTGGATTTAAAAATGGGTCGCTATTAAAACGAGAAAAAAGTGTATTTTTTTGAAAAATAGTTATTTTATCTGAAAAATTGAATTTATTCTTATATAATGACTAAGAAACACAATATATGAATTTTAATATTATATGATATATATAAAATTCAAAATTTGGTAAATAATATTCATAACCACTTTTTAAATGGCAAGTTTGATATGTCGTGGTGCGCTTGAACTCAGTGTTGCGTACGTCGCACGCTATTGACTTACTTTAAAAGGAAGCGTACCATGGATGCTTGGGGTGTTACAAATTAAATATAATTTAAATATGTTTTATGATTAATTCATTAGCTGGTATTAAATAGATTAATTATTTTTTGTTTCTCAGGGAGGTTATAACTCACTTGAATACTTTAAATTTTAATGATTGCATTTTTTTGGAAACATTCTCAGATTTTCTAAACAGAAATAATACCATGATTACCATTTAAATGGAATGTGTATATTATCTTTCTACATGACTATATATATTTATATATATGTAATGGAATTTCCTTTTTAAAATTATATGGGATTATTTTGAGACCAGGTGATGAGATGACTTGTGATTACAAGGACTAGGGTTCCCATAAGAAATGTTCTAACTATTATTAAGTTTATTAAAAATAGTTCACGTTTTTGATTTTAGAAACATTAAAATTGGATTCCGAATCCTAAATCCTAGGGAACTATTGTGTTCTAAATGGAGGGTTTACCATAGGCATGACTCAACATTAGTTGGCGTGGGTCTTCAGTGAGAAAAATTGAAAAGAACGTAACCATAAATAAAATAATGAAATAAAATTATTTTATTTTAAAATCCTAAAAATTCATGAATGTTGAATGAGATTGGAAATATGATACCAAAATTTAGTTCGTCATGTGGCGTTTTATAACTGTAGTTCTTAATATCAACCGGCGTGGGTCTAATGTGAATGATATATTTTTTTGGATGTTTTAAAAGAGAACAAATAATCTTAAAATTTTTATTTGGTTTCATTTTGATGTTTTGTAGTGATGTATAGATGCTAACACGTAATGATGATGTGTCCTATTTCATTTATTAATGGAACAAGATGGTGATGCAGCAACTCAACGATAGGGAAATTCATTTTCAATTCACATTAATAAATTAGGAATTCAGGGTCAATGCCTAAACCTGGAATTCCATGTAACCACTAGAGACTAGACATTGGCAGAACCCTCCTGTTGGCAGATGAATAACGACGATGAATGATATATCACCAATGAAAAAATACAATCTTATAGAAACATCTCTTCGACTATGTTGACACAACGATCGATCTTCATCAGTGAGTGATCCAAACCCATGTATAGGTTGTCTTTTCAATTATATCCCCATTCATGTTTTTCAATGATGAATGCAAACCAACCCCTGAACTGATTGATTCATGGTTCGATCATTCTTGTGGGATAGTTAGACTATAATATTTCATAAAGGTAATCCTTAGTGATTATCCTTGTTTTTACCCCTTTTTTAACGGGACAAATGATGCCTGAAATGAAAAAGCATGGCGTTCATTCATTGAGTGATCTTGGCGTTTTATCCTACCGTGTTATTGCATTCTTTTCCAACAGAACGATGTGGTTGCATCAAATTTTCCAGGATTATTCAATCATGGTTGGACCCCTGAAGCGGTGGAAATAAAATTTGGTTCCTGTGTCAGTGGATACGGTGACATAAGGATCGCAAGGGAGTCCCCATTTTAAAAAACGTGGTATTGGATAAGATAAGGTTGTCTATGGAGCATAGACCATTGTTTTCTTGGTGAAGATGGTCACGATCCAGCAATACTTCACTGGTAGAATAGGACTACATATCATAACAACATGAGGTGACTAGGGCCACTACAAGGGTGCCTAGAAGAAATGGTCAGGTGGGACCACTAGGAGACCCTACGTCAACCGTCATTGTACAGATTTTGTGGAAACTGACCGTATTGAACATGGTATATGAATGAATTGAATGATGCATCCAACCACATTGAAATAGAAGGTGTGTCAAATAAGACACATCCAGATGGAAGAAACCAGCCTTCTTGAGTAAGCTGAGCTAGAGTAGGTGGGCCGAGCTGGCAGAACAGACTGGGTCGTACCGGACCCAGACCCAAACCCACTTTTCAGTAATAGTTCTATAACCTTCAAACCGAATGTCAGTTTGATGATCCATTTTTGGTTTTCGGACCCACTTGTTGAGGCGGTACTTTTGAAATACACTACAAGTGTTTTCATTGATGTTGGAATATTACCTTTTTGGATGGAGGAGTAGGTTCCCCTAGAATGATCATGATAAAAGTGGTATCTAGTGGCTCGTTGTGACCTACATAGAGTGTGTATTATACACCCACAAGTAATGTGTATCCTATTCCAACATAGAGTGTGTCGTCTACGGAGTATTTCTTTTATTCCTATATGGAATGTGTCTCCTACGGAGTGTCATTTGTGCCTATACGGAGTGTGTCTCCTATGAAAACATGGATTGTGTATACTAGTATTTTAATATTCATATACTTTTCTTCAAATATGTATTTCATATACATAAACTAGTGTGAGGATACTGTAATGAAAATCTTGACTCTACTTCTTAGAGGCAACACTTTATGTACTTCTTTGGTACTATACATTGTACATTACTTTTTGGTTTGGGGTCACTACTGAGTATTGTTTGACTCGCCCATTCACAAGATTCCCCCAGTCATGACATGTCCTATTACAATGATAGAAATATTTTATAGGAGACATGGTTGGATGGACATAGGTGGTACTTAGAGTGAGGCTAGATAGCTAAGGTGCACTTTAGTGACTTCTGACGGATTCCGTTCCTACACTTCAGGTAGGGTTTTCCTTATATGGATTTGAGGAGCTTGTAATTTTCTTTTTTTGGGCATGAATATTAAACCCCATTACATTAATTACGTGTTTTTTTTCTTTTTTTGGGTTTTCATAGTAGTATAAATCCATGTTTTCTTAGTGTTTGAGTTTTAGATCTTTTTTCTTGGAGGTGGGTGCATGTGTAAATGTTTTTGAATAATTGCCTCTCACATGTGGGGCATTCCTAATTGGCACTAGTAATTAACCCTTTGATAATGCGAGTTGGGCTTGTGGTTTTCACGACATCGGCCACATGTGACAGTTTGTGATAGAGTGGTATCAGATCCTATGTTGGTTCTATTTTAAGCATTGGGAGTCTATGAATTTGTTTTGGTGAAATTGTGTTGAGTGTTTAATGTTTGTATTTGAGGCCAGGGAGTCTAGTATTGGTGTAGTGGTCGACATATCCATAAACTAATAACCTCAATTCTACTTTTCAACTTGGTACATGAAAACACTAGTTGCATGCATCATATAAGAATTTATATTGTTCTCATTTTCTTCTTGGGTCAGAGCCAACTCACTAGTTTTACTCTATTTACAATTGTACTTCACGTCTTATTTCGGGATACTTCCACATAGGCAGCCAACTAAGATTCCAAGGAGGATCCACGAGGATGGTCTTCTTTGTGTTAAGGCATCATTATAGGATTATTTCAGGAGATAATAACTAATAGGTCTATACTAGTGATACCACCACCTGATGAGAAAATTTTCTTACCGTCGTTACCAGTAGAGGATGAACTTTAACATAGTGCGTTGCTAGAGTTTTAGAGATAGTGAAATCCTAGGTTCCACATTTGGACAGATACATTAGTATCTAAGGATTGGTTTTAAGAAGTTACATTAATTTCACACCAAGTGAGGATTCCTCTCGACCAGATAGAAGTCCTAGTCATAAGTCTTTTTCATGGATTGGTGGGGAGATGGTGGAGCTTGACGTTCCAGATGCAGGAAGAGGTGACCATCTCTTGAATAGGAATTGAGTTCCTATTTATGTAGGTGTTCTCCCCAGAAATGTTACACTCTGTAAATATACAAGTGCTACCAAACCTACATCTGGGTAGTCAGAAAGCAGTGGAGTACTCAGTGAGATTCACATATCATTTTTACTACTTCACATACATGGTACAAGACCCATTCTTCAGCTTCTAGACCTTCAAGATTGGGCTATACAATGAGACCATGAAATCAATGATATCCATATGCATTCTAACACATGATGGCATGCTATCGAGACCTCTGATTCCAGAGATATTTCAGTTGGAGTAGGAACCAATGATGGGAGCTACCACCGGGCATCAGGTAGTTGAATTTTCAGTAGTAGGTTTCCTACAGCTGACGTAGGGGTCTAGGATGACCAGATAGTCTAGGAGACGAACCCATGATTTAGGATAAATAGTGCACAACTTCCAGGATAGAACATGTAATCTTTAGGAGAGGCTATGCTTATCACGTAGCGATCATGATCATATAGCGAGTGATTTTCTGACAGGCTATATGACCGATCAGAAAATGGTTGAGGGACCATTGAGGTAGTGGTGGAGGAAAGTATACGGTGGTTTTTCATGCCAATGAAATGTAAGAGGAGAAGGATGAGTAGCAGGAGGTGGGTAGAGGTTCGATGTACTACCACCACCAACCCCAGGTGTTCCACCACAGGATCCGAGAGCTGGTGTATAGGGGCGAGTCCAACTATTGGAGATGGAGTCTTACAACCCCGGTTATTCAAAGATGACTATAGGTATGATCTTTTTATTTTATACCCTTGTTATATATCTTATAGACATATCTTCCAGTCACTCATTCCTTACAACAATCCTTTTTCGAATCTCAGAAATTCCGCTAGAGTTTTTGGCTCGATCCTTACATTTAGAGACTCTTATGGGAGGGGATTCAATGATAAAAAATTGGTTAAGATAGTGTGATATTACATATAGAGGTGATATATCTTGTTGGGATCTCCTAGTAGCAGAATTGAGGTCGTATAACCTCATTCTAGGAAAGGACTGGAATTCAATAGTCTATAATCAAATATTCTATTTTAGGAACAGATTGTGTTGTGTCCTCAAAGATGGGAACATGTTTTCCTTTGTTTATGAAAAGGAAACCACATTTTCATAGGATGTAATCGCAAGTAGAAATGTGAAAACGATCAGACATCAGTTGGCTAGCAAGACCCATGATGTAGTGGATGAGAAGAGTCCACAGTTTCATGTAGTGGTGGATGAGTATGAGGTTGTATTTCCAGAATAAGATCCAATATTACCCCATCATAAGGAGGTATATTTCTACAATAATCAATACAGTTATATGTCTTTGATATCTACACCTGCATATTGGATGGCTCCCATAGAGCATTAATAGTTGAGGGTACAGTTGGTGGACTTGAAGAAGAATGACTTCGTGAGACCCAGTGTTTCACCATGCGTAGCCCCAATATATTTTACTAAGAAAGAATATAAGAGCTTGAGGTTATGTTTCGAATTTCAGTGCCTTAACCAGGTGATCATGTGGAACAAGTATCCACTACCGAGGATTGATAACCTCTTTGATTAGATGAAGGGATTGAGATGGTTCTCGAAGATAGAACACAAATCTGGGTATCTACATATTCATGTGTGGGATGAGGACATCCTAAGAATGACTTTTATATGTATTTATAGACACTATGAGTACATAGTGATTCCATTTGGCATTATAAATTCCCAAAAAAAATTCAAGGGTCTCATGAACACGATCTTCTAGCCATACAAAAATGGGTTCATGGTGGTCTTCAATGATGAAATCCTTGTATACTCAGCCTCTGAGCAGGTGCACATGATACACTTGGGGATGGTCTTATAATTACTCCGAGAACTCCTTATTTCAAGAAATCTCTCAAAGTGTATGTTCTGGATATGAGATTTCCACTTTCTGGGACACACAATTATATTGGATGATGGTTTAGTGGATCTAGTGATGATAGGGGAAGTGCTTGCATGGGAGCCACCAAAGAGCATTACAAAGTCACACAATTTCCTTATATTTATGAGGTACTACTATAGGTTCATACATAAATTTTATAGATTATCTACACCCATGATGACTTTAAAATGAATGTGGTAACCATTCATGTTGAAATTGAATTTTGTAGAAAATTTTCAGCAACTTATGAAGAGGTTAGGGACCGCTCTAATCTTAAGATTTCCCGATGAGGGTGTTGTGTTCATAGTGTACAGTGACTCATGAGGAACCAAGATTGGTTGTGTCCTGATGAAGCGGTTGGAGGTGATTTCCTCTAGTTTTTGGTAGTTGAGACCACAAGAGATGAACAATGTGACCCATGATCTATAGTTGGTAGTGATAGTCATGACATTAAAGATTTGATGACACTACCTCTTGGGTGATTGGTTTATCATCTAATTAGACCATAAGTGTCTTAATTATATCTTATGAATAAATGATTTGAAATTGATATACCAGAATTGGCTTGAGTTCCTCTAGGACTGTGAATTGAAGTTAGTCTAAACTCCTTGGAAGGGGAACATGGTGGTAGATGATCTCAACCGGAGATTGAGTTCACACCTGCTAAATGAGGCGTCAGAGCAGTTGGAATCATTGTAGATATCCTTTATAGATGTATATAGAGTAATTAATCTCCAGTCAAAGGTAGTTACCCCTCTACTCTTTTAGCTAGTCAAGGAGGCACATCACAACGATACCAAAATTGAGGTTTCACGTGCTCAGATGTCCACCAAGAAAGGCATTGATGGTTTTTTGAACAGTTGTTAGTACATCCTCCTTTTTGGAGGCTTCACCATTGTAACAGAGCAGTTGGTGGGGGAGCTATTGACGTATTTCCATACATCCAATTTTTCAATACACACAGCTATGGGGTAGTAGTACCCGGACCTTTGATTTCAGTTCTCGTGGTCAAGGATAAATAAGGCAGTGGAAAAGTTAGTTTTCGTATTCTTCAGTTGTCAGCAATTGGAGTCTGGGCACTAGGTTATAGTGGGTTTTTCTCATCCCCTTGAGGTTCTGAAGTGGAAGTTGGATGGGATAACTATGGACTATGTGATGGGTTTACAATGCATGTCTAGGGGAAACAATACCATATTGGTGATTATTGGCCAAATCACAATGTCAGACAACTTTCTACCTATCCAGAAGTAGGGTTCAGTAGAGAGTTTGGGATGCCACTATGTGAGTGAGGTATTTTAACTCCATAGATTACCCTCGATGATCATTTTAGATCATGATACCCCCATCACATTCTGGATGTGGAAGCGATTGGAGGAGGCATTTGGTAATAAGTTTATCTTGAGAATGATGTTTCATCCACATAAAGATGACTAGATGGAGATGAACATCCAGGTGCTTGGGGACATGCCACGTTATTGAAACATATAATTTGGCCTTAGATAGGATGATCACCTACCTCTGGTCGTGTTTTCATACAAACAAATCTAAGACACCACCTTTATTATGACACTATTAGAGGCCCTCTATGGGTGACCATGCATGTCACCACTATGCTGGATAGACCTAGGGGAGTTAGCAATAGTTGTTCTAGAGTTGGTACAAGATACCATTGATAAGGTGAATATCATCCCGGAGTAGATGAGGATTGCACAATGCCATCATAAATCTTATGCTGGCCAGCGAAGGAGAACCTTGGAGTCTGAGGAGGGAGGCCAAGTGTTTCTTCGTGTCTATCCTCATCGAGGGATACAATGATTTGGTCGGGGTGACAAGTTATCATTAAGGTTCATCAGAACATTTCAAATACTTCATAGATTCGGTGTGGTTACATACCTATTGGATCTACCATTGTAGTTAGATCAGGTGCATGATGTCTTCCACACATCATAACTGAGGTGATACAATCATGACACATCACACATTTTCGAAAAGGGAGAGCTAGAGATTGATTACAAGGTGACTTTGGTGGAGTACCTGGTCGATATTGAGGATTGATAGGATATGATCCTTTGTGGATGGTCAATTACTTTGATGCACATTCGGTGGTGTCATGGAAATCACGAAGAGAGAAAATGGGAGTGGGAGGCTTAGATTCATGCTCAGTATCCCTATCTTTTTTCTTATCCATTGTTTTGGAAGTCAGGGACATAAAGACTTAGAAGGGGAATGAAATTTCCTTTAATATCTCTGTAATGTTTTAAAACATTATGGGATTTTTTAGAGACTTGGAACTGAGGAAACATATGATTTTGTGTCCTGGGGTGCTAGGAATAAATAGTTGGACTATTTTTAATTTTATTAAAAAACATGAATGTGCATCGTTTTAGAAACTTCAAAATTGGTGCCTAGATTAGAAAACCAAGGGAACTGTTGCATTAAAAATGGTGTGTTTACCCTAACCGTGACTTAACATTAGTAGGTGCGGGTCCTCAGTGAGAAAACATGAGATGTACTTAACCATAAATAAAAATAATTAAATAAAATTATTTTATTTTAAAATAATAATAACTCTTGAATATGGACTCATATTAGAATTCTGAGACCATCGTTGAGTTCATAATGTGTCTTTTAACCTAGGCATGGCCTAATATCGAGTGATGCGGGTCGACTGTTAAAGATAATTGTTTGTACATTTTAAAAGAGAGTAATATAAACATAAGAATCCTATTTTTTTTTTCTTAAAAAGTTTCACACCAATGATACTATGCACCAATGATGTATCCTATTTAGTTTCTTAATGAAAAAACATAGCGATGTTGTAGCTCAATGACAGGATGCCACATTTTACATTCACCCTAATTAAATAATAATTCAGGGTAAACTCTTAATCAATGAATTCCCTGTAACCTATAGAGATTTTTTTTGTAATAAAAACTCATCGGTGGACAACAAATGATGAGTAATGATTGATTTCCAATGACAAGAATCCCTTCTCTTCGAATTATCTCACTGTCGATGATGACCCAAAAATCAGTATCTATTAATGATCCAAACCCTGGTAGGGGTTTTGTTTTGAATTCTTTCCCCATTATTGTTTTTCAATGATGTACGAAAACCAACCCGGGAATGGGTTGATCCACTATTACATCATTCTTGTGGGATGGTTAGAATACTGGATTTGAAGGGACTAAACAATAGTGATTATCCATATTGTTTCATCACAGTTTTTTATAGGATGAATGAAGGCCGAAATAAAAAAGGTTGATGTTCATTATTCAGTTGTTTCGGGTTTTTCTCCAACCCCATTCTTTAATTATTCACCAATTGAACCACATGGTCATGTCATGATTTTTTGGGAGGTTCTCAATGTGGCATGACCCCCAGAGAAATGACAAGATGATTAGGAGCACGCCTTAGTGAAGATGTTATCGCAAGGATTGGAAGGGTGTCCCTATTTCGACAAACGGGGAACTAGATGAGTTGAGGTGGTTTAAAAAAATTGGTGTAGTCTAGTGGGATGACTCTGGTTGAAGGGTACACATCCACAATCACTGGCCAAGGCCACAAGTAAGGCAACCCATGGAAAATGTGACTGATATGTGGTGGGAGATTGTGGTCCAGCGGGATTGATGTAGGAACACATGATAACCGTAGTGGGACATGTTACAAGTTAGCCATATGTGATGAATGTGGTAGCCATCCATGTAAACCAGGTGGGGACACAGCAGCAGCTAAGCCCAGGGGGACCGAACTAAACCCAGACCCAACCGACCCATTTTCACTAAAAGGCCCAAAACATTCAAACCGTATGTTCATTTGATGATCCATTTCTAGAATTGGGACCCTCCAAAATAGTATATCCTTTTAATATACACTATGTGAATTTTCAAGGAGTTTTGTTTATGAAGTTTTTGGGTCAAGGAATTGTTTCTACCGAAACGAGCGTGCTAAAAGAAGAATCAAATGGATGGCTTTGACCTACATAGAGTGTGTCTCTTACAATTTATATCTCTTCCACCCACATGGAGTGTGTATCTTATAGAGTTTGTCTATTATACCCACATAGAGTGTTTGTCCAATAGAGAGTGTCTACTATGCCTACGTACAACGTGTCTCCTAGGGTGTGTGTCTCTTTCGCCTTTGCAGAGTGTGTCTCTTATGAAGACATAGAGTGTGTCTCCTTAGATTTGAATATTCATGGACTATTCTACATATATGTATGTCATATACATATACTAGTGTGATATGACTCTAATGACTCTCTTTACTGTAATTTATAGAGGCTACACCTCATGAAACTCTTAGTTAGGATTTTTTATTAATTTATTTGTGGTATAGATTTTTTATTTGAGGTCCCCACAGAATATTACTTTACACATCCCTACGTGGGATTCGCCTACACATGTCATGTATTGTAAAGATAACCTATATATTTGAAGAGAGTATTGGTTGGACTGAAGTTGGTGGTACTTAAATGGAGGTCTGACAGATCAGGTGCACTTCAATGACTTTTGACAGATTCTATACATACCCTTCATGTATGTTTTTTGGAAGATGTGTTCCATGAGATTTTACTTTTCTTTTATTAGGCTTGTGTACTTTCCCACATTACTTTCTGATTGTTTCATTTACTCTATGTGAGTTTTCATAGTAGTATACATGCAATTTTTCTTAGTGTTATAGTTTAAGAACTTTTTCTTGGGGCTGGGTGCATGTGTAAAATTAATTAGGAAAATTCCTCCCACTTTTTGGAAATTCAAACTCGGTGTATATTGCCAGTGCCTGGCCTATGGGAGGTATGATTTGGGTAGTGATGCCATGGGACTTAGGGGACAGGTCCTGACATTATATAAGATATCATTTTAAATATTGAAATATTTAATAGAAACAATATATATATTGACTCTTTTATTTAGAAGAATTTAGGATTTGGAGATATAAATATTTTAACCTCATGCTATGTAGTAACTACATATGTTTTTTATACTTTTATTGGAAATATTTCAAAATAAAGATCATTTAGAATCTATTCCTTCATGAAAAAATATATATTTTAAGAAGAATGTCTATATTCTGTTAGATACTTCTAGAAGTATGTAAAAGAATATATTTTTAAGACCAAATCAAACAATTTTGATTTATTGGATTTTTGACTACTCAAAATTAATCATTAATGTCTAGAAAATTCTTGGTCTACGAAATGGAAAATTTCGTTCCAAAAAAAATAAACAAAAGGCTATATAAATCCTTCTTGTAAAGGTGTCAACAACCTAAACATAGTTGTGAATGTCTTTTGATAAGTAGAACTTTATAGTGTAAAGATGAAAGCTCAAAGAGAGAGAATTGGTGGATTGGAGTAGGAGATCATTCTTCCTAGAACCACTATAAATATAAATTTGTTAATCATTATAATTTATCAAAATTAAAGAATAAAAAACATTATTGAACGATGTAAATATAAATAAATCGCAATAAAATCCAAAATCTAGAATCTAAAATGATTAAAAAAACAATTCACACACATCTTTGGTTGAGTTTCATTATTCTAGCATAAAATGATCATGTTTTTGTTCCATTTTCCCTTAATATTAATGTTAAGACCCAAATTAAACACACTTTTCTCTTAATCACTATGACTAATTATAACTAATTCACTAATAATTTTGGTAAAAAATTAAGCTAAAAATATTAGATATTATAAATTATTCACATTAAAAATATGGAATACATTTTACTGTATTTCAATAACATAAGTGTCATAAATTTATTTAAAATTAATCCCTTAGATGAGACAAAAAATGTGGGTTTTAAAGTGAAAATGTTCTAATGTTCGTAATGTTTTTATATTTGATTTTAATGTTAAATTGATTCCAATGACCTTTAGATAGAATTATTTTTGTTTCATTGAAATAATTATATTTTGAAACAAATTTAATATATAATTTTTCTATATAAATAAATAACACAAAAATGTTGATTTCAATTAATATTTACTATTTTTCACTATTAGTCAAAAAATGAAAATTGTCACAAAAATAACAAAAAATTGACCCTAAAATATTTTAATAATCTTATTCCAAATACAATTTTTTTAAATTATCATATTAATTGTAAAATTGTTTCAAAGATCGGTTTTAAAATGTTTCTGCAATAAAAATGAGAAAAAACCCCTCGTTACAAAAATGCAATTTTAAGCGTAATGTTGGATTTATTATTTTCTATTGTCACAGAAACTCACAGGTTGAATGTAAAATTGATTATTTAATATATAATATATTAATTTCATTAAACCAATTCACCAGAATATGTTTAATTATTTTATAAAATTAGTTTTCCACTAAATGATTTCCAATATTTTCAAATGTGTATTATTTTCATTTCTTGTAAATTATTCTCCAAAGAGTATATTTTATATACATTTTTAAACCATATATTCATAATATAGATAAAATTATATATAAAAAGAATTAAAATTTCTATTTTATAACTGTTATAATATTTTAATAATAATAATAATAATATATTGTAGTTTGGTAAAATGTAGTCTTGAATGTAATCCATGTTGTCTAAAGAACATTGTATTATGTATAACATAAGTAAAACGTACTATTGTGTAACGCCCCGACCCTAGTTACCCAGAGTCGGTGCATTATTACATAACATTGGCATGATCACAAGAAAGATCAAATCTCGAAAGACCGATTGGTTTAGTAGCCTTGGAAACAATAGATATATTCATAAGTCTTACATTACATCATAAAATGAAAAACTACTACAACAACATATTGTATCTATAAACCACACTCATATCCCCACATAATATCCCGGCAGGTCATTCATAATTTACTTCTTCACTTCCTGGGAAAAATAAAACATAGAAAAGGGGTGAGCTCAAATGCCCAGTAAGGATAACAATATAGCGGAAACTTTCATAAATAAGAATAAACATTTAAGGCAATGTATAACTAAAACAAAAGCCTTTAAAACTTGAACTTTCAACATGGTATGGAATAAATAAAATGAAATAATGCCATTTACTTATTCACATTGATATTCTACTAATCGAATAATCACATGCAAAATCAATAACCACTTTCATAATGTTGGAATGCATAATGCCAGACTATCATAACCACATAGCCAAGGCCTGGTGCCAAGACTACAAATAAGATTTTGCCAAGGCCTTATGCCAAGACACTAGTTTGTCTCATGAGACCTACCGATGCATCGAGGAGCTATAGCGGGATCCACCCGTCACATATTAAGTCCAATGCATTCCCATATGAAAAGGTTTAAACATAACATAAAAATTCGTATTAAAAATAGCATATGAAATGTCAATAATTTCACCATAAACTATGAATGGTATAAAAATAGCACATCCACAGTCAAATATATCACAAAACCTTCAATACAATATAGAAGTTTTGTATCATAATAAATCAACTTCAAATAAGCGTAAAATCCATCAAAGGATGTTGACATAGATGAAATCAAAACACTTTTCGGAGAAATATCTCTTTTTATTTTTGAAATCATTTAAGAGCCATATAAAATAAAACATTTTCTTGAAAATATTCTTATAATCTTGTAAGGAAAACTTTGAAGATTTTATAATGGCAGAAAATAACCGCACTCGTCGTATAAGTTAAAAAACATTCTTACCTTAATTCTGACGAAAAGGTTAAAAAGGACCTTGTTTTGAAGACGACGGAAGGATTCCTCTTATAAAAAGTCAAACAAGGGTATAAATGACTTTAACCCATATTCTTGTAAATAATAAAAATGTTTTGAAATACATTTTGAAGAAACATGGATGTGGATGATAAAGAGATCCCAGTAGATTATTACATATAAACAACCTCGGATAATGAAGAGATTATGAAATAACCCTTACCTTGTACTTTTCCTTGGTTGGGGTAGGTTAACCTCCTGTATAATGTTGAAATAATTGTTATTACAATATACAAGAATCATATACATTAATATGATATCATATATTATCTTTTAATATTGATTTGATAATAATATCTTAGTATTATCATTGTTTCGGGTGTTAACTTACTTGCTTTCTTTTATATGTTTCGTTACGTAAGACATGTTTGTAAAGGATAGGTTGTATATTATTAATATCCAGAATGATATCATGTCCTTAAACATTATTTTTTAAATCATCAAATGATAATTATACTTGAATGGATACGATGGAGAATGAATCTCATCGCGTTCGTGGAGACGGTAGTCCGTACGTACGCACGAGCGACAATATCATTCTTTTGATATTAAAATAATATATAAAAGGATGGTATATCATATATAATGAATCATTAACATGTTATATTTATTATTTACATTAGTTACACATCATTATTATACCCATCCAAATAATATTATATTGAATAACAATTACACCACGACGTGGAGACGGTAAGCCGTACGTACGCACATATGGTGACATGTTATTCAAAGGGTGGATAGAATTCTGAATATGGTTGTACCATATTTATAATAACATCACAGTATATATATGATACTGTAGTTATTATTTTAGAATGGTAACAACAAAGGAAGAAGAAGTGGAAGAAGTAATGAACTTGGAAAAAGGGTGGTGAAATCATTACCTCTTCTTCGGGTTCTTCCTTTTGATGTGATCAAAAGGGATGCATAAGTTGGCTTTCTGATCCAAATAAGGCCTCTATGTTGTAGTGAGGGAAGTTGGGAGAGTATTTGGGCAGAGTTTGGCCGAACCAAAAGGCTTTGAAGGTGTGAAGAAATGAGAAGGAGGAGTGCCCTTTTATAAGAGGGGTGAGGGGCACCTTTGGAAAAGCTAGAGATATTAGTTTATAATAAA
The DNA here is from genome assembly GCA_963277665.1 of Viscum album. Classification (NCBI taxonomy): domain Eukaryota; kingdom Viridiplantae; phylum Streptophyta; class Magnoliopsida; order Santalales; family Viscaceae; genus Viscum; species Viscum album. The sequence goes on along the minus strand of OY728142.1, from coordinate 1,810,113,030 downwards.
TTCATATTCGGTTTCCAATGGCTCCAAATTTTACTATTCAAAGGTTAAGGTGGGTATGGGTCCAAAAAAACTCAACCAATAGAATTTATACAGGTTTGGGTACTTATGTTAACCTTATCTTTAAGTATTAACTCTAAGTTAATTAGTTTAACTTTTACAATGTCTCTTTGTATTTTTATATTATATGGTTAATAAACTTAATATATACATCCAAGAGACCCCAAAAGTGGTCCATTAATGATGAACCTATCATGATATAAGTCTTTTGGCCGAACCTTAGATTTTTAGGAATTTAATATCAATTAATAATATAATATTTGTTTTAAGAATTATTTTATGTCAATTTTGACAGTATTCAATAGTTGATTTTTGTGAAACTCATACCAGATTTATTACTTCTAAAAAAGTAAATTAAATAAATCCTAATATATCATATTATCCTAGAAAATTAGATTAATTCATTAAAAGTTTCATATTATATTTATTTGGGTATTTATAATATCAATCAATTTAATTTTTCACTATTTTAGTAATTACTGCATCATCATTGTGTCATAAATAAAATAAAATATTTAATGTCTAAAAATTATAAATAAAATATCATTATATAGGAAATATTTTTATCTTTCTAATTAATATTTATAATCTAAAAGCCAACATATATAACCCTATGTAATAATTGTTGTTCTAAAAGATATATGCTTGTGGCATTTTTGTATTCATTTTAACTTAATTAAAATAAAGTGTCCCTATCACCTAGAAGTGGCACCATGTGGTCCCCAAATCGAGCCAAAGATTCCTATGATCGAACATGTATCAACCAATAAGGCTAGGACACGTTTTAGGGTAATTTAGTATTATTATTATATTATTTGTTAACCCATATTTACCAGATTTACCCTTAACCATGGTAAATAAAATATTTACCACAGTAATTATTTAAAATGTCTAAAAATAAAAGTTACCTATTTACACAATTTGGACATCCTGATTCCAAATATGGAATCCATTTTTCTAAATTCATAACACAGAAGTGGAAGAAATTAATTTAAAATTAATTCCCGCTGTCAAAACAAAAAGCGTGTTTTTAAGAGATAATAACTATCAAAAGATTGACACTTGTTTATGTTCGGTTTAATTGTAAAATTATGTCCAATGACCAACATTATATTAAATGGTAAAAATATATTCTAAATATACTTTAAAACCACTCAAATTCATAATTTATCACTATTAATTATTTTGATTAAAAAAGTTGTTTTTAATTAAAATTTAGTAATTTTCACTATTCATCAAAATATGAAAGTTATCCGAAAAGTACCAAAATTTCACCTTAGGCTAAATTCGATATTCCGAATCCATAAATGAAGTCCATTTTAAAATATAAAATATATATAATTTCGAAAATTAGGTATTACTATTCATAACGGCTAGTTTGATTGGTTATGGTGTGTTAGAACTCGGTGTTGCGTACAACACACGCTATCACATTATTCAAAGAGAAGCGTACCGTAGAAGCTTGGGGTGTTACATTCTCCCCTCCTTCAAATAATTTCATCCTCGAAATTTCTATAATACTACCGCATGAAAAGACTCGGGTGGTTCTTCATCATAAGTTCTTCGGGTTCCCACGTTGCCTCTTCCATCTTATGGTTTCTCCACAAAACTTTTACCAGACGCATCGTCCGATTTCTCAGTAATTGTTCTCTTGTATCAAGAATCCTGACAGGCTCTTCACAATAAGACATATCGGGTTCCAGTTCTAATTCCTCATAGGTGAGTACATGCGTTGGGTCAGGCATGTATTTCCTCAACAGAGATACGTGGAACACATCGTGAACTTTGGAGAGACTTGGCGGCATTTCCAATCGGTAAGCTACAACCCCAATTCGTTCTAGAACTTCGAAGGGTCCGATGTACCTGGGACTCAATTTACCTATCTTACCAAAATGTATGACTCCCTTCCATGGAGATACCTTCAGGAAAAACATGATCACCGACTTGAAATTCCAAATCCTTCCTTCGATTATCGGCATAGCTCTTCTGCCTACTTTGAGATGCTTTGATGTGATTTTGGATTACCTTCACCTTTTCCACCATTTCCTCCACCAGTTCTGGGCATAAAAGTTTTCTTTCACCAATGTCATCCCAACAGGTTGGTGTACGACATCTCTTTCTGTATAACGCTTCATATGGTGCCATCTGAATACTCGAATGGAAGCTATTGTTATAGGAAAATTCTACCAGTGGTAAATATTGATCCCACATACCCTGAAAGTCAAGTGGGAAAGATCTCAACATGTATTATAAGGTCTGAATAGTCCGTTCTGTTTGTTCATCTGTCTGAGGGTGGTAAGCAGTGCTCAAATGAAGTTCAGTATCTAGGGATTTCTGAAGACTTTTCCAAAATCCTGAAGTAAAACGGGGATCACGATCAGAAACAATCGATATGGGTACTCCATGAAGTCTCACAACTTCATTAATATATAGTCTTTCTAGATGTTCCAGGGGTAGATCTTCTCTTATAGCAAGAAAATGTGCTGACTTGGTAAGACGATCAACAATAACCCATATTGCATCATTCCTTCTTGGAGTCTTTGGTAGCCCCATGACAAAGTCCATCGTAATATTGTCCCATTTCCACTCCGGTATGGTAAGAGGTTGCATTACTCCTCCAGGATGTTGCCTTCCCGCTTTCACTTGTTGACAAACCATACATCTTGACACAAAATCAGCAATCTCCCTCTTCATGTTGTCCCACCAAAAATGTTCCTTCAAATCTCTATACATTTTCGTGCTCCCAGGGTGTATAGAGAAATTTGAACTATGAGCATCCTCCAACAATTCCCTTTTTAGATCAGGTAAATCGAGAACACAAAGTCTCTTCCTGAATTTCAAAATTCCATCTTCATACACAAAGTCTCTCAATCTCCCATCATTCACAGCTTTAATCTTCTTTTCAAATTCTTCATCATCGGTCTGATAACTCTTAATCCTTTCTAGTAAAGATGGTTTGGCATCCATTTGAAAAAGTATTGATGTTTCACCTTCCCTGGTTATTCCCATGTCCATCTTCACTAGATCCATGAAAATTGGATCCCTTTCAATTCTCATATTGTTCAAAACTCCATGGTCTTTTCTACTCAAATCATCTGCCACCTTGTTTGCTTTCCCTGGGTGGTAGTGTATTGTGCAATCATAATCCTTGAGTAATTCAAGCCATCTCCTTTGCCTCATGTTGAGTTCTTTTTATGAGAAAATATACTTCAAACTTTTGTGATCAGTATAAATCTCACATTTTCACCATAGAGGTAGTGCCTCCATATCTTCAAAGAAAAGATCACAGCCGCTAACTCGAGATCATGAGTAGGATAGTTTTGTTCATGAATTTTCAACTGTCGTGATGCATAGGCAATAACTCTATCATTCTGCATAAGGACACCACCAAGTCCTTTCTTTGATGCATCACTATAAATAACGAACCCATCATTCCCCGATGGTAGAGTCAATATAGGAGCATTGACTAATCTTCTCTTCAGTTCTTAAAAAAATTCTTTACACTCTTTGGTCCAAACAAATTAAACCCCTTTACGTGTGAGCTTCGTTAATGGGTTAGCCAATCGGGCAAAATTCTGGACGAAACGTCGATAATAACCTGCCAAACCAATAAAACTACGTACCTCAGTTATACTCATAGGTACTGGCCATTCTTGGATTGCCTTGGTCTTGGAAGGATCAACAGAGACTCCATCTTTAGAGACAATATGGCCAAGAAAAGAAATCTCCTGAAGCCATAATTCCCACTTGCTAAACTTCCCATATAATTCATGCCTCCTCAGAGTCTTCAAGATAATGCGCAAGTGATTTTCATGATCTTCGTAGGTTTTGGAGTATACCAATATATCATCAATAAATACCACCACAAATTCATCGAGATACTCCTTGAAAACTCTATTCATCAGATCCATGAATACAGAGGGTGCATTAGTCAATCCAAATGGCATTACGGTAAACTCGTAATGCCCGTACCTGGTTCGAAATGTTGTCTTCGGAATGTCTTCCTTCTTTACACACAACTGATGGTATCCAAATCGAAGGTCAATATTTGAAAAGTATTGAGCTCCATGTAGTTGGTCAAATAAATCATCAATAAGAGGTAGGGGATACTTGTTCTTTATCGTTATAGCATTGATCTCCCTGTAGTCGATACATAACCTCATAGATCCATCTTTCTTTTTAACAAAAAGAACAGGGGCTCCCCATTGAGAAACACTAGGGAGAATAAATCCCTTATTACTCAATTCCTCTAGTTGTTTCTTTATTTCAACTAATTCTACAGTGTCCATTCTATAAGGGGTCTTTGATATATGCCTTGATCCAGGAATCAAATCAATGGAAAACTCAACTTCTCGTTCTGGAGGATGTCCAGGTAAATCTTCCGGAAATACATCTACAAATTCATTCACAATAGGTACATCCTCTATTTGAACATTCCTTTCCTCACCGACAGTTATTTCATTCTCTTCCTCCCAAATAATTGAATTAAGTTGAGCTATTGGGGGTGGATCTAAATAAGAATTAGGTGGTGACGATTCTGCTCTAAAGATAAGGTGTTCCTTATCATTATCATCAAGAATCGTAACCTCTTTCTTCTTACAATAAATCTTCGCATCATAGTCTGAAAGCCAGTCCATACCGAGGATTATATCAAACTCAATCATAGGTATGACGACGAGATTAGCAGATAAAGAACATTTATGTGCTCTAATGGGGACTGATTCACAAAACTTTGTTGCAATGATACTTCCCTTAGGAGTTTTAACTGACAATTCCCTTATTAAATCAAATTGGAAATATCTAATTTTCTTAGCAAACTAGGAAGATATGAAACAATGTGATGATCCAGAGTCAAATAATGTATTTGCTAAACTTGAGGAAACCATTAAATTAACTGCCACCACGTCTATTAGAGCTTCTACCTCAGCAGTAGTTATAGCATAAGCCTGGATTTGATCCCTTGGCCTTTTCTGAGGTAAGTTCTCCTGACGCTTAGGACATGCATTTGCATAATGCCCTATCTCCCTGCAATTGTAGCACTAAACGTTGGTAGCTTCCTTCTTCCCCTTGCAATCATGTGCTTGGTGGCCTTTTTCACCACACTTGTAACAGACTCCCATTCCCTTCAAGCAAGTACCATGATGTTTCTTCCCGAATTTACCACAAGATGGATATTCAACCTTTCCCTTATTCCCCTTATTTCCATTCCACGATTGATCAGTAGGTCTCTTCTTCTCTTTCTTTTCTTTAAAGTCATAAGACTTAGAGAATTCCTTTTCGGTCTTGATAGCACATGAGACAATGTCTTCGTACGACGAAAAGGATTGTGAGACTAATGCTCGACGAAGAAATGGTTTTAACCCATCAATGAAATGATCAATCTTACTTCTTGGGTTACGTATATAATCACCAGCATACCTTGCTATCCTTGTAAAGTTAGCCTCATACTTTGTGACATTCTCATCCTCCTTCTGTCTCAGACTTAGAAATTGCCTTTTCATATCGGCTCGATGGTCGTGAGGAAAGTATTTTTCTAAAAACAGATCTTTGAACTCCCTCCATTCCATATTTGATACTTCATCATCTTCCTTCATATTTTGAATTAATGACCACCATTGATCAGCATCTCCAGTGAGGCGGTAAACTACCATGATAACTTTTTCCATTTCACTGCTCCCCAAAGCCTGAAATATTTTCTCTAGGGAATTTATCCATTGCTCAGCTACTAAGGGATTTGTACTCCCATTGAACGTTGGTGGTTGTTGCCTCATGAATCTATCTAACATTGATCCTCCACGCTGTGGATCAGGGTGCTCCATACGGGTAAGGTTATTATTCATAACCTGAGTAAGTTGTCCCAGTATGGTAATTAGCTGATAGACACCAGTTGCATCACCATCTCCACTATAATTATCTTGAGTAGGAGGGCAATCCCTACATGGAGTGCGTGCATTGATACGGTTTCCATTTCTTCCACTAGGCGCCATTTCTAAACAATGGCATAAACTAGATCAGTTTATGAATCAAAATACATAATCCCATACTTATAAAACACTTAACATAAATTGAACTATTTATGGATATAATCCATAATCATAAAAATGTTTTCTTTGAGGAAGTATATACTCATAAACCCTTCATAATGATTTGTAATGAAAATGAGAGTTATCCTAAGCATATCCCTCGGGAGTGTCGTAACCAAGAGTGCAGCAAGGCCCGTTGTCGTGCACCAGTTCCCGTTCGAGTCTAGCTCAAAGCGGTGGTTTCGGGTTTTACCCCTAGGTACATCTGTTCCAGAGCCGCCTCTACCTACTCATATCTAGACAGGGTTGTATTGCTCGGAAAACTCACAAAATCTCTAAAATACCAAAATTCTAGGAAGTTCTTCTATACTAATCCTCAAAGTTCATCTTTGGTCTACGTGCTCTAATCAAAGTTTATCTAAATCTAGCTTCCAGGGTTTGTACTAAACTTCCTCTGATACCAACTGTAACGCCCCGACCCTAGTTACCCAGAGTCGGTGCATTATTACATAACATTGGCATGATCACAAGAAAGATCAAATCTCGAAAGACCGATTGGTTTAGTAGCCTTGGAAACACTGGATATATTCATAAGTCTTACATTACATCATAAAATGAAAAACTACAACAACAACATATTGTCTCCATAAACCACACTCATATCCCCACAGAATATCCCTTCAGGTCATTCATAATTTACTTCTTCACTTCCTGGGAAAAATAAAACATAGAAAAGGGGTGAGCTCAAATACCCAGTAAGGATAACAATATAGCGGAAACATTCATAAATAAGAATAAACATTTAAGGCACTGTATAACTAAAACAAAATCCTTTAAAACTTGAACTTTCAACATGGTATGTCATAAATAAAATGAAATAATTCCATTTACTTATTCACATGGATATTCTACTAATCGAATAATCACATGAAAAATCAATAACCACTTTCATAATGTTGGAATGCATAATGCCAGACTATCATAACCACATAGCCAAGGCCAATTGCCAAGACTACAAATAAGATTTTTACAAGGCCTTGTGCCAAGACACTAGTTTGTCTCATGAGACCTACCGATGCATCGAGGAGCTATAGCGGGCTCCACCCGTCACATATTAAGTCCAATGCATTCCCATATGAAAAGGTTTAAACATAACATAAACATTCGTATTAAAAATAGCATACGAAATGTCAATAATTTCATCATAAACTATGAATGGTATAAAAATAGCACATCCACAGTCAAACATATCACAAAACATACAATACAATATAAAAGTTTTGTATCATAATAAATCAACTTCAAATAAGCGTAAAATCCATCAAAAGATGTTGACATAGATGAAATCAAAACACTTTTTGGAGAAATATCTCTTTCTATTTTTGAAATCATTTAAGAGCCATATAAAATAAAACATTTTCCTGAAAATATTATTATAAGCTTGTAAGGAAAACTTTGAAGATTTTATAACGGCAGAAAATAAACGCACTCGCCGTATAAGTTAAAAAAACATTCTTACCCTAATTCTGTCGAAAAGGTTAAAAAGGACCATGTTTTGAAAACGACGGAAAGATTCCTCTTATAAAAAGTCAAACAAGGGTATAAATGACTTTAACCCATATTCTTGTAAATAATAAAAATGCTTTGAAATACATTTTGAAGAAACATGGATGTGGATGATAAAGATATCCCAGTAGATTATTACATATAAACAACCTCGGATAATGAAGAGATTGTGAAATAACCCTTACCATGTACTTTTCCTTGGTTGGGGTAGGTTAAACACCTGTATAATGGTGAAATAATTGTTATTAAATTATACAAGAATCATATACATTAATATGATATCATATATGATCTTTTAATATTGATTTGATAATAATATCTTAGTATTATCATTGTTTCGGGTGTTAACTTACTTGATTTCTTTTATATGTTTTGTTACGTAAGACATGTTTGTAAAGGATAGGTTGTATATTATTCATATCCATAATTATATCAAGTTCTTAAACATCATTTTTCAAATCAGCAAATGATAATTATACTTGAATGGATACGATGGAGAGTGAATCTCATCGCGTTCGTCGAGACGGTAGTCCGTACGTACGCACGAACGACAATATCATTCTTTTGATATTAAAAAAATATATAAAAGGATGGTATATCATATATAATGAATCATTAACATGTTATATTTATTATTTACATGAGTTACACATCATTATTATACCCATCCAAATAATATTATATTGAATAACAATTACAGCACGACGTGGAGACGGTAAGCCGTACGTACGCACGTATGGTGACATGTTATTCAAAGGGTGGATAGAATACTGAATATGGTTGTACCATATTTATAATAACATCACAGTATATATATGATACTGGAGTTATTATTTTATAATGGTAACAACAAAGGAAGAAGAAGTGGAAGAAGTAATGAACTTGGAAAAAGGGTGGTGAAATCATTACCTCTTCTTCGGGTTCTTCCTTTTGATTTGATCAAAAGGGATTCTTAGGTTGGCTTTCTAATCAAAATAAGGCCTCTAGGTTGTAGTGTGGGAAGTTGGGAGAGTATTTGGGTAGAGTTTGGCCGAACCAAAAAGCTTTTATGGTGTGAAGAAATGAGAAGGAGGAGTGCCGTTTTATAAGAGGGGTGAGGGGCACCTTTGGAAAAGCTAGAGATATTAGTTTATAATAAATTCATATTCGGTTTCCAATGGCTCAAAAGTTTACTATTCAAAGGTTAAGGTGGGGATGGGTCGAAAAAAAAACTCAACAAATTGAATTTAGATAGGTTTGGGTACTTATATTAACCTTATCTTTAAGTATTAACTCTAAGTTAATTAGTTTAACTTTTACAATGTCTCTTTGTATTTTTATATTATATGGTTAATAAACTTACTATATACATCCAAGAGACCCCCCAAGTGGTCCATTAATGATGAAACTATCCTGATATAAGTCCTTTGGCCGAACCTTAGATTTTTAGGAATTTAATATCAATTAATAATATAATTTTTTAAATAATTCTTTTATGTCAATTTTGACACTATTCAATAGTTGATTTTTGTGAAACTCATAACAGATTGATTACTTCGATCAAAGTAAATTAAATCAATCCTAATATTTCATATTATACTAGAAAATTAGTTTAATTCATTAAAAGTTTAATATTATATTTATTTGGGTATTTATAATATCAATTAATTTAATTTTTAACTATTTTAGTAATTACTGCATCATCATTGTGTCATAAATAAAATAAATTATTTAATGTCTAAAAATTATAAATAAAATATCATTATGTATGAAATCCTTTTATCCTTATAATGAATATTTATAATCTAAAATACAACATATATAACCCTATGTAATAATTGTTTTTCTAAAAGATATATGCTTGTGTCATTTTTGTATTCATTTTAAATTAATTAAAATAAAGTGTCCCTATCACCTACAAGTGGCACCATGGGGTCCCCAAATCGACCCAAAGATGCATATGGTCGAACATGTATCAAAAAATAAGGATAGGACACGTTTTAGGGTAATTTAGTATTATTATAATATTATTTTTTAACCCTTATTTACCAGATTTACCATTAACCATAGTAAATAAAATATTTACCACAGTAATTATTCAAAATGTCTAAAAATAAAAGATACCTATTTACACAATATGGAAATCCTGATTCCAAATATGGAATCCATTTTTCTAAATTCAAAACACAGAAGTGGAAGAAATTAATTTCAAATTAATTACCGCTGTCAAAACAAAAAGCGTGCTTTTAAGAGATAATAACTATCAAAAGATTGACACTTGTTTATGTTCGGTTTAATTGTAAAATTATGTGCAATTACCAACATTATATTAAATGGTAAAAATATATTCTAAATATACTTTAAAACCACTCAAATTCATAATTTATCACTATTAATTATTTTGATTAAAAAAGTTTTTTTTAATTAAAATTTAGTAATTTTCACTATTCATCAAAATATGAAAGTTATCCGAAAAGTACCAAAATTTTACCTTAGGATAAATTCGATATTCCGAATCCAGAAATGAAGTCCATTTTAAAATATAAAATATATATAATTTCGAAAAGTAGGTATTACTGTTCATAACGGCTAGTTTGATTGGTTATGGTGTGTAAGAACTCAGTGTTGCGTACAACACATGCTATCACATTATTCAAAGAGAAGCATACCGTAGAAGCTTGGGGTGTTACATATTGTGCATAAAAAAAGAAAATATAAGTATTTTTATAGTGAAAAATAAAATTTCAATTTCATATAAATGAAGCATAACTTGGTGTATCAATTGTTCATATTCATTTATGAAATTTCATTTATTCAGAAAATTGTACACCAAAAGATGTGTTGTTACTATATTTTTCCACACACTAATTTTAAAAATATATTTGTAGATAGATATAAAATGTATTATAGATATTATGGTAATTTTAATGGTTGATAATGTATTACAAACTATTTTTTAGGGAAATAGTTTCCAACTACTATATATATTAAAAATATATGCTTATTAATTAATTATTTAGATATAAATCCTATTGAAAATTGAATTAATAAGAAACCATAAATCAATTAAAATAATTAAATTATAAATCCTTGAATGATTATGATAAAATTTTAATGTATATTACTGTGAATTAGAATAATATAATGATATTTTATTAGATATCATTCATGAAAATTCAATGAATGATGAAATTTAAAAAAAAATTAAAAAATACTTTAAATACAATTTCTTGAAACTATTAATGGATAAATTTTACAAAATGAAAAAATATTGAGTAAAATAACATAGAATGGTCCATGGTGAAAATGTAAAATAATAAATTCCACAAAATATATATTCTGAAGATGCAAGAATAATATTTATCATATGAATACTATTAAAGATAATAATTCTTCATTAAGGGAGAATATGGTTATAAATATCTATGTAATCCTCTATTTTTCAACATAATGTATCATAAACATAAAGTAATTGAGAAATAAATGGTTTATTTAAATAAATTTTTAGATACATATAAATGAATATAATCACACTTTGATCTTTTTAAATTACCAAATGAAAAACTTATTATTAGAACAATGTGGTTATTTAGAAATAAAATGATTGAAATACGTGAAATTTTATTAAATAAGTCCAATTTTTTTCAATGATTGTACAAAAAAAGAAGGATTTGATATTATGGTAATGTTTTATCATGTGTGTGGAATTTAGTTCAAAATAAATTTTATGGATGTGTAAGATCAAGGAAATTATAATGTTTATCAAATGTGTGTGATGTTTATTTTCAAAAAAATCTATTGTAGATGAATTTTTTTAATAAGATTGATAGATTTATACTACATCATTATTCCAAGATTTTTTACATGTTCAAGAATTATTTTATCTTCTAAAATATGAAAAAGTGTTATATTATTGATTTTTTGAAATATTTTTTTATGTCTGATGAAATTTAAAAGTAAAAAAAGGTATGAACATATTAGTGAAGGAAATGTTCAATTGTAATAAAATCATAATAATTTGTATTGTTTATAATTTTTATAGAATAAAAAGTATATATGTGATGATTTTTTATCAAATAAGAAGGTAAAAACATTGTTCTTAATATATAATGTAAACTAAACATTTAATTCCAAAATTATTTCTCAAGAGATATATTATAATGGATTTATTTAAGAAATTAAAATAAAAAATTATAATTTTTCCACAAATATAGATTTTGGTGAAAATTTATCGACATATGATATGGGGAATAGTGTATGCTAAAAAAATTATATGACTAATTAAAAAATTGTATATTTAAAAAGATTATGACCTGATATTTTATACATTCTAATTATATGGAAAAAATGTTTCCAATAAATTAAATAGTGCCAAAATAAAAATTTAGAATAGTGCAATTTAATACACTAAATATACATTAAGATATTGATAAATTAGGTCAAGATTTTTTTTTGTAAAACTAAAAGTGAATATATCTCAATATGGAAAAATTGAACTCGGTTAAAATAATAAAATAAATAACATACTCATATGCATCACCCACTTGGGTTTCTATGATCTCCATGGAGTGAACTCATTGTTATGGAAATTATTGAGAAACAATTTTTTCTACTGATGAATTGTTGGTGACCAAATATGTGTCATGATAATAATTACTATAGTTTTATGATAGCATAAGAAATAATCTGTGTGGAATGACCATGTGAAATAAGGCATTTATTCCAGATACAAAAGTTCCAGGTGAAATGGCCTATATCATGTGTCCATATGGGGATAAGTGAAATAAATCCTAAGTAATAGTTCTAAAAGACATGTGAAATGATGATCAAATAGTGAACCTGAAAAATGCAGATGAAATGGTACCCGACTTGTGGAACTAAAGATGATTGATTGAATAAAACCCCAATATTAGAAAAAAAATATAGTATGAGTAAAGATAATTGTGGTGTAATATAATAATCATTCTTAATCATTATCATTACTGGTATACCAACAATGAGACCCGGTGAAGAACAATTATGCAGAAATAATTCCCGATAAAAGATAAAGAAGAAACAATGAGGAAAAAAGAGAAGGATGACATCATTTTGTTGGATCAATGACAAAACAAGGAGTATAAAATAGGTCTGATAAAGATTCAACCTGTGAAAAAAGTGTTTTGAGAGAGGTATATGAAGCTTTAGAAAAAATGTGAATTATTAATAGAGCCTGAATTTTTCGTGAAAAATTAGAGGGAATTAAATAATTTATAGGTACTTATAAAGAGAGGTGATATGAATGGTATTATGCATAGAAGAATCACTAGGAAACAGTTGGGATAGTAATGGGAAGGTGGGATGACATTTCTGGAGAGCTATAGGGTAGCAGATGGAGGGGTATACAAAAAACGTTTTAGTGATCATTGGCCTTGTGTAAAGTGTACTAAGGTAGAATCATTTTAGTTAAATAATCAAACACATGAATTAATAAATGATTCCACAAGTACATAATATACTAATAAAATATAGTAATATAAAAAAACTCATAAAAAAATTGGGAGGATAATGTTAGTTAATTATTGTACATCAAATTTTTTTTTGAAATAATTTCTCAAATTATATACAGATTAAAAATATAATATTACTATTTTAAAATTTTTATATGAATTCTTATGAGGTATAAACCATCAATGAGTAACAATAACGTGTTAATAATCAGTTTTGTGATTAATCTTAGTGGTTAGAGTCTATAAATGAATGTCCAAAAAAATATGATAATATTTTTATAGAATATAAATCCTTAAAACTCAAATAATATTCAAATTATTGAGAATTCAAACATGTATTACCATTATAGTATAAAACATATTAATAAAGGATGTTTAAAAAAATAAATATTATATTGTTTATACTTACTTCTTCACCAATATAATTGATTATTCCACATGATGGAATTAAAAATAATCTCATCGTTTAATATGAATTTGAAAATGAATAATAATACTTGATATTAAGATAATCTTATTGGATTGTGATAATTCATATAAACATATTTTTCACAAATATATCTCATGACAATAAATATTTGATTAACCCATTGAGAATAAAATATGGGAATATTTAATTAATGAATATTTGGATAAAATGGAATATAATTACACTTGGAATATTTTCCAAAGAATGAAGAAAATATTATTAATACTAAGTGTACATTTTGGAATATATTGAACAAAAAATGTATTGATTTAAAATAATATAGTTTTTTTTAAAACATGTCGATATTATATTACATTATATATTTGAAGTAAAATACCTGAATGAAAATAAAATAAAACACCATCTGAGAAAAAATACCACAAAAAAGAAAATCAATGAAAAAATATAGAACCATAAGAATAAAGGAAATATATATAATCAATGTAAAATATTAATAGTTAAATCAAACAAAATATAGGAATAGAAATATGGAATCAACCAAAAATATATTTCCATTATTCCATTGAGTAACACAAACCTAAAATATATTTTTTATAAATCCATTAAGGGGTTCCTCATAATAATTAGAACCCCAATCAAATTTGGAAATATCTTTACCTGAAACACATTTCAAAATAATTTTTCACTTGAACATTATAAACACAATCCCAAACAAGACTATAAATTGGATATTTAATACAAACAAGATTTGAAACCTTCATTCTTAAAATCCAATATTTATTTAATTCAATATAAAGAATTAAAAATAAAAAATAATCATCCAATAGGGATCTATAAGGTCCCTTTTAGATCTGAGATAAGGAAAAAATAGAAACAAATATTGAGAAACTTGATAAGACCCAATCTAGATAGAATTACTATCATGAAATTGATCTACTATAGAAAAAACAAAATATACATAACATTAATCACCAAATATCTACAATTTCTCATCTAGTAAGGATAATATCTTGTTATTTTATTATCCTAAAACAGTAGAAGAACAATGCTCATGAAATTCAAAAAAACTAGTAATATAAGTAAAGAATTTCATTAATGTATATCCCTCCAATCCCCACTATAATTTAAATTACTTGTGAGAGCTAGTGGTTGGGGTGAAAGAATTAAAAAATTATTAAAAAGGTTATCCTAAATAACAAAAAATCACCAAATATTATTATAAAAACCATTTTAGTTGAACTAAGGTGGATTTGGTCAATCATTCAAGTATAATTCTCATATAAAAAAATATTTTATTAAAAAATTCATCAATAGTAAATGAGATCAAAATAGATTTAATCATCATTTTAGGAAGATTATTTGTTTAGGAATGACATAACACTACTAAAATGATTACTTTGATCTATGGAAAACTATATTTTAATATTAGATCAATATGGTGGAAATATTCTATCATTTGGATAGTTATTCATATATAATAAACCATCATCACTAGGGAACCGTATTAAAAAAACCCTGTAGTGGATGAAACAATTAAGGGATGAAAATGAATTTAGAATACATGGAGATAAATAATATATGAACTAAAAACTGGTGAGGTAGCCCACTAAAAAATACCACCCAATAAAAATTAGTAATAATATTACTAAAAACATATATCAACTCAATTAAAAATAAATTATTCATATATTTTAATGTTTGGAAAGATAATTTTACATGTAAAGAGGGTAACCATATAAAATATATAAAAATATAGAGGAAAAAATTGGCACAACATTGGGGAAATTTTCTCTGACAATACAATTAAATATTGTCTGTTTCCAAGGAAAAACAATCCAATCTGGAGGGAAAATGCTACTTGAAAATGGGCCACCAAAAAAAATCAATATATCAAATCTAATCCACCTAAAAATATGTTATTAATAAATATGATAGAAATAGAATATCTAAGAATTTTACATTATGAATTAAAAAAATCACTGGATAAAAAATACAGGTGAATAACATACAACATATTCCATGACTTACCCCTACTATACCCCTACCAGGTCAATGATAGAGATGAGAAGTGAACCTTGAAGCCCATCTTCAACATGCCTTTGGTTGGTGAAAAGAAACTAAATCATATTTCATGAAAATTAGAAGAATTAACCATTTGGAACGATGGAGTAAAAAATAAAACCACCGACCAATACCCATGGATTACCATATCTAGTTTATTGATTTAGACAACACAATTTTTCCAATATGTTATAAATCATTATGGTATAATACATGAAGGAATGAAATTAAATTCTCTATTTAATTTTTTAATTTTTTCCAAGAACACAAAATAACAACTCTAATCTATCCGAGTCTATCTCATAAACACTTATTGATATGTGGTGGGGTGAGCACTAAGATGCAATCAAAATAATAATCTTTCAAAAAAATTCTATATCCTTTAAAATATAACTATATTATAGTAATTTGTAAAAGCATATAAATTAGTTAAGGGTATGATTAAATATAGAGATGTAAATTAATACTCATTTATTATTTATTCATAATAATAACACCTGTATATATCATAATAGGAATTACCAATGAATTATCAAAATTATGATTATGAGATATTAATTTTCATAAAGGTATAATAAAAATGTGGAAGTCATGTGTATATCATCAATAAATTATTAACATTACATAATTGAATTGATTACTAAATTTCAAAACCGTATATTATATACATAGTGAAATATGCAGTCCCTACTATCTACCCGCACAAATCGATTCATCATTACATCCGCCAGCCCTGAGTATCCACATCATCACATGTCTTTACCTTGTTTAACAAAATAATCACATCCTTACTCCCTATACAGCTACCTCATCACATAACTTCACCCCAATGAGCCATATCACCATATTCCTACACATCATGCAGCAATATCAAAAAATTCCTACACCTCATGGTGCCACATCAAATCATCCCTACAACATATGTAGCCTCATGAACCATAAAATACATTTTTACCATCACTTAAATTATAATTTATAATCATCAGTACATTATAACCCAATACATGACATATCATTTAGTAATTTATAACATAATGATATATGTACATGTTAAACATACTCCATTACAACCCATAATTAATGCATAGTTAATAACCTTGAGTCCATATTGACTGCATCTGTAAATATATAATAGTAAAAAATATGATCCAATATATCCCAAATCTTATAAACTACCCCAAAAATTAATAGGTTAAACATATAATCATATAAATAATTAAGGGAGTAAAATAATCACATTCAATCGAGAAGACAAAAAACAATTATACAACCAAAATAACCAACCACATTCAATTAAGTAAAATAAACAAAAAATGAATAAAAAAGGAGATAAATATTAAAGGATAGATAAACCATCCACTATAAAGGATGGTTAATTTTCCACCTACAATATTCATCATTCTTCTATAGTCTATGTGATTTTATATTAATGAATTCTAGAAACAAGGACTAATTATTTCAATAAGAGGGTTCTAGTAATTATCTATTATTAATAGTTTAGTTCCATTATATACTTAATTTACTAGTTTATTAAATTAGAAATATAGTAGGAAACATAAAAATGAAACTCTTTAGAATGTATTTTGAGGCATTATAAATAATTTACTAAATAATCGATAGAATGACCTATAAATTAATCCTTAGACTCATAATTTACCACATGATAGTATACGTATTTTTAATATAATCCAACTTATTTAGAAAATAATTTCTACGATTTTATTTTATCATTATAACTTTATAATACTTACCTATAAAAATAATTTTAATTTTTTATTAATATATCTTCAGTGTGATTTATAAAACTAATTTACAATTATAGGTTACATTCCCAATCATGTGTATCTATAGCTCACCTCCTTTGATTATAAATTAACTTATATATTTTCCCATATTCATATTATCTATTTATTACCTTCTATTAATTAAATTGATGTTATAATTTAAAATGTCAATTATGTAATTATATATATTTCTTATTCTGTTTATTATTAACACAACCTTCTAATCACAATGTAGTGGAACATGCTTAGTTTATTATGAATATAAATATTAATAAAAAATTTAACATGATTTATAAAATATTAAAGAATCTCATACTTAATAAACACAATAAAAGAACAACAAAATTTCATATGTAAGAAATGAAATTATATTTAACCAAAAAATAAGATGCACTCATTATTTTAGGCAGTATCACAAGCACAATTTATAATAGAAAAAAGTAATAAATAATCATGATAATCATTACATATCCATTACCATTATTATCTTTTTAATTTATCTATTTATGACATATTCCCATCTCAAACCGGTAGTCAGATAAAATTGAGATCATGTGTGTAATTAAATAACATAATCCAAAAGGTAACCTGAACATATCTGTCCTTCTATATATATACTAATTATCCCAATTCCCCTATCATATATGCATTTCTTTGATGCATGCTCATAATCATGGGGAATGACATATTACAATAGTAAAACATCAAATCAATTTACCAATATAAAAATAAAAAATATAGATATACAACCTAATTTTGGATGATTAAAAAATAGGGAATATTTTAAAAATACAATGAATACATTTTAAACCTTAATGAAGAATTATTACGTACCAAAAATTATCCCAATATGAGTGATTCATAGAAAAATAATAATTAAATAATAACCCCTCCCGTATGACTTAATCATCACCTCTGATCTTGAGGATAGACTATAGCCTTTCTATATTTGATGTTAAGGGAAGGTGAACATTTTATTTTATTGGAGTGGTAAGGATAATATTATATTAGGGAATATAATATTGTGTTTCAATCACAAGAACACAAAGGTTTCTGTACAAATTTTTTTAACGGATATAAGTCAAAAATAAATATCATGATAATTCAAATGATCAGTTTTAAAGGGATTACAATAAAAAGATCCCATCTTCAATAAGGCTCAGAGTAGTTTGCAGTATTCCAAGAATATAAAATTTCAAAAAGATTGTGATGTTATAAATCCATTACATTGATGCATTAAACTAAAATTTGAATGTGATGTGTCTATTGTGATAAAGTCACGCATTTAGGGAGAGAGGTTCTCAACATTGTGATATTATTTGGAATCTTGAAATAAGGAATCCCTGAATCATAATGATTATTTGAATGGTATATTTATAAACCCAAGGAAAATTTTTATATTGTGTGTTATCAATGAAACTTGAACATGAATTGAAAGTATTAGGTATTTAAAATGTACAAAAAAATAAACTGATGCAATTCATGTAAGCAACATAAATTTTGCACACATTTATTTTAAAATAAAGAGTTAACCTTTATGTTTGCATTTAATTTAGGTGTTAAATATATAAAATTTAAGCATAAAAAATGTGTTTTTGTTTTTTTGATGTCATGATCATTATTTCTCATTAAATTTTAACACACAACTACAACATATCAATATGTAATTTCTTTGCATAATTAGTAATTTTCATCTCGTTTCCATGATCCATGTTATAAATGTTAAATCTATGCATTTCAATGAACAAAAAAAATAATTAGTATTTTATTTTCAGCATAATATGATTCTTAAATTTAATATATAACTTTTCATATTTTGATTAATGATGCATATTTTAAAAATCACACACATTTTTTCATTATAATTATTATATTTAAATTTTAAATCGTCGTTTATTTTTCTCAAATAACTTCACAAATTTATTCTGTTAGAAAAACAATTATATACTTAATTTCTAATGAATATATGATTTTAAATTAATTCAATACAACATGATTTTCAATTAAAAATCATATATTTTATATTTAAAATTGAGATAAATGAAATCCCAAATTTCTAAATCCCATGATTTTAAATGATTTATATTTTTAAAATAAATGTAGTCCCACATTTTAATAATATATTTATAATTATAAATATTTTATTTTATTTTTTGAAACATAATACTTTTTTAAAATTTCACACATAATAAGTAAATATACATATAATACAAAATGTTTTTTAATATATAAAAAATGTATATATTTTAAAACATAATATATAGTATTAAAGTATATTTTTATTAATATATATTATGTTTCATAAAATAAAAAATTTACAAAATTTATTGAAATATATTTTATATATGTAATATAGATTATTTTAATAAGATAATTTATTTGAAAAAACCCAATGCATAAAATATTGATCATAAAAAATATTATTTCTTTGTGAAATATATTAAAAATCAATGAAAAATATGGCATACTTAAGAAATTTTTTGAATTTCCCAATTAATAAAATAATAAGAATAACTAAAATAAATATAAACCTTGCCTACCCATTGAAACTAACTGGAAACCTATAATGAATTTCATAATGTCCATGAAATGAATAAGGTAGTATTTGAGAAAATTTGGACGCTTACATTAGATACCCCCCAAACGAATATGTTTCTTAATAATCAAACCCAAATAAGAAATTACTAAAGGTTAATATCCATGGGAAGAAACCTATCAATAAGGATCCTCGATATTGATTGAAACTAAAGAATATATGATAAAATATTATTTTAAATGGTTTCACATTTAGGTAAACCATAACAAATTATTTTTCTAAAATTCATTTTAATATACTTTTACAAAAAATTCATAAAATTTTAGAATACAAAAAGATTATTCCTATGAGGAAAAACTCCATTTGATTCTTATAAATCCTTTAAAATTCCTTTATTTTAAATTAATATATTAATATCAGTTAAAAACATACATCAATTCTGAATGAGATTCAACTCATTTAAAACCATCTGTGATTAAAATAGGAAACTCATTTTTTAAATTATAAATATTTTTATTACATCTTATTATTTTTGTATTTTTTTAAGTTACATTCTAAGTAATCATAAAAAGAACCACCTTTTAAAAAAATAAATTTAAACTATCCTTCAAAATAAGAATGATAGAGAGGGGTCAACCATTAAAACACTTCACTCTTAAACCGTATCTATTTAAGGTGAATACAATTTTTTCCTAAGATATCACTACTGATGATGCCCTACTGTAAAGCATTAAGGAAGATAATATCATACCTATTTTACATCATTTTTTTTCACCTATATTTAAGTATCCATGTCATATCCTCCATCTCACCCAATGAATTTCCCAGATTTTTTTTAATATATACACCTCATGAATCACATTAAATAACAAAAAAATTGTTTCCAAACATGGTTTTCATCAATGGATTTATATCGAGGATATAAGGATAAAAATTAATACAAAAAAATAGGAGTAACAATAATTTTCAACATAATTTTTATGTTAGCTTTCATGGATTAAATAACCATGGTCTGGTCACAATTAGTCTTCATAATCAATTTTAAGATTATCGTTCATTTATATACTTTTTGAATAATTTTAATTATATATAATAATGTATTAGAAAAAATTATATAAATTAAATGACATATTAGGGCATAAATAAATTCATATTAACATGATCAAACAAGAGTCTATTATCTCCTAAAATATATCAAATATTGGTCTATACATAAATAATTATCAGTAATAATACAATCAATGATTATCTAGAACATAAGAGAGATTAATGTTATCAAAAAAGATATCATGAATAACCTCCATAACATTCCTCCATGTTATGAATACCATAACTTCATTCCCAAATATATCCAATAAAACAATGCCTTTCAAAAAAATCTCAAACTAGTTCCTCTCAAGTATATCATCAATATTTTATAATTAATAGTTTTACAAAGCATAATATTTGGATTAAAATAAATAATCATTAAACCAATATCAGATATTTTAGAAAAAATCTTCATAAATTTTACATATTCCATTTCAATGCCTATATAATTATTACACGACTTGAAAATCACATATCTTTCACCATTTAAATTATTTCAAAAAAATTTATCAGTATTTTAATTTATCACATACATTATAAATGTCTTCGTTTATTTATAATCATTTTTTAGCATAACATAATATATCATTAAAAAAATTCAAATCACCTAAAAAAATAATGTGAAGAATTTAACCCGTCCTATAACTTTGATACTTACAATACCTATAATTTCATGAAAAAAATTATTATATAACATAAATAAATTTTTTGCATAATAAACTACATACAATATTTAGTGTTATAGTAATATTTTCCAGACTAAACAGTGTATGTAGATCACCTTCAACTTTAATTTAATCCATGTATAATTAGTTTCTTCTAAGACTAATATATAAACATGGAATCCTTCAAAAAAATTCATTCAATCACTAATGATAGTTAATAATAATTTCAAATTATATCATTCAATTTAATTAAATAACTCATGATTACAACTTTCATTCAACTTCACATGCATTATAATTTTTCAATTCATCCATTCAGACAAAATAACATATTAATTTTATGATATGATATAATTTTAAGCATTTCGGTAAAACATTTTCTTTCCAAATTCATTCAATTTATTCAGTATTTTACAAAACATTCTTAGTGAATAATGTTTTTAGAATAATTTTCTTGTTAGGTATGCTTCATTATATATTTAAATTTATTATAATTTAGTATAAAAATTACTCTTAAAATTATAGCATTCTTTTAGGTTTAGTAGTAACATGTATAAATATTTATATAGAATATAAAATTTCATGACATGCTTCACAAATAATAAAATCATAATATTATAAAATAGATAAATTTAAAATATAAAAACTATTTTTATAAAATGATTTTACCATTTTATTATTTAACTTGAATCTATTTTTAGAAAATATTTCTATCATGGACGTTTTAAGAAAGAATGTTTCACTTACATGAATAAATTTATTATATTTTAGTGTAATGAAATCTAATAATGTCCGATAAATTAATATTTTTTTCATAAATGAACAAATAATAATAATAATAATAAATCAAGATCTAAAGAAGGATAATAATTTGAAAATTTCTGTACATATCCCTCTTAAACATTTTACGCTTCAGTTAATGCATCTTCTACCTAAACATCTTCAGTTAGCTATTATGGTCCATGCATTGGATCATAAGGGGACTAGATAAAAGGATCGTTACTGGTCCCCATGAAATTAATGTTATGGAATAAAATATAAGGGGCCCAAAATATCTATATATCATCCATTATAAATCCTTCTATACAATTTTTGTTTAAATGAAATTGTTTCCTTAATGATCCCATGCAATCCTCACTCGCGCCTAACTCCAAAACATCAGCTTAGATCTCAAAAAAAAGAGAAAATAAGACTTTTGAATGACCCACCCATATTAAGAGACATATTGGGTTGGAAGGGGAGATATTATTAACCCCCTAGGCCTACCTATAATAGTTTACTAGTTGGGGACTATCACTGAAGGAAATATTTAATGATAATAAGTCACATTGCCCTTTTAAAACATATGAGTAAAGAATAAAACCATTGATCAAAGCCTATATATTCCTATACAAATTAAGTCTATTCCCAACAACTACTTTTGTCAAAATTTTATACATTATAAGGTTATTATACACACATAAAAGGAACTGAAATCTACTTGACATTATCCCACTCTAACTAAGATACCCAAACAATATCTCTGATCTCTTTTTTTTATCCTACAAACACATAGTAAACTATGGTGGGGTCAACATTGGGGAGTACTCAGTCGGATCGGTTTTTTATAAAATTATATATACATAATAAATATTATTCTAGGATATAAATGTGTGAAAACATCTAATCAATAAAAGGGTATGTGATTAGCTAATATGTGAATTATTACTCATATACTATTCATTCTTAATAAAAACATCTGTAAATATCTTAAAAATTTATACCATTTGCATATCCCAAGGGAGGAAAAGAAATCATCATTACATATGATTTATAATAAATATGATAGACTATATAAGATAACATCTATAAAGTATTAACAAGACACATCACAATTAATGTAATAATATCACAACAATAGAGCACACATCTAATCAAATATGAAATATATTCTTCCAACTAGTACTAATAATTTCTTTATCACACCCCTTCACATGATATTTACACATTATCACATCCCAATACCCTATATAGACACATCATCACATCCCTATAGCCTATGTAGCAAGATCATCTATCCCGACACTATTTTCAAACACATCATCACTTTCCAACACCCAATTATTCCACGTCATCATATACTTCCATATCTTGAAACCTAATCATTCATACACCACATTACCACTATCACTTATGCGACTTATTATAATCATTGATCTATTATATCCCAATACATGATATATCATTTAGACCATCAAAACATTATGATATGTGAACTTGTTATCCTTAATTCAATATAACCCATAATTAATGAATATTTCACAACCATGATCCATTATAACTGATATATTTAAATATAGGATAGTAAAAACCATGATATGTTGCAAACCAAGGAATACAAACAACATAAAAAAACATGAGGTTAAATAGGTAGTTATACAATCAATTAATTGAATAATACTATCCAAGACAATAAAGTAAATAAATAAAAATCATAAAAAATAACCCATCATATCCAATAATATAAAATCGATAATAAAATAATAGCATGAGTTTATCACCCCAAGCATCCATGGAACGTTTCTCTTTGAATAATACAGTAGTGTGCATTGTATGCAACTTCAAGTTCTAACACACACCACAACCAATCAAAATATATGTTATGAATAGTAATAACCATTTTTTGAAAACTTATACATCTTATCATTCAAAATTGACTTCATTTTTGTGTTTGGAATATCGAAATTAGCTTAGGGTGAATTTTTGGTACTTTTCTGAGAACTTTCATATTTTGATGAATAGTGAAGATTACTAAAATTTAATTAAAAACAACTTCTTTAATCGAAATAATTAATAGTGATAAATTATGAATTTTATTGGTTACAAATTATATTTATAATATATTTTTACTATTTAATCCAATGTTGGTCATTGGACATAATTTCACATTTAAACTAGACATAAAAAAGTGTCAATCTTTTGATAGTTATTATTTCATAAAACACGCTTTTTGTTTTGACAATGGGAATTAATTTTAAATTAATAAATGAATCTTATATGTTTCCAATTTGGTAAAATAGACTTCATTTTTGAATTCGGAATATGAAAATTATCTTAGGGTAAATTTTTGGTATTTTTTTGAAACCTTTCTGTTTTTGATGATTAGTGAAAAATACTAAGTTACTGTTTAAAACCAGATTTTTATTTAAATAATTATTTATATTATTTAAATTTATTTTAGGTCAATATAGATACATAACACCTATATAAATTCAATGTAAATCATTGGAAGAACTTTATAATAATTTTAGATATATAAAAATTTTATTGAACTTTTTCACCGTCTTTTACCCACCTCTTAGGAGTAATTGAAAATTCACATAAAACTTAATTTTAGTACTTCTGTGAGTGGAGTTTCAAAAATCAGATAGACACGGTTAATATCAAGGAGTAAAATGTGGTCCAATAAGATATAAATAATTTTTGATGAATAGTAACTTTTTACATTTATTTACCACGGTAAAAAGTAAATAGGGAAATTAAGGGTAAAAATGATATTATTATTACCCTAACATATGTCCTAATTCTAGTGGATAAGTTTAATTAGACAAAAAACAACCTTAGGAAAAAAATATGACCCTTTAGGCCCACTTGGATTAGATTAGGACATTTATTATTATTTAATTCAAGGAAAAGTTAAAAGAGTTAAAATCAAAGTTTAATAAGTAAAACATTTTAAATATAGGGTTATACATAAGATAAATTCGATAAAAAATATTAATTATAAAGATAGAAATATTTCCTACATAATGGTATTTTAATTATAATTTTTAAAAATTAAATAATTAAATTTTTTTTATCACACAATGTGATGCAATAATTACCTTATTAATGAAGGAATCAAATAAATGATAATATAAATATTAAAATAAATATAATTTCAAAGTTTTAATGAAATCCAAAAATGTTCTGGATGACTATGACATGTAGGGATGATTCAATGTATCCATTTCGAAGTAATCAAGTTGTGATGACTTTCACAAAAACAAAATACCAAATAGTGTCAAAATTGACATAAAAGAGTTTTTAAAACAAATATTATATTATTAATTGATATTAAATTACTAAAAATATATAGTTTTGCCAAAGGATTTTGAACCAACCCCAACTTAGACTTTTAATAATCCACTTTGGAGCCATTAGAAACCAAATATGAATTTATTAAAAATTAATACTTAAAATTTTTCCTAAAGAGCCCCTCCTCCCCCTTATAAAAGGACCCAACTTCTAACAAATTCTTCACACCTTAAATGCCTTTTGGTTCGGCCAACCCCTACCCAAATACACTCTCAACATCCCTTACTTAAACCTATAGTCCTTAGTTTGATCAGAAATCCTACCTAAGGAGCCCTTTTGATCAAATCAAAAGGAATAACCCGAAGAAGAGGTAATGTTTTCACCACCCTCTTTCAAGCTCCTTTCTTCTTCAAATTATTTTTTCTTTATTATTTTCATTCTAAAATATTTACTCCAGAATCTCCTATATAATATGATGTTATTATAATTATGTTACAACCAAATTCATTATTCTATCCACCCTTTGAATGACATGTCACTATACATGCGTATGTACGACTTACCGCCTCCACGTTGTGGTGTAATTGTTATTCCATACATTATTATTTGGATGGGTATAATAATGATGTGTATTTTATGTAAATAATAAATATAACATGATAATGATTCTTTATATATTATATAACATCCAATTCTATATTATATTAATATCAAAAGAATGATATATTCGCTCGTGCGTACGTACAGATTACCGTCTCCACGATGTGATAAGATTCATTTCCAAGTTCACCCTTCATCGACGATTATAAAAATATATATTACTAATAAGTATGTAATATATGACATAATAATTCTACTGGAGATATATATATTTATATATATAAGTATTTATGTACTTACATATATCATATTCACTTACATCCATTCAATACTATATGAAAACGGAAACAGCGGTTATGCGTATGTACGGACTACCGTCTCCATAAACTGTGATTTCCATTTCATATATACGTCTATTATATATTTTTATATTCTAAATATATATGATAAATAAATCATGTTTTATATTCTTGAAGTATTTAAATCATGATCTATGTGATACAATCAAGAGTAAAAAGTTAAAACACGTACGATAAAGAAAGCGATTATTACCCGAAATTTTAATATAACATGGAAATTATTATTAAATGGGTAGTATAAAGTAATAAAGGAATAATGTGTGATATCATAAATATTAATATGGTTCTGTTATATTTCAATAACATACTATAGTCTTCATACAGGAGGCTAAACGTACCCTCTACTAAAGGAAAGTGCAAGGTAAGGGGTTTTCATCTCACTCTTATTCCTGTGAGATTCATGCCATATTGCCACTATTACCTTTTGTGTGGTGTATATACTGACCATAATTGTATTCATTGTGTAATACACTTTAATTTATGTTTATTTACATATTCTTTGTATGACACATCTTTCATGGGGTTTCTGTTTCGTATGTTACCAAATTGGTAAGGGTTAATTTCACAATCTCTTTATTATCCGAGGTTGTTTTTACTTAAGTATCTACTGGGAAATTTTTATCATCCATTTTTCATAAAAAAGATTTCAAAATGAGTATTTTAAATATTTGTGAAAGCTACCCTTTATCAAGATCATAATTTTAAATGTTTTAATGATTTATCTTTCTAAATCCATTTAATTAATGTCGATGTTTTCAAAATGATTTTAAGGATCTATTTATATGGGCATGAATGTTTTGAAATATTAATTATTTTCAATAGTTTCAAAGAGTTATGGGATACTTTTATTCAAAAATATCTTTTAAATTACTTCTTTTATAAATGTGTGACTTTTAAATGATTTTACAATGAGGATATTTCTCTCAAAAAGTTTTACTCATGATTTTCAACTATGTCAGCATCCTCTACTGGATATTATTTTCGATTGAGGTTGATTTATTATAATAAAATATTCCCCATTGTATTGAATGAGTTATGATATGTTTGACTATGGATGTTATATTTGTATACCATTCATGGTTTAGGGTTAATGTATTGACATTTCGTATGCTAGTTTTAATACGAATGTTTATGTCTTGTTTCAACTATTCATATGAGGAATGTTGTTGACTTTGTAAGTGATGGGTGGATCCCGATATAGCTCATCGATTCATCGGTAGGTCTCATGAGAAAAAGTAGTGTCTTGTAATGAGGCCTTGAAAAAAAATTTATTTGTAGTCTTGGAACGATGCCTTGACTACGTGGTAATGATGTCTGGTGTTAGGCATTCCCTCATTATGAAATTAGTTATTACATGTGATTATTTGACTAGTAGAATATCCATGTGCATGTTTAAATGGTAATGTTTCATTTAGTTTCACCATATTATGTTCAAGTTTATGTTTAAAAGTCTATTGTTTTTATTACACATCTTGCCATAAAATGTTTATAGCTTCCGCTAAATTATTTACCCTTACTAAGTATCGGACCACACCCCTTTCTTATGTTTTATTTTCCCAGGATTCGAAGAAGTGTATTATGATTGTTATGCAGCCTTAAGATACAGGGAAAATAGAATTCTCAAAGAACTATCTATGTTGTGTTTTATGATTCAAATTGTAATGTAAAGTTAATGTATATAATCTATTTTCCAAGACTGATAAACCTATCGGTCTTTCTGGACTTGATTCCTTGTGATCATTCCAATGTTTTAAAATAATGCACCGACTCTAGGTAACTTAGGTCGGGGCGTTACAGTTGGTATCAGAGGAAGTTTAGAAATAACCTTGGAAGCTAGATTTATTTAAACTCTTTTATAGCACATAGCCCTAAGATAGACATTGAGGTTTAGTATAAAATAACTTCCTATAATTTTGATATTGTATAGATTTTGTGAGTTTTCCGAGCAATACATCCCTATATGGATACAATCAAGTAGAGGTGGATCTAGCACAGATGTACCTAGGGGTAAAACCAGAAAACACCGCTTTGATCTAGACTCGAACAGAAACTGGTGCACGATAATGAGCCCTGCTGCACTCTTGATTACGACACTCCCAGGGGATATGCTTAATATAATTCTCATTTTCTTTAAAAACCGCTATGAAGGTTTTATGAGTATATACCACCTCAAATAATATTTTTTTGTTATTATGGATTATATCCATAATCTATTCAATTTTTTTAGGTATTTTACATGTTGGGAATTATGAATTGTGATTCATAAACCGACTTAATGTATGCCATTGCTATGAAATGGCGCCCAGTAGAAGAAATGAGAACTCCCACAATACGCATGATCCAAAGAGTAAGAAGGGTCATATCATTCATGGTATTAAGAAAAAAATTATAAAAGAAATAGCCTCCCACATATTATCATCATATGAATAAATAGTATCAAAATATTATTAAATAACTCTCTTAATTCTATGGATTTGAAGGGAATCCAGAGAAGAAAAGGATGGTAGAAAGAAATATGGATAAAGGGAATAATAGAAAGAACGATTTTCCAATATGTGATAAATGTGGAATGAATACACTTGGTAAATGCTTTAAGGAAATGGGAGTTTGTTATAAGTGTGGAGAAAAAGGACACTAAGTACGTGATTTCAAGGGTAAGAAAAAATTTTCAAATGTACAATGCTTCATCTGCAAGGGGTTGTGACACTACGCAAACCAATGTCCAAATTATCAGAGTACGCACCAAATGATGCTATTGGATAAAAATCATGTTATGATACTACCTCAGATGTAGAGTAATGACTAGTGTTCTTATGTTATTATTATAGAATTATTTTATTTGAGTGTTGTATCAACAGTATACAAGTTACATGATTTATAGAGATAAATAGGATTATACTGTAGAACTATTTTATTGAGGATTTGAGAATATATGGTTATATGAAAAGTGACTTAATAGTAAGCTACACTTTTTTATAGAAAATAAATGGTTTAAGGAAAGGTAATCCTTAATATGGTCCTGATAATGAGGTAGTGATTTTGGAATAAGAGATTGTTGATTTTGGTAATTCAAGATGTTTCGGTGTTGTAAAAGAATATATGAGGAAGACGATCACATGTTATTACCTAGAAAAAAAGGATCTTCATTATGTTTAACTTCCTTGTAAATTTGGGACTGTAATTTTGGAAATTAGTATTTTCGATATGTCTAATGGTTGGAATGGATTAATTTTGATAGGTTATTTTTGGATTTTTATTAAAGGACAACACACAGACCGTGTGACAACTCGTCACGTTGGACAAAGCTACACAAATCGAACCCACAGCCATAGTGAGATTGGGATTTATCACCTACCACTGGACTACTTGAAGTCTCTGGATTGTATAATGTAGTTTCTTTTTTTAAAAGGGTCTGATAAGTGAATTATGAATTCATTATATTTGGAACCCTATAGAATTAGGATAAATAGAGTATTTTTGAGTTGTATTATGTTTGGAGTGAAAGATGAGTTTGTGGTAGAAATTTGGTAATGGATAAAACTCTAATTATAAAGTAAGTATATCTCCTTATGATTTTATCCAATCTCATAAATAAATTTCTCAACATTAAGAAAAGGAACATAGAAAACAATTTGTCCTAGATAGTACCTTATATCATCAAAAATTTATTTCTTTGTGATTGTTGGCCTTTTCATAGCCATGTTTTCCTACATAGAACTCTAGTATGTGTTATTTTCAGTAACCTTCATACATACCACTCTTAATTTTAAATAGAGGCCTCATTAATCCATTTTTCGATGTGTGATTTCAACTAAGATATTTTGAAATGTCAACCCCAAGTTTCCAATACCGAGCATAAATTGTGAGGACGCAATTTATTGATGTAGGGGAGAATGTAACACCTCAGGCTTCCATGGTACATTTCTCTTTGAATAATACAGTAGCGTGCATTGTACGCAACTATGAGTTCTAACACACACCACAACCAATCATACTAGTCGTTATGAATAATAATACCCACTTTTTGAAATTTTATACATCTTATATTTTAAAATGGACTTCATTTTTTGGATTGGAATATCTAAATTAGCTTAGGGTGAATTTTTGGCACTTTTCTGATAACTTTCATATTTTGATGAATATTGAAGATTACTAAATTTTAATTAAAACAACTTTTTTAATCGAAATAATAAATAGTGATAAATTATGAATTAGAGTGGTTTAAAATTTTATTTACAATATTTTTTTACAATATAATCCAATGTTGGTCATTGGACATAATTTCACATTTAAACCACTCATAAAAAAGTGTCAATCTTTTGATAGTTAATGTTTATGAAAAACACTCTTTTTGTTTTGAAAGCGGGAATTAATTTTAAATTAATAAATTCAACTTATATGATTTGAATATGTTAAAATAGACTTCATTATTTAATTCTTAATAACAAAATTAGCTTAGGGTAAATTTTTGGTATTTTTCTTAAAACATTCAATTTTTTATGAATAGTGAAAAACACTAAGTTACTGTTTAAAATCGGTATTTTATTTATATAATTATTTATATTTTATAAATTTATTTTCGGTCAAAATAGATACATAACACCTATATAAATTCAATGTAATTCATTAGAGGCAGATTATAATAATTTTAGATATATAAAAATTTTATTGAACTTTTTCACCGTCTTTTACCCACCACCTAGAAGAATTTGTAAATTCACATAAACATTAATTTTACTTCTTCTATGAGTGGAATTTCGAAAATACGAGAGAAACTCTTAATATCAAGGAGTAAAATTTGGGTCAATAAGATAAAAATATTTTTTGGTGAATAGTAACTTTTTACTTTTATTTACCACGATAAAAAGTAAATAGGGTAATTAAGGGTAAAAATGATATTATTATTACCATAACACATGTCCTAATTATATTAGATAAGTTTAATTCAACCAAAAATCACCTTAGGAATAAAATATTACCCTTTAGGTCCACTTGGAATAGATTAGGACATTTATTATTATTTAATTCAATGAAAAGTTAAAAGAGTTAAAATCAAAGTTTAATAACTAAAACATTTTTAATATAGGGTAATAAATAATATATATTCGATTATAAATATTCATTAGAAAGCTAAAAATATTTCCTACATAATGGTATTTTAATTATAATTTTTAGACTTTAAATTATTATATTTATTACGACATAATTATGATGCAGAAATTACCTTATTAATGAAAGAATCAAATAAATGGTAATATAAATATTAAAATAAATATAATTTAAAAGTTTTTATGACATAAACGAATTTTCTAGGTGACTATTACATGTTAGGTCTGATTAAATGTGTCTTGTTTGAAGTGATCTAGTTGTGATGACTTTCACAAAAATAAAATACCAAATAGTGTCAAAATTGACATAAAAGAGTTTTTAAAACAAATATTATATTATTAATTGATATTAAATTGATAAAAATCTAAGGTTCGGCCAAAGGACTTGTATCATGATAGGTGTATCATTAATGGACCACTTGGGGGCTGCTTGGATGTATATAGTATGTTTATTAAAAATATAATACAAAAATTCCAAGTGACATGGTAAATGTCAATCTAATTTACTAAGAGTTAAAACTAAAAGATATGGTTAATATAATGACCCAAACCTATCTAAAATCTATTGGTTGAAAGTTATTATACCCAAACACATATTATAATTTGAATAAGTCACTTTTGATACATTAGAAACTGAATATGAATTTATTATAAATTAATACTTTAAATTTTTCTTGAAGAGCCTCTCCCCCCCTTATAAAAGGACCCAACTTCTAAAAAATTTATCACACCTTCAATGACTTTTTGTTTGGCCAAACCCTACCCAAATACTATCTCAAATTCCCTCACTTCAACCTTGATTCCTTAGTTTGATCATAAATCCAACCTATGGATCCCTTTTGATCAAATAAAAATGAAGAACCCGAAGAAGAGGTAATGTTTTCACCACCCTCTTTAAAGCTCCTTTCTTCTTCAACTTCTTTTTTCTTTATTATTTTCATTGTAAAATAATGACTCCAGTATCTCCAATATAATATGATGTAATTATAATTATGGTACAACAAAATTCATTATTCTATCCACCCTTTGAATGAACTGTCACTATATGTGCGTATGTACGACTTACCGCCTCCACGTTGTGTTGTAATTGTTTTTCAATACATTATTATTTGGATGGGTATAATAATGATGTGTATTTGATGTAAATAATAAATATAAAATGATAAGGATTAGGTATATATTATATACCATCCAATTATATATTATATTAATATCAAAAGAATGATATATTCGCTCGTGCGTACGTACGGATTACCGTCTCCACAACGCGATGAGATTCATTTCCAAGTTCACCTTTCATCGACGATTATAAAAATATATATTACTAATAAGTATGTAATATATGACATAGTAATTCTACTAGAGATATATATATTTATATATATAAGTATTTATTTACTTACATATGTCTTATTCACCTACTTCCGTTCAATACTATATGAAAACGGAAACATCGTTTATGCGTACGTACGTACTACCGTCTCCATAAACAGTGTTTTCCATTTCATATATACATCTATTATAAATTTTTATATTCTAAATATATATGATAAATAAATCATCTTTTATATTCTGGAAGTATTTAAATGATGATCTAAGTGATACAATCAAGAGTAACAAGTTAAAACACGTACCATAAAGAAAGTGATTATTACCCAAAATATTAATATAACATGGAAATTATTATTAAATGGGTAGTATAAAGTCATAAAGGAATAATGTGTGATATCATAAATATTAATATGGTTCTGGTATAATTCAATAACATACTATAGTCTTCATACAGGAGGTTAAACGTACCCTCGACTAAAGGAAAGTGCAAGGTATGGGGTTTTCGTCTCACTCTTTATTCCCTTGAGATTCATTCCATATTGCCACTATTACCTTCTGTGTGGTGTATATACTTCCCATAATGGTATTCCTTGTGTAATAAATTTTAATTTATCTATATTTACATATTCTTTGTATGATACCTCTATCATGGGGTGCATGTTTCGTAACTTACCAAATTGGTAAGGGTTAATTTCACAATCTCTTTATTATCTGAGGTTGTTTTTACTTAAGTATCTACTAAGACATTATTATCATCCATTTTTTCATAAAAATGATTTAAAAATGACTATTTTAAAGATTTTTGAAAGCTACTATTTATCAAGATCATAATTTTAAGTGTTTTAAATATTTCTCTTTCTAAATACTTTTAATTAATGTCCATGTTTTCAAAATGATTTTAAGGATTTATTTTTATGGGCATGAATATTTGGAAATAATAATTCTTTTCAAAAGGTTCAAAGTGGTATGGGACACTTTGAATCAAAAATATCTTTTAAATTACTTCCTTTATAAATGTGTGACTTTTAAATGATTTTACAAAAAGGATATTTCTCTTAAAAAAATTTACTCATCATTTTCAACTATGTCAGCATCCTCTACTGGATATTATTTTTGATTGAGGTTGATTTATTATAATACTATATTATTTATTGTATAGAATGAGTTATGATATGTTTGAATATGTATGTTCTATTTTTTTACCATTCATGGTTTATGGTTAATGTATTGACATTTTGTATTCTAGTTTTAATATGAATGTTTGTGTTATGTTTCAACTATTAATATGAGGAATGCAGTGGACTTAGTAAGTGATGGGTGGAGCCCGCTATAGCTCCTCGATGCATCGGAAGGTCTCATGAGACAAACTAGTGTCTTGGCATGAGGCCTTGACAAAAATTTTATTTGTAGTCTTGTCACAAGGCCTTGACTATGTGGTAATGATGTTCGACGTTATGCATTCCCTCATTATGAAATTAGTTATTACATGTGATTATTTGACTAGTAGAATATCCATGTGCATGTTTAAATGGTAATGTTTCATTTATATTTACCATATTATGTTCATGTTTATGTTTAAAAGGCTGTTGTTTTTATTACACATCTTTCCTTAAAAAGTTTATAGCTTCTGCTAAATTATTTACCCTTACTAAGCATCTGAGCTCACCCCTTTCTTATGTTTTATTTTTCTAGGATTCCAAGAAGTGTATTATGATTGATATGCAGGGTCAAGCTACAGGAAAAAATGTAATTCTCAAAGAACTATATATGTTGTGTTTATCTTTAAAATTGTAATGTAATGTTAATTTATGTAATCTATTTTCCAGGACTGCTAAACTGATCGGTCCTTCAGGACTTGATTCCTTGTAATCATGTCAATGTATTAAAATAATGTAGCGACTATGGGTAACTTGGGTCGGAACGTTACAGTTGGTATCAAAAGATGTTTAGAAATAAAATTGGATTCTAGATTAAGTTAAACACTGATTAGAGCACATATCTCTAAGATAGACATTGAGGTTTAGTATAGAAGAACTTCTTAGAATTTTTGTATTGTAGTGATTTTGTGAGTTTTCCGAGCAATACATCTCTGTCTGGATACAAGCACGTAGAGGCGGCTCTAGCACAGATGTACCTAGAGGTAAAACCCGAAAGCACCGCTTTGAGCTAGGCTCAAATAAGAACTAGTGCATGCCAATGGGCCATGCTGCACTCTTGGTAACGACACTCCCATGGGACATGCATAGGATAATTCTCATTATCTTTACAAACTGGTATGAATGGTTTATGAGTATATACCTCCCCGAAGAAAACATTTTTGTGATTATGGATTATATCCATAATCTTTTCAATTTATGTTAGGTATTTTACATGTTTTTAATTATTAATTGTGATTCATAAACTGACTTAGTGTATGCCATTGTTTAGAAATGGCGCCCTATAGAAGGAATGAGAACTCCCGCAATACGTATAATCCAAAGAGTAAGAAGGGTAATATCATTCATGGTATTAAGACAAAATTTATAAAGGAAATAGTCTCCCACGTATTATCATCATATGAATAAATAGTATCAAAAGATTAGTAAAGAACTCTTTGAATTATCTGTCTTTGAAGGGAGTCCAGAGAAGAAAAGGTTGGTAGAAAGAAATATAGATATAGGGATTAAGGGATTGAAGGATTTTCCAATCTGTGATAAATGTGGAATGAATCACCTTGGTAAATGCATGAAGAGAATGAGAGTTTTTTATAAGTTCGGAGAAAAAGGACACCAAGTACGTGATTTCAAGGGAAATAAAAAGTTTTCAAATGTAAAATGCTTCATCTTCCAGGAGTTGGGACACTATACAAACCAATGTCCAAATAATCAGAGTACGCACCAAATGATGCTATTGGATAATAATCAAGTTATGATAATACCTCAGAAGAAGAGGAATGACTAGTGTTCTTATGTTATTAGTATATAATTATTTTATTTGAGTGTTTTATCAACAGTATATTGGTTACATGAATTATGGAGATAAATAAGGATAGTACTACAGTGCTATTTTATTGAGGATTTGAGATTATATGGTTCTATGAAAAGTAACTTAATAGTAAGCTACACTTTTTTTGGAAAATAAATGGTTGAAGGAAAGGTAATCATTAATATGGTCCTGATAATAACGTAGTGATTTTCTAATAAGAGATGGTTGATTTTGGTAATTCAGGATGTTGCGGTGTTGTAAAATAATAGATGAGGAAGGCGTTCCCATGTTATTACCTAGAAAAAAGGATCCTCATTATGATTAACATCCTTGTAAATTTTGGACTGTGAGTCTGGATATTTGTATTCTGGATAAGTCTAAAGGATGGAATAGATTAAGTTTCAAAGGTTATTTTTTGATTTTTATTAATGGACAACACGCAGACCGTGTGACAACCCATCGCATCAGACAAAACTGTGGGAATCAAACCCTCAACCATAGTGTGATTGGGATTTATCACCTACCACTGGACTACGTGAAGTCCCCATATTGTATAATGTAGTTTCTTTTTTTAAAAGGTTCTGATATGTGAATTATAAATTCATTATATTTGGAACCCTATACGATTAAGATAAATATAGTATTTTTGAGTTGTATTATGTTTTGAAGTGAAAGATGAGTTTGTGGTAGAAGTTTAGTAATGGATAAAACTCTATTTATAAAGTAATTATATATACTTATAATTTTAGCCAATCTCATAAATAAATTTCTCAACATTAAGAAAAGGAACATAGAAAAAATGTTGTCCTAGATTGTACCTTAGATTATCACAAATTTATAGCTTTGTGATTGTTGTCCTTTTCAGAGCCATGTCCTCTACCACTCTCCATCTGATATTTATTGTTATATTTCTCTTTAATATTCATGTTTTCCTGTATGTAACCCTAGTATGTGTTATTTTCGGTAAGCTTCATACTTACCACTCTTTATTTTAAATAGAGGCCTCATTAATCCATTTTTTGATGTGGGATTTCAGCTAAGATATTTTAAAATGTCAACCCCATGTTTCCAATACAGACCATAAATTGCAAGGACACAATTTATTGAAGGAGGGGTGAATGTAATACCCCAAGATTCCATGTTACGTTTCTCCTTGAATAATAATTAGCGTGCATTGTACGTAACTTCGAGTTCTAACACACACCACAACCAATCAAACTAGCTGTTATGAATAGTAATACCCACTTTTTGAAATTTTATACATCTTATCATTCAAAATTTACTTCATTTTTGGGTTTGGAATATCTAAATTAGCTTAGGCTGAATTTTTGGAACTTTTCTGATAACTTTAATATTTTGATGAATAGTGAAGATTACTAAATTTTAATTACAAACAACTTTTTTAATCGAAATAATTAATAGTGATAAATTATGAATTTGAGTGGTTTCAAATTATATTTAGAATATATTTTTACAATTTAATCCAATTTTCTTCATTGGACAAAATTTCACATTTAAACCAAACATAAAAAAATGTCAATCTTTTGATAGTTATTGTTTCTTAAAAACACGTTTTTTGTTTTGACAGCAGGAATTAATTTTAAATTAATAAATTCAACTTCTATGTTTTTAATTTGGTAAAATATACTTCATTATTGAATTTGGAACATCAAAATTATCTTTGGGTAAATATTTGGTATTTTTCTGAAAACTTTCAATTTTTGATGAATAGTGAAAAAAACTGAGTTACTGTTTAAAACCAACTTTTTATTTAAATAATTTTTTTATTATTTAAATTAATTTTAGGTCAAAATAGATACAAAAAATCTATATATATTAAATGTAATTCATTGGAGACAGTTTAAAATATTTTTAGATATATAAAAAATTTATTGAACTTTTTCACCGTCTCTTACCCACCTCCAAGGAGAATTTGTAAATTGACCTAAAACATAATTTTACCACTACTGTGAGTGTAATTTCAAAAATCCGAGAGACACGGTTAATATCAAGGAGTAAAATTTGGTTCAATAAGATAAAAATAATTTTTGGTGAATAGAAACTTTTTACTTTTATTTACCACTCTAAAAAGTAAATAGGGTAATTAAGGGTAAAAATGATATTATTATTACCCTGAAACGTGTCCTAATTCTATTTGATAAGTTTAATTTGACCAAAAAAAGCCTTAGGAATAAAATATGTACCTTTAGGTCCACTTGGATTAGATTAGGATATTTATATTTTTTTAAATTCAAAGAAGAGTTAAAAGAGTTAAAATCAAAGTTTCATAACTAAAACATTTTTAATATAGGGTTATACATTAGATAAATTCGATTATAAATATTCATTAGAAATCTAAACATATTTCATATATAATTGTATTTTAATTATAATTTTAGAAGTTAAATAATTAAATTTATTTAGGACACAATGATGATACAGTAATTACCTTATTAATGAAAGAATCAAATAAATGGTAATATAAATATTAAAATAAATATAATTTCAAAGTTTTTATGACATACATGAATTTTATAAGTGAATATGACATTTTAGTGCTGATTAAATGTATATTTTTTGAAATAATCAAGTTGTGATGACTTTCACAAAAACAAAATACAAAATAGTGTCAAAATTGACATAAAAGAGTTTTTAAAACAAATATAATATTATTAATTAATATTAAATTCCTAAAAATCTATGTTTTGACCAAAGGACTTGTATCATGATATGTGTATCATTTATGGACCACTTGGGGTCACTTTAATGTATATAGTACGTTTATTAACTATATAATATAATAATACAAAGTGAAATGGTAAATGTCAATCTAATTAACTAAGAGTTAAGACTAACAGATAGGGTTTATATAATGACCTAAAACTGTCAAAAATCAATTTGTTGAAAGAATTTAGACCAAAAAATACCTTATAATTTTAATAATCAACATTGGTGCCATTTGAAACCGAATATGAATTTATTATAAATTAATACAATAAATTTTTCCTAAAGAGCCCCTCCCACCTTATAAAAGGACCCAACTTCTAACAAATTCTTCACAACTTCAATGCCTTTTGGTTCAGCCAACCCCTGCCCAAATACTATCTCAGCTTCCCTCACATAAACCAAGAGTCATTATTTTGATCATAAAGACAACCTAAGGAGATCTTTTGACCAAATCCAAAGGAAGAACCCAAAGAAGAGGTAATGTTTTCACCACCTTCTTTCAAGCTCCATTCTTCTTCAACATCTTCTTTCTTTATTATTTCCATTCTAAAATAATAACTCCAGTATCTCCTATACACTGTGATGTTATTATAAATATGGTACAACCAAATTCATTATTCTATCCACCCTTTGAATGACATGTCACCATACGTGCGTACGTACGGATTGTCGTCTCCACGTTGTGGTGTAATTGTAATTCAATACATTATTATTTGGATGGGTATAATAATGATGTGTATTTGATGTAAATAATAAATATAACATGATAATGATTATGTATATATTATATACCATCCAATTATATAATATATTAATATCAAAAGAATGATATTTTCGCTCGTGCGTACGTACGGATTACCGTCTCCATGACGCGATAAGATTCATTTCCAAGTTCACCCTTCCTCAACGATTATAAAAATATATATTACTAATAAGTATCTAATATATGAAATAATTATTCTACTGTAGATATATATATTTATATATATAAGTATTTATGTACTTACAAATATCTTATTCACTTACTTCTATTCAATACTATATGAAAACGGAAACAGCGTTTATGCGTACGTACGGACTACCGTCCCCATAAACAGTGTTTTCCATTTCATATATTAGTCTATTGTAAATTTTTATATTATAAATATATATGATAAATAAATCATGTTCTATATTATGGATGTATTTAAATCATGATCTAAGTGATACAATCAAGAGTAACAAGTTAAAACACATACGATAAAGAAAGCGATTATTACCCAAAATATTAATATAACATGGAAATTATTATTAAATGGTTAGTATAAAGTCATAATGAAAAAATTTGTGATATCATAAATATTAATATGGTTCTAGTATAATTAAATAACATACTATAGTCTTCATAAAAGAGGCTAAACGTACCCTCGACTAAAGTAAAGTGCAAGGTAATGGGTTTTCCTCTCACTACTTATTCCCGTGAGATTCACGCCGTATTGCCACTATTAACTTTTGTGTGGTGTATATACTGCCCGTAATTGTATTCTTTGTGAAATACACTTTAATTTATGTGTATTTACGTATTGTTTTTATGATACCTCTTTCATGGGGTGTATGTTTTGTAAGTTACCAAATTGGTAAGGGTTAATTTCACAATCTCTTTATTATCCGAGGTTGTTTTTACTTAAGTATCTACTAGGACATTTTTTTCATCCATTTTTTTAAAAAATGATTTCAAAATTATTATTTTAAAATTTGTGAAAGATAATATTTATCAAGATCAGAATTTTAAATTTTTTAAAGATTTATCTTTCTAAATCCATTTAATTAATGTCCATGTTTTCAAAAATGATTTTAAGGATTTATTTATATGGGCATGAATGTTTTGAAATAATAATTCTTTTAAAAAGTTTCAAAGTGGTATGGGAAAATTTGATTCAAAAATATCTTTTAAATTAATTCCTTTGTAAATGTGTGACTCTTAAATGATTTTACAAAAAGTATATTTCTCTCAAAAAGTTTCACTCATCATTTTTAACTATGTCAGCATCCTCTATTGGAGAATATTTTTGTTTGAGGTTGATTTATTATAATCAAATATTCCTTATTGTATTGAATGTGTTATGATATGTTTGACTGTGGATGTTCTATTTTTATACCATTTATGGTTTATGGTTAATTTATTGTCATTTCATATGCTAGTTTTAATAAAAATGTTAATGTTATGTTTCAACTATTCATATGAAGAATGCAGTGGACTTAGTAAGTGACGGGTGGAGCCCGCTATTGCTCCTAGATGCATTGGTAGGTCTCATGAGACAATATTGTGTCATTGAATGAGGCCTTGAAAAAAAATATTTGTAGTCTTGGCATGAGGCCTTGACTATGTGGTAATGATGCCCGACGTTAGGCATTCCCTTATTATGAAATTTGTTATTACATGTGATTATTTGAATAGTAGAATATCCATATGCATGTTTTAATGGTAAGGTTTCATTTAGTTTTACCATATTATGTTCATGATTATCTTTAAAAGGATGTTGTTTTTATTACACATATTTTCCTTAGAAATGTTATAGCTTCCGCTAAATTATTTACCCTTACTGAGCATCTGAGCTCACCCCTTTCTTATGTTTTATTTTCGCAGGATTCCAAGAAGTGTATTATGATTGATATGTAGGGTTAAGATACAGGGAAAAATGGAAATCTCAAAGAACTATCTATTATGTGTTTTATCTTTCAAATTATATTTTAAAGTTAATGTATGTAATATATTTTCCAAGACTGCGAAACTGATCGGTCCTTTAGGACTGGATTCCTTGTAATCATGCCCAGGTATTAAAATAATGCACCGACTCTGGGTAACTTGGGTCAGGGCATTACAACGAGGAAATAAATATGAAATAATATATAAACCAAAAAAATCTATCCCATGAAAGATAAATCCCACCCATTTCTTCTACCCTTACATCTTTC
Organism: Viscum album; assembly: GCA_963277665.1. Lineage (NCBI taxonomy): Eukaryota > Viridiplantae > Streptophyta > Magnoliopsida > Santalales > Viscaceae > Viscum > Viscum album. The sequence continues at coordinate 1,810,071,253 of OY728142.1, read as the reverse complement.
GTGGGATAATAGATTAATGGATTCTAGACACTCACATTGGTTTTTTGACAAAAGTGTCTTATAATAATTATATATTGTTAATAACTTAGTTTTATTTTGATTTTTAATTGCTTAGTTAAATTTTCAGGATCTATATAACATAACATAAGATTACAAAACCACATAACTATAACACCCTAAATTTTTTGAATTATTATTTTTTGAATTAATTTATCTATTTGATATTTTTCATTTCACATGACTTTAGAAATAGTTATATATATAGATATATATAAATATATATATATAATAAAATAGGAAGTCAAAAATACCATTCACCTAAAACCTAGTTGTCTAATGCTACATGCAATATGGATTTGGATTTCACTACATACAATATTGTCATAGCTTGTGCTACACACAACACTGACATTGCGTATGTTACATGCAACATAGACGTTTCTACGAAACATCATTTTAAGGTTATAATTATTTAAATTAGGTAAATATTACCTGGACATTAAGCAAAGTTATATAAAGAGTAATAACTAATTTTCATATATTATTTATAACTGGTTTATATAGATAAAACATATTGGTGATAAAAGATAATATATTTGGTAAAGTCCTTTTATGTTTAAAAATATTGTTTTCCTGAATGAATAGTTCTTTTATAATAAAACTAATTTAAAATCATTTAGAAATTTAATATGAAAAAAATATTATTTATGAATTTATAATGTCAAAATTATCTTATGGTGAATGTTTGGGATTTTCCTGGGAAATGCCAATGTTTGATGAATTGTGAATTTTTTTAGTTAAATCTACCTTTTCATTTAAACAAAAATTAATGTTAAATAATATAATAAATTGGATTAAAGATCAAATTAAATTTATTATAATTGTATCAATAAAATTTAGTTCATTTGAATCAATTTCTCATAAAAATAGAATATTAAAACATAATAATATTTTGAACTTCAATCTACATTGAAACCCCATAATTTCATTGTATATGTAGGATTACCATTAATTTTAATTTTTCCCTTTTAGATAATTGAATTTTGAAAAATAGACATACACCATTTTAGTTAGTCTAATATTTAGATTCAAATTTCTACATGTTTATTTGGAACTAATTTGATTAGTAAAAGTGATTAAAATAAATCATAGAAATTAAGGTCAAATTAAGCTTAATTACGGACTCAACAATAATCTTAAGAAACCAAATGACCTAGAAACTTTTCCAAACACCTTTGACTAGAAATATTTTTTCCATAAACCTTCTATTTCCACATCAGGTTGGTTTTTATTACTTTTTTAGGTACGAACATTGGTACACTTAACTTGTTTTCAAAAATTCAAATTGAGTCATTTTACATCCCTATAAAAGGCCACCTCATCTCCCACACCATAACACCACTCAAACCTCTTTGGTTCTACCAATATCTTCTTAATCGACTTCTCATAAATCATACATTCCACATTGAATCCTTCCCTTATAAATAAGGAAATATGAGGAATCTTTTTGGCACAAACCAAAAAGATTTACCATATTAAGAGGTAACTTATCATCTCAAGTCCTTTCTTTATGTTCATTTATCAACCCATATAATTTATATTTCCCTTATTTTATAACCGAAATATTATCCTGAATATACTATATAAGTCATGTAGGTTTTTATAAAGTATTTGTTATAATTTTAATTATTTGATAGATTACATTGCACACAATCATGAGTTTAAATGAAACATAAAACGACCTTAGTATAAAATTACCATTATATCCTATACATTATGTTACTGTGAATAAATAGAACACACTATTGAGAATGTATGGTGAATTCATTGGTTATTAATTATTTATGAAAAATATAAATAAATTATATATTTTTGTTTATTTTATTAATAAATTTAGTGAATTACAATTAGTGAATAAAATTAATGAAATATATATTTTATATATATAAGAAATTATTTTTGATGTTAATCGAAAATATTTTGTTCTTATTGGGTATCAATAAACCCTAATTTATGTATAACATCCTATATTTTTCAGAAGGGTAATTTTACTAGCTTGTAATAGAGTACCATTTTTAAATGAATGTTTTGACACATTAATAATTTATATATGAAAAAATAAACATTTTTTTAAATGTGATATAAAAATTAACTTTTGATGAATTTTCAATATTTTTTTGAAAACATTCATTTTTTGATGAGTAGTAAAAATACAAAAAAAATTATTTGCCAAAAACATTCTCCATCGTTATAATTTGTATAGATAAATTATGTTATTTAATGGTATTAAATTATAAATATAATATATTTTAATATTTAATATAATTTAGGTCATTGGTATTTATTTCATGTTGAATGTAGATGTAATATCATTTCAATCTTTTGCAATCTTTTAAAAATGGTTTTCTCATTTCCACAATGATATTAATTCTAAAATAATTATTGTTACATCTAGGATTTGAATTTTTAAAAATTTATTCCATATTTTAAATTTATTGTTCCAAATTATGTAAATTAATTTATTTTATTTTTGGGATTTATATATGGTAACATTGGTAATTTTTTTAATAATGTAATCGATAAATCAAATAATTAACGGTAAACATAATATTATAAATTTTTTCTAAAACTTGTTCTAAAATTATTGGATATGTGGGTTTCAACCTAAATCATCATGGGGTTGAAATGGGGTTCTTTGGAATCCAATTTGATGAGATTATAATATTTAATTTATTTTATTTAACCAAATGTAAAATATTTCTTACTCAAATTTTAATAATTATACCCATTTTAATATAATTTTATATGGAAGAGAAATTAAATTTTAAATAATAAATTGAAATCTAAATTTTTTTTATCATGAAAATTTATTTGATATTTTCAAAAAATAAATAATTACCTTAACTACTTATAACTTTGTGATGCAGAAATTATTTATTTGATGAGAAATGAAAAATATAATTATTATTAAAGTGATAATAACTTTTAAAAGACCCAAATCATTGACCAAATATTAGTGGTCGAGTATAGATCAACCATAACCATACAAGGGTTGAGTTATTGACCATTTTGATCCCTATATAAGAGACAATGAAAGTTATAATATTTTATTTAATGTGATGATAAAATTTCAAAATCATGCCTACAAAAGTATAAAATTTTTAATGTTTGATTTTCTAGTAGGTATATTCTATTACAAGTACTATTATAGAATATTATATATTTATCTTTATCATAGTATTTTATTTATAATTTTCATTCATAAAATAACTCTATTAAATAATTACCTAAATTAAAGTTATAATTATATTATTAATAGAGATAACAAATAAATGTTACTAAAATATTTAAATAAATGTAAATTTAGGAAATTAATATTTTCAATTAATTTAATAGATTAACTTGATCTCTTAAGAATATAATCAAATATTTGTTTCAATGTAATCATCCATTTTAATACATTAAAAAATCAATTTAATGAATAGTGTCAAAAATTGACACTATTGATTATTTATCAAAATAGTGATTTATTAAATTATTCAAAAATAAATATTCTTTAATATATATATATATTGAAGTGCACTATGTTGCATTTGTTGTCAATAAGGTATGTTGATGATCAGAAGATGTCAAAGAATGAATGGATGTCAAGGAGAGTCAATATGTGAATGACAAAGGATGTGATGATGTTGGTGAGGAAAGGAGAATGGCCATGGTACTAAGATGCATGTCACTTAGGAGATTCACTAAGTGGCATAGGAGTTGTGGTTGAAACATTCTCCATGGAAATCAGACGATTGTAGAGCTGTTCTTAAAGTTCCAAGAACTTGTATCAACTAGATACAATGTCACAACAATGTTTGAAGACCATGCATTGTATTGACAATGCATGAGGAGTTGAATGGGATCCATCCACAACTTCTAAGTGGATGAAGTGGATTAAAGAAGTCCATGTACTAACTCTTAGTGCATGTGAATCAAAAGAAGATCCAATTGATCTCTGATTAGATCAATGAAGAATGTTGAAGAACATGTGTGATTTATGAGATTCAGTTGAAGAAGTCCCTCCTAAGTATTGAACACATATAGAAGAGGAGATGAAGAAGATTAAGAAGAAACCTTGGGAATTTCATATTCTAAGTAGAGATCATATGAGAGGAGAAATGATGGAATTCTTAAGAGAGGAGAAGAAATGAAGAAGGGAGAAGTGGCTTGGAATTTGGCATTTTACATATGGGATACTTTGTTTTTTAACAAAGTCTTTATTCTGTCCTTTGCCAAAAATTAGGCTAGCCAAGGCCAGCCCACGGGTTCAACCCCAAGGCACTTTTGGGCCGAAGGCGCCACGCCCATGGGGGATCCCATGGTGCAAGCTCAAGGCGGCAGGGGTCCGTGTGTAAGCCCCCGAGGGCACGCGGTGGTGAAGCCCACGCACCCGAGTGTGCATAGTGGGCACTAGGTGCGCGCCCGCAGAGGCGAGAGTGGGCGCAGAGCGCGCCCGCAGGGAGAACACGGTGCGGGGCGGCACCATGGAGGGAGAGGATTCAACTGAGCCGGCTGGGGGAGCGCTTAGTTGATAAGCCGCGAGAAAACCGGGTGAGCATTCGATGTGGGATGCGGAATTTTTCCGCGGGAGCGATCCTGGCCGCACGATCGATCGCGCGCCAGATCTCGTCCGCACATCTAATCCGCGGCGAGGCGATCTGATCCAGGCCGTCCGAGGTTATTTGATCGCCCGATCCGACGGCTCTCGGCTCGTCTCCTTCGTTGAGCTTGACAGAGGCTTCCCCGCTGCCACCCGCGAGCTTCCTTCGAACCAGAGACCTCCCCGAGGATAGAAATGGAGTGTCCGACCACCTCCGGCCAATCTAATTGCTCCAACGAGGTCGTCTGGCCACAAAGAAGCCATCCATTCTATAAAATGACCTTGCATGCATCAAATGAAGAAATTGGAGTTCGGCTGAGGCATGCAACGTTGCTGAGGCTTTGAAGGGTTCGTGATTTGCATGGTTTGGAAGAAAAGAGGCCGTGCATGCGTTCTAAGTCGCATGCACGTGAAGAAGATAGAAAATATAAGAAGCCCGCGTGAAACAAAGGATAAAAATCAAGATTTGAAACAATTTTTAAAGATCCGAAGATCTCGGGAGTTTGAGATTTATCACGCGGATGAACCACACCGCCTCTGCCTATATAAAGAGAGGCCGAGCCCTCGAGGAGGTTTGCTGATCCTTTGAGAAACGTGAGTCCCGTGAGAGCACCCTTGTGCCTCGCGAAGAATTGAGCTGCGCGTCCCCTGCGCGGCAGAGAATCCCGGAGCCATTTTTTGGCTTCGTGAAGTCCCTTTTGCGCATCCCTTGCGCGAAAGAGGTGAAGGGGAGTCCCCTGCGCGTCTTTCTTTTGCGCGACAGGAAGTACCTGAGGCCGCAAGTACCTTCCGCGCCCTCGAGGTTTGTTGTGGCTTGCGCGGCAGTGTTGCACCCTTGCACGCCTTGTTTGAGTTCGGGCAAGTTGAGAACTCACCTGGATAGTGAGCAAAAAGAAGGCCGAGACCATGCCCTTGTGTGTGCCAAATTGAAGAACACTTTGTGTGTGTGCCAAGTGAGGAGAAGGCCCTACGGGCAGTAGCTTGTGCAAAGAAGGAGAACCCAAGCCTTAGTGCCTTGTGTGCTAAAGTGGGGAAGAAGACTCGAGGCTTTGCCTCTTGTGTGTGCACAGTAAAGAAGGAAGGCCGCCACATCTCTTGTGTGTGTGCAACAAGTGAAGAGGCCGTATCCAATTAGGTGTGCAAGAAGAAGTGGAGGCCGAGACAACACCAAGTTGTGTGCACCAAGTGAAGACAAACACCTAAGCCTACATGTGTGCAAAAAGAAAACAAAGAGGCTGTAGCCCTTGTGTGTAAAAAATGGAGAACCAAGTGTGTGCATAAGTGAAGTGCACACTTTGAAGAAGATTAAACGAACACGGAAGTGTGTGTGCTTAGTAAGTGAAGTAGGCCAAGCCTTGTGTTTTCTAATTGATTAAAGGAAGTGTGTGTGAGCAAATAAGAACAAGAAGGCCGAACCTTAGTGTGTGTGCAAACCAAAGTGTGTACACACTAAGAAGAAGAGAAGATATCCACACTAGTGTATAACACACATTTATGTGTGTAATCAAATTGAATAAAGTGTGTGAAGTTTGAGAAGGTGTGTGCTTGAAGTGATTACACCCTTTGTGGGTTTATTGCACCAAGAGAAGAAAGAGGGAAGTTCATGCTTACATGCATGCACGTGCACACGTAAACAAAGCCAAATCTGGTTGTGTGCATTTGAGTTGACCAAGACCAGAGGATCTTGAAGTTTTGAGAAGGCCATGCAGTCAGTGCATGAAGATGCAGAGTTTCCATGCATTCAGTGCATGAAGTTGAAGTGAGTGAGACTGGACCAGACTGAAGTTAAAGACATCAATTGTCTGAGTATTCAGTAATTGGAGAGAGGCCAGGTCATCCCGAGAAGAAGGAGATAAAGCCTGAGCAAGACGAGAAGACCTGATCATCACAAGTGATAAGAGGTACAGAGAAAGGCCAGCAGTCTTTATCCCAGACTGCTGAAGATACTTGAAGAGCTGAACAAGAAGAAGAGCTACTCGTGTGACTCGAGTAGCCAGGAGAAGACCCTGTGGGACTCAGGGAGAAGAAGTCTTCAGTGGGATTCTGGAGCAGGCCAGTGGGACTCTGGTAACACTGTGTGACGCAGTATAAAGACCCTCCTGTGGGACTCAGGAGAGATACAGTGGGACTCTGTATCGACCATTGTAATTTTAACAGGTTATAATGGAGAATCCATGCTGGGAGAGCATGGCAAGGATGTGGGCCTTTGGTGTCGAACCTTGTAAATCCTTGTGTCCAGTGCCTTTACATTTACTGCATCATTCATGGAAAGGTGAGAGATACAAGAAGAGTGGATCGAGGCTTTAACCAGCCATAGAGGTTTAATTAATAAAGAATCAATTAGTAAACAGTTTTAAGGGATCACTGATTCACCCCCTCCCCCTCTCAGTGATTCACACTGATCTGGGCACTTCAATTGGTATCAGAGCGAAGGTTACCTCTAAAAGATCAATGGGAGTATTTATGAAGTGCAGATTTGAGGAAACGAGCGACCAGCCTCAAATGGAGATATCTGCCAAGACTCAGAAAAATAGAAAGAAGAAACAGGCCAAGAAGATGAAGAAAGCCTGCTCTAGCTGTGATGATGATGGAAGAAACAATGATCTTCTAAATGCACTCAAATATCTTCAGAAGACAGTTCCCATGGAAGTGGAAAAGTGTATAGCTACAGGCATCCATGATCTTCATGAAGAAAAATCACAGTTAGAAGAAGAAGCCAATGCAATGGAAGATCAATCGGCTAAAAGGGTTGGCATAACCAACACTCTCAGAAAGCTGGTAAATGCCAAAGATGAAACAGTATCTCTTTGCAATGAAAGAAATGAAGACACTGCTGAAGAATTGCAAAGAAGCCTTTCTGAGAATGAATTCTTTAAGATAATGGTCAAAGAAGTGTTCCATGCACTGGAGAAGCTGCATAGAGTGTCAATGATTGTCAGAGATGCTCAACTTGAAGAAAAAGTCAAAAGGGTGAAGGAGCTGGACAATTCATTGCTTGAAATAAAAAGGGTGCATGAAGACCAGATAAAGCAGCTGGAAGAGAAATTGTAAGGAAGGCTAAGAACTATTGAGGATGAGAAGAACTCCCTCAATATGAAATGCTTAGAACAGGAGGTGATATTGAAAAATCAGCAATCACCCAAATCCAAAGCCTCCCAGTCAGCTGAAAGGAGAAATTTTGCTACTCAAGTATGCTTTGAGAAGGATGATTCTAAAAGAAATACATCCTCTAATAAAAGTGCAACATCTTCTAGAAAGAAGGTACCATCCATACCATCTTGTACTGATGCTTCTAAATGTGTTTCCACAAAAAGTTCAGGATGGAAAAATAATTCCAAACAAGTATGGATGAAGAAAATGAAGAAGCAGAGCTCTCCTGAAACAACACAGCAATTCAAGACAAGTACCCTACAATCAGAAGGAATCAAAAGGTCAAGATTTGTGGGTCAATGTTGGTGTTGTAACAAGTATGGGCATTGTGCAAAAGATTGTATGTACAATCCTTTAAATGCAAAAGCACAAAGGAAGCCCATGCCAAGGGGGAGCAAGCCAGAAGAATAGAAGCAACATCCACAGGTCCAGAGACATCTGTTTACTGCTAATAGATTCGGATTGCTTGATAACATCTGGGATGTGTGCAAAAGTGGTCAAAGAGATACATGTCAATCTCCAACTTTATCCAGAGCTCAAAAGAAGAAAAGATCATAGAACCTGGCTCAGAAAGAATCCTTGGGAAGTAAGAAGGAAGTTGAAGATGCTCCCAAGAAGGTTTTGAAAAAGGAAAAGAAGTCCTTGGAGTCTAAATCCAAGAAGGGTGATGCATCCAGAAGGACCACCAAGAAAACATGCTTCTACTGTGGAAAGAAAGGACACACCATGGATCTTTGTAAAGAAGCCATGAAATTCAATAGAGGCAGACTGGACTCAAACAGACAATCAATCCAGAAGAAGCAGAAGGGATTGATTGAAAATAAGTTGCCTAAGAGAGGTAGCTTAGCAGCATCCAAAGAACCATGTGGAACTTCCAAAACTAAGGCCACTCTTCCAGATGATTTACTAGTCATATGGCCAAATCAGTTGCAACTTTCCAAAGATCTGCAAAAAGCTGAAGATAATGTTCTGGAAATTGCTAAGGCAAAAGGGAAGAATAAGATTTCACATGAAGATGTTTTGAGAACCACACCAGCACAATCATCAATGAAGATCAAATGTGCAAGTGTGAAGACTGGTGAAAATGGGACATCTCGGTTGAGAGAATCTTCTCAACCTTGTTGTTCACATTGATGAACCAAGGAGGTTCCATCTTATTCCCTTATACTCTTGGTATATACATGTGCTAACATTGCAGGGAATTGAAGATGATGATCATTCTCATCTGGAGGATGGTTTGGACAGAACGGAGTGCACCCCTTGAGGGGGAGCAAATCTGAAGAATATGATGTTCTGAGATTAATATCATCTTAAGAAAATGGATGAATGGGGGAGCTTTATCTTTGCACCTGAACATTCTAATGTGTTTTGTGAAGTATGTGCAGGATTCAGCAATTCATTGTTATATCTGAAAAAAAATTTCAATCCCCCAAGCATGATCTCACATGTGTAGAGAATTATGGACAGCTTTGAATTCCTTGGTTACATCACTCTTGTTTTCTACACCGGGTTAGCCCAAGCAGACTTAGAGTTGATTTACTAAAGGTTCATTGCTAAAGAGAACATGTGACATCATCCCTCTCTCAGTGTTTTTCAAGAAAAAACTTTTCAAAGGGAGGAAGAGATTTTTGAAAGAGAACCACACCACACCTTTGCATTTGGTTGCCAATAAGGGGGAGAAATATTGGCACACATATTGACCCATTCATATGTGCTTTAGTGTATTGCCAACAAATACAAAGGGGGAGATTGAAGTGCACTGTGTTGAATTTGTTGTCAATAAGGTATGTTGTTGATCAGAAGATGTCAAAGAATGAATGGATGTCAAGGAGAGTCAATATGTGAATGACAAAGGATGTGATGATGTTGGTGAGGAAAGGAGAATGGCCATGGTACTAAGATGCATGTCACTTAGGAGATTCACTAAGTGGCATAGGATATGTGGTTGAAAGATTCTCCATGGAAATCAGATGATTGTAGAGCTGTTCTTAAAGTTCCAAGAACTTGTATCAACTGGATACAATGTCACAACAATGTTTGAAGACCATGCATTGTATTGACAATGCATGAGGAGTTGAATGGGATCCATCCACAACTTCTAAGTGGATGAAGTGGATTAAAGAAGTACATGTACTAACTCTTAGTGCATGTGAATCAGAAGAAGATCCAATTGATCTCTGATTAGATCAATGAAGAATGTTGAAGAACATGTGTGATTTATGAGATTCAGTTGAAGAAGTCCCTCCTAAGTATTGAACACATATGGAAGAGGAGATGAAGAAGATTAAGAAGAAACCTTGGGAATTTCATATTCTAAGTAGAGATCATATGAGAGGAGAAATGATGGAATTCTTAAGAGAGGAGAAGAAATGAAGAAGGGAGAAGTGGCTTCGAATTTGGCATTTTACATATGGGATACATTGTTTTTTAACAAAGTGTTTATTTTGTCCTTTGCCAAAAATTAGGCCAGCCAAGGCCAGCCCACGGGTTCAACCCCAAGGAACTTGTGGGCCGAAGGCGCCACGCCCATGGGGGATCCCATGGTGCAAGCACAAGGCGGTAGGGGGCCGTGTGTAAGCCCCCGAGGGCACGCGGTGGTGAAGCCCGGGCACCCGAGTGTGCATAGTGGGCGCTAGGTGCGCGCCCGCAGAGGTGAGAGTGGGCGCAGAGCGCGCCCGCAGGGAGAACACGGTGCGGGGCGGCACCATGGAGGGAGAGGATTCAACTGAGCCGGCTGGGGGAGCGCTTAGTTGATAAGCCGCGAGAAAACCGGGTGAGGATTCGATGTGGGATGCGGAATTTTTCCGCGGGAGAGATCCTGGCCGCACGATCGATCGCGCGCCAGATCTCGGCCGCACATCTGATCCACGGCGAGGCGATCTGATCCAGGCCATCCGAGGTTATTTGATCGCCCGATCCGACGGCTCTCAGCTCGTCTCCTTCGTTGATCTTGACCGAGGCTTCCCCGCTGCCACCCGCGAGCTTCCTTCGAACCAGAGACCTCCCCGAGGATAGAAATGGAGTGTCCGACCACCTCCGGCCAATCTAATTGCTCCAACGAGGTCGTCTGGCCACAAAGAAGCCATCCATGCTATAAAATGACCTTGCATGCATCAAATGAAGAAATTGGAGTTCGGCCGAGGCATGCAACGTTGCCGAGGCTTTGAAGGGTTCGTGATTTGCATGGCTTGGAAGAAAAGAGGCCGTGCATGCGTTCTAAGTCGCATGCACGTGAAGAAGATAGAAAATATAAGAAGCCCGCGTGGAACAGAGGATAAAAATAAAGATTTGAAACGATTTTTAAAGATCCGAAGATCTCGGGAGTTTGAGATTTATCACGCGGATGAACCGCACCGCCTCTGCCTATATAAAGAGAGGCCGAGCCCTCGAGGAGGTTTGCCGATCCTTTGAGAAACGTGAGTCCCGTGAGAGCACCCTTGTGCCTCGCGAAGAATTGAGCTGCGCGTCCCCTACGCGGCAGAGAAGCCTGGAGCCATTTTTTGGCTTCGTGAAGTCCCTTTTGCGCATCCCTTGCGCGAAAGAGGTGAAGGGGAGTCCCCTACGCGTCTTTCTTTTGCGCGACAGGAAGTACCCGAGGCCGCAAGTACCTTGCGCGCCCTCGAGGTTTGTTGTGGCTTGCGCGGTAGTGTTTCACCCTTGCACGCCTTGTTTGAGTTCAGGCAAGTTGAGAACTCACCTGGACAGTGAGCAAAAAGAAGGCCGAGACCATGCCCTTGTGTGTGCCAAATTGAAGAACACTTTGTGTGTGTGCCAAGTGAGGAGAAGGCCTTACGGGCAGTAGCTTGTGAAAAGAAGGAGAACCCAAGCCTTAGTTCCTTGTGTGCTAAAGTGGGGAAGAAGACCCGGGGCTTTGCCTCTTGTGTGTGCACAGTAAAGAAGGAAGGCCACCACATCTCTTGTGTCTGTGCAACAAGTGAAGAGGCCGTATCCAATTAGGTGTGCAAGAAGAAGTGGAGGCCGAGACAACACCAAGTTGTGTGCACCAAGTGAAGACAAACACCTAAGCCTACATGTGTGCAAAAAGAAAACAAAGAGGCCGTAGCCCTTGTGTGTACAAAATGGAGAACCAAGTGTGTGCATAAGTGAAGTGAACACTTTGAAGAAGATTAAACGAACAAGGAAGTGTGTGTGCTTAGTAAGTGAAGTAGGCCAAGCCTTGTGTTTTCTAATTGATTAAAGGAAGTGTGTGTCAGCAAAAAAGAACAAGAAGGCCGAACCTTAGTGTGTGTGCAAACCAAAGTGTGTACACACTAAGAAGAAGAGAAGATATCCACACTAGTGTATAACACACATTTATGTGTGTAATCAAATTGAATAAAGTGTGTGAAGTTTGAGAAGGTGTGTGCTTGAAGTGATTACACCCTTTGTGGGTTTATTGCACCAAGAGAAGAAAGAGGGAAGTGCATGCTTACATGCATGCACGTGCACACGTAAACAAAGCCAAATCTGGTTGTGTGCATTTGAGTTGACCAAGACCAGAGGATCTTGAAGTTTTGAGAAGGCCATGCAGTCAGTGCATGAAGATGCAGAGTTGCCATGCATTCAGTGCATGAAGTTGAAGTGAGTGAGACTGGACCAGACTGAAGTTAAAGACATCAATTGTCTGAGTATTCAGTAATTGGAGAGAGGCCAGGTCATCCTGAGAAGAAGGAGATAAAGCCTGAGCAAGACGAGAAGACCTGATCATCACAAGTGATCAGAGGTACAGAGCAAGGCCAGCAGTCTTTATCCAAGACTACTGAAGATACTTGAAGAACTGAACAAGAAGAAGAGCTACTCGTGTGACTCGAGTAGCCAGGAGAAGACCTTGTGGGACTCAGGGAGAAGAAGTCTTCAGGGGGATTCTGGAGCAGGCCAGTGGGACTCTGGTAACACTGTGTGACGCAGTATAAAGACCCTCCTGTGGGACTCAGGAGAGATATAGTGGGACTCTGTATCGACCATTGTAATTTTAACAGGTTATAATGGAGAATCCATGCTGGGAGAGCATGGCAAGGATGTAGGCCTTTGGTGCCGAACCTTGTAAATCCTTGTGTCCAGTGACTTTACATTTACTACATCATTCGTGGAAAGGTGAGAGATACAAGAAGAGTGGATCGAGGCTTTAACCATCCATAGAGGTTTAATTGATAAAGAATCAATTAGTAAAAAGTTTTAAGGGATCACTGATTCACCCCCTCCCCCTCTCAGTGATTCACACTGATCTGGGCACTTCATATATAATAATTATTAAAAGGTATATAATGTTATAAGGGATTTATTTATGATGTAGTTCACATCAAATATGTAAATATGGCTCTCTTTTAATATTGAAATATTTGTTACCCTAGTTAGAAATTAAGTAGAATAAAAAATGTTAATTAAAATGAAAAGGTTTAAATTGACATACAAACTTGTTTAATATATATTGGATTATTATATTACATGCATAACTCATATCATTTTAAAACTGGATTTTTTTTTGTTTTTGGATAGGGTTTTATTTTATTATAAATTATTATTTTTGGAGATTCCAAAAGTGCCCCTCACCTAAATTATTAAAAGGAACCTCCTCACTCACCACCTAATTTCAATTTAGTGATAAATATTTTCCATAACCTATCCTTTTCATTTCTAAAATTATTTAATTAAATTCTAGAGGTTTTCGCCCACTTCAAATACTAAATCTAGATCTTTATTATGAGATTTAGAGGGATTACATTGGAGAAGAGGTAATATTCTCTACCAATTCATTCAAAATTCATTCTTATTCCACTTCCTAGTCATGATTTGTCTCCATATAAAGTAATAAATTTAGTTTCAATTATATACTATGAAATTGTTATTATTATTACAGAACAACCATATTCCATCTTATATACATCCTACATAAAATGAAATCACCTACTGTGAGTACATTCAGCTTGCCGTCTCCACATCGTAGTGTAAACAATTTTCACCACCACCACACATAGATGGGTATAATGATGGAAATAAACACTATATATGATTATTATAACATGATATAGATTCTGAAATATTATACACTATCCACTTTAATACCGTTAAACAGATATGGGAATGATATCATCACTCAAGTGTACGTACGACCTACCATTTCCATGATGCCATTCGATTCATTATGCAATATCTTCATTAAATAATGATTATATAAATGATTTAAATGAATAAATAAAAAATTTATTATACAAATATGATTATTTGAGTGTTATAAATATAACTAAATAAGAGTAACGAGAACATACCAGACAAAACATGTGTAGGAAAATAATAAAGATAACACCCGATGGACAAATAATAATTTCATTGACAAGCATATGAAAATATTATCATATATTATATATCAAAAATAACTATTATTCTTAAATATATCAATGAAATTATATAAATCATTATATAGGATGTTTGGATACATACAAAGGATTCCATACCGACGGTAAGGGATAATTTTGAAATCTTATTATTATTCGAGATTGTTTATATGTAAGTAAGTACTTCGGTATATTTATTATATAAATCCATTCATTACAAACATTTAATAATATATATATTATTATAACATTTTTTAACATCAATTTTACCCACTTTGAATTTTTTATTAAATGGTATGAAATGAATCGTTAGTCGTTTTTCGATAGGAGGTACTTTTTGACTTATCTGAAAAATATACGAGAAGAATATTTTAAATTAACTTCTATCGAATGATACTTTTTTACATCATTATACCAACATATTTACAGTAATATTAATTTAAAATATTTCAATTTTATCTTCAAATAAATTATTTTGTTTTCAAATTGTGTAGAATTTTGAGGAAAAAAATGTGGTTGAAGAAGAAAAAATATTTACCTCATGAATTAATTTCAAGCGTTCAATCAAATTTCTTTTCCATCTATGAAGACTTTATTTAATAAGGTAATGTTTCAAGTATAATTTCCCTACTGTTATTATTGGTTTTTATGTTTTTTATGTAGTTCTATTTATTAAATATATCTTTTTAGCATTGATTATGTTAAGATTGAATGATTTTTTAGAAACCCATTTTATTCCTTGGGTTAATATATGATGAATGATTTATATTTCTGTAGAACACGTATGAATGATTTAAATATGAGATGGATGGTACCTATATCTCCATCCATTTAATTGGGTTAATATTTAAATCTCATGAGACAGAGAGGATTGGAATGAGAAATAATCCTGGTTTAGTAATACATGGCCAGAACGAGGCGTAATCTCTGTTTTGTAATGAAAATTGTTTTCTATGATGGTATTGGAAATGAGCCATGAATATTATTAAATTATTCTATATGATTATGTGTATGAAAAAATATTCCATGCCTTATGCTATTACTTTTGGGATTACGTTCAACAAATCATATAACTTTTTATGATTTATCCCATGGCATCATATCACAATCTTTCATATACAAGATAATATTTTCAAATATCATGATCTTATTTCTGATGATTATGATATTATTAATATATCCTTTTTTAAGCTTAATTATCATTTTTTATCCCCCTTTCACAGGCTTCATTTCCCCAGGTCATGAAGAAGGGTATCAAAAAGGGGTATAGTTATGAAGAAATAAGTGCGGGACAATGATGATGTCTTATGAACCAATTGTTTATATTTCACTATTTCTAAATACAATTGACCAATATGGTGCTATCATGGATTTTTTAAATTTTATGACTAATATTCTTTAATATTGATGTAATATTGATGATTTTAAAGTATGGGTTGCTATATTTGTTATTAGAGGAAATGTATATCTATCCTTTTGAAACTAGGAAGAGAAACAATAGGATGAAACCTAAGGATATGATTATGTATAAGTATCAATAATTATGTTTTAGAAATGAAATGAATAACCTATGATAAAACCAAATATTTCTTAAATTGAATCATTATTATTTATTATGTGGGTTTCCCATTATGATTAGTGTTTCTAAAAAAATGCATCAGGGTTTTAGTTAATTGGTTGAACCCGGAGAAACAGTGTAAATTCTGAATGTCATGGGAAATACAATGATCATGGATTTTATATAGATAAAAATGGAACCCCACTCTCTGAGTCATCATTATCCCCTCATTATTGGGTTTCTTCCCAATTCTGCTGTGAATCCCTCTCTCTCGTCGCCCCTACGTGATGAATGTACTTCTCCGTTGTTCCTCCTCTTCTCGCCTTATCAATCCCCTACTTTCATTCTGGCCTCATTTTTCCTAGGTTTTTCTCTCTCTCAGTGATTAGGGTTTATCATCTTCCCATCATCTTCCTCTGTATGGTAATGCTAGTCTTCATCCCTGCCTCTTTTTTTATGCAACTATATCAGACTTCTCACCCCGTGGCGTCCATGCTCCCTTGTTTTTCATTCCCCTTTCCTCTTATTTCTGGTTATTTGAGGCCCATTATCCATCCTATGCTTCTCTTTCCATTGTCCCCATCTTTCAAGGCCCCACATTTTCCAAATATGATTGGTATTTGGTGGCTTGGGTCTATAACGAAGGAGTCTTGCTTGGGTGTATCTACCTTTATCAGTAATAGTTGGTGTTACATCATCTTTAATAGTGATTATATATGGTTCGTTTCTATTATTAGTTTTTCCTCAAAGTGTGAAACGTTTTGATGTATCTGGTGATGGAGATGAGTCGAAGTATTCATCCAACTGGTATGGATTCTCTACTAAAAACAGTAATCTAGTTTCCTGGTATTTTACCACAAGATAGGTCATTCGGGTGTGATGGTTCTTATGGAGACATTGAGACTATGTTGATTGAGTGGTAGTCAGTGGTCCATGATGCCCAACCATGAGTCAGTGTTATTTTTTGTCCTAGATTGTTTTATTTTGTTGTTCCCTCATCATTTCAATTGATTCATGTTTTCTCGGTGACAGCGAAGCAGCACTGGCAATGATGGTGATAGGTCAGCAGCGTGATTATAGCGGCTAAGTGACGATGATAAGTCAGCAATGTGATGTATCTTAGTATTATGGGTTTTAAAATTTTAAATTTTAATATTTTTAAACTAGCACAATTTTTTATTTGGTGTGGTCTCCTAGTGGTTCTGGGTATTTTTGGTGGTTCTAGGTTGGTTTTATTTTTTCCATTTTGAAATTTGAAGGTTGAATTTATGAATTTTGAATGTGGTGTGGCTTAACAGGTTATGGGATATGTGTTTATTGGTGGCTCATTTATTTTTCATACTCTCCAAAAAAATTTTGTTATAAATAATACAAAAAATAGGATTGTGGAAGGGAAATTCAATGATTATCCACCTGAGCAACCGAATGTTATGGGTGATTAAATGATAAACTTTTCTTCTATGCTCACAAAGAATTCCTAAGCTATGAATCATGAAGGACATACAAATAAATATTGGATGGAATAATATACTGGTTATTAATTCATTAGGAATTAGGTACTTTATCTCAGTGGGTATTCTAATCCACTAATGATAGAATAATGGATTAGTCCCACTGAAAATATATTTGAAGTTCTCCAATGTTCATAACATGATAAATTTATCTTTGAAGTCCATCATTATTAATGTAATGTTGAAAAATTGTAGGATATTATCTTGATTATGTGTAAATTATAAGAATTTAAATCCATATAATTATATGAGGTTAAGAACATTAATTTAAAAATGTACATTCATTGTTTTTTTATCAAAGATTGAGAAGGAGTTCCTTAAACTAATGTAAAATGATGATGAATCTATTAGTACCGATGAATAAAGTTTAACAAGACATTCAATTTATTCCTTTGGAATTATTATCTAACCTAAGAGTAAAATTGATTGATTCTTTAGTTGCATAAAAGAAAGTCTCTAAACGGTATTATCCATAATGGACTTTAATAGCTATGAGGAAATATTTCGGTGTGCTCTCAAGAAGAGAAAAGTGGAATTGAAAGGAAAACATAAATACCACACTAAAAATAATATAAGTTTTATCTTATGCTTAACGCCTGTGAATAAATATGGAGTAAATTTCTTTAAAGGGACTATAAAATGTTTTATGTTTTTATGAGAATGTCATTGGGTAGTTTAATGTGGAAGAGATTGGAAAAATATGCTTAATGATGAAAATATGGAAATGACTAAACATAATTATCCTCTTACACTTCAATGTTACAATATCCATTAAATGGTGAATAATTCCAAGTAGTTTCCTTATCTAGGGGTTATTGAGGATGATCAATGACAAAAAATTATTACGACAAAAGACAGTGTCAATTTTCCAGCGATCACTCTTGGTGATTTGGAGTACAAAAATGTAGTTGTTAAAGGTACACATAACAACCATTATAAAGTATCAAATGTTTTATTTTATTATGGATCCACACAATTTTTTATTTCTAAATAGATTTTTAGGGGTACATCCATATTACCTCATAAATTAGATGTTGATTTATCTGTGATAATTCCTAATGGAACAATAGTTGAAACAAAAGTTTATAACTCATATATGGTTGAAGTTTCATGGAACTTTCTTCCTTCAAATATTGTGATCCATCCAATAGTATAATTTGATGTAATTCAGGGCATGGATTTGATTTCTTTATATGGAGATCATATCAAATTTCAAGGATGGGAAGTCACATTTCATATTCCAGATCAATCTTGGATCATCGATCGATGCAAGGATGAATATGATCTTCTAGTATATATTTCATCCATTTTATAGGTATTGATTCCAATAAAATATGTTTTTTATGTAAAATTTTTGGGGAGAAACTCACAATTAATAAACCCCCATTTTAGGGGAATTTTTTGATGTATTTTCGGAATAATTTCTAGGTCATCCACCGAATTTGGAATTTGAATTTTCAGTATAACTCATACTGGGTGCTATAACTATTTCATATTAGCCTTATGGAATGGACCTAATTGAGTTGTAGGAATTTAAGAAGAAACTTGATGCGATTCTTGAAAAGATATTCTTATGCCAAAACACATTACCATGGGATGAACCGGTACATTTTTTAAGACTAAAGATGGATCAATGAGACTCTACATTGATTATAGAGAACATAATAATATCACAATCAAGAAAAAATATCCACTTCCCCCCATTGATGACTTATTCAACCACATATAATGAGATCAATACTTTTCCAAAATTAATATTCATTTAGGATGTCATCAACTAAGGATTAAGAAGTAGGATATACAAAAATGAAATTCTTTACAAGGTATGGACACTATGAATTTATAGTGGTGCCTTTTGGTATTATTAATTCCACAACTATAATCATGAATATATAATGAATATTGTCTCTATAGGATATTTTGATTAGTTGTTTCTAATCATTATAGATGATATTCTTGTCTATTTTATGAACATGTATGAGAAAGAAAATAAATATAGAATTCTAGTGAAGACATTGAGAAAGTTAATGCTTTATAAAATATTCTACAAGTGTGAATTCTGGATTCAGAAATTTTCATTATTGGGTCACATAATCCCATTTTTGACGATATATATGGATCCTTCAAAAATATAATTTATTAAATGTTGTCTGATACCAAGAAAATTATCAAATTATCCAAAATTTACATTTTTTGGCTAGATATTATCAACATTTTGAGAAATATTTTTCACAATTATCTAATCCACTCACTAAGTTGACTTGTGAAGGAGATAAGTTTGTGAGGTTGTATTAATGCGAATAGAATATCAATGAGAAAAAAATATGTTTAGCCAGTGCACCTATGATCGAACTACATTGTAGTATAGGAAGGAATATTTTATATAGTGAAACATCCATGAAGGTACTAGGACGTGTTCTCTTGCAAAATGATATGTTGATAGATTATGCCTCATGAAAATTAAAAATCCCAATGAACAATTACCCAACTCATGATTTGGAGTTAGATATAGTAATATTTTCCCTAAATATATCAATACAATACATTTATGGGTAAAGGTGTGACATTTTTCGGGATCATGAAATTTTAATGAATATTTTCTTAGAAATAGAGCAGAATATGAATCAAAGAATATGTTTGGAGCTTTTTAAGGAATATGATTTCTCAACACATTTCCTCCTGAGGGAATTGAACAATGTGACAATTCCTTTGAGTCAAAGGGACCACTCTAGCCTATCCTTTATGATGATAAAAAATATAATAATTATGGATTTAAAAATTTTGGATCATAAAATTTTAAATGCAGGGGAGGAATTATATCTTTCTCAAATGATTGTTCAACTATTTTTACATGTGATGATTAAGGAGGTATATAAATAATATATAGATCTACAAAGAAGGTGAAAAAAGTTCTTGAATTCAACCTTGATTTTGAAGGACTAATATGGTCTAGGAATCGGGTTTGTATTGCTCCCATGCCAGAATTAATGAAGGAAATGATGGATGAGGCCCATAGTTCTTCATTATCTATTCAACCAAGAAGCACCAATATGTATTGTTACCTGAAATATTATTTCTTCTAGGATAACATGAAATGATATGTTTCTAAATATGTCTCTCGAGACATGGTTTTTCAGCATTTTAAGGTTGAGAGACATACATCAAAGGGTATGTTATAACCATTTCCAAAACTAGAATAGAAATGGGAAAACATCACTATGGGACTTTTCATCAAACATCCAAAAAAATATAGTTCTATAAGGCGATATGGGTTATAGTTAATCATCTTTTGAATTAGACACACTTCATTGTAATTAGATATGATTTCTCTTTTGACTATCTTTCCAGGATATATGTAAAGGAAGTGGTAAGATTTAATGGAGCACCAATTTCCATTATATTTGATTGGGATCCTAGATTTACATAGATGTTATAGAGATGTCTTCAGAAGGATCTAGATATAGAGTTGTGTTTCATAACTTCTTATCATTATTCAACCGATGGTCAGTATAATAGGAGAATTAAAACTCTAGAAGACATGTTGAGAGCTTCCTATTTGTATTTTAAAGGCGGTTGGAATCTATATCTACATTTGGTGGAATTTTCTTACAACAATAGATTTCACACCATTATTTATATGGATCCTTATATATCCCTCTATAGAAAGAAGTATAGAACTCCAAATTAATGGGATGTAGTTGGGGAATGAAATATATTAGGACTTGATCTTGTGGATGAAATAGAAGAAAATGTCAAATCTATTCAACAAAATATAATAGTAGCTCATAGTCAACAAAAATGATATGCTGAAAACTAAAAAAAAAATATAGAGAGTATAAAATTAAAGGTAATATGTCTCTACAAATATCTCCTAAGAATATGTTAATGTGATTTGGAATGATGGGAATGATGAGCCCTCAATGTATCATTCCTTTTGAAAATCTGGAACATGTTTGGAAGGTAGCTTACCTATTATCACTTCTACCAAATATCTCTAAGGTTCTTGATGTGTTTCATGTATCTATCCTGAGAATGTACATACATGATCCTTCATATGTAGTAAGCATATAATTCATACAACTGGTGAAAGGTCTTTCTAATGAAGAACAAATCATAGAAATTCTGGATTGTAGTGAAAAAGTTCTGCAAAACAAAACCACTCGTTTGGTTAATGTTTATAATGGAACCACCAATTTGAGAAAGATATGTCAGAACATGGAAATGTGATGGAAAATATGTATGAACATCCGCCTGTATCCAGGTGATGAATTTCAAGGGTGAAATTTAGTTTGGGAGGGTGGAGAATGTGACACCCAGATGTTTTCATGAAACATTTTAAATATTTTTAATTCTTTAGTATCTTTCATTACAAAAAATCATGATTTTAAATGAACCAAAATATGTGATTAGTTTAAAATGGACATTATAACCTTACCTTTAGGTTATTAGTAAAAAAATATAACCATATTATTTTAATTTATTGTGAATTCATTGTAATTCAATTATTATGAAAAATATAAATCAATTATATATTTGTGTTTTTATAAATAAATATATTTAATTGTTAATATTAAATGAAATTAGTGAAATATATAATTTATATACATAATAAAATGTTATTTATATTCATCTAAATTATATTTTTGTCAATGGGTTTGAAAAAAACATTATTTTATCTATAAAAACCTATATTTTTCAAAAGAGTAATTTTACAACCTTTTAATGGAGAATATATTTTAAAATAAGTTTTGACACATTAATATATTTTTATATTAAAGAATAAAATTTTTCTTTGGAATCGGGATATAAAAATTTACCTTGGAGGAATTTTTTATAATTTCTTGATAAAATTAATTTATTAATGAATTGTAAAAGTTCACTAAATTTTAATTGAAAACAAATTTTTTTATCGAAATACATTATATGCAGAAATTATATTTTTAATGGTTTTAAAGTATAAATATAATATATTTTTATCCTTTACTATCATGTATGAAATTTGAATTAATATTTTGTTGAATTTAGATGTAAAAAAATTCTAATCTTTTCCATTGTTTTTACTTTTAAAACACATTTTCTCTTTTTGACAATAAGATTGATTTTAAATTAATTAATATAGCCTATATGTTTTGAATGTTGAAAAATGTATTCCATATTTGTAATAAATAGTTCCAAATTCAGTAAATAACTTTATTTTATTTTTGAATTTCAGAATAGCAACATCGATAATTTTTATTAATATAATAAAGGGTAAATCAGGTAATTAACGGTAAAAATAATATTATAAAATTTCCACAACCCTTGTACTACTATCATGGGATAATTTTATTTCTACCAAAATCATACTCGGGTCAAAATGGTGTTCTTTGGATTTCATTTTTATGGGATAAGGATAGTAATTTTTTAATTAAAAGAATATTTAAATATGTGTTACTCAAATATTAACAGCTATACCATTTTAATATATGGTCCTACCGAAGATAAATTTTATAATAAAATATATTTTTAAATATAATTTTTTTTCTTATTTTGATAGTTATTTTTTGTTTTTAGTAAATACACCATTATCATAAATACATATATTTTAATGATGCATAAATTATTGAATTGATGAGAAATCACAAAAATAATAAATATTAAAGTGATAAAAACTTTTAAAAGAGAAAACAACATGAAAAAATATTATTGGTTTAGTCTATATCTAGCATAATAATACATTTTTCATGTTATTGTCCATTTAGAGGCATGTAAAAGAGATTATGAAATATATATTATTTTATTTAAGGAGAGGATAAACTTTTAACGTTTTTTAATCAGTATAACATTTTTTATTATGGATTTCCAAGAAGTTATATTCAACTACAACTATTGTTATTAAATTTTGTATATTTATCTTAATCGTAGTATTTTTTAAAATTTTATTCATTAAATTAATGTATTAAATAATTATGAAAAATTAATGTTTTAATTATTTTATAAATGGAGATAAAAAAGAAATGTTATTAAAATATTATAATAAATATAATTTTGGTTTATTAATATGTAAAATAATTTTTATATATTACCTAGAAATATTAGAAATATAATAAATTATTTTGTTCGAATTTTTCTTTTTTATTTTAATATTTCTAAAAGTTAATGAATGCAATAGTGTCAAAATTGACTATAATGATTGTTTATCAAAATAATGTTTTATAATATTAATTAAATATAGTATTTTTTTTAAAAATATACAATAATTATGATATGGTATAAAATTTTATAATATATTAATTTATAGTCTTATTGATATTGAATAAGTAAAAATAACGTACCTTTAATATTTAAATATTTGTTACCCTAGTTAAAAATTAAATCGAATAACTACGTGTTATTTAAAATGATAAATTTTAAATTAATAGAAAACTTGCCTAAAATTTATTAGTTTATGTGATTACAAACATATATCATCTAATCTTATAAATTGGTATATATTTATCTTTTTTATGGGTTTTATTTAAATATAAATTAATATTTTTGAAGATCCAAAAAGTGCCCCTCGCCTCAATTATAAATTGGCGCATCCTCCCTCATCACATCACTTCATGTTGAGCCTTCAATTTCTTCCATACCCTAACCTTTTCATTTATAAACTTCCCTGGTCACAATTTAGAGGTTCTAGTATTCTTCAAAGACAAAGTCGTGTTTTTTATAAGGATACTTAGAGCGTGAACTCCAAAAGTAGGTAATTTTATATACCAATTATTTCAAACTGTGTTCTTCTTCTACTACCATATCATGAATTTTTTTCATTTAAAATTATTAAATCTAGTTTTAATTATATAAAATAGTGTTTTTATGATTATTATATATCCAAATTCTATCTTCTATCCATACTCTAAAGAACAAAATAACCATGCATGCATATGTATGACATACTGTCTCCACACCATGGTGTAATCAGTTATTAACCACCACCTTACATGGATGGGTATAATTATGGAAATAATAAATATATATGATTATTATACAATGATATTTATTATGAAATATTATACATCTTCTACTTCAATACCATTCACCATATATAGTAATGATATCATCGCTCATTCGAACATATGACCTACCATCTCCATGATGCGATGTGATTAACTATACATGATATTCATAAAATTATGATTATAAAAATGAATATAATGAATAAATATTAAATATATTATACGAATATAATTCTTTTAATTATATAACTATAACATATGAAGAGGAACAAGAACCTATCTGATAAGACATGCGTAAGAAAATAAAGAAGTTAACACCTGATTGATAAGTAATAATGTTATGCGAAAACAGATAATAATATGACCATATATGATATTATGAAAATTATTATTTTTTATAAATTAAGACAATTAAATTATTAAAATCATTATACAGTAGGAATATATACATACCATAAAATTAGACATAAGGATAGGGCTAATTTTCAAATCTCATTATTGTATGAGATTATTTATATTTATGTATTTACTTGGGAATTCTTATCATCCATTTCCATGTTTCCTAAATATGAAATACTATTTATATTCATGTATATTTTTTCATTTTAACTTTACCCAATGGTTCATTTATATTAAACAGTATGAATGAAATCCTTTTTTTCTGATACGACATATATTTTAACTAATCCGACAAAAGTATGAGAAGAGTGATTTATTTTATCTTAAAGGTCATGATGGTTTTTTCATCTTAATAACACCATATTTACATGAATATTCCTTTACAACATTTCTAGGTTATTTTTAAATAAATTATCATATTTTAAAATTCAGTTTCATTTTTGAGAAAATAAAATGTTTTTGAAGAATAAAGAGTATTTTACTCAAGAATTAGTTTCAAGTGTTCAATCAAAATTATTTTCCATCTATGATATAATTATTTAATAGGGTTATGATTCAGGTATAATATCCCTATTATTATTATGGTTTTAATATATTTTTAGTTAATTATATTTATGAAATTCATTTGTTTTACATGGACTATCTTAAGAAAGAATGATGTTTAAGAAACCCATTTTATTCCTTGGGTTACGATATGATAAATGGTTTATGTTTTTGTTGAACATGTAAGAATTATTTCATTATAGGATGGGCGTGACATATATCTCACTCCAATTATTTATATAAAGATATATGTTTCATGATATAGATATGGGTGGAATTGTAAATGATCTTAATTCAAGTATACAGGGCTAGAACGTGGGGTGATATCAGTTCAGTAATAGAATTTGTGAGCTATAATGGTCTTGGAAATGATCCTTGACGAATATAAAATGAGTTTATATGCTTTTGTGTATTTTAAAATAATTCATGTCTTATGTTATGACATTTTGGATTAATTTCATTATATCTCATGATATTTTATGATTTTTCCCATTGAATGATATCACGATCTTTCCTATGCATGATACAATTTTCCAATGTTATGTTCTGATGTCTCATGATTATGATGTGATTGATATGTCCATTGTTTAACCTTACTAATAATGTATGTTCACCCATTAATATATTTCTTTTCTCTGGGAAATTAAGAATAGTATTAAGTACGATATGTCAAAAAGTAGGCTAGTTATGATGAAATAAATGGGGGATAATGAAGATGTATTATGAACCACTGGTTTATGTTTCCCAGTTTCTAAAGACACTCTACCTATATGACCATGTAATGGATTTATTATATTTCATAATTAATATTCTACCTATTTGAAGTAATATTAATATATGTAAATTATGGGTCACTATAACATGAATTTTTTTATTCTAAGGTTTCAACCTACACTCATACACATCTCCATCTAGTGTATAATGAACATACAGTATATGTGTACAGTAAACTATTGCCTCAAAAAATGATGATTGTTTAATTTTATCTACCAGATAAAATGGTGTTAATAATGATGGACAATATGTATATATATTTTATATATTATATTTATTTTTTCTATAAGATTTTTTATTCATTCTACAAAACATATCTTTTATTTACATTCCATTTAGTGTTAATATGATAATTTCGTTTAAGTGTGAACTACCGCCCCCTCAAAGAGATGTGATTCAGTAAAACATTAAATGGAAGGTATTAAGGGCTGATTTAGTGAATATATATTCTATATATGATAAAATAAATCTATTTTAAAAATTATATATATGTATGTCCTTTACTTTATTTCTCTCAAAACAATAATTAAACAGAAATAGTTTTCATGTGTACGTATAACCTACCGTATCCAGGAACGATGTGTTTTATTTTATACATATATATTCTATAGATAAATATAATAAAAAAATAATTTATGTAATAGATATTTATATCATGTAATAAATTTTTTAATCATGATATAAGTATAAGGAAAAACAATATAACCAATTAAGACACATACACGAAAAATTATTATTACTCAATGATAAACTACATCATAGTATTGGTAAAAAAATCATAATATGTGGTCATAAAAACACATATATGGTATTATATATAATAATATGGTCTTATAAAAATATATAATAAATTTAGATTATTTATACATGTGGTTCGAATGAGTACGATGAGAGTCACGAAATTATGTGATGGGATTTCATCTCACTTTTTATTTTTTTGAGATACATGCTATGTTTTCCACTATATCATTTTATGTGGTGTGTGTACTTAAAATTATTTAATTATATGTATCTTATAAATAATTTTTTTAAAATTTACATACCCATTTTATGATTTTTCTTTCATGGTGTTTAATTTTTAAAGGTTACCAAACCGGTTAAATAGTTTTGTATGAATTTTCCTTCTCTAAGACTCGGGTTTGGTTATACAGCTAAGTTATCATTCAATATATATATACATGAATTCTACATGTTATATCATAAATTTAAATCTTCTAAAGATATTATATGTTTCATTTAATTCCCATTTTTTACATGGAGAGTATGGCCTCATGTTTCCAAGTGATAAGAATTTATTAAGACAATCTCAACAATTTTCATGGTTGTTTGTGTTTATGATAATTTTGATAAAATTTTATGATCCACCTCTTACTAAAATTCATTAATTTTTGTCTCATATGGTTTTTATTTATTTATTCATATATTGGTACCATTTCATCTACACTTTGGTACATAAGATAGTTAAAATTTTTTTTTAAGAAGTCCTGACATTACCCTCTCTTCAGTCAGAAATCAATTTTCCTTAAAACCATATTTTCCTAAAATGGTTTACAATAATATTTCACCACTATCCTTTAATCAATAAAATACATTTTACCTTTTTTTCTTTTAATAATATATTTAAATGTATATTTTTTTTTCTTTCCAAACAATAAATTTTTCTATCTATTTTACCATGTAAAAGGAATGTTATTTTTACCTCATATGACTTGTTTGGATATCCCCATAATCATTTCTTTATATTTTTTTTGTCATTTTTAAAAGGATAAATGTTATGATACTGTTTTTAATAAATTATTTCCATGAATTTTTTATTTGGAAATTTTTCAACCATATTTTATATGTTTTAATTAATTATTTTTTAAAATGTTTTCTATACACCTTTATATGTTGTTAGATTATTTTAAAATAAATGGATTTCAAAAAATATTCAAGATTTATGAATATTTTTTAAATTTGTTTTCAAATAAAAATAATTTTAAATTTTTTGGAATTTTATTTTATAAGATTAAATGAAAATGGTTTTAAAAATTTATTTAATCCATATTTTTAAGTTTTAAAGGTATTTTTTAAGAATATGATTTTCAAATGGATTTATGTATTAAAAAATATTTTTAAAAGAAGAAAAGATATTTTCACAATGAAATGTGTTTGAATGATAATTCAGTATCATTTTCCATGTATAATTTCATTCTTTGATGTTACAAATAGCCTCTTACGAAATGATCAAAAGGTTCGATTGATATTATTTTGTTGAATGAGTTATGTATAATTTCATGGTATTAATCAAACCCCTTTCTCTTTCATGGTATATAGGTTTATGGAACATGTCATCTTTAATATGTTATATATTTATGAAACTAGTTTGTCATTGATGGGTTATATGTTTATAAAACTAGTTTCTCTTCTAAGGGTTATATGTTTATGAAATCCTTTTCTATTACAAAATTTATATGATTTTGAAATTTGTTTTTTCATAGGTTATGCTTTAGATGAAATGGTTATGAAACCATTATCTCTTTCTACAGCTTATGATATGTATACATGTTTATGATACCCATTAAATTTCTTGGACTATGATATGATTATTTATGATATTATGGAACATGTATATATGATTTCAGTATGAGATGGGTGGAACCTATATCTCACTCAAATGTGTTGGGTAATGATTTATATCTAATGAGATCGTATTGGATGGAACAAATGATTAAATTGGTTCAGTATTACACGAATTGAATGAGAAATGAATTTGGTTCAGTATTACAGGGTCGTAATGAGAAATGAACTCGGTTCAATATTACAACAATTTATTGAGGGGTGAACACTGTTCAATAATATAGGGCTGAAATGGGGTGTGTAACAGGATAAATAATGGAATATTTCAATCAATATGGCCTTGGGTATAGTGTCCCGATTTCCATGAAAATAATATTACTTTTTTAATTGTCTACCACAATTTTAATTTTATTCCAATGTTTTGATTTCATGGATTTTTTTATTTATTTCCTTATGATTCATGTCTCATTAACTTCCATGATTTATTCCATGATTCTTGTACATAATCTTTGATATACCATGTATGATCATATATTTTCATGACAATGTTCTCATACCTTAATTCTCACAATTATTCTTACATATCTCTCTTATTTACCCTTACTAAGAATTTGATCTCACCCCTTTCTTATTTTTCATTTCCCGAGGTTATGAATAATGGTTTGTGGTAGATGTACTAAAGGTGGAGATATTTGGGGGAGATGTTAAAGAACATTCACCAGGATAGAATATTTTTTTCCATTATTCCAAATACACTATTCTATTATGGTCCTAATGAATAAATTATTGTAATGTGATGAATTTTCATCTAAAAAGGTGTAATATCCATCTATATTTAGTCTAGGTCTCTAGAGTTGGTATTAAAGGAAAGTCTTAGTCTTCCTCTTGAATATAGGATGATAAAACTTTAGTAAGATACCAAAATATATTTATAAAGATATGTCTTGATATGTCATTAAGCATAAGTATAAGGATAAGTAAAAATTTAGTAAAATGTTTTGGATTCTTGTCAAAGGGTAGAGTGAGTGGTTTCCATGAAATACATCCATGTTTGGATTCAAAAAGTGGATGTGTCCCTAGAACAGATGCTCTCTTGGTTAAAAAAATGAACAAGATGTTCTCAGTATAGACTTGGTGTATTCTTATACACAATAATGGTCCATGCTGCACACCTGGTTTGATACAACCAAGGGATATGCTTTATAAATTCAGAAAAGTATTCACAAAAAGTCATGAAAGATTTATATACATGTTGGATATGAATAAAATTGTAAGAATAAAATGTGACATAGATTATGTAAGGTTTCATTATTTAGGCATCCTATAAGTAATTATTTTAATGACTATGAGGTTTTCTATATTTATAAGTGAAGATCACACTATACTTATAGTTTTATTTAATGGTTGGAACCGAGAGAAATTGGATTAATGTTGAATGTGATGGATGATTTTCTGATGAGAATTAAATTGGGATGCTCAGAAGAGTAAGACATGTTGTGACCATGATTAATTAGTTTTCATAGAACATTATTTGCATTGTATGACTTCAATAACACTAATACTAACAAAGGAAGAGAAATAAAGAGTTTGCTGAGAGTTCCGGTAATGGAGACCATTGAATAAATAAGATTTAGATTCTTCTATGTCAATAATGTGGAATGAATAACCTAAGTGAATGTCTTAGAGGAACAAGAATATTTTTTTGACTATAGTAAATAAGGACACAAATAATGTAAATGTTAGGGAAAAATTAAGTGATTGATTAATGAAATTGGTGAGAATATTAGCCTCACTAAGATATCATCTAAGGATAAGTGTTTTAGGATTGGAGTAAATGGTAATTATGCAACTCAATGTACAAATATGAAATCTCCTTAAGCGAACTGATAATGTTTTCAAGTTATTGTTACCTTACTACTGATGATGAGACTAAAGGTGAAATCTATATGGAAAGAGGTATTGTATAAGAAGATTAGGTATCCCTATTAATTACATAATTATGGAGTGGTATAATAATTTTTTATATATTTGTATTCATGAAGTATGTTATATAAAAGGTGAAATATATAAGGATTGTTTAGTTAATGTTTTTTGCAATAGATTTACATGAATGCGTTGAGTGGTTCTAATGGAATAGAAAAACAATTAAATGGAAAGGCAATTTGCATAGAAAAAACATGATTAAGGGAAAGATAACTGGTAATATGTTCATTATGTTCTGATAATGTTGTCTGGATAATGATATATGGGATATGTATAAGTAAATTGAAAGGTACTGAGTACCTTGGAACTAATTAAGGACATGTTTACAAGTAGTTCATGCTATCATAGATAATGTTTAAAAATTATTTCATTTATGGAATATATCTAATAATCTAGGAAATAAAAAATCAGGAATTTTTTTAATTGTTTATTGGTTTCAATTATGGTCATTACCTTGTTCCAAGTGTATTTACCATGAGGGTATTCACATTTTTAGAATGTGACAACAAATATATAATATTTGATACAATGGGTATCAATTTTATGATGGTGTTGTGACTTTATTTCTATGGTTTTTTCATATTTTATAAAAGTTATAAAGATATTCATTCATTTAAAGAATAATTTATACTTATAAGGAAGTGTTTATATATTTATATTGTGTTGAAAACCATGGTTAAAATGATTTTTAGTGATTAAAATTCTCTCAATGATGCCAATAATATTTTAGAAATTATATTAGTGTGGTTTTATAAAAGAACACCATATATGTAGTGTGACAACCAATAAAATACAAAAAGGCCATGGTTCTGCAATCCATGACCAAATAACAATAATGGTTTCATTTTTACCCACGGCCTACATAATGTACTTGTTAATGAAAGATTGTTTTTGAAAAATGATTAGTTATAATGAAATAATAGTGTTACTTTTTATGATTATTGATTAATGTATTAACCATCATCTTTTTAAAGAGTATTTATAGTTAAATAGTTATAAATTTCAATCTTGTGTGAGCCTTAGGATCTGCTAAAATATTATTTTACAATTCATCCATAAAGTTTAATTTTTGGTTTTCCATTACACAATGTAACATATGTATTAGAAATTAAAAAAATCATAACTAAAGAATGATATTTTTTTATCAAAATACGTCAAGTAAGTATATGTTCTTATATTATGGGTTAATAAAATAATTTCTCACAGATAGGATAATTATAAAAATAAAATGTGTTTCCTTAATACATTATTTATGGTAAAGTGATGTCCCTTTAAATCATCACAAATATTTGACTTGAGAACTAGACATCCTCTTTGATCATTCATTTTTTTGTGATTGATGACCTCAATCACTCCCTATATATATTTACAATTCTACTCTATTTATATGCTTCACTCCCAACCTATGTGTATACCTAGTTATATGATACATTGGGAAATCATAATGATTACAAATTTCACTTTATAAGGGAAGTTTTAGTATTCATTTTTCGGATACGAGTTTTTATGAATTAAACATTAACATATTAGGCCTATGATATCCCATATTAATTATGGGGGATAAATTCATTTTAAGTAGGGTAGAATGTAAATCCCATAGATTTTGTGAATTATTATTTTTAATTTAATTTATCTTTTTAATAATTTTAATTTCATGTGACACTAGAAATATATATATATATATATATTAATACACTTAGTAAAACATTAATTTCACACAACAATGACATGGATTGTGTTATATACAATACCGACATAGATGACACTACACATAATACTGACTTGTTTTTTACTACACGCAACACCAACTTGACATAGGTGTCAGGAAACACAGATGTTTCTATGAAAAATAATTTTATAGTTAAGATTATTTAAATGACATAATTATAACTTAACCGTTAAACATGGTTATATGAATAGTAATAAATAATATTCTAATATTATTTATAATACATTATGTTTAAAAATACCATTATAACGAATGAACAACATGTAATAATAAAATTAAATTTAATCACATTTCTAATACTTATATGTGTTTTACTTTCATTATTTCAACATGGCAATTATATGGAAAAATTATTCATGCATGCGTACGACCTACCGTCTCCATGAATAGTGTATTAAATTTCTTAATTATATATTGTAGGGATTAATATAATAAAAATAAAATATATATACAAGATATTTAATATAATTATTTTCATTTTGGAATCATTATATAAGTATAAGGACTAACAATATAACAAATTATTACACATACAAAAAACAAAGTGAATATTAGTTGATGTAAAACCTTAACAAAGGATGGTTAAAAAAAAGGTAATAAATGGTCATAAAAAACCATATACAAAATTATATATAATAATATGTTACTATAAAATATTTATAAAATATTTATATTTATTATATTGCGGTTTAAATGAGTACAATGAGAGTCAAGACACAAGGTAAGGGGATTTCATCTCACTTTTTATTTTCGTGAGATAAATGCTTTGATCACCAGACTTTTCTTTTGTGGGGGTCTCTATTTTACATTATTATATTATATGAATGTTATAATTAAATATATGGGTATAAAAATATCCATTGTATGATATTTTTTAACGGGATTATGTCTCAAAAGTTACCAAATTGGTGAAATAATTTTTTCTCAATTTGACTTCTTAAAGACTCTGGTTTTTTATGCACCTAAATTGTCTTTAGAGGTGTATATTTATCCATTATAAATGTTCAGTAATAAATTTCCATCTTTTCATGATATTTTAATTTTCATGTAATTTCATTTTCATATATTGAGAGTATTATATGAATATATCATGTTATAACAACTTATTATGACAATCTCATCACTTTTCATGATTGTTTATGTTTATTCCTACTATGATAAAATATCAGGATCCATATATTTAGAATATTCATGAATTTTATTCTACAATTGTTATTAATTATTTATTGATATAGTGGTACAATTTATTTAAATCTTTGGTATAAGATAATTAAAAAATTATTTTTATGAATGTTTGACTTTAACCTCTTTTCAATCAGAAATCAACGCTCATTAAAAACCATGTTTTCTAATAAGGGTATACAAGAATATTTTACATCTCTAATTCAATATTTAAATGAAAATTTTAACAATATTTTTTTCCAATATATTTAATGTAATATTTTTTATCCTTCTTAACAAATTATTTTTTTAACCTTTTCCCATGAAAAAGGAATGTTCTATTTACCACATCAGACAAGTACATATTTACACACCATCATTTATTTAAAGCATAATTTTACTTTATAAATGTTTAATTTTAATGATATTGTTTTTAAAATGTTATTTTTAGGGAATTTTGTTTCAACCTTTTTTATATGCTTTCATGAAAATATATTTTCATAAAATTTTGATGCATTATTTATCTGTTTTCAAATTATTTTCAAACAATGTTATTGAAGAAAATTTCTAGATAAATTCAAATGTTTTCTAGTTAAAATGTTTTCAAAACAATTCCATGAATTATTTATATGTACTCAAATAAAAATCTTACACAAATATTTTGAATTTTACTTCATATGTTTTAAACATAATTGTTTTAACAAAGATTTCAAGACATCTAATAAGTTATCAAGGTATTTTTTTTTAAGAAAATGATTTTATAATGGTATTATATATTAAAAACCCTTTTTAAATTAATAAAGGTTATTTTCCTCAAGGAATTTTTTTGAATTATATTTCATGATTTTTTTATTCCTAAGATGAGATTAATTGATGTTACTAATTTCTTTCTAAGAATTGATTAAATGGTTGGATTAATATTATTTCTATGAATGGGTTATGATTAAAGTCATTGTATTTATCAAACCAATCTCTATTCCATGGGTTATATGTTTATGAAACACATTTCACATTCACAGGATTTTTGTTTATGAAACTCATTTCTATCTAATAGGTTATATGTTTATGAAATCTATTTATATTTCACGGATTATATGTTTTTGAAATCCATTTTCCATTCATGAGTTATATATATATGAATTATGTTTCTCATTGATGGGTTATTATTTAGATGAAATGGTTATAAATTATGCATCATTTTACAGAGGTTATGATATTCTTTCATGTTTATGATACCCATTTCATTTCATGGGATATGATACGAATATTAGTGATATTGTGGAACATGTATTCACAATTTCATTTTGAGATGGGTGAGACCTATATATCCTTCCAATGCATTAGGTAAAGATTTAGATATCAAGAGATAGACATGGTTCTAATGAGAGATGTAATTGGTTCAGTATTACAGGTATGTAAAAAGAAATGAACTTCGTTTTATATTATAGAACTATAATGAGAAATGAACTATATTCTGTATTATAGGGTTGGAATGAGGGGTGAACTTACTTCATTCATACATGGTTGGAATGGGGTATGAACATTGTTTAGCAATGGACATTTTCCAACAATATGAACATGGTAGTGATTACTTTACCACTCTATAAATAATATATTTGGCTTATGTGTCTGAAACGATTCCATGTTTTATTCCTATGTTAAGATTTCAGGGATTATGTTATTTGTTTTCTTATGATTCAGGTCTTATGAACTACTATTATTTATTCCATAATTCATTTATACGATCTTTGATATGTAAGGTATGATCTTTATTTTTCATGGTCATTTTCTCATACCCTTATCATCACAATTATGCTTACATATCTTCATAATTTATCCTTAATTATAATATGATATCACCTATTTATTATGTTTCCTTTCCCTAATTTATGAAGAATGGTTTTATGCAGAATAATTAAAGGTGGAGATATTTATGGGGGATGCTGAATATCATTCATCAGGATATAATATTTTTTCCATGTTTCCAAAAATGATAAAATATTATAGTCCTTGGGCATTTAATATTTTAGTGTTCT
Source organism: Viscum album (assembly GCA_963277665.1). Classification (NCBI taxonomy): domain Eukaryota; kingdom Viridiplantae; phylum Streptophyta; class Magnoliopsida; order Santalales; family Viscaceae; genus Viscum; species Viscum album. The sequence goes on along the minus strand of OY728142.1, from coordinate 1,810,035,896 downwards.
TAATATTCAAATTAAATGGTATAATATCTATGTATGGTAAGCATTGGTCACTATAATAACATATTATGCGACTTTAGTAATCATTTAGTTGACAATGGGGAGACTAATATCCTATTTAATCCCAACACTCATAATTTATATTCATATTATTCTAGTAATAAGACAACAATCCCACTTATCTTGGAAATAAATTCTATTATTTTAGTCTAAAATTATCTCATTAAAATTCATACCCGTGTCAATAATATTATCTTTTGATCACTATCTATTCTTAGTTCCATCTATAGCTACATTCTACCAAATCATTTTATATTCCACGTTACATACCAACTTCTTTTTATTATTAGGATACATACTAAGACTCTTTGTAAAATTATAGGTTATTATATGATTGTACTATCTCATTAATATCTATTATTACTTAAATTAAAATTCTAGATTAATATTTCAAATCTGTCATCTTCTAACCTTCAACATACATATTTTTTCTTTATTACATGCTAGTAAAAATATACCCTAACATTCTATGTTTATTATATATATGAAAATTAATAAATATAATAACATATGTGACAAAATATGTAAGAACCACATATATAATCATGGATATAAAAGAAACAAATTTTCATTATTAAATAAAAATTCATCATTTAACAAAAAATTTATATCCATTCATCAATTTTTTAAGAATCACATACACAACATTTAATATTAAATAATAATGAATAATAATGTTTTTACTACTATATCTATTTAAAATATTCTTTTTTTACTTCATTGTTCCTATTTAAAATATATTCCCATATCACATGGTAATTAAAATATAATTGGGAGCTAATATATAATTATATTTAAGCATCAAAGAAGGATACTTGAATATATCTATCATTCCTAATACATAACCACTATCCTATTTTTCACTCCCATCCATTTATTTCATGGATACCTCCTATTCCTCATGAAGAATCATAAATTATAATAACATATTTCTAAATCACTAAAATTACTAAATATCTAACGGGCATATAAAATAAAATTTTAAAATAATACAAAAAAATAATTATCGAAGAATACACTAAAGGGATTTAATAAATATTAATGACCCCATATTATGGATGAAACAAAGGCCTCAGAGAATATTTATTTACTTAAATACATTAAGTAAATAATAACGATTTGATGAGACAAAATCACCTCTACTGATGTGAATGCAAGAGAATAAACATACCATATATTATGGTTTGTCATGATATATTATTAATTTTTTTAGGTTGGTATAAAGAATATTTTCTTAGGAAATATAATGGTGCATTTCAATCCTGTAAATGAGTAGGTTTACCTAAACACATTCAAATGGGATAAAAATTGAGAATGAATATCTTGATAATTCAAATTACCAGTTTCATGGGGCTAACAATACTTTGATTTGGGCTTCAACAAGATAAAATTTCTATTTCAAAATATCAAGAATATAATTTTTGAGAAAGTTTTGATTTCTTGAAACCCAATATAAAAAATCATAGCCACTACATTTCACTATAATATATATGTTGTGATACACTTCACATGTTTAAGGAGAGAGGTTTGTAATAACATGAGATTCTATATAAAATCAAATCATAGGAACGTATAATCACAGTAGTTGTTTTAATGGAACTTGTATAATGAAATATAAATTTCAAATACAATCTTTCCATAATAAAACTAGAAAAGTAATAAAAAATACTGGATATTTAAAATATAAGCAACACATAATCCATTGAAGGGAATATACATAAAATAACTTCTATATGTATTTATTTTAATATTTCTATTAAAATTTTATGTTAAATTTAATTTTTTATATGTTATATATATTAAATTATAACATTTACATCATAATAGTACTTATTTTTGATTAAATCCTAACATGTGGCCACAACTCGTCAATTTGGTGTTCCAAGGAATATTGATGTTTATCTTCCCATTTCCACATTCTATGCAATAAATGATATCTCCCCATTATAAATCCATAGCCCAAACCACTAGGTCCAAACCAGAGTGCCACATAACCTCCTATAACCTCCTCATAAGTAAGAGGTTGTTAACTAGTAGTGTGATAGTAAGTCCATCAGTTGGGAGACTACACCATCAATATCATGTTATGGAAAACATAATAATATAATAAAATATAATAATTTAATGTAAATATGAAAAATATATGTCAAGGGGACACCATTCGTCAAAATATGTATACTCGGCTACGAGTGTACCAATCTAAACCCATGTTTATGTGAAGGAAGATAAAAATTAAATAAATAATATTATTGATTATAGTATGACCTGATGGTACTCATAGATCCATTCTCCTATTCTCAACTATATGATTAGGGCCCTCACCCATTGTTGTATTGCTATATATTAATTCTTTAGACACAACAAAATGACCATACTGTGTATGAGTACTAATATGCAGTAGGACACGACAACTTCATCCTTAAAAAATGTGCACATTTATAAAATAAGTATTATATAGTAATAATAATTGTGAATGAAATCATAATAAAGATAAAATCATGTACAAAGTCTTTATGTAATAACCATTCTTCTACTATCTCACTATCATACTTTCTTGGCCCCTTTCTAGAAAAATGATCACGGGTAGTTAGAAAAGATAAAAAATGATCCAAAAAATCAAGATAGGTCACTTGGAATAAAAAATGCATTGAGTTACAAAATATACATCAGTATCCTTAAATAATTGAGTTTCATCTAGGATATTTGTCTATCATGATCATTCCCTGTGTAGTGGACGACCATTGTTATCTTCATACAACATGTTCACCCCCTATAAGGGGTAAACATGCAATCATGGTCATATTTCACATTTTAAAGATAAAATACACTCCACTATAAGGGGAAAACATACCATCATGGTCATATTTCACAATTTAAAGATAAAAAACACTAATGGAATAGAATAAAAATAATATCAAATATCATAATATGTCAAGAATCACATAAATCCCTCAAAAAATACAGTTTCATCATATAGAAACATGTGAATATAAATCAAACATTTTAACAAGATACTCGTATAATTCTCAGGGAAACACAGATCATATATGGGTATCATGAAAATGAATACACCCATAAGATATTACCAATAATCAATAACAAAAGGCCTGAAAAATGATGAATCATACCCTATAAAAAGTGTATAAAATATCCCTAAATGTTAAGGATCTTCATTCCTATTGTATTTTTATTAATAAATCCAGGGTTCACCAAGGAAGTGATGAATGAACACACATCACACCCACAAAGAAAGATTGACACATAAAGAATTCCTATATCATGTTTCAGTTCAAAGATGATGATGTCTAAAATAGGGACATGAGAGAAATCTATGTCAATAATGTCATTTTAGAATCACATACCTAATGTTACCATCAATGTGATAAATTATAAGGCATGTTAAGGAATGAATAACAATTTCACTGAATCTATCAACAATATATGGAAGAACTAATAGTTCATTGTAAATTCCAAAATAAGGACTTATTTAAAGATAATAATCATTGGTAAATCATGAATCAATCATTTGAAAAAAGATTTATTATAATGTTCCAAAATAATAAGATCTCCTCATGATCATTTTAAAGAATCCTAACCAAACACATCACTTATCTTGAAGGATTTAGCATCTATCAAAAGAGTTTGTTATTGAATCATTGATGTTAAAAAATATTAAACATGAATTCATTAATATATTAGGGATATACCATCCATGTTTTTATTAAGAATAGGTATGCAAGGAAAAGTCATCAACATATACACATAGAATGGTCCTTATTGAATGTAGATATCAGCTTGACCAGGAAAAAAAATCAGAAAGTTAGTTCTAAATTGATCTCCAAAAGGGGTAAAACAACATAATATATAATTAGAAAAAATTTCTCTATCATATTTCCATTATCATATTTTAAACAGGAACAATGATTTGGCATGAATCAATAGAAAGAACTAACTCTTCAGGATTCTTAGATCAGTCAATGGATATAGAGAAAGTGGGGAGTATTAGAGTGTATAGTAGCGCTGAAAGAGGTGTAAAATTGGATATAGGCTCAAGGGGTTTAGAATTTGCTGTTCAATGGGGTGGAATTACATTTGAAATAAAAACCCATGGGGTAATTTAATGCACCCCCAGACTCGAACTATAAAAAAATCAACTGATTAGATGGGGATAATTTTTAGTTTAGAAGGGGTCATAACCCCATATAAACACATTATCTATAGTTATGATGAACCACTACTAATTTTCCCGCCAACTCTTATTAGAGGTAGTTTTGAGCAACTGTTAGTAAAGTAATGTAATATCAAGATGAGTTTATTCTAGAGGGAGTCAAAAGGCCCTCTAATTTCATTATAGTTTCTTAATTTACAAGGGGTTTTAACCCCTCTAAATTATTGTTCATCCATAGCTAGTTTAATTTCATGATCCCATATATGAATATATTCTTTGAACCACCTAAATTTAATATTTATTTACAGGGGTTTGTAACCCCATCTAATTGTACCATATTTGAGGCAGTCCTATGAACTACCTCAAAATAATTGATTTAGTTTTTTTAAATCCACCAATGCATGTTCCCAAACCCTTTAGTTCCCAACACACCTTCATAATCAAGTTCAAGTGTGGGCATATAGTTCATGATACTCTTAACCCTTCATTTCATGAACCTACTAACCTCTATTTATTTCATGAACCTCCTCACCAGGTCGTTCATGACCTTCCTAACCTCTATCTTGTTTCAACCCACCTCACCCTACACTCACTCGCTAAAATCCTATTACAGCCCACTTCACCCACACTCACATGGTCCCTCTAGTTCAAGTATATCTCTAACCGGTGGCCCATCCGGTGCCCTCCCCTCTCGTTCACCCGCACACACCGAGGACAAAAATTTGGCAACATAAAATTTTATGAAAGCAGGATTCGAATAATGGACCTCTTAGAGACAAACATAGAGCCTTATCAACAATGGCCATCACTCATAGTTATTTAATGCACACATTATTGTATTTATATATACTAAAAATCTAATTAAAATAAGTATTATTTAAATAAATATTGAAATAAAAAAATTATATAATTTAATATATACATTTTTATATTATATATTTTTATATTTATATTATAATAAATTTATATTATTAAAAGTTTATATAATTTTATAAGCTATATATTGTATATGTGTATTTTTATACATGTGAGTATATATTTTGTTATTCTATTTATGTTATATAAAAACATTTATATTTATATAAATTATCTATATACATAGATATATATATATATTTATATTATGTACATGTTTATTTATATGATATAAATATAAATAATTATTTTATATATTTATATAATGTCTTTTAAAAAATTAATCTAATGGATTTCAGTACATATATTCATATTTTAAATTGTATAATATTTTATATAATTAATATTATATGAAATAAATATATATAAAATACAATATATACAAATATTTATATTATATATAATTAATATTACATGAAATAAAATTTAGAAAAATATGAAATATGAAATAAAACATATATAAATATATATACAATGTTATACGAAATACAATTTATACAAATATAAAATAAATATTTTATTAAATATAAATTATACACATATTTATATAATTTTTTCAATACATATATTTATTATTATGCACATTAATAAATATGTATTTCAATAAAAATAATTTTATAATATTATGTACATTAATATATATTAATTTAAATAAATGTTGTTGTATAATACTGTATACATTGATATATATTTATTTGTATAAATTATACATCATATAATATTAATTATATATTATTAAAAATCATAAACAAATTATTTAAAAATATATTTGTTATTATAGCAATATAAAATATAAAAACTATATGCTTTAGTTTTAATATGATTTATTTTTTAAATAAATTATATTAATGTATATATTTATATAATATGTTGATGATTTTATGTCATATATAACTAATATTATATGACATACAATTTATAAAAATAAATGTATTTAAATGTTCAAAAAATTATACAGTTATATTTATGTATACATATAATATAATTAATTATAATCATATTATTGTAAATACATAATATAATTAACTTACATATATATATGTATGTATTTGTTAAATCAATTTATTATTAATACAATATAAAAAAAAATATAATTTTATAAAATATATAAATTTATATGTAATAAAATGTTTTTAATACAACATATATATATTGTAAATATATAATATGTATATTTATATTTATATTTAATTTTTTCTATGTTATATTTATTTGTATACAAAATAAAATATAATTGTATTTATACATAAACATACAATAAAAATATATTGATTATAATATATGTATAATATAAAATATAATATAAATGTGTGGTATTTATAAAACAATATATAAATTTTATAGGGGGTTGTGCATATTCCCCACTAAAATTCATTTTGAGGGGTTTGTGAATAACCCCTTCTAAAAAACCGATGCTAATCTGCTGCTTTTTTATCATGTGGTGGTATTGAATGGTTGGTGTCTCATGAAACAATTCTATAAAATTTTCATCTTCCACTAGCTATATGGGGGGAATTTATAGCAGGAAAACCTTCTAAATCCCCACAAGTTTGTTGGTTGGTTCCATCAGCTTGTCATGGTCCATTTTCTATCATACTCAAGGTCATTCCCTTCCTCACAAATTGAACCACCGACTCTCAATCATGTAACCTCAAAAATCCATCCCCTTAAAAACAAAATTAAAGGATAAAAAATGGAAAATAATTTTCAATGGGATAAAAATATAACATACATGGAAATAAAATAAGGATATTATGATTCGCCCCTTCTAAAAACTTCATGACCATAATAGGTACTGTGAAATGTTCTTTAAAAACAACTCTTGGTACTTCTCCTGGACATCATCCTCCAACCCCATGTATCCTTATAAATCCATTCATGAGGACATGTAATATAGACTACTGGTACACACATCCCTAAAATTTCTTTATCTCACTATTAAACTATCTAAAGCAGTAGAACCTTGTATGATGTGTTTGGATCCAACTCAACATCCTTGAAATTGATCACTTGTGTAGGTTTGGGGAAGTATCATTGATGATATGGAACATGTCATGAATACATTGATATTTAGATGTAATTTTTTAATGATATGCTACTATCCTAACCAGTTAGATGATATTGAAGGGTACAACATAGAAAAATTCTAGTTTCCTCACGTTCCTCAAATATCGGTTCTCCAACAATGGAGTCACTCTAACGAAAACATGATCACTAACATAAGAATACCATTGTATAATATAGTTAATATATGACATAAATATTATTATAGAAGCGACCAAACTCTTTTTATTTTACTTATCTCTCTAGAAGGCCTCTTTAACAAGTAATGACCCACAATAGATGCTTCACTTTCCTCAGGCCAACAAAGTTGTGAAAAAAATTTCCTTCTATAAAGATCCTTATAATGTGGTATTAAAATCAAATAATGATAAATATTATTTTAATAAAATGAAACCAAGGATATGTGATCACCCTAAGAACTAATTAAGTCTATAGAATAATCCAAAATCACATCCTCTATAATGAAAATCATTCACTCGCAATTTCTATCGATCTGAGGATAATATTCTCTACTCAATATCAACCGAGTCGCTATGGACTTCTATAATCCCTAATAAATCTATGATATTGAATGGGTATATATTTCAGATAAAAATTTCTGGGTTACTCTAGGTTTTCATAATATCTCATAGACATAAATATTCTAATCTCATCTACTAAGTCAGTATCACAGATTAAGTAAAAGTGAGAAACTTCCATCAGCCAATCAACAATCACTTACACAACGTCACAATGAAATTGTGTCCTCGGTAAAACCATTAGACATACCATCCTTATTTACTCCCACTTCCACAGGAGTACTTTATGTGGTTATAGAAACCCGCCAGGATAGTAGATCTTGTCATTTATCCTATGAGGAGTAAATCCTCATGGGATAGACAAGCAATGTACTTCTTTATCAATGGGGACAAGAACATTCCCATGAAGTTGTGGTATATATTAATATCTATAGGATATAATTACAATTTAGAGGTATGTAATTTCATAATCAAATCCACCCTATTAAATTACTGTACTAAACCTCTCCCATGTACATGGATCACATCATCAGGATCCAATGACAACCCATGTATCATGTTACATCCAACTAATTGTACTTTAGTCGAACAACAACCTTTGTCAGTGTTCTATATATACATTAATTAGTCAACCAAAAAAGATGATACAACAACTAGAGCACATGTTATCAATCCCTGAAACTTTGAAACAACCATCATCTAGTTGGATAATAATGTCATCATGCACTACTATTCCTATGAAGATATCTCAATAATATCATAACATATTTGGGTCTTATGACTATGAATATTAGAAAAAATGTTACCTTTACCTAGTTTGTATTCCATCTCAAAGTACAGCATTTATAGATACTATACCCATTGTATCTACCTTAGATTTACATCCCACTTTATAAAGATATGGCATACGATTTTTTGATCAGCACAAAGTAGAAGATGGAGAGGTAATTTTTTCAGCACCACAAAGTGTGGGAAATGATTACCAAATCAATTTCATGAGTAGGATAATTATACTCATGGGGTCATAGCTGAAATGAACCATTTGATTAAACATTAAATATCTACATCATTAATTCTACCAAAACAATACTATATGCATTGTAGATTACATTATATCTGATCTATAGCATGAGTAGGATCAACATTAGGGCTATAATCAAACTCATATTTAGCTTAAGAAACTATTATTTACACTGGTATAACCAGTAGAGATTCACTCACTTAATTTTAAATTTAGTCTTGGGGGAAAATAAATGGGAGATATTCTAGATATAACAAAGATAATATCTAGCTAAACAAAGAAGTATTTTAATTTCAAACACATTTTTGGGATGTGTCATCGACATCACGTCATGAACCTTCTATAGTTCTAATGATATACCTATATCAAAAAACCACATGTCGTGGAAATTTATCCTACTATGTCCAAATGTTATAATTTAGTATTTTTGATTAAAATATGACGATATTCAAGTGTACTCATGGATATCCCATGATTTTTTTCATGCTGGTCATGGGTCAGTGAGTAGACAAGGATGTAATAAATTATAAGCACATTTAATGAGTCTATATATTGATGAAAGATACTGTAACAAGAACCATGAATGCTATAATTTTTTGAATCCAAACAGCATCACCAAGTACTCATATAGGGTAGATATTACTTTGAAGTTTTTATATGATATTTCCTCTAATATAACCTATATATAGTGATATCCTGATCGATGATCAATATTGAAGACCCATTGATATCCTTATAAAAGAATTTAATATTTTTTTATCATGTCAAAAGGATATATATTATTAACCTTTACCTAGTTCATCTTTTGGTAACATATATAGTGTTATAAACTACCTTCACCATCCTAGAGAATATGAAAGGTGCACCTAGTAATGATGTACTCAACTAGAGAATTATCTTTTTCATCAAGTCCCTAAGTTGTACCTTGAGCTCCATTTTATTGGTTGGCTCTATAGAATAAGGGGGTATCAAAAGGGGATATGCACACACAATGAGCTCAATCTTAATGTATCATCCAAATTTATTTCTAGATAGAGATACATTAATAGATTAATAAATAAGGGGGATATTATTAGTCATACTAAAAGATACAACCTATAATATAATTCATGGTAATTCTAAGATAAATTAATTCTAGAAAAACTATATTTGATTAGAGTTCCCATTCTCTTGTCATCAAGTACCACACTCTATTCAGCTTAGTAATTGATACACATCCCCAATAGAAATCAATTTGATCTCTTCATGATACCATGCATCATATCAGAGCATGTCATATCAGGAATCATAATTTCCCATATATTTCCAAAAATCAACATTGATTATAGGACACTAATTTATTCATTGACAATGTTCGACATTCTGGCTCATCAATGTATCAAGGTTACTAACATAGAGTATTTATTAACCAGTAAGTCAAGTCCAATAATAACTTAAATAGATATTAAGAAATATGAAAATTCAAATGTATAAGAGAAGCTAGTGTAAAATAGAGAGCCTTTTGAGACTCTACAAGTTTTAATATTCCCACAATTTTCTTAACGCATAACTTATTATCTGAAGAGCCTCTGGTGCCATAGAAGGATGGATAATGATGGGGTTGAAATTAAATAAATATTAAACCCTACTTCAAAACTCTTATGCCTAGGATAGGAACTAATTCAAATAATTATTCATGAATCTATGAAAACCCATATCTTTTATATACATTATTTCATGAATTATTACATAATGATATACATAATACAATCCCAAAAGATGAACAATTCAATTATATTTTGGAAATTAGATTCATATCACATTAACAAGACACGTTGATATAAAGAAAATATTTACATATCGATAACACCCCTTAAAATCTACTGATCTTAAAATACTACATTAGATAACATGGGGAAATACATAAGAAAGTGGTGAACTATTAATCCAATTAAAGGAATAATCAAAGACCAACATGATGATAGAATTACATGTGAGTGAAGTTGCATATCAAGAAGAAAAAAAAGGACAATAATCATAAGTATAGACATAAATGAAAGATATATGATGATAACCTAAATTTTTAGTGGAAATTTGGAAATGATATAAGATATTACATCACAAGAAATTTTCAAGGCCAACAACCAGGACCTCATAAAATAGCGGTCTTAGGATAACCTCCCATAAACAATACATTGTATATCATGTGATAAAATCAATACACAATGCTTTGAAAGGATATATAACTATTGCCCCCATAAAATTGATATTATGTACATGAATTTGAGTTTCATGAAGATTATTCCATATTAGAATGGATTTCTTAAATTTTAATCCCATGATTATTTTAACATCGTAGGTTTTTATGAATTATTTACTATTTTGAATAAATTAATTTTTTTGATATCTTTCATCATACACCACCCCGTATTAGGATTATATTACATGTAAATCAAGATTAGATTTCATTACACAAAATACTATGTCTAAAAAACCATGATAAATTTATTTAAACAAAACAAATATATCCACGAAATTTAATTTACTTATATGAATAATAAAAACTAGTTTTTAAATATAATATACTATAATATTATAATAATGAAAAAATATTGTAGAAAATAATTAATTTTTAGTAAATCCTATATATGTTTTAACAGTATAATTTTATTAAAAAAATATTAATTATTTTGGAAAATAAAAAAATTAAGTTTTAGCACTTTTATAATTTAAATTTGATAAAATAAAATTCATTTCTAATATAGAATTTCAAAATTATCTTACGGTGATTTTTTTTATTTTCCTAAAAAGAATAAATTTTTAATTAAAAGGGAAAAATAATAAATTTTAAGTGAAAGATATAATTTTTTTATTATATTTTTGAAGCTAAATTATATTTAAAAATATTTTTCAACTATATAGATTTCAACTATAAATTTATTAACCCAAATTATTTTAATTATAATCAATTTCATATTGAGATTGGATATTAAAGCTTTGTAAACTAGTGATAATTTTATCTTAAAAAACATTATTTCTTATCACACACATAAGATTCATTTTAAATTATTTTTTCCCACCCATGTGAATTGAATTTGAAAAAATTGAATCAATATTTGGAATACAAATTTTTTTTCCACAGAAGGTTAAAATGTGTCTAATGGGGGGGTATTAAACTAAAAAGCTAATGATAAAATCTCTAATATACCTATATATAAAATATGAATAGTACTTTTAGATGATTAAACATTTAAGGTTTATAATGACAAAATTTCTAACCTTGTTACATATGAAAAATATGTGTATAGTTATCCTTTTTAAAAAAATTATATGTTTTCCACTCACCACACTTATAAAAGGCCACCAGTCCTTTCACTTATTCACACATTCAAACCTTTTTTTTTCAGTTGATACATTCTTAAATCGCCTAGAATATTTCTTAACCTCATTATATAATCCATATTTTGGAATTAAATGAAATAAAATATGGCTTTTTGTGAATTTATATTTTAGATACCAGAAGAAGAGGTAACATTCATCAAAAAGAAATTTTATTTTATATCATCCTCCACCTCAACAAATTATTATCATACTATGCTGATATAATTAAATCAGTATAATATATATAATTTTATGTCTTTTTGTTAATTTTATGACCAAAAAACACAAAAAAATCCCTAAAATGGGTTATGAAATCACCATTCTGTTTGTGGAATACTACTACCTCGTGAACCAATGTCATTCTTTTTTCTATTACCACCAATAAAGGTTGGTAATAATAACGGGTTTATAGTTTATATATAAAATGTATGATATTTATGTCGTAATTATGATTATATATTTATATTATCCCAAATAAATTAATGATTTCCATTTTATTGGATAAAGATAACAATGTCTATGTGTACGATGGATGACCGCCTCACGAAGTGGTAGGATTTGTTGAATCTATACCTGGAATGTATTATGGATGTGTATCATAATAATATGTTATATATATGAAAAACTGTGATTCTATAATTTTAATACATATCATTTAATTTTATTTCATTAAATCTAAAAATAAAATAGACATTACGTTTATTTGTACGTACGATATATCATCACTATGAATAGTTTATTAAATTTTCAATAACTAAATTATAGGAGTTTCTATAAATAAAAATATACTGGATATATATATTATATTAATAGAATTTTTTAATTTATTAGTATGCCTAATAATTATCCAAGTAATAGGACCAATAAATAAAATGTTAAAACATATATTAAAAATAAATTCAGTATTGCCGGAAATATAAATATAACATTTTATTGTTAATAAATGGGTAATAAAAGGTATTATGTAAATAATAGAGTGTATTATATATTTGAATATATTTTTATAATAGATATATAATAAAATTATATTTATTATACATGTGGTTGAACATATGTGTTGAATGTCAAGACTTAATGTATTAGATTTTTGTTTCTAAATTTTCATTTTTAGAGATGTAAATTACATTATGAACCTATCTAATTTCATAAAATGTATAAATACCCATTTAAAATTCAATATAAAAAATTTATTTATCCTCATGATAGTTTATGTTCCATTTTATGTTATTCTTTCATGTGTATTATGATTCAACATTTCCAAATTTGTAATGATTTTGTATTTTAATATCATCATTTATTGGGGCTGATGAAGATTATATCGCCAATTATGAAACATTATAACCCATATCACATGAATTATTTTTAATTTTATTCTGGACTTGTTATTAATGTGTTATTTATTTAATGGTACCATTTTTCCAACAATTTCATAATTAAAAGTTTTAAAAATTATTTTTTATGAAAATAAAACATTTCTCCCTTTAGTCAGAAGACTATTTTATTCCAAAACCATTTCATCTAAATATTTTTTCAAAATTTTTATTATTGTATTATGATTAAATTAAAATAAAATGATTCTTGTAACTGATATCTTACAATTTTTTTTGAATTTAATTTTCATGTTGTTTGGAAAAGTTATGACAAAATGGATTTTACGAAAAATGTGAAAGAAATATTTGTTCTAACATGGATGACATGAATATAATATTTTGAAAAAATTAAAAATCATTGCATCAAAGATTAATTTATATGTTTTCATTGTTATATTCTATGGACATTATTTTCAAAACTTTCCGTGTTTTAAAAATCATTATTAATATTGAATGGATTTTTTATTGAAGAAATGTTTTAAATAATCATCCAAAATTTATTTACATATAAGATGAAATCCAATGATTTTACCTATTCCATACATGGGAAATGATCCATATATTCCATTTATACTCCCTTTCTTAATTTTTTATGTTTTTATGGAATGATGCTCATGAAACCTACTTTGTTCACTAGATATGTTATGATGAAATGATTATGAAACCTATCTCTTTTCGATAGGTTATGATATAATTAAATGTTTATGATTACCATTTAATTCCTTATGTTATGATATAAAGACTTTTTTGGATCTCATGGAATAAATATACATGGTTTTAATAAGATGATGGGTGCTATCTATATGTACATACAATTTATTTGGGAACATATTATATCTCATGAGATAAATTGGACTAGAATGAAGAGTGAACTATGTTCAATAAAGGGACTTTTTCCACTATGGTGTCCTTGGGTTTGATCCTTACTTATGATGATGTGTTTGGGAGTGAACCCATTTCAATATGATAACATTTTAAATAATACTTGAGTAATATAGAAATGATTTTGTATATTTATGTTTATGACATAGATCCTTTTCTTATGCCAATGTCATTCTCTCATGGATGAAGTTCTTTGATTACCTTATGATTCATGTCTTATTAACTATGGATCTTTATTCCATGACTCATGTATGTTATATTTCATATTCATGCAATGGTTCTCAAATGTTATTCGCATATTCCATACCCATATGTTCTTGTCATTCTTATATATCTCCATTGTTTTCCTTTGTCGATCATTTGATCTCACCCTTTCTTATGTTTCGTTTTCAGATGTTATGTAAATTTTCATTTTGTAATATATTTATAAGAAGGGTTATATTTATGAATAATTTTGTTTTAGAAGACATAAATCACCTATAGATTGATGATCATGTTTCCATGATTCCAAGGAAAGTAAACTATTTTGGTCCTCAGATGTGTGTTTGTGTAATTTAATAAATATGCATCAGAAATTATTCAGTATCTGTCTATAAAAATCATGGGTTTCTATAGTTGGTAAAAAAGTTGATATTTAGATAACTTTAATAAATTAGGTTGAGAAGACCTTAGTGATTTTCCTAGGTACTTGCCTAAGGATTTGTTTAAGGATTTATCAATGTATATGAAAATGTTTTAGAATTTTGGTAAAGGATAGAGAACGTGGTTTCCAAGAAATGACCTACCTATTTAGATACAATTAGTGGATATGGTTTTGGAACATACATAACAAGGGGTAAAAACCCCGAGAAAATCATATTGAGAAGGACATGATTGGGATTTAGTGCATGGGAACCAACATTACTACACATATAGTTTGAAACACAAGAGAGATATAATTTAGAAATTAAAAAACCCTTTACAAACCATCAAAAAGGATTTAAATAGAAGTTGAATGTGAGTGACATAGTATAAATCTAGTGTGTTTATATTAGAGAAATAAGGTATAAAATTTAGATATATTATATAAGGTTTTTATGATTATGTGGTTCAAATTATGAGTATTATTTCTTCCTCTATTTTTTCGGTTATAATCAATCTATGGAACATGAAGGAAGCATGTTAATGTTGTGTGTGATGGGAATTGAAATGATTTACCCCCCATAGAATCCAAAAATTATTGAATCTATAATAAACAATATCCTTATTATGATTAATAAACTCTCTCAAGATATGAATCATGTTGGAGTTAAAATTAAGAAAATGTGCCAACAACATTCCATTGAGTCCATTATGAGGAAATTTCAACCCTGTTTAAGTTGGTATTCTTATCAAATAGTTTTTGAAAAAAGGATTGGTGAAACTAAAATGATATATTCCCCTCTCCAGTGTCCCAAACATGAAAGATTCATTATGTTTTCTACCATTTGGTAGGTGAAGAAAATAAATGGTGGAATCTTATCAAGACTATGTAGATGTAGGATATAAGTTAATCCATCAATCGAGATGAGTTCAGGAAAATATTTTTTGAATAAGTACATTCATTGTATTTTTAAATGAAAACGGGGTAGAAGTACTTTGAATTAAGCAAATGTATGATGAATAAGTTAGTATCTATGAGGAATATTTTACAATTATTTTGAGATATGATTCTAGTATTATCATCCAACCCAAATGTAATTTTCATTTATTCATAATTGGAATAAAACCAAGTATTTAAAGAAAAATAACCATAAGAGAGTTTGGTAGATATGAAGAGATTTTTCAATATGATATCATAGAGAAAATGGAAGTAAAAATTACATATAAATCACTTGGTTTTGACAAAAAGGAAGATAGAGTTTAAATGAAAATTTAAGAACCATGGAGAGAATAAGATTATGTTTTATTTATGCTCAATGTGTGGAAATTATAATGTAGGAAATTTTCATTGAGGGAATAATAAATGTTTTAATAATTTATGGGATGATCATAAGGTAATTTATTACTAATTTAATGTGAATAAGTTAGACAATGATGGAAATAAAAAAGAAAAAATGAACAACCCACACTCCATTTTTTTTAAATACATGGATTAAGTGCATTACGATAACCAATTAACAAATCCAATGGCTAATGATAAATATTAATTCCAGAAACCACTTATGATAAGGGAGAATTGGATGAATCATGAGATCACTATTTCTAATAAGGGGAGTGATAATGATGTGGTGAATGGTGAACTTATCATCCAATCTAGAACTACTAATTTATTATTTGACATTGTATCTACACATTATTTTATATAGTTTAATAAGTGTATCAAGAAGATACTAAAATGATTAGATGTATAATTTGTAGTGAAAACACCTAATGTTAAGATAATAACATCTAAAGTGTATGATTCCTCTTTGGTTAACATTGGTAGTGTCACACCCACCTGCTTAAATTAATTTTTTTTATTTTATTAATTCTTGGCCCGGGTTCTCTCGCCAAGGTTTGAACTGGGTCCCGGATCAAAATTTGGCAACGTTTAATGTTTTTACTAGGTTTCAGACCCATGCACGGTCACCCCAAGTTTGGCGGTAGCAGCGAAACCGATGCTAGTGTCGTGCAATTTCTTATTATTATTATTATTATTATTATTATTTTAGTTACTATTTTATTTATTCTATTTCAAACTTTATTATTATTTTTGTTTTTCTTTTCCTAATTCTTTTTATTATCCTTCTTTTTTTCTTTCTATGTTTTATTTTGCCTTTTATTTATTTATTTACCCTAAAACCCTAGCGCACCCCCCATTTCTTTTCTTCTCGTTCGGCCCATACAACGCCGCCATCTCCTGTTGTGATGCAGCTCCCTCTCCCCTCTCTTTCTCAGCGCGAGCAGGCCCCGACGACACCATTTTGTGTTGCACCGGCCTCCTGCACAACTCCATCCCTACACCTGCTGGGATTTCAGCTTCCACCTCCAGCTGGTTGTGATGCCCGCACCCCCCCCGGCTCCACCTCCACCGGTCCGATGCCCTCCTACCGTGCGACGCTCCTCCCCAGGCCCTCCTCCCTTTTACGCCGCAACACCACACAATGCCCCCTCCAGGATCCCCATGTCCCTGAGCGCCCAACCGCTAACCTCCCGCATCCCGCACCTGTCGGCCTTCTGCCCTGCACCGTCGCCCCCCCCCCCCCCCCGACGCCTTTCCCCCTTCCCTTATCTAAACGGGTTACACATTGAAAGCTCACCTGTTGTCTCCAGACAATGGTGTGTTTGATTATTTCATTCCCAATTTACTCTTTGACTTCCAAGATATTTTATCATGTCCGTCTTTTTTTTAAATGAGAAGATGGATAAGAAGAAAGAGAAGGTGGTGAATGTCTCAAGGAAGCCGAAGCGTAATAGTAAAGGGAGGATTCTCAAGCATGAATTTCAGTCCAGGGAGTTTCCTTCTATTATAATCCAACCGGATTGTTTCTGGTTCAGGAATACTCATATTGAAGGAAAAAAACCACTAATGTCCATTTTTTGTTGATCGCCAAAAGGCCGGCCTTCCTTCAACACAATCATAAAATCACCGTGATAATCCTTAATTATTACATTTTAATTGCTATTTTTCAATACACGCGGTTCAATTACATTTCATGTAATTTTGAATATTTATTTTTATTTTTATGTAACGTACACCCCCTTCCCTGCACCAGCACCCTCCGACCGACGGACAACCATCCTCCGACTCCCGTCACAACGACCTGCAGCGTGCCATCCAACCGGCCCCACTGGTGCAACGTGCGCGCTTTTGGAGAATTCACCTCTATTTTTGGCCATCGCGCACCCTCCCAGTTAGGCCGCTCTCTTCACCGGCATCATCGCCAGTCGTTTCCTTTTTCGCATGATCCCTTTGGTCGATTACACCCCCGCACTGGATCTTGGATCCTTTGCTAGTTTCATTTCACCTGCACCGAGGATTAAGTGAGGGATGCCTTGTCTTTTGTTTGATTTATTTTAATTTGTCTTTTTTGTGTTTTTAGTTATCTTTTCGGTTGCAGCGCGTTGGAAATTGTTTTCCCATGGTCCTGTAATTGTCAGTTTGCGTATACTTGCATGCCCGCTCGAGGCGTGTTGCTTAATCTTGCTTGGACTGCGAGTCGAGGTAGGTCCCCCACTACACTTACCTTTAGATTCAGAATTTATTAATTTGTTGTTGTTTTATTAATTTTTAATGAATTATAAATAATATAAGATAATAAATTTAAAAATGATTATTTGGTGTGAAAAGAGCCATTTATTTTATACCGAACACTTGAAACATTTTCTTGACGAGCGGACACCCAATAATGGAAGAATGCCCGTTTGGACTTTAAACATAATTCATGGAATTTAAAATGTACTTTTAGTTTTAAAGATAAATGATTTCATCTAAACAAGTGTTTTGGGCTTTCTCGAAAAATGATGTTTTTCTTTAAAATTTGTGAAAGCCTGTTTGACACTTTAGTAAAATAAATTATTTTGGAAAACCCATTTAGGGTTGATAATTGGTGTGCATTTATTTCATGAGCTGTATGTGATTTTTGTGCATCGTGACTGATTGTTTGACATTGTTTATTCACCCCTCTTTTATTATATGTGTTGACATGGGAACCTGGCATAGTGAGTGAATCTTCTTAGAATGATTGCTGCACTAGTTTAGACCACACACTGGCTAGTGGCCCTATAGCAGGGGAATACTAAGTTATTGCTGCTATGGGGATTGGGCCCCTCAGTTAGGCCATGCAGGGCTATACCGGGTAGTAGAATGGACATTATGACGTCATCGAGTTAGGTCATCCCTTCAGGATGAGTCATATGTATAGTATGTTCTTGATTTTTCACGATCTCTTAGGTTTGACCCATGTTTCTTTCAATGTTTATTTGTATGTGGTGGATGATTGAGATGTTGAGTTCGGTTTCTGACCTCGGTGTTCCACTTTTTCCATTTCCCTTAGTGTGTGTTGTGTGTTGTGTGTGATTTTCCTTTTGACTAACAACTAATGTTTGGATCTATAAATTGTTCGCAAAATGTTTTAAAATGAAATGCACATGTTTCATTCAACATTAAACTTATTCTAAATTAAAAAGGGCAATGGAATGTTACTTATTTTAAAATGAAAGTGTGTGTGTAACCATATTTTATATAATTTAGTGAAAACTTAGAATTTATAAATTCATTGTTTAATGGTATGTTCTTTGGGAATAGAATTAGTCGGGCCTACCTAATGAGATTTAATACTCACGCCTATAGTGTTTTCTTGTTTTTAGTTCATGTTTTAGGTTCCAGCTTTAGTTTTTCGCCTTGAGAGATGTTGGGTAGTGGTATTGGAGAGTGACCCATGGGTTCATGTGGAGTTTTGGTCATGATCAGGTTAGTAGCGTTGTTTGTTCTTTATTTATTTTCTTTTGTTATATTTATTTATTTTCGCTGCTTAGTTTATTTTCTTTTGGACCAAATCGTTCCCAACTGTTTACTCTTGATGCCTGACACTAGTTGTCAGCCCGTGGGGATCGAGAACGCCCTTCAGAACTTGTCGCGGACCAGCTCGGGTGACCGGTTCAGGGTTGACCCAGGTTGGTTCGTGACAAAATGGTATTAGAGGGAGGTTCTTGTTATTTGGGATGTCCGGTAGATGGATATTAGGACTGTCGGGACTTGATAGGTAGGTACGTGAAGGATGTCATGAACCCTCACCCATTCTGCACCTCGTGTCGCCAGGGATTGTACGAGAATTGAGTCTTTGTTTTTTTCTGGTTTGTTTTGGATTGAGGGATGACAATGGAGGTAAACCGATGTTACATCGTGATCTCACATCGAGTAGTGACCCATGTGGAGTCCAGGTACACAGTTTGAATTCCTCCATGTTGTTGATGCTTACTTGAGACATGACCCACTACCATGTCTCCAGGTTAAGTGTGATCGCTAGTCCCTCACTCCGGTGGTTTGATGCAAGTTGAGATCCGTTTCCATTCTGGTTTGTGTAAGTGCTTTTTTTTATAAATGAAAATGGGTTTTTCAAAATGGGACTGATTTCATTTAAATGACTTTAAATTTATGAAATGGGTTTTAATACTAAAAGCCTTTGGTTTGGAAAACTGGTGTTTGCTTGAAATTGGTCGACAATGGTTTGGGTGAAACCTCATGTACTCCTTATGAACATTTGAACATGTGAGAGGATGTGTGGAAAGTGTGTGTTGGTGCATATGAATGAATGTGGACGAAGACATGTGAAACAATTCATGATATTTCTAGGGTGTGTTTGGAATAAAAGGCTTGACCTTATTTTCTAAATTGGCTTTTAAATAGGGAAATGTTTTCAGAAATTAGTTTTTGTTTTAGAGTGTGGGTTTTGTTTTGTGAAAAGTGGATTTGGTATTTGGAAAGTGGTCTTGAAAGAAAGTGGTTTTGAAAAAAAGGGGTAGTTTTGGAATATAAAATGGAATGGGAATCTTCAATGAGGAATTTTGAGTTGTGTTTATATTTTCTTGTTTATTTTGAGTTTGTCTTTTTGGATGAGGGTGTTTTATTAGATGTTTCTTCTATTGATGTTAGTTTCATCTTTGTGTTATATATGTTGTTTAGAAATTCCTCCCAGAAAGGTCCCCAGGGTTTTGATGAGTCATTCCCAGTTTTAGGTTTTTCTCAGATTTTGTCTATCCATCATGGTGATTGGAGTCTGTTAGAGATAGTGGAGTGTCTTGAAGAGGTCGAGCGCGTCTTCAGGGTATTGGGAACTCCCGAAGCTGTTAGGGTGAATACTTTTTTGGGTCTGTTTGAAGGTCCAACTCTAGACGAGTAGGAGTTGTTTGCCCCGCCATTACTGTAAGTTGGGATGATGAGGTATGTCTTTAAAGCCGTCTTCATCAATGGTTTGTGCTTGAAAAAGTGAAGGAGAAAAAAGGGAAAAGTTTGTGCATATTCAACAAGACCAACAGACGATGAAAGCGTATGTCGACCATTTCAAGGATCTTCTGTCTCCTTTTCCAGGGGTAGTGTCACAAGACTGGATGAAGACTTCTCCCTTCACCAGGTGTCTTTATCCAGAGATCAAAGAGTAAGTCATCCCTTTTTGAGAACATCACTTTTGAGAAGTTGGTGCATGAGGTGTTCTTAGCTGAGTTGGTATCTGGAACATAAACGGTTGGAAATCTAATGTATCTGGTTGCTCGTGAAGGTCCACCATCTGATGAGCAGAGTGTATCACGTGAATTTGTTTCTAAAGAGTTCCCTGCAGTGGATCTAACTTCTAGTTTGTCGGACCGTCTAATGGTGTATTGTTAGTATGAACATTTAGGGAATACAAGCCGTCATGTCACACCCCTCCGAAGACCTACCATCATTGCAGTTTTCTAGGTCATCTAGAGAATTTTGTAAGGAAGCATCGTCTGAGGGAGACATTGTGACCAGAAGATTCCAGTGCCTGACTGTGAGGCAAGAGATGCTTCAACCATCAGAGCCCCATCCACAGGTCTTGGGGTGAAGGTCGCGCGTATTCAAGGGTTTCCAAAGGTGCGAAGCCTTAGTTTGGGTTTTGGTGTTCCATGATGCCAACAAGACATTTAAATTCCTTCCATTCTCATTCTTCCAATATTAAAGTTTTGGCGTTGTTGTAGGTCTGTTATTTCGTCATGAAGTTTGGATGGACGTGTTCGTTGTAATCCAAATAGTCTGGTCTGTCTTAATTATTATTCTCTGATTCGTACGTTTTTCTTTAAAGGTGTATTTGAACCTTGTATGGGTTAATCACAACTTGACTATGTTTGTTTGGAAATGTATGTTCCTATGGAAGGATCGGTGTTTGTGTTAATGCTTGAGTTAATTCATGGGTTAAGTTCTATTCGGTGGTTTTTCTCTAGTGTTTGAGATTTCTTTGGTCTGAGTCGAGAGATCCAAATTTTGGCAGAGGTGTTGTTTCTCTCGTGCTATAGAGGTTAGTTTAGATCGGTTGAGGGTTCCCCCATCACCTCCCTCCCGGGGTGGTATGTTTAGGTGTTAAATATCTGTGCTAGTTGAATTCTTGTGGTGGGTAGAACCGTCTCGTGTTCTCCTGTTCTCTTGTGGTGTGGTTCCTTTTAGTTTCAGTTGGGTATGAATTCATTTCTAGTCGATTGTTCAGCTGTGTGACTTTCTGGGGCAGAAAGTGTCTGTGGTGGGGAGAATTGTCACACCCACCTGCTTAAATTATTTTTTTATTTTATTAATTCTTTGCCCGGGTTCTCTCGCCAAGGTTTGAACTGGGTCCCGGATCAAAAATTGGCAACATGTAATGTTTTTACGAGGTTTCAGACCCGTGCGCGGTCACCCCAAGTTTGGCGGTAGTAGCGCAACCGACACTAGTGTCGTGCAGTTGCTTATTATTTTTATTATTATTTTATTATCATTATTATATATTATTAGTAGTAGTATTATTATTATTATTTTAGTTACTATTTTATTTATTCTATTTCAAATTTTATTATTATTATTGTTTTTCATTTCTGAATTATTTTTTTCCTTTTTTTCTTTTCTCTGTTTTCCTTTCTCTTCTTTTTTTATTTATTTACCCTCTAACCCAAGTGCGCGACCCATTTCATTTCTTCTTGTTCGGCCCATGCAGTGAAACTATCTCCTGTTTCGATGCAGCTCCCTCTCCTCTCTCATGCTCAGGGCGAGCCGGCCCCGGCGATGTCATTTTGTGCAGCACCAGCCTCCTGCACAGCTCCTTCCCTACACCTGCTGTGATGTCGGCTTCCGCCTCCATCTGGTTGTGATGCCCGCACCACCCCTCCCCTCCACCTCCACCGGTCCGATTCCCTCCTGCCATGCGACGCTCCTGCCCAGGCCCTCCTCCTGTTTTAGCTGCAACACCACACAACGCCCCCTCCAGGATCCCCTTGTCCCAGTGCGCCCAGCCGCTGACCTCCTACATCCCACACCAGTCTGCCTTCTGCCTTGCACCGTCGACCCCCACGCCCCCCCACCCCGATACCTTTCCCCCCTTCCCTTATCTAATCAGGTTTCACGTTTAAAGATCTTCTATTGTCTCCATACATTGGTGTGTTTGATTATTTCATTCCCAATTTACTCTTTTACTGCCAAGACATTTTATCATGTCCGTCTTTTTTTACGTGAGAAGATGTCTAAGAAGAAAGAGAAGCTGGTGAATGTCTCGGGGAAGCCGAAGCATAATAGTAAAGGTAGGATTCTCAAGCATGAATTTCAGTCCAGGGAGTTTCCTTCTATTAGAATCCAACCAGATTGTTGCTAGTTCAGGAATACTCATATTGAAGGAAAAAAACTACCGATGTCCCTTTTTGTTGATCGCCAAAAGGTTGGCCTTCCTTCAACAAGATCAGGAAATCACCATGATAATCCTTAATTATTAAATTTTAATTGCTAGTTTTCAAGACAAGAGGTTCAATTACATTTCATGTAATTTTGATTATTTATTTTTCTTTTTATGTAAAGTACACCCCCTTCCCTGCACCAGCACCCTCCGGCTGACCGACAACCATCCTCTGACTCCTGTCACAATAACCTATAGTGTGCCATCCAACAGGCCCCATCGGTGCAGCATGCACACTTCTATCCAATGCGCCTCTATTTCAGGCCACCGCGTACCCTCCCTGTTAGTCCGTGCTCTTCACTGGCGTCATCGCCGGTTGTTTCCTCTTTCACACGATCCCTTTGGTCGAGCGCACCCCCTCACTGGATCTTGCCTCCTTCTCTAGTTTCATTTTTCCAACACTAAGGATTAGGTGAGGGATACCTTTTCTTTTGTTTGATTTATTTTAAATTTTCGTTTATGTGTTTTTAGTTATCTTTTCGGTTGCAGCGCGTTGGCAAGTTATTTCTCATAGTCCTGCAATCGTCAGTTTGCGTATACTTGCACGCCCGCTCGAGGCGTGTTGCGTAATTGTGCTTAGACTGTGAGTCGAGGTAGGTCCCCCACTGCACATACCTTTAGATTTATAATTTATTAATTTATTGTTGTTTTATTAATTTTTAATGAATTTGAAATAATATAAGACAATAAATTTTTAAATGATTATTTGGTGTGAAAAGAGACGTTTATTTTATACTGAACACTTGAAACATTTTCATGAAGATCGGACACCCAATAATGAAAGAATGCCCATTTGGCCTTTAAACATAATTCACGGAATTTCAAATGTACTTTTAGTTTTAAAGATAAATGATTTAATCTGAACAAGTGTTTTGGGCTTTCTCGAAAAATGAGGTTTTTCTTTAAAAGCTGTGAAGGCCCGTCTGGCACTTTAGTAAAATAATTTATTATGGGAAACCCATTCAGGGGTGATCTTTGGTGATCGTTGATTGCATGATCTTAATGCGATGTTTGTGCATTGTGACTAATTGTTTGACATTGTTGATTCACCCATCTTTTATTATATGTGTTAACTTGGGAACCTGGCATAGTGAGTGAATCTTCTGAGAACGATTGCTGCAGTAGTTTAGACCACGCACTGGCTAGTGGCCCCATAGCTGGGGAATACAAATTTATAGCTGCTATAGGGATTGGGACCCTCAGTTAGGCCAGGCAGGGCGATACCGGGTAGTTGTATGGGTGTTATGACGTCATCGAGTTAGGGCATGACATCAGGATGAGTCACATGTATAGTATGTTCTTGATTGTTCACGATCTCCTAGGTTAGACCCATGTTTCTTTCAGTGATTATTTGTATGTGGTGGATGATTGAGAGGTTGAGTTCAGTTGCTGACCCTTGTGTGCCACTTTTTCCATTGCCCTATGTGTGTGTTGTGTGTTGTGTGTGATTTTCCTTTTGACTAACAACTAAGGTTTGGATCTCTAAATTGTTCGCAAACTATTTTAAAATGAAAAGCACCTGTTTCTTTCATCATTAAAATTATTCTAAATTAAAAAGGGAAATGGACTATTACTTGTTTTAAAAATAAAAGTGTGTGTGTAACCATATTTTATATAATTTAGTGCGAACTTGGAATTTATAAATTAGTTTTTTAATGGTATGTTCTTTGGGAATATAATTAGTTGGGCCTACCTACTGAGTTTTAACACTCACACCTATAGTGTTTTCTTATTTTATGTTCTATTGCAGGTTCCAACTTCAGTTTTTCGCCTTGAGCGACATTGGGTTGTGTTATTGGAGAGTGACCCCTAGGGTCATGTCGAGTTTTGGTCATGGTCAGGTTAGTAGCGTTGTTTGTTCATTATTTGTTTTCTTTTGATCTATTTATTTATTTTCACTGCTTAATTTGTTTTCTTTTGGGCCAAATCGTTCTCACCTATTTACTCTTGATGCCCGACACTAGTTGTAAGCCCGTGGGGATCGGGAATGCCCTTCGGGACTTGCCACGGACTGGCTCGGGTGACCGGTTCAGGGTCGACCCAGGTTGGTTCGTGACAGGTAGGAATACAAATCTTAAAAATATATTAATTTTTATGGTCATTTAATTACATTTTATCTAAGGCCAATATTAGATTTATATAAATAAATCTATCATATGTAGGCTAGGAATGAATGTAATTTTTGATATTATAATACAAACAATGATCATCTATCAATGTAATTAAAAGTATGAACTTTTTATAGAGAAAACGTAAATATTATGGGTCTTAATTCCCATTAAAGAGGGGTATTTATCTCAAATAATTGGGGAGAAACATGAAAATGATGATATTCCTATTCTTGGAGATTTTTCTATTGTCTGTATGAATGAAATTCCAATTCCTCCCTCAAAAAATTAAGTTGTGGTCTTAATAGAACTCCTAACTCATACCAAAACTATTTTTAGATACTCCAAATAGAATGGAAACAATTTATTTTTCAGAATTAACGAATCAAATTTCACAATAAGTATCCACTTCCCTATATCAATGACTTGTTTTTTCAACTCTAATGAGATATATACATTTCCAATATTGACTTTCCTTGTAAGTATCATCAATTAAGGAATAAGTAGAAGGATTTAACATAGATAAAAATTACATTAATGGTATGGAAACTATGAATATATTTTTATTTCATTAAATCATAAAATTCCCCCTTTATCGTTATGTATTTAATCAATATAGTGTTTTGAGATATATTAGGATTCTCTTTATGGATTATCTTGATCAGTTTTTTGAAGCCTTTTGGGTGATATTATTATTTATTCAATGTGTAAGGAAGATGTTGAAGATTAGTTGAGTATTTTATTAATTAACATAAGTATGAAAAAACTATATGAAAAATTTTAAAAGTTAGAATATTGTCTACAAAAGGATTAAATTTTTGGGCCATATAATCACAGTAGATGGTATATCAGTTGGTCCATCTATGATGGATGATATTTAATGTCTTCCCAAACCAATAATGGTAATCAAGATCCATACTATTCTTATTTTAATTAGATATTATTGATGGGTTATGGAGAATTTCTCATGAATCAATAGTCCTCTGACCATGATAACTTGGAATGGATCAATTTTCCTCTTGATAGATGAGTGTGATGAAAATTTCAAGGAACTGCGGCAAAGGATAGTCTTTGAAATAGTGAATACATTACCAGATTGTGGTGATGGGTTTGTAATCTATAGTTATACATACAATAAGGTAATGGGACGTTTTCTTATTTATAAATAAATTTATATATCTTATTTCTCATGTAAACTAATGATTCATGAGAAACATTACCCAAATCATTGTTTGGAGTTAGCTTCAGTAATTTTATATTAAATATATATAGGCATTATCTATGTGAATAAAAGAGTGATATGTTTAAAAATCATGAAATTTTAAAGTATATATTCACACAAAAGAATTTGAATATACACCAAATAATGTTGTCACATATGATTGAATACTATTATTTCCCAACCCATCACCATTTTTGGAAGGAGAACAAGGTGCATAAGGAGTTGGGTCGAAATACTCTACTTAGCTTATCAATGATGAGGATTACCAAATATCAACATTTCTATATTTTCAAATTATGGATTTGAAAATCATGAAAGATTGGGAAAATTTTTTCTTTCTCAATGGAATGATCAATAATCTGTTTAGGTTAAGAATAAAGAGGTAGAAATGGATTATATAGATCTACAAAAGAATGTTTGAAATGTTCCTAATTTATTCCATGATCATGATGGAGTGATAATTTTTTGGGACAATGTATATATTCTCGTCATACTAGATGTGACGAGTTTGTTTCTTGAAAAATATCATAGTTCTCCATTCTGTATTCATCATAGAGATATGAAGACATATAGAGATTTGAAGGAGTACATTTGGGGGGATAACAGAAAGAGAGATATCACCGTGTTTTTATATCGGTTCTTAGATTCTAGAAAGTTAAGGTTGAAATAAAATAGTATAAGGCAATATTACTTCCGTTACCCACACCAGAATGGAAATAAGACATCATGAACATTGATTTTTTATTTGGAATCCCTGAAATGACTAAAGGTTATAATTCTAAGTGGGTTGTTGTCAATTTACATACTAAGGCATCAGACTTCATCACTATTAGATAAGCCTTATATTTAGATCATTTTCCAATGAAATATAATAAAGTAGAGTTAATATATCATGAAATACCATGTTCAATTTTATATTATTGGGATTTGAGGATTACCTCAATGTTATAGTGAAGTATTCAATTATTCCTTGATACAAAGTTGATTTTCAGCACTACATATCATCCTAAAAAGGATGATCAGTTTGTATGAAAAATTTAATACATTGAGGATATATTGATATCTTGTTATTTGGATTTAAGTGTTGGTTGTGATCAACACTATACGCATGTTGGGTTGTCTCTCAATAATAACTTTCACTCAATAATTCAAATGACTCCTTATAAATCTATCTATAGAAGAAATGTATATATACAATTTCCATGAATGAATTTGGAGAAATAAATCCATTGGGGCCTATGATAGATTAAAAGTTTAAGATATGTTTGGTGAAATTCAAATGCACATCAAGCCAACTCAGAGTCAATATAAAATTTATCTAAAAATCGGCAATATGACTATAATTTGAAGTTGGTGATATGTTTTATATGAATTTATTCATGTAAGTAGATTATATTATTCCAGAAGAAAAAGAAAAAAATCCATATTTATGTCGGTCAATTTGAAATTATTGATTATATAGAGACAGTGGCCAGTCACATGTTATTTCCACCAAACCTCTCTCAAATCCGTGAGGTGTTTGATATATATTTATTAAGCAGGTGCATATCTAAACCATAACAAGTACTGAACTCATAGGTCATACCACTGGATAATGAAATTTTTTATGAGGAATAAATAGTGGAGATTATTAATCATATAGAGAATGTATGTATAAAAAACACCACTCACCTATTCAATATTTTGTTTTTAAAAACAACTATTTTGAGGAAGCTATATGGAAACATTCAGATATTTTGAATCCTAATTATTATCATTTTTTTGTATCATATCAATTAATTTTGAGGGAAAAATTCAATTTCAGGGTGGTTGAATGTCGCACCCTCAGATTTTATAATTTATTTATTTTTTTCTAATAAATTAAATTTATTTGAAACATGTGTTCTATGTATCAACAAGTCAATATTGTGTTACATGCACCTCTAGATTATCTTTCATTACACATAATTTTTTTTAAACAAAATACTGATATATTTATTTAAACATAACTATTATAACATAAAAAATAAGTTAAGATATAATAATTGAAATAAATTATATTTATTTATAATTAATATCAGTTTTATATAGAGAAAACATTTTTATAGGAAAATACATATTTTTTGGAAAAGTCTTTATACATTCCAAAAATACAATTTTTTCCAAAAAAATATATTTATGTATTTGTGGGAATAAAAAAATTAATTTAGAAAATTTTATAAATTTATTATGAAAAAATAGACATAAATTTTGAATTTATAATTTCAAAATTAGGTAATGGTTATTTTATTTCTCTAAAAAGTTTCATTTTTTTGTTATATAGTGAAAGGTATAGAATTATAATTGAAAAATTCAATTTTGATTAAATTGTTTTCAATGTGAAATTATATATTAATTAAATTTTAATATATATCATGTTCAATAATGTATATATTAATTCAATTGATGTCATTGGAATCAATTTCATATTGGAAATGTATATAAAACAATATAAACTTTTGATACTTCTCGTATTGAAAACTCGCTTTCTCATTACATCTAGGAGACTAAATTTAAATTAATTATTGTTACTTATGATAAAATAATTTTGAAAAAATATATATATCAGGAAATATAAAAATATATAATGAATAGTGATGAAATATTAAATTTTGACCAAAATGAATAGTGAATGTAGTAAAAAATATTTTCTACGGTTAATGTAAAAATTGGTTTACATGGGGTTAAACTATAAATGATAAGGGTAATAATAAACTATATAATTGTCTAAAAACCATTTAAAAATCATATTTTCATCATCAAACCTATATATTTTTATAGTGGCCTAATTTTTACCTCATGTCATTTGAAAAACATCGATTGAATTCCCTCCTTGAAAAATTTAAATGTTTTCCCCTCATCTCTTATGATAGGAAACCTCACCTAGTCAATTATTCACTCCATAAAACAACACTTTCAGACAATAAGTAACCAAATAGCATCCCCATATCCAAAAACTAATCTATTTTTAATAATTTCATATAGAAACCCAATAATGGAAGGATTTTAGTGAAAATCTAAGGATGATTTTTAAAGGAGTGGTAACATTTATCAATAAGAATTTTTTTTCTTATATTCTTACACCACCATAAATTATTATGATAACATAATGATAAAATATCATTTTAATATTACCTATAATGGTTTTTTTATGTTATGGTTATGTAAAAAATTAGCACACACTTATATCAAATGTGTTAAAAAATCATAGTTTGTTTTAATGAAAAAATACTACCTCACGAACCGATGTTTTTCATTTTCCCATTACCACCTCTAGAGGTTTGGAATAATGATGGATTTATAGTTTATATACAAAATATATAATATCATTCAATTTTTTTTATTATTTAATTATTATAAAACAAATACCTTAATTCATTACAATTTTTTGGAATATAAAAATGTCTTTTAGGTTTACGATAGACTACTATCAAAAGAAGTGATAATATTTATTCAAAATTTAAATGTAATATATTATGTTTGGGTTTAATAAAAATATGATATATATATATATATTAACTAGAAATTATTATATAATTTTAATAAATATATTTTACTTTTGTTTTAATTAATCCAAAAAAAAAATTTAAAAAACATTCATGCTTTCTTACGACATACAGCCTCCAGGAAAAGATTATTTCATTTTCAATCAATACATTTTATGGGTTACAATAAATACATTAATACTGAATATATATTATATTTATATCATGGATTAAATTATGGAGATGATAAACTCATGATAAATTTAATTTCAACGTGAAATAACAAGTTTACAAATACACAAATAACTGTGTAGTTATTTCCTGAAATGTGACATTAAAAAATAATTTCTTATAAGAAGGTAATAAAATGGCATAAGAAAATAATATATTATATTTTATATATGAATTTTTTCCTTTCATATATTTCTAATAAACTTTTATTTAATATACATTAGGTTTAATATGTGTGACGAAAGTCGATACTTAAGGTAAGGGATTTTTTCCCTCATTTTCCTTCTTTGAGATATACATTATGTTATGAACATATATTCTTTCATGAGATGTATTTAAATAAAATTTTACATGTAATATCATGAAATAATTTATCCTCCTGATATTTTAGGTTCCAATTTATATTATTCCTTCATGGTTCTTTCGATTTAATGTTACTAAAGATGAAATTATTTTATGTTATCTTCCCATCATTTATAAGTATTATATTTTTTTATGTCTCTAATATTGAAATATTATGATTAATATCTCCAAAATTATGAATAATTTAATTTTACATCATTTATTCATGATATAATCAAGTAATTATACAATTTTTTCACTCATTATTAATAAAAATTATTAAAAAATGTTTTTATGAAAATTCTACTTTATATCTCTCTTCGACTGTAAATCGTTTTTCATACAAATCCATCTATTCTGAAAATGTTAATTTTTTTATTACCCTATTATTATTATCTAAAAAGTTATTTTTATCCATTGTTGATATATTTAAAAATTGTTTTTAAAAGATCCTTTATTTAATTTTTTGAAATTATTTTCCATCTAAGATGACATTAGTTGGGGTTACCTGTGTCTTATTGAGGATACAATCCAATGATACCATTAATATTATTTATATAAATAGTTTATGTTCTTATATAATTATGTTTAGGAAACAAACTTCTTTTCTGGTATTATGTTGTGATTAAATGATTATGAAACCTATTTGTTTTCCATAGGAAATGATATAATGAAATAATTGTGATACCAATTTCATTCCATAGTTGAAAATATAATGAATTTATATTATCTTGTAGCCCAAATATGTTTGGTATTTATTATTTTAATGGTTGGTCCTATATCACCCACAAATTCATTAGGTAAATATTAATATCTCAACAGATAGATAGGATTTGAACGAGGAGTGACCATGGTTTAGTAATGGGATTTTTTTCCACTATGATGGTATTGGGAGTGAACCTTGACTACATTGATCTTTTGGGAAGTGATACCATTATAATATAATATCCTTGGTATTTATTCTTTATGAATATGGAAATTATTTCCTATGATGACGTGTATGCCACAAATCCATGCCCTATGCTAGTGTTATTATATGATTGAAAATATTCTATGATTATTCTATAATTCATGTCTTATGAACTGCCCATATTTATTCCATGACTCATGTATATTATCTTTGAGATACATTGAAGGGTTTGAAATGTTATCCTCATGTTCCCATACCATTATATTCATCTTATGCTGAATATTCTTCCTTTTTTACCCTTATTAAGAAAATGATCTCACCCATTGTTATATTTCCTTTCCATAGTTTTTGAAGATATGTATTATGTATGATATTTTTAAGAAGATTTATATTTATGAATAATTTAGTTTGAGATTATATAGCTCACTTATGGACTATTTTTTATGTTTCCATTTTTATAAATACACAAAACTAATAAGATTATCTAGCGTGTTTTCTTGTAGAGTAATAAATATTCATCAGATAAGATGAAATATCCTTGTATAATAATCCTATGATTAGAAAATTATAAAGAGTCATATATATAGATATATATGAATGTCTCGAGTCAATTAGGGATAGGTAAATCTAGATGAATATCTTTGATTGGAAATGGTGTTGGGTATTAACAACAGAAAATTATGTCATGGAAAACCATGGGATATTCTTGGAAGCATAAAATGTGTACATAAAGATTAAAGTAAAGGATTTAATGAGATTTATTGGTGGTCTCTAATTACATGTAAATCATAAACAATGTAAGTATATTTTTCAAAAAACATTACAATATTAGAATTTTAATCAAAAGTCTTATTAAAAATAAAGTGTATAAATAATAAGGAAGAAGAGGGAATCCCTTACTAGGAGAGGGAACCTAAAAAAGCTTTGGAGTTTCTCACAAAGGGATTAGGAACACCTTGGGAGTGATTAAAATATGGATAGGGGAGGAAAATCATGATAAATTCGTTTTAGTGATGACTAG
The DNA here is from genome assembly GCA_963277665.1 of Viscum album. Taxonomy (NCBI): domain Eukaryota; kingdom Viridiplantae; phylum Streptophyta; class Magnoliopsida; order Santalales; family Viscaceae; genus Viscum; species Viscum album. The sequence continues at coordinate 1,810,002,836 of OY728142.1, read as the reverse complement.
TGGGTGGTTGGGATGGTATTTATAACAAAAAAATGATGATTATTTGTTAATTTTTAAACATAGTTTTTGGACTCTATATGATCAAATAATTCAAACCCCAAACCTTACCATTATTTTTCCCATGGATTACATCAAAGAGAGCTTGTTTTAAATATTTTATGATGGAAAGATCAAAACACATTAAAATAATGGAATTAATGATTTGGAAGTGAGTTATGTTCATAAATAATTGATCTTAAAACCAAATAATATAATATATGTTATGAAGGATTCCATTTGGTTTTTAAAATTTATCAAATAACATAAAAAATTAATTTTAAAGGTGAAATCAGTAATTTGACACATATTCCTCTAATAATATTTAATAATTTATTTTTTTTGATTTTATAATGTCATAATAAATATTGTATGTTTATAGAGTATTTAATTTTTACCCAAAAATTATATTGTCTAATAAAATAATAAAGAATTAAACATTGGGTTTTTTAAATTTGTTTATTTAAAATATTATTTTTATTTACCAAAATAATTTTATAAATATAATTTTTTTTTTAAATAAAAATAATATTTATTTTAAAGAACATTTTTTTATAACACCAAAAGATTTTTAACCCTTATAAATATTACATTGGAATTCATTAAATTTCATTATTATTATATATAAAGAAATGTATTTTTATAATAATATTTTATATAAATAAAAATAATTTCAAAATATAATGAATTTATGAAAAGTTCTCCTTTATTGAAACTATACATTTCCCAAAATATAAATTTGACTACATTATACCAACATCTAATTTTTATCAAACTTATAAAAAAATTATAATATAATAATAATTAACAAATATAACAATTATTTTTTAAAAAAATAAATAAAAAAAAATCATAATAAAATGGTCTATATACATAACCCCTTATTACCCTAGCATATGACCTAATGTAAAGGTGTGTGATAGTGCTGATTTCTGGGGGGGTGGTTTGATGATCATGGTTTGGGATTTGATATTTATCATCTTGAACGTATTCTATAATTGGTTTTACTTATTTTTTATTTTTTTATTCGCTATTTGTGATTAATTATAGGAAGATTCACATGTTTACATATCTGTCAAAATATTTGACAAACTGGATTAAAAGGGTATGATCCTATAGGTCGAGACCACCCCTTCTTTCTATTATATGAATTTAGATTTATCATAACCCCTAATATATACTAATACTAATGGTAAGAGTAAAAAGTCTATATTAGTATGGGTTATGATGATTAATATAATTTTAAATATGATGAGCTATATTTTATGTTGGTCCAAAATGACTAAAGTAGTGAAAGTGTTTTCTATAAATATATTATAAAATAAGGAATTTATTCATTCAAAAGTGAATTTCATATAAAAAATTTTGTGTTGTTATTGAAGTGACCATACTTCCTAGACCAAAGATATGGTGTGGGATAATTATCAAAATGAACAATATTATAAATCAAGAGATAGAGTTGGAAATTCATACCTTATTAGAGTATTCTTTCCAGATTCATATTCATACCCATAAGACTAATTGAGGTGGAATCTTTTATAACCTGAAGGTAATCATTTAGAAAATTTAATAAAGATATTAATTAGTATAAGATATCACATAATCTTTTACCTAGGAGTCTAACTATAACAAAAGGAATACCACTCCTTAAACTAACAAAGGTATCATCCCTACAAGTTAGTAAGAGTCTTATACACAGAAAGACACACACACACACAAAGACAATATATATATATATAATAATCATATCAAAAAGTAAAAGTAAACTAATTATTTCAAATTGAGATATATCATTACATAATGAAAAAATAGTTATATTACCCAATCACATAATATAAGTCAATCATGAAAATGGAGCAAAAATCAATGTTCAAAAATAATAAAAATATTCATATTAAATACAAGTATATATATTGAATGTGATCATAATTGATTAATCATAATGGATTAGAAAAACTGAAATACCATTAAAAATTATAAAAATAATCATGTAATCAGAAACATGGAGGTCAGTCACACATGAACTATATTGGTATGAGACATTCACCCAGTCACTATGATGTTTTATTTTTATTATTTTAATATAATTTGAGCCAATTTAAATTTTCTAATGTCTCAAGATGATGTTTTTTAAAATATTAATGATTACGCATTGTGCATGGTTTGTGCACATATAGGAGTAACAATGTGGAATCCATGTGTGGGGGATTTTCCTATGGTTAGTGACGTTTTTAATGGTTGAAGAATGGGGTTTAAAACTGTGTGGAACATAAGAGAAATCATTGTGGGAATGGTTTTCTTAAGCAGTTATCTACACACAGTTGGGAAAACTATGCAGCCAAACCATGTAGTTTACTCAATTTTTTAATATAATGAGTTTTACTTTTTATTTTTAATTAATATTAATTATAAATCCATTAAAATTAAAATACATCTCCCCTCATACCTATCCATAATGTTAAAACCTCCCCTTTATCTATGTTCTGGTGGCCTACCCTAGGAGGCCCTCCTCCTCATAGTAAACACACTTGACATCCCTCTTCCCCATGCATTGCGGCCTCACCCAACATGATCTCGCCCTAATAGTGTAACTCCTTACATGTAATTCCCTCAAACTCACACATGAAATCCTAGGATGATACCCCTAGTTCACATGACCTCCCCTTTGGATTCCTCCATTTTAGGGGACTCAATATTCTATATCCATAGATTTGTGTTTAATCATTGCTGTGAGAACTCATTTTTAATTGTTTTCTCTTTTACCATGATCACTTATTCTCCATAAATTTTTTCTCACATGGATATAGGAATGTGATGGAAATTTGTCAATATTTTTTAGTCATTACATACTCATTACTATTCCTATGTCCTCTATTGATGGAGATATATTTTGGCACACCCAACACTTATTTTAGGTCGGTACAACTATCGATCCACCTAACATTAAAATTTTATAAATTTAATGGTAGGTTTTATAGTATTTTTGTAATATAATAATAATTTTTCTATTTTGTAATAGGATTAAGTAATGTTTAAATATTAGCATAGGACCAGGTATCATTCAAAGAGTTTGTAGAATTACCCTTATGACCCTCATAAATTTAAATGCGGTTTGTGATTTTTTAATAGGGTTATAATTTGTTATAATATATTTTTTTATTTTATAATGGTTTTAGAAATATTTCTAAATACTTTTAATTTACTTATGTAACATTCCAAGTGGTATTTAATTTTTATTTAGCTTAAAAAAATGAAATTTAAATATCTAAAACCATTCGTAGTGTTGGTTATATTTTTTAAATAGGTGTCAGATGTTCTTAAAATAATGTATCATAAACTGTACATAGTGAACCCATTTTTCATATAAAAATCATATTTATATAGATTTTGGTATTTTAATGTGTTTGATTATTATAAACCATCAATTATGATTTTATTATAAATAGTTTTTGAAAATATAATTCATAATGTATATACACTATATAATAAGTTAAATCCCTAGCTTGATCTTTGTGAAGAGTTGTTTGATTGATTGTTGACTTTTCCCTTGTGGATCCTCTTTGTGTTGTGAATGGTTTTCTGTTTATCCCTAAAATGTACTATTTAATTATGATTCATGATATGTATAAGGGTTGAGGCTCTTCATAAGGGGTAATGTGAGGTTGGAATGATAAGATTGTGATATTATCCCATTGGAATTTGTTATTTACACGAGATGAAATTGATTTTGTATGTTTCCTACCTGATTTTATTTTTCCTTGAGAAACCCTCAAATACAAAGTGGGAAGACATAGAATGGTGTTAGTATCATTGAGATTTTTCATTGGCCAGTAGGTCCACATTTTGTGTGTTGGAAATTTTCATTAGTCCTTATAGTGTATCCTCAAAATGTGTATTTTATGTTATTCCATAATAAAATACATTTACCATGTGACTTGTACAATTCACGGCATTCATGTGTTGAATTTTTATTTCATTTAGGATTAATCATTGGAATTATGTTCTTTTCCTTAAGATATTTTTCATTCTCCCAAAAAATTGTATAGAATCGATTTGTGTGGATTTGGATTACCATCAAATGATATTTTTTATAATGGTTTAAATGTGAAATTTTTAATTGAAATTTTTAGTAATTATTTATGACTTTTAGAGAAACAAATTTTCCTTAAAATTAATTATTAAAATTAAATTTTCATGAAATTTTGGAAAATAAGAAAAGTGTTTTTGTATCCCTTCACACATTTTAAATGTTTAATTTAGAAAATTTATGGTTATCCGAGTTTTTAAAAATGATAGTTTTTAGAAAGTTCAATTTTTTGAAGAATGTTAAAATAAACATTATTCATTATGTTAAAACTATTATATATAAACTATTTTAATAATGGAATTTCCATTGAACAATGGGAATTCATGGACTTTTGAGTGCTTAGGTGCCCACACCTATATACTATTTTAGTTGTATGTCCCTAATTTACTTTTTGGGTTACTTTTGAGGGAATTTACCCTTTTTTATTAGTATTTATTTTTCTAAATTAGATATTTAATTCCAATTCCATGATTTTTAGGGAATACATTAATTTTTAATAGAATGGATTTTATGTGTCCCTTTAATTCATTTATCATGGAAATTTTTTATATTACTTCATTCAATAGATAGAGGGTAATTATATCTATATTTGGGGGAATAAAATTCATTACAAGACACATTGTTATTAAAAGAGGGGGAGATTAGAGGGCGAGGAGTGTTTTTGGTGCCCACTATTATTTACAACCTTCATTGTTTTGATGCTAGGATGTTTACATTTGTATTTTTGTTTTGGTATGGACATATTATATACAAATGATTCATGGAAATGTTTTTTATATTAATTCTATTTAATTTTATTTTATTATAAGAAAATATCAATCCCATGTGTATTGTTGTGATTCCCATGCACTAGTTTCCTTCCCATGGGGATTAAGAATTCCATTTAAGAATTAGGTGGGTTAGTTCAAGCATTAGTCAAAGGGACGACCGAGAACAATTGATTTAAAATGGAATTTAATATTTGGGTTCATCATTTACTTATGAAACCAAAACTTTGCAACAACCTCTATTATTTTTGTTGTTGGTATCTTGGAAATAAGTATATCGAAACATAGGAGGTATGTACAAGGTGAGTGTCATGATCTCATTATATCCCAAATCCTAAAGTTTCCAAGGGTAGTTGGGAATTTTTTCCTTTGATTATGGTAATTGGTATGTGGCAATGTTTGATAATAGTTTGCTTCCAATGGTGGTGGTGTTAAGTCTCAATGGAAGGGGTTGACTTTCATTGGGGGTCATAAGTATGATTTTGGTATGGTGAAGACGAATGATGTTAGTATTTGTGGTTAATTTTTAGTGTAGGACATACCATGTTATGACCATAATATTTATTAAAGACATTCTCTTGGACCAATTCACGATTTTCATGTTTCCATCAACCATGTAAAAAATAAGTCTACAATTCCACATCACTATCGATTTTTTTTTCAGACTACTCGGCCAATGGATTTCAACGTGTGTGTAAGGGAAATGAGATAAAGGTCATGATTGTTCGTGTGATTTGTTTTCATATTTGGATTTCTTTGGTTGAGTTTTGTGTTACTCCTCAATTTAAAATATTTTTCAAGTAATATGAAATCAAGTTGTGTTGTTGAAAAAAGAGTTTCTTGAGAATGTTTTCTATTTTAAAGTATGTCACTAGGGATTGTTTATAAATAGATGTTGGTTTCATGAATTATTTTGGAATAGTATATTTTATTTATAATTTAGAAAATGTTATACTTTTTATCTGGTTTTTAACCATGTGCGTGGTGTTTATATGGAATGATTCTTATTTTAATGTAAATTATTTTTTTATAAATTAGGAATTTTCCTTTGGTGTGAATATTTTAAAAGGCTATATTGTATGAAAACAGTTCCAAAAAGAAAATGTGATTTCCATTTAAAAAAAAGAATGATATAATTGTATTAAAATAGATGGTGTTTATTCTGAAAATAGTTTTTGAAATGATTTAAAATTTACCATGTTTTATAAGGGCTTTGGGATTTAATTTATTAAAATAGATTCTATATAGTTTTGAAAGAAAAAAGCCCAATTTTAAATGTCCCTTGTTTTTTAAGATGGGTTTTTGGTCAAAAAAATTACATTTATTGATGGTTAATGTGAATTATTTATTCCCCTATATGTTTGGGGAAATCTTAATGTTATTTTGGGAACATGATCATGCCTAGTCTTATGAATTTGGTTATTTGATGTATGGAATTACCCTCACTTTATGTTATAACTTTAAATTAGAGTGTTTTCATTAGGGTTCCTTATTTCAATACAGGATACTTCCCTAAATACTAATGGAGTGGAATGTGTTATTTTCTTTTTGAAGTGTTGAGATCTAGGTTTATTTATTTAAGTGATTATCTAGTGTATCTTTTAGATACTTTTTGGGTCCACTGGTTTAAACCAATATATTTAGTCATAATTTTAGACTGTTGTGGATCACTTAACATTTTGAGTCTCTATTATGATATAATATTAAGAAAAATTTGAGGTTTCATGGATGAGTGGCCATCATTCAGTGTAACATTCAATTGTTTGGGTTTATATTTTTTGGATGAATATCTATTAGTGAATTTTTATAATTGTGTTTAGAGTAGTTATAGATTAGGTAAGACATGCATCAATGTTTCTTGTTTTCTTCTTTGATTGCCCTTAATGGGATGTGTTTCCTTTATGGAACTGATTTTCCCCATTCTTAATTTTTGTCGTTTCCCTTGAGTGGTGTAGACTATAATCTTTATTATTATAATTTTTGATATATGTTTGAATTTTTCTTCAAACATTGATTCTTGGTGTGTAGTTTTATTTCCACCATGGATGTGGATGTCATTGAGATAATGTTTTTTCATAATTGCCATGGTATGATGTTATAAATAGTAGGATTTAAACACCGTTTTATTCCAATTGATAACCTTTGAATAGAAACCCATAATTTCATAATTATGCACGCATATTATATTTTTTATCCATGTATTTTAGATAAATTTTGTTTTATTGTTCAAGTTTGTAGTCCATAGAGGTGTTTAACCCTCATTTTCTCTTGGTGGTTTTGGTTGGTTGGCTCTGGATGGTAGAGTTATTGAATTTACATTGGATATTTTTGAAATGTGGATGAATGAATATGTTCTATTATTTGGAGGTAAGACATTTTTCATTATTCCAAAATTATTGATAAATTCTAAATGGTTAGGATATTTATGTTCAATCATCATTTCCTTATAAATTATTGCTGTATTATTTTAAATATTTTGTGATTCGGTTTGTTTTATGTATTTATTATTATTAGAGATTTTTATTAAATTGAGTTCCTTGTTTGACCACTACTTTTACCTAAGACACTATAGAGTAATAAAATGGTATATTAGGAAGTATTTGACAACCAATATATAGCTTTGTTGTGTATTTTATATTATTTTAATTTAAGTGGGATATTGAAAATTGTATGATGTCCTAGTATTTAATTTTAAATTTTTTATGGATTTTACACTATACACAGGTTATGCATGGTTATGGAAAATAAGGAAGAACATGTGTTTGTGGACGGGGTTCTAAATGGTAAAATTACATTTGTGTATTTGGACCAATGATTTTCAAAATTTGATGTACAAAGGAGAAACCATGTACGGTGGTGTTTTCTGAGGTGAGGCCATGAACAATATTTGTATATGGTTAGGAATAACATATTTCCTCACCCTAAAGATTACATAATTTTCAAATCTGTGGGTTTTATTTTTATATTTTTAATTCCATTTAATTATAAATAAATTAATATTAAAATACCTCTATAATTCACTCCTTTAAATCACATTGAATCCAGTTTTCCTTGCTTAATGGGATGTGTAGACCCCCCCTAATTTACCCTCATCCTTACAAGACTCCCCATAGACAACCCCCTTCCTTTCATACAATGGCCTCTCTTTATATGACATATCCCATCCAAAAACCATACTCACTGATGAAATCCCCATTGTCTCAAAAGGTGGCACCCCAGGCTAAGAACCCTCGTTCACATGCCTTTTCCAATTCATCACCCTGTATTTTGGTTGATTTAACATGAAATGTTTGCATTTTACCGTTAAATTCTCATGGTGAGAACTCCCCTTACATTGTTTTATATTGTTCCTTTATTTCTTCTTCTCCTTCATTATTCCCTAATTGGAGAACTCTATTTTGATGTCAATTTTTCTAGATTTTTTTATGATTAGGGTTTTATAGGATGTATACATTTTTATTTGGGTGTCCACTATCCAAGGCGGCATGATTTGGATCTCCCATTATTGATTTTAGGTATGTGTATCCCTAGAACCCCCTTCAATAATTAATTTATATGTTTATTGGTATTTTTTAAATGTATTTTTGAAATTATTATTTTTATTTGTATGTCTTATTTTTCTTATATGTTGATTAAATTATGGAATGAGATTCAGAAAAATGTTAAGTGCTTCTGAAAATGCCTATATGACCATTAAAAATTATTCAAATTGGTTTTTATGGTTTTATTTGGTTTAAATACACTATAATATTTTTTAAGGTTTTATAATGGATTTAATCTAGTTATAAATTCTTGACATGGACATAGGTCACATTAAAAGATGTTATTAGTTAATGACTGTCATTATAAAATGGAATTTAAATATTTTTAAAATGTGTTTAGGTCTGGTTTCATTTTTCAAATGGGTGTATGATGTCCTTAAAAGTTTTTTTTATAAAAATTGATGGGTTGACCAATATTTTAAATTAAATAGATGTTTTATTATATTTTTTCTATGTGCTCATGGGGTTGAATGTGATTCCCCTTGGAATTATATTTAATTTCAAAATAATTATTAAATGATATTTCCAAATGTATATAATCATTATAATAAGATAAAAACCATTTGGCACTTTTGATGTGATTTTTGATTGATATTTTTGTGTGCACTTGTAGATCCCTATAGTGTTTTTATGTGGTTATGTGTATCCATGGGACATTTTTTTGAATTTTGATTCATGATGTGTTCATGATTTGGTGATCAAATTATGGGGGAATGTGTGGTGGGAAGGATTTTATTTTCATGTTATCCACTAGGGCTTAGTTAATATTATGATATAAAATTTATTTTGTTTGTGGAAATCCTCTGTTAGTTATTCTCAGAGGTACCCTAGGATACTAGGTGGGAAGTTATATGAATTCTCTAGGATGGTTGAGATTTATCAAATTTATAATCATCTTTAGTTGTGTGTAATACCTAGCTAGAGGGGTGGTCACTATGGATACTAGGTAGGGTGATTCAGTTGAGGATTCTGTGACCATTGACCAACTAGTAGTAAGTCCACTTTGTGTTTCATGAGCTTTCCCACTAGTTCCTATAGTGTTATCTCATGATTTGAATGGTATGTTATGCCTTATCTAGAGTATATTGAGATTTTGAGTTTCATACTTGTTAAATCATTCATATGTTGACATGTTAGTTCTTTTATTATTAAGAATTTGAATTATGTTCTTTTCCTAATAATAATTTTTTACTCACTATCAATAGTTTGGAATCCCTTTTTATCTTTGGTTTACTTTAAAATAAATTGTTTTACAATTTTTCTAATGTTTTATTTTAAAGGTAAAATGTTTTAGGATATATTTTAGAGTTTCATAAAATACATATATCATAAAATTTTATAGGAAATTTTTATTTTCTTTAGTGGTTCAAAAGGGGACAATGTTTTTGTTTTCCTTTCATCATTTTAAAGATTTCATTTTGAAAAATATAATGGTATCCATGTTTTTTTCGTAAAAAGTATTGTTGTATAAAATTTGATTTGATTCATTTTTATAATGAATATAGAAACCTAATTTACACTTTGTGATAAAATTATAATTCAATATACAATTTTAATAATGTATTTCCAATAATTCTGTAGGTAGTTGCAGACTAATGAATACTTATCTGATCATGTACAACATGACACTTTTGTTGTAGGGCCCTAGTATTATTTCATATCCACCATTGAGAGCATTAGTCCCTTTATAGTTAGTGTTTATTTTTCTATATTTAGTATGTGGTTTATATACGATGATTTATAATTAAATATTTTTACATTTCATAAAATTCACAGTTCGTGTAACTTTATTCAATTTTTTTGGACTATTTAGTCTTTAAATATATTTTATAGATGAAGGGTATCTATAATTGTAATTGGTAGAATAAAATCCAATGGGGGGTATATTTTCCTTGCATGAGATGGAGATTAGTAGGTGAGAAAGTTTTTTTGTTTATTCTACTACTTATTACTTTCCTAGATTTGATATTTGGTTGTATATATATATATATATATATGAATTTTTGTTTTGACATAGATATATTATAATGGTTGGGTCATTCCAATTTTTTCCCACTATCTCTTTTAATCGAATTTTTGGAAAAATCATTCACAAGTGTGTTCTTGTGATTCATGGGCACTAGTTTCCATCATGTAGGGAAAATGAATGCACTTTGAGCCTATGGAATTATGGTTCAGTTTTTATTTAGAGGGACTCCATAAATTGGTTTATTACAAGGAAGATGGAATTTCTTGTTCATATTTCTTATGTAGCTATCTCCTTTATACCATGTCATAGATTAGTTAATAAACAATAAAAAAGAAAAATATGATTTAATACTACCTCTAACGCCCCGACCCAACCCATAGAGATTTAACTAGAGTGATAGATGTCCTTATGTTCAATTTCCTATATGAAATATTTTGAAAAATAATGAAAGGGTCAAATGCCATAAGTGGGGAGACCATACCAATATTATAATGTCATAGAACAAGTATTAAAATAATAGAATATAAAAAATATTGTAATAATAATAAACATTTGAAAACTATGTATATGATATAACAATCATATAAGTATATAAACAGGGACCCTTTTGTTGTAATCCAAACCTAGGTATATGTTCAATAGGGTAATAATAAATAAATTATGTTTTATTTTATTCAGTGTATGCATCGCTGCCTCTCGTAACTCTATGATTTTCAGATCAACTATCTTTCATGAGACCCTTTCCCTTACTCGAATCCTTAGACATGACGTCTACATGTGCATTAAAATGACCATACATAGTGTAGTTCATAAAACCTATCATGGCACAACCAATTCAACCTTTATAGTTTTTCACTGCTATAAATATTGTATTCCATAATAATAATAAATTTGAAAGAAAGCATACCAATCATATAATCAAATACCGAGTATTCAAGTACTAGACAATCATCCACAAACCCCATGAAATATCATATTTGGATCCATGCTATAATGATTTTAATGGGTTAATAGAAATGAATGAAGATGATTCATAAGGCCAGTAAAAGGCCACTCTACATCTATAAGGCATCAAGTAGATATGATGCTCTGTATCCGTTAGGCATCCGGTTTTGACACAACCATTAGTATCATTAAGGAATCAAGTTACTTACAAAATAGAATGATATCATGATCCTACCCTGTGTTGGGTTCCACCATATTAACCATAATATATCATGAATAATATCCATATAAGGTGTAATAATACCAAAATGGTCACCTGGTAAGATATACCGAGAACAACCTCTTATATAATAGTAATACACTTAATTAGGTAGATCATACTAAGTTAATAATAACACGAGATCACAAGAAAAGTATTTTAGCATAATATAACTACATGTGAATAAACATAGAGCTTGGTAACAAGATAATCTATCAATTATCATGGAAACTAGGATCACATATGTCCCTCATGCAAAGACACACCCGAATAAGAAATTAATATCAATTGAAAGAATAATCCAATCCAAAAAAATTATACCACCGAAAAAGTGCAAAAGAGATCCTTAAATTGTATATAACATCATACCATAAGGTTATTTGTGAATAAATCCAATGATTATCATCATAATAATGAATGATAACATCACACACTCATAAATAATGTCTCACATATTAATGATTTCTAACTCCCATTCTAGTACTTCAAGTAGGATGTTTAGAATGGAAAATCAAGATAAATCCACATTAATAATTTTATTCTAGAATCACAGAAAATTAGGAGTTTATCAAGATGATCAATTACAATGTATGTCATGGAAGGAAAACCAAAACCATCAACTCCATCATTGATAGAAGAATAAAATGTGTATTCTTTTTCAATTCTAAAAGATGTTCTTAGGATTAAATAATGATAATCGGTCCCTAATGAATGAATCAACATAAAATATATTTAAGATTAGAATCAGGAAGAAGAATACCAATCAATGATAATTATATAGAATCTTACATAGAAACATCACTATTCAAGATGGATTAGACTTAGATCTATAAATTTTATCATTTAAATGTCATTGTCACCACAGATCTACTATTAATTCCTAAATTGATTAAGGTTCTATCATCAATAAAAATTTGAGAAGAGGTATATGAAGAATATTCATCAACACATACCCATTGTAATATTGGTGTTAATGGTAGATCTCATTTTGAAAAATAAATGATGTCAAAATAGTAGATCTACCACCACTATTTTAATAAATGAGGAAAATTTCATTAGATATTCATTGAAAACGAAGATCTAACATCGATAATTGATCATATCTCAAAGGGGATGAATTATTTGGCATGGATCTTATAAAAAACACACTTTTCAAACATCTCAAATTTTTCATAGGTAGGAGATACTAGGGGAGAAGTAATAGAGAGTCTATGGATAAGGAAAAAGGTCTCTAATTCAAGATAGGTTTGAGGGGGATGAATTTTTTTGAAGGAAGTGGCAAGAAGTGTTGATTTAAAAGCCATAGAGTTCATTTAATTTATTCTTAATCAATTTGGAGGGGTTTACGGTAGGTAGTAGACCTTCTAGAACCCCACAAGCTCATCGATGGGTTCCACCAGCTAGCTGGTGGATAATTTGTAGCCACCTCAAAAACATAGCTTTCATCACAACCTCAACCACCAACTACCTCACCTTTAGCATCCAAAAGTCATTCTCTAAAACAAAATGTTAGATTAAAACAAAATGGTAAAGTAAATTTGAAAAATCTCAAAAAACAATTATCATAGATAAAAATAAAATGATGATGTTCATACATAATTTCAGTTAAATCATTAATCATCGTCGATTTATTTTTAACAAAATTACATTCATAAATTTATTGATAAAATTTTTCTCTTTTAAATCATAAATAATATTTTTTTTCAAATCACAAACAATTTATTGGTGAAAATTATTATATTTAAATTATAAATCATCATTGTATTTTTAAAATAATATCATTTTTTCCATTTCATAATAAAAATGAAATACATAATTTTCAGTTGATACATATTTTTTCTTCTATTTAAAATCACAGAAAATTCAATTAATAAATCAAAAAAATTATTTTAAAATAAAATAGATGAAATTCATTATTTTTTAATCCAAGGATTTGAAATAGTTCATGTTTTTAAAATTAAATAAATCCCTAATTTTTGTCTTGTATTTAAAATTTCAAATGTTTTATTCTCTCTTTTTTTAATGTGATATTTTTTTTTAAATAGGACACATTTCTAATATATATATATATATATAATAATTTTTTTTAATTTGTAGAAAATTAATATATATGAATACATAATATATAGAAATGAAATATATTCATATTCAAATATATTATGTTTTATAAAATAAATTTTTTGAAATATTTTATATCAATATAATATATATTCATAATATATTTTATTTTCATTAAATTATTTACATGTTGGAAAAAAAATGCATAAAATTTTTATGATACAAATTATTGATTCTATGAATAATATATTGAACAAAAAATCATAATATATCATACCAACAAATATTATAAGAAACCAATTGAGACTAAAATAATAATAAAAATTATCTAAAATTAAAGGAAACCATCTGATCCAACCAATCCTAAGAAGAAATATATAGATTCTAAATCAAAATTCATGAAATGGAAAAATAACGTTTCATGTAAATATTGACTCTTATGAAAAATGTAAAGAATTACATAACTAAGAAAAGATTATTATATACAAAAATGAGTGGAGTAGATGAACAAAATATGAGATTTGTAGTCATCATCACCTAATCTCACAATATGGAATATTATTTTACTAATCATGGACTACAAGAAATTAGAACCATGACATGAAACTCTTAAATAACACTAATGGAGATCTATTATATGATCAATGATATTACTACAATTGAATGTAGAATAAAAAAAATTGTCTAAGGTTACAACATTCATTGATATATAACATAGAAAAAATTAGTGAAAATAAATATCTCTGATGTGAATATATCTTCTAAAGAAGTAAATGAGTAATTTGATGATGCAAAGGAAGCATTCACAAATATCCCAATGGTTATAGTCTACTTTTTTATTTTAAAAAGATAATTAGAATAATAATATAGAAATCACTAGACTGTCCCCCTCATTATGTGCATGAAAAGGGGTTGGTTGGTGCAATTTAATGATAAATCTCACCCAACCCACCTTTTATGGTTGAATAAAATTTGAAAGAAAAATTTTAGACACCAATAATAGGGTTTTGAAAAAAATATAACATGGTAGGTTTAGTTTGTATAATGGTTAGGTCAGTTTGGTTTGAAAAGGTTAAAATGAATTGAAAAAATTATAAAACATTTCATTAATAAAAATAAATATTTTTCATTTTTAATAATTATTTCAAATAGTATACTACAAAAGTAATAATGTTTTAATTGCATAATATCCACCAATATTCATTCAAATATTTTACATAAAAAGGTTATTAGAAAAAATTATATTTTATAATAAGGGTTAAAATTTATATTAAAAAATAATTTTATACTATGGGAGAGAGTTTCTGGTCAACCTAACTAAAAAAACCAATGTTGCTAACCTGACCCGACTCAATATCTAATATTAACCTACCAACACTAAAGTGTTTTTGATATTTTTTTAGGGTGGTTAGATTTGGACTTTTAATTTCCCAAACATCCTCAAAGAATATGTTCTTTATTTTGGGTTTTTCGGTGTTAAGAAAAGGTTAAATGGACAAAGAAGGAGTTGAAGAAAAAATTTTAGCAATGGAGATACATTTCTGTGTGACCAAATGTATTATCCTCTGAAGAGTGGGAGGTAAGAAATGATTATTCAAAAATATGTCATATAGATCCATGTAGCATTGGGTTGAAGCATGGATTATGTGTTGAATCACTATAGAGATGTTTTGAAATTTCAACATTCATCTATCTCAAAAGTTACTTCTGGATGCAGTGTGATATTTTTGGATACTGTGTGATTGTTTTTATGTTATTCTAATGTAGAATATTTTCTTGATTAATGAAACTTAAATTATCCCATTTTAATGTTAGATGATATTTTTTTCAATGGTTGTTTATCATATGAAATGAATTTATTAAGGTGATATTGAATTTTATCCTATGTAGTTTGGTTAATATATACAGTCTTTATTATTTATCTTATGTGATTATTTTTATTAATATTCTATAATGGTTGTTGTAAAAATGACTCCACCCACTATGGTATGGTGTAATGGGATTTTATTTTTAGGTTCCAAAATATCTTGTGTCGTTACACTATGGATCATTTCACCACAATTCTATTTGGTTTGGAAGCTCCATGTTTAAAGGTTGAAGGAAGAGGGCTTTTCCATGATCCATAGAAGTTCATGAATTTCATAATGACACATTGTGTTGCATCATGGACATCACTAAAAACAAAATCATTAATTATGTTTGAAACTATGAGATTAAATTGATATACTATCATGTTTTTAGATCAGGTCATCATTGCAACATAATGATCCCATTAAAACCATGATAAATTATTTTTCTCAACTAGTTATAAATTCAGGCCTTGAATAATTTTTTTATTTCCTCAATGTACACTAAACCATATACAATTTGAAGAGCCAATTTAGGGATCATTTTCCATACATTTATTGGTTTTAGACATATTTTATAAGAGATCAACTTTTTGTAATCCATGGTGAATTTATATTATAATATTCTTGATTCTCTTTGTGTCCTTTCTTTTAAGTGACACAGTAACAACTATTATAAATCTGATTCAGTATTGTTTTTTTTTTGTTTTCAATGCATAATTATCACGTATAGACATTTTGGTTAACACTAATGTCTTGGGATATATTTTATTTTATTTTTATTAACAACACATATATAAATTGTTAATGATTTAGTTGAGTTAGTATATTAAAAACACAACCTAATTTACCCTGATTTAATTATATAATTATTTTGATTTTGATGTCTTTAGGATAATGGTACAGATCATCCAAAATAATATAATTAATTTATCAACTTGAAATTTAAAGGAATATGTTGACTCAAATTATTATTTTTTAAATTCCATGATATTTTTTAATGGTTTAGATGATATTTCAACTAAGTGATTTTTTATTTCAATTGGAAAATAAATTTCTTTTTTTCAATTAATATGTTATAATCAAATTTAAGGATATTTTAATCACATAAATATTGTAATTAATTCATTTCGAGTAAATATAGAATTGAAGTATTGATGTACAAAAATGAAATTATTCTTTAAAATGAATGAATGATTGGGGGATTTTCATCAATGTAAAATGTTTTTATTTTTTAATTATTTATTAATGTACATGTGGCCATTTTTATATGAATATAGGTTAATGGTTGGTTGATATAGATGGTTAGAATTATAATGAATGGACTAGTCTTAGAGGTGGTTAATGGATTTTTTTGTAGTAAGGTAAATGTGGTATAGATGGTTTAATATAAGGGATATGGTTTTGTAACTATTATGGTGTGTAATTGTATGTGTTGTGGGGTTGGTTTTGTGGTGATGGTTTGATTATTATGGGGATGTGTTGTAGGTACCTAGTGGAATGAATTGTTGTTGGAACTAATGAAATTTGTTTTGAGCGATGGGATCGAATTGATTAATACTGGTCTATTAAATGGTATATTATTCTAGAAAGATTAATTGTAACCAAAGAATTGAATGGTGTAGTAAATCAAATTAATGATTAATTAATATATTGGTGTGGGGAGTAGTTTAATGAATAGTTTATCTTTGAGTATTTTTTATTAATTAGAACATGGATTTTAATGAAAAAATATGTAAATAATAATTGGATTAAAAGAATAAGAATCCAATTCTAATTGTTGTGACTATCTCAATATTTGGAAATGGATTTTTGTGACAGGACTATCACCCATCGCAAATAGTCCCTCCATAAACACTTTTTGTAATGGGATTTTTTTCAATCAAAAATAGTTTTCAAGAAAACATTATTTGTGACCAGAATGTTTTCTCTTTAAAAGTACATTTTTCATGCAATATTTCTGATGGGTCCCATAGAAAATAAATTCCATTATTATTTCTTATTTTTGATATAATTTTTATTTCATTTTAATTATATGTAATAGTAATTATTTTTAATTACAAGTACTTAAATTTAGTTATTAATAATTATTTTTTATGAGAACTATTTAGTAGTAATTACCTATAAATTGTAGTGCTTAGTAATAATTAGGAATACAATATAATAATTATTAAAAAAATTATATATAATTGTGATTAGTAATAATTGATGGAAATTAATTACAAGTTTCCATAAAATAATAAAAATTTGTAATAATAAGTGATAATTTGTGGTAATTAGTCATATTTAGAACTAATTAGTAATAATTAGCTTTAATTAGTGGTAATTAGAACTAATTTGTAATAATTGGAAGTAATTAGTAATAATTAGAGGTAATTAGTAATAAAAATTTGTAATTTAAAATATTATTAATTAATATAATCTATTATAAATTATATTTTATATTTATAAATTCATAAAAAACAATAAACATATAAAGTTTTTTAAAAAATACAAAAATTATTTTAGATTAGTATAATTTATTAAAAATAACTATGAAATAATATAAATTATTATAAATTACTAGAAATATTAAAATGAAGTATGTATTTAATTTTCAAGTGACGAGAAAAGACAATTTTGAAAATTCTTGGCATAATTAGGTTTCACCACATGAAGATTATAAAATATAGGACCAATTTATGCCACCCATAAACAAATTCGTTATTAGATTAGAAGAACCAGGATTGCATGATTTGAAGCATCGATGAGAGCATGAGGAGGATGAAATGTCTCGATGAAAGAAGCAGCAACATGAGCAGAAAATAGCGTACATGTGATAGTGATTATAAATTGGAAATATTTATTTTTAATTAGAAACAATGTTATCAAATAAATGTAAATAGTACTAATTTTTAGTAATTTGTTTTAATAATCAGTAATTGGTTGCTATTATTTTTAATTAATTATATTTGTTAAATAAATAGTATTTATTAATAGAACGTAGTAATAATTTATATATTTTTTGTAACAATAAATAATAATTTATATTATTTTTTATAATTAAATGTTACTAGTATAAATTAATTTTAATCCACTATAATTATTAAAAATGAGCAGAAATTAAAAAAAATTGAACATAAAGCGCTACAACTTTTAAATATTAGCTTCATTAATAAAAATTCACATCAATTTGTAAACAATAATATTAGATCACTCTAATTTTTAAAAATTGGAATTATATGTAAAATTACTGGAGATTAGTAAAATATTGTATAAATTAGTGTTAATGATAAAAAATTAGTAATGATTATCGTTAATGTCAAAAAATTATAAAAAATCAGCAATGATTAGGAAAAATTATTAAAAAATAGAGTAAACTAATATAATTATTAATTATTAGAAGCAATTTGTAAAAATTAATGATAAAGCACTATAACTAGAAAAAATTTCCATAAAGTGAAATTATTTAGTAAAAAATAATTATATGTTACTATAATTATTAAAAAAAATTGTAATTAGAAAAATTTAGTAAAAAATAAGAGAAATTAGTGACGATTTTTAAAAAAGAACATAAAATAACTAAAATGGGTAAAAATTAATGGTAAATAGAAAAAATTAGTGATAATTAGTAAAAATATATTGTCAATTTGTAAAAATTATGGAGAAATCAGTATAATTATAAAACATTAGTAAAAAATACCACTAAATGACGATATAAAATAATCATTATTATAAATTTATAAATAATATCGATAAATTAGTATAAATTAATTTTTTCTCACTATAATTATTGAAAATAATCCGTAATTACGAAATATATACGTTAAATCACAATCAATATAAAAAATATGGATAAATAGTAAAAATTCGTAATAATTAGAAGAAATTAGTAATGATTAGAAAAAATTGAAATTAAATAACTATAATAAATAAAATAATATTATTATATAGTAAATATTAGAATTATTTAGTAAATATTTGTGATAGAACAACATAATTAATAAAAATTACTGATAGAGTAGCATTAATTAGTAAAAAATAATGGTAAATATAAATAATTATTGAAAATTAGTTGTACATAGAGAAAATATGTGAAAATTAGTTTTAATTAACATTGATCTATAAAAATAGACATCAAATAACAAGAAATTTGTAAATAATAATATTAATTAGTAAAAATTAGTGGTTATTCATTAAAATAAGTAGTAAATAGATCAAATTGACAATATTATTAAAAAATTATTTTTATTATTATTCTTTAGGATCGTATTTTTCAAATATAAAATAAAACATTAATTTTTTTTATTTTATATTTTTAGAGACTTATAGATCAATGAATTTGATAATAGTTTTAAGTGGTAAGTTGATAAAATCAACAATATTTTCTAGTAAATTATAATTTTTAAATTTTCCACTATTTTTTAATCTATTTATTTTATCATATTTATCATCAAAAATTATTTATTATATATTATTTTAGAGAAATATGAAACAATTAGGTCAAAAAAATAATTATTACATGATTATGATTTGAATAATAAATAAAGTTATTCGAATAGTTGTTATATAAAACTTATATATATTGAGGGGGTTGAAGCTTCTTATCATTTGCATCATCAAAACCAGAATTGGTTTTAGAATAAATAATTATTTTTCTTTTTAATAAATGTGATTTAAGGCAGTTTGAAACATTTTACAATATTGGGGGTTATCTATATGTTTTCTCTTTAGAAAAATAATTCTTTTTCTTATCAACATGGTGAACGCGGTTCTAGATATGATACAAATAATTTAGTTCTAGATCCATCACATTTTCAAAATATAAAACATGATGTGGTTGGTTTGAATTTAAAAAATATTAAAACTCAGTTTTATATTGATTTAACTCCTAGGTCGGAACCATCTCAATTTTGTGAGTTTTTGATGTCCGCTGAAGATGCCTTATATCCTACTTGAATGATAGGAAAATTTGAAGTGATTTAAAAATTTATGGCTATTAAATCAGATAAAAAAATGTGAAGTAGGTGTTTTGATCATATTTTACCTTTTATAAAATCAATTTTACCTGAATGAAAATTTATTTGTTACAAATTTCAATGAGATTTAGAGACTTGTTTGTAATTTGTGTCCTGGTTATGAGATGATTCATGCATTACCAAATGATTTTATCTTATATTATGTTGAAATTGAGTTGGTATTTACTTTTCCTATATATGGAAAATTAAGGTACAATGATTCTTAACTAGGAATGTATAGATTTATACCTATAAAATAGTAGGGATATTAACCACTTATACCCAGATTTCAGCATTTATTATGTCTCAAAATACTGTGACATTGATTTCATGAAAAAATAGCAACATATCTATTGATTAATTATTAAATATTCCCTCTGATGGTGATTCATGGAAATATTTTGACCATGTGCATTCATCATTTTCTTCAGAGGCCCAGAACATTTGAAAATGTTTTTCTACAAATGGTTTCTATCTATTTCGTTCTTACGGTTGTCAATATTCTTATGGGATAGTCTGTATAAATCATTATAATTTACCACATTAGATGTTGATGAATGATCCATTTATATTTTCAACCTTATTAATTTTACTACATCCAAGAAAGAGGATCAATGTTTATTTGAATCCATTTATTGTTGAGTTAATTATATTGTGGATTAATGGTGTTAGTCTATATGACGTTACTGAGAAATAAAACCTCACAATGAATGTTGTGTTGATTTGGAAAGTTGGTGACTTACTAGTATATAGAATGTGATCAGGATGGATTGCACATTATAAAAAATCATGTCGAAACTGTAAGAATAAAAAAATTACCCACCTCAATTGAAGAAAACCATGTTTTTTTGGAGTGTTATCCATTTTATATGAACAAATATCATATAAAGAAAGTATAATGGAAAGAGATGGACATAAAATAATGACATTCGGTTTTTATCTAAAATATTTCATCTCTAGAATAACTCACATTATCTTTGGACAAAATATACACCAACAATAAATAGATGGATTAGGGAAAGAAATCAATTGGATAAAATAGGGCATTTCAAAGGATCTTTTTGGTTGGTCTGATTTTTTATTCCATTACATGTTGGATTTCTTATATATTAAGAATGAAAATTTTGATATTTTATTTTGAGTAGTTTTGGACACACATGGTATAACCAAAGATAATATAAATCCATGATTAGATGTTACCCAAATTTGTAGACGATGAGAAGTTGAACAATTTAAAAATTTGAGATCACAGAAGATAATGAAGCCAAAAGTGCCTTATAAATATTCCAAAGAAAATAGTTTATTATGTTTTAAATGGATTGGAAACATGTGGATTACACATTTTTATGATTACATGTTGGATAAATATGTTATCAAAGGTTATATTATTAGAAAAAAAGACACGACCGACACATTAAAAAAGAAATAAATCATGAATTTGTATTTAGAGGATGGTTTAATTCTATTATATGGGATGTTCTAAGAAAATATCATATTAATTCCCAAGACATTTAAGTGGTGAAAGCATTATATGACACAATATGTAGAATACAAGAATATTTTTTTAAAAATTCCTATAAAATTGAATGTATATTCCAAATATTTTTTTTTATTAAATGGAATGTTTGATATTAAGTTTTCCACATGTTGAAATTCATGGAGAGAAGATATAGTTTCTATAGAAGTAACCATACGAGATATGTGTGATGAAATTCAAGAAAAGTTTACATATCAAAGAATCAAAAGAAAAATAAAATACAAAAACTTATTTGTGGTATAAAATTTATTCTTTCTACTCTCATTATTTTTAATCTGAATATCCATCAACACATATTTCCGTGGGCCATAATGAGGGAGATGTTAATGATGAAATAAATAATAAATTATCTGTTTTTCATCATCCCTAACATGGATATGGTGGATTTCATGAATGGTGACTTTTAGAAAATAAACATCAAAGTGATAATACACATGTTCTTCTTTAATGGTAAGAAATGAAAATATTTATACAGTGAGTTATTCTATTACTTATTCTATAATATTTTTAACGTAAATTAATATTATTTTATTACTATATAAATGATAAGAATATCATTAAATCATTTACAAAAATAATTGAATCTACAATTGATAAATATATGAAAAATAACTTTCCCAAATGGGTTCAAAAAATTGGTTATGATAATTTTTTATGGTATAAAATATAAATTCAGTAAATTACTTATTATATTGATACTTTTTTTTAATTTATCTATTATCTCAACATGATGAAAAAATTGACAATAAATTTTGTTTATTGAGTAACCAAACATCTAAAATGGTTAAATCTTATAATGCATACGTGGTTAATGGTTTTTTGATTTCTTACACGTCCATCTAGGGAATCCAAAAAAAGGTATAGTGGAATTTTATTGAGAGGATCTCATCACTGAGAAAGTTATGTTTAATTTTATGTCATTCTGGAATAAATAATTGAATTGTGTTATCTGGTATAGAATTAACTAATTATGTTTAAATTTCAATTGTTGTATACTAATAGAGACTTGTGTTTTAATTAATGCCATGGAATAATTGATGCTAAATATAAAATAACTTTTTCATAAAATGATAATATATTATTGGATGATCATATTTATAATGAAAAATATTGTGTTTCTTCAAGAAATCTATGTGACTGGTAGAAAATAATAATAATGAAATCTCATTGAGATCTGTTTACCGAAAATAAATGTGCTTCTACAAAAGTGTAAGGAATTGAAAATTTTCACGATAAGGCTCCAAATACATGTTTTCAGTAAATATACATGAATATGACTGATTAAAAAACACTATTATGGGTTGATTGTGAAAATTATGTTATTTATGTAAAAATGATTTTCAAATAGTAAGAGATGATGAAGCCGAAATTCCTCTATAAATTGATGATACTGAGAAGGAAAATGATAATATAGACATATTCATATATAAATAAGATGATGGAGATGAATATTAATATAATAAAATGATGGTTATAATCATATATAATATTTATCTACATATTATCCACATTTTTAATTATTTTATAAAAATAATCATTTCAGGTTTTAGATGGATGACAATCATTTATCTGATCTATTTCACGAGTTAGATGAGGCTCTACTACCTAGTTAACTGATTGATGCTACATTATCTGACCCTTATACTACTGGAAATTTAGTGACCACTCATAGTGCTCATGGTCTTATGTAATTGAATATTATTAACCTTATCCCTTAGAGACATTGATGTATTATGTTTGATTCATGCATGCGAAGTACTGTCAAGTTGTGTATTTTAGTTAGTTTTCATTAGTATATAAATATAATAATTATTTTATAATTTTTTCTATTTCTTCACATCTATTCACATATAGTTGTTTAACATGGGAGTGGTATATTTATGATTATTTTTTGGAGTGCATTGGTGACATAGGATTAGACTCTCATTGATACTGGATACCACATGTTTGATCACTATATGGTATGTAATAGAATAGTAGTTATTATGAATTTTATTTAATTTTTTGACTTGATGTTATTAATTGTTTGTTGTGTTTATGGTATCCAGTCTATGAGAGAATCCATACACCATTTGGGTAGAATGATTGGTCTGTATATATGAGAGTTTCTATCATTTTTTGTATAATCTGAGGATGAAAAACATACAACAACAGTGAGTCATAGATTTTGATCTGTAAAGATTTTCCTCAAACAAAAATAAATCTCAGTTTAGGTTTGGGATGTATTATATTCATATTTTATAGGAGGTATTTTTCATTGGAGATCCTCATTACATCGATATAACAATGGGAAGTAAAAGGTGAAACATCTAGTTGGTTGGCGTAAATTTATTATGTGTCATCAATGAATGGTACAAACTTTTTTTAAAAAATAATTATATTAATTTAAATGTGAACTCTTTATTTTAACCTCATATAGGTAAAAAATAATTCTGATATTATGGAGTAAATTTTTTACAAGAGGATTTATAATGAAACAATCACTGAAGATATTACATGTTGTACCCATCATTATATTTTGGTCTTTATATATTTTTTTTAAATAAAATGAAAATAATATTTTAACTACATAAATTTAAATTTAAATTTAAATTGAATGATCTATATGAGGTCACAAATTATAAGACATAGGTTATGATTCATGAAAATATTGAGTATTTGAATACTATGGAAGAAATATTTTATGAAGCATCATGGATGTAGGCTACTCAACATTCCTTCGAGAAAGGATGATTTGTTGTTAATAACTCCTGAGTGATGCACGAGAATTATTATCATACTATTGTGAATCATCATCCTAATAGAGGGGAGCTCATTGATATTAATTATCATATTATGTATAGAATGAGGAGAAGATTCATGCACATGAGGATCTTATATACACAATGAATAAGGAGTAATATGTGCTTTTTGATAGAAGAAACACCTGCTAGAGATGCATAAATGTTATGAGAAGTTTCATAAGGAGGAAATGGAATACACATAATGTATGAATCAGAGTTTAGGGATAGATTTCCCTCAACTACCTCCTTGAGATGACCCTCCCCACAATATTTTATTTAATTATTTATAAATTTTTTAATATACACGTTTTTATAATATTTTTATTAATTCTTATATTTAATTTTCTATAGGGTTCATTTTCTATATTGTTGACATTAATATTTCTATTTTATTATTTTATAGAATTTTTATTCATTTTTTTATTTTTTATTTATAACAGAATTATTGACCCTTTAGAAATACCTATTTGGGATTGGTGAATCCCCTAACAAAAACAAAATTTTTATATACGAGAATTCATTTTTTTGAGTACATACCAACCAGTCTAAAAAAGTATTTTTGTGATGACATATCAAAAAAATTATTTTTGTAGTAATTTTTTCAGAGGATCTTCTACAATAGGTTCCCATAACAAAAGAATATTTTTAGGGAGATTATATCTCCAAAAACCATCTCAAATAATCCAATTTTCTATGGAATCATTTGGGAATAGATAGAGTTTTCATATGGAATAATTATTATAGTGGTTGTTAGTATGATGAAGTAATGGAAAAATGTTTGATATGTGTGATAGGTATCAAACCTATAGGTATATATTATATTATCTATATTTTCTTGTTATTTTTTATTATCTAGTACCAATACCTAGTAACCATATTGATGTTGATATAGCTTTGGGTTCTGGTTGTTTAACCTAGATTCTATGTCACATAGGGAATAAATGTATTACTATTACCTCTTCCCCACCCCTTCATATATTGAATGTGTTTTTATGGATCATAGTAGGGATATATAAAATTTTTTTGTAGAGACCTGAAGCTTGATGTAAATTGACATTACATTACATTTTCGGAATACTTAGTACATAACAAAAACACACACACAAGGATCATAATAGTTTAGTGTCTTTGGAAACTCAGAATATAATCTTTTAATCCTGGTGAAAGATCTTCAATATCTCCCATAAAGATCTTCTTTTTTTATACCTAAAACCTTTCTTTATATCCTGGGGAAAAGAAAACATAAAAGGGTGAGCTCAAATGCTCAGTAAGGGTAAACAAAAGAAATATCAATCACATCATATACATAAGCACATAACTTGTGGAAATCTTAACCTGTAAAAGAGATCATAATTTCATAACCTAGGATAACTCATGGCAGTGAAATGTAAACACAATAATCATAACTTAAAACATGAAACTTTGTGGAATACACACATAATCATAAAGAATCATATCTTATTAGTCAAGACTCATTGCCAAGACTATCTTAGTGGACAAAGTCCCTTTCTGAACTGAGTCACCCTCGTTTCAGTCTTGTTTCACTGAACCGGTATAACCTACCATTCCAGCCATGTCTATATCATGAGATATAAAATCTTTACCCAATGCATCGGAGGGAGATATAGGTCCCACCCATCTCATAATGATACCATTCTTATGTGTGCCACAAAATCATAAATCATACATCATTTCATAACCCATGTAATAAAAATGGGAATCTTAAACATCATGACATCATAAAAAAAATTCATATACGATAAAGGAATTCATAAAAATAATTCCATCACAACATAATAAAATCAATGTAATAATAGGGATAAAAAGAGAACCCTTTATTGTCTTAGATGGAAAATAATTTTGATAAAACACTTGAACTTCATTCTTGAGGAAAATATCCTTTCTACTTCAAAAACACTTTTCCTTTCTTAACATGTCGTAGAATTATAAACTAAAAGAAGTTGATTAAAAATAAACTTGAAAACTTGTAAAGGAAGATTCTGGGAAATAATGTTGTAAAAATCCATTCATGCCGTATAAGTTAAAAAAATAGTCTTCGTACTTTTTTCGGAAAAGTCAAAAAGTACCTTGTACGAAAAACGACAAAAGATTCCTTTCATATCTTTTACTAAAAACTCACCAAAGGGTAAAATTGGATTTAAACAATTGTAGGTGGATGAAAATAATATTACATATTGAGGAAACATGGATTTGGATGATAAAATACACCCCAGTAAATGCCAAAGTATAAACAATCTCGGATAAAAATGAGATTGTGATATTTCCCTTACCTTAGGTCCGACTTTATTTGTAAGTGTCTGAACCTCCTCTTCTTTGAAGCGCCTCATTGAGACCTCCTCTTAGGGCACTAAAATTGGTCTTTGAGGAAGACCAGAACCTCTAGGATGTTTCTAGGGAAGTGTAGAATAGAATTTGGCAGGGGTTGGCCGAGCTTGAAGGCTCAAAGTTGTGTGAGGAAGAGAGGGAGGGGGTGCCCTTTTATAAGGGAGGAGAGGGGCACCTTTGGAATAACTAAAAATATTATTTTATTATAATGTCAAGTTGGGTTTTAAATAGCTCCGAAATGATTTATTTCGAGGCTAAGGTGGGGATGGGTCGAAATCCTCTCATCCAAAAGGATTTATACAAGTTTAGGTTATTATTTTAACCTTGTCAATTAGATTTAACTCTAAGTTAAATAATTTAACTTTTACCGTGTCATTTTGTTTTCTTACACTATATGGTTAATAAACTTACTATATCAAGAAAAAAGAACCCCAAGTTCTTTATTATTAATATATATAATCTTATCTAAGTCATTTGTCTGAACCTTAGATTTTTACGAATAAAATAACAATTAATAATATAATATTTGTTTTAAAAACTATTTTATGTCAATTTTGACACTATTTGGTACATGATTTTTATGAAATTCATAACAGAATGATAAATTCGAAAAAAGTTACTTAAATAAACAATAACATGTTATATTAACCTATAAAATTATTATATGTCATAAAAAGTCTCAAATTACATTTATTTGGGCATTTATAACTTCAATTATGTCAATATTTCATTAATAAGACAATTACTGCATCATCTGTGTGTCATATTATATGATAATTATTTAATCCCTAAAAATTATAAATAAATTTCTATGATGTAGATAATTGTATTAGATTTCTGGAGACCATTCATGTTCTATGTTTCATGAAGTTTATCACTAGATTAAAATTATTATACTTATAATATTTAAGAAAGTGACATGTTGTCACATTCTTTGATTTTAATAATAATTAAATTATTTTCATGGGAAAAAGTCCATAAAATGAATCTAATACGACCCTTAGGTTATATGGGTCTACTTTTATCCATCCAATAGTATTTTTCCACGTGTTAGGGTAATTTTATAATCTTATATTTACCCTTAATTACCCGA
This sequence comes from Viscum album, assembly GCA_963277665.1. NCBI lineage: Eukaryota > Viridiplantae > Streptophyta > Magnoliopsida > Santalales > Viscaceae > Viscum > Viscum album. The sequence continues at coordinate 1,809,974,570 of OY728142.1, read as the reverse complement.
TTTCCCTTTAACTATAGTAAATAAAATTTACCTTAGCTACTATTCACAATGCCCAAAAATAAAAAGTAGCTTATTAACATAATTTGGAACCACTGATTCCAAATATGGAATCCATTTTTCCAAATTCAATACACAAAAGATGCAGAAATTATATTAAAATTAATCCCGTTGTCGAACGAAAACGGGGTTTTCTTTAAAACATTGTAAAAGATTGAATTGATTAAACCTACGAATTCAAGGTAAAATAAATACTAATGACATACATTATATTAAATGGTAAAAATATATTCTATTTAAACTTTAAAACCATTCAATATTATAATTTAACCACATAAGATATTACGATGAAAAAAGTTTTTTTAATTAAAATATAGCATGTTTTTACTATTCATTAAAATATGAAAGTTATTGGAAAAATATCAAAACATTATCTAATGTAAATTTTTAAATCATGATTCAAAAAAAGAATTTTATTTTGTCAAATTGAACATATAAACATATCAAAAACTACATTTAAAGTGGGTGCGCCATCAAAAGGCGGCAAAACTGTATTCTTTTAAAAATACTTATTTTACCCGAAAAAATTTATTTTGTTCTTAGACCATGTTCTAGAAAATGTGTAAGATGAATAATAATGTTATAAAATTCAAAATTTAGTTAATAATATTCATAACGGCTAGTTCATGATAATATTATAATAATATATCATTGTTTATTAAAACTCGGTATTGCGTACAACACACGCTATCGAGGAAGGTCGCGATTGCGTGTAATGCAAGCCAAGTCAGGGTTGCGTGTTGTGAAAGAATCCTTCGTTGTTTCGTATAACAAAATCCAACCATATTTCATTTATACATTTAATATATATATATATATATACTCAATGTTGCATAGAATAACTATTATCAAAATTGTGTGTAACACAGTCCAAAAATAGTGTTGCGTATAGTGCAAGATAATACGGTGTTGCGTATAACGCATGGTAATCTTGGTGTAGAATACAACACAAGACATTAATTAAATTAAAATAATATTTTTCATAAAATATCAGGGTGTTACATTCTACCCCCCTTAAAATTAATTTCGCCCTCGAAATTCGTCGGGGTTATAAATGTTTTACTATTTGAAAGTTTCTTTGATAGAAACCCACATCGTAAAGTGGAATACCAAAACTTATCTTTAAAAACTAAAGTATAAAACGTAATGGTTACCCAAGTTAACTAATCACTGGGTATCCACATAGGAGAAAATAGGTGAAAATATGGACATGGAAGAGAAATCTAACCATCATGTTCTGTTGGAGAGTGGTAGAGGACATGGCTATGAAAAACCCAACAATCACAAAGCCATAAATTTGTGATGATCTAGGGTACCATCTGATTCATCGGATATAAGATCACTAGGAAATCATTTTTGGTTTTCAATATCATTTCCCTAAAGTTGAAAATTTTTAATTAGAAGAAATACTTACTTGTTTTTGGTACAATCTCACTGTTGTTCCTGCTTTGAATAGTTTCCACTTCATCTCTTAAAGAAATGAAGTGTTAAAAGATCATGTGACAGAATGATGGGTCATTCCATCTGTTTCAAAAAAAAGGTTAGCAATAGTTGTCAAATATTTATAAGTCCGTCTTTTGTGAGGTTGAACTTATACTTCATATATCATACCTCTTAATAAAATAAAACTAGTTTCTACTAACCAGGGACTTCCTGTAGGCCAGTGGTAGGTGATAAAGGCCAGTCGCACTTCGGTTGTGGGGTCGATTCCCACAGCCTTGTCCGACGCGATGGACTGTCGCCCGTCCTGCAGGTTTTCCTTTTTCTAAAACTACATTACTATAACATCCCATCAAATATATCAAAAAAAAGTCCTATCCTTAAACAAAACTAACTTATGTCCAACATAATCCATTCCAATCTTTATGTTTATCTAAAATACTTCGGTCCACTCTCATAACATAGTGAAAACGATTACCAGAGATTTAATACCATCGTTGATCCCCATATATCGTAATACTGCATTCCTATCTTGTTGGTCACATTCCAATCATTCTAAGGCCTTAATCATGTATTCCATAGAACCTTAGTGAAAACATGAATGCAGTTAAAAGTTAACACTTTCCACAAACCAAAATCCTCAAAATTCTTTATAATCAAACCATGATATCACTTAGTCCTTATATCAATCATGACCTCATGAATACTGGCAAACATTTCATTTTTTCTTTATCACTTCATTATGCGCATATCATCCACTTTCCAAAAAAATATCTGAATAACCTTTCATTGTTACTCATACCATTCATCATAAACTTTCAAAACATAAAGAAAGACAATAGTGTAACAATCCATAGATGTATTTTTATTCTATAGTACAACATTACACTTGATAAACATGTAATCATTCCACTACCTTCTTAAACTATTGACCGAGCTTCAACAATTCTTTCATCTCACATATCATTTGTAGTCTCTTCATCATTATCAACAAAAATACTACCCATACAACCATACCGATTCTCTTCATGAGACATTCCCTTAGGGCATTGGTTTGCATAATGCCTGTACATTCCACATTTAAAACATTTAACCATTGTTGATGTCGTAGAAATACCATTAACCTCATACATGGTGTTAACTGAAACTTTTCCATTGCACTTACTGGATTTGTGTCCTTCTTTTCCACACCCAAAGCATCTTCCAGTTCCTTTGAAACATTCTCCTTGATACCTCTTCCCACATGATTTAAATAGGGGAAATTGAACTTTCTTTCCTCTATTATCATCATGAAACTCCATCTTTCTCTTATTAGACGAGTCAGGAAACTTACCAAATTTGATTTTATTGATAATATTATGAGATTGATGATTCGGCATAATAATTATTTTTGGACTTCCAAATCCCATTTCATTTGGTTGCTCATGAAAAATATCATTCCATTGTCCAGTATATCCTCCATTATCATGAATCACCTTGTTTCCAGTCATTTTATAAACCCCAAAAAGAATAGTGTGAGAGGAAAAAATTATAATAAAGGGGGAGGAACTTAAATATCTAACATCTTTGGTTTAATCTAATATTGTTACCATAGTTCTAGGACTATATCCTATACGTATACTTATCCTTAGGGGCATCCCTAGACATACCTTAGAAATATCTCTAGGGATCTCACTAACGTTTTCGTATCCTAGTTTCCAAAGGTTGACTAAACCTTTCCTCTTATACCAACTGTAGAGACCCGAAGCTTGACGTAAATTGACATTACATTATATTTTCAGAATACTTAATATATAACAAAAACACACACACAAGGATCGTAATAGTTTAGTGTCTTTGGAAACTCGGAATATAATCTTCTAATCCTGGTGAAAGATCTTCAACATCTCCCATAAAGATATTCTTTTTTTATACCTAAAACCTTTCTTTATATCCGGGGGAAAAGAAAACATAAAAGGGTGAGCTCAAATTCTCAGTAAGGGTAAACAAAAGAAATATCAATCACATCATATACATAACCACATAACTTTTGGAAATCTTAACCTGTAAAAGAGATCATAATTTCATAAACTGGGATAACTCATGGAAGTGAAATGTAAACACAATAATCATAACATAAAACATGAAACCTTGTGGAATACACACATAATCATAAAGAATCATATCTTATTAGTCAAGACTCATTGCCAAGACTATATTAGTGGACAAAGCCCCTTTCTGAACCGAGTCACCCTCGTTTCAGTCTTGTTTCACTGAACCGGTATAACCTACCATTCCAGCCATGTCTATCTCATGAGATATAAAAATTTTACCCAATGCATCGGAGGGAGATATAGGTCCCACCTATCTCATAATGGTACCATTATTATGTGTGCCACAAAATCATAAATCATACATCATTTCATAACCCATGTAATAAAAATGGGAATCTTAAACATCATGACATCATAAAAAAAATTCATATACGATAAAGGAATTCATAAAAATAATTCCATCACAACATAATCAAATCAATGTAATAATAGGGATAAAAAAGAGAACCCTTTATTGACTTAGATGGAAAATAATTTTGATAAAACACTTGAACTTCATTCTTGAGGAAAATATCCTTTCTACTTCAAAAACACTTTTCCTTTCTTAACATGTCGTACAATTATAAACTAAAAGAAGTTGATTAAAAATAAACTTGAAAACTTGTAAAGGAAGATTCTTGGAAATGATGTTTTAAAAATTCATTCATGCCGTATAAGATAAAAAAACATTTTTCGTACTTTTTTCGGAAAAGTCAAAAAGTACCTCGTACAAAAAATGACAAAATATTCCTTTCATATCTTTTACTAAAAACTCACCAAAGGGTAAAATTGTATTTAAACAATTGTAGGTGGATGGAAATAATATTACATATTGAGGAAACATGAATTTGGATGATAAAATACACCCCAGTAAATGCCAAAGTATAAACAATCTCGGATAAAAATGAGATTGTGATATTTCCCTTACCTTAGGTCCGACTTTCTTTGTAAGTGTCCGAACCTCCTTAGGTCCAACTAGCTTTGTAAGTGTCTGAACCTCCTCTTCTTTGAAGCGCCTCTTTGAGACCTCCGCTTAGGGCATTAAAATTGGTCTTTGAGAAAGACCAGAACCTCTAGGATGTTTCTAGGGAAGTGGAGAAGAGAATTTTGTAGGGGTTGGCCAATATTGAAGGCTCAAAGTTGTGTGAGGAAGAGAGGGAGGAGGTGCCCTTTTATAAGGGAGGAGAGGGGAACCTTTGGAATAACTAAAAATATTATTTTATTATAAAGTCAAGTTCGATTTTAAATAGCTCCAAATTGATTTATTTCGAGGCTAAGGTGGATATGGGTCGAAATCCTCTCATCCAATAAGATTTAGACAAGTTTAGGTTATTATTTTAACCTTATCAATTAGATTTAACTCTAAGTTAAATAATTTAACTTTTACCGTGTCTTTTTGTTTTCTTACACTATATGGTTAATAAACTTACTATATCAAGCCAAAAGAACCCAAGTTGTTTATTATTAATATATATAATCTTATCTAATTCATTTATCTTAACCTTAGGTTTTTAGGAATAAAATAACAATTAATAATATAATATTTGTTTTAAAAACTATTTTATGTCAATTTTGACACTATTTGGTACATGATTTTTATGAAATTCATAACAGAATGATAAGTTCGAAAAAAGTTACTTAAATCAACAATAACATGTCATATTAACCTATAAAATTAGTTTAAGTCATAAAAAGTCTCAAATTACATTTATTTGGGCATTTATAACATCAATTATGTCAATATTTCATTAATAAGACAATTACTGCATCATCTTTGTGTCATAATAAATGATATTTATTTAATCCCTAAAAATTATAAATAAATTCTTATGATGTATATAATTGTATTGGATTTCTGGAGACCATTAATGTTTGAAGTTTCATGAAGTATATCACTACATTAAAATTATTATACTTATAAGATTTAAGAAAGTGACATGTTGTCACATTCTTTGGTTTTAATAATAATTAAATTATTTTCATGGGAAAAAGTCTATAAAATGAATCTAATATGACCCTTTGGTTATATGGGTCTACTTTTAGCCATCCAATAGGATTTTTATAAGTGTTAGGGTAATTTTATAATCTTATATTTACCCTTAATTACCTGATTTACCTTTAAATATAGTAAATAAAATTTACTGTAGTTACTATTCACAATGCCCAAAAATAAAAAGTAGATATTAACATAATTTGGACCCACTGATTCCAAATATGGAATCCATTTTTCCAAATTCAATACACAAAAAATGCAGAAATTAAATTAAAATTAATCCCGTTGTCGAACAAAAATGGGTTTTTCTTTAAAACATTGCAAAAGATTGAATTGATTTAACCTACGAATTCAAGGTAAAATCAATGCTAATGACATAAATTATATTAAATGGTAAAAATATATTCTATTTATACTTTAAAACCATTCAATATTATAATTTAACCACATAAGATATTACGATGAAAAAAGTTGTTTTTTATTAAAATATAGCGTGTTTTTAGTATTCATTAAAATATGAAAGTTATCGGAAAAATATCAAAACATTATGTACTGTAAATTTTTACATCTTTATTCAAAATAAGAATTTTATTTTCTAAAATTGAACATATAAACATGTCAGAAACTAGATTTAATGTGGGTGCGCCATCAAAAGGCGGCAAAACTGCATTTTTTGGAAAATAATTATTTTACCCGAATTTTTTTTTGTTCTTATACCATGTTCTAGAAAATGTGTAAGATGAATAATAATGTTATAAAATTCAAAATTTAGTTAATACTATTCATAACGGCTAGTTCATGACAATATTATAATAATATATCATTGTTTATTAAAACCCGGTATTGCGTACAACACAGGCTATCGAGGAAGGTCGCGATTGCGTGTAATGCTAGCCAAGTCAGGGTTGCGTGTTGTGAAAGAATCCTTCGTTGTTTCATAAACAGAATCCAACCATATTTCATTTATACATTTAATATATATATATATATACTCAATGTTGCGTAGAATAACTATTATCAAAATTGTGTGTAACACGGTCCAAGAATAGTGTTGCGTATACTGCAAGCTAATACGGTGTTGCGTATAGCGCAAGGTAATCTTGGTGTAGAATACATCAAAAGACATTAATGAAATTAAAATAATATTTTTCATAAAATCTCGGGGTGTTACATTTTTAGTAGGTTTAGGTTTTGGATTATATATATACTAGCTATCATGGTTACTTGGTTATGGTATATAAGCGTGGTTGGGGTTTTGTAAAGATGAATAAGGAAATGAGGTTAGAACCATATATATCCATGATACTATACTTGTATTAGTATTTGGTGTGTGATTTTGATCTAGTTGTGGTTTATATTATGTTTTTTCAATATGTAGTTATGTGGATATGTGGTGATACAGTTATATGGAAGGGGTTGGAGAATAATATACATATAATTAGGGAATGACTATGAGGAAATTGGTAAGGAATTACATGTAGGGTTCCTTATTTATCAATTAATTATTTTGATATTATGTTACTTTAAATGAATGAAATATTATTTGAGTAACACTTAGATAGGACTACAATATATTTTACCAACCAAATGTTTGAGTTTTTTTGTTTCTTTAAACATGCATTGGGATTTATTTTCCATATTCACAATATTTGTTTTTGGTGGGATCCAAAAGTGTATATGTTCATGCTAAACCACACATATATAAATTATTTTTTTATATTTTCATGAGTTTTTCGGTTAATATGATGTAATACACAAACTAGATTCCTAGATTTGAGGCTTGTGAAGTTGTTTTAGGAGAAGAATATTGGTATTTTATTTTTGAGATAGTGGTTATGTTTAAAATCTACATTAATTTTGGATTAGGTTTTATTTTATTGTATATGGGGATTATTATTAGTTTATTTTAATCTTCCTATAATTATTCGGGTAATTACTCACTTTTAGGGGTATACACACAATGATATTTAATAATCGATGTACTATTGGAGGGGGTATTCAGGTGGGTACTCTAATATTCAAAATTGGCTAAAGAGGGGTTCCATATAAGAGTGGGCAATGATATGGTGGTATATGAGTTTTGGTTGAGAGTCAGGAAGATGTTATGTGTTAGTCACTAGTAAATAAGAAATGGATTTGTTAGGGAAATGATATTTATTAAACATGGTTTGCGATGTAGCAAGTGATATCAACTTGGACACAAGAGTTTAGGGAACCTTATGATCATATGTATATATCTTAAGCTTACCTTTCATGAAACAACCCACTAATACCGATCTTGATGGAGTTAATATAAGAGTGACACCCCAATCCCCCATCCAATAGGCATGGGTAAAAAATAGAATAGAGTAAAAATACCAAAAACCTAATATGCCTTAGCCTAATGTTCTTGTACATACACAGACATCTCCATATGCCAATATCATGAAGTAATAACAATATCTAACACTGTATATGAATTCATGAAATATGATCCAATCATTAGATTTTTAGAAATATTATAGAAATAGAAAATAGACCAAATACTATCCAAATGATTTTGTAAAGTAGTCTGACTAGATAATAAAAGGATAAACCTCCTAAAAAGAAATATTGGGATGTATCCACGACTCATCTACCTAATCTATGATAAAACAACCCCATTTACAACTATAAAATATTCAAGGGTCCTATCATATATATTATACATTATGTTCATAATAATAAACCGTCCAAGTGGGAGTATAAACTTATTAAATATGGATCCCTGATATAGAGAAACCAAAATCACTAAAAATGGAGCCTATTATAAAAAACAAAGGAATGTAAGATAATAGGATAATCCTGATATGATCAAGGAAGACACAATGTATTATGGTTCAATATTTCCTCACATGTATCATATTTACTCTTCCCAATGGCCCATGGTAACACTATTCTAAGCCAACTCAGTCATGAGGTATTTCTAATAGTGATGTCATTCATCCGATAAGTCATACTCATAAGTACTTTGGATGTTAAAGAATAAAGGAATTGAGAGGGGTTATCCAAGATACTTATTTGATTAGACTAAACCTCATCGGATGATTACAGATGTTAATACTTATACAGGGGATCAAACCCATTTCATATAAGGGAAACCTAAACCTATATAGATTAACCCACTAAGAATGGGATCACACACCCAATAATATTGGTAAGGGATACTTGAACCAACCTAGGGAAGAATGAGATATATGATCACTCACCATGCCTTGTATGGGATAAATGATTCTTTCTGAGTGTACCATTTATATATGACCACTCATTAAACCCTTACAATTGTATGTCACGCTCCGAAACACTAGAGATTGATCAAGGGAACACACCCAAACCAAATCGGATCAAGGGAACTCATCCATACTGACACAAATATGGAATAAGGGAAATAGGTTATCCAAGCATCTGTGGAAAGAGTAAATGTAATGTACAAATGGGTACACAATGTGCCTCACAAATTATGGTTCTTCCCTTGGACTATCATCTCACACAACATGTTCTTCTATATATACAAGTTGTTCCTCATATATATTAACCAATCCATGTTCCGAAAAAAAACAAAATATGTAGAATTCTATATACATGATATGTTAGGTAATCATATTATGTTTAGGTACTAACATGGGTATACAACATGCACCCAATTTTCATGATCTATGACCACATACAGTATATGTTGTGTGACCAACACATACACTACATATGGTTTAACATGGTTCTTGTGTGTGTAAAAAATATATATATAGATCTGGATGTATAAGTATCACATTAAATATTACCCCAAATATGGTGTGCGATATTTAACTCTTAATGAAAAACCATACGTCTATATAATTATGATAAATAATATATGTTTAACCAAAATACACACCTTGTAGTTGTTTATTTTTCCGAAATTTAAAAATCATCACACATAGAAACTACTAATTCAATCACCTACACATCCATTTCAAGTATCATAAATTATATTTTCTATACCCATAAAACTATCCCCTAATATTGATGCTGTCCTGATAACAACCACACTTTTTACTGAAAATCGCTTATCATCACTCTATTAGATATACATGAATAATATATTTTACCACCATTAGATTTATATCATCATCTATTAAACTCAATCATGTAACCAGTATCATCTCCAATACTAAAAAAATTCATAAAATAATGGTTTCACAACAATCAGGTTCCATGGTATTGATAAATCATCAACCAATCAAAATAACAACGATGAATATAAAAGAATAGAGGGAAAATAAAGCTGCAAAAAACAAATATTGGTTGTGGTACGATTGGAAAATGTCATCCGAATAAGAATGAGATATTTTTAAGATAAAATAATATTAAATTAATAAATCCATTAATAATATAATATAAAATAATTCCATAGAACATTTAAATTTCATATTTTCTAGAATAAATAATTCTCACAAATCATGGACTTTATTAATGGGGAGTTGAACGAAAAAAATAAAAAACCAAAATTCAATTTTAGTTCAATAATTATAGAAAACATTCCCATGAATCAAAACATTGGTGTACTAATTATTTTTTGTTTTTATAATATCAATTAGTCATGTTATTTCACTATTTATTCTTGATCACAAAACCACATACTAACTTGATGGACCACATCCCTCTCCCTAGATCTCTAGGGTTATAATGATAACCATAGATAATATATATATATATATATATAGTATTAAATATATGTTAGATATGATTTATTATCATTATTATACAATTAATCCCACCAATTTATTTTATAAATTTAATTTAATAGAACATCCACCCACAATAACGCTGTAAAAAAATAGCGTCAACCATATTTATTCCATGCCAAGGGTAAAAATAGTTTCCCAAATTAAGTGTGATTCTATATTTTCACATCACTAAATCAATTTATAATGTAATCCAATATTTTATAAATTATTCATGGACATGATATATTATGTTTAATATTTTTAAATAATAAATACCAAGTCTTCATAGGTCCCAAACCATTATACCGACACCATTCCCATTTGAAAAAATATTATTCCACATTTTCCAATGTTCTAAACATAAATTTACAAGATATTAACTTATTCATGCCTTTTATAATGTTTCCAAAAAATAAAAAAAAACAAAATCAAATTGGATAAGGTACTATGTTCTCATTTGGTTCTCCAAATCAAATGAGAATTTCTGAAGGTTCTTATGTTTCCACACAACACACCAAGGTAATCACTTTCCCTATACGGATTATCCCATAACAATAAATTTATACTAATATCTAGTCTACAAATGTATATCTATAAAAAATATCTAGATCACCAATGAAAATAATGCAAAACTGGTCTGGTCTGTGTCACCACATCTATGATACATGGAAGTCATCATTCACTCAGTTGCACTGTGGTGAGATGTCAAAGTGGTACTCCACCTTACCAATATTATGAATTATCTATTAGAATGTATAATAAATCTAAAATATTACTGACTACCTTAGGCAATAATCCCCAATCCTTAATGATGAGATACCTTAGGGAACACATGGTCTCACATTTTGAAATACGAAGCCCTCATTTATTATTCTTCATAGGGCTTATGAAATACTTGGGAAGTTGTTATATACTTTTTTTTTATTTTCACCAAATCTTTCATTGATTTTAACAACTATAGACCATATGTGTTTCTCTATCAGCTCCATCTATTACAGTGGTGACCTATAGGGTCTCCCATGCAAGGAATGAAATGGTATAATACCAAAGGTGGAAAGAAAACCATCGTAAAATTCTAACTCGAACAAGGGTAAGTGATTCTCCTTGTGAGTGAAAAATTATAACATAAAAGACTAAAACATGAACTCTAGGTCCTACATGGTTATCTCTATTAGGTTATACATCATAGGATAGAATTCCATGCTCATTCAAAACAGATTCCCAAAAGCCTCCAATAATACTCTAAAAATAAACATTTGAAACCCACATGAACGTCTAAAAAAATAATTGAGGTAAATATATGATGCTATATTATCTCATGTATGTATCATAATCCCAAAATATCAATTAAACTATGATAACAAATTGATAAAAAGGGGGTCGACGTAACGATTTAATCTAGGATCGCTCAAAATTGCATCATGGACTCTATATGATTATCGAAGACAAATTACAAAGTCTATAGATATATTGTCACACTCCCACTATTTAACCTCATGGGGTTGTAGTTAAAGTAATTTTACCAGATGATCAATCCTTATCTACCAACAAATGACTCATCGAGGAAAAAATACAGCTACATGTTTCTCTATACCTAAACAAAAAAATGAAACTAATGGTCTTTGTTCATTTCCAATACTCATAAAAATAATTATATGTTGTTTGTATGAAACTCTATCAACACCTCCCCTCACAACAATATTAAAAATATTGTTATTCCATATAACTGGATGTTGTTCTCTAAACCATTAAAAAATCAATTAGAAAAATATTATAGTGATATTTTTTCATAGAAAACTACCAAATCTACTCCTCTAATTTTCACTTCCCTTGTGTATTGGATAAGGGGTAGGTTCACAAACATCAATTAAAGATACACTCTTCCATCCTCATCCATAGGGTTCAACGTTAATGAATCCATATACTACATTAAATCACCTAGAAATTGGAAACATGATTTATTATTTAAATAATAATCTATTTTGTTCAATTTTATAGGAATATAGATTATATTATATCTATAGTCCTATAAGACATCCAGGCTTCAACTTTACCAAAAGATAATATATTTTAGTAATAAATTATTACTGAGACTCCTATAGTAAGAATAAATTATGATTATCTCTATAATTATATAGGGTCACCACAAATTCAATATGAAAACTACGAACACAAAATACATATCATTGGTCATGTAATTCTAGAAATGGAATATCAAATTCTCAGACCCATAATAAATCATCAAAAGTTTTCTACATTAAAAAACTTCCAAACCCATATTTATTTGAATCAAAGAAAACCATGAACGTAACAACCACTTTTGGCTGTCTGAAGATGGGGGAACTCATCAACCTCTGTTGTAGCTCATGAAAAGCATAATTACACTTCACTATTAATATGAAATGCTGCCCCTCCATGGTTAATTATATAATATGTTCCAAAAACCATGAAAAATCATGCATGTATATCAAGAAATATATAGTCAACTCAAGGAATCAATGCACCATATTCATTCTCTTAGGAGGATCCACAACTTGCACATATTTGATATTTTATTGGTACAATACTACTCCCTCCATAGAGATGACATGTTTTAGGAAGTAGAACCCTAAAATATTGAACTATGACATCAAGATATTCCCATACAGCTAGTTCTCTCAGAGTATTTTGAGGATGACCCTCCAATGACTTGGAGGCTACTCCTCAGACTCTAAGAATATAAGGGTGTCATATATCAATATTATAATCAACATTCCCATGAATGGGTTAAAGGATCATAAAAATGAGTCCTAATAACACTATGGGCGTGTTCATAATGTCGAAAGTAAACACAAAACACTCCTAGTTGACATAGAGGAACCTGAATACCATCTTAAGTATATTGTCCTCTCAAACTTAGAGGCGGTGATAACCCTTCGTGAGGTCAATATTTGAGAACCTACTCATCCATTTTAATTCTTTAATGAGGTTATAAATTATTTTGAGGGAATACTTATTCTTGATATTCACATAATTCATTTGATAATAATCCATACATAACCTCAAAATATCATCAACCATCTTAGTGAACAATACTAGGGTTTCCAAGGGAGACACATTGGGTCTAATGAAGCCCTTCCTCCAGAGATCCTAGAAAAAAACATTATACTCTTGATGTTATGTGGGGACTATCCCAAAACACTAGTTCATATATTAGGTTATTCATGGAGTGTAGGTCATTGAAAAAAAATCATTCTCTCAATGGTGAGGTAAGAAGAAAACATTTACCAGAATAATGTCTACTTATACCTACACTACTATAGAAAACTAAAAATAATAGCATCTACTAAAGAAAGGGAAATATTATCCAATATATTAGATGTAATCAAAATACTCTTTTGTTCGATTACATCATCCACCACCTATGATTCTGTGTCACCAATGAAGGAAAATCTCATATTATCATCTCATAGACACCATAAGATTCACCAATACCTATTAAACTATGCATGAACTTTAGAAAACAAATCTATAATAAGGCAAAAATATTAGGGCCTCATCAATACTATGAAGTGATAACATGTAAAGCTCTATCACGAGGGATTCAAGTCACTATACCAGTGGAAAGGGTGTGACCATTGAAACATCCTCAGTTGGAGACTATAATCTAGAGGGTATAGCTATATATTGTATTGGAGAATTAATATCTATGTCTAGGGGTGTAATAGAGAAGGAATGCTCACAAAAATTCTTATCAAACCCTAATATAAAAAATATATGAGTAATATTTTTACACATAACATGCTTAGAATAAGAATTTCATCAGACTCCACTGCCCGAAACTGTCCACATCCCTAACATCTATCTCCCTAAACCATACGTGGTCCTCCTAGATGGGATGAGATAAGTATCACATCGTATGATTGATAAAAACCTAAAAATTTATCTGATCTTATTCCACACCCACCATCATGTGTATATACATTCCCACTGCAGTACTTCTTGCTCAGTGGCTCATCCATCACCTTTCTAACTATTGTATGGAGAGTAAGGAAACACCAAAAAATATGATCTTATCTATCCCAAAAGAATCACCTTCTCCCCATTATCTTACTAGGAACTCTTTTATATCCTTAACCGGTTGACACGTGTTAATGATAATGTCTCTAAAATCAGCTAATGTTCTTATGATCCTATGGATTGGATCCTCCTCAGGATCTCTAGGCATGTTAACATCTCCTGTGCTGATATCTACCAGTTATAAGCTTCCCACCTACTGTTAGTTGGACATGTTTCCCCTGGATATTGGTTATGTCTACCTATGTACTCAATATGAATCTTTATCATACATGAATCATCATTAGAAACTATAAGAGTATACAATAGATCAATATAATATGACACATACACCTATAAAATGGAGGTTGGTCTACACATGTCTCAATATGTGAAAGTACTACTTACTCTCCACATTGGGTGAAAACTTTATGATTGTGTCTACAAATAGAGACCTCATTACTCATCCATTCAAAATGAAAAAATTAATTGACGAATACTCATAGGATTTCATCATTCAAACATTATCCAGTACCCAAGATGTTCCATGGTCAAAGAGTATATAAGGGGAGTTTTTTTGAGAAGGACATGTAAACCAAAATAGATTCCAATATAATTAAAATACCAAGGTTCTCAATACACCTAGTTCCAAAATGTAACAAGTAGAAAAGTTGGTTATCTGAGTCTTATTAAATAAATATGTTGATTGTTACAATATAATTGAGTTTCCAAGCATAATATTCAAACTCTAGACACTTTAATACTATTTTCATATCTCCAAAACCAATACACATAATTATATTATTTTTAAATTATAGTACTTATATAACCTATTCTCTTATACAACTTAGTAATGACCCGATCCACCAAGACCCTCTTGGATAATAGTAAGATGATAGTGACACACCAATATATCCAATTATTGGATATAGATTAGTGACTAGTTCCTATAAGAAATATAACACAAATGGGAGGACATGTCCAAAATTTCCTGTTTACATGCACACATACCTACATTCTAGTATAATGAATTAAGGAAAAAAACTGATACTGTAAATGTATGTATAACATATGATCCCATACTAGAGAATGTAAAAATTTATGGAAACTAAAAAGATAAAAAATACAATCCCACCAATACTGTAAAAGAGTCTGACCTACTTACCAAATGGACAACTACTAAAAATAATCTTTTTGGATTCATCTTCCATCCCTCTAGATTTACTAAGATTCATATACTCCTAGTCCACCTAGAAATCCACCGACAGGAATTTCATCCTCACAGGACATGAAATTTTTGAAGAAGATCCTTTGTGTTGGTAAATATAAACATACCATGGAAGGTGTGTTACTAATGTTCATGGATTCCTCAACCTTTCCATCACCTATATGAGTTATTTTGAAAAAATTGTGTGTTTATTTCCATCTACATGATGTGTGATGTTTTCACACAGTGCATAGGTATTCAAAATTTACCCCATAAATTTAATCCATGTAGAACTAATGGTACATGGGGTTTACTCATCACATAAATGAAATGTGGGGTCACATGATTTCTGGTATGTACTGCCTCAACTTGTGGAATTGGATAGCTATGGATCACATAGTGTGTGGGTCCCACACATGACATGTGATATTTAACTCTCTATAAAAAAATTAGTTTCCAAAATATGAGATACATATCATGTTTTCACCTATAAAAAACACCACATATATTGGATTTTTTTAATAATTTTAGAATCTATAAGTTCAAGGTTTAGTGGAAGCATCCTTTGATGCTATGAACCACTCGAATCTATTTAAACATTTATGCTTAATCATTGGAAAACATGATTACAACATCATTCCCAATGAAAAATTTATAATTTAGGATACTATACAAATACCAAAACTAGAAGAGGCATACCTTTATTTGTAATTTAAAAATAATTTATTAGTTGATATAGAATTAAGGCACCTTTTAATTCCCTCATCATTGATGATCCAGTTGAATAGATCTCATCTAATGGTCTTTGATTTATAGGATCCAAATGTATAACATATATAATGGTAATAAAAAAATTCACCACCATCTTTGAACATCATCATCAAATCATCAACTGCTAGCATGACTGAAATTGATCTCATGCATTGTTCATGGTTGATCACATCTGAATAGTTCTCAAAGCATCAATAATACATTTTTTTCTCTATATCATCAGATAAGTAATATAGAGAGAACATTATAGATCTATATGTCCCAATATGGTGTATTATATTCACTCTATCTATCTTTTGTGTGCACCAAATGTGATTAAAGGACATATTATAAATTGATATTTATTATGGGAGGATTAGGGTTGGTAAATCACACAGAAGCCTCATTCAAACATAATAAATCCATATTTAACCCATGTTCAATAATAATACTATTATGATTAATAACCCATTTAATGTGAAACACCTTAAAAATATAAATAAATATCATTTATAACATTTACAAGCTGACCATTACATTGGGTCCTCTTCTTTCATCGACATTTCTCACTCCTCAAAAAATGACTATTCAATAAATACATGTCAATGAATTATTCTAAGATAAATATAATAAATATTATATTAATTAAATGGAAATTAAATTTTAATATCGTTATTTTAATCTAATATTATTTAAAATAAGTTTTTAATAAAGTAATGTGATCAACCAAACATGAATAAATATTACTTTTTTATAAATTATTATATTAAATAATTGAATTCAACTAAGGTTGTGGGTAAACATGGCATGTAAACTTATAGGCTTATTTCTATTAATAATAAGGTATAAATACCTAAATTCATAGGTTTATATCTAGAAACATGAAAAGTTTATTATATATAAATAAGTAAATGTCATAATGACATTCTACCACCTACAAATTATTACCAAGCATTATAGTCCCTTTTATCAATATACTTCATATAAATAGAGCTATATGTTGTTACCATCAACATATATTATTGATTATTCCTCATTCACATTATGGAAATAAACTATCCCACCAAACACCATGTCCTTGGATTTATCTAGGTAATTATATCAACATGATTGGGATTGATATTCCAACTTTCATAAAGGGAAAAGGGATACATCCTTTCCTTCATTATCCTTTAATGCAATATCCTTCATGAGGTATCCAACTTATCATACCTTTCAAAGAGCATAAATCATCATAGGTTTCATAATTACATCAAATTAATATAGGAATGATTTCCATTAATGATAATATTATTGTATAAGGATCAATAAAAACATATATATATTGGAAAATTCAATGAACCAGGGAAATTTGGGATTATGATTAATGAGTGTATTCTCATAACCCACAATCTCATAGATTCCCAAGGTAACACACCACAAGAATGTATAAAATTGTATTATGGACTTCCTACCCCTGAAAACCTCCACAATAAATGAATTTTGATAAAATATCACCCATCCATGGAAAAATAATCCCGAACATTTTGGTGGCACCTCCATGTTATCATAATAGTTTCGAATTGCTATGATTTTTTAGTATACCACATATTAATAAGACATTGTCACATAAAAATTTCATTAATGGAACCATCATTATTTGATAAGAAACTTAATTAATACTGAAAATGTGATAATGTACTATGAAATTTGTTTCTAGGTGTCCAAAAAATACCATTTTCACTACAACCAAGGAAAAAAATGTTTAGTCCTATGAATATAATTGGATTGTAATGCCTATATAGAGATAAATCCTTGGTCAATGAGTCACACACATTTTTTTCAGTGAATAAAATTTTCACCACAACATTAAATCATTGATAAAAAATATCTACATAGTTGAATCATCTGATGTATGTACTTTTTACCTTTGATGTTACTATAATTATTTTTTGATAGCTACTTCTACATTGTTATTATAGTAAACTATTATATGTTATTTACTATTATTATCCACATAAACCACTTAAAAAATTATTAAAATAAAAATTTCTTCATTGGATACATTAGATGCCTCAATAACTTCAGAATCAACTATAGAACCAATGTCAACTCACTGGTATAGACTCTTTCATATAATAGCTCCTCCATTGAAAAAAAATGAATTTAAAAACTGCATCTTTAGATCATTTAGATCTATTTTAAATAAAGAATCTACTAAACCCTTGAAAATTAGATCTTCATATCCTCTACTCCCTTTAAATGAATCTATATTTTTCTTCAAATACTTATGGATAGCCTTAATAAAAGTATAATACCATTCTTCTGGATCTTCTAGATATTGTTTTAAAAAGTATCATATCATAGTAAACATGAATCTATATACATATTCTAGAATAAATGATAGATCCTATCACCAAATCATATGGGATCTTACTCATTATCTATATTTCATTTTCTGTCAAAGGATACACTTCTTAGAAATATATATTCCATATGATAGTAGAATGAATTCCCTCATAGATTATTCCATAATGAAAATATTCAGTATCCAGTGGATGTACATACCATGACATATTAAATTCAGCCTCTTGAATCTATCATTCATGATCTGGATCCCTAGATTGTAAGATGCTTCACCTATTTTTTTCATGGAGAAGAAATTTATCATCCACACCTTAATCTCATGAATGGTATGCATATTATTTACAATTTATAACATGTAATTATCATATATAACTATGAAAAAAATATACTCCCATTAAACTGCTTATAAACTCATGGCTCACATTTGTTCTTAATGAAACCAAATTATTTTATGGCCTTATCATATTAAAGTTTCCCTCACATGGATGATTTATTAATTCCATAATTGGAATTATGAATCAACCATACCTTTTTAGAATATCATAGTGTCCCAAACCCTTATGGTTTTGTCAAATACACATCCTCTGGAAATTTAAAGTTAAAGAAAATAGTTTTGAAATCTCTTTCCCACATATCATAATCCTTGTAAGTTGCTATTGATTTTTTTTAAAGAATTTAAATATTGAGTAAAAATTTTATATTAAGAAATTTCAAACATTAATTATAAAAAACCCAATTCAGTTAATGGTTTTACATTACTAAATTTTATACTTCTCGTGTTTCTTAAAAATGTTTTATTAGAAAATACTTTTTATCAGATGTAGAATTACAATTGGAATGAACTTTTTTAATTAATAAAGATGATAATTTTGTATGTAGATTCCGATGTGAGAAAACTTATTTTTTTAACATTAAACAAATGATTTTATGGTTACTTAGATTGAAATTCTAAAAAGTAGATCCAAGAAAGAAATGAGACATTTTTCAAACAATGTTTTACATAACCCATTAGAAAAAATGTACATGATAGAGACAAACATGTCTACCAAAAGATCCTTTCTAATATTCAAGTAAAGAAGAAAAAAACTTATTCCTCCATATTTACATTTTCATTTTTTAGAAAGAGCCTATATATACATTAGCATGTATATATTTATATGATCATCGAATAAACATTTTTAGTGAAATCCTTTCAATTAAAGAACACATTTATCAAAATATATAACAATAGACTCGAAAGAATGTGAAATTTGACTACTAGGTATTTTCTTATAAATAGATGAATCATTCAAGGAGGAAAACTATTTTAAATTATTGAATATATAATGTTTTTGTATAGATTTTGTAATATCTTGTTACACTAAGAGTGATTTATTATAATATACATATATATATATATATATATTTATTCTTAAGGAATATATGGGAGAAATCATTATGAATTACATAATAATTTTTTTGATTTTAATAGCTATGTTTATCATATATTGTGATCGAGGAATTCATAGGTTTGGAAAGAAAATGGTTATTATTATCATACTAATCATGGTTTCCTTGGGTAACTAAAATAGGATATATTTTGATATTAGTATTTATGGATTCCATATTTAAAGAAGACATACCATTGTTTTGTTAAGACCATTATTATAAATATTCAGGGTTGCTGAATTTATTTAAAATGAAGATGAAAGTGTGGATATTGATTTCATATTGTTTTTGCTTGTTTTCATAAGAATATCATAATTTTTTATTGTAAATTATTTTTACCAGTTCACTATTTCTTCTATAATTTTTATATAATGTTTCATACTATTTCTTAAAAATGTTTTGTAAACTATTATTTAATAAAGTATTTGTTCAAAATATAAACTGATTTATTTTATTTTAATTAGAAATTGGTTTTTTAATATAATATAATATAGAGTATAATAATATTTTATGTTTTTATTTTATAAAAAATGATTAACCCCATATTTTAATAATATGCATACTCTTATGGTGTTACATTTGGTATTATAGAGGATTCAACATCAATATTTGATGGTTTAATTTTTTTTATAAACATATCTATTTACAAATAACTATATTTCGGTTTGTTATTATTTTTTACCCTAATGTGTTTTCTAGAGAATATTATCATTTTTTTATAATGTGGATGGGTTTTCCACTAATAAATTGAATAAAATGAATCCAATAATAACAAAAATTTTTGATAGTACAGATTATGAGTACAGGGATGACAGAATAATTTTTTTTATAAACACTAATCTTGAAAACATTTTTATGCTAATTGGAAATTATGAAATTTGTGATTAGAAAATTTTTAATTTTACTAGTGAATACAAGTTGCAACATTAATAACACTATCCACTGAATAATAATATACATTTTCTTTGATAAGAAACATATATTTCAATATATCATTATTGGAAAATTAAAATTAAATTGAGAATAAATTGTAAGTAACTTACTTTTGGACATTAAATATTGTTAAATCTAGAATAACAATGATTCAAGTTGATTATAGATCTCTCGATTTTCTTCCAAGATTATCAGTAGAAAGAATACATTAATGATTCATAATAATCATAAATAGTATTCTATATGTTAGAGATAAGTAATTGGATGATGATAGTTTTTTTTTAAAATACTATTGACACATTTCCCAAAGAATATGGATTAAAGAGGGTGAGTCCTGAAAATAATAAACATCGGGCTAGGTTTAGTTTAAATGATATGATAGGTATTATCATGGAGTATGAGGGTATTCTATAAAATGATTTCAAAAATAAAAATAAAAAAGAATTGTGTTGATTTTGAATCACATTCACCAAAAATTAATAATGTATAATCAAAATTGAAGGCTTATAATTCTTATGAAATAAATAATGTAAATGTTTAGACAAGAAGAAGTTATTCAACGTACAGAGTAAATAATTGTAAAAATCATTCTAAAATAATTAACAATATTGATTGAATGAATAATTTATTATATAATTATGGGATGATATTTAATGGTAGATGTGAAAAATAAAAAACATTTCTAATATTTTTTTTATGTATGTAATAATCATAGTCATTTTTGGTCAGATGGACCAAGACCGAAGAAAATGGATTAAAAAGATAGAAATTATAAGAATTTATACAAGTATAAAATATTGGAATGTCTAAAATATGAAGACATGTTGTTTTCTAGTGAAGAAGATAGTTACTCAAAAAGTATTCTTAGGAAAGCAGTTATAGTGAGAATATTATGGGATTACATGAAAGCATTCTGTTTTCTAAACATTTACATTGTTACTAAAAGTTCCCCCTATATAAAAAATGTTAATGTGGTAGACACTAGAATAACATGTGATATTTTAAAAAATTTACACACGTTTATTTCCATATATCATATATCTATAAAAAAATATTAGTTTTTCAAAACCAAATATTTGAACATGTATGGGTTCCTATAGTAGGGATTTATAAAAATTGCGGACCCATGAATGTTTTGGAAAAAAAATAATATGTTTTTCAAATAAAATAATAATAGTACCAATAATAGTAATATTTGGTACATGAATATATTGTGAACATTATTTATGAATGGAAAAAAATTATTTCAATATACTCTCATGATTAAATGGGAAAATGTAAATTTTGGTGATAATGCTCAAGGATTGATATATGGTATTTGTAATAAATTTATTCTAGTAAAACTTTTTATTTGAAATGATTTATTTATTATAGAACATTATAAATTCATCAAAATAATAGGTCAATTATTGGATGAAGGACATCTTCTGAACATTAAAAAACATTAATTTACTATTAAAAGTTTAGAATGTAAATTTTTTCTTTCTTACAAAGAGAATGAATATATATAAACACTAAGCATATAAGACCTATGAAACTAAGATGGGCCCTTTCTTTGTCTAATGGAATATCACTCTAAGTTCTGGTATTGAAGAATGGGATATTATAATTATATAGTTGTAGAGAAACTATCTAATAAAGGAAATGTTTGAGATTTACTAGATCTTAGGTTTAATTATTAAAATTTAACCGATCCATATCAATTTTGAAAGTATTTTAATCCATTTTTTTAAATATATAAGTGATTTTTTAATTTATGAATATTTAAATTTTTTACAGATGAATCATTTTGGTCCAATAAAAATTGGAAGTATTGTGGAAAATAATACATATATATGTCTTATTTGAGGAATGAAATAGATACCTGAGGGTTTATTTTATTGGGAAAAAGTTAGAATCCTTTTTATATTTTAACAACATTTTAGACTCTATTAGAAATGGGAAAATTATACATTGGGTAATTATTTATTATTGTGAGAATTTTATAATTATAAATTTTATAAATTCAAAAAAAAGGTTTCTTATATTACTTTTCCATTCCTACAAAATCCTAGAAAAATCATGAGGTTGAAAGAATAAATTGAGTTCTCTGGAAGAATACATGAACCATGACCCTTCAATACTGAATTTTAAATCATTTTTTGTCTAAAGTATTTAGTACATCCTTCAATAATATAAATATAGTTTTACATAGTGTGTTTATTAATAAATATCTTTATGAATTCTAATCCAAAATAAAAACAAAATCCTCCTTATATTTGTGTTTCTGGGTGTAATATTTTATTTCCGAATACAAAAGATAATTTACATAAATTTTATCCAAAATAAAGTGATGAATTTTGTATTAGATATTTCATAAATAGTAAGGATTATAAAGTTTTTAATAAAAACAAATAAACTATTGATTATATAGTCCACGAAAAATTTTATGAAAAATTTAATTTAATTTTTAAACTCTTAAACACACATATTTGGATGAATTTACAAAAACTGATTTTGAACCCTTGTTGGACAATTATTCTAATGATAGATCTATCGAAGGAATTTATTTTGATGTTTTGTCACTATAATAAATTCAATTTTTATTTCATGAATAGTGTTTTATAAACTCACAAATTCAA
This sequence comes from Viscum album, assembly GCA_963277665.1. Taxonomy (NCBI): domain Eukaryota; kingdom Viridiplantae; phylum Streptophyta; class Magnoliopsida; order Santalales; family Viscaceae; genus Viscum; species Viscum album. Next base: position 1,809,950,967 of record OY728142.1, on the reverse strand, counting down.
AAAAATATAAAGAAATCATCCCACTGATAATGTCATTGGTGATATATGACAAACCCATTACAAATAGAAGTTCGTTAAAAAATGAATGTGAAAATTGTAAATTTTTATCTTAATTTTACCAAACTAATCCTAATGAGTGTTTGTGTGATAATATTTGTATAAATGAAAAAAATCCTGAATTAAATTATTTTGAGATAAATTTTGATGGGAATTTAGTTTAATTCCTTACAAATTTACCAGTAATTCATATAAAATGGTGTTTCTTAAATAAGTTTGATGAGAATGTAATTATAGTTATAAATTAACAAAGAATTGTTATAAGTGGTTATAATTAATAATAACGTATATAAAATTATGAAACTTAGGATCAAGTAGTCATATTGTAATATATTTATAATCTCCTTTCATATAAATCATTCTTCTATTTTACTCTTTATCATATGTATGTGAAGTGTACTTTTCATAAAAGATATGTTCATAGGGAATTTAGTTTTTAACAAAAACCTGCCTTTTAATATATATATATATATATATATAGACTTACAATATCCCTCTATAGACTTAAACTAGCTTCAATATCATGGTATGATAGAGTTATTGGATTTTTTGTTACAAAACAACACTATTAAGGGTGATACTTCTCCATCACTTTTTATTGAAAATGTTTTTAAATATAAAATTATAGTTAAAAAGTATTTCAATGATATTTTATTTGTTTCAAGTCAAAAATAAATTTCAAATTATTTTTCTGATTTTATGGACTATTATTTTGGAATGAGCATGACGGGAAAACAAACTTTTTTCTTTTGGTTTTTAAATTTCGAAAAAACAAGAATAAAATTTTATGACTAAAAATACTATATAATATATTTAATAAGAAAATGTGTATATAAAAATATTAAAAGTATTTGTACTCATATATTGACAACTAAACATTATATCTTGATGAATTTTGGAAATGAGCTGATCTAAATAATTTTAATGGAGTGAGTTGTAATTTACTATACCTTATAACAAGTTTTCCAGATTTTAGGTTTTTTGTATACTTATATTTTTTATATAAAAAAATCCAAATGTGACCCATTTAAAATCTTTAAAATGTGTTTTTCAACCCAATAAGGGATCAATTGATGTTAGATTATTCTAATCGTCTGGAAATTATTTTTATTTCAAATTTCTTTAGATAAAGACTCTTTTGGATGTAAATTTTATAGAAAAAGTATATATTGAACCATTAATTTATTATGAGAAGTTTTATATTGTTTTTATTTTATGAAACAAAATCCCTTAGCACTTTGAACTACTAAATGAGAATCGTGTTCATCAATTACTTTTCAACGTTGTATTTTTGTTTCCTATTTCATTTGATCAAATCATAGATTCACCAAATAATTTTTAAAGACGATAAATAGTAATATAAATCTTAATTAAAAGAAAATGGTATGATAAACAAGATTCTTTAATAATAACTATAATTATTTTTTCATGGCTAGTAAATTTTATGAGATGAAAAATAAAAATTTTATCTATACTATCTTGAGATTATTTAATAATTATATTCATATTTGTAATATGTTGATGTTTATAAGATTAATATAATTTCATAAAATATTTATTAATATATTTATTGTATTAACATAAAAAGGACCACTGATTTTGATGAGATTGTATTAGAGGGAGTAGCAATACCTGAAACCCATAATTTTCTTTATAATCTTGGGTGTTTTGGAAAGACAAAAATTCGAGCATTATTTTTTTATTCATATGAAAAGGATTGGAAATTATAAAACATATATTGAAACGAAACTATATTATCAATATGGATCTATAATTTCATAACATTATGAGAGTGAGACAGAGGTACTTTCAATGTATTTGATGTTTATGTGTTGTACATTCTTTGAATTGTGAGTATGTTTAATAGTATTAAATTCATGGGTAATTTTATTGAGGCTATTAAATATAGTTTAATAAAATTTTAAAATATTTTATATCAAATTTTTATTAATTTTTTTATGATGTATATATAAATTCATAAGATTAAGTGTGAAGATACTCCTATTATAGTCCACATGAGACGAACAATTTGGCCCAGGACTTATAACTAGTAGTGGTAGTCTTTTCATTGAGGATGTAGAGGAACTATGTTTTAGTAGGGTGCATTATGGTTTACATAAACCATCAAATACATAGGTATATATTCATAAGGAGAGACTTGAACATGAGAAAGAGGCACTAGTTTTATTTCTAGAAATACGGTTTCACTAAGATAGTTTATATCATGTGAAAAACAAGTGTGGTAGCCAATATCCTTAGTTGGAAATCATAGGCACATTTTTTATAGGAGGTGTATAAATTGTTTTCTTTCTATGTAGTTGACCCTGGTTGAGGAGGAGGGTTAAAAATTTCTTCATTTAATGTTATTGAATCCTCCACTCTTTTAGTGTATAAGCGAGTCTTATTTGTTAGAAATCTGTTGCATGGTCTTGTTTGACTATATATCCATAAACGTTTCACCTGATATATTTTTAGATGGAGGGATTCACATCCTCTTTTTTCTAGGATGGACAGCGGTCCCTATCTTGATGCTGGAGGAGGTGAAAATAGAGTTTCACACATCTCTATTGGTTTTTCATCATCATGAGTGTAAGATGTAAAGAGAACATAAGTGGTAGTTTTGGTGGGCTGACATGAGATAGAGCATGGACAAGTTTGTCTCTCAATTCCTCACTTATCAGTAGGTGATGGATGAGATCTAGAGTCATGGAACATCCAAGAAGGGCCCATATTAAAACTACCTAAGCCCACCAATAACATGCCAATGGATACCAACTACCACTGGGTAGGTATATCTATAATATTGGAGAAATTATCTGGAGTACATGTACTCACATATAAATATATAAACCCCTATAATTATGTAATGTAAAAACAATAAAACAACCTATCATGATTGAATCTAAATTCTATAAAAACAGAATGACATGAATTAAAGGAATGTATGTAGGACCAAATACAATCCCACCACAAAGAGACTGAATACATCTCTAACAAAACTGTAAGATGGGTACTATTTTAATGATAACATAGAAAAACACCTCAGTTTTTCTACTCTTACATAGAGCCACCTAATCCTTATCCCTTTAGGACTCTATCAAAAGTTTGATTATCTACAATAGACGCATTAGGTGTCAGAAAATCCTGTACATGGGTGAGTTTAATAAAACCCTAAAGGAAACACCGAAACCAAAGACCATACAACAAAATAATATATTCAGTTCTAAACATTTATATGTCTCTAGATCATATAACATGAATATTTATATAAACTCAAAAAAGGATACACAGAATTAATGTAAGGCCACAACCATATTCCATCATAGGATTGAATTTTAATAGTTCAACATAAAAAAAGTTCGTGGGATCACACTAGATTAGTTTATAGCACGGATGAATATTTTTGTAGAGGTCATGATCTTATAGTATCACCATTATACGTATATGTTGAATGTTTGAAAAGATACCATACTGAGAGAAAGATCACACCCTTGGCCACAGGGTTTACAAAAAACTAAATCTGGATTATCTTTCTATGTATAGGATTACCTCCCATGTAGTTTTGGTGATGATGATACCATGGAAACAATAGTCAGAATAAATATGAATAGAGGATCACACTATGATCCTCATAGAAGGATTCCAAAAAATATATCCCAGAATTTTTACTAAAGTGATTGGTTTCCATTATGTAAGAGGAAACTACACCCTAACCCTTAGGGAATTGATATGGTCAATATATAAAAATTAATATTATTCATGATACAGGGGGAATGTGATCCATTAGAATATATAAGGAATACACGATGACTAGTATGGGTCTATCTCATGTCCCTTTGACAAGAGGTCCTTCCTAGATAAAATAACCTATTTTTATGTCTATGTAGAATTAAATGACAAAATTCTTTCCATATACCTCATATCATGTCACAATACACTAATATTCCCATATATACTTGGAAAATTCCTGTTCATTTGGGACTACATGGTGTGATCTAGGTTGCATACTATAGTATATATACATGTACCCTCCATGGTACATGCCAATCTCACCAAGGGGACCCCATGTTTCATGAAATGTTCACACATAGTGTGATACGTATCTCATTTCTAAAAACCTAGAAACCCTTGGGGAATCCACAAGATGTGTGGCACAATGATGCACAATTTGTATTGCAAACAATTACATCATTATAGATATGGTTCATGCATTTATGGATTCCCATGTATCCTTCATTCTTACCTCACCCTTTACAAGAACTAAGAAAGACCATCATCTAAAAAACATCCTCAAATTACTCTAGTAATAACCCTTGAATCCCTTTAATAAATGGACTCATATATAATTATTCATTATGAACTATGAAATTTAAAATCAGGTATCCATAACATTCCAATATGCAAATGATTCAATCCTCATAAAACCATCATCTCATGCTAAGAAATAATCCACAATATCAAACCGTTTCTCAATAAAATGGGTTCTCAATGATCAATATATTGATGTTTGTAGAACCACAGTCCAAATGAAAAACAATGAATGCGAATATAGATAAATGGGAGAAATACGAATCCAAAAAACCAAGAAAAAACTAGGAAAATGTTCCTGTTTACATTGATACATCACCAATAGATTGAATATGAATAAAAAATTGATCGTAATGAAATTGTCCCAAAAAACACACAAATGAACCTATACTAAAAAATGATTTTTCCATGAAAAAATTAGAGGGTTGAATTAGTCACATGCATTATAGGAATAAATAATGGGGAAATAATTTAAATCATAACAATATAATTTCTTGATTTGGACAGATCACTAATGAAGAATGTAGCGGTGCACTGATCCTTGGAGTGATCCTATGATTCCTTCATGAGACGGTTTCCAATCATTGATCTGATCATCACCTGTCAATGAAATCTCCTTCCATGCTCGGTAATAGCTCGAAAAAAAATTTCACGGTTTTGTGGCAAACATTGTAAGTTTTTCATAAGAATATATTAGAAGAAAACATCAGTGCTCTATATCAATAGTTAAATAATATATTTTTGATTTAATTATTTTATTTATTTTACACCAAAATTAATTTTCTATAAAAACCCTAGGATGACAATGGTTGTGTCTCACCTTGGGAAAACACACATTCTGAACTCAATAGTGACCTCAATTTTCAGATCAGGGCCCCCAATTAGAAGGTATTCATCCTTTATTAGAAAACCGATCACACATTAAATTTAATATATTTAATATATTTTAAATAGTTATTCTTGGAACACTAGGCCTCAGAATATCACAATGTCTCAGTATCTAGTCTCGAAAATAATTGATAAAATATCCAAAAATATTACATGGAAAATAAAAGTCACTAAATTTTCTCTATCTTGGGGATTTACATCTTATATAGAAAAAATAAGGGTTACACAAAGAGATGAGGGTATTAAGCAATAATTTGTCCTCCCTCTCCAATGTTGTCTAATTAATATTCTCACAGTACCATCAGACACTAGCTAAAGGACCTTTTCAAACACAATGTTACATATCCTTTCAATCCTGAATCTCTACTAGGTACTCAACAAAGATATCTCCAACTTCAATATCTACCTCACTTGAGTTGATAAAATGCGATGAGTCTCTCATGTATCTTCTCATTTGTGACATGTGGAGGATGTCATGTACACATTATAACTATGGTGGTTGATATAAGAGGAATTCAACCTCACCAACCCTACTTGGTATAAAATAAGGAACAATGAATATCTGAGATACATTTCCTCCCCATACAAATATGCATAATCTACATTGAGGTGAAACCATTAGGAACAAATGGTGTCCCTCAATAAACATTAAATACCTTCTTCATCAATCATCTTAAGACTTATTACGGGTTTTTGAAGCCCTCTTATACTCCTAAATAATATCCACCTAATCTAATGTTTAAACTACCAAATATGTTCCCATGATTGCTGACTCTCCTAGATCAGTCCAGTAATGTGGCTAAATAAATGGATTCCCATAAAAATCGTCAAATTTTGTCATGATTATGGTGAAATGATATCTATTTTTATACAAAAACTCTACCATTGGTAGCTGATCCTCTAAAATATGGATAAATTCAAATATGATATCCATTAATATGTCCTCTAATACATGAATTTGTGTCTCAATGTTTCCATTATTTTCAATGTTAAACTCGATTATCGAGGAAAATTGATCCCTTAAATACTTCTTATAATCCCTTACATTACTCAATTTTTATTCCATCATCAAAGTAAAAAATGATCATCGAGGTAACTCCAAGGATTGAAACTATCTCAGGAATGTAAATGTTTCCCATGATCTCTATCAAACCTTTTTCATGAATAGCCAATAAGTGGCTATAAATATTTAGTAAATTTTTAACGCCCTCATGTAATTGTGTCCCATGTACATACATGAAAATACCTTTATTAATTCAATGTATATCCCATTCCACTTCCACTCTATCACCTTAAGGTGTTGACCAAAACCTGGTCGAATATAGTGCTCATCTTTCACTTGTTGAAAAGATATGAATCAAGAGAAAAAATATATAACACTATTTTTCACCCCTAGAAAATTAAATTAACATCACATGAATAGGTATAACTTTTCCATGCCCAATTGTACCTCCAATGAAGGTGTATGAGACTCTCTCAAAACCAGATCATGCAATGTCATCGGTACCATCATTCATCCTCTGAAAAGAAATACATGCTCCCCACCATTAAAAAACGTATCAGTTGAATGTCCAATTGGTATCAATGTACATGGGGTCTCACTATAAACATACTGAAGATGTTTCACCCTAAATATATTTAAAAGTGTAGGGGTAACAACCATCAACTATAGATAAGGTCCTATATCTATATATATAATGGATAAATGCTACATGACCTAATGTTATAATGCATCATTCATGGACTATGATCGTGATCTCAGGCTATGATCATATGATCCTATGTTTCTCTTTTGAAGAATAGAGATAATTTCAAATTAATTATCTTGGAGTCACCCAAGCGCGCGCCTCTATCTCTAGATAAGATCCATTTAAAAGTAGATATACTTGACACTCCTGTGATCAATGAAGATGATAAATCATTCACCTATCAGGTAGTGTCTCCACATCTTTAGTGTGATTACATAACATACTAAATCAAAATTTTCTTCCTTGAAGTTATTCTCATGTTGTCTCAACTGAATTGAACCACAGATAATCACCACACTCCTCTAAATCATAACACAACAAATTTCAGTTCTGGATGCTTCGAAAAACACTATATACTCGACACTTTCCTTTGGAAATATCAAGATAGTAGTATACTTAAATATATGCCTCAACTACTAAAAATCACATTTGATCCTTTCTTTTTTACATTAAAGGATTCCCCTTTCTGGTCAAGTTTTCAGGGGTGATGATCTACTAGAGAAATTATGTATGAATATCGAGTAATATCCTTCCAACCCAAGGAAGCACCTCACTTCTATGAGGATATTGGGTGGCTCAAAATCTATAACCCCCTTGAGCTTGGATGGGTGAATATCCACTCCGTATTATGAGATTTCATGTCCCATAATGTGGACCGCCTATATCAAGAACATTAACTTCATGTGCTTCACATAAATCTAGTTATATCATAGTATATCCAAAACCATCATTAAGGGTCTCACTTTGCCCTCCTGAGTCATAACGTACACTCGGATATCATCAATGAAGACTACCATTAAGTGGTATATGAATGGATAAATCATATTGTTTATGAGTACTAGGAATACTACTAGGGAATTCATCCCACCAAAGGGAATCACCACATACTCATAGTGACTATAATGACATCTTAATGTCATTTTCAATATATCATCATCTCGTACTCGAAACTGGAAATATCATGAATAGAGGTAGAAATTAGAGAACCATCATGCCTCAACCATATAATAAAATTGGTCATGGCCCATAATAGTGGATCCATTCTTATCACAATCAACTAGTTCATGTGCTGGAAGTCCATAGAAAACATCATTCTCCCATAATCAATCTTGGTGAAAACAACTAGGGATGGATAGGGTGAATCACATTTTCTAATAAATCCATCAAATATATTTCCTCCAACTAAAACCTCATTTCATGAATATCTATATGATCCATTCAACATGATGGAGAAAATATCCTTTTTTTCCATGGTTACTTATCAGTACTGAATTATATCTCTTGATTGGGAGTTAAACCTGGAACAACCTTAGGGAAGATGTCCTCACACTCCACAACCACCGTAAGGACTGTAAAACTCATAAAATTCAATACAACAAGGGTCAGTATAGAAAACTAAAAATTAATTGGATTCACCCTGCGATGCAAGAGTAAGTCTTATGATGTGGGGGGTCCTTTTCACTAAGAAAGGGGAACCTAGTCTCATCACTATAGACACAACACATCCTCTACCTGAAATAGTAAATATGAGAATGAAATATAGATAACTATTCCATAAAAATTATGAAATCATAATTCCTCAAAACATCTAAAACAACATACCAATATATGATCATGCCTCCATGATTTAGGTCATACTTTCAGAACATGTCTGTGATTGCTGAGTGATCCCCAGTAGAAGGGGCGAGCCAGGGGATCAACAAGAATCTATAAGTCTCCAACCCGATATCCGTGAATACTAAAATTACTATCAACCATTTCTACCAATACTTTACCTATGGTAAAAAGACATATATGATACCTCAAATAATTCCTCTCACCTCTGTGTCATAATCCTTGACCACTTAAAGCTATCTCAAGCCCTGTCCTCCTACTACTTGAGCCTGGCATAGGTGACCTAATGGTGGGGGTGGTAATAAGTCAAACAATCTATCACCTACACATTCTCTCCCAACAACTCAAAGACATATAATACCCTATATTCTAATCTTCTCGTGCTGATATATTTTCCTTGTCCACCCATCCATGTTCTCCCTATTATTTGTATGATAGGTCAGAAAATCTCGTTCACGATGTCCCCTACCATCACATGAGTATAACTAACTCTCTCCAGGATTATTGGACCTATAAAACGAGTCATGAATTGTATATCATCTATCTTGGGACCTGATTCTGAAACATATTTCGTATCTAGGTCCTTGAGACAGTTGTGAAATACCTACTACTGAGGTCTCTTCTCCTGACCAATGACATCAAACACAGTCTCCGTCGACTCATCCAAAAAACTGTCAAACCCTATAGCTCACACTGTCACCCCAATATGTGTAGGAATGTATAGAGGAATGAAACTATATTATATTTTTCTACATAGAACATTATAAAAAGACTAATCCTAAAATAACTAATCCCGAACCATATCCATCGACTACCTTGAGGGGTTGGTAAGCCACGAAGAATTTGTAACTACTATCACGCTAACATGTAGAAGCTTTATAATCACCTAGATATGAACATCCCTCAAAATGACTAGATAGAAAACCTCTATAAAAAGGAACTAAAACTATATCAATGCTAGAGTTGACTCAATGTAAGACTGGGAAACTATCCTCCACCACTATTCTGCTGAGCCCTAGAGAATTCTTGTTACTAGGAACACCATCTGAACCGATGGATTTCTGACTAGACTAAAAAATCACGTCACCGCATAAATATAGTACTATAATTTATATTGGTCAGGCTCACCAGCTAACATGGGGAGTCACTATAACAAAAACTCATAATGTATTATCATACTGTGACCTACATATGATGTTATTGTGGGTACCATATGTTGGGAAACATGTGGTTGTATAACTACTACCCCACCTAGAGGTAACATCTCTCGAACTGGTCCATGTATCAATGCGTCATCATGAGGGGGATCATCCTTATGATTCTGTTGTTGAATCCTAGATGACATATGTCGTATATATATCCTAAAATAAACACGATTTACTGAGGTCAATGTGTATATTTGAAGAGTGTAATCAATAAGGACATGAAAACCAAAAAGATTTTCATTATTATATGTACCATTGTGTTCCCTGAAACCATTTTTCTCATGTACTAAGAATAAATTCATATTTTCATAGTTCTATTGTATGGATATATCATATCACACACTAATATTTTGGTACCATTCCTTAATGATAAATTTGGAACACTGAAAAGGTTTTCCCCAAACCAATCTCACAGACTCTAGTCCTATTGTAGAACTGACTCCTCTTATACAATTCTATCATTAGTCATCAGTGTGGGGCCCACAACAAAACTCCCCAATCCCACCTCTAATTTTACATGGAATGTAGGATGTAACTGAGTTGTTATATCACTAACATGGGAGTCCATAACCTATGTACCTATAAAAATGCACACATCTCTAAGCCCATACAATTCTAAAATATAAAAGTAACTGAACAACCTCGCATGAATTCATAAAATTAAAATAATGTATGTACATAAAGAATTGAAAGAAAGTAAACAAATACAAATTCAATACCACTGAAAAATCTAAAAACAAGTTGAATGAGAATGTAATAGGTCAGTACTATCAAGAAACTTCAAGAACACTCCTCGGTTTTCCATGTCACACTAAGAACCGCTTGGTCCTGTTCCCTCAAGGACTCTGACAAATGGTTAACTGTCTACTAAAAGACACAGATCATGTAAGAAAGCCTTTTGGATGGTGGATTATAACAATACATTCTTGGAAAAACCAAATCCACAAATCATATAACATAAGAATACATTCTGTAATGCACTGGTATATGTCAATATAACATATAACATGAATATCTAGATATAATAAAGAAATACATAGTCGAATGGTATGGTCATAACTGTATTATATAATTTAATTCTAAATAAACTATTCCAAAAAACACTCATTATAGAGAACACACTCTGTGATATATATTTCATTGATGACATCCATTGGAGAAGTAAATCATCTCCAGTCTCTCCAATAAATTTACATACTGAATGTATGAAGAAATATAATAAAAAATAAAGGATCACACCCAAGGCCATGAGGTATATTAAAAATAAATCTGGATTAACATGAAAAATAGATAATTAGATCATGCATAGTGTTGGTCACAGAAATACTAAAAACACTAACTAGGTAATGAATATAAATATAGGTTCTCACTCCGGGCCTCCAAAAAGGATTTCAACAACCCATTCTATGAATACCTATAAATATGATTATTATTAAATGTGTAAGAGTAAATTATATACTAATCCTCCAAGAATGTATATGAGGAATGAAACCTAATGAAACTGGTACAATATATGGAGGAAAATATCTTTGAGATATATTTTATGGAGTACATGGTGTGTGGTAGGGGTACACTCTATGTCCCTTTAACATCCGGTCCAGACCATGTATAACATATCATGTCCTTTTCTGTGTAGAAGTACATGGAATGCTAATTCCTTGGTACAAAATCATGGGTCCTAGTACATGATAGTGCCCTTATAGTATTGTCCATGTTGTGTCCCTTTGGGTGTTCATTGTGTGATCTACCCCATGAAGTCTAGCCCATATACATGTACACTTCAAGGTACATACTGATCTTAGTAATGTCGTAGTATTCCCCATGACAAGGTCACATGCACTATGATACTATGTCCTTCTAGAAACCCAATCCACCATTGAGGGTCCCTAGACGGTGTGTGGCTCCGTGTTACACACCTTTTAGTGCATAAATTTCTTGATTTCCATATCTGGTTCATGAATTTTCAACCTCTCTTTGAGCCACCATCATAACCTCAAAATTTTCTACAAAAAATGATATTATATACTAAACAATATTATTTTCATAAAAAAGAATTTGACCTTGAAATCTGTTTGTAAAATTTAATCGTACATCATTCTTATTTTAGTGTTGACGAACACAAAATCAAGATTCCAAAACAATCTGATCTGATACTTCTTCTATCATCGTACCACAATTAGGTCATGCCAAGCATATATCTACAATATTGAATCATTTTTCAAAGGAATGAGTGAAAACTGATTGATTTCTCAGTGTATGTCGAACCCGGGTCCAAATGAAGAGCTCACATGATGAAGAAATAAAAAGGGGAGGAACGCACAACCACAAACATGAGTTTTGTAACTCATCCAATGTTTATATATAACTTGATCCATCACCATTTGAATGACACAAATTAATAAAATAGTCCAAAATATTTTCTTCTAAAAAAACCTTAAATATGATCCCATCCCATATATTGAATGATCCATGGATTAATCAATTGGTTGTTTGATTCTCATTCTATATATAAATTAGGAATGGTGAAAAAATCCAAATTAAAACAATATCTTACCTACATTTGGATCGTTTGATGATGTATAATAGAGTTTCACCATGATCATTGGCGAGAACCTATAATTATTTCTCACACTAATCATCAATATTGGATTCATTAATTTTCCCATAAATGGAATATCCTTCCACATTCTTTGATATATCTCTAGTGATTTCAAGGGTTATGAGGCTAACCATATAAATTTTTAATAAGAATTCATTTAATTAATTTATTAGGTTGTTGCATCAAATGTTAAAAAAAATTAATTTATTTAATTTATTTATCTTACACTCATGGAAAATATTCCAAAACCCCCCATACCGACAATTGTTATATCACGCTTAGTGTAAAACCCACATTCCAAACTCAATGGGGTCCTAATTTATTTTGGTCACATGTTTATATATTATTACCCTTTTTCTTCAAAAAACCAAGAACATAATATTTAATATATTTAATAATTTTTAAATATTTATTATGGGAATATCGGGCCTCAGAATCGCATGTCATCACCATTACTCGTCTCTAGAATTATCCACATAATATACAAAAAAATTACATAGAAAATAAGGGTCACTCTAACCTGGTCCTAGAAGGTCAGTTTCATCCCCTTGAGATATTGATGAGGAAATTGGATTTAATATCCATGGGATTTATGATTGGCATTCAGCGGAAAATGAGAGGCCATGATGTTATCTGGTGATAATAGACTAACTAAGAAATACAAAAAACATCCATTCTACCATAGATCATAGTTTGGTGGAGTGTTTGGGGAATGTCAATGTATATGATATTTTTCATCTTCATAGGGTTTTGTGGACTATTTTCAATGATTATGAAACCTTTTTCATGTAATAATTTTGGAGAGGACTATAGGAGTCATTTTTGACCCAGATAACATTGAGTAAAACCTTTAACCCCATATATATTGGAATAATGAGCTCACTACCTTATTGTTATATGATATAATCATGGATTTTGTTTTAGGTTTTGGTCAAAGATAGGAGGATCACTTTCTATTTGGTAGAGTTTTATTACAACAATTTCTACCAATATACTATTGAAATGATAAATTTTGAGGCCCTATATGGGATACCATTTAGGTCACCCTTATTATGGATTGAGATCATAATGAAAATTGTTTTTAGTTTAGAGAAGGTTAGGGTGATAAATGGTGATGTTCCAGGTCACCCAATAGCAGATAAATACATCCTAGAGCATGGAGAAATAATATTTTTATCGAAATTATAGGACCATTTATTTCATCAAGGAAACCATGTTTTCTTCAAATTTTCCTCATGGTCAGTATTTTGAATATTCATACAGGTAGGAAAGCTACCACAGATGTTCATCAGGTCATTTTAAATATTTCATAGGGTTGGTGAGTTTACTTATAGACATGCCTTACTACCACTATTGGAGTGATTTCTTGATGTCTTCCACATGCTGTAGTTTTGGAGATACATACTAGACCCAACACACATTTTTGACTTTAGGATCTAGACATCAATAATGGATGCAATTTTATAGATCACCTTGTGGAGATTAAGGATCAGCAAGATATGACCCAACATTGGATGACTATTCCCTTGGTTCATGTGATGTGGCAACATGGGAGCATGCAGCAGAGCTCCTCAGGGAAGGAGAACAAGATGAGGGCTCAGTATCCCAATAATTTTAAATAGTTTTTTTTTTGGAAAATAATTTTTAATGTAGGAATGAGGTATAAACATTTTCAATTCCTTGTATTTCTTTGAAATATTTCTAGATATATTTTTAGAGACATGCATTGAGACTGCATGAAATTCCAAGTCCAATTGTATATGGAACTAATTTTTTAAAATAAGAAATATCTTTTATGTCACTTGTAAAAACAATTTATAAAGAAAATTGTAACAATCATTAATGGAATATCAAATTAGAAATCAAAGATGATGGTTGAATCCATATTTTGGTGTTTATAGTTACTGTGAACTAAAATTTTATGGAATGGAGTGTTCATATATCATGACCATTGAAAGGTGTTGTTAGTTAAAATATATAACAGAATATATTTATTTAATGACAGCTAAAGGGAGGATGGAGATCAGAGATGTCCCCTGGTGATGGAGATCGGTGACAGCTACTGGTGATAAGCCATAAGTCATGACTACAGACGGATCCCCCCACTTCCAGAAGTTATAAGGGGGGCGGAGGCTCTTCCCCGACCGCTTATTTCACGGGCGATGTTTGTACACTTCTCAAACCCTAGCTTCCTTACTAATTTTTTGTCCATATCCTTGAGTCCGAAGGTTCCAGATTTTCTTCTTGGGCACCCTCAACTTTAGATCTCTAATTCTAAATTCTCTGAGGCTTAGAATCTCATGAATTAGACCCTGTTGGCTCACTTCAATCACCGAAGACCCTCAGTTGATGAGTTCTATAGATTTTTGTTCAGCAAGTGGGATCTGTGGGATCGCGCTGCGGTGGGTTTGATTGATAAGCATCATATGATGATTCGTTTTTCCTCAGAGGAAAACTTTATTTGTGCATGTTCTAGAGCTCCTAGATGATATGGTGGATGCAAGTTCTATCTATTCCGCTGGACATTTGATCTTTACTAAAATTGGGACTCGCCCTCTGTCTCAAACTGTGTAAGCATTCCCCACCGTCCCTTTCCCTTTCAGAATCCCGCGATTATCTATATGTTAGGGAATCTGGTGGGTTGTTTTCTATGTTCTAATGATTGCACGTCGACGGTAATCCACCCTGTTAAACCGCTCTTATGCATTGAGGTGGACACTTAGAAGTCTCTAGTTTAATGGATCTAGATCACGATTGGTGAGGAGTTTCACTGGAAGCAAGAGGTGGTATTTGAATAATGGGTTGATTACTATCAGGGATGTCATCATCTGGGTCACCGTGATGATCAATGTCACAATAGAAGCATTCCAGTTCCAGTGAAGACAAATGGTAAAAGTAATGGTCAGGGATAGATGCATGTTTCTATTTCAAAGAATAGAAATAGAGTGGGTGGCTCGGACTATAGAAACCAAGCTGTTGCTATGGTGTTTCGGATATTGAAGCAGGGCCTCAGGGTCGGTGTGAGTCATGTGGTTGATGCTTCTCCTGGAGGTGGTGTGGGGTAGGTTACTGCAATGGCAAGTCCTGAGGGAGGGTGTGCTATTAATGAAGTACATGGGATCTGTGGTCTTAAGTAGGGTGTTGATGGGGCGGGGTATAACCTTGTTGGTCCGAAGGAGGGGGGGATTATTTCGAATTTGGATGGGTGTGGGAAAATCTTGGATGCCATACCATGTCTACAAATGCAAACTACTGCTTTATGGAGTATTGCTGAAACTTTTAAATGGTTCCAAGCCTTGGCGCCAGATGAGGATAGTCAAGTGGAGGTGGGTGATTTAATTCAAGATGGAACTAACATGTAATGCATTTCAGTTGATTAAGTGAAGGAACTGGATGTTAGAAATTAGATTGAGGGGAAACCTGAAGAGGTGTATCAGGTGGAGGTGGGTGCTTCAATGAAGTAAGGTAACAATATGCAGTTATTTTTGATTGACTAACCGATGGAGGTGGATGCTATCCAAGAGATTGAAGGGCATCCACCATGTTTGGCACTGATTGACTACAACAGGTGAAATGAACAGGACAATGGGGTGGATGATGGTTTTAATGAAATTATGGTTACTGGAAATTGGGGGGATGTTTCATACAGTGATAAGGAAAATGGGATAGTTCAAACTTCCTATTGTGAGGTTCTCATGTAAGGGAAAATGAAATCTGGAAAGGAGGTGTCCACTAAAACAAGCCGAAGGACGAAGAGGGAATACTCTGATTTTCTAAAGCTGCCACCCACTAGATCATATCTCAAACAATCTTCACAGGAGTTGATATAATTGGAGAAATTGAATGTTAGAAGGAAGTACACCAAGATCCTATGATATTTTGAAAGCCCGTAATTGGAGATGTCCACTACGGAAGGAGGATCTAATGGGGGTTGTGATGGGTATGATGTCTATGATATGTAATCAGTTTCTGAATTGTGGTATGGGATTGTTGCAATTTTCTTTTTCTTTAATAAATAGTCAGGGGCCTACCTGTGACTGAATTTCTTGGTATATTTATTGAAATTAATTTAATTAAAATTAAAACCACTATAAGTTCATGTTTATGAAAAATCGCCAAGATTACCTTCTTAAACCCTTGGAGAATTCATAGGTTTTCATTCCACCTCTCTTTTGAGATTGGAAATGTGAAAATGATGAGAGTACATATCCAGTCATATTGAGATATAGAGAATGTAAAAACATGTCATATTCATTAGGAATTATCTTGTTCAGCATATAATGAACCAAATTGTTTTATGAATCATAAATCATGGATTTCCCCTATTTATTAGACTTTTTGACCATGACAATATGATTTCATTGATTTATTATAGTAGTATTCATTTTCATGCACAAATGTACATATTTAAGTTGATTATTCAATTTATTTGACACCTTAGATCTCTTAAATTGTACTCAGTGGACGACAATTCAGGGAAAATGATTCATGAACATATCTTTTTGTTCTTTTCTCCCAATTCCTCTTTATGATCTTCATCATTGTCCTATGAGGTATCTATTTGACACTATCGGGTTGGACATTATTGAATGGATCCATGGATTCATGAAATAATCACATGTGAGGAATGGTTTAGAAAATCTGGGATGGATTTAGAGGATTTTGTGGGTTGAGAATGACTGTTTCTTGGATCCATGATCCAATGGGGGGTTAGGAATTTCATGGGAGGTTCCTTGTGTGTCCTTAGTGATTAAGAATCGGTATAGAAGATTTTTTTTTCATTTTCTATCCCTTGTATGGCCATGAAGACGATCGAGGTATTCCCTGTTGATTTTGGAAATATTGAAGATGATATCTAAAGCATTAGACTCATATCTTGAATATAAAGGCATAAATCAAACATTATATAAAAATATCAACTATACAAATTGTACATGGATGAACCCATGTAGTGTAGTACCCATGTAGATGTAGCAGAAATGTTTTTTATAATTTATGGATCACACACAATGTGAGTTAGGGAAACACCATCTAGTATTCCCCTGGTGGAAAATCTATATGATAGAGTACATGGTAAGGTCCCCATACATTTGAACATGCCATGAATTTAGTTGCATTGGATTGGGTAGAGTTACACATACACAAATAGGGATCACGTCTAAGAACCTAGGTCATTGAGGGATAATACAACTACAAATCCTTTAGTACTACATAGTTAGTGATCTATATACCATAACGATGAAATCTAGGTAGAGAACCAGGACCAAAAATCATGTGGTCCACCTTACAAAGAATGTACCCCTTTGTTTTTTAAAATAAATTCTACTTATTGTATCACCTTCATTTAGTGTTAGATTTTAGACCAAGAGTAGCATACATTGATTGTTTTTTCATGATGAATTTTATGGTAGACTCATTAGATGATATTTAGTTATGAGGAAAGGTGTTTTGAGAATAAAGCTCAATTTGATGGTGCTCAATAACAATACTGACTAGGAATGACCATAATAGTGGTAACCTTTGAATGTGTAGAAAGAAGTTCCTATATCTATCTTCTAAGTGGTACCCCCTTGATAGACTGAGGTATAGGTCCACCTTGAACTAAGAGGCACCACCAAGTCACTAGACTGTGGTTCCTTTATCTAATAAGTGTACCCCCTATGGAATTAGGTGTGTTACCTCTATATATAGAGTGGTACCCCCTATGGAATTAGGATTTGGGTCCACTTATTATTATGTAGTGCCCCCCGTCAGATAGGGTGAATTTCCCCATTACACTAGGTGGTACCCCCTATCGCATTAGAGTGTGGGTCCCCTATTCAATATGTGGAACCCCCATATCGATTTAAGTAGTGGTTCCTCTATCAAAAATGTGTTACCCTGAAACACTAGGTCATAGGTCCTATTCTAAGAGATTGTGTCCCCTCTAATTTATGGAATAATGGAAAGGCATGGACCCTTCACATAGTTTCTTCTGTGGAATGACATGATAGATTATGGGGATTGACAACGAACATCTAGAAATAATAGAACATTTTATTGGTATAGGAAATGCGATGAAGATCCCATTTCCCTCTTTCATGGTATTTCTTTTGTTTGAGAATATATATATCTATATCCATGTCAGTAGATATTTTAATCACATTCATTGGTTTGATCTACCTACTGCCTTTTCCTATTATGTTTTGGGTGTATATATACTAACCACTTAATGTTATTTTTCCTCATGTGTCATATCATATGAAGTTGATGGACATGCCAACGATGATTAAATAGAATTATATGGATACCTGGTTTATTTTTCTGTGTATAGTGGTCGGTCATATATATGAGGACCTAGACTCTTTAGAAATTTATTTTTATAGTTTTATATAGTTTTTACACATTTCTAGTTGGTCATGTATTTTTACACTTTACTTATTCGTTTACACTATCATGATCTTATACACCCAATAGGTTTTAAAATCCAAAGGTATTCTATATATTTCAAATCTTTTTATTATTTGTCTATGCCAATGCATTAAGTTGGTTGGGTGTGTGTGTACAATGAACATTAGAAAAGGCCTCCCATACTAGTAATTATTTTCCACACTGGTTTCCACCCCTAGATTATGTATGTAGGATTAGGTTAGTTATGGATCAATCCCTGTTGGGCTAGCTCATGACAACTATGGAATTTTGTACCAATATATATAGAACCATATGATATTGTGGAGAGGAACAACCTAATGAAACACCATATTTCTCTTCCATAGAGATTATGTTCATTGTATTAATTATTTTATTTATCATAGATTCAACCATAAAATCCCTATCAATCTCAAATTGTGAGAGCCCACCTATATATTTTTATGTTATTATGTGAACCTCCTTCAATCTACAAATAACATTATAAGTTTTTGAAGGATCTGGGTACATTTCACACTCAACAACCATCAAATCATTGTTATCATTGATATGTAAATCTCTTAAAAAATTTAATTCAAATTCCTTGTTTTATAGATATTTCATGGTTCTTTGATGTATATCAATACTACTCGAACAAAATTCTAGTACATGATAAGTTTAATTATTATAATCTATGATAGGTGGTCTGATTATATTCCCATAATGTCTAATCATCATATTTCATATTTTCCTACATGGAGATTACAAATCATTGAACAAATGAAAAAAATTAAATTAATTTTTTATCTACCTTACTACTGTTCCTGGATCACCTTGGTCCAAAAAATGATCTTGTCTTGGTTAGAACACTGTGTAAAATATTAAATTGGTGGGTTTTGATTTTTTTAGATTTTATTAATTAACTAGTGTAGTCTAGGGATTAAATTTGAAATTTAGTAAATTAATATAGATGTTGGGATAATTATGGTGACCTTTATCACCCATTTATGTAAATGTCATGGAATTATGATATAAAAATGTGATTTGAACTCAAATGGAGATATTGGATGGAATTAAATATATATATATATATATATATATATTTAAATTTTTATTATTGATTTTTTCGATATATTTGGAAAATATTTTCCATATAGAATGACTTGGAAGACATTATTTGGTTCCCCATGATTGTTAATTAGCATTGAACTCCATTTATATGCATATGATTCCATTTGAGTATGCATTTGAATACCCATGGGTGAAGAAACCAATTGATTCAATGATATCCAACATTCAGGAATTCCTTGACTGAGCTAGTGGATACTAATTTGATTCATTATCTCAAATGTCATGGGATAGACCCCCCTTGGATTTAAGTAACATATACACTTATTAAATGTCATAAATTAAAATTTTGGAATACCGAGGGATTCAATTGTTGAATGTAATGGGATGAGATACCTAAATTCTGATCAATCATATTTTTTTGAAATGACTTAGGTGTACTCCTTAGATTATTGTCGATTCGTTCCAGTGAATTTCAGTGGATAACGCTCCAATTCAGACTTAGAAAATTCAATTTATTTGTAATTTCTAAAGGTAGATCCAATATGAGACACATGGATTTCATCATATTACTTTATTTTTATTTCTATTGTGATATTCCTTGAACCTATTTGATCTGTAACACTCCAACCGTATTTGGAGACAAGAGTTGGATGAAGCAGGTTAAATCAACTGAGGGTGTCTCCTTGGGATCCAATTCTTGACTAGGATCTATTTATTTTACAAAATAATATTTATTCAAAATTCATTAATTTATTTGAAACCACTATGGTTTATAGTTATAAATTGAATTTTCTTTATATAACACTTGTGGTTTCCTACTAATTTTTATCCACACCATTTTCAGCTACTTATTAGTATATTGGTATATTTTCTAGATGTAATTAAGTCAAAAGGATACCTCTCATATTCTAATTCTTTAGTATTTAGTTCGGATAAAACATAGTTCTGGGAGCTAGGATAGAGTACATGTCTTTTAGTATTTTTTTCAGACAGTATTTTTTTTATTTCTGATCACTTTTAGTCTAGATGTAATTTTATTGAATTTTATGTATTCTTTCTTGTATTTTATATCTTCATTATGGGATTTTATGGTTTTTGAATAAGTTTTTTAGGTTAAAATATTTTTTTATAGATGCAATATTATATGATTTATCCTTCCTTTCTTCAATATTGGCCTCTCACATGAGGATGTAGCCTCTCAAATATACCACTTATGGACAATCACACCTTATCGAAACCTCTAGTATAGGAGTAGTCATAATTTATGCTACATGTCATAGTATTTTGAGGTGCTAGATTAGTGGAATCATTGTTGGACTCTTTAAATTTATCTTTTAGATGATATGGGATTATTTTGGGAAGATAAATTGAATCTAATTAAATGAACAACAATTAATTCCATGATGTGGTGATATTTATTTTCATTTCATTTCCACTAGGGATTGTTGGTGGTCATCATCTATATATGGTTAGAATAAAAAAGTTATAATCGGATGATCTAATTAAATATCCAAGGGTTGACCTAGCATAATAGGGTGAGTCTTGGAGGAAGATTCTTCATGAGTTTTAGAATTACATTTTGGAAAAGTGTTAGGGGGAGTGTCTCAAATCTGGAGATAGATAACATGCTTGTGGGGTGAGGGATTAATTTTATCTTCATACATGATTGAGAAAATATTTGGATCCCATTATAAGTTAGTCAGTTGAGGGTAGATAGAGAATTATTTTGGGTACTATTCACTAGTTATTTTATGGGGATGATGATTTTATGGTACAATTTATATAAGTATTTCCACATTGATTAGATATCTTCAACAATAATAGAATAATTTATATATTTGTTTTTTCCTTCCGAAAGGGGTTATGAGAATGCACGAGCTATAGATTCTATTTAATGAAATTATTTTTTATTCATTAATATTTCTTCTAAATTAGGAGGCTAGATATAAGTGCATTGAGGAGGTGTTTCATCCGACTATTCTATACAAGATTATACAAATTACATTTTTATATATCTATTTGGTCTCGTAAGAGATTATTTGATTTAAATGATTCATAAAACATATAAATTTCCTCTAGATATAATTTATAAGATCATTATAAGGATAAAATCTGATAATTCAGTATTTTAGATTTTTGGGTAGACTATGTTTCAACTGGTTGGTAATAGATCTCATCTATATTCATCATGCTTTTTCTAGAGTCGTAATTTATTATGGATCAAATGATCACTCAATTAATGAATAATTTTATTATATAGGTCATGGTTATTGTTTATTTTAGTCCCCTACCATTATCAATATCTTATGTGGAATATGTGGTCGACTTATTATTCAACCTCAATAACAATATCCACAAAAGAACTTCCAGCTATTGAGACAACAGGATGTTGGTTAAGAGAGAGGAGATTTGAAAAGTTGAGGGTATCCTTGTGATGTTTATTTCTCATATGTATGTAGACTAAAGACAAATTTTGGGGATTTTTTTCACTTGGTAAAGTGGGTTATAAAAGTAGGGAATATTATGTTTCCTTTCATTGAGATTCCATCTCTTTGAAATACTATTAATATTAGATCAACTATATTATTATAATCTATCTTGACCTTTTATTTTTTTTATTTGGAAGCATCATATTTTCTTATTACACTCATATTATCCTACTACCATGGTCTCATGGTTGAGAGGATACCAATACCAATGTATTATAATACATAATATAATGTTCAATCCTGGTTTCTTAATATGTAACCAAGTTATGGTTTGTTGATTATAAAACTTTAAAAATTGAAAGATGTCTTATGGATAAAAATGAATATATGTCTTAATTTATATCATGGATTTTTTACAATATATGTAGTCATTAATATATTTTATAAGAGAGTGTTTTTCTTATATATGGATGGTCAATGTGTAGTTTTCATCACTGAATGAGACCATTAAATGATTCATATTCATTTGATGATATTTTTTCTCAACTAGAGTATAGATTGTTGTACATGATAGAATTCATGAAATGATGTTTCATATTGTTAGTAATGAATTAAATATTTTTTTCTCGACAAGGTTGTGATATTTCCCCCTTATGTAATATTAATTTTGGGATAGTGTTGTGTCTCTATGTCTCTTTACTTTTTATAGATCATTTTCAAAGTGAAGCCTTATATGTTGTGAGGGTTGAGGGTTTAGATTGATGCTTTTTTTGTGTTATTTTATCATAGTAAAGTGGTTCATCATGGGGTGATCTGTTATTATTATCCATTAATACAGATGGTAGTATAATTTTTTTATATAATATCTATTGTTGATCTAATTAATAGCATTGAACTGCTACCCCTTCGTAGAATAGATGATTTTTTTGATCCCACAAAAAGAACTAGCATGTTTTCAATGTTTTATTTGTGATTTAAATACCATCAGATCAAGGTGAAGGGAGAATATGTCCCAAAGATGATATTTTTTATGTCAATATTGGATCTTCGAGCTCATAGTTTTTTCATTCAGTTTCATGACCACCCAAAATAATTTAATTTGACTAATGAATTCAATATTTCTTGATTTATAATATTAGTTCATGGTAGTATTCATTAATAATATTATCACACAACTGAGGAAAAATGAGTACCATTCTATGGTTCTGAGGAATTTTTTCCAATCCTGTAGCTCAATTTGTTTTTTGGAACCAATATATGTGAATTTTTTATATGTTGGAGGTGTATTCTCATGTGAATTTGGTGTCTCATCATGTTGTGACAATTGATACTTTGAATATCTATGTCATTGTTTTATAGGAAGTACCCAATAATTTCATATAGGATTATGATTTTACTACTCCTGTTAGACAGGTTTTATGGGTTATGTATTAATTTTATTAGATTATACCTTCATTAACATAATTGTTTTGGATATACTATGCCTTTGTGTGGACTGATCAATGTATGGTGTCATTCAATTACCAAAAATAGAAGTTGACTAGTTCCCATATCCCTTTATTTCTAAAGGAAGGTGCCAAATTTTATGTTTTATGAATCACTAATAATTTTTTATTATGGATTAAATTAAGGAATCATTTTTAAGTCATAAAATATGTTTTTAGATAGTCATTTACTCAAAAACATAACTATTCTACCCCTGAACTTGAGTAGGCATCATTGGTGTTTTCTATTAAATTGTGATGGAATCACCCCATTTGATTTTTTTGGTTATCACATAACATAAAATAAATAGGAATATATTTTCTCATTGATATGGGAATCTACATTATTAGTGGTGGATGAAGATCTTATATTACTATTAAATTTAGGCCTCTTATACACTAAAGAAAGGGAGCATAGTGGTTGACACATTTCATAAGAAGCTGCAAGGATATGTTATTTGGGAGTCCTGAGATGTATAAAATTTGATAGAGGAGGTCAGAATAGTGAATCATGATGCATAAAAGGTCATTGTTAGACCATATGATATTATATATCATTATTATTTTTTATTTGTAGGAGTTTTAGTAGGGAGACATAGAGGCATAAGAATTATGCCATAATATTTTTCCTGGAAAAGCTCCTGAGGGCCGGTTTATGCAAAATCAATATTATGTATTTTTTTAAGAGATTATATTTATTCTATAAATGATATGAGTAAAGATTATTTGTGTGTTTCATAGCTCTATTTTATATATTCATCCTAGAATACCTATGATTCATCATTCCTTAATGATTCAGTTTTGGTGGATGAGGAGGAATCTGCCCAAAATAGAGTTCATATCATATTGTTTAGTGTGTTTTGTAGTGGAGGTAAAACATCATGTTTGTAGTGACTAGAAAAAAAGGGTTTATATCAGAGTAAGTGGTAGGATATTTCTATTGATTTCACCTTTGATTAACCTTGATTTCAGAGATAACGTAATCTTATTTTTGCAGATTATGGATCAATTATTTAATTCTTCCAATTTATTGAAAATCATAGAGGCATGTTCTGGAGATTATTTTATGAGGAGGTAAGTGGATGCATAAGTAAATATTTGTCTGGTTATGTGGACAATAATTCTTTATTTATATCCTCAGTATACCTCATAAGTTAAAATATAATTATAATGCTCTTTTTTAGATATGAGATATATCATATCACTATTTTCACCCATTATTGGTTGATAAAAAAGAGTGAACTTTATAGACACTGTTGGACACATTACAAGCATCTATTCTAGATTTTGGATGTTATTGGATAAAATAGTTTCCTTTGGACAAATTTTAATAAAGTAACATCAATCACTCTTTAATTACTATGTATACATATAATGAATTGTATGTGAACCCTTTTAAATATATATTTTAATATACCTATATTTGTGATTTAGTGGTCCTTGGAATATATGTGGTGTAGAGAATTAATGAGATGGTAAGGATTATTCAGGAGTGGATGAGGGTTATATTGGACCATTTGAATACATAAACAGATCAAATAAGGATACCATTAGAGTTTTATGTTGGGATCAACATGTTATTTTAAGTTTCTCTTTATTATGTTATGTGAATGTTTGTTCAAGTTAAATTGATTTTCCTTCAGTTTATTGGTCCTTTCGAGGATTTATAGTTTTTAGGTAAGGTTTAATAACTTTTTCCATAGATATGTAACTATATTGGATAAATGAAACCTTCGATGTGTCAAAAAAATTATCGACATCTTCATGGATAAGCCCATATAATTAATTAGGGAGTGTGAAATATAGGAAATGATTTGATGTTTATATGGTTGATGGTTACGATTTATAATCATTATGAGAACATGTTTTGTCAATTAATCATTTCTTTAGAATATTTCTTATGTTGGAATAGTGTCTTAGAGGAGTTTACAAGGGAACATGAGTTATAGATTCACTCTCAGTATATTGATTTTCTTAAAACCTCGTTTCTTATTTGTATTGTAATAATTTATTTGTATTTATTTGAGTAAAACAATTATTCTATTGTGTTGGATTGTGCTATGGTTATGGTAGTATTTCTATATGAGAGGTATTGCTTAATTATTTTGGGTTTTATAGATAGAGTCATTTTTTTGGGATGGTTATGATTCTAGAGGATGAGAATCCTTTTATATGTTTCAAATGTAATTTCATATATTTCATTTATAATTACATTGTATTCTATAGGTGCTAGGGAAAGAACAATGAATTAAGGAAAAGTTGGAGCAACAATTTTAGGCGGAGAGAATCATATTGTCATGTCCAAATGCACTGATCCATATATTTTTTGTGTAGGATATGGTTTTTTTAAAATCATGTGTGTTGTGGAATGATGAATTTTGTTTACTCATTACATATGTATTGTATTGTAGGCGTGGATCCAGAAGGCTTTTATATCACTCTATTTCCAAATTAATGTATGGATTATATAGGAAGTGTTTTAGTCTCATCATGAATGTTTCTAGGTGATTATTATATTTAAAACTACCCTAAATAATTTTATTTGAAGAATCATGAATTTATGTTCTGGGAGGTAGGTGAAAAAATGTTTATTCTATGATAAGTGTGGTGATATAAATGTGTTTTAAAATTTATCCAATATTTTTTGGTTTTCATGTATATTTATTAAAATAAATCATACATGATAATTTTAGTTAATAATTTTTTTATACTAAAACACCCAAACAGCAGCAGTATTGGTTGGATATCGCACCTTGGTTTTTGTATTAGGTCTTTATTGTGGTTGATGAACCCTATCTTGTAAGAATATCTTATATTTTAAAAGTAATTATAAATATAGTACTTGTATAAAAATCTTTATTATTTCTCCATATTCCATTGAATCCTAAACAATTATTATGGTGTATTTAGAGATCTATCACCATCCATTAGTTTTTCAGCACGCATCATAAATAATTAAGGGCAACAGTGTGATTAACATGTAATTTATAAAATTTAAGGCCATTTTTTTATGTTTCTAATAAATTATTTTTTATTATCACTATAAAATAATTTTTATACTACTATTGAAATATAAATAATAAACTTCTATTTATTTATGGTAAATTATTATAGAAAATTAAATGATTTTGTTGAAATTTGGAATTAAAGTATTGATGTTTAAACAAGATATTTTTCGTTAACATGAAAAATTGATCTAGGGAAACTTTATTAATGTAAATTTATTCTATGATTTCCCTTGGTTATTTTTATATATGGGGCCTCCATTTATCTAATTTTAGGTGAAATGGTTGGTGATTTATTTCTCATTAAATTTCAAATTAAATATTTTTAATATTTTATTTATTATATATGTATCACCGTACTTCATCTCTCTAGAAGAGTTGGATGTTTACATTGTGAATTTTTAATATGTATAATACATGAAAACTAGAGGGGAGGAAAATAGCTATAAGTAAGTAAATACATAAAAAAGATTATGGATTTTATAAAATGATTTGTTTTTATGAGATATAGGAAAAGGTGATTACTACTATTTTAATATAAAACATTTCATCTTAATTTCTATTATAAGTTAATATAAAATTTTACTTATTTTATGGTTATGGTTAACTAATATCTCATTTCCCCTATAACACTTAAATCATTTCATTTAAACATATAATATAGAGTAACCATTTTTTAACCATGTTTTAAATATTATTCATGGAATTGGGGAAAGTAAAAAATATATTAATTGAATAAGGATTGTATATAAATTAAATAATTTATTGTTTAATCATGAAAAAATGATTCCCATATGTAATTTTGTTGTTTATTGGTTAATAAAATAGATTAATTTTATAAACTAAACATGATAAAATATCTTTTTTAGAATAAACATCAATAGTAAAATAGATGAAATGAATACAACCTAAAATTTTTAATAAACCAAAGTAGAATATAATTCTTGGAACTCCCATGATTTGTGGGTAGATCCCTTAGAATGACCACCCACCATTTATCTAATCATTGATAGGATGAGGATTCTTTAGTAATCAACATTATTTATTTTATCTATCCCCGTGAGGATAGGGTGATTTAAAAAACCATATGACGAATTGAACCCTAAATCTCACTAAAATAGAAAACAATTTCCCCGTCCAAACATTCAATTGAGATACACAAGGTATGTATTTACAGGGAAAATAGGGAAACTTGTTTTTCATATATAATTTCCAAAACTAGTAATGTCATTTTTTTGGCATGTTAAAACGATTTATCTTAAATTTTAAAAAATTAGATAGTTATTGGATGAAATATTTTCTATATTTCTATAAAATTTGGAATACGTTAGAGTTCTAAAATTTGAGATATTATCCAAAAAACATGTTGTAATATCAACATTGATAATATTTATTTCTCTAAAAAATATAAATTCAATTGGATGAATAAATATAGAAAAATAGCGTGTGGTTTCATTGAAATATTTCTATCCCACATAGATAACGATATACATTGAAAGTTTTTTCATAATTTGAAAAAAAAATTATTTTTAAATGTGAACTACAGTGAACATGTGTTCCTGGGATTCTACGTAGTTTAGAAAATTTTGTTTAGACATCATATTGGTCTCTCCAAATCACATGTATATATTTTTAATATTTCACAAAAATATAAACTTACCTATTTAAAATTATTTAACATTAATTAATTGAATAAAATTATAAGTGATGTTTATTATTATATTTTGATATTATAATAGAAAATTATCTTAAAATAGTGCTATTATGGTAAAATAAAATTATAAATCCTAATACAATCATACTCTCACACATAAATATTTTCACACATGTGCAATGTCATATTATTAAAAATGATACTTTAATATATTATCTGATTTATAAATATTTAACATTCATAGGAAATTGAGTTTATGGTAGAAATGTGTGAAAATAAATAACAAAACCATGTAGTCAATCTAAATATGTATGGAATGAAATGATTAACAATATATATCAAAATAAAATTATAGGATATTCATGATAAAAATATTTTCAATGAAATTCAAGGCCCAAAAAAAGACAATAAATCCCAATATGTGTGTGTGAAAAATATTAAATAATTATTGTTCCACTTTCAATTCAAAAAATATATTACATTTTAAAAAATTTCTTCATACGAGGATCATTTTTACAAATCCATAAACATACACTTTTCAGTAAAATGTAAAAATCTAATAACTTAAGAATTAAAAAAGTATAAAAAATTTTAGTTTCAACGGATTTTTTTCTATTTCATTACTATTATTATTTTTTTTATGTTTTTTTATGTTTTTTTAAAATAGACACATTAAGTATCACTCATAATTCATTCATGTATAACTCTAAAAGTTATTAGATATGTTAAAAATATATCAAAGAACAATTTTTAAAATATAAAAGAAATTATCTTGACATATAAATACAATAAATTATATAGAAAATAATATCATTTCCTAATTGGGTATAATGATGTGTATAGATATTAAATGAAAAATAAATAAATAAAAATTATCATTAATAATATAAAAATTTCTATTGTTTTGTAAGGATACAACCATTAATATGAAAGAAAAAATATAAATATGTACTAAAATTTCCTATTACTGTTAAATCCATGCACATAATCATATGAAAAAATTCTAATAAATTTTAATTAAATACAACAATTGTGTAAAATAGAGAAATTGAGCATGAATTTTTAATAAATTACCCAATGAGATGGAAATTTCAGACAATTATTTTTGGAATTTATGTTATAGAGAATAAAAATTTGTTGATTTATAAAAAAATAAATAATATTATTCTATATAAAAATCTGTAAGGAAAAGAAGAGGGATAAATGAAACATAGAAATACCCCAAAATAAGTGAAAGATAGGTAAAAAATACGAAGAATTACTAGGGTTCTAACTTACTCAAGAAACTATCAACCCCACACCTAGAGTTTTTAGTGGATTTGATTCAATTAAAGATAAGGTGTTAAGTAAGGATATTACATATTAGGTATTAATAATATATTCATTTTTCAATGTTGGTTCATCCTCTATAAATTTCTAAAGGAATTTGTGGATGTGATTTACAATCCGCCCATTAATGGATAGAGCATGTTGGGTTTTGTTTGTTTTTAACTTCTAGAACCCCAACATGATAGATATTATTAACCTAAGATAGGATAAATAATAGGGAAAAATATTTCCTAAGAATAAATTTCACATTGTGTTTTAAATAATGAAATACTACAAAATGTTGAACTAGTAATGAAATGGGGTAGTCTTGGGAAGCCATTGTTCAATCTTTATAGATTCATGAGTCATCATATGAACATATTTATACTTCCTCTACCTAATAAATCATAAATTTTATTTGATAACCCACACAATAAATAATATAATTTTTTATTCATGAACTAATAAGCTTAGTTATCTATCTCCATTGAGAGGTACTACCTATTTTAAAATACAATATGATATGGTTCCATTCCAAGTGATGTTTATAAAGTATTAAAATAATCCCATAGTAAAGCATGAAGTCTAAGACTCCATTTTTTTGTTGATTTGGTCCATTTTTCATGAATTTATTTCCCTATATATTAAATACATCGCCATCCTATTCTCATGGTGGTGATAATCTATAATAAAATACATCCTAAAACAATAGATATTCCAATGTTATTTCCTTGTGATATTGTAGAAATTATATATCTGGTAACTAATTATGAAGCTAGGAAATTCAAATATATCGAATATTATGTTTATAAAAAACGCACAAATATATTTGAGTCATTGTCCCTATATCTTGTTATTATATCTATATAGACACATAATCACTTGCGATATGAATGCACAGGTTTCCAAATGTATTTTTAATGGGACCCATAAAACAAATGACAGAAAAAACATATTATAAAAGAATGGGATTTTATGGATTTTAAGTTATTTTATAAACATTCTATATTCTTTAATTGTGAGTAAAATATCTAAATAAATAATGTGAATCCCATGTACCTCATGTGAGGACTATCGAGGACTGAATTATACCCACCATGAAAGAGTGTGATAGAATATTAGTATAGTTTATAGTTTTCTATCACAAACAAAAAACCATAATTCTTGATCACCCCAAGCTTACTAATGGTATGCTTTATCACTATTCCCCTAAAAAAATCATCATTATAAATGTGGTATTGGATTACATTTAAATCATCATGAATGAAAGATACAACCAAACAACATTCAATGTCAACATATTATATCATAACATCTTGAACATGGTATAATTGACCATCATGAAAGATTTATTATATAAAAATGCACTTGTATGAATCTATTTATGAGGATAGGATGATCAAAATTAATTGTCTATCAACCAAATTTTATTCATTTCTATCAATACTTTCTAAATTAAATTCATAAATGAGGGGAATCTAGTGAATTAAAATTCTATGAATTTATGTTCTTAAAGAGATACCATAGGGTTGAATGGTTAAAATATACAATATATTTATAACATTAAATATATGTATTGGATTTATCTGAATAAAATAAAATGAGAGAAAATTATTCTTTAGTTACGATTTAGTTTTTCTTCGAATGGTCCAATGTGTATAAGACACATGCATTTCCTTATATAGATCAATTAACCCATTGTGATAATATTTACCTAATAATGAGTTTTTTGGATTATAAGGGGTGAAGTGGGTATCAATATCAAATTATTAAAATCATCCGGATAGGTTTTACAAGAAAATCAATTATTTTTTTTGAAATATAAGTGTCGGGGAAGAGAAATATTTTTATTGTCCTAAATCAAATTGTGATAAATACCTATTTTTAGAAGAATTATATCACATATTGTAAATTTATAGAGAACGATTAGGAGTAAATGAAATTTTATATTGATTTATTGACTTTTATAAGATCACTATAAATTTCATGTATAAGTATTATCCTTCATTATTCCATTAAATTTTATTTCAAATAATTTAATTCAAAATTATTTTCAAAATAATGATGAAATAAAAATCATATAATAGTCATATTGTGATTTAAATATAATATATGTAGAGAAAAATCATACATGTATAATTCAACCCAGATACATAGATTATATGAAAAATATAAATACCATGAATTACTTGAAAGATCATAGATAATTTCAATCATCAGATGCTATCCTAATATGTGTAAATATGATAAAGGGTAAAGTGAGGGGAGTGTTTTCATAATATTTTATGGAAAGAAAGATTTGAAAATATATTGAATAAACATAAAATAAATAGTATTAGGACTACATTATTATCCACTGATGTATAAGTACAATTAACATTAATGAGAAATGATACTTCCTATTGTTTTGGTTTAGTTAGTTATAATTTCTATAGACATAATAGATATTATACACATGAGTTAATACCAAATCATTATTGTCATTTATTATTATTGTTATATCAATTTTATTAGGAAGCACCTTAATTGGACAAAACCATTCCCTATCAAATTTATAATAACTAATTCTAGTTGCTAATAATTTGATTACTTTCCCTTTAACCACACCACGGTTGTTTGGGTTCATTCAGAGTAGTTCTTTCCTCACCAATTTATCCGGAATATTTAATAATATATTTTTCAATAAAATTAATGGGAAAATAAATTGAATGTTATAAAATTTATATCAAAATTATTTTCCATACTTTAAAAAAAGTAAAATAAATTGTAATTTATTCCCTATAGGGAGTGAACTTGAAATGATGATAAGAAACCTGTTTCTATTCTCTAGATATGAATTATTAAAATTTTGAGATAAGGGATTATGATTCAATTTTGGTCTTTTATATTGATGGAAGTGAATGAGAAATATAAAGGTAAATGATACTATCTAACTACACAATTATTGTATTGTAAGAAGAAGTGTAAGTATTAGACTTTAAAAATATTCATTTATGTTCATTGTTTTGTTAATTGAAATGATATCATAAATTAATAAACATTAATAGATTTTTCCAAACCATATAAACATTTCACACATGAATCATTAGCATTCATTTTTAGCAATGAAGAAGAATCAAAAAGGGATTAGGTAAAATAACATAAGTTTTCAGACATATTTGTTGTATATCGATAATATTTATTGACTAAAAAATTATTCTTCTAATGGGAGCCTCATAAAATCATTAACCTTAAAGTGGAAAATATAACCACCAAAATCTATTGAAAATTAACCACTGTATACATTAGTTATTTTTGTGTATGTTTTATAAAATTTACTACCCAATATAGTTCTGTAATTTCCATTCATCGTATCGTCTTCCATTTTATGAATATTAAAATAAATATGAAAAGTTTTGTTTTTAACCATTATAAAAAAAATCCTCGTGCACGTTAGTTGGATTTTTGGTACTATTTTTTTCTAGATGAAAAAATATTCTTGTAGGATTAATCACCCAAAATATTAATTATGATTAATGGAATGAGGCAGCAAATTTATTTGGGAATCCAAAAAAAATTCATCAGAAAAAATAATACCACATGACATACGGAATCGAGAATGTTCTAGGATCCTTGAATTTAGTGAGAAGTGATTGTGTAGATAATAATATAACATTCCCCTAAAATATCACCCATTCATCATATCATTGTTTTCATTTTTGTGTATATCCTTTAGGAAAATAACATGTTGATGAATTTTATTCACAACAACAGTCAAGGGAATGTCAATATATAATTATTTTATGGTTTTGAACATTTTATTGTGATGTTTAGTTTCTTTTGTTTTCCTTGTTTGGGTGGATATTAAGTGGAATGAAAGGGGAATGATTGGGATTTGAGGATTATTAAACAAAAACAACTTTACATTAGTAGGGATTTTTAAGTACATTGTTTTTCATCTTTTAGATCATCACTAACAGTGAGAATTTTGGATTATTTTGGAGAGGATGGCTCTAATGAAAGAGTAATTAATATTTTCACATTAATTCAACTATAAAAGATGTTTTCACAAACATTTCACATATATATTATATTATGAAGAGGCTGTTTAGGTATATTATTCTACGAATGATATTGTATTTGTCCCACTATGCCAGTAAGGTGGAATTTTTTTGGGCCATTTCGGGAATCCTAGGTGGGTTTTTCTAATTAAATGTCTTTTATAGACATTTAATTTTGAAGGTGTTCAAGGACAATGTCATTTTTTATAGAGGGTTTTTGGAAATTATTTTATGGTGGTTTAGGATTTTTGGGTAGTGGTGGAGGCTAACTACCATACCCAAGGTGATTTAATGACTGTTGAGGTTGGTTGGAATACCCATCCATTACAATAAGATTGGTTAACATTCCATAAAATTTTTGAATTCATTCTATAATTGTTTCATAATGGTTAGGTTTTATGGGAATCTTATGAATAATTACTCACAACTCTAATTATTTTATCTATTTTGAGGGAATTTTTTAGAATACTAGGTGTATATGAAATAAATACAAAAACGATGTAGATGATGTTGGGATTTTTAATGGGGAAGTGTAATTTAATAGTGCATGGTACATAATTCATAAATTTTTTTGAAAAAAAACCATTAATAATTTAGAACATTATACTTCATTAAATAATCTAATAGGTACATTGGACCTTGATCCAAAACTACTCAGTGTTTTGTGATGTGGTTTTGATGAGGGACCTTATAATGATCTTTGTCTTATCCACTAGGGAACCACCTCTAGAAAAATAAATAATATTATGATAAATTAGAATTAAACCTCTATGATAGTTTATATTAAATTTTGATCCCTTTAATGTTTTTTTAAAATATTCAAGAATTCCTTTCATAACATTCCAAATATTCACGAACTATTTCCCCTTTATATTTCTTTACTCCGCATATTTATATTCTTCTTGTAATAGTATAAGAGTTTGGAAAATATTTTTCATGAAGGATCAATTTCATGTCCGATTAAACACTAATTGGGTTTATCACAAAGTACAACTAATACTTTTTAGTTCTTTGTAAATATAATGAATAATCCATATTTATTAATTGTTCATTATCCTAATCGATAGGTTTTAATGTTGAGAACATATTGTGAAATAACAATAAGGAATTTTGAAGGCTTTCTGTAAAATTTCTCTGAAACTATTGTAATAAATTATTTAGAATAGATTCTAGCATGATCTTTAGTAATTAAATATTCAATTTTAATATATATTAGTTTAATGTGAACATTGAGTAATGTGAGTTCCAATAATTATTAGTTATATTCTATCACCTTATACAGTATTATTTCAGTTAAAACATTATTTTTAGAAAATAATGGGGCTAAATGAGACATGATGTGTTGTGTTACCTCCATTAGAGGATTATTCTATGTTCCTTAGTATCAATGGAATATGATAATATTTATTTTTTATTTGGAAGGTATTAGGTAAATTAAAATATTAATAACGGAATAAATTTAGTGAAAAAGTTATAAAAACATTATATTCAAAAAAAACCAAAAAAACAAAAATTTATTGAATTTAAAATGTCTAAAAAAATTATGTAAACTCATAGTGCATCCTAATAATGCTTCTAAATTTTTTACATGCAATCATGATACATCAATTTCATTATTTTTAAAAGGTTATTAACACTATAGAAAAAACCTTATATTATTAATCAAATATATTGGGAGGTTTATTGTGTTATGTTTCAATATTATTTATAAGAAATCT
The DNA here is from genome assembly GCA_963277665.1 of Viscum album. Classification (NCBI taxonomy): domain Eukaryota; kingdom Viridiplantae; phylum Streptophyta; class Magnoliopsida; order Santalales; family Viscaceae; genus Viscum; species Viscum album. The sequence goes on along the minus strand of OY728142.1, from coordinate 1,809,915,452 downwards.
AAAAGTGGGTTGGGGTTGAACGTAATTTTTAGTATACAACAAAATAAAAAAGATATGGATTTTATTAAATAAATTGAGTTTAATGTGATATTGGATAAGTTTAACACAGTATGCTTACTAAAATAATGGTGTAGTTCATTTTTCATAGATATTAATTTAGGTTTAGAGAAATTTATGTATTGAGGTTGGCCATAATTTCGGTTACACATTAACCCATTAAATCAATGAAAAAAACATAAACCATGGTTTAAGCATCATTTGTCAAATTTCCACATCATAAGAATGGTTTTAGGGATAAAAAATCACATAAAAATTCAATGATTGTGGTCTAGGAATGAAATCCTATTTTTTAATTAGAACAACCAATTTTTCCTATGGGAAATGTTAATACTCACCGCATAAGAAAAGACATGAATTTAGAGGAAGAAACTCAATATAATATTCTGAAAATAAAGTAAATAAATTTATAATAACATTAAATGGATACAACCACAAAACTATAGAAAATTGGTCAGAATTTATCTTCTATAACTCCCTTGAAAACTGTATAGCACCATTATAATGAGGACTAACTAATTAACTCACTATCATGTGAGATTTAGAAACTACAATGTTGTAGGAAGTACTATAAATCCTTCTACAATTTTATAACTACCGCATTTTTTATTATAAAAATGATGTATCAAATGTATTTATATATATGCTAAGGCTTGTTGTTTTATTTTCACATAGATTTCACAAAAACACATATATATTTATTTGGATGTAATAAAACAAGTTACCTCATATTTTAAAAACAAATTGAGTTCAAATCTAAAAAATTGAATGTATTTTTATAAACCTATATAGACATTAGATTTTTATAACAAGACATACTTTCCAAATACCTAACTATTCTATTGACATTGATCAACATAGTTTTTCATAATAGATCAGATTATTTTAGCTAACATGTATAAAACCTATCCATATATTTAAACTAATGAGTTTTATCCCACATATTTATGGATCCACATACCAATTTGAAGACTAGTTTTTTTGATATATAATTATTATTTTGAAATTAGTTCACATGTTTTATTGGGGTTCTATGAGTTTTGTCCTACATTATGTTAAATTCAAGTCATTATCTCTAAATCACCTCCACCTCTGATGAAAATATAAAAGAAAAGTAGTTATATATCTAATATTATATATCATTATTTAATTGAATAAAATGATAAATTTAATTAATTATTATATTTATAATTGAAAATATATATTAAAATAGTGTTATGTGGGTAGAATGTAATAGTAAATCAGTACAGGTTTAATTGGTTTTATGGTTGGTTTGAATGATGAAGGGTGGATTGGTTAGGAATGTGGTGGATGGGTTTTTGTGTGGTTATGGAAGTTATAGTGTGGCTGATTGAGTAGAAAAGATGTGTTTTTCTCTTGTGGGGGTTGTAATTGGTATGTGTTGTGGGTATGTTTATATAGGGTTTGTTCGATTATTATGCATTATTGTTTTAGATTCATAGTGGAATAGAATGTGATTGGAATTAACGAAATTGGTAATGGGGGATGGGATGGAATTAATAAATGTTAGTCTATCAAATTATAAATTATTATTGCTACAAAAAATAAATTAAATAATTTTAGATGATGAAATAAATTTAATTATTTATTAATGAGTGAATTGAATTAAAATGTGGTTTAATTAACAAATCTTTATTAAATACACCTAATTGATAGATATATGGATGAAAAAAAGTAATTAATAACTATATTTTTATAATGGGAAGATAATTATATTCAATTTGATTGACTTATAGGAATATATAGTGCTATCCTATGGTTTAGTGATGGAAAAATGGATATTATCATGTAATAGTGGAATAAATATTGGAAAGGTTAGTGGTAGCATTTATTTTTAATTAAATCATTTGATATTTTTATGTTGATATATATCATTTTTTATATTTTCTTGTTATTTCTTGTGAATTACCACCTATATTGGTTAACCTTATTGTTACCCATATGGTTTTGAGTTTCATGGGTGTTCCCTAACATTCATGATGTCAAAAGAGATGATAAATAAATGCTCCCAATTCACCCCTCCTACACCAAACATAATATGGGTTTTGATATATCGTGGTAAGTATATATGTATATAGGTTTTATTTTATCTTATTATATTTTATATATAAAATAGATTACCTAGTTATATATTTTTGGTGTGGATAATTAGTGGGGGAATTCATTACAAGCATAGGGCATTATGATAATATCATTCATGTTTTGGATACTTTACTATGAAGAGAATTCAGTGGGCGGTTGCGATGTGATTTTGGTTTGTAGTATATGGTTATGATAAATGTTTATATAGGTATGTTGAGATATGGTTTACCTTCCATTGTGGAATATTTTATTCCTTATGGTCATTGATCAAATTAGAAATTATATTATCCAAAACTACACTCAACTTCAAATATGTAGAAATGTGGTAGTGTGGGGTTGAAACCACTAGAACAAGATGGTATGTAGGAAACCAATAATTAATATCCCTAATGTAGGACTCTTAATGGACTCTATTATGGTTTTTTATGAATAAGTATCATGGATTTATTTTTGATGACAATAAAGGGTTCATGGTATGTTTTATGGAATTGTAAAAAGATAATTCCAAATCAATCATTGGATAGGCATTTTGATTAGGCTAGGAATTAGTTTGAAAGTATACATTTTTTCATCTTCTAAAAAATTTTATATACTTAATATATCAAAATATCTATTGTCTAGAGAAAGTTAAAAACCTAGTTTCAATATGATTATATTCTATGGAAAATGTTCTATAATCTATTAATCCTATATTTCTCAATTCTAATTATGTCATTGTCCTTTGATTACACATCCCATGGTCAGGGTTATGTTAAATAATGGGATATATAATTTTTTAATCCTAATTACATTAAAAAAATGTTACTAATTATTGATGTAGATATTTATTACATATAAAAACACCCTTACACTGAACTAATATATTTATTGGATTATATGTCAATGATTTTTTAACTCGAAATAATATTAAAAGGTTTCATGATCGAAATTACAATTCAAATGTTCAAAATCAAGAATTAAATAATTGAAAGAATTTAGAATTAGTGAAATACTAACCTGAATGAATGAATAATAAATAAATAATCAACTATTGACATTCAACGACAATTGGTATTGAAATAAAATACTAAAACAAGAGATAATAATGGAATGAACAATAATGTAGTCATGGAGTGTGAAAAAATTATACAAGATTGATTAAAAAATAATGGAATGTATCAAAACTTGGTTTAGAGAGGAAACAATTGTTAAAAAGGAATAATATAAATATTCAGATGTATTTTGTTATCCCCCATGCGTTAGACGACCCACACATATTTATAAGTTCAAAGGATTCTTAAAATTTAAATTTTTCAAGTCAAGTATTCACATTATGTGAATTATGTTTTGAGACTTAGACGATGTGTAAATAGGTTTAACATAATGTAATATAGATCCCCATCCATCTTTTAATATATTGTATCTCCCAGATTTTACAGCTTGTTTATCCAGAAGAATTTAGATTTCAAAGTTTTGACATTGAGTACAATTTGAATATCATGTGCCCTTCATGAGAATCATATTTAATATCCAGATCATTGTGTAATATATTTACTCCGTGTATTAGGTTCAAATCATGTAAATTTCATTAATGTACTTTAATTAGTCCTATAGGTTTTGGGATTGATGAATACATGTCATGTACCTCTTTCACAATGTGTAATATTCCAAATTACGACTTTTCCAGCATCTCCAAATTTGGTTCTCAATTCCTTATATTGTAAAAAACCATTCAAACCCCAATGAATTATTTAATAAATGACAATTAAAGTTTAAATAAATTAATTTAAATTGTATATCTAAATATGGGTTATCAAATGGCATGGATTTACACATTAGGGGTTCAAGCATATGACATATGTCAACGACGAATGAGAGAGACCAAGTTTTTGAGGAAGTTGATGTGGGATAAATTTTAGATATATATATATATATATATATATATATATATATATTATTTCTATATTCAATCACTATATATGAATACTATGTGGTGTGAGTGATCCATTGTGAGGATTGTCTGATGTTGACTTGAGACAGGTGTGAGTTAGTTGTGTTGTTTATTTATAGAGGTATTACAATGTATTTTCACTATGTTTCGTTAGAAGATTTGGGGAGGATCCTTATATGTATATATTTTTTTCTCACCTATACATACATGTATATATATATCTGGTTTATGGGATTCTAGGTTCATGTTTTTGATCAAGATGGGATGTACTAACTGAAGGCATGAAGTTTCATTTATATTCGTTGTTGTTGGAGTAACATTTTGGTATTCTATTTTGGAGACCATGGTTATGTATAACCCTTACAAGAAAAATTGATTGAGTCTTATTTTATGATGTACTAATTGGATTGATGGTTTAATATAATAATCCATATATTATAAGAGAAATCCTGCAAATTTATGTATGATTATACCATGAGTGCAACTCATAAACACATGGCTAATTAATGGTGGGCTTTGAGGATCACTCTCATCATAACTATATAAAAACTAAGGGTTTATCGTGGGTGAAATTCATCAATGGATAGAGATGGATTTGTAGTTTTGTAGTATTTTATATCCATACTTTATCATTATTGTTTTCTAGAACACGTTTATGATTGTTTTTAATTTTAATTGATTAATTTAATATTATTTTTAAACATAGTCCATGAATTAATTAAATACTGAGATGAATTTGATCATGTCTTGCAAAATTATATGCAGTTATTAAAAACATAATGTTGAATTCATTAAAATCTATTCGATATTCCATTAAAATTGGGAAACAATAATCATTTTAAATCATTAAAATATATGTATATATGTTTTTTTTCTTTTATTTTGTTTTGTTTATATAAACAATAATAATATAGAATTCAACCACAATTATTTTCAGTATTACATATATTAAATTAAATGCATAATATATAATTAATATCCACTCACAGATCGCATTCATGAGAGAAGGGGCTCATGATTTTTTGGGTACTCTTTATTTGGGTTATAGCATAATTTTTTCGAACACTAGAACAATGAAATATTATTGTTAGTTATACATATTTAGTATTTAATTAAAAATAATAATATAGTACCTATAATTAGAAAAAATAAACAATGATTTAATAAATATTAATTAATAATTATCCTTAAAATTTTATATTTTAATTAATAGTAATTAAAAATAATTATTAATAATAAAATATATTTGTTAATAATTGATAATAAATTGAAATAATTAATAAAAATTAATATCAATAAATAATAATTATTTATAAGTCTTATCAATAATTGTATGATTAATAATTAATTAATTAACTATTAATAATTAATGGTAATAAATATTTCGTTATTAATAATTTTAATCAATAAATAAATAAGTAATAATTTGTAATAATATGTAATTAAGTAATAATAATTATTTTTTTTTCAAAAAATGTAATAATAAATAAAAATTATTTTAAAAATAATAGAAGGAATAAATTTTTAGATAGTAATAATATTATTTAACAAAAATAAATTTATTTAATTATAATTAAATTTTTTTTAATGGTTGGAGCTGAAGCCTAATTTTTATTAATAAAGCAATGCAAAGACCTCTTTTAATTGGGTAGAGGGAGTCCCATTACATAGCTCGAAGGCCCAGCGGGCTTGTAGCCCATTAGAAAGCCCGTAGGCCCAAATTTGTGGCCCAATTTCTATTCTATGAATAGTAACCCATCATCTACAGTACCACACAGTACTGCCGCTGCTACAGTGCCCTACCGCCACTATAGTACCTGCTGATCAACAGTACCATCGCTGCTATAGTACTTCTACAGTACCTGCGTCCAATGGGTTTTTAACTCCCATTTTTCATGTAGTATTACGGGGTTCTTACCACCAAGCCAAACCCCCAACTACATTAATTATAATTATAATTATAATTAGAAATTATTAGAAATTAATTAAAAATAATAAATTAATATTTTCTAAACAAACCTATAATAATTTATAATTAAATATTATAAATAATAAATAATAAATAATATTAATTATTATAATTAAATTTATATTAGTAATTTTTTGATAATGATTATTGATAATAAGTATATAATTATTACATAATTTGTAATACTTTATGATAAATAACCTATATTATGTAGAGGAGATTACAAACCACAAATTAACACTCACTCAAACACCCCAATTGGTCAAGCTACATCCTTCTTCACAAAGAATTTAAGACACCAACTCGACCCATTTTATTATATAGAGTAGCTCAAAGGATCAATCCATGATAGCCATATGGTCTAGCTATATGTTCCCCAAAATCCCATGAAAGAGATGACTTGAAGACCCAAATGAGAACCCTTTAACATATCGTGTCACTGATTTTATGTCACATCACCCCAACCCAATAATCATTACATTTTATGACTAGTACGAATGAAAACCCCCATACTAATAAACATTGAATCATACCTATTCCATGATAAAATAGTATAACCCTTCATCACACATATAAAATTCCCTTGGGAAGAAGGATGATTGATAGGTGTAAATATTTCCACCTCTAAGTCTATTTAACCACCTAAAAATTTCTATGTGATCCCTCTCCACACAGCCTTCCATGTATCGTGACTCCATAAAATTTGTACCATTGAGTATATTACCACATTCTATGGAATCACTTCCACCCTATGAAATAAATCATAGTGGATTTAGGGCTGATTGATATAATCTAATGCAATCATCTCTCTTCCAAACAATACACTGGATGACACCTGTGCATTTACACGTTACAATACCTAAAATTCACACTATTTTGTCATCCAAGATGTATAGTAAATACTTTTAGAATGCGGATGTGCATCCACATTTTCCATGAAAATAATTTGGGGCCCTTTTTCAGTGAAATAACATTCCAACAGAATCCCCACTAAAGCGGTTTATTGATTTTGAACCCTGGACTAAAGCACAATTATAGGATACTTTACAACTAAGGGAGTCCTTGTAAAGATTAATTCATGAAAAATAATAATATAATTAATAATCATTGTAAATAATTACTAATTCATTAATATTAAATCTTATTATTTAGTAATAATCATGTAATAATGATTAAATTATAAATTAAATCAAACTAATAAATAATTAATATTTTATTTATAACATAATAGTTATTGTTAATTAAATTTTATTTTTAATAGTATTATTTATTTTATAATTAATAATAATTTATATTAATAAATTTTTTTTGTTCCAAGAATACTCTACCATGGATTCAGAGACCCAAACCAATGTAAATTGAAATTTAACAGTAAAAGATAATGTACAAGAGAGAAAAAATAGATTTTACATGGTACAATAACCCATGGAACTGAAAAGACAAAGGCCACCTGAAATCAAATTGAAAATTATTACATGTGGATCTGAGAAAATAAAAATTTTCCTATGATAAGTTTTTAAAAAATGAGATATCATCTCTACCCCCAAGACTTATTAATGTAAATTTTTTAAGTCTGCTTCCTCTACATCTAATACCATTGAAATTTTTATGGCATCAATGTTTCCTCTATATAGGATATTGTGGGTTTTTTTGACTTCACAATAAATAATCTTTCTTCCAACCTAAAATTTCTATATATTTTTCAGTTTGTCGATCTTAATGATAGTCATGACCATTCTTCTGGGATTTTGACTCAATCTGGATGTTTATTCCTCCTATTTTATGTGTATTGATAAATGTACATGTACATCATCCCCTGAACTCCCTAATATCTTTTTAGCATATTTTGAATCATTATCCCCCAATGGGAGTGCAGTGTACCCCTAACCATCTCGTCCTCCCACCACCATGTGCCCTTGCACTAGAGATGATGATCCATACATATAAAATATTAATTGTTAATTACATTTGTAATAACTATTTTTAACTTCATTATTAATAATTAATATATAATAATTACTAATTATTAATAAATATTTATAATTATAAATATTTATTTGAAATTATTAATTATAAATATTATTTCAAATATTAAAATTTAATGATAATTATTAAATTATAATAGTTAAATAATAATAATTAAGAAATAATATCCCATATTAATCATGTCTAGTGATCTATAATTAATTAACTATTTTTAATATTGTGTTAATAATAATAATAAATTATTATTATAGTTAATGAAAATGGATGTTGGATACAACATTGGGAATCCAATGTGTAACACCCCACGCTTCCATGGTACATGTCACGACCCGTCCTTGGGGCCCGTGCTGTGACTACCCCAAGCCAGCCTTCCATAGGCCAGGGGCAGGCGACTAGCACCAAGATGTAATCCTCAGTAAAAAGGGAAGGCATTGCCTTTGTAAAGTAAACCAACACCACAGAGCAAGCAAGAATAAGTAAATACTAAGTAAAAAATGGGTATAACAGTAAGTGCAGAAAAGTAAGTGGGCCAGAATACAAACCCAAATAGAAAGTAAAGTACAACTGAAAAAGGGAGTACAACAACTGAAAAGTAAATCTGCAGCCTCGAGCTGTCCACTGGAAGTCCCACCTGAAGGGTGGGTACAGATAGCCTCCCCATCTCCTCGGATCTAGCCATCTGCTCCGTGTACGTCCCGCCCAATGGTCCACCTCCAGGTACCGACCTGCTCTCCAAGCCTCAACCATGATCAATGTTGTCCGTCATTTGCAACCAACACAACGTAGTGCGAGCATAGAACGTGCAGGGGTGAGTATAATCTACTCAGTAGGGACCCCGAGACCCCCCTAAGGTCTCCCAGAATCCACAAAGGATAATCTACAAAGGAAAGATACAATCACGAAGTGACATCCGACACTACTTAGGTATATGCACATACATATACCTAAGTCATCAATTCCAGTTCGGCTCCAACATCCGACCCAAGTACAACCCAGTCTACACAGGAAATCACAAACCAATCCACACAGGAAAGCATAACGTAGTCCACACAGGATATCAAGTCAATCTTATCGAAGATAAGGATTGAAAGTCAAGAATCAGCTCACACAGGTATACTTCTTCGTAAGACGATAGAGATGATCAGGTGTATCCACTGATTCATCTAAGTCGTCGGACCCACATATGATTGATAGGTACTAACCCCCGCAATGACCCACAAAGGATCTGACACACATAGGATCGATAGGTAACTAACCCCCGCAATGACCCACAAAGGATCTGACCCACACAGGATCGATAGGTAACTAACCCATGCAATGACCCACACAGGATCAGACCCAGAGAGGATCTGTAGGTGCTGGCCCACACAGGACCACTGAGCGCTGACCCACACAGGATCTGAACCACACAGGATCGGTAGCACTGATCCACGTAGGATTTCTGAGTGTTGTAGTCGTCGCCGTCGAATCCACGGAGGATTTCTGTACAGTCGCCATCGTAGTCGCAGTCGCAACCAGCTCTAGGGTTCCCGCACACAGTAAGCTCGTTCGGGAGGGTCCACTCCACGAGCCGAGGGGCTGATACATCAATTGACATGAAGTCTAGATTTGATGTATCCAAAAGTTATGTATCGTCAACAGCAACTCAACGTCACAGACGGCGCGTCAATCAGATGCCCAGTCTTAGAGTTATTGGCTTTTTCGTCCTAGGGGCCCAGTTGGTTTTTAAGTCAAAACCAACCCAACCATACTCCAAAATTGTCCAAACCTCAAGAGGAGTACGCCAAAAGGTCCGTCTCACTAAGAGGAATCCAACAAAGTCGACAGCACGTCAATCAGACGTCCAGAGCTCATGTTATAAGTGTTTCCGCTCAGAGGGCCCGGTTGGTTTCGTGTATGAACCATCCTGGACGAACCCAAAGTACTCCGAAACCTTGTGTTTAATATACAAAAACGACCGTCTCGATCCTAGAATCGCATCACTGTGGACGGTGAATCGATCGGAGGTCTATATCCCAAGTTATGGGAAGAAGACCGAAACAGTCCGAAAATGGGGGGTCTAGGCCCTGTCCGACCCGGCCCAACCCCCCCTAGGTCGGCCCGGACCGGCCGGGGCCGCCCAGCCTAGTGCGGCCAGTTCAGCACGGGGCGGCCGAGTGTGGGTTGTGCGGGTTTGCTCGGCGCGGGCCGAGCGGCCGCGCAAAAGCGGGGCGCCGCCCCCTTGGATGAAAACCGCGGCCCCGCGTGGGGGCCGCCCCTTGCCAACGGACGCAGCCGAGCGCCGCGTCTCGACTCCTTCAGTCCATCGCGGTTGTGGGACTAGGAGCCTGCCGCCGCGGTTTCAGCCACGACGGCCCTTCCTGGAGGCGCGCCCACAGTGTTCTTCGTGGACTACCAGACGAGCTCTGGTGGTCAGATATTCCTGACGTCTTCTCCAATGGCCCTCTCGGGACCGGTCCTTCACAACGAAGACCTCAAAACACTCTTTCAGCCTGCTTCCTCATCGCCCGCCGATCCACACACCAAGAACGAAGAAACGGTGGGTTCGAACTTGTTTGTTGGTCCGCACCCACCGCGTTAGTGGTTTAAACAGCTTCCGAGAAAATTTAAACACATGCCTAGGATATAAATAACATAGATTTAAATGAACCAAAAACCCCTACCTCAAGCGTCGTCGAGCAAGGGTTCATCGTGGGTTTGCATGTCGCAGAAGAAGGAACATCACAGAAGAAGCGTCGTGTAGGAAGCATCGCGAAAGGAGGATCGTCGTGTCGCGGAGAAAGGATTCGTCAGCATCACGTCGTCGATCTCCGAGGATCTGGTGTTCTTTTCAACCTTCGTCGTAGGTCGGTGTTCTTCGCATTCTTCTCATTCTTCGTGTTCTTTGCATTCTTTGCGTTTTTCACCGAGGAAGGAGTGTTTCACGGCTTGAGTGATTTCTCCCAATTCCTCTCGTACAACCAACCTCTAATAAAATAAGAACTGTCTCATTTTATTAACACAAGCCAACGTTTGATATTCAAAAAGAAACAATCAATTTATTTAATTAGTTGAGGATTTTATGCCACCAAATTAATGAGGTGTTTATTATCTAGAATAAATGCAAGGGTTAACTTAATTAAAAAGGGGGTGTGGGTGCGTTACTTAATTAAAGGAGGGGGTTGAAAAAGGTGAAAGTAACGGTGGGGCTCATGTAGTCCCCACCTCACAAATATCCTACCTAGTGGGTAGGATATTGTGGGTCCCACATCATCCACATAGCTTAGGTTAAACAACTTAAAATAAAATAAATTGGTCGCACCATTTTATTTTATTCATTTACTTAACCCGAAAAACATAAAAACCACACCCGAGAAAACACAACTCCAGAAAATCCATTTCTATGAAATTACCGGTGCTACGATTCCATCGGTGCCCTCAAAATTTGATTCCGAGCACCGGTTCAAAAGTTAAAAAAACCCGCTTGTTCGTTCACTGAACGTACCCGAGCTAAACGTCGAAAAATGATTCCGGGCACACCGGGCCTCGGAATCAGGGGCCGTCAGAAACTGCGTTCTTGTAAAAATTCCCAAGAAAATTAATAAAAAATAATCCTTGAATTTTACGGGTCTTTACAGTACACTTCCCTTTGAATAATATATTAGCGTGTGTTGTATGCAACTTCGAGTTCTAACACACACCACAATCAATCCAACTAGCCGTTGTGAATAATAATAACAACTTTTTGGAATTTTATACATTTTATCATTCAAAATGGACTTCATTTTTGGATTCTTAATATCGAACTTAGCTTAGGGTGAATATTTGGTACTTTTTGGATAACTTTCATATTTTGATAAATAGTAAAAATTACTAAATTTTAATTATAAATAACTTTTTTAATAGAAATAATTAATAGTGATAAATCATGAATCTATATGATTCTAGAGTATATTTATATTATATTTCTACCATTGAATCCAATGGTTGTAATTGGACATAATTTCACATTTAAACTGGACCTAAGAAAGTGACAATCTTTTGATTGTTATTATCTCTTAAAAACACGCTTTTCTGTTTTAACAACGAGAATTAATTTAAAATTAATTTCGGCAATTTATTTTTTTTTAATATAGAAAAATGGATTCCATATTTATAATCAGGAGGTCCAAATTGTGTAAATAGGTTACTTTTATTTTTATACATTTTGAATAATTATTTCTGTAAATATTTTATTTACCTTGGTTAAAGGGTAAATCCGGTAAATAAGGGTAAAAAATAATATTATAATAATAATAAATTACCCTAAAATGCGTTATAACCCTATTGGTTGATACATGTCTGACAATGGGCATCGTTGGGTAGATTTTGGGACCCCATGGATCCCCTTGTAAGTGATAATGAAACGTTATATTAATTAAGTTAAAGTAAATACAAAAATGACATAAGAATATATCCTTTAGAAAAACAATTTTTACATAGGGTTATATATTTTATATTTTTGACTTTAAATATTGATTAGAAAGATAAAACGATTTAATACATAATGGTATTTTATTTATAATTTTTAGACATTGAATGATTAAATTTATTTATGACTCAATAATGATGCAATATTTTTCTTATTAATGAAAGAATCAAATAATTGGTATTATAAATGTTAAAATTAAAATAAATTGAATGTTTTGATGACATCCAAAAAAATTATTTGTTAATATGAAATGTTAATATTTCCTAAATGAATTTGGTTAGAATTAATAAAGTTATTAATACTTTAACAAAAATCAATTATTAAATATTGTCAAAATTGACATAAATGAGTTTTAAAACAAATATTATATTATCAGTTGATATTCAATTCCTAAAAATCTACGGTTCAGACAAAAGATTTATATAATGATAGGTTTGTTATTAATGGACCACTTTGGGGTATCTTAGAAGTTTTTAGTAAGTTTATTTTCTATATAATATAAAAATACAAAGAGACATTATAATGGTCAAACTATTTAACTAAGAGATAAATCAATAAGATAATTTTAATATTGTGACCCAAACCTATCTAAAACCTATTGGTTTAGTGTTTTTAGTCATATCCTAACATTAACCTCTAAATAATATACTTTGGAGAAATTCGAAACCGAATACGAATTTATTATAAAATAATATTTCAAACTATTCCAAAGGTGCCCCTCATCCCTCTTATAAAATGGCACTCACCTTTATCTCAAATTCATACCTTCAAAACATTTTGGATAAGACAACCCCTATCTAAATATTCTCTAAACTTCCCTCACTTTAACCTAGAGGCCTTATTTTGATCATAAATCCAACCTAAGGATCCCTTTTGATCAAATCAAAAGGAAGAAACCGAAGAAGAGGTAATGTTTTCACCACCCTCTTTCAAGTTTCTGTCTTCTTACACTTCTTCTTTATTAGTTATTTCCATTATAAATTAATAAATCCAGATTATTCTATATACTGTGATGTTATTATAAATATTTCACAACTATATTCATTATTCTATCCATCTTATGAATGATAATGTCACTATGCGTGTGTACGTACGACTTACCATCTCCACGTCGTGGTGTAATTTGTTATTCAACAGTATGTTATTTGGATTTATATAATGATGAGTTATATGTATATAAATAATTAAAATAACATGATAATGTATTTTTAAAATTAATTTACCATCCAATTCAAAACATTTAATGAAATTATACTACTGCCCCTGCGTACGTACGAATTACCATCTCCACAACGTGATGAGATTCATTTCCACGTTCACCATTTATCGACGATTATAAAAATATATATATTAAAAATATGATTTTAATATATGAAATAATAATTATACTGGATATATATATATATATTTACTTACATATATTTTATTCAATTAGTTTCATTCAATAGGTTATGAAAACAAAAACAACGTTTATGCGAACGTACGGACTACCGTCTCCATAAACGGTGTTTTCCATTTCACATATATATTTATTATACATAATTATATTCTAAATTTATATGATATATAAATCATGTTTTATATTCTTGATGTATTAATATAATGATCTACGTGATAAAATCAAGAGTAACAAGTTAAAACACGTACGATGAAGAACGCGATTATTACCCGAAATGATAATTTAACATGGAAATTATTATTAAATGGGTTGTAAAAAGTCATAAATGAATAATATATGTTATCATAAATACTAATATGGTTCTATTATAATTTAATAACATACTACGGTCTTCATACAAAAGTTTAAACATACCCTCGACTAAAGGAAAGTGCCAGGTAAGGGGTTTTCATCTCACTCTTTATTCCTGTGAGATTCATGCCATATTTCTAATATTACCTTTTGTGTGGTGTATGTACTACCCCTACTTGTATTATTTGTGTAATAAAGTTTAATTTATGTGTAGTTACATATTCATTGTATGGTACCTCTTTCATGGGGTGTATGATTCGTAATACACCAAATTGGTAAGGGTTTATTTCACAATCTCTTCATTATCTCAGGTTTTTATACGTAATTTTCTACTGGGACCTCTTTTTCATCCACATCCATGTTTCTTAAAAATTTATTTCAAAACATTATTAATATTTTATAGAATATGTGTTAAAGTCATTTATACCCTTTTTTACTTTTTATAATACGTTTATAAAGGAATATATCTGTCGTTTTCCCAACAAGGTCTTTTTTATCTTTTTCGACAAAATTAAGGTAAGAATGTCCTTTTTAACTTATATGGCAGGTGCGGCTATTTTCTACTTTTATAATCTCTTAGAAGATTCCCTTACAATATTATAAGAATATTTTCAATGTAAATGTTTTATTTTATAATTATGTGACTCTTAAATTATTTAAAAATATAAAGAGATATTTCTCTAAAAAGGGTTTTGATTTTATCTATGTTAACATCCTTTGATGAATTAAATGTTTATTTGGAGTTGATTTATTATGATACAAAACATCCATATTGTATTGATGGTTTTGTGATATTTTTGACTGTGGATGTGCTATTTTTATTCCATTTATGATTTATTGTTAAAGTATTGACAATTCGTAAGCTAGTTTTAATACGAATGTTTATGATATGTTTAATCCTTTTCATATGAGGAATGTATTGGACTTAGTATGTGATGGGTGGAGCCCGCTATAGTTCCTCGATGCATCGGTAGGTCTCATGAGACAAACTAGTGTCCTGGGACAAGGCCTTGATAAATTTTTATTTATAGTTATGGCACAAGGCCTTGACTATGTGGTTATGATAGTATGGAATTATGAATTACTTCATTATGAAAGTGGTTATTGATATTGAATGTGATTATTCGACTAGTATAATATCCATATAAATAAGTAAATGTCATTATTTCATTTTATTTTTTCCATATTATGCTAAAGTTCATGTTTAAAAGGCTTTTGTTTTAGTTATACATTGCCTGAAATGTTTATGCTTATTTATGAAAGTTTCTGCTGTATTGGTTAGCCTTACTGAGCATTTAATATCACCCCGTTATATGTTATATATTTCCAGGATTCCAAGAAGTGTATTTTGATTTATATGCATGGTTAATCCAAGGGATAATGGTGTTCGTGAAGGATTATTTATTTGTTTTTTATGTTAAGAAGTGTAATGTAACATTCATGTATATAGTCTACTTTCCAAGACTGGTAAACCGATTGGTCCTTCCGGAAATGATTCCTTATAATCATGCCAATGTATTAAAATAATGAACTGACTCTGGGTAACTGGGTTCGGGGCATTACACAATGGGTTTTCAAGGCACCCAACATTAAAAAAAAGATCCAATAATTGGGGTTTTAATTATATTATCTGTTTAATTTAATGTAATTAATTATAAATATTACAATTAATAGGATAATTTGGTAATATATATATAGAAAAAAAAACATTAAGTGCACAAAGATAAAAAATATTAAAAAACCACGTATGTATTGTTTTGTAATTTTACGACATTGTTTAAAGGCAATTAATGTATTCTTCTCAACGTTTTTAAGAATCACATTAAAGACATTAATGTATTTTATTGATATCCTTTAATACAATTATTAATGATATTTAATTTGTATAACCCTATAGACAATTATATATGTTTTTTAAAACCCAAATAAAAACAAATTTTGATATTATAGTCCATTGATTTAAATATCTTTTGGTCCTTGTTTGTTGTTTTCCTTAGTTTACTGCACAATTCGATTTATTTTTTGATGGTATAGTACAATGATTTAAATATCTAGGTTTTCATATCAATGAATGATGCATCTTCATATAATGAATGTTGTTGGACACTATAATTGTGGTTGTCTTGTTATCTAGATAATGGATCGATACCGTGGTTCTTAAAGAGGTTCCTATTATAACGAAGATTCTTTGGAGTACATAATTAAGATAAATATTTCATAGTCTTTGAGATTTTATGGTCATGATAATTTATATAAGAATTATTTCTACGACAATAATTTGGTAAAGGCATTGTGTTTTAGAAACAATTAATTTTTTAGGAAGTTATTTATGTTGTTGATTATTGAGACTGAATATGATAATATATCTAGAACATTGAGGAAGGTAGGATAAAAATAATGTCAAAAATAAAAAAACGACACTAGATGTAAAGTAGATTACATCCAGATACATTTTCACATAAAAGACATATTTTAATGGTTTTTTTCATTTAATTTACATCCTTACTTTGTTTTAGTGGTTTCCCTAGGTTTTAGGGAGGAATAAATGCGTATTCATGAATTGGGCCAAACCGTGAGCCTAATTTCAGATTAAAAAATAAATTTTGTATCTTTTATAACTTTTCCATTTTTCAACATTTTTCATCCATTAGAATTCCTACATGACCTCCCCTAACCTATTAACACCACCAATGTAATTTGGAGCTTTTAGAAATTCATAACCAGGGTTTATTTGGGTTTTTATCTAAGGGGTTGGGCCTGCCCGAAAGCCCAATTCCTGTTTTAAAAATAAAATTTGATTATGTTATAAAATATTCAATGTTTGGGATTTTTCGGTGATTCCAAGTGGATCCCAAGACCACTGAACCCAACAGTGCGGCAATTCTCTATCCCCCCTCGTTGGATCTTTGGTTAATCATGATTTGGTGCCGAACTTCATAGCCTTCCTCAAATCATCCGGATTTGAAGAGGTAAGTTCATTCCTTCATAACTCTCTCAATATTTACTCTTTTTCCCCCATTCTAATTCCTAAATGATCTCCTTATCCTTGTTTGAACCTCCATAGAAGGTTTTAGTAGATTTAAAATCAGATACTGGTATTTTTTTGGGATATTTCTAAAAGATATTTTAAGTAAGTTGTTCTCCTTCTTTCTTGTTTCAATTTGTTTAGGGTTACATCCAATGTACTTAGGGTTTCTTCCATTATCATTGAGGTCCATAATCTAAATAAAGTAGTGTTTAAAAATTAGGGTTTTATATTGTGTTTCATGGTCTGAAATTCGGATTTTAAGTCTGGTTTACCTACCTTGAGGTGCGGCGGTGGTGCGTTTGAGTTTTCGCACAAAGGATTCAAGGGTTTCCTTGGTTTTGGTAGGTGATTCCATTGTGTATGAAATCATTGTGAATTGGCTACTATTTTTATTGTATTTTCATGCTTATTTAATTTTATTATTTCTGAAAAAAATAGTTTTAGTGGTGTTTGTATTTAGAATGAATCCTAAATTCCATTTTCATGTGAAATTGGGGGTTTCTTCATAGAAAAGTTTTTTTAGTTTAATTGGGGCTACCCTATAAGTAATTAGTTGATTTTATTTAACTATAATAGGGATAAAAATACTATTTTTAATTATTATAACTTGTGTTTTTTGCTGAAAAATCTGGTTTTAATGGTGTTTGTGAACCACATGAAATTCTAAGAGTTGTGTTGTGTAAAAATGCAGATTTTGCAATGATGACATTTATTGAACCATATGGTGTCACGAACCGAATCGATCGCCACAAAAAATGGCACCCAACCCTGCCCTTGACAAGGCCCGAAGGGTGTTCCCGATCCCCACTGGCTGGCACAAGTGCCTGGGTATCATAAAATGAAAATTGGGAATGATTTACCCGAGTTTATAAACATAAAACAACAAAAGAATCCAATGAAACAAATCTGGATTTTTCAAACCAAACAATCTTTTACAAAAACTCAGAACTGAATTACATAGCTTAAAACAACTCAAAAAGACTATACCAAAGGTAAAAACCCAAATAAGGGCAGCCCAAGAACCCTCATGGTAAGGGGCACTGCCCTCAAGCCACCTCCACAAGACTTCACCACCAAGGACCTGCTAGAATCCCAAACCACTGGACCCAAAAAAACTGTACCCAACCTGCGACAAAAAAAACCAAGTCTACTTACACACAAGGGTGTAAGTAGGGTTTGATCCAATGCCCAGTAGGATACCACCACTAAGATATTCCATGTGATAAACATTTAAAGACAAAAATCATGCAAGTTTTCAAAAACCTGAAAACCTAGTTACAATTTCTAAAAGATGCAACTGTGAATAAAAACAGTTTTCAAGTGGGATATCATTAAGAATCAACACTTTTAAAAATAATGTCAACACTACTTAATTTTCCATCCAACTATATCATATGCCGACGGTAAGTACAAAGTAAATAATGAGCATAAGAAATAGGAAATAACCCCTAGGCACTAGCTCGTTCTGGGTCCCAGGTACCTCGTATCTCAGTGAGAGTAACCATCACAATATCTGTTCTCGTGCACGAGCCACTAGTAGGGAACATAACCATAACCCAGTGGTCCCAAATCATCATCATCATATTTTAGTTAGAGTTTTAAGTGTCAATATTTCTAAGTGAAACTGAGACCAAACCCCACAAATTCACTATCATACTAGTACACGTCCACCCACCTAGATACTCGGGTTTTCCCTTTGTGCTCAAACAAGTTCAACAAGCCAAGAAATATAGTTTTCACATGAAAATATCACTTCCACCTCACACATTAACCAAACAGCCCCATGTACATCACACAAGTCACAAATTCCTTATTTCATGAAATGCATTTTGAAATCAAACTCACACCAAAATAGGCCACAACACTTTTTTCATAACATTCACAATCCAACACATCCTTTAACAATTTTATAAAGTCCCTAAAAATATGATAAACATCACATAACAGAACTATTAAAATTTGAAATGGGTCATTTTAATGTATAAACAATCCAAAACAGTTTTCCAATATGGTTTCACCTCTTACATAAATCATTAAACCACTCAAAACTTTCATAAAACAATTCTAAATAGTGTACCAAAGCTTTTCAAATAAAACCCATTTCAAAACCATATTTCAAGGAAAAAATCACATCAATACAAATTCAAAATAGAACTAGAAGACCCGAAAACATTTATTAAACAACCCCCATGTTTTATACAAACACCTCAAACAATAGTACAAAAGATCCACATGAAACGCACACGTTTTCAAAATCACTTTCAAGAAGTACAATAATGTTTTACACCTTAAACCCTTAAAAAACCTCTTTAAGACATAGTGGCACACAAATACCCCACAAAATCAGAATTTTCATCCCAAAAAAGATTTATTAAACAAAATTCATATGTTATAAAACAATCCCAAACAATACCCAAATGGTTGCACATGAAAACACCGAATTTTAAGATAAAATGAAACTATAAAAACAAATGATTTACCAAATACAACATAAACAGTTCATGAACCACACACAACATATTAGGAACATGAATAATAAGTAATTCAAGCAAACTAACACATCTATAAATGTTTACACATGGAATCACCTACCATTTATGACGAAACCCTCAAAACATGGTGTGAAACATCAACCGCACCACCGCCACACCTCAAGGAAGATAAATTCAGACCTAGATCACAAAATATGGCCACAAATACACCAAAGGAAACCCTAGGATAAAACCCTAACTTCTGGAAATTTTATAACATAATGAATGAGGGAGGAAACCCTAAAAGAAAAGAAAGAAACCAAAAAGGAATGACTTACCCAAAACAATCCTGAAGAAAACGACCCAAAATAGACTAGAATATGATTTTTAAAATATAAAAAAATTTAATGTAGTTTCAAACAATAATGATGAGGTCATGTAGGAACTGGAATGGGGGGAAAATAATAAGAATTGAAGTAGTTATGAAAGGATCAATTTACCTCTTGAAATCTGGGCGATTTGTGCAATCCAGAGAAATTTATCCCACTTTCGTGATGCAACCGAGCTCAAAACAGGGGGATGATAGTTTGGGGGCGCGCCTTAGGTATGTGGGCTGGAGGGATAGTTGGAATCACCGATAAAACGCAAATATTGAAGGAGATATCAAAATATAAAAATTTATTTTTAATACAGGAAATGGGCTTTCGGGCATGCCCAATATCTTAATTAAAAACTCATATCCACCATGATTATGGATTCTTAAATGGTCCCAATTA
Organism: Viscum album; assembly: GCA_963277665.1. Taxonomy (NCBI): domain Eukaryota; kingdom Viridiplantae; phylum Streptophyta; class Magnoliopsida; order Santalales; family Viscaceae; genus Viscum; species Viscum album. The sequence continues at coordinate 1,809,894,932 of OY728142.1, read as the reverse complement.
ATATTGTGGTGTTAATATGTAAGGGGATTAAAATTAGGAATTGTAATGGATGAAAAAATGTTGTAAACTTCTGATGTAATAAAGGAATCAAAATTTATTTTTAAATCTAGAATTGGGCTCACGATTTGGCCCAATTCATAAAAACTCACCCATTCCTCCATAAATGCTTGGGAAACCCTAAAAAAAAGCATGAATAGATATTAAATGGAACTTAACTTTAAAATAATTCATGTATGTGACAATTATCCCAACCATGAAAACTTTCCACCCCAGAAAGTCACATCAAGGACAAAGCAACAACCAAACCCAACTAAGAAACCAAGAGGTACTCATTTGCCTGGTTTCTCCCCCAAAGGCCAAAACACCTCCAGTGATCAATAAAGGAAGGAATACTCTCACAAACCAAATATACACCACTTTCCTGAAACAATAAAAAACATTAAGGTTTTATCCCAAATGAAAACTCCTCAAACATAAACTGAACAATACTCAATCAATTTACCCAAACAAACAACAATATCGAACAAGGTTACACTTACACTAATATAACTGAACCATTGGGCACTCTACAATATCAATGTTTACCCAATGAAGATGTAAGTAGTTAGATGTCTCCAAATGATATTACCTACTTTCTAGACAATACCAAAGAAAAACATGAGTTACTTGTAAGAAGAGACACAAATGGGCTCCCCACTATAAGAGACAACTTAAAATTTTTTCCCGATACAGAATCAAGACACTAATTAGGGAAGGCCCAAACAGACTCCCTAGTACAAGGGGTATATATCCATTAGAAATTTACAAAGTAATATTCATGATACCCATGGTGGGTCTTCCCACCACAAGAACCAACCATCTTAATCGACCGGCATGAGTTGACATGAAATGACCCCAAAATTAACGAGTTGGGAAGGTCGCACGGTTAGTCTGCACAGATTGAAAAACTATGCGATACTATGTGGATCCTTATATCTACATGGTTATTTTTTTGTTCATGGTTAGAACTAACCATGTGAAAACCGTGTGCTCAATTTGTCTAGCCAAATTTTCAACCATTCTCCAAAGACTCAATGGAAACCATAGGGGGAGGGAATAACATTGTGTGATGACATGGGTACAAGACCCTCCACCTATTTCCACTGAACGGGAACAAAAGAAGAAATATGATGACACCATAGGTTCAAACTCTTCCTATCTTTCTTAATGAGGGTATGACTTTGTACATGGGTTTAAATGACACTCGGGTTTCCCCTGACTATGCGCCAGCTTCTCTCCGAGACCTATGCCCGGAGCTCAAAATATTGAAGCATCTTCGGCCTCGAAGTTAGGCTGTGGAAACCCCTATATGGATCTTCTTCTTTCGATGCCACTAACAACAACACCGCATACCCTGATGGGTTCATCAAGACATAACACACTCTATAACTCACTTTACCAAAACCAGACATTTCACTGAAACAAGTGATCATAAGAAGTAGAAACATCGCACCTTGTTTCTTTGGGTGAGAAACAATAGAAGGGTAGGATACGTATAAACACCTTCCTCTAAGATAGATGATTTGATTTTTTTTTCCAAGGGATACAAACTCCTAACATAATAGTGGACCTATGAGGATTGTGTGACCTTCACCTTTACAGTCAAAAGAGCACACAACATCACAATGCGTCACCGAACATGATCCTTGCGATTAATAGAAACAATAAATGGAGCAGGACCATATTCCATGTCCCTAAACAACAGACAAGTCCAAAAATTGGACACAATATCCTATCAGGACAAAAATCTCAAAATTGTGGTTTAATAATAACTCTCGCTTCAAGTAAACTATGAAGAACCCAGAGGCCCTCTTAGACACCATCATGACACCCATCCACACTAACAACCAAAGAAAACTTCCACCTTCGATGAATCAGGAAACATAAGAAACTAAGGTCTCTTTCAACCTTCCACAAGCACTATCCCACTACAAGAGGATCCAAAAATCAGAGAAATGAATGGGTGTAGACTCAATAAAAAAATGTTTGATAAAATATTCCTTATATTGATCAACTGGAGTATTTTCCAATGGAGAAAAAATATGGATTTCACTTCAGTTGTGCATTAACCCTTAATGGGGGCATACCTTATCCAATTAGAGAACCCAAGGACCCAACCAAGCTGGTCCATCGGTCAAAACATGCCACAAACCAGATCCAAACACATAAAGGGAACCACCGTAATGGTATCCCAAATTTTTTTTCAAAAGAGACCACTAATCGTCCCTACAACACAGCTTACCGACCAAACACAAACCCAAAACACAGTTCAAACAGAATGGGTTCTTGAACTCAAAACATCCCATAACATCAACATTTTCAAAAACCCATAATATATACCATACCAAACTATTCATCAAGACATCATGTTTTTATTTAAAACAAATTCTTTGAAAAAAATGGTTTAGCAGTAATCGTATCCACCAATGGTACCCCATGGGACTCACACATGCATGTTTTTGTGCCACACCGGGCACCCTCCTCATATCCGTCCCAGCACTCATCTAGTCATTCCATAAACCATCCATCATCCCATATAACCCCATGCATGTGGTCACTCATGGAAATACCAATGGTTAAAACAAATATTCTTTCCAGTTTTCAAAACCAAAATGGTCAACCAACCAAACGTTTTTCTCAAAACTGCTAACAATGAGATCAAAATCCCATTTCACATCTTACAAAACATTTCATAAGGACACAACCATTTAGAAAAGAACTCACTTTCAAGTTATTCACATCAATTTTAAAACATCTCATCCCATTAAAACACCATTTAATTGTATAGAAAACTATATTGGAAACCCTTTTGAAAACCAACTTCAATATGGTTCCGGATTTCAAAAGAGGTGTAAGCATACTATTTTCCATTTCAAAACCATTATGAAAATTCAGTTTCACCATTTCATAAATCAAAAAATTCCATATTTATTTGAAAATCATTCCACAAAAACATTAATCATATTAAAACCAAGTCACTTTAAAACCAATGTTCCATGAGATCAAAAAGAAAGCACAAAACAATGTGAAAGGAAACTAGTTTCAGTGGGTGACATAGAAATATGGTTGGAAGACATATTCCAATCACTTCAACATCACAATGAGTGTTCTAGGGAATATCCCCAGCTCCACATGGCTTTCCAGACCCTGCGAGCTCAGTGAGACCATTAACCAAACTCTCTTTTCATTTCCCCTATTCATCAGCAGACCAAGAAAACCAAAAGACATAGATAAATCCCAAATTCCCCTGGAAACTTGAATCCCATCATTAGGTGTGGTGATCAGCCACACTACTCATAAAAAAAATTCCAAGTCCCGACAATCATAAATCCAGACTATCCCGACTGCTCCCCAAATAACATGACCCAAAGAGAGCAGACCACCTCTGATACAATTTTTTCATGAACCGAATCGATCGCCACCAAAAATGGCACCCAACCCAGCCCGTGACAAGGCCCGAAGGGAATTCCAGATCCCCACGGGCTGTCACAAGTTCCTGGGTGTCATAAAATGAAAATTGGGAATGATTTACCCGAGTTTATAAACATAAAAAAACAAAAGAATCCAATGAAACAAATCTGGATTTTTCAAACCAAACAATCTTTCACAAAAACTCAGAACTGAATTACATAGCTTAAAAAACTCAAAAAGACTATAAAAAAGGTACAAAACCAAATAAGGGCAGCCCAAGATCCATCATGGTAAGGGGAACCACCCTTAAGCCACCCCCACAAGACTTCACCACCAAGGACCTGCTAGAATCCCAAACCACTGGACCAAAAAAAACTGTACCCAACCTGCGACAATAAAAATAACCAAGTCTACTTACACCCAAGGGTGTAAGTAGGGTGTGAGAAAATTCCTAGTGGGATACCACCACTAAGAGATTCCATGTGATAAACATTTAAAGATGAAAATCATGCAAGTTTTCAAAGACATGAAAAGCTAGTTATAATTTCTAAAAGATGCAATTGTGAATAAAAACAGTTTTCAAGTGGTCTATCATTAAGAATCAACACTTTTAAAAATAATGTCAACACTACTGAATTTTCCAGCCAACTATATTGTATGCCGATGGTAAGTACAAAGTAAATAATGAGCACAAGAAATGGGAAATAACCCCTAGGCACTAGCTCGTTCTGGGTCCCAGGTACCTCGTATCTTGGTGAGAGTAACCATCACAATATCTATTCTCGTGAACGAGCCACTAGTTGGGAACATACCCATAACCTAGTGGTCCCCAATCATCATCATCATAGTTTAGTTAGAGTTGTAAGCGTCAATCTTTATAAGTGAAACTGAGGCCAAACCCCATGGATTCACTAGCATACTAAAACACGTCCACCCACCTAGATACCCGGGTTTTACCTTTGTGCTCAAACAAGTTCAACAAGACAAGAAATATATTTTTCACATGAAAATATCACTTCACCCTCACACATTAACCAAACAGCCCCATGTACATCACAGAAGTCACAAATTCCTCATTTCATTGAAATGCATTTTGAAATCAAACTCACACCAAAGTAGGCCACATCACTTTTTTCATAACTTTCACAATCCAACACATCCTTTAACAATTTTATGAAGTCCCTACAAATATGATAAACATCACATAACAGAACTATTCACATTTAAAATGGCTCATTTCAAAGCATAAACAATCCAAAATAGTTTTCCAATACGGTTTCACCTCTTACATAAATCATTAAACCACTCAAAACATTCATAAAACAATTCTAAATAGTGTACCAAAGCTTATCAAATAAAACCCATTTCAAAACAATATTTCAAGGACAAAATCACATCAATACAAATTCAAAATAGAATTGGATGACCCAAAAACATTTATTAAACAACCCCATGTGTTATACAAACACCTCAAACAATAGTACAAAATATCCACATGAAACGCACACGTTTTCAAAATCACTTTCATGAAGTACAATAATGTTTTACACTTTAAACCCTTAAAAAAACTCTTTAAGACCTAGTGGCACACCAATACCCCACAAAATCAGAATTTTCATCCCAAACAATATTTATTATACAAAATTCATATGTTATAAAACAATCCCAAACAATACCGAAATTGTTGCACATGAAAACACCGAATTTTAAGCTAAAATGAAATTATAAAAACAAATGATTTACCAAATCCAACATAAACAGTTGATGCACCACACACAGCATATTAGGAAGATGAATAATAAGTAATTCAATCAAACTAACTGATCTAGAAATGTTTACACATGGAATCACCTACCTTTTATGAGAAAACCCTCAAAACATGGTGCGAAACATCAACCACACCACCGCCACACCTCAAGGAAGCTAAATTCAGAACTAGATCACAACATATGGCCAAAAATACAAAAAATTAAACCCTAGTATAGAAACCTAACTTCAGTAAATTTTAGAACATAATGATAGAGGTAGGAAACCCTAAAGGTAAAGGAAGAAACCAAGAAGGAATCACTTACCCAAAACAATCCTGAAGCAAACGACCCAAAATCGACCAGAATATGATTTTTAAAATAGATAAAAATTTAATAGAGTTTCAAACAATAATTATGAGGTAATTTTGGAAATGGAATGAGGGAAGAATAATAAAAAATGAAGGAGTTATGAAAGGATCAATTTTCCTCCAGAAATCTGGGCGATTTGTGAAATCCATAGAAATTTATCCCAATTTCGTGATTCAACCGAGCTCAAAATAGAGGGAGGAGAGTTCGGGGGCGCGCCTTAGGTATGTGGGCTCGAGGGAGAGTTGGAATCACTGATAAAATGCAAATAGTGAAAGAGATATTAAAAAATTAAAAATTATTTTTAATGCAGGAAATGGGCTTTCGGGCATGCCCAATATCTTAATTATAAACTCATATCCACCATGATTATGGATTCATAAATGGTCCAAATTAATATTGTGGTGTTAATATTTCAGTGGATGACAATTAGGAATTGGAATGGATGAAAAATGTTAGAAAATGATGATGTTATAAAGGAATCAAAATTTATTTTTAAATCTGGAATTGGGCTCACGATTTGGCCCAATTCATAAAAACTCACTCATTCCTCCATAAATACTTGGGAAACCCTCAAAAAAAAGTATGAATGGAAATTAAATGGAATTTAACTTTAAAATAAGTCATGTATGTGACAATTCTCCTCACCATGAAAACTTTCCGCCCCGGAAAGTCACATCAAGGACAAAGCAACAACCAAACCCAACGAAGAAACCAAGAGGTACTCCTTTGCCAGGTTTCTCCCCCAAAGGCCAAACCACCTCCAGTGATCAATGAAGGAATGAATACTCTCACAAACCAAACATACACCATTTTCCTGAAACAATAAAGAACATTAAGGCTTTATCCCAAATGAAAAATCCTCAAACAGAAACTGAACAATACTCAATCAATTTACCCAAATAAACAACAATATCGAACAAGGTTACACTTACCCTAATATAAGTAACCATTGGGCACTCTCCAATATCAATGTTTACCCAAGGAAGCTGTAAGTAGTTAGATATCTCTAAATTATTTGACCTACTTTCTAGACAATACCATGTAAAAACATGAGTTACTTGTATAAAGAGACACAAATGGGCTCCCCACCATAAGAGACAACTTAATTTTTTTTCCCAAGACAGAATCAAGACACTAATAGGGGAAGGCCCAAATAGACTCCCTAGTACAAGGGGTATACATCCATTAGAAATTTACAAAATAATATGAATAATACCCATGGTGGGTCTTCCCATCACAAGAACCAACCATCTTAACCGACCGGCATGAGTTGACATGAAAAGACCCCACAATTAAGGAGTTGGGACGGTCGCACGGTTATTCTGCACAGTTTGAAAAACTATGCGATACTATGTGGATCCTTATATCTACATGGTTATTTTTTTTTGTTCATGGTTAGAACTAACCTTGTGAAAACCGTGTGCTCAATTTGTCTATTAAAATTTCCAACCATTCTCCAAAGACTCAGTGGAATCCAAAGGGGGAGGGAATAACATTGTGTGATGACATGGGTACAAGACCCTCCACCTATTTCCACCGAATGGGAACAACTGAAGAAATATGATGACACCATAGGTTTAAACTCTTCCTTTCATTCATACTGAGGATAGGACTTTGTACAATAATTTTAATGACACTGGGGTTTCCCCTGACTACGCGCCAGCTTCTCTCCGGGACCTATGGCTGGGCTCAAAATATTGAAGCATCTTCGGCCTCAAAGTTAGGCTGTGGAAACCCCTATATGGATCTTCTTCTTTCGATGCCACAAACAACAACACCGCATACCCTGATGGGTTCATCATGACATAACACACTCTATAACTCACTTTACCAAAACCAGACATTTCACTGAAACAAGTGATCAGAAGAAGTAGACACATCGCACCATGTTTCTTTGGGTGAGAAACAACAGAAGGGAAGGACACGTATAAACAGCTTCCTCTAAGATAGAGGATTTGATGTTTTTTCCAAGGGATACATACTACCAAAATAATAGAGAACCTATGAGGATTGTGTGACCTTCACCTTTACAGTCAAAAGAGCACACAACATCACAATGTGTCACCGAACATGACCCTTGCAATTGATAGAAACAATACATGGAGCAGGACCATATTCCAAGTCCCTAAACAACAGAAAAGTCCAAAAAGTGGAAACAATATCCTATCAGGACCAAAATCTCAAAATTGGTGGTTTAATAATAACTCTCGCTTCAAGGAAACTATGAAGAACCCAGAGGCCCTCTTAGACACCATCATGACACCCATCCACACTAACAACCAAAGAACACTTCCACCTTCGATGAATCAGGAAACATAAGAAACTAAGGTCTCTTTCAACCTTCCACAAGCACTATCCCACTACAAGAGGATCCACAAATCAGAGAAATGAATGGGTTTAGACTCAATAAAAAAATGTTCGATAAAATATTCCTTATATTGATCAACTGGAGGATTTTCCAATGGCGAAAAAATATGGGTTTCACTTCAGTTGTGCATTAACCCTTAATGGGGGTGTACCTTATCCAATGAGAGAACCCAAGGACCCAACCAAGCTGGTCCATTGATCAAAACATGCCACAAACCAGATCCAAACACATGAAGGGAACCACCGTAAAGGCATCCCAATTTTTTTTTCAAAAGAGACCACTAACCGTCCCTACAACACAGCTTACCGACCAAACACAAACACAAAACACAGTTCAAACAGAAGGGGTTCTTGAACTCAAAACATCCCACAACATCAACATTTTCAAAAACCCATAATACAGACCATACCAAACTATTCATCAACACATCATGTTTTTCTTTAAAACAAATTCTTTGAATACAAACAGTTTAACAGTAATCGTATCCACCAATGGTACCCCATGGGCCTCACACATGCCAGTTTTTGTGCCACACCGGGCACCCTCCTCATATCCATCCCAGCACTCATCCAGTCATGCCGTAAACCATCCATCATCCCATATAACCCCATGCATGTGGTCACTCATGGAAATATTAAAGGTTAAAATAAATATTCATTCCACTTTTCAATACCAAAACGGTCAACCAACCAAACCTTTTTCTCAAAACTGCTAACAATGAGATCAAAATACCAATTCACATCTTACAAAACATTTCATAAGGACACAAACATTTAGAAAAGAACTCACCTTCAAGTTGTTCACATAAATTTCAAAACATCTCATCCCATTAAAACACCCTTTAATTGTTTATAATACTATATTGGAAACACTTTTGAAAACCAACTTCAATATGGTTCCGGCTTTCAAAAGAGGTGTAGGAATACTATTTTCCATTTCAAAAAAATTCTGAAAATTCAGTTCCACCATTTCATAAATCAAAATATACCATATTTATTTGAAAATCATTTCACAAAAGCTTTAAACATCTTAAAACCAAGTCACATTAAAACTAAAGTTCCATGATTTCAAAACTAAAGCACAAAATAATATGATAGGAAACTAGTTTCAGTGGGTGACTTGGAAATATGGTTAGAGGCCATATTACAATCACTTCACCATCACAGAGAGTGTTCTAGGGAATATCCCCAGCTCCACACGGCTTGCCAGACCCTACGAGCTCATTGAGACCATTAACCCAACTCTCTTTTCATTTCCCCTAATCATCATCAGACCAAGAAAACCAAAAGACATAGATAAATCCAAACATCCCCTGGCAACTTGAATCACATCATGAGGTGTGGTGATCATCCACACTGCTCATAAAAAAATTCCAGGTCCGGAAAATCATAAATCCAGACTTTCCCAACTGTTCCACAAATAACATGACCCAAAGAGAGCGGACCTCCTCTGATACCATTTTGTCACGAACTGAATCGATCGCCACCAAAAATGGCACCCAACCTAGCCCGTGACAAGGCCCGAAGGGCGTTACCAATCCCCATGGGCTGGCACATGTGCCTGGGTATCATAAAATGAAAATTTGGAATGATTTACCCGGGTTTATAAACATAAAACAACAAAAGAATCCAATGAAATAAATCTGGATTTTTCAAACCAAACAATCTTTTAAAAAAACTCATAACTGAATTACATAGCTTAAAACAACTCAAAAAGACTATACCAAAGGTAAAAAACTAAATAAGGGCAGCCCAAGAACCCTCATGGTAAGGGGCACCACCCTCAATCAACCTCCACAATACTTCACCACCAAGGACCTGCTAGAATCCCAAACCCCTGGACCAAAACAAACTGCACCCAACCTGCAACAACAAAAATAACCAAGTTTACTTACACCCAAGGGTGTAAGTAGGGCGTGATCCAATGCCTAGTAGGATACCACCACTAAGATATTCCATGTGATAAACATTTAATGATAAAAAGCTTGAAAGTTTTCAAAAACATGAAAAGCTAGTTACAATTTCAATAAGATGCAACTGTGAATAAAAACAGTTTTCAAGTGGGCTATCATTAAGAATCAACACTTTTAAAAATAATGTCAACACTACTGAATCTTCCAACCAACTATACCGTATGCCAATGGTAAGTACAAAGTAAATAATGAGCACAAGTAATAGTAAATAACCCCTAGGCACTAGCTCGTTCTGGGTCCCGGGTACCTCGTATCTCGGTGAGAGTAACCATCAAAATATTTGTTCTCGTGCACGAGCCACTAGTAGGGAAAATAACCATAACCTAGTGGTCCCCAATCACCATCATCATAGTTTAGTTAGAGTTGTATGTGTCAATCTTGCTAAGTGAAACTGAGGCCAAACCCCACGGATTCACTAGCATACTAGTACACGTCCACCCACCTAGATACCCGGGTTTTCCCTTGGTGCACAAACAAGTTCAACAAGCCAAGAAATATAGTTTTCACATGAAAATATCACTTACACCTCACACATTAACCAAACATCCCCATGTATATCACAGAATTCAAAAATTCCTCATTTCATTGAAATGCATTTTGAAATCAAACTCACAACAAAATAGGCCACAACACTTTTTTCGTAACATTCACAATCCAACACATCCTTTAACAATTTTATGAAGTTCCTACAAATATGATAAACATTACATAACAGAACTATTCACATTTCAAATTGTTCATTTGAATGTATAAACAATCCAAAACAGTTTTCCAATATGGTTTCACCTCTTACATAAATCATTAAACCACTCAAAACTTTCATAAAACAATTCTAAATAGTTTACCAAATATTTTCAAATAAAACCCATTTCAAAACCATATTTCAAGGACAAAATCACATCAATACAAATTCAAAATAGAATTGGAAGACCCAAAAACATTTATTAAACAACCCCCATGCGTTATACAAACACCTCAAACAATAGTACAAAAGATCCACATGAAACGCACACGTTTTCAAAATCACTTTCAAGAAGTACAATAAAGTTTTCCACCTTAAACCCTTAAAAATCCTCTTTAAGACCTAGTGGCACACCAATACCCCAAAAAATCAGAATTTCATCCCAAACAAGATTTATTAAACAAAATTCATATGTTATAAAACAATCCCAAACAATACCCAAATGGTTGCACATGAAAACACCGAATTTTAAGCTAAAATGAAACTATAAAAACAAATGATTTACCAAATCCAACATAAACAGTTCATGCACCACACACAACATATTAGGAACATGAATAATAAGTAATTCAAGTAATCTAACTCATCTAGAAATGTTTACACATGGAATCACCTACCTTTTATGAGGAAACTCTCAAAACATGGTGTGAAACATCAACCGCACCACTGCCGCACCTGAAGGAAGATAAATTCAGACCTAGATCACAATATTTGGCCACAAATACACCAAATGAAACCCTAGTATAGAAACCTAACTTATGGAAATTTTAGAACATAATGAAAGAGGGAGGAAACCCTAAAGGAAAAGGAAGAAACCAATAAGGAATCACTTTCCCAAAACAATCCTGAAGCAAACGACCCAAAATCGACCAGAATCTGATTTTCAAAATAGATAAAAATTTAATGGAGTTTCAAAAAATAATGATGGGGTCATTTTGGAATTGTAATGGGGGGAAATAATAAAAATTTAAGGAGTTATGAAAGGATCAATTTACCTCCTGAAATCTGGGCGATTTGTTCAATCCAGAGAAATGTCTCCCAGTTTCGTGATGCACCCAAGCTCAAAATAGAGGGAGGAGAGTTTGGGGGCGCGCCTTTGGTATGTGGTCTTGAGGGAGAGTTTGAATCACCGATAAAACGCAAATAGTGAAATAGATATTAAAAACTTAAAAAAAAATTTAATGCAGGAAATGGGCTTTCGGGCATGCCCAATATCTTAATTAAAAACCCATATCCACCATGATTATGGATTCCTAAATGGTCCAAATTAATATTGTGGTGTTGATATGTCATAGGAAGACAATTTGGAATTAGAATGGATGAAAAATGTTGAAAAATGATGATTTTATAAAGGAATAAAAATTTATTTTTAAATTTAGAATTGGGCTCACGATTTGGCCCAATTCATAAAAAATCACCCATTCCTCCATAAATGCTTTGGAATCCCTAAAAAAGCATGAATGGAAATTAAATGGAATTGAACTTTAAAATAAGTCATGTATGTGACAATTCTCCCCACCATGAAAACTTTCCGCCCCAGAAAGTCACATCAAGGACAAAGCAACAACCAAACCCAACTAAGAAACCAAGAGGTACTCCTTTGCCAGGTTTCTCCCCCAAAGGCCAAAACACCTCCAGTGATCAATAAAGGAAGGACTACACTCACAAACCAAACATACACCACTTTCCTGAAACAATAATTCACATTAAGGCTTTATCCCAAATGAACACTCCTCAAACAGAAATTGAACAATACTCAATCAATTTACCCAAATAAACAACAATATCGAACAAGGTTACACTTACCCTAATATAACTAAACCATTGGGAACTCTCTAATATCATTGTTTACCCAAGGAAGATGTAAGTAGTTATATATCTCCAAATGATATTACCTACTTTCCAGACAATACAAAGGAAAAACATGAGTTACTTGTATGAAGAGACACAATGGGCTCCCCACCATAAGAGACAACTTAATTTTTTTTTCCTGAGACAGAATCAAGACACTAATAGGGGAAGGCCCAAACAGACTCCCTAGTACAAGGGGTATACATCAATTAGAAATTTACAAAATAATATGCATGATACCCATGGTGGGTCTTCCCACCACAAGAACCAACCATCTTAACTGACCGGCGTGAGTTGACATGAAAAGACCCCAAAATTAATGAGTTGGGACGGTCGCACAGTTAGTCTGCACAGTTTGAAAAACTGTGCGATACTATGTGTAACCTTATATCTACATGGTTATTTTTTTAATGGTTAGAACTAACCATGTGAAAACCGTGTGCTCAATTTGTCTAGCCAGATTTCCAACCATTCTCCAAAGACTTAATGGAAACCAAAGGGGGAGGGAATAACATTGTGTGATGAAATGGGTACAAGACCCTCCACCTATTTCCACCGAATAGGAACTACAAAATAAATATGATGACACCATAGGTTTAAACTCTTCATATCTTTCATACTGAGGATAGGACATTGTACAAGGGTTTAAATGACACTGGGGTTTCCCCTGACTACGCGCCAGCATCTCTCCGGGACCTATGGCTGGAGCTCAAAATATTGAAGCATCTTCGGCCTCAAAGCTAGGCTGTGGAAACCACTATATGGATCTTCTTCTTTCGATGCCACAAATAACAACATCGCATACCCTGATGGGTTCATCAAGACATAACACACTCTACAACTCACTTTACCAAAACCATACATTTCAGTGAAACAAGGGATCAGAAGAAGTAGACACATCAAACCTTGTTTCTTTGGGTGAGAAACAATAGAAGGGCAAGACACGTATAAACACATTCCTCTAAGATAGAGGATTTGATGTTTTTTCCAAGGGATACATACTCCCAAAATAATAGAGAACCTATGAGGATTGTGTGACCCTCACCTTTACAGTCAAAAGAGCACACAACATCACAATGCGTCACTGAACATGACCCTTGCGATTGATAGAAACAATACATGGAGCATGACCATATTCCAAGTCCCTAAACAACAGACAAGTCCAAAAAGTGGACAAAATATCCTATCAGGACCAAACACTCAAAATTGGTGGTTTAATAATAACTCTTGCTTCAAGGAAACTATGAAGAACCCAGAGGCCCTCTTAGACACCATCATGACACCCATCCACACTAACAACCAAAGAACACTTCCAGCTTCGATGAATCAGGAAACTTAAGAAACTAAGGTCTCTTTCAACCTTCCACAATAAATATCCCACTCCAAGAGGATCCAAAAACCAGAGAAATGAATGGGTGTAGACTCAATAAAAAAAATTTGATAAAATATTCCTTATATTGATCAACTGGAGGATTTTCCAATGGTGAAAAAATACGGGTTGCACTTCAGTTGTGAATTAACCCTTAATGGGGGCGTACCTTATCCAATGAGAGAACCCAAGGACCCAACCAAGCTGGTCCATTGACCAAAACATGCCACAAACCAGATCCAAAAACATGAATGTAACCACCGTAATGATATCCAAATTTTTTTTTCAAAAGAGACCACTAACCGTCCCTACAACACAGCTTACCGACCAAACACAAACACAAAACACAGTTCAAACAGAAGGGGTTCTTGAACTCAAAACATCCCACAACATCAACATTTTCAAAAACCAATAATACAGACCATACCAAACTATTCATCAATACATCATGTTTTTCTTTAAAACAAATTCATTGAAAACAAATGGTTTAGCAATAATCGTATCCACCATTGGTACCCCATGGGCCTCACACATGCATGTTTTTTTGCCACATTGGGCACCCTCCTCATATCTATCCCAAAACTCATCCAGTCATGCCATAAACCATCCATCATCCCATATAACCCCATGCATGTGGTCACTCATGGAAATACCAAAGTTTAAAACAAATATTCTTTCCACTTTTCAAAACCAAAACATTCAACCAACCAAACCTTTTTCTCAAAACTGCTTACAATGAGATCAAAATCCCAATTCAAATCTTACGAAACATTTCATAAGGACACAACCATTTAGAAAAGAACTCACTTTCAAGTTATTCAAATCAATTTCAAAAAATCTCATCCCATTAAAACACCCATTAATTGTTTAGAGAACTATATTGGAAACACTTTTGAAAACCAACTTCAATATGGTTCCGACTTTCAAAAGAGGTGAAAGCATACTATTTTCCATTTCAAAACAATTTTGAAAATTCAGTTCCACCATTTCATAAATCAAAACATTCCATATTTAATTGAAAATCATTTCACAAAAACATTAAACTTCTTAAAACCAAGTCACTTTAAAACCAAAGTTCCATGATTTCAAAACGAAAGCACAAAACAATGTGAGAGGAAACTAGTTTCAGTGGGTGACATGGAAATATGGTTGGCAGCCATATTCCAATCACTTCACCATCACAGAGAGTGTTCTAGGTAATATCCCCAGCTCCACACGACTTTCCAGACCCTGCGAGCTCATTGAGACCATTAACCAAACTCTGTTATCATTTCCCCTAATCATCATCAGAACAAGAAAACCAAAATACATAGATAAATCCCAACGTCCCTTGGAAACTTGAATCCCATCATGAGGTGTAGTGATCGGCCACACTACTCATAAAAAAAATTCCAAGTCCCGATAATCATAAATCCAGACTATCTCGACTGTTCCCCAAATAACATGACCCAAAGAGAGCGGACCTCCTCTAATACCATTTTGTCACAAACCGAATCGATCGCCACCAAAAATGGCACCCAACCCAGCCCGTGACAAATCCAGAAGGGCTTTCCCGATCCCCACGTGCTGGAACAAGTTCTTGGGTATCATAAAATGAAAATTGGGAATGATTTACCCGAGTTTTTAAACATAAAACAACAAAAGAATCCAATGAAACAAATCTGGATTTTTCAAACCAAACAATATTTTAAAAAAACTCAGAACTGAATTTCATAGCTTAAACCAACTCAAAAAGACTATAACAAAGGTACAAAACCAAATAAGGACAGCCTGCGAACCCTCATGGTAAGGGGAACCGCCCTCAAGCCACCTCCACAAGACTTCACCACTAAGGACCTACTATAATCCCAAACCACTGGACTAAAAAAATTGTACCCAACCTACGACAACAAAAATAACCAAGTCTACTTACACCCAAGGGTGTAAGTAGGGTGTGAGACAATGCCCATTAGGATACCACCATTAAGAGATTCCATGTGATAAACATTTAAAGATGAAAAGCATGCAATTTTTCAAACACATGAAAAGCTAGTTACAATTTCTAAAAGATGCAACTGTGAATAAAAACAGTCTTCAACTGGGCTATCATTAAGAATCAACACTTTTAAAAATAATGTCAACACTACTGAATTTTCCAGCCAACTATACTATATGCCAATGGTAAGGACAAAGTAAATAATGAGAACAAGAAATAGGAAATAACCCCTAGGCACTAGCTCGTTCTGGGTCCCAGGTACCTTGTATCTCGGTGAGAGTAACCATCACAATATATGTTCTCGTGCACGAGCCACTAGTAGGGAACATACCCATAACCTAGTGGTCCCCAATCATCATCATCAAAGTTTAGTTTGAGTTGTAAGCGTCAATCTTGCTAAGTGAAACTAAGGCCAAACTCCACGAATTCACTAGCATACTAGTACATGTCCACCCACCTAGATACCCGGGTTTTCCCATTGTGCTCAAACAAGTTCAACAAGCCAAGAAATATAGTTTTCACATGAAAATATCACTTCCACCTAACACATTAACCAAAAAGACCCATGTAAATCAAACAAGTCACAAATTCCTCATTTCATTGAAATGCATTTTGAAATCAAACTCACACCAAAATAGGCCACAACACTTTTTTCATAACTTTCACAATCCAACACATCCTTTAACAATTTTATGAAGTCCCTAAAAATATGATAAAAAAACATAACAGAACTATTCACAATTAAAATGGTTCATTTGAAAGTATAAACAATCCAAAACAGTTTTCCAATATGGTTTCACCTCTTACATAAATCATTAAACCACTCAAAACTTTCATAAAACAATTCTAAATAGTGTACCAAAGCTTTTCAAATAAAAACCGTCTCAAAACCATATTTCAAGGACAAAATCACATCAATACAAATTCAAAATAGAATTGTAAGACCCAAAAACATTTATTAAACAACCCCCATGTGTTATATAAACACCTCAAACAATAGTACAAAAGATCCACATGAAACGCACACGTTTTCAAAATCACTTTCAAGAAGTACAAAAAAGTTTTACACCGTAAACCCTTCAAAAAACCTTTTTAAGACCTAGTGGAACACCAATACCCCACAAAATCATAATTTTCATCTTAAACAAGATTTATTAAATAAAATTCATATGTTATAAAACAATCCCAAACAATACCCAAATGGTTGCACATGAAAACACCAAATGTGAAGCTAAAATGAAACTATAAAAACAAATGATTTACCAAATCCAACATAAACAGTTCATGAACCACACAAATCATATTAGGAACATTAATAATAAGTAACTCAAGCAAACTATCTCATCTATAAATTTTTACACATGGAATCACATACCTTTTATGAAAAAACCCTCAAAACATGGTCTGAAACATCAACCGCACCACCGCCACACCTCAAAGAAGATAAATTCAGACCTAGATAACAAAATTTGGCCACAAATACACCAAATGAAACCCTATGATAGAACCCTAACTTCTGGAAATTTTAGAACATAATTAAATAGGGAGGAAACCCTAAAGGAAAAGGAAGAAACCAAGAAGGAATCACTTACCCAAAACAATCATGAAGAAAACGACCCAAAATCGACCATAATATGATTTTTAAAATAGATACAAATTTAATGGAGTTTCAAAAAAAAAATTTAGGTCATGTAAGAACTGGAATGGGGGAAAAAGAATAAAAATTGAAGGAGTTATTAAAGGATCAATTTACCTCTTGAAATCTGGGCGATTTGTGCCATCCAGAGACATTTCTGCCAATTTAGTGATGCAACCGAGCTCAAAATAGGGGGAGGAGAGTTTGGGGGCGCGCCTTAGGTATGTGGTCTCGACGGAGAGTTGGAATCACCGATAAAACACAAATAGTTAAGGAGATATTGAAAAATTAAAAATTATTTTTAATGCAGGAAATGGTCTTTCGGGCATGCCCAATATCTTAATTTAAAACCCATATCCACCATGATTATGGATTACTAAATGGTCCAAATTAATATTGTGGTATTAATATGTCAGGGGATTACAATTATGAATTTGAATGAATGGAAAATGTTGAAAAATGATGAAGTTATAAAGGAATCAAAATTTATTTTTAAATATGGAATTGGGCTCACGATTTGGCCCAATTCATAAAAACTGACCCATTCCTCCATAAATGCTTGGGAAAACCTTAAAACAAAGCATGAATGGAAATTAAATAGAATGTAACTTTAAAATAAGTCATGTATGTGACATATGGGGCTGCCCTAAAATGATTTTGTGTTTTCACTGAAATGTAGTAGGCTGCCCTTTCTATTTTGGAAACTTAAAAATGTGCACATTGTATGCAAGTGAGGTTTATAAGGAGTTTTGTGTCCGAAACACTATGGGATTTTGAGGAATTGTTTTATAAAAAATCTTAGTGTTTTTTCATGTTTTAAGTGTTATAAAATGTGATAGATACTGTATTGGGTGTGTTTGACCAATAATGGTGTCACGAACCAGCCCGGATCGACCCTGATCCGGTCACCCGAGCCGGTCCGCGACAAGTCCCGAGGGGTGTTCCCGATCCCCCCGGGATGGCAACATGTTCCGGGCATCAAAATTTAACATTTGGGAACGATTTAGCCCATAAAAAAATAAAATAAAATAAAATAAAATAAAATAAACAGGTAACCGAACTGACGATAAAGATAAAAACTAGCAGCGGAAACACAAAAAGTCGAACACACCTACTTGTGACCACCTAGGTCACCACCCAACTCCAAACCACGCTTCTCCAACATTGATCAGATGAACCAGAAACCTATACGAGGAGCTGAACCTGCAACTGGAAAGATATAATAGGTGTGAGCACCGAGATGCTCAGTAGGGATGCCAAGAAAAAAAACCAATGAATCCAACAATTCTCTTTTCCAAAGTAGTCCACTAACACAAGTTTGAAATACATATATAAAAGTAAGGTTTTCACATTCTAAAATATGCAACATTTTGTTCTCATTTAAAAACCCAACATAAGCTACACACCATTTCCAAAATCATTTTCCATTTTATAAATGAAAACCAAATCAGAAAAAAAAACCAAAGCTGGACTAGAGTAAACAAGTAAAAGTGCAACTGAAAATAAACCAGGGCAATGAAAAGCAAGAAAGCAATGTAAGTTATCCAGTAACCATGGGTGATCCTAAACATCCCTAGAAGACCCCTGGACGTACTCGGTTTCAGAACCACCTGACGGCGTATGGTGAAGCTCCTAAGTCTATAACTAACTGGCCACCCTAACTGACCAATCCAATGGCAAAGCCCACCTTGCCTAACAAAAAATCTAGGGGGTACCAACCCGTCTAATCGGGGTTGGTCAGCAACCGTCACTCGATTATCTAAAAGATGCCCAGGAACTCATGGTGGTTATAATAACACTGTGTAAGTAGGAAGGCCCTCGCACGCGTGACTCATCTCACCGCACTTGCCTACCCCAAAGACGGACGCTTCCTATACGTTTGCCCACGAAGGGTTACCCTAGATAGGAGTGCCCCATATACTTATATATATATATATATATTCATACATGTGAAATATAGAAAGTGCCAACCAGGCCGTCAAATTACTCGATTATCAAAACCACTTTATCAAACACTTAGAGTTGTAAACTAGGCCTCTCGTTTTACATAATCCAATTCCGTTATGAAAACATTGCACAAGCTCTTCTAAAACGACTCTAGACACCACTTTTGTATTTAAAAAGGCCAATTGGGCATATACTCATGGATTCATTTTCAAACCAATTTAAAGAACCGCACACAGAGGCCCACATCATTTTGAAAACAAGATCCTCTTATAAAACAAGGGATTCGAGAAAAATACAAATTTAATGAGATGTGAAATCATTTATACAAAAACATTAAGTTCCATGAAATCAACCACCCTAGGACAAACAAGTTTCATAAAATGTTTCTACTAGCAAACACCACTAAAAAGTCCAACAGTACAATTTCAAGATAAAGGCAGTTAGTTCTAACCAAGTTGGCAAGGTATAAAATTGTGCATAAATAAAGAAGCATCCAAAAATCCATTTTTTTCAAACCTTTCAATAGGAAAACACGGTCATAAGTTAACTATAAGAAAAATACAGGTTCGAAACATAATCTAAAATTTAATTAAGAAAACCCAAGAATTAAATGGTTTAAAATTGGGAGTAATGGCATGGAAGCACCTAAACATAATCAAGGAACTATTTCAAAGCCTGTATTAACCCCTTTTAACCGTCAAAGAAACATTGAAATAAATAAACTATCAGGATTATAAGGGTGAAAATAAAATTTATAAAATAAATGAAACAATGCAAGTGCCTATGGAAAACATCAGAAAGAGATAATGGATGGAAACGCCTACCTCGAACAAAGGTCACATCAAGCTTTCTAACTCAAGTAGATACTCGCTCGCACGCATGCACTACCACATGTATATATATATATATATCATTAAACCGATGCACGTGTTCCCCACGCCATGAGGGAACACGCACACAGAAGATATATATATATATATACATACATATCCATACCTAGGAAAATGCGTCCGCACCATCAAAACCAACTGCAACTCCCTACGACAGATCCCCGATACTCAGAACACCCCAAATCCCTAAAATAAAATTAATCCAAATAAAGAAATCAAGATACAAATCAAAAACCAACCCTAAAAAAATCACAACTCTCATGAGTAAAACCCAAATAATACATTAACATTTTAATTAAAAAAACTAAGGGCAACACCCCCAAAATCATATAAACTTATTTTAAGAACTCATATCACAATTTATTGACACCCCAAGTGCATAAACACATAAACATAATTAATGAAACATGAAAATGACCAATTTTTAAACAATTTATCAATACCGATGCATCACAAAAATATCGGCGAGAAAACCATAATGATGTGAAATATATTTAAAAAACGTCAAAATAATATTCATCACTTAAACAAGCAAAACATCGCAGATGCAAGAAGACGTAAACCAGAAACCGACTCTGGACCAGATAATGACCTCAAGGGTCCGCAGACTCAATTCTTAAAAAAAATCTGAACTCTAAAACAAGATGACTAAGCGCATAACCAAGCTGCGAAACATGTTTTAAAAAAAATGAAGAGTGAAACATTAGCAGAGTGATCTAGAGGTAAAAATACGTGAATTCACATTCCTCGGAGGGGTGCGAATACAACAGCGCATTAACGGAAGGAAGAAAATCACTCCACAGACCAAAGGCATAACCGGCAGAGGAGAACACTGGGAGAAGTTGCGCAAGGAGAGGTCACAAAATGGGGGGGGGGGTCACCAGACGGGCTAAGGTGCCGGCCGGAGAGGAGGGGGAGAGGCTGGAGATGACCGGAGCGGGAGAGGAGGGCTCGGCCGGAGTAGGCGGGTTTGGCCGGATGGGGGGGGGGGTTGCGGGTTAGCGAAGAGGAGGCCGGGGGGGCTGCGTGCAGCGGCTAGCCAAAGGAAAAGGGGAGGCGGCGGCACCGGCGTGGTCAGGGTGGCCGGCACAGGCAGCGGCGGATGACGGTGGATGGCGGGGCAGCGGGAATGGCGCGGCAGGGGGAGATCCGGCTGGGGAGTGGGGTTTTGGGCTGTGGCAAGCGATCGAGGGAGGAGGAGCAGAGATGGTTGGCGTGGCCGGCGGTGGACGATGCAGGGATCGGGAGCGGCCGACGGCACGGTGAGGAGGGGAGAGCCGCGCGAGCGGAGTGAGGGAAGGGGGCGCTACGCGTAGGGGGGGGGAATGGGGGAGGTTAGGGTTAGAAATTATTATTATTATTATTATTATTATTTTCTTTTATACAAATATATATATATATATATAACATATATATACTTTTATATATATAATAAGAACAATAATAATAATATTATATAAAAAAATCATAAATACAACATTGTTATAAGACTAAAGTCGAGAAATAATTAATTAATTAAATTATTCTAAAGTCGAGCAGCCGCACGACACGCATGCTGTGAAGTGCGTGATTGAGAAAACTGAGCTCAAACCGTGTCACATGGCATTGATGGCTTACTGGGTCAACTGTGTGCTTGTCGCGCAGTCTTATAACTCACGCACAAGTCGCATGTTCGACCGGTCGGGGTGTGACAATTCTCCCCACCACAAATACATTCCGCTGCCAGAAAGTCACCAAGCCAACAATTATCATACCTAGAGTCTGTGCCCAGGAAAAACCATAAGAAACTGAGAGGCTAGGGGTGTCCATTACCAACACAAGTCACCCCCATCCAAATCGAGTACAATTATTGTCCGAGGTTTTAGGGGAGAACACGGGAGGGTTCTCCCCACCACAGAAATCTACTAACATGGATACCTTGAAACTCGAACACACCACCCTAGGGGGGGGGAACACACGGGAACTCCCAAACCGAACCCAGTTACTTCCTCTACAAGGACTGAACAACACTCAGAGACTCAAACAGGATGCTTGCTACGAAACTGTAGAGACCCGATGCTTATCGTACATTGACATTACATTACTTTTGCGGAATACTTAGTACATAACAAAAACACACACACAAGGATCGTAATAGTTTAGTGTCTTTGGAAACTCGGAATAAAATCTTCTAATCGTGGGGAAAGATCTTCAACATCTCCCATAAATATCTTCCCTTTTTTTACCTAAAAACCATTCTTTATATCCTGGGGAAAAGAAAACATAAAAGGGTGAGCTCAAATGCTCAGTAAGGGTATACAAAAGAAAAATCAATCACATCATATTCATAAGAACATAACTTTTGGAAATCTTAACCTGCAAAAGAGAGCATAATTTCATAACATGGGATAAATCATAGTAGTGAAATGAAATCCCAATAATCATAACGTAAAACATGAAACTTTGTGGCATACACACATAATCATAGAGAATCATTTCTTGTTAGTCAAGACTCATTTCCAAGACTATCTTAGTGGACAAAGTCCCTTTCTGAATCGAGTAACCCTCGTTTCAGTCCTGTTTCACTGAACCGGTATAACCTACCATTCCAGCCATGTCTATCTCATGAGATATAAAATCTTTACCCAATGCATTGGAGGGAGATATAGGTCCCACCCATCTCTTAATGAATCCTTTCTTATGTGTGCCACAAAATCATAAATCATACATCATTGCATAACCCATGTAATAAAAATGGGATTCTTAAACAACATGACATCATAAAACCATTCATATAAGACAAAGGAATTCATAAAAATAATTCCATCACAACATAGTCAAATCAATGTAAAAATATGGATAGAAACAGAACCCTTTATTATCTTATATGGAAAATAATTTTGATAAAACACTTGAATTGAATTCTTGAGGAAAATATCCTTTCTTCTTCAAAATCAATTTCTTTTCACAAAACATCATGCAATTTTAAAAGAAAGAGATTTTATTGAAAATAGTCATGAAATCTTTTAGAGGAATCTTCATGAAAATAAGGCTTTATAAAACAGTATAAATCCGTTCGTGCCGTATAAGTTAAAAAAAACATTCTTCGTACTTTTGTCGGAAAAGTCAAAAAGTACCTCGTACGAAAAACGAAAAAACATTCCTTTCATATCCTTTACTAAAAACTCATAGAAGGGTAAAATTGGATTTAAAAAATTGTATGTGGATGGAAATAATATTACATATTGAGGGAACATGGATGTGGATGATAAAATACACCCCAGTAAATACTTACGAATAAACAATCTCGGATAAAAATGAGATTGTGATATTTCCCTTACCTTAGGTCCGACTTGCTTGTACGTGTCCGAACCTCCTGTATAATGATTTAAATCATGTTATTGACTTATTACAGAATCATATTCATTGTTATGATATCATATATGGTTCACTTATGACATTATATTACCCGTTCTTTTGTAAATTCCATGTTAAAGAAGCGTTTTGGGTAAAATCGTTCCATTTATCGTAGGTGTTTTGACTTGTTGTTCTTGACATCATTATTACTTATATCATGATTTACTCACTTCCAGAATATAAAATATGATTTATATATCATATATATTCAGTATATATATAGATAATAGGTAGATAAATAAAATGAAAAACACCGTTCATGGAGACGGTAGTCCGTACGTACGCATGAACGCTGTTTTCCTTTCCTTATTGTCTTGAAATGGAAGTAAGTAGATGACATACATATGTATATATATACATAAATCCAGTAGCTTTATAATGTCATATATTTCATTATTATTTCTTATATATACATTATAATCATTCTTAAATGGTTAACATGGAGAATGAATCTCATCGCGTCGTGGAGACGGTATTCCGTACGTACGCACGCGCAGTGATTTCTTTTTCCGTAGGATGGATAGATGGTGAAATAGGGTTGTTTCATACTTATAATAACATATCAGTATATGAGTGATACTGATGTTATTACTTCATAATGAAACAACCTAAGAATAAGAAGTGTAAGAAGAAATAAAGATGAAAGAATTGGTAACGGTAATTATCTCTTCTTTGAAGCGCCTTTTGGAGACCTCCTCTTAGGGAAATAAAATTGGTCTTTGAGTAAGACCAGAACCTCTAGGATGTTGCTAGGGAAGTGGAGAAGATATTTTGGCAGGGGTTGGCCGAGCTTGAGTGCTCAAATTGATGTGAGGAGGAGGGGGAGGAGGTGTCCTTTTATAAGGGAGGAGAGGGGCACCTTAGGAATACCTTAAAATATTATTTTATATTAAAGTCAAAATCGGTTTATAATGGTTCCAAAGGGTCTTATTTCGAAGATAAAGTGGGGATGGGTCGAAATCCTATCAACCAATAAGATTTAGACAAGTTTAGGGTATTATTTTTACCTTATCAATTAGATTTAACTCTAAGTTAAATAATTTAACTTTTACCGTGTCTTTTTGTTTTCTTTCACTATATGGTAAATACACTTACTATAAGATGCCAAACGAACCCCAAATTGTATATTATTAATACATATATCCTTATCTAAGTCATTTGGCCGAACCTTAGATTTTTAGGAATAAAATAACAATTAATAATATAATATTTGATTTAAAAACTATTTTGTGTCAATTTTGACACTATTTGATACATGATTTTTTTGAAAGTCATAACAAAATTATATGTTCGAACCAAGTTGGTTAAATCAACACTAATATATCATAGTAACCTAGAAAATTAGTTTAATTCATAAAAAGCCTCAAATTAAATTTATTTTGGTGTTTATAACATCAATTATGTCAATATTTCATTAACAAGATAATTACTGCATCATCTTTGTGTCATAAATTAATTAATTTATTTGATGTCTAAAAATTACAAATAAACTACCATCATGTATTAAATCTTTTTATCTTTCTAATGAATATTTACAATCGAATTTATCTTATGTATAACCCCGTATTAAAAATTATTTACTTATTAAACTTTGATTTTAACTATTTTAACCCTTCTTTAAATAAATTAACAATAAATGTCCTAATCTAATCCAAGTGGGCATAAATGGTCATATGTTATTCCTAAGTTTGTTTTTGGTCGAATTACACTTGTCCAATAGAATTAGGACATGTGTTAGGGTAATATTAATATCATATTTACCCTTAGTTACCCTATTTACTATTAACCGCGATAAAAAAAGGTAAAAAGTTACTATTCACCAAAAATTATTTTCATCTCATTGAACCACATTTTAGTCCTTGATATTAACCGTGTCTCTCGGATTTTCGAAATTCCATTCACAGAAGCGGTAAAATTAAGTTTTATGCAAAATTCAGTTTTTAACCTACCACTTAGTGGTTTAACTATTCATCAAAAATTGAAGTTTTTCAGAAAAATGCCAAAATTTCACCCTAAGCTATAATTGATATTCCGAATTCAAAAATGATTTCTATTTTACAAAATTACAAACATATAAGTTGCATTAATTAATTTTATAATTAAATCCCGCTGTTAAAACAAATAGCGTGTTTTTAAGAAACAATATCTATCAAAAGATTGACACTTGTTTATGTCTAGTTTAAATGTGAAATTACATCCAATGACCAACATTGTATTAAATTGTAAAAATATATTCTAAATATACTTTAAAACCACTCAAATTAATGATTTATCACTATTAATTATTTCGATTAAAAAAAGTTGTTTTTAATTATAATTTAGTAATTTTCACTATTCATCAGAATATGAAAGTTATCCGAAAAGTACCAAAATTTCACCTTAGGATAAATTCGATACTCCGAATCCAAAAATGAAGTCCATTTTGAGAGTTCAAATTTCTAAAATATAAAAAGTAGTTATTACTATTCATAACGGCTAGTTTCAATAATATTTTAATAGCATATCATTGTTTCGTGAAACTCAGTATTACGTACCACACACGATATCGAGGAAGGTTGCGATTGCATGTAATGCAAGGCAAGTCAAGGATGCGTGTTGTGCAAGCTCCTTTTGGTGTAGCGTACAACACAAGACATTAGTGAAATAAAAAAGAATATTTTTCATAAAATCTCGGGCTGTTACATTCTACCCCCCTTAAAATGAATTTCGCCCTCGAAATTCGTCGGGGTTATAAATGGTTTACTATTCGAAAGTTTCTTTAATAGAAACCCACATCGTAAAAGGGAATACCAAAACTTGGCTTTAAAAACTAAAGTATGAAATGTAACGATTACCCAAATAAACTAATCATTGGGTTTCCACATAGGTGAAAATATGGATATGGAAGAGAAATCTAACCATCATGTTCTGATGGAGAGTGGTAGAGAACATGGCTATAGAAAAGCCAGTAATCACAAATCCATAGATTTGTGATGATATAAGGTACCATCTAATTCATCAGGTATAAGATCACTAGGACAACATTTTTGGTTTTCAAGATCATTTCCCTAAAGTTGAAAATTTTCTTAAAATAAATACTTACTTTATTTTGGTACAATCTCACTTTTGTTCGTGCCTTGAACAATTTCTACTTCATCTCTTAAATAAATGAAGTTGAATTTGTTATTTGTGAAGTGTTAGCAGATTATGTGATAGAATGATGGGTCATTCCATCTGTCTCAAACAAAAGGTTAGAAAAAGTTATTAAATATACATAAGTCATTCTATAGTGAGATTAATCACATATGGTTCCTAAAATGGACTTATACTTCATATATCATACTGCTTAATATAATAAAACTAGTTTCTACTAAACAGGGACTTCCTGTAGGCTAGTGGTAGGCGATAAAGGCCAGTCGCACTTCGGTTGTGGGTTCGATTCCTACAGCCTTGTCCGAAGCGATGGGCTATCGCCCGTCCTGCAGGTTGTCCCTTTTTCTAAAACTACGTTACTATAACATCCCATCAATAATATCGAAAATCTTCTATCCTTAAACAATACTAACTTATGTCCAACATATTCCAGTCTAATCTTTAGGCTTATACATAATACTGCAGTCCACTCTCATAATATAGTGACAACGATTACCGAAGATTTAATATTGTCGTTGATCCCCACATATCATAAGATATGTCTTGTTGGTCACATTCCAAACACTCAAAGTCCTTAATCGTGTATTCTCTTGAATACCTTAGTGAAAACATGAGTGCAGTTAAAAGTTAACACTTTCCACATACCAAAATCCGCAAAATTCTATATACTCAAACCATGATATCACTTAGTCCTTATATTAATCATGAGCTCATGAATACTATTAAACATTTCATTTTCTCGCATATCATCTTATTTCCAAAAAATATCTCAATCACTTTGAATACCACATCAATAAATATTGCAATACTCAATGATACAACATTATTTTGGAATCCCATTACATAAACACTTAATCATTCCACCACATCGTTGTCATATTCAACATTGCCAATAGTGATCGCATGTGATTTCCCTTTGTCCTTTTCCTTCAGTGGTTGCTCATGTTGATCATCACTAACCCTTGGATTAGGGCAATTATTAGCATAATGCCCCATTTCCTTGCACTTGAAGCATTGAAGTGTTGGCGGTGCGTTCTCTGTAGTGTTTGCTTTATTCACATCATTAGAAACCCTTTTTCCATTACTTCGACACTCAGCTGCTCGATGACCTTCTTTTCCACACATAAAACATTTTCTAGTCCCTTTAAGACAATCTCCACCATGCTTCTTCCCACACTTTGTGCATAAGGAAACATTCATCTTCTTTTCATCATTATTCTGAGATTTCTCCTTGAACTCCATCTTTCGTTTCTTGTCAAAACCATGAGATGGATATGTAACACCAACTTCCATTTCTACCTTGATAGCACAACGCACAATTTCTTCATAGATACTGAAGTCTCTTATAGCTAATGCCCTTCGAAGACTTGGTTTTAAGCCACTGAAAAATCGATCAACTTTACTTTCATGTTGAATGATAATTCCAGAAGCATACCTTGCAAGTCTTGTAAAGTTTGCTTCATAGGTACCAACAGATTCATCATCCCTTTGCTTCAGTTCAAGAAACTCTTTCTCCATCTTTGTTCGAAGAATACGAGGGAAGTACTTACTGAAAAACAGGTTCTTGAACTCGTCCCATTCCATGGACTCAATTTCATCTCTTGGCCTCGTATTCTTGATAAGATTCCACCATTGATCAGCTTCACCTTCCAAACGATATACTGCTAAGATGACTTTATCATGTTCAGAACATTGAAGAACTGAAAATATCTTTTCAGTAGTACTAATCCATTGTTCAGCAACTAATGGATCATTAGACCCACTGAAAGAAGGTGGACGTTGCCTCATGAAGGACTCAATAGAATATTGTTCCCTTCTCTGCTCATTTGGAAGTCCAGAATGATTCATAGCTTGTGTAAGTATAGCAATAAGATTTTGCACTCCATCTCCCATAACATTTGTTTGTTCAGGAGGGCAATCATTGCATTGTCTATTGCATTGATCAACACGGTTCCTTCGGGTTCCAGCCATCGTCTAAAACCCAAAAAGAATAGTGTGTGAGGAAAAAATCATGCTAGGGAAAACAACATAATAAAGGGGGAGTACCTTCAATATCCAACATCTTAGGTTTAATTCTATGATCGTTAGCGTAATTCTATTACTATAACCTATACGTATACTTATCCCTAGGGACATCCCTAGACATACCTTAGAAATATCTCTAGGGATCTCACTAACGTTTTCGCATCCTAGTTTCCAAAGGTTGACTAAACCTTTCCTCTGATACCAACTGTAGAGACCCGA
Organism: Viscum album; assembly: GCA_963277665.1. NCBI lineage: Eukaryota > Viridiplantae > Streptophyta > Magnoliopsida > Santalales > Viscaceae > Viscum > Viscum album. The sequence continues at coordinate 1,809,865,843 of OY728142.1, read as the reverse complement.
AGCTTATCGTACATTGACATTACATTACTTTTGCGGAATACTTAGTACATAACAAAAACACACACAGAAGGATCGTAATAGTTTAGTTTCTTTGGAAACTCGGAATAAAATCTTCTAATCGTGGGGAAAGATCTTCAACATCTCTCATAAATATCTTCCCTTTTTTTTACCTAAAAACCTTTCTTTATATCCTGGGGAAAAGAAAACATAAAAGGGTGAGCTCAAATGCTCAGTAAGGGTATACAAAAGAAAAATCAATCACATCATATTCATAAGAACATAACTTTTGGAAATCTTAACCTGCAAAAGAGAGCATAATTTAATAACATGGGATAAATCATAGTAGTGAAATGAAATCCCAATAATCATAACATAAAACATGAAACTTTGTGGCATAAACACATAATCATAGAGAATCATTTCTTGTTAGTCAAGACTCATTTCCAAGACTATCTTAGTGGACAAAGTCCCTTTCTGAATCGAGTAACCCTCGTTTCAGTCCTGTTTCACTGAACCGGTATAACCTACCGTTCCAGCCATGTCTATCTCATGAGATATAAAATCTTTACCCAATGCATTGGAGGGAGATATAGGTCCCACCCATCTCTTAATGAATCCTTTCTTATGTGTGCCACAAAATCATAAATCATACATCATTGCATAACCCATGTAATAAAAATGGGATTCTTAAACAACATGACATCATAAAACCATTCATATAAGATAAAGGAATTCATAAACATAATTCCATCACAACATAGTCAAATCAATGTAAAAATATGGATAGAAACATAACCCTTTATTATCTTATATGGAAAATAATTTTGATAAAACACTTGAATTGAATTCTTGAGGAAAATATCCTTTCTTCTTCAAAATCAATTTCTTTTCACAAAACATCATGCAATTTTAAAAGAAAGAGATTTTATTGAAAATAGTCATGAAATCTTTTAGAGGAATCTTCATGAAAATAAGGCTTTATAAAACAGTATAAATCCGTTCGTGCCGTATAAGTTAAAAAAAACATTCTTCGTACTTTTGTCGGAAAAGTAAAAAAGTACCTCGTACGAAAAACGAAAAAAGATTCCTTTCATATCCTTTACTAAAAACTCATAGAAGGGTAAAATTGGATTTAAACAATTGTATGTGGATGGAAATAATATTACATATTGAGGGAACATGGATGTGGATGATAAAATACACCCCAGTAAATACTTACGAATAAACGATCTCGGATAAAAATGAGATTGTGATATTTCCCTTACCTTAGGTCTGACTTGCTTGTACGTGTCCGAACCTCCTGTATAATGATTTAAATCATGTTATTGAATTATTACAGAATCATATTCATTGTTATGATATCATATATGGTTCACTTATGACATTATATTACCCGTTCTTTTGTAAATTCGATGTTAAAGAAGCATTTGGGTAAAATCGTTCCATTTATCGTAGGTGTTTTGACTTGTTGTTCTTGACATCATTATTACTTATATCATGATTTACTCACTTACAGAATATAAAATATGATTTATATATCATATATATTCAGTATATATATATATAATAGGTAGATAAATAAAATGAAAAACACCGTTCATGGAGACGGTAGTCCGTACGTACGCATGAACGCTGTTTTCCTTTCCTTATTGTCTTGAAATGGAAGTAAGTAGATGACATACATATGTATATATATACATAAATCCAGTAGCTTTATAATGTCATATATTTCATTATTATTTCTTATATATACATTATAATCATTCTTAAATGGTTAACATGGAGAATGAATCTCATCGCGTCGTGGAGACGGTATTCCGTACGTACGCACGCGCAGTGATTTCTTTTTCCGTAGGATGGATAGATGGTGAAATAGGGTTGTTTCATACTTATAATAACATATCCGTATATGAGTGATACTGATGTTATTACTTCATAATGAAACAACCTAAGAAGAAGAAGTGTAAGAAGAAATAAAGATGAAAGAATTGGTAATGGTAATTACCTCTTCTTTGAAGCGCCTTTTGGAGACCTCCTCTTAGGGAACTAAAATTGGTCTTTGAGTAAGACCAGAACCTCTAGGATGTTGCTAGGGAAGTGGAGAAGATATTTTGTCAGGGGTTGGCCGAGCTTGAGTGCTCCAATTGGTGTGAGGAGGAGGGGGAGGAGGTGTCCTTTTATAAGGGAGGAGAGGGGCACCTTAGGAATACCTCAAAATATTATTTTATATTAAAGTCAAAATCGGTTTATAATGGTTCCAAAGGGTCTTATTTCGAAGATAAAGTGGGGATGGGTCGAAATACTATCAACCAATAAGATTTAGACAAGTTTAGGGTATTATTTTAACCTTATCAATTAGATTTAACTCTAAGTTAAATAATTTAACTTTTACCGTGTCTTTTTGTTTTCTTTCACTATATGGTAAATACACTTACTATAACATGCCAAACGAACCCCAAATTGTATATTATTAATACATATATCCTTATCTAAGTCCTTTGGCCGAACCTTAGATTTTTAGGAATAAAATAACAATTAATAATATAATATTTGATTTAAAAACTATTTTGTGTCAATTTTGACACTATTTGATACATGATTTTTGTGAAAGTCATAACAAAATTATATGTTCAAACCAAGTTGGTTAAATCAACACTAATATATCATAGTAACCTAGAAAATTAGTTTAATTCATAAAAAGTCTCAAATTACATTTATTTTGGTGTTTATAACATCAATTATGTCAATATTTCATTAACAAGATAATTACTGCATCATCTTTGTGTCATAAATAAATTAATTTATTTGATGTCTAAAAATTACAAATAAAATACCATCATGTAGTAAATCTTTTTAGATTTCTAATGAATATTTACAATCGAATTTATCTTATGTATAACCCCGTATTAAAAATGATTTACTTATTAAACTTTGATTTTAACTATTTTAACCCTTCTTTAAATAAATTAACAATAAATGTCCTAATCTAATCCAAGTGGGCATAAATGGTCATATGTTATTCCTAAGTTTGTTTTTGGTCGAATTACACTTGTCCAATAGAATTAGGACATGTGTTAGGGTAATATTAATATCATATTTACCCTTAGTTACCCTATTTACTATTAACCGCGGTAAAAAAAAGGTAAAAAGTTACTATTCACCAAAAATTATTTTCATCTCATTGAACCACATTTTAGTCCTTGATATTAACCGTGTCTCTAGGATTTTCGAAATTCCATTCACAGAAGCGGTAAAATTAAGTTTTATGAAAAATTCAGTTTTTTAACTACCACTTAGTAGTTTCACTATTCATCAAAAATTGATGTTTTTCAGAACAATGCCAAAATTTCATCCTAAGCTATATTTCATCTTCTGAATTCAAAATTGAAATCTATTTTACCAAATTCATAACATAGAAGTTGCATTAATTAATTTTATAATTAAATCTCGCTGTTAAAACAAATAGCGTGTTTTTAAGAAACAATATCTATCAAATGATTGACACTTGATTGTGTCTGGTTTAAATGTGAAATTACATCCAATGACCAACATTGTATTAAATTGTAAAAATATATTCTAAATATACTTTAAAACCACTCAAATTAATGATTTATCACTATTAATTATTTCGATTAAAAAAGTTGTTTTTAATTATAATTTAGTAATTTTCACTATTCATCAGAATATGAAAGTTATCCGAAAAGTACCAAAATTTCACCTTAGGCTAAATTCGATACTCCGAATCCAAAAATGAAGTCCATTTTGAGAGTTAAAATTTCTAAAATTTTAAAAGTAGTTATTACTATTCATAACGGCTAGTTTCAATAATATTTTAATAGCATATCATTGTTTCGTGAAACTCAGTATTACGTACCACACATGCTATCGAGGAAGGTTGCGATTGCATGTAATGCAAGGCAAGTCAAGGATGCGTGTTGTGCAAGCTCCTTTTGGTGTAGCGTACAACACAAGACATTAGTGAAATAAAAAAGAATATTTTTCATAAAATCTCGGGCTGTTACAGAAACGACCCAACAGCTCCAGGATAAAAAAATATCTCAACCCCTCCCACACCGACCGAACAACTCCTCACCATAACCAGAGTCTAGGAAATTATGAGCCCGAACTCACCAAGGGCCTCAAAATACCGCACGTTAATTTCACGAAACCAAAAATCCCCCTAAGGAACGCAATTGAGACCCAACTCAAAACTAGAATGACCCGTTTATCCACAGGTCCAACATCCTTCAAAGAAATCCGAACGATTTGAGAACACACTGAGAACAAATAAGACTGCTTAGACTGTGGTAGAACAAGTTCATCGCGCAACCTCAACAAAGGTGATCTTACAAAGATAACAAGAATAGAACAAGGAATCTTTGGATATTTTTCTTTAGAAAGCTAAAAAACAGATTCCGAAGTGAGGTTCTCCACACCCTCGGCAACTCCTGACTGTGCGCGAGCTTCACCAAGAGGCCTGTGGATGGGGCCCTGATGGTTGAAGCATCTCCTATATCACAGTCAGGCATTTTCATCTCCTGCTCTCTAACTCCTTCACGAGCGACACTTCTTCTAGAACTCTCCCTGGTGTCTTGAACAACCGCACGGTAGCAAGAATTCGAAGGGATGCGGCAAGGTGACTTAGAATGTTTGGATAATCCATACTGGTGGCACACAAGAGAGCGGTCTGATGAACTATGAGCTGTTACCGACGAGGATGGTTTCTTGGAGATAGTTTCCACCAGCCCACACTCCATGCAAGGTGGGGAACCTTCGTGGAAGTCGACCACCGTTAATCACACCCAAAACTCCAATGAAGATGAGACATATCATCTTTATTAGTCCAAAACTGAACCCTCAAATAAACCTGAGATGGTATGCACCCTAATAACCTTGAGAGTTCCCAAAAACCTGAAGACCCACTCCAATTCCACAACCAAACAACTACCCCTCACAGACTTTGAATTCTTTGATCGATAAGAAATATGAAAAAGAACTGAAAATAGGGCATGACTCACTAGCAACCTTAGCGACCTTTCTGGGAGGCATACTCATGACAACATGTGAAACATCATCGAACCCGGCATCAAGACAAAACTCAATCAAGGAAACAACACAAGCCAAGGTCAAAAGGCCCATAAGCGAAACATATACAAACACAGGCATAAATCACTTTTCCAAAATCATCATTTCTTTAAAATTTGAAAACCCTCCCATGACACCTTATGAACCATCCCATTTGCGTTTATTCAATCTCGCTCACATCATCTGCAAACAAGTGCCCCCTACGCACTCTCCGTACATACCCACGCACATGTGACCCTCCATAAGGAGTGCCGAGGTTCAAACACTTCATTCCTTATTAAATCCAAACACATATCATATTGTTCCAAACCAAAACACTTTTTCTTTAAAAACCCACCTTACTAATTTCAAAAACAATTTGGAATAAACCCATTTTTTTTTCATTTCAAAATCACTTTCATTTTCAACACACACACACACACAGACCGAGTTTAAAACAACATACATACAACTATAAACCATTGGAATGAGGGACTAGTGTCTGCACTTAACTCGACGACATGGTGGTGAGCCATGCCCCAAGTAAGACATAACACTAAGAGGACCTTAAACTAGGATCTTGGACTCCAAGTGGGTCACCACCCCACATGAGTCCGCAATGTGAACCGATTCGCTCCGATTTTTCATCCCTCAATCCAAAATAACCAAAGACAAAAGGCTCAAATCCCAGACTAACCCTTGTAACTCAGGTCTCGTCACAAGCGGTGGTGATCAAGAACTGACCCGTAACCTACCTCCTGAGCCCTGATAGTCCTAATCTCCTTCTACCAGACATCCCAAATAACAAAAGTCTCCTCTGATACCATTTTTTCACGAACCAGCCCGGGTCGACCCTGATCCGGTCACCCGAACCGGTCTGCGACAAGTCCTGAGGGGCGGTCCCGATCCCTCCGGGATGGAAACAAGTGTCGGGCATCAAAATTAAACATTTGGGAACGATTTGGCCCATAAAATAAATAAAATAAATAAAATAAAATAAAATAAAATAAAATAAACAGATAACCGAACTGACGATAAAGATAAAAACATGCAGCAGAAAGAAAAAAAGTCGAACACACCAGCTTGTGACCACCTAGGTCACCACCCCACTCCAAACCACGCTTCTCCAACATTGAGCAGCTGAACCAAAAACCTATACGAGGAGCTGAACCTGCAAATGGAAAGATATAATAGGCGTGAGCACAGAGATGCTCAGTAGGGATGCCAAGAAAAAAAACCACTGAATCCAACAATTCTCTTTTCCAAAGTAGTCCACTAACACAAGTTTGAAATACAGATATAAATGTATGGTTCTCACATTCTAAAATATGCAACATGTTTTTCTCATTTAAAAACCCAACACAAGCTACACCCCATTTCCAAAATCATTTTCCATTTTATAAATGAAAACCAAATCAGAAAAAAAATAACCAAAGCTGGACTAAAGTAAACAAGTAAAAGTGCAACTGAAAATAAACCAGGGAAATGAAAAGAAAGAAAGCAATGTAAGTAATCCAGTAAACATGGGTGATCCTAAACATCCCTAAAAGACCACTGGACGTACTCGGTTTCGGAACCACCTGCCGGCATATGGTGAAGCTCCTAAGTCTATAACCAACTGGCCGCCCTAACTGACCAATCCAGTGGCAAAGCCCACCTGGCCTAACAACAAATCCAAGGGGTACCAACCCGTCTAATCGGGGTTGGTCAGCAACTGTCACTCGATCATCTAAAAGATGCCTAGGAACCCATGGTGGTTATAATAACACTGTGTACGTAGGAAGGCCCTTGCACGCATGACTCATCTCACCACACTTGCCTACCCCAAACACGGACGCTTCCTATACATTCGCCCACGAAGGGTTACCCTAGATAGGAGCTCCCCATATACTTATATATATATATATATATATATTCATACATGTCAAATATAGAACGTGCCAACCAGGCCATCACATCAGTCGATTATCAAAACCACTTTATCAAACACTTGGAGTTGTAAACTGGGCCTCTTTTTTTACATAATCAAATTCCGTTATGAAAACATTGCACAAGCTCTTCTAAAACGACTCTAGACACCACTTTTGTATTTAAAAAGGCCAAGCAGGCATATACTCATGGATTTCTTTTCAAACCAATTTAAATAACCGCACGCAGAGGCCCACATCATTTTGGAAACAAGATTCTCTTATAAAACAAGGGATTCGAGAAAAATACAAATTTAAAGAGATGCGAAATCATTTCTACAAAAACATTAAGTTCCATGAAATCAACTAGCGCAGGACAAACAAGTTTCATAAAATGTTTCTACTAGAAAACACCACTAAAACGTCCAATAGTACCATTTGAATATAAAGGCAGTTAGTTCCAACAATGCTGGCAAGGTATAATAATGTACATAAATAAAGAAGCATCCAAAAATCCATTTTTTTCAAACCTTTCAACTGGAAAACACAGTCATAAGTTAACTATAATAAAAATAATGGTGTGAAACATAATCTAAAATTTAATTAAGAAAACGCAAGCATTAAATGGTTTAAAATTGGGAGCAATGGCATGGAAGCACCTAAACATAATCAAGGAACTATTTCAAATCTATTATTAACCCCTTTTAACTGTCAAATAAACATTGAAATAAATAAACTATCAGGATTATAAGGGTGAAAATAAAATTTATAAACTAAATGAAACAATGCAAGTGCCTATGGAAAACATCAGAAAGAGAGAATGGATGGAAACGCCTACCTCGAACAAAGGTCACGTCAAGCTTTCTAACTCAAGAAGATACTCGCTCGCACGCATGCACTTCCACATGTATATATATATATATATATATATCCTTAAACCGATGCATGTGTTCCCCGTTCCATGAGGGAACACGCACACATAAGGTATATATATCTATACGCATCCATACATGGGAAAATGCGTGCGCACCATCAAAACCAACCGCAACTCCCTACGATAGATCCGAGAGACTCAGAATACCCCAAATCCCTAAAATAAAATTAATCCAAACAAAGCAATCAAGATACAAATCAAAAACCAACCCTACAAAAATCACAACACTCACGAGTAAAAACCAAATAATACTTTAACATTTTAATTAAAAAAACTAAGGGAAACACCCCCAAAATCGTATCAACTTATTTTAAAAACTCATATCACAATTTATCGACACCCCAAGTGCATAAACACATAAACATAATTATTGAAACACACAAATGAACAATTTTTAAACAATTTATCAATGTCGAAGCATCACAAAAATCTCGACGAGAAAACCATAATGATGTGAAATATATTTAAAAAAAACGTCAAAATAATATTCGTCACTTAAACAACAAAAACATCGCAGATGCAAGAAGACGTAAACCAGAAACTGACTCTGGACCAGATAAAGACCTCAAGGGTCCACAGACTCAATTCTAAAAAAAATTCAGAACTCTAAAACAAGATGACTAAGTGCATAACCAAGCTGCGAAACATGTTTTAAAACAAAAAGTAAGAGTGAAACATTAGTGGAGTGATCTAGAGGTAAAAATATGTGAATTCACCTTCCTCGGAGGGGTGTGAATACAACGGTGCATTAACGGAAGGAAGAAAATCACTCTACAGACCAAAGGAATAACCGGAAGAGGAGCACACTGGGAGAAGTCACACAAGGAGATGTCACACAATGGGGGGGGGGGCGGATGGGTTAAGGTGCTGGCTGGAGAGGAGAGGGAGAGGCCAGAGACGACCAGAGTGGGAGAGGAGGGGTCGACCAGAGCATGCGGGTTCGGACGACAGGGGGGTTGCGGTTTAGAGAAGATGAGGCCGGTGGGGGGGCTACGCGTGGCGGCTAGCTGGAGGAAAAGGGGAGGCGGCGGCACCGGCGCGGTCAGGGTGGCTGGCGCATGCAGCGGCGGACGACGGCGGATGGCTGGGCAGCGGGAACGGCGCAGCAGGGGGAGATCCGGCTGGGGAGCGGGGTTTCGGGCTGTTGCAAGAAGCCAAAGGATGAGGAGTAGAGCTGGCCGGCGCGGCCGGTGGTGGACGATGCAGGGATCGGGAGTGGCCGACGGTGCGGTGAGGATGGGAGAGCCGCACGAGCGGAGTGAGGGCAGGGGGCGCTACGCGTAGGGGGGGAAATGGGGAAGGTTAGGGTTAGATTTTTTTTTCTTTTATACAACTATATATATATATATTAACATATATATACTTTTATATATATAATAAGAACAATAATAATAATATTATATAAAAAAATCGAAAATACAACATTGTTATAAGACTAAAGTTGAGCAATAATTAATTAATTAAATTATTCTAAAGTCGAGCAGCCGCACGACACACATGCTGTGAAGTGAATGATTGAGAAAACTGAGCTCAAACCGTGTCACACGACATTGACCGCTTACAGGGTAAACTGCATGCTTGTCACGCAGTCTTATAACTCGCGCACAAGTTGCACGTTTGACCGGTCGGGGTGTGACAAATGGTTTTTTGTATGAAAATTGATTTATGTTTCATGATGAAATTGAATGAGCACAAAAGGGGAAGTCCGGGTACCTAGGTGGGGCGGATTTGTACTAGTACAGCTAGTGGACCAAATGGGTTTTGTCCCTGTTTCACTTAGCATTTGGATAACGACAACTCTAACTAAACAATGTGGATGATAATTGGGGAACACTAGGTTATGGGTATGTTCCCTAATAGTGGCTCGTGCATGAGAATTAATTTTTCTATGGTTAGTCTAAACCGAGGTACGAGGTACATAGGGCCCAAGACAACCTAGTGCCTAGGGGTGTTCCCAATGTTGTTGCTCATTGGATTTGTAGTATTTACCCATGTATTAGGGTGTGTTGGGAAGTAAATTACAGTATCTAACATTTCTATTTTAATGTGTTAATATTCTGAAAATTTTGTATTGAAAACTATTTTCAATTGGAGGGTTCATTTCTTGAAATTTTAACACTACTTTTCCATGCGTTTGAACACTGCTTGCTTTTTCACATTGTTTTTCTTACTCCTTGGAATCATTGGGTGGTATCATATTGGGCTCAGGCTCACACCCTACTAACACCCCTTGGGTGTCAGTAGACTTGGTTATGTTTTATTCAGGTAAAGGAAAGGGTAAGGGTGATGGCGGTTCAGGGTTTTAGTTCATATCCTTGTTGCGGAGTTGTGGAGATAGCTTGGGGGCGATGACCGCTAGTCGTGTGGAGTCCTTGGGGCTGTCTTGATGCTATAATTATTTTTATTTGAACCACTTGTATTATATTTAAACCAATATACTCAGTTCTAGTTTTTAATTAAGTCTTTCTTGTCTCAAAAAATTCAGATTTATATTATGGATTGTTTTTAATGTTTTATGCTTTCAAACTTGGGTAAATCATTCCCAAACCTGAATTAATGATACCCAGGCACTTGTGCCAGCCCGTGGGGATATTGAACGCCCTTCGGGTCATGTCACAGGCTGGGTTTGGTGCCTGTTTTGGTAGTGACCAGATTCGGTTCGTAACATTCATAGGGGTAAAAAACCAAGGAAAAAATGAAAGATCTTACTATTATAAACATGATAATTCAGTTTTCACTATTAGAAGGGGAATATACTCATCATTTATATGTCTTCAATAATTGAAATAAAAATCACAAAATATCAATCAAACACTAAATATTTAACTAGGAGATTGATGTACTATTAGGAGATGATCAAACAATTGGGGTAGCTCTATTTTTATATTGTTTTTTCAGCCATTTTCATCATCCATCATAGCAAAGGAAATAGTGTTGACAACCCACCTCACCCCCCATAAGCCCCCTTCACAATAATTAAGGGGGTGGTTCTGTCCATCGAATAATAGAGGTCTTATATTAATATATATCCCACTTGCATATTTTAATGAGAACCAATCACATCTTTTGAATCACATTATATCTCACATTCATGCTACTCATAACATTATGATACAACTCAAGGATCTAAACCATATGAACATATGAGGGTTAATACAATTCAATATAATATCTTCTAAATTTTCATTTATATTAAATTTATTCATGACCCAACATATTTACAACACAATGTTTCAACTAATGTTATATTATGCCACAATAAACTTAATCCTAGAATGAAAATATGGACTCCTTACAATATGCAAGGCTCCCCGACTATCACCAGACAATAAAAACTGTAAGTTTTTACACAATAGATTCTCAAATAACCTCCCCATATAAATCACCTCATCTAAAGAATGTATATCTACTATATACCTCACATTAGTCGTTGATAAATCCTTAAAATATCGTATCCTTGAAATCCATATATTCACTTCTTTTTAAAAATTAATAACATAAACACAATTGGATTAATTTAAAGTTAGAATGTTCTATAAAATACATGTAAATAAAGCATATGATTGTAAACAATAATCATCCATAAAATGTTGTAGCATCTAATATCTTCTTGATGTATCTTAGGATCATCTTAACTAGGTTCCATTTCTCCCATCCAAGATTTTTCATGTGTCAACAAAATCATCCCACAACATGTGCAATGTATAGTCTAGTAAAGAATAATATATAATATCATACTCCTCGTAATTGATGGTAAAAATACTACAAATATCGTTATTATGTTTCCTCACATCCAGGATTAATCATTATAAAATATTTGAAATTAATTTGAATATGGGTAGAAATTATCTTATATATTTTCAGGTTAAATAATTTTCATAATTTATTTAAGTATATCTTACATTAAATATAAATATTCTGATTATTTCTTTATTAGGAAAACAATATTATTATAATCCTTTTCTTTGTTTCTATATCCTTCATATCAAATCATTTGGATAATATTAATTCACCACCATGATTTAGTAATTGTTTGAATCTATAACCAACATATCATCCACATACAATAAAAAATTATAATATTATTAATATTAAATACCTTAAAATATTCACAAGTTTGTAATTGAAGTATGTTATATCCAATCCTATTAATATAAAAATAAATTATGTTACACCAACACCTCGATGCATTATTGATATTGGAAAGAGATATATTCAACCTATACATAATGTTAACATTGATTTATTTTCCAAGACCGTTTAATTGGGAAATATACATTTATTCATCAAGATCATAATAGGGAAATTGTTTCTTCATGGGTATATTTTCTATAAATAAGTTGTATGTATTATACGTCACTCTAACTACTCAAAGAGTTTTCTATTTTACAACATGAGAAAAAAATTAATAAAAATAAATACCTTACATCTAATAATATATTTTGACCATCGTTCTAGCATGATATATTTCCACAGAGGTTTCTCTATCCCACATGATCATAAACATACATACTATGGATTTACTTATATATTTATGGAAATGGAATAAATTCCAGACTATTTTTCTAGTGAATGGATTCATGTTCTCCCAACATCAAAATCATTATTAGGATATATATATATATACACCATGAGACCTCTACAAAATAATATGGATAACAATACAACTAAAATTAATAGTATGTAATATTTCTCTTAGTGACATATTTTGTATATTATATTGGTGATCTTGTGTCCTATGTTTTCTGTCATAGTCCAGACTCTGTCGGTACTCCATTATCATGTTAATACCCTATAAGAAAATATTATTCCTTATATTCAGCATCCACTTTGAATTTTTCTGTTTATATATTCTCTTTTTCTTATGCCTCATTTAATCAATATTTTCAATCCTTCATCAAAAATTAAATCTATACAAATGATTTGTTTGAGGGTAGTGGGGTCCCACAACTAATACCCCTTTATTCCATTAGTTTACCCTAAGAAGACACAATTCATGGAACTCAAATCCTACTAAAATTTTTCCAAGCCATTTGACACTTTATATATTAGATTCTCAAAATTATAAAACCATGAATATTCATTGGGTTTACTAATCCACATATCCCACAATTATTTTTTAACAATCTATAATGGAGATAGTATATGGACTACATAACATGTCATATTCAATAATTATTTATAAAACAAATTAGTAACTTTTACAAGAATTATCATTTCCCTTTTTCTTTCCAATTATGTTTTTTATTCTTATATGCAACTCCATTATATTGAGGTGTGTCTGCCACAATGTACTATATCTTCATTTATTTCCATTTATTATAATTATCAGAATATTTTATTGTATAATCTCCATCAGTTTAAAATATAAATAATTTAATCATCTTTATAGAATCGACATCCTTCCATGTTTTGAATGTTTTTATGGATTATTTTATATATTTCCACATGATTAGGTTCACTATAAATCTCCGATAATAATAATCAAGTAATTATATTAATTACATAGAGCATCCAAAATATATAACTATTGGTTTCTAATCGTATGAATGGATGAACTATATCATCTAGTTTCTTACCATAATTGATTATCAGAACCAAAACAAGTGTTTATTTATGAAAACATAATGCCAAAACATTTATAAGATTCATTTTTAAGACCATGAAACAACTTTTAACTCTCAAGGATCCACTAAAATCATTCAAGAATGTAATAATGATTCTAATTTTATGAATTCAATAATGCTTATATTATGGTTTTTGATGAGATAACTATATCTAAATACATATTTTATAGGAAAGAAATTATATTTTCATTGTTATCTTCCCCACATTCATCCCCATAATCCCTCCCTTCAATATTTTCACTATTCATTTCTCAATGTTATTTTTTCACATTATGTAAAAAAATTGAAAACATAATATATTATTATTTAGTAATAAGACACGACATAATCCTTGGATGTTACGTACTATACCATCATGTATCCTAAGTTTGGAGGTGCGCAATCCCATGATGTGTAAGTTGTTATTGCTATCCTTGCATGGAATTCTTCATGGTATATGCTTCTATTGAACAAATCATTATCTTAGAGACATCCTAATATATGTTTCCCCCTAAGAAAATTATCCAAAAATAATTTAAAAATTTTCAATCTACATCATCTATTTCAAATTCAGTATATATTTTTCCATATTTTTTTGATATACTCTACATATTTCCATTTGAGTTATTTCCACCACACTTCTTGTTTGAATAGTCCTTCTCGATGTGACAATTTTTATTACAACTGTATGATTTTTCATTTTAATCATTATTCCTTCTATTTACCAATAATGATTTATTTGTATCACCTAATTATTTTTTTGGTTTTTGTAGTTGTATGTAGTTATTTTATTTTATATCTCACTTCCCGTGCAACACTAAGTTTAAATTAATATTATTATATTAAAATATATTAATTTAATGTGGTGGTTATATCCTCTGAAATTTAATGAAACATACTAATATGAGAAAATGAATTATAAAAAATTATTTTATACGCAAGTATAAAATTAATTCTTTGGTTATCAATTGATTAGAAATCTATATAAAAATAAGTTTATGCAAAATACTGATGTTTTTTCTAAAAGTATTTTTTTATGTAAATAACGTTTTTATCTTACTAAATTATATTAATTCATATTAATTTACTAATTAATGATATATATATATTATTTATAAAATAAAATGTTATAGAATTCATAAAATAGTTTTTAGTGGGCATGGAATTATAATTAATCAACTTTTTTTCTTGAAATTTCATTTATCCAGAAATGTGTTTCGTTGTGTTTTGTTGTTATTTAAAAATTAATTTATGATACAAATTTATAATAAATATTTTAACATTTATACCATATTTAGAATAAAAAAATTAATATTATTTAATATGTTTAATTTATATATTTTTTGTTAAAGAATAGTAAACACAATAATTTTTTGTTACCACGATTAAAGTTGAAAATATTTTATCAGGGGGTAATATTAGTGGTAACTTTTTGAATATAAAAAATACTGAATTAAATTATTATATTTTAGGAATTTCAACCTTATCATTCATATATTATAAAAATTTTCATTCAAGAGACACATCTATTGAGTATATGAATAATATAATTTCATCTATTGAAAATTCGTTGAGTGTCCTCTCCCCCCCCCTTATAAGAATATGCCACATCTCCTCTCTTCCTCAAACATAATTTTCAAAAAAATATTTCTTTAATACAACTGAATTAATTTTTTATTACATAAAGTAACAGATAATAAAATCCTAGTATATTGACTAGTGTAGTGTCTTTGGAATTTTAGATACTTTATACAAGGGTTAAAAACATTATTTCAAAACACCCAACATACCCATAACACTCATTGAGCTTGTAATATAGAATAGGATAACCTGAGGATGATTAGAAAAAGGGGTGAATTATAAATCATATTAAGGAAATAATAATAGTGTAAAATAAGGTAAATTAGTATTTGTGAGTCAATAGGAATGAAAATATGACATAGAATGGTGAGAATATTAAACTTGAACTTTGATGCGTGGTATAATATTGATGCAGCAAGGTACCAAAAGGAATATGAAAATAACATAAAAAATTAAATCCTAACTAAAAATAAAATCTCAAATGATTAGAAACCATAACATAGAATTACTAAGATGACCTCTTGAGCACTTAACATGGAATCTAATGAGATAAAAACATTAACTAATGATTTGGAGGGCTATATAACTATAATACCACCCCATCATATTCATATCATGTATATTAATTTTTTGAGCCACATATATTATACAACATAAGGAAATATTTTATATTTATTAATCAGACTATTAAGGAGTTTATGTTACAAAAATGTATGTCCAAAATAAATTAATCATAGATTGATCATGTTGAACACCGTTGAGTGAAAATGGGGATGTGTATTAAAACTTTAAAATTTTGGAATGGAAAATCATGGAATAATGTCGACAACAAAATCGGTGTACATAATGGTTCATTAATGGTATTAATCAGAGTGATATGTGTTGTAATATTAGATAGGAACCATAATAACAGAAAAATATATGTGTAAAAACACATTCTAACCTAAAAAATCGAAATTAAAAGGCTCAGTACAAAAAGAAGTACATGAAATGAAAATAATTAAGAGAGTATCCCTTACCTTGATAGGGAAATTCTAAAAACATGAGGGGAGCTTCTTATGAGTTTGGGGAAACTATGGGAGGGGTTTATAAAGGGATAAAAATTGAAACCCCTTGGAAAATGTGTCTTTTTAAGGGGAGTTGGAGGATGGGTGGCTATTTATAGAAAAATTTAGATGAGTTCTTTATTATTTCATAAACACAGGGTTTTGACTCCATTGTATAAAATAATATAAAAAAACTCCATTTGTTTCCCATTGATTTTACCCAATTGGAGTTTTTTAAATATTTTATATTTCTAGTAACAAAACAAATTAAATAAATAAAATTGGTTATGTGGAAATGAGTTATTTTCATAAATAATCGATTTTAAAAACATAAACTATAACATATATTTTGGAGGATTCATTAATAGTCTATAAAATTAATTAAATAAATTAAAAAATAATTATTTTAAATGGGAATATTATATATCATCTTTTATTTTCTCTATATAATTTATTACATCAATTTTGGGCAATTATGGTGTCATAATATAAAATATATATTAATACCGAATTTAATTTGTACCAGAAAATTTTGCTGTCTTAGAATATTATGAAAAAATAACTATTAGATAATGTTAAAATAAATATTTACCAAAAAATATATATTTATTCAAAATAATTTCCTAAATAATATAATTTTATGTTTTAAATAATAATATCCTATTTATATGAAAATACAATTTTTATGATATTAATAACTGTTTGGCCATTATAAAAATTATATTGTACATTATTAAATTATATTATCATTTATAAAATATAATTATAAAATAATAATATTATTATATTAAATTTTAAATTATTTCTAAAATTTCAAATATTAACAAAAAAGTGACAAAAATGAAACTATATATTACTCAAGAACTGAAATTTTATTTCTACAAGTCAAAGTATAATTTTTATCAAACTCAATATGAAATAATTTTTAATGTAATAATAAAATGGGTTAAAAATAATAATTAATTATTTAGACTAAAAAAATATAAACATTTTTTCTACTAGTTTCCACTTACGCAACCACTTATCAAACTATTATATTTCTTAAGGGATAGGCATGTGATGGTTGTACATTCTTAGGGTGGTTTGGAAACATGGATTGGTTCGAGATATTGACAAGCTTAAAATTCTATAATAAATGATTTCAATCAATATTCATTGGTTGAATAATTACAAGGTCATGGTCAAGGGAAAATCCCTATTATTCAATTTCCCTTAGATGCTCTAATAAAATGACTTTATAAGGTCATATCATACAATTCGAGGTCATTGATTCCTACATATAAATCAATTTGGACTTCTTAATAAAACTTATTATATATTTATCTTAATGGTTATTGTAAATTGGATATATTATCAGTGATTTAATTATTTAAATGTATTTAAAATATAATATTCAATATTTTATAATTTTCAAGAATATTCCGAAAAGTGCAAGTTTTTTTCTATAAATACATTATATAATCAAGAATTTATTTATTTAAAATTCATTTTAAATTATAATTGATTAAGTAATTAAATTTTACCCCCTTCATAAATATTTTACCAAAGTTTTATTTAATACACTAAAATTTATGACGGTACTTCTATTTCATCACATATTCTGGTTCCCATAAATACTACTAATTTTTTCCTCTATAAAACTAATATAAGGGGAGTTTTCTTGTTTCATTGAACATGTATCTATTATCTTTGATATTTACCTATTGCACCATTTTTTAAAGAACCTTATCCCATTGTACCACATATATATTTAGTATATAAGAGTTTTATGATACGTACTTACTCAATAGGGATACATGGAAAACATTATAAACATATTTTCAGTGGGGTGGGATTTTCAGTCTATAGGGAAAAACACCGATGAAGTCAAGGATCCCAAAGGGGAAGATATATCCTTGAAATAACATTCTTGTCTTCCCAAACCTCATGAAAGTCTTCCTTGATAGTATACAAAGGAGTACCTTATCTTTGACCTCAAACTCTTGTTTTCAAAAATGACTATATGTATATGTTTTTTCAAATTTGTACATATTACCATGTTGTTGAATAGTTTGAACATTTTATTTAGTATATTTGATAAGATATGGTACCATATGATTTTTCTCTCTAAATTCATCACAATACATTGTAGTGTAAATATACAACCCATAAAGAGCTTTATAAGGTTTACGTTAAATACTAGAATGAATACAGTTTTTATACGGGAATTCTACTAGGGGAAGGGTTTTCTCCAAACATCCTTGAAAAGAAATTGATCATGATCTCAATAAATAATATATACTTTGAATGTTATTTTTACTTACCATCGGTATGAGGGTGATATTTAGAACCCAAATAAAAAATCCATATCTAATTCTTGTTGAATGTTTCTTTAGAACCAAATAATAAACATAAGGTATTGATTTGATATAATGGATATAGGTGCACTATTAATGATTAAATCTTTCCTTATTTATATCTTAGTGATTGGGAAAATATATAAATATTACATGATATAAATGAAATTTAGTGACTTTATAATGTGATAGAGTACCAAACATATGAAATTATTTCCAATAGATGTATTGGGGAGTCTTATAATGAAATCCATGGTTATGATTTCCCATTTTCATACATGTAATAGGTATTTTTTCATAATACAATTATACATATATTTTTTATCCTTGTCTTGTTGGAATACTGGTCATAATGATACAGACTCTATAATCACCCTCTAATGTAATTCAACCAAAATATTTTATTTTGATATCTATAAATCATATTGATTTCTAGATGAATGAAGAAGGAAGATAAAGAACATTGTCTAAAAGTTTCCACATTAGTTATTATTTTAGGGGAAACATATCTGGGTTCCAAACCTTATAACTCTATATTTAAAATTTTTGAACTACTAGACATTCACTTCATTTTTCATAGAAACACATAACATTTCTTTGCCACAATAATCCTCTCAAGAATGGGTTGTTGAGTAGTTATTTAAGATATGTGGGATGTTTTTCATTTTGTTATTGTATTTACAACCATTTTATATCCACGAATATTATATCCCTTTAAATCTAAATCATGAATAATGATTCAAGATCTTTTCCACTTAGTTCATTATCCACATTGATCTCCTTCCGAAAATAGTAATGTATTAAACAATTATAATCATTTATTTTTTCTATCCACAATCATTTGTAAAAACTGATAACCTTTGCTGAGAATATATACTTGATTTTTCTATGATCATTATATATGTCACACTTGATTATTTAGAGATTATGAAACCTAAAAATAAGTGAAAATATCACTAAAATTAATTCCAAATTAGTTGTTGAGCACTTATACAAAAGGATATTTAATTTAAAGGTGGAATATGATATCATTTTCTCATCATTCATGAGTATAAAACCCAATACAGTTTCTGGATTCATCACTTTAGATAAAAAATCCTTCCCTATTGGTAAGTAATTTGGGCACAAGTGCATTGATTAACGACTTCTTAAAATCTTTAATGCTCTCCTCAAATTCATCAGTCTAGGAAAACATCACTACATTTTTAGTTATATTCTGTAGTAGGATTGAGAACTATGAAATGTTTCTAAAAAATTCATGATAGTGCCCATCCAATTGATTAAAATTATGGATCTCCACCACTAATGTTTCTTTGGGTCATCCCTCAAATTCCCCTATAACAGAATGAGAAATTGTGAAATATAATTCTCAAATAAATTTAGATTTCTTTATAATTTTAAATTTAATGAAATAAGATTTTTACCTTATATTACCTGCAACACTGATTTTGGGTTTCATTCTATGTAACATTGATTTTTATTGCATTTAATTAAAAACAACGTTTAAAAGAAATGGTACAGATTAATTAAATATTGTTATTTAACATGTTAGTTATCCCCAAAACTTTGGAATGGTTGGTATGGATATTATTTTTAAATTTTTTTGAATACATCGATTCAAAATTTATTAGAAATTAATTATTTTCTACCTAATTAATTAAAAATAAGAAATAAAACCACTTGATAATAAAGAAAAACTTTTTACATGAAATGTATTTTAATGAAGAAATGATTTTTTACCACAATAAATTAAACAAAATAATTTGGGGGAATTCTTTTAATTAATTTTTTTTATCTACATTAGAAAAAATATTTAATATTAATCTCATATTTCTTCTAGAAAATAGAAATTAATATATCAAATTTAATTCTTCAAACTGTATTTTTATAAAAAGAAATTTTCATCTTTTTACAATATTATTATGAAACTAAATATTAATACTTATGGAAACATTATTTTATAAAATAAATATAATTTTTGAAATAATTATTCCAAATTATAGAAGAGTGAATTTATTATGATTTTCTAAATGATTTATTTTCCGATGAGTAGTGAAAATATTAAATTTTAATGGAAATTGTTTTCTAATAATTTTTTTTATAATGTTAAATTATTGTTATAATTGATTTTAAAGTAAAATTAGTTTAAAAATATATCTATTCATCTAATTTATACAATTTTAACTTATAAAACATTTAACTTGGATATAAAAACTACGTAATTTTTTATTATTTACTCTTTAAAAACCTACTTTCTCATCGGGTATGCGGGATTAATTATAAATTAAAATTTTCAACTTATGTGATTTAAAATTGAAAAAGTGGATTAAATATTGTTAATTATAATAATTTATTGTATCTTAAAAGTTAAAAATAATTTTTTTCAATATAAATATTTAAAATGGAAAAAATTAACTATCACAATTAAGATAAAACTGCGTTTACCGGATGGCAAACTAAAATGATTAGAGTTTCAATGACCTAAAATATGCTCTACGATTTATTTCTACGATATATTATGATCATATAATTTATTATTAATTATAATAATATATAGTGGATCAATATTTAATGGTAAATATGTGAGAAATCCATTTATTAAGAAAAAAATTAAAATTTTCCAATCATATGACTTATGAAAGTCCACTCACAACCATATCAAATTAAAAAAATTAAAACCTTTTGTTTTAGAAAATATTTCACAAAATCAATTTCTAACACCCCCTATAACCTTATAAGTCTTATTTTTGGTAGAAAAATTACCTAGAAATGATTTTGGTGAAAACCAATGGAGGTTACCCGAAGATGAGGTTACATTAATCAAAGAGATTTTTCTTTTAAATTTATTTATTCCAAAACTCTTATATTTATTATTGGAACACTTTGATATAATAACCAATATATATTAAACGTACACATATGTTTTTATGATATGGTAATTACTTACAACCATCTATACTTCTATCAAATTGGGTATAAAATCATCGTTCGTGTGATTGGATGACTTCCAACTAACAAACTGATGTTTTTAATATTTCCATGATCACCTATTATACTTTCTTATGTTGATTGATAAATAAAATATATACTATATTTTTTACATCAATATACCTTTGGATTTATTATATTTTATATAGTATTTTTACATTCCATTCCAATGAATATATAATAATGTCGCTCATATGTACGATGGAATACCGCCTAATGAAGTGGTGTGCTTAAATTTTAAATAACAATTTATATGAATGATAATAAGTCTAATTAACCAAGTAATATGTACATGGAAATTAATTTTTTTGGATTACATAATATATTACACAAATATACATGAAATGACTATATTTTTTTATCATATTTGGAATCTTTGAACACATTTTTCTTGCATGGTGAATGATCTTAAACATATCCCATAAATATCCCCCCTTTAATTTTCTACCTAAAACCTTTCTTTATATCATACTGTATGGAATAGATAATAATGTTGATCTCAAATTCATAGTAAGAGTAAACATGGGGAACATGAAACAAAAAATAAACATAATAATATAAAAACAAGGTTATATATTTGGAATATCAAAATCATGAGTCATAAAATAAATCCTGGCAGTAAGTAAGGCATAAATTATATAGAAACATTAAAAATGTTAAAATAGACATGGAAAAAACATGGAATTGTGGAAGACATTTAAGTATAGAAAATCATTTCCATTTTATCCAAGGCTCATTTCCCAAACCATCAAAGTAGAAAATGTCCATTACTGAACCGAGATCAGTCCTCATTCCTGCCCAATATTACATTACCATATATACTTTCCATTTCATCCCTATAATACTAAACACGATTTACATTCCATTTCATTCCTACATTACCGAACCTGATTTACAAGTCGTTCCTTCCCAATATCAGTGAACCGGATTTACTTTCTGTTTCAGCCCAGTATTAACGAACTTGGCTAACATTCCTTTCTAGTCATATCCATTTCATGTTATATAAATCATTACCTATTTAATTTTAAGGAAATTTAGGTGCCACAACTCATATAATTATAACCACATATATATGTGCGTGTGTGTGCCACAACATCATAAATCATTCATCATATCATAACCCAAGAAATAAAAAGGGCATCACAGACATCATTTTATATTTATATAATCTTTGTAAAAAAAATGGATTAAAAAATATAATTCAATCTTATAAATCATAAAATATAAGAATAGTATATATATTATACATGAAAATATCCTTAATATTCTATGGGAATTAATTTTGATAAAACATTTGAAATTAATTATTAAGGAAAGTATTCTTTCTTCTTCTAAAACGTTTTCTTCACTCAAAATTCTGTTCAATTTTATATGAAAATAATTTCATGGAAAATAAACATATAATCTTATATGGAAAGATTCATGGATATAAGGCATCATTAAATCATTAAAATCCATTTATGCCGTATAAGTTAAAAACATTCTTCTTGTAATATTTTTGGAAAATCCAAAAAGTACGTATTATCGAAAATGAAAAAAGATTTCGTTGATACCATCTCATAAAAATTAAAATGTGGTTAAAATTTACATTAAATATTAGTAGGAGGATATGAATAATATTTTATAAAATATATGTATAAAACTTGTACATGGATGATAAATATACCCCAGTAAATACTTACATATAAACAATCTATGATAAAAATGAGATTGCAAAACTATACCTTACCAAATTATAATCAGTCAAATAATATACCTAAATATATATAAAAAATTATTGTCATATAATAACCCTTATTATTATAACCATAAAAAATTTTATGGGCAGGATAAACACAACACAAAAGAAATAGGTGGTGTATATGGCATATGTACCACATAAATAAAAGTGTGACATAGTAATCCATTAACATAGGTCAAAAGTCATTTTTATGTATTTAAACCTCCAGTATAAGGGTTTTAAAAATGGGATTGAATTATTTAAGAATCATAGAAATTTTTATTTTATCATATATGATCATATTATAATCTCTGTTAATAACATTTCATTATTACTCATCATTCAGATATTATCTACTTTTTTTTCTTTGGAATGTTTTGTCAAACTAGTTCATATTTTACTTCATAGGTTATAATAATATCGTTGAATGAATTTTATTTGTATAATATATATCATATTTATTCACAACATTCATTTACCTAAATACAGTTTAATGAAGATCATGTTGAATGAATCACATCGCATCGTGGAGACAGTGGGTCGTACGTACAGACGAGTGATGATATAATTCGTTTAAATATGAAATCGTGTCAAAGTGAAGGGTATATATATTGTTATAGAATAAATTAATTGTTAGAATAATAATATATTGTTATTCTTTTCATCATAATTCCAATTCATGACTTGTGGTGGTGAAAAATATATTACAGAACAACATGGAGATGGTATGTTGTACGTACACTCACATTGTGATTTCTTTTTTCATAGGATAGAGAGAAGGTGTAATATGGTTGTTTCATGGTTTTAATAACATCTCTATATATTATTGATACCATATTTATTAATTTATAATGAATCATATTATGTAGAGGAAGTAGAACATGAATGAATTTGGAAATAATAGATAGAGGATATTTCATCATCTTCCAAGTTATTACTCTAAATATCATCTTAGATCCCTACAGTTGGTCATTTAAGAATTAAAAAACCACTATAATGTAACTAGGGACGTATATAATGAAGAATTTTAGGGGATATCTGATATTGAAGTCTAAAATTTATGTGAAAAAGATAGGTATGAGGATACCTTTTATAATTGAGATGAAGGGCACTTTTGGAAACCACAAAAATATTAATTTATAATAAAATAAACCCCACTAAATATTTTAAAAAATTACTCAATTCAACTTTTTTAATGAAATAGGGTTGTAACCTCATCATGATTTTTTTAAAAGTAATAAGTTCAATTTAAAATTATCATTTTAATTAACACTTTCTTATTCTAAATAATTTCTATTAATATAAAAAATCATTCAAAATTGAATGGGTGGAATATATTTTTATTTGATGTCAATTATGCAATAAGTAATAAATTTAAAATTTTATAGACCCAATTATAATTATTCATTTTTTAAAAAAATTAATGTTTTTCAAAAAATTCAAAGAAAAATTATTTAACAAAACAACAATAGCTTCAATTTTGACACCACTCAATTCATGGATTTTTAAAAATAATAATATAAGATATTATCATCAGAAAAATTATTTTATTATATATATATATATGGTATAGGTAATCTCCAAAAATCATTGGACATATTAATTTGCGATAATTATATTAATTACAAAATTTTTAAAAACGTTATTTTGATATTTCCATTCATAGAATAATTACTACATTAGTTTTGTGTAACTATTTACTATAATTATTATTTGATTAAAAATTAAAAATAACATACAATGATGATGATATATATAATTTATTCTATAATAATACTTTTAGTTTAATTTATCTTCTAGAAAATGTAATTTTTAAAATGCTATACAAATTAAATTATGAATGTGACAACTTTAACATCACTTTAAATAAAATATGATAAGATCCAAAATCGATTCCATGTGGATAAAAATGGTCAATTAATAGACCCTCATTAGATTATTATTGATATATACTCATCCAATAATAATTTGGAAGGTTTTTCAGTCGGTTGGTGTTTATTAGCATTTTAATAATAACTATTTTATTTATTTCTCATCAATTAATTAATTTTAACACTATCGAAGTATAAGTCATTAATGAAATTATATATTTCATAAATATTAAAAATAAATTATCTTTACAATGAAAAAATAGCTTTAAATTAAGTATTAATACTTGAATTTATCTTCTGTATGACCTTATATAAAAATGGTTTTTTTATTGAAATCTGAGAAATACATATTTAACTTTTCTTTAAATAAATAAATTAAATGTCCTAATCTCATAAAAGTTGCTTCCCAAAAGAACCATTGAGAACCAAAGATGATTTAGGTATAAACACACTTATACAATGATATTAAGACATGTTTTAGGGTAATTTGATAACAGTATTATTAGCCTTAATTATTAAGTTTACCCTATTACCGTATCAATACAAAATTACAGAAGGTACTATTCATAATGCCAAAAAATAACATAAATCTATTTAAATAATTTGGGAATTATGATTACCAATATGTATGAAATTTTTTAAATTAAAATCTTATAAGTTGAAGTAATTAATTTAGAATTATTCCCATTTTCCAAAAGAGAGAACATGTTTTTTAAAAGTTCAAACATTGCAAATTATTGAATATTTTTGATATCTAAATTCAATGAAAAATTAATAATAATGACATAAATTGTATTGAATGATAAAAATAAAATCTATTTATAATTTTACACTATTGAATAATATAATATAATTTAATAAATTATTTCAATGAAAAGAGTCGTTTTAAATTAAAATATTGTATAATATTACTATTTATCAAAATTTAAAACTTTTTCAAAAATATATCCAAAAATTTTCTATAGAACATTATTCTACCCCTATTAAATAGAATAATATTTTATTTTTAAATATAATATATAATATTTTAAATATTAGATTTAAAATGCATGCTCCATCAAAATGCGGCAATAGTGCATTTTAAGAAAAATACTTCTTTATCCAAAAAATTGAGTTTTTTCCTATATCATGTCTTGAAAACAAATAATGTTTATTTTAAACATTATATTTAATCCCTAATTAATGATTTCATTACTTTATAGACTCACCTATATTCATTTAAATATTATTTTCCTAAAGATGTTAATACTATTCATACCGAACATTGTAATGTCTTGGTTATAATATTTAGTTATTCACTTATATTAAGTCATGTGTGAAATGAATTATATCAAAAGACCATTAAATTGTGAGTAACAGAAGTCAAGTGTTGTATTTCATATTCCACAACCTTGTATAGTGTTTCATATAACAAAAGCTAATTTTTGTATTGCATACAAAAAAAATCAATTAAATTTAAAAGAATATATCTCATAATATATCTGGGTGTTAGATTATACCCCAAATAAAATGAATTTCAGCCTAGAAATTCATGGGGGTTACAAAATTTTTACTACTTGGATGTTTGTTTCATAGAAACCCACATTGATATAAGGAATAATAAAACATTAATTTAAAAATGAATGATAAAAAATAATGGATAACCAAAGTAACTCATCAATGGGTTTCCATATATGAAAATATAGTTGGGAAGTGAAAACATGGATATAGAAGAAAAAATCTAACCATCATGTTCTATTGGAGACTTATGGAGAACCAGGTTAGGAGGAAGTTAACAATCAGGCTGTCGTAAGTATGATATGATTTAGGAGACTAGCTAATTAATCAGATAATAAGGTACTAGGAAAACACTTTTTATTTTCAAAATCCTTTTCCTAAAGTTGAAGAACATGAGAATAAATAAAATCATTATTTTAGTACAATCAAATATATTGTCTTGCATTGAAAAATTTACACTTCATCTATTATTCAATTAAATTAATTTGAATCTTTCATTCCTGATGTGTTAGCAGATCATGTAATCCATAAATATAATGATAGGACATTCCATCTATCTCATCAAAATTTTACCACAGTTTATCAAATATTCCAAATTCCACCTATAGTGAGATAAAAAATTCATCTAACAAACTTCAACTGGATTATAAAAAATACTATCTATAAATGGATAATAATACAATCCTTCTACAAATGTTAATGTAAACATTTGAAAGAGGAGAACTAAATTGGATAATAATATTTCTACCATATCCATAGGGAAGTTCTTGGTTTTCACTTTCCAAACATATGAATACGTTAATCAAGAATTATATTGAACCTTAATAATAACATGAATTACTATATAACCATAGTGACGACATGCATATTGTGAAAAATTATCTCTTAAACAAATCCAAACAATTATATATACTAAAAAGATGAAATCACATTGTCCTTATATCATTCATGTGGTCATTAATTCCATCAAACGTGTCATTATATCTTTAACCCATCATTATTCACATATCAATTGTTTTCCAAAAATATCTTAATAAATTTTCATAGTTACCAATACTAATCATAATATACATTAAAATACTTATGGAAAAAAATAGTTCAACAATCTTTAAATGTTTATTTATTCCATATTACCTTAAAATTACTTATACAACATTATTATTGATAAACATGTAATCATTAAAATTTCTTCATAAACCATTAACTGGGCATTACCATTTTATTCCTTAATAGTTCTTTCATCTCATATATCATTTGTAGTTTCTTCATCATCATCAACATAAATACTTCCCATATTACCATGCTATTTAACTTCATGATACATACCTTATGGATTCTATTTTTAGAATTCCCATACATCTACATTGAAAACATTTGACCATCGTTGATGTCTTAGAAATACCATTATTTTTGTATCTTTATTTGATTTGATCTTTTTCTTTGAAATTATTGGATTTGTGTCCTTATTTTCTACATGCAAAGCATCTTACAGTTACTTTGAATCATTCTCCATGATTTCTCTTCCCCCATGATTTACAAGGGGACAATTAAGCTTTCATTCTTATTTGATCACCACGAAACTCTATACATATCTTATTATGTGGGTTTTGAGACTAACCAAAGTTGATATTATTGATCATATTGTGATACTTCTGATTAAGAATAATAAAGATGTTTGTAATTTGAACACACATTTTAGTTGGTATATAATGAGAAATATCATTCCATTTTTATCATATTCTCCATTAGTATGAATCCTTCTCTTTCCAACAATTTTTTAAAACCCAAAAATATTAGTTTGTGAAGAAAAAATCTTACAAGGAAAACATCATAATAAAGGGGGATCACTTTCACTCTCTAAAATATGAGGTTTAGTCGTAGGTTATTCAATATCATTACAATAATTCTAAGATATTTACATATAGTTAGACTATACCATAGAGACACCCCTAGATATACCTTCAAAATATCTCATGAGATATCACTAATGATTTCGCATCCTAGATTCCAAATGCTGAAAAAACATTCTCTCTAAAACCATCTCTAACAACCGAAGCATGACATACATGGACATTACTTTTCGTTTACATAATAAATATACATTACATAAATAGACACCCACAAAACATGTTAATTTATTGTATTTAACAACACAGAACACCTTTTTATAGCTTGGTGGGAGATCTTCAACATCTCCCATAATGATCTTCCCACTTAGTTTTTTTACTTAAAACCATTATTTATATCCTGGGAGAAAGAATACATAAAAAGTGTGCACTAAAATGATTAGTAAAGGTAAACATTGAGAACATCAAACCATACATAAATATATGATCGTAAAAACATGAACATATATTTTCAATATCAATATCTTCTGTCGTAATATAAATTATGGAAGTACGTCTGGAATAAATCATAAATAGAAATTAACCACGATAAAATATCATTCGAATAAATCATGGAAATGTGAAACAACACATAATCATATAAAATAATTACCATATTATCCAAGGCTCATTTCCCAGAACATCATAGTAGACAAAGTCCATTACTGAACTGAGTTCACTCCTCATTTCAGCCTTGTATTAATGAACCAGATATACATGTCATTTCACCACTATATTAATGAACATTATATACTTGTAGTTTCATCCCTCTATTAAAAAACTATATTAACTTTTAATTTCATCCCTATATTACCAAACATGATTTACTTGTTGTTCAAACACTTTATTACTGAACTATATTTACTTTATGTTTCAACACTCTATTATGAAACCAGATTTATTTTCCATTCCAATCCTATTTGTCTCATGAGATATAAATCATTAGCCAATTATGTAACATCCAAGGTAAATAAAGAATAAAGCATTTTCATATTTATTAATATTTACATATTAAATATTAAATTTACTTTAAAGGGGTTGCTATGTTCGATAGCGTACCCGATACGCAACAAAGAGTTTCCTTGAAATCTTACGTTGCACACTAGTAATAAAACAATATTATTTTAAATTTTAGTTAACACGTAGCTGTTTTATTGGCGAGAGTGAATATAAATAACTATAATATGATTATATATATATATTTTTAAATATTTTTAAATTTATCAAATAAAGGATAATGGCTTAAAATATGAAAAGAATTCAATTCTAGGCATATATACTCTAATTTTCACTAAAGGTCCACTTATCACCTTTTGATGGAGAAACCTCTATAAATATAGTTTTGGTCACTCTTATACATTATTTTGGACCAAATAATATTCTTCTTTAGAATCGGGACATCAAAATTTGTAAATTTTGTTATTTTTCTAATAAAGTTCATTTTTTTAATGAATAGTGAAAAGTGTTGTATTTTAATTCAAAACCACTTGTTTATATAATTTATTTACATGATTATATTAACTTTTAATTGGGTTTTAAGTTAAATTAGAATATATTTTTACCATTTAATCCAATAGTGGTCATTGGAATTAATTTCAATTTTTGATGAATAGTGAAACCACAAAGTGGTTCTTAAAAAAATGATTTTTTGTTTAAATGAAATTTTACCACCTCTGTGTTTTGAATTTGAAAAAAATCCAACATACATGGTTGTCATTAAGAACTAAAATTTGGTTCAATGGGATTAAAATAATTTTTTTTGAATAGTAACTTTTATGTTTTTAATCGCGATTAGAGGTAATTAGTGTAATATAAGGTAAAAATAATGTTTCAATAATATGAGATGACCTAGACACGTGTCCTACCATTATTGGATGTGTCATGGCCGACCAAAACAATCCATGGGACAACTTGGGGACCCCATGGAGCCACTTTGTTAGGAAAATGACATTAATAACTTTTTATTTAATGTTAAAATAAAAATATCACAAACATGTGTTGTTTTATTAAAAAACATTTTAAATGGGGTTATACAAGTCATATTTTTGACTATAAATATTAATTAGAAATCTAAAAATATTTCCTACATCATGATATTTTTTTTATAATTTTTAGACATTAAATAAATTAAATTATTTATGACAACATGATGATGCAGCGATTACCTCATTATTTAACGATTTAAATAAAATTAAAAGATAATTTAAAATATAATACCTACACTTTTAAAAAACCTATTGGATGGGTGGATTTCTAACTCTTACAACCTTACCCTCGAAATATATTATTTTGGGACCTTTTAAATCTGAAAAGCATTTTATAATAAAGTATCATTTTATAACATTCCAAGAGTGCCCCTCCTCTCCTCTTATAAAAGGCCCCCACCTCTAACACCTTACCCACACCTCTCAAGACTTTGGATCTACCAAACCATGTGAATTTTGTCTCTCCACATCCCTCTCTTACTCCTAGAAGCCTCACTTTGGGCAGAAGTCTTTCCAAGGAATCTTTTGAGCTCAAATCAAAAAGAGTTACCCGTTTTAAAGGTAGTGTCTTCTCTTGTGTTCTTATGTTTTATTTTTCTTCTCCAACCCCCTAAACACTTTTTATTAATTTATTTTGTAACAACACCAGTATATTCAATATACTAGGATGTTTTTATAATAAGGATTTGAGCTGCACTTACACACACACTCATCTAATGGTTAAGGAGCATACGGTTTCTGTGGATTTTGAATTTCTGCCTCTCGAAACGATGATTGTTCAATATTATTCTAACACCTTAAAAGGTTTCCATTTAGATGATAATATAGTTATATATGATATATAATATGTTTATGTTTTACTTAAGCTTCTGTATTTTTCATTTATGGCATAGATTTTTGGTTTCCATTATGGGTAAACGCGATATCTTCATTTTAGGAAGTGCGGACTACCGCCCCCTCAAAGTGATTTGATTCGTTAATACGATATGTGGTATGTATAAAGGATAGATTTAATGATATTATATATGATATTATACTGGAATTATAATATACCTTTATATAATATTGATTTCACTCCATTAAGTAAGAAATAGAAATGAAAGTAGCGTTCATGCGTACGTACGACTTACCGTCTCTATGAACGGTGCATTTCATTTCTTACCTCTAAATGTTATGTAATATTATAAATGAATGTATATAATAGATATATATAATATATATGATATCTAAATCATGAGTATAACTCTGGATATAATGGATACATGAACAACTTGTAATTATAAAGAGTTTATTTTTGACTCAAGTACCGATGATCGTTAAAACGACCGTTATTAACTTAAATAATTACATAATGTTCATGACATGGTAACAAGTGATATAAAAGGAATAAAGAACATGAAAAAGGTTCTTAAACAATTAGAAATTAACTCAAGTTTATTATTCAAGACGTTAAAGAACGATCGAGTCAAGTCAGACACGAGGTAAGGGATCTTCTTAACCCAATTTCTGTTCTTTGGGTTATTCTCCTACTTTCAAATTATTTCATGATATTATTATGTCCTATCTTTTATGTTTACTTTCTTTATGTGTACTTATGGTGAATACACATAATCGATCTATTTTATTTAAAAAAATTATCTTTGTAAGGGACTTTGTCTCAATCTTCATTCATTGAGGCATATTTTGTTTTATACACAACTTTTTTTTATACGGTGTATAAACCCCTTTGACTTTTACGCTTATTCAAAAGGAATATTTTTTTATACAAAGCATTTTACTAAATGACAAAAGTAATGTTTCATTGTCGTACTTATGCGGCTACAACGACTTCTCCGCCATCGTGACCATTATTTGAGTTTCAGCTTCCTCTAAAAGCCATGCCTTTTTTTAAATGAAAAATAAAATATTTTACTTTTATTTTATTTTGGTATTGAAAATGGATTTCATAATGTTTTTATATCAATGTTTTGTATTTATATCTTGTGATTGGAAAGTGGAAATGTTATGTTTACTTTTTTCATGTTATATGTGATACTATTATGTTATGGTTGTTGTGCATTATTATGAAGACGGGTGGTTCCGTGATAAACAAAGGACAGGTGAGCCCGATATAGATCTCCAATGCATTGGTTAACACGAAGGAGTTAAACATTAAGGTTTCTCCAATGATATTTTAGGGAATATACTGTGATGGGTATTCCAAACATAACCAAGAGGGTTACTCCCTACGTAAGAATGTTATGAATGCCTCAAGTTTCCTTTATGTCTTATGATTTCTATGATTTATTCATGATTTGATGAGGTATGTTAAAGTGATTATGTTTTATGAGTAAATTATGGTTTCATTGATTCTTATGTATACATGTACTCATGTTTCCTTTCCATATTTTTATATCCCTTACTGAGATTTTTATACTCATCCCAAGTTTTTGAAATGTTATTCACTGGTCAAGGGAAAGGTACATGATATAATGATAGTGTCAAGGATGTGTCAAGAAAGAATCCATGTTTTATTTTAAATATGTTTCCGTTTATGGGAAAAATGATTATTATCTTTTATGTAACCAATTTGTTTAAATGTGGAATGTAATGCATGTTTTATGATCTAATTCTCTAAAACACTAAACCTGAAATGGTCCTTAATGTGAATTATTCATTTAATTCAATATTAAGTAAGGTTTAAGGCCGAGGCCTTATAGTTAGTATCAGAGGTTGGTTTAGACATCTTTAAGAGTTATAAAATTGTTAAATTATAAATTAATTTATAGTATGATTGAAATGAAATAGAATTTGAAGATTACCATGTTGCTTCTCCTAAGATATTACTGTGTTAAGAATGGTTTTTCATAGAGGAAACAGAACAGATTTTCTGGGAAAGAATAAAGAGGGAAATGACCTTTCAAATCAGTATCCTGAGATGGTCAGAATCAAAACTAAACAGTTTGTTACAGTGATGGCTCAGTTGATTCAGGAGTTGAAAAGAAGATTGGTGAATGCTCCAGTTTTGGAACTACCTTCCAGGAATGGTGAGTTTGTTATATACAGTGATTCTTCATTGAAGGGACTTGGCTGTGTCCTTATGCAGAATAATCAAGTAATTGAAAATGCTTCACGTCAGTTGAAAACTCATGAGGAAAATTACCCTACACATGACTTGGAATTATCTGCTGTTGTTTTTGCTCTAGAAATTTGGAGGCATCATTTTTATAGAGTAACGTGTGAATTATATACCGATAACAAAAGTTTAAAGTATATATTCACTCAGAAATAATTGAACATGATACAGAGGAGATGGCTAGAATTAATCAAGGATTATGATTGTATAATTCATTACCATCTGGGAAAAGCAAATAAAGTGGCTGATGCTTTGAGTCAAAAAAGTAATGATTCATTAACAATGTTGCATTTGGAACATGATCCTTTGGTTAAGTATTTGATGAACTTTGGAATAATAGTTGTTGGTGCAGGATTCCCTTCAGTTTTGTTTCAGGTATCAGCGAAATCTTCTCTATCAGACAGAATCAAGCAAGCACAGAAGTAAGACAGTGAGTTGCAGAAAAAGGTAGAGCTCTTTCAGAAGGGTATGTTGCCTGAATTCAACATTGATAATTATTGTTTTTTGAGATTTTGGAAGATATTGTGTGTTCTTTTTGATTCACAGTTGAAGAGAGATTTGTTATGGGAAGCTCATAGTTCTCTGTTTTCAGTTCATCCTGGCAGTACTAAGATGTATAGAGATATTCGGGAGTATTACTGGTGGGGCGGAATGAAAAGGGATATTGCTGATTTTACTATGAAGTGTTTGACTTGTCCACAGGTTAAATCAGAGCAGCAGTTAACGAAAGGGATACTTTATCATTTACCAGTGCCAGAGTGGAAATGGGAAAATATATCCATGGACTTTATTTTGGTATTACCGAAGTCATCTTGAGGTAATAATGAAATCTTGGTTATTATTTATCGCTTGATTAAATCTGCTCATTTCTTTTCTATGCGAGATACTTTTTCCCTAGATCAACTTTCCCATTTGTATCTTAATGAGATAGTCATGTTACATGGAGTTCCTCTATCCATTGTATCTGATCATGATCCTAGGTTTACTTATAACATTTGGAAGGGTCTTCAGAAGTCGTTGGGTACTGAATTAAATTTTAGTACAGCTTTTCATCCTCAATCAGATGGGCAGTCAGAACATGAAAATTCAGACACTAGAGGATATTCTGCGTGCTTGTTCGATGGATTATCAGGGAAGTTGGGACCAACATCTTTCTTTGGTTTAATTTTCATATAATAACAATTTTCATTCCACTATACAGATGGCACCATTTGAGGCATTATATGGGAAGTGGTTTTGAACTCCAGCTTTTTGGGATGAAGTGGGTGGAAGGAAGCTGATGGGAACAGAATTGGTAGATGAGATTGCAGAAAAAGTTCATTTTATTCAGAAACACATGAAAACAGCTCAGAACAGACAGAAAAGTTATTCATACAATAAGAGGACGGATCTATCTTACGAGGTATGTGATCATGTTTTTCTCAAAGTTTCACCGTGGAAAATTGTGATTGGATTTGGTAAGAAAGGAAAGCTGAGTCCAAGGTTCATTGGACCTTATGAAATTCTGGAGAGAGTTGGACCATTTGCTTACCGAGTGGCTTTACATTCGAGTTTATCTTAGGTACACAATGTTTTTCATGTTTTGATGTTGAGAAAGTATATTCCAGATCGATCTCATGTTTTGAGCCCAGAGGTAGTTCAGTTAGAGGAGAATCTCTCTTATGAAGAACAACTAGTCTAGATTCTTAACCGAAGAGAGCAAGTGTTGCAAAATAAGGTAATTCACCATGTAATGGTTTTGTGAAAAAACCATATGGTTGAAGAGGCAACATGGGAATATGAAAATACTATGAGGGATAAATACCCCCCACTTATTTTGATAAGTGAATAAAATTGCGAGGCCGCAATTACCAAAAGGGGGGAAGGATGTAACATCCTAGGTAAATAAAGAATAATGCATTTTTATATTTATTAATATTTATTAATTAAATATTAATTTTACTTTAAAGGGGTTTTTATGTTCGATATCATACTCGATACATAACAAAGAGTTTCTTTGAAATATTACGTTGCACACTAGAAATAAAAAAATATTATTTTAAATGGTAGTTAACACGTAGCCGTTGTATTGGTGGGAATGAATATAAATAACTAAAATAAGATTATATATGTTAGTTAAATGTTTTTAAATTTATCCAATAAAGGATAAAGGCTAAAAATAGGAAAAGAATTCAATTCTAGGTATATATACTCTAATTTTTACTAAAGGTCCACTTATCGCCTTTTGATGGTGAGTCCTCATTAAATATAGTTTTGGTCACTCTTATACATTCTTTTGGACCAAATAAAAATATTCTTTAGAATTGGGACATCAAAATTTACTTTCTGTAATTTTTTGGTATTTTTCCGGTAAAGTTCATTTTTTAATGAATAGTGAAAATGTTGTATTTTAATTCAAAACCACTTTTTTATATAATTTATTTACATTATCAGATTATCTTTTTATTTGGGTTTTAAGTTAAATTTGAATATATTTTTACCATTTAATCCAATAGTGGTCATTGGAATTAATTTCAAATTGAGATTGGACTTAAACTAGTGTCAATATTTTGATATATATTGTTTCATAAAAACACGCTATTTGTCATGACAGCGGGAATTAATTATTAAATTAATTAATGTAACTCATATGTTTTGAATTTTTTAAAATAGAAATAATTTTTGAATTCTGAATATCAAATATAGATTAGGGTGAGGTTTTGGCATTTTTCTGAAAAACTTTAATTTTGGACGAATAGTGAAACTACTAAGTGGTACTTAAAAAAACTGATTTTTCGTTTAAATGAAATTTTACCACCTCTGTGTTTTGAATTTCAATAAATATGACATACATGTTTGTCATTAGTAAGTAAAATGTGGTTCAATGGGATTAAAATAATTTTTTGGTGAATAGTAACTTTTAAGTTTTTAATCGCGATTAGAGGTAATTAGTGTAATTTAAGGTAAAAATAATGTTTCAATAATATGGAATGACATAGAAACAATTCCTAACCTTATTTTATGTGTCATGGCCGACCAATACAGTCCATGGGTCAACTTGGGGACCCCATGGAGCCACATTGGTAGGAAAATGACATTAATAACTTTTTATTTAATGTTAAAATAAAAATGTCACAAACATGTGTTGTTTTAGAAAAACAATTTTTAAATGGGGTTATACAAGTCATATTTTTGACTATAAATATTCATTAGAATGAAAAAAATATTTCCTACATTATGATTTTTTTTAATTTTTAGACATTAAATAGATTAAATTTTTTATGACACCATGATGATGAAACAATTACCTCATTATTTAACGATATAAATAAAATGAAAATATAATGTAACATCTAAGACTTAAACATGTCAAAAACCTATTGGATGGGTGGATTTCGAACTCTTATCACCTTATCATAGAAATTTATAATTTTTGGACCTTTTAAATATGAAAATCCTTTTATAATAAAGTAACATTTTATAACTTTCCAAGAGTGCCCCTCCTCTCCTCTTTAAAAGCCCCCAACTCTACCACCATGACCACACCTATCAAGCATTTGGATCGGACAAAACCTGCCCATTTTATCTCTCCACATCCCTCTCTTACTCCTAGAAGCCTCACTTTGGGCAGAATTATTTCCAAGGAAGCCTTTGAACTCAAATCAAAAAGAGTTACCCGTTTTAAAGGTAGTGTCTTCTCTTGTGTTCTTATGTTTTATCTTGCTTCTCCAACCCCCTAAACTCTTTTTATTCATTTCTTTTGTAACAAAACCCTTATATTAAATATACTAGGATGTTTTTATAATAAGGATTCGAGCTACACTTTCACACACCCTCATCTAATGGTTATAGAGCATACTATTTCCGTGGATGGAGAATTTCTGCCTCACGAAACGATGATTGTTCAATATTCTTCTAACACCTTCAAAGGTGGCCACTAAGATGACACTATATTTATATATGATATATAATATGTTTATTTTTTTACTTAGTATTCTGTATTTTTCATTTGTGGAATAACTTTATGGTTTCCATTATGGGTAAAGGTGATATCTTCATTTTTGGAAGTGCGGACTACCGCCCCCTCAAAGTTATTTGATTCGTTAATAACATATGTGTTACGTATAAAGGATAGATATAATGATATTATATATGATATTATACTGGAATTATAATATAGCTTTATATCATTATGATTTCACTCCATTAATTAAGAAATAGAAATGAAAGTAGAGTTCATTCGTACGTACGGCTTACCATCTCCATGAACGGTGCATTTCATTTCTTACCTCTAAATGTTATCTAATATTATAAATGCATGTATATACTGGATATATATGATATATATTATATCTACATCATGAGTATAACTCTGGATTTAAGCGATACATGAACAACTTGTAATTATAAAGAGTTTATTTTTGAATCAAGTACCAATGATCGTTAAAACGGCCGTTATTAACATAAATAATTACATAGTGTTCTTGTTATTATTATGTCTTATCTTGTATGTGTTATTTATGTGTACTAATGGGGAATACACATAATCGATCTATTTTATTTAAAAAATGATCTTTGTAAGGGACTTTGTCTCAATCTCCATTCATTGAGGTGTATTTTTTTTTATACACAACTTTCTTTTATACGGTGTATAAACCCCGTTGACTTTATTGCTAATTCAGAATAAAGATTTTTTTTATATGAAGTGTTTTACTAAATGTCAAAAGGAACATTTCTTTGTCATACGTATGCGGTGACAACGACTTCTCCACCGTCGTGACCATTATTTGTGTTTTGGCTTCCTCTACAAGCCATACCTTTAATTTAAATGAAAAATAAAATATTTTACTTTTCTTTTATTTTGGTATTGAAAATGGTTTTCATAATGTTTTTATATCAATGTGTTTTATTGATATCTTGTGATTGAAAAGTGGAAATTTTATGTTTCCTTTATGCATGTTTTATGTGATACGATTATGTTATGGTTCTTGGGAATTATTATGAAGATGGGTGGTTCCGTGATAAACTAAGGGCGGGTGAGCCCGATATAGCACTCCAATGCATTGGGTAATGTGAAGGAGTTAAACGTTATGGTTTATTTGAATATATTTTATGAAATATACTGTGATGGGTATTCCAAACGTAACCAAGAGGGTTACTCCCTACGTAAGAATGTTATGAATACCTCAAGTTACCTTTATGTCTTATGATTTCTATGATTTATTCATGATTTGATGAGGTATGTTAAATTGTTTATGTTTTATGAGTAAAGTATGGTTTCATTGATTCTTATGTATACTTGTACTCATGTTTCCTTTCCATATTTTTTTATCCCTTACTGAGATTTTTATGCTCATCCCATGTTTTTGAAATGTTTTTCACAGGTCAAGGGAATGGTACATGATTTGATGATAGTGTCAAGGAAGTTTCAAGAAAGAATCCATGTTTTATTTTATATATGTTTCCGTTGATGGGAAAAATGAGTACTATCTTTTATGTAACCACTTTGTATAAATGTAGAATGTAATGCATGTTTTATGATCTAATTCTCTAAAACTCTAAACCTGAAAAGATCCACAATGTAAATTATTCATTTAATTCAATATTAAGTAAGGTTTAAGGCCAGTGCCTTATAAATTCATTTATGGTATATATATATTCTACCCATCACAAAATGGATGCCATACATATGTGTGCCATCAAAAATAGAAATCATTCATTATAGCATAACCCAAGAAATAAAATGGGAATCGTAAACATCATTCCATCATAACAGAATCCTTGTAAAACAAATGGATTTCATAAATATAATTTCATAATAAAAATAATCATTGATAATAATAATATGTATAGTATACAAGAAAAATATACTTAATATTAGAAGGATATTAATTTTGATTAAACAATTGAATGTTATTTTTGAGGAAAATATTTTTCCTTCATAAACAATGTTTACATTTCTCCAAACACAGTGGAATTTTAAATGAAAATAATTTCATTAAAAATAACCTTGAAAATTTGTATAGGAAGCCTCATGGAAATAATGTGTTATGAAAACTTTAGAATCCAAGCATGCCATAAAAGTTAAAAAACATGCTTCTTGTATTTTTGAAAGAAAAGTCAAAAAGTACCTCATTTTGAAAATATAAAAAGACAAATTTCATACTATTTCATAAAAATTCACCAATGGGTAAAATTGACTTTAAATAGTATTATATGTATATTAATAATATTTTATAATATATATGTATAATACATGTACATGGATGATAAATATAGACCAATAAATACTTACATATAAACAATATCAAATAAGAATGAGCATCCAAAATTATCTGTTAGAAATTTGTAATCAGTAAAAATGTATGAATCCTAAAATATAGAAAATTATATTAATTTCAAAAACACAAAAATTATAACCCAAACAATTTTCTTGGTATTAATAAAAAATCAAAAGAAATATGAGTTGTATAAGGCATATGACCCACATTAACAAAATTGAGAGAAACTAATCCATTATATTAGGTCGGATTTTCATTATATGTATCTGATCCTCTAGTACAATGACTTAAATAATTTCATTGACTTATTTTTGAATCACATTCACTTTTATGATATCATATACGATCATATTATGATATATTTGAGAATAACATTTCATTGTTATTTGTTATTCTGATATTAACTACATTATGTTCTTGTGCATGTTTTGTCGAAGAAGTTCATATTACACTTCATAGATTATAGTTATATCATTTAAAGAATTATATTAGTATAATATATATCATATTTATTCATTATATTCATATATTTAATGTTGTTTTAATAAAGATCATGTAGATTGAACCAAATTACCTCGTTGAGAAGGTAGGTTGTAAGAACACCAGAAAGATGATATCATACCATTAATTATGAAATGGTATGAAATTGGGTAGAATATATATTGTTATAGAATAAATAAATTTTTATAATAATCTTATATAGTTATTATTTCCATCATTATACCCATCAAAGTTATGTGGTCGTGAAAAACATAGTACACAACAGTAGGGAGATGGTAACCTATACATACGCACGTATGGTGATTTTGTTTTTCCAAGGATGGAAAGAAGGTGGACTATAGATGTTTCATAATTATAATAACATTTTTTGTATATAAGTGATAATGGATTAATTAAATTATATTTTAACAACTGATGAATAAGAATTATAAGAAGAAATAAGTTTTAAGGAATCAGTAGAGGAGATGACATCTTCTTCAACGTGCATTCTCTATATCTCTTATTAGAGCCCTCAAGATGGACTTTAAATATGGAAAAATCCTATAGAATGTTACTAGGGAATTTTATAAGGTAAAAGGGTAGGATATGGACTATATTAAAGGCTCATATTCATTTTAATAAGTTAGTGATGAGGTTCCCTTTTATAATTGAGGCGAGGGGAACTTTTGGAAACCTCCAAAATATTAATTTATGATATAATCAAACACCAATCAAAGTTCTATAAAATATCCCAATTTCAATTTTTAGAATATATAGTATAGTAATATCACATTAAATAATTTTGAGACAATTTTTTATGTCAATTTAAACATTATAATTCCTATTAACCCGTAGTTATTCTATTTAATCTTAATTAAGATCACAAAAATTTTGATATTAAAATAGTGGAATATTTATATATTGGATGTCAATTTTACCCTATATAAGTTACATTGAGGATTTTAAACCATATTATAATTATTATACAGTTCTTAGAAATGTTTTATTTTTATTTAATAATTTAATAAACCATTTTTTCCACAAAACAACAATAAGATCAATTTTGACTTTATTCATGTCATTGATTTTTAAATATATGAAGATAAGATGTTATCATGGGACAAGTTTTTTTAATATATTAATTTGGAATCTAGGTAATCTAGATAAAATTATTTTTCATATTTATTAGATGAAATTATATGTAATTTAATATTTTAATAACATTAATTTGATATATTCTTTAATAAAATAATTACTACATCAGTTTTGTGTAATTATCTAATACAATGAATAGTTAGGTAAAAAATACAAAATAAAATACCAATATGATGATAAATATTCTATATTTCATAATAATACATTTTTTGAATTTATATTCTAGAAAATTCACCATTTAAATTTTATAATAATAATATTATGAATATAACAACATTAACATCACATTAAATAAAATAATTTAAGCATCACAATATATTCCTTATGGATCCAAATGTTGAATCAATAAGTTTACATATCACATTTTTTGTTCTTTTATGTTATGTAAATCCCTAACACATTTTCTTAAGGAAAATTCTCTATCTCTAAGAAATATTTTCTTGATGAAAATTTTCATTCTCTAAGAATGATTTTTCCTTTACCTATGGTTTCAAATGTAATATCCAATGATTTTCTATGTAATCATAAATATATTTTCCTTAATCAAAAAATGGATCCTTTTCTAAAACAAAATTTTTTATAGTTAATGATAACACAATTTCAGAAGAATAGAGAATATGATATCTCTAGAATTTGGAATCTAATTTCTCCCTAGAATTGTAAATCTGATTTCATTAGAAATCAGAATCCAATATCATAGAAATCTTACCACAATTATATCATAAATCAGATGATTATTCTGATAGAAATTCTAATCTGATTCTCTATGAAATTAGACTCTGATTCTATTAGAAATGAGAATCTGATTGTCTCATAAATCAGACACTAATTCTCATAGAAATTAGACTCATATTTTGTCAGATATTAGACGCCTATTTTTATAGATATTAGACTCCAATTTTCAAAAAAGATAGATTCTGATTATTAGTTTTCTCATAATATGATAGTCAATAATTTTAGGTTTGGAATTTCACTATCATAATAATCTGATTAAATAATATTTTTATAGTTATGATATTTCTTTAATGTAGATATTAGATTTATCATATCATAAATGTGATAATGTATCATAAAAGTGTTAATATCTCTTAGAACTTTTCATGTAATGTGATGTCATCAAATCTGTTACAAAGTAACCATTACTTGATTAGTATGTGTATATGTACCTAAAATTTTTATCTAAAACATGAACTATATAAATGGAATTCAACCATTTAAATTCATAATTATAAATACCTAGCCATTTGTATTAATTTACAAAATTCACATTAGAATTTTCGTTTTGAACTCCAAGGCATGCTGATACACTGTGAGAGATCTACAAGATCTAACTTGTGAAAATAATGTGATCAACTTGTTCAAGCTATGAAAATATCAGTCAACCTGCTCACTGGGAATTCTATTGATGGTATTTAAAATCGATGTCTTCCTAGGATAGGAAGATTGAGATTTTTATTACATTGGTTATCGAGGGCTTTCATGGATAGTAATATAGTTTCAAATATTCTTATCGAGGGCTCACCATGGTGTTTTTAAGATATACTTTTTCTAAAGTATAAATCAATGGTTCTTTATCCCAAGTTTTCAGATACCACTATCTTTTCAGTGAAATATTTATTTGTTTCTTGATACGTGTTACGAGTTTGTTTAATTTCCATTTGATTTAGTTATAAATAGAAAGTGTAACTTTATTATACATTCTTATTCTTGTACAAACTCTAATTTAGATTTTATTCTCTTTATGGTAGAATATTTCCTTAATTAAATTTATTTATGTTTCTTTATAAGATCTATAATATCAGATCCTTTGAATTTTAGATTCTTTATTAAAATGCCAAGAGGGTTTGTCAATTATTTTTTTATCTTTGTTAAGCATAGATTTGATTAAGGCGAAAAATAAGGGTTTTAATTATATAATCTACCCTCTCTTTTAATTGACCATTCTACAAAAACATTTAAATACTAAAATTTTTATAATAGATGGTCACTGAAATAATTATACTTTCAAATAAGTTTTTTTCCTATTATTTCTTTCTTAAATTTTATTGTTAATATTTTTCTTGAATATTTTCAACATAAACTATTTGTTTAGAATCTTTTACATCTAACATGTTTTGTGGAAATGATTTTTTTAATAATGATTGGAATGAAAGTTAGATCAATAGACTTCTTAAATCCAACTAGTCCTGTTATTTTTATGGGAATTTACATGAATACTAGAGAGATAGGATGACTAGTTTTATTATCAATTCCAGTGTGGATAATTTTGTACGGATTACTATATATTAAAGGATTCATGAAAAAGAAAATATAAAATTCAACAATTATGATAAGAATTATTATGAGCATAACTTTAAGGTACGCAATACATTATTATGTCCTATGAATATGAACATCTATAAAAATATTTTATCATGTGATGTTACTAATAGCATATAGAATAAATTAAAAGTTAACCATTTTGGCACATCTATGTTTATTGAAACAAGAAGATAAATTCTTAGAGATGACTATTATGGTTATGTATTTTCGTATGGAGAACCCATATATAATGTTCAACATAGGTTTATAACTATTTTCAATAGCTTACAATCAATGGGAGTAAAAATATTATATAGTGAGATGCTTGTAAACAATATTATTAATATCATTCCAAAAGAGTGGGAATATAAGAGAATTGTTATTGATGAATCAAGGAAAGTTAAAATAGTTACTATTGATGACATAATAGAGACTCTTCTAAAACATAATAATGGAATGCAAAGATATGATTATTATATTATAAAGATGAATGGTAGTGTGGAATTTACAACCACTTTTAATCAAATGAAATCTGAAACCACTAAAAGAGATTCCAAATCAATGTCTAAGAATGTTGTAATATCAGACTCAAGTTATAGTGATCAATCAGAGAATAAACTAGAATTTCTTTCTAAGAGGATGATAAATATTGTGAGAAAAAAGGAATTACAACAAAAATATAGAAATAAATACATAAATGATAAGAAATAATCAGAATTGACTTGCTAAAAATGTAATAAGGCTGGACATTTCAGACCAGGTCG
Organism: Viscum album; assembly: GCA_963277665.1. Lineage (NCBI taxonomy): Eukaryota > Viridiplantae > Streptophyta > Magnoliopsida > Santalales > Viscaceae > Viscum > Viscum album. The sequence goes on along the minus strand of OY728142.1, from coordinate 1,809,821,347 downwards.
CCTAAGGCATAAAAATAAAGAAACAAATGATATACATTTTGAAAATAATCGGTTGTAGTACTACATATATAAAGGAAGGAATGTACTAAAAGATAATGATTCATGGAGTACTAGTGGTGGAGACTCTTCTTTATGAATCATTAGATATTGAATCTTCTGGATAAAATAATATTTGTCTTATAGATAGAATACCTACTGAAAATCAATGTCTCATGGCTTTGGTAAACACTTGTGAATCTTTAACAAACATTTATTAATGTTCTAGTTATCCTAATGAAAAAAAATTAAAAATAATTCAATAAATATTTTTCATCATATAAAGATATTACTTTACCTTCTTTTTTAGAATTATCTAGCTTTTTCAAGTTACATGAGAATGAAAATAATAAAATCAATATGAAACATTATAAGGATTGTTAAAAAATATATATGTTAATAAAAAAATCTGATTTTTCAAAAGATATTGATCAGAAATTTTTTTTAAATGTTTCTAAAAACTATAAATAGGTAAATTAAGAAAGGATCAAATTTCTAAGGATCTTGAAAATGTTATTTCCAAGAAAAATGATTTAGAGACAAAATCAAATTATAAGAATAGTGACTATATGGATAAGAATTTTTTCATCAGTCTAAAATCAAAAATATTTTCTTGAACATAGCATTTTTCAAAAATTACTCATGGAAAGTAATGTTTTGATAAAATATTTTCATAACATCTTACTCTTATTAATATTAATGTATTTGGTTATTTTAATTCAATGCTAGTTTTCAGTTACAACTATTCGGTAACCCAAAGTGCTCTTTCTTTCACAAAGTGCCTATGTGGTGGAAATAGGGACAAAATTATTTCGTTGAAAAAAAATCCAATCCTTATGTTTTCATAAATCCTATTTTTCTATGAAAATATGGATAACTATGATTTTAATTTCTAACAAATACAAATTCTAGAAATTTTGTATTCTAAAAGTTCAATTGTTTTATTATTTAGAAAACAAAGGAAGTGACAACAACAATACAAGGATAATTGATAGTAGATGTTTCTAGAACATGGCTGGTAACAAAAACATCTTTGAAATGATTATTATGCTGAAAGGAGAAAAAATAACCTTCTAAGATAATGATCATGGAGAAATTATTGGTATAGGTAATATTATTCATCATGGAAAATCATTAATTTCAAATTTTTTATTTGTTAAAGGTCTTAAACACAACTTTATAAGAATAATCCATTTACGTGAGGAAGGTAACTTTGTAAAATCTAGGAATGATAAATACCTACTACACAATTCCACAAAAGAGTTTATTATCTATGCCCATAATAATGAGCATGTTTATATACATAACCTTAAATACCTTTGGAGCCAAGACATACAATTACTCAGTGCAGTGGATGATAAATATTTTTTATAGGATAGAAGAATAATTAATTGTAATATTAGAAACCAATGAAAAATCTTAAATAAATAAATTGTTAAGGATCTACCAGATATTATATTTTATTATTCAAAATATGTTATCCTTGTCAATATGGAATGAAACAAATGTCATGATTTAAATCAGTTAGTTTTGTCTCATCTTCTAATTCATTGTAGATAGTGTATATGGATCCTTTCTTTCCAACAAAAACATGATGCATTGGTATAAAATAATATGTATTTGTTTTAGTTTATGATTACACTAGATTTAAATGAGTCGATTTTATAGAAAAATAATCTGATGCCTTTTCATATTTTTAATCTTTTCAGCCAATGTTATAAATAAGAATAACCTTCCATTGATAACTATGCACAATGATTATGGGGGATAATTTGAAAATTCATATTTTGAAAACTTTTATAGTAACTCTTTACGCATAACTTATGAGATCCAAAAAATAGTCAACAAAATGGTGTTGTTGAAAGAAGAAAATTTATTCTTCAAGAGACAACAAGAACCATGTTTAGTGAGTAATCTATTTCTCAACAATTTTAGGATGAAGCAGTTAGTACTTATTGCTATACTAAAACTCTTGTTTTAATAAAAAATTTAATTAAAAACACTTTATAAGTTATGGAATGGTCATGAACCGAAATTTTCTTACATCAATGTAATTGTATGAAAAGTATATATCTTTAATACTAATGATAACATTCATAAATTTTAACTGAAATCTGATGAAGGAATTTTTTTATTGTATTCCACTACTTCTATGCAATATATATATATTTTAAAAAAAATCACTATAGTGGAAAAAATAAATGTTATGTTTTATGAAACTGATACTTTTGTTTTTAAACAACATCATTACACATCTTTGGATGTGTTTTCAAAAACTAATTATAACCCGTTGATGGAATATTATTCCAATTATGAATATCCTAAATAAAATGTTCTTGATGTATTTACCCAATAATATTTTTTAACTTATGTTGATGAATCAGTTTTACAATTCCAAAATCTGTTTTTTCTTAAGAATCATCTTAGTTATAGAATCATTGGTGATCTAAATAAACCTATAAGTACTAAATGTTTTATATGGGATGATTTAGATAATCTATAATTTCATTCCAGTTAGAACCTTAAAGTAATGATGAATCATTAGGTGATGATAATTGGGTCTATGCTATAAACGATGAACTAAATGAATTCGAGAGGAACAATGTCTAGAACTTGGTTGAAAGACCTAATGAATCTTTTTTAATTATAGAATAACAGGTTATTAGAAATAAATTTTATGAAAATGGAATTCATGTAGTAAATAATCCTAGATTTGTTTTTGAAGGCAATAATAAGCATAAATGAATAAACTATGAAGAATCCTAAATTGTATTATCTAGACTTGAATCTAGTCATATTATACTAGAAGTTTCAGTATTTTTTAATTTTAATCATTTTCATAAGGAATTGAAGTGTGATTTACTTAATAGATATGTTCAAGAGAATCTTATGTTTACCCAAATCATTGATTTGAAGACACAAAACACCATCAAGGGTTTAAAAACATTTCAAATATTAATATTGACACAAACAAGTCCCTAGAGATTGGTGTGAGAGACTTACGATATTTTTTTACAATATAGTAATGTCATGATAACATATTATCCTACCCTTTTATAATAAACGGTACAAAAAATGTTTCAATTATTTAAATTAATGTTGATGATGTTATATTCAGAGGAACTCAATAATAATTAACTGATTCATTTTTGAATCTCATGAAATCTATGTTTGAAATTAATATTATTGGTGAGTTATCATTTTTTATTAATTATCAATTTTATCAAGAATGAAAAAGATATTTTATATATAAACATAAGTATATTAAATACCATCTTCAGAAGTATGGATATGAATATACAAAAAGTATAATTACTTCAATTAGTACTGCAAAAACATTTGACCATCATGAAGCTAGAAAATAATTAGACCAAAAATATTTTTGAGGTATGATAAAAATTCAATTATACATAACCACTAGTCATCCATAATTAATGTTTTATATAAACATATGTGCATGATTTCAATAAAATACATAAATATACCAATTAAAATCATTGAAATTAATTTTTCACTATTTAATGGGAAATATTTATTTATGACTCCTCTATTCTTCTGGAAATGAGTTGCTTAATTTTTATTTGATACTAAAATTGGTGGTTTTAGAATTCATAGGAATGGAACATCTAGAACTTGTAATTTATAAAGAGATTCATTATTTTCTTGTTCATACAAGAAAAAAGTAGTAGGACGTTCAAATGAAACTCGTGAATATGTACTAGCTTGAAGTTGTTGTGCTCAAGTGTTTTGGAAGAAACGAAAACTCCCAGACTATTGCATGAGTTTTACCAAATCATATATAATGTGTTAAAATACTAGTCTATTAACCTAATAAAAAACACTACCAATCTCTATAATGAATAGAACATATACATAAGGAATCACTTTCTTTGGGATCACACACTTAAAGGAGATATCATACTTTAGTTTATCGAAACACAAGATTAACATGCAAATATATTTACAAAACCATTACCCAATGAAATATTTTAATACCTTAAAAAAATATGAATTATAACCATTAGTTAATCATCCATATTAACTTTTTTTGAATATATTCTCCTAACATTAAGAAAGTAATTTTAATTGGGGGAGTACATATGTTTATTCTATTATATTTTAATTTAAATGTTTTTTTTGGAACCTCCTTTTTTTCAGAAACTGAATTTTTTCCCTAACAAATGTAAGAGGAAAATTAGAAGTACTACCAATTCCTTCTGATTAATATGGAAGGAACTTTTTCTTACATATATCACCATAATTTTAGTTTTTTTGTTGGTTTTTCAATCTTCTTTTAATAAAAAATTATCAAATTCACTTTCTATAAATACGAATTTGGCCCTTAAATCCTCAAAAAAACCAGAACCAATAAATATTTCCTCATTTTTTATATCAATCGTCAAAATCAGATTGAGATAATCTCAACTATTGGTTTGACTTGGGAAGATTTACCATCACTGCATAGCCTATTCAATGGGACCCCCTCTTCGCGTCCGACATTTGGTTTCTCTATGTTCTTGTGCTGATGATCTCTTGACCTTTAAGTGTGCCATTGTTTTTCACCATATCTTTAAACTACGAATGTCACTTGAGATGTCTTCAAATACTGTAATACCATCAAACAAAGAAATCCATGATTGTATAATCTTCAAATAAAGTTTAGTGGACCTGAAATTCTATAAATTGGTTGAAGACAGACATTGATGATCTTAAAATTTTTTATGATTTCATTAACATAGTCAATGATTATTTTTCTAAATTAGAATACAAGATGAATAATATCATAAATTTTTTTACAGAGAAATTGATTGAAGGGAAATATTTCCTCCAATAAGAAGGTAATGATATGAATGAGAATATGAACTCTTTTGATCAAAATATAAAAAGGGAGAGGATAACCAGGTTAGAGTTTGCTGAAAAACTCAAGGTCCATGACTAATTGAACTGGTATCAATTTGAAATAGTTCATCCCAAAGAAGAGAGAATAAAATGTCTTGAAAGCAGAAATCATGAATAGGGAGAGTTGAGCATGATGTTTATAGATGATGACAAAAAATTGATGAAGCCGAAGTCCACATTGGAAAAGATGATGCTAATGGAGAAAAATAATGATGCATAATTTTCCTCCTATATGTTATCTTTTTTGTTGTAATTTTTTTTGTGTTACATTTTTTATCTTAATAAAAAAATTATCTATGAATTGTTACATCTTTTTATTTCTATTAACCTTTCTGGTATTTTTTCCCTACATTCCATTTTGAGAATCTCAAAGGGATATAAAATAATATTCAAAATTAATATGAATTTAAAGGATGATAATGTCTATGTAATGGAGTTTTATTTCACTATGAAAGAGAAGAATATGATATTTAGGTATTTCATAGCCTAAGGAGTAGTTAGTCGTATTCACCATGATCCATAAGAAAGATTGAAGAATGTTATTATTTTAGAGTTAAAAAATGAAAAACTTATCCCTTTATAATCATTGATGATTTTTTCCTTTAAAAAAACTGGGATATTTTTTAATAAATATGTTTGATTATGAATATTTCATTCCATTGTTTTTTGGAAATCACAAACCCACATTCTCATAAGGAAAATTCTATTTCTCTAATAAATTTTTTCTTAAGGAAAAATTTCATTTTATAAAAATGGTTTTTGAAATTACAAATGGTTTATAACACCTTCCATATCAGTTTTATATTTAAACCTAACCATATTTTCCATAAGCCTAAAAACAATCATTACTTTTTACTTAGAACCATTCAGTTCATGAGAATATGATTTCCCTTGAATTATTAACCCCATTTATCTAGTATTTAGAATCTGATATCCCTTGAATAGAATATCATATTTTTCTATAATTTGGAATGAAATTTCTCAAGAATTGTGAATCCAATTTCATTATAAATCATACTATGATTATCTCAGTAATAGGACTCCAATTATCTCCGAAATTAAACTCTGATTCTTTAAGAAATTAGACTCTTATTATCTATGAAATAAGACTCTAATTATATGAGAAATCAGACTCCGATTCACCTTGAAATCAGACTTAGTTTCCCTAAAAAATTATACTACAATCACTAAAAAACCACTCACTGATTTTCATATATTTTATACTCCGATTTTCAAGAAACATAGAATATGATTATCAGTTACCATAGAATTCAGTTGTCAATATTTTTAGAATCAAAATTATACAATATTAGGAATCTCTTTAAGTATTTTTCTTATAGTTACCGTATTTCTAAAATTAATATTTAAATTTTATCTGATCCAAAATGTGATAATGTTTATTAAAATGTTTATATTTTTAATACATTGTAACATAAAATGATGTCATAAAATCTGTTACAATGTAAATGTTTTTTGATTTCGACGTGGATAGGTCCCTCCAAATTTCCAGGGAAATATGTCCATTAGAGGAGGAATTCGACTGTTGTAATTGATGCCTATAAATACCCCGAAATTTTAATTCATATACAATGTTTTCATTATAACATTCATGTAGAGGTCATTGAAGTGTTCATACTCTACGAGCACATTGCTTGATCTACCTTATGCGAATGCTGTGATCAACTTGTTCAGGTTATGAACATCATGTTCAACCTTCTTAGTTTGAATCTGATTGATGCTATTTATAATCAAGGGATTTCATGAATTAGAAGGTAGATGTGACTATTACCTTCTTAATAGAGGGCTTACGGGGTTTTCAAGAGAGATATCAATTGTTTAATTGAGGGCTTACCCTGGTGAGGGTAGGACATACTTTCTTCAAAGTATAAATTAAGGGATCTTCATCTAATATTGTTGGATACCCTTTTCATTGGGTTTAAATATTTATTTTTTACATTTTAATTATTAAAAGTTTGATTAATTTCCCTTAAATTTATGTACAAATAGGAAGAGTAATTTTCTTAAACATTATTATTCTTTTACAAACTCTGATTTAGATTCTATAAGCCTTAGGGTTGAAAATTTTGTTACGTAAACATTGTTAAGTTTCTTTATTAGTTCAATATTATCGGATCGTAAGAATGTTATTTTTTTTATTCAGAACTAAAGAGGGAAATGGAATTAATATTGTTTAACTTTATTAATAATATAATTTCTTAAGGATAAAAATGAATGTTTTTAAACCTACAATTCACCCCCCTCTTGTAGTTGATACATCTACATATACATTTCCATTCTACAAAAAATGGTCAATTCCTCAACCCTTGGATTATTATGGTCATGATATTCTTGACCAATAAAATTTGGGAATGTTTTTGGGTCTATTTATGGTTATTAGCATTTTAATTACGATTTTTTTATTTATTTCTCATCAGTCAATTAATTTTTACACCATCAAAGTATAAGTCTTTAAATTCATTATATATTTCCAAAAAATTACAAATAAAATATCATGATAAAGAAGATATTTTATATTTATATAAGTATTTATTATAAAATTTATCTTCTTTATAACTTTATATTAAAAAAGGGTTAGTTATTATAATTTTTGTGAGACATTTAACTTCTATTTTAAAAAAAATAAGTTAAACATCATATCTCATCCAAGTGGATTCCAAAGACACCATTTCAACCCATGGATTATTCAGGTCTAAATACACTCATGCAATGATTTTAAGTCAAGTTTTAGGGTAAATGTATTATAGTATTCCTACCCTTAATTACCAATTTTACCCTTTTACCATTTTATAAAAATTTCCTACGATAATATTCACAATTCCCCAAATTAAAATAAATATAATTACATAATTTGGTCATACTGATTGAAAATATGGAATCTATTTTTTAAAATTAAATATTTAGAACATGCATTAATTAATTTAAAATTAATCCCTTTTTCAGAAAGAGAGAATGAGTTTTTTAAATGTTTAATCATTGAAAATGATTGAAACATATTTTATATTTGAATTCAATGTAAAATTAATGGTAATTACATACATAAAATTCAATGATAAAAAATATATTATATTAATAATTTAAAACCATTAATTAAATTAAATTAATTACATAATTTATATCGATGAAAAAAGCTGTTTTCAATTAAAATTTAATATAATTTTCCAATTTATCGAAATTTAAAATTTATCAGAAAAATATCAAAAATTTATCCCAATTAAACTTTTATATCACACATCCAAAAAAGATTTTTGTTTGGTTCAATATAATATATAAAATTGTAAAAAAAAATTTTAAAATAGGTGCACCATCAAAAGGCAGCAAGGATGAATTTTAGAAAAATAGTTCATTTATCCAAAAGTTCAATATATTTTTATATAATGTATATAAAATCAATAAGATGAAATTTAAACATTAGAATGAATCCATAAAAAAGTATTTTATTATTTTATAGACTCACTTATTTTCATTTAAATAGTTTTTTTGATAGAATTTTATACAAATCATATTATACATTGTAATGACTAAGTTATAGTATTTTGTTATTCACTTATATTAAGTCTTATGTGAAATTAATTCTATCATAAGAACTTCAAATTTTGTGTAACACAAGCCATGAATAGTATTTCATATATAGCAAGCTAATATGGTGTTTTGTATAGAACAAGATAATATGTGTGTAGTGTAAAACACAAGACATCAACTAAATTTAAATAAATATATCTCATAAAATATTATTAAGTTATAAAAAAGATGATAATTTTTTGTATACCTGAAGAAATTTTTATATTCATGGAATTTTTATCTTTCTAAAAAGATAAAATTTCCTTTTTTTCTTACATTTTCACTCACCAGAATATCGTAGCATCATTTGTCTACCTATGGAATACCTCCAGATGAATTGATTACACTATATTTTAGTCCACGTTATGTCATTGGAATCAATTAAATAATGAAATTGTATGTAAAAACATTGAAACATTTGAACAGTTTCACTTAAAAACACTTTATTCTCATGTTTGTGGGAGTAATTTAAAATTTTAATTTTATATTTATCTAAATTAAAATTTTAATATCGGAATAAATAATATGAATTAGAATAATCTTTTTTATATATCATGTTTAAATTCATTTTTGAAAAATATTTAATGTTAAAACATTAATATTTAATTTCCCCAGTTAATATAAAAATGGGTTTACCATGGGTTTAGTCATAAAATAAAAGGGTTTTATTGACCTAAATACTTGTATGAAATTTATTTAATTGACATATTTATTCGTTATAATGTTTAAGGATTTAAAATACTCTATTTTTATTATTTAGGGTTGATTCAAAAAATTTTACAACGATTTATTTTCAAAAACTTTTAAGTGTGCCGGTAAGTTCACTTATAAAAGGCCACCACTCTCGGTTTTTGCAAAACTCAAACCCATTTGGGTAATCTAATACCTACCCAAATTAATTCCTATATATCCTTGTATAATTATATAATTCATATTTTCTATTTAAATCGATCCTAGTGAGTATTTGGGTTCATACCTAATGTGGTTACACATAAAAGAGGTAATATTTTTCATAATGTGTTTTTATTATGTTTACTCCTACCCCTCCTTAAATTTTTATTAAATATTGATAATAAAATAACCATATTTTATTGAACATAAAAATATGATTTTATGTTATGTAAATGTCCTTTAAAATCACTAATTTGATAATATAGGTTTAGAAATCATAATTTTTGTGCACAATATGCCACCTAGACACAATCTAATGCCATTCATTGATCTATTACCGCCTATCATGGTTATGTATGATGATATATATGAAATATAAATGTAATATATATAAGATAATTATAACTAGGGAGTCATTATATCATATTTAATTTTTTACATCCCATTCAATAGGGGATATAATAGCGTCACTCATGTGTATGGTGGACTACCGCACTACGAATTGATGTGATTTGTTTATCGCTAACACATTACATGGAAGATAATAAGGATAAATTTAAGTGATATACATGAAACATGTATGATATTCATCACATTATTATCATTCTTTAAGGATAATGTTTAATTTTCTTCACCAAATTTTCCCTCATTGAAAGATGTTAATATCATTCATGTATGTGTGGACTATTACCTTCGTGAAACAATGCGACTCTATTTTCATTACCAAACAAGATGAATGATTTGTAAAGGTATATTTAATGAAATAAAATGGAATTTACAATATTATTATAAATCTTTAATGAAAATATATTACTTACCTCTTGACGACAAGGATTTTTTAAAAATGAATACGTTACTAATGCCCACATATGATCTACCGTCTCAATGGTCGATCATTCAAAATTTCTAAGAAAACATATTTCATTATTATTAGAAAACTTATAATTGATGTATGAATATGATAATAGTTTAATAAGTATTATTTTGGAGATTATTCCACCCAGATCATTATAAGTGGACCAGTAATTACAAATCAAAACATAAATGATGACCAAATCAGTTAATACCCAAAACATGACTTTAATATGAAATTGTCAAAAAGAGGGTTATAAAAATAATTAGTAAAATATATATAGTATGATACATATATTTATGGTTTTTAATATATTTATAAAAAAATTATATATTTATATATGAGGATAAAATGTGTCGAATGGATGTTCCGACTTACAATATGGGACTTCAGTCTCACGTTTATTTGCAGTGAGAGAAATTCAATATTCACCACACATTAATTTTATGTGGAGAATATATTTTCGATGAATATTTTTTTTATTCTAAATAAAATTATATTTCCATTTACATATTCATTTTTTATCCCCCCTTTTATGGGGTTTACAAATCAAAAGTTACTAATGTTTTAACATATTTTGGTGTTAGTTTTCCTGTATTTAGAGATATATTATATTCTTTACCATAATTCTTTTATGAGGTTTTTATAAATCGTATTTGATATGTAATATTATGAATTAATTTATAATAATGATATTTTATGTTTTATTTAATTTTAATCCTTCAAGTGACTTGTTAATTCAAGTTACTAATGTGGTATGGATTTTATGTTATAACCTTATCGTTAATCAAAAATGGTTTGATTATGTGTGTAATAAAAATTGAGAATTTGTTTTAAGAATAATCACCGTTATTTATGTATTCGGTTGAAATTACTTTTTCTTCCAATTTTTTTTATTACAATGTTTTTTAAATTATCCAAATGACTTATAAATCTTTTTTAAACAAATTTTTACAGTTTCATTTTTTGTAAATGAATTATCTTGTTGTTTTCAAAATAGTGACCATTCTTATTTAATGGAAAATCATGAAGTGGTCCTTGTTTTAACATGTAATACACAAATAAAATTATCCTCCACCATGAAAATTCATCTCATTGATCTTATCATTATAATACTTATAGGATATTTTAAAATAAAATAATTTTGAAGATGAAATATAATTTTTAAAGTGTTTTTTAATGTGGGAAAGATATTTTCCACAAATTTTTTTAAATTATATTTTAAAATCACTTAACATATAGAAAGACATCCCTTGTGGTATAATATACATTATAAGGGATAAGATCTAGGTAATTAATTATTATATATTCTTGGAATTATTTATGTTAATGATGAAACGATGTTTATTAAACACATTTCTCTTACACGAGTTACACCATTATAGGATTATTATGAGACCCACTCCATTTACATGGGTTATGTTATGATTAAATGAGTATGAATCCATTTTTTGTTCATGGGATAACGTATAATGACTTTTTTTCCTTTTCCAAACATATGTATGAATTTTATTATGTTATAATTGGGACATATATCTCCCACAAATTCATTGGGTATTTATTAATGTTATATAACATCAAATGATACCTGAGATGTTGTCCCAATTAAGAAAAAGGGTAAACATGACATTTTCTGAAACCCAAAAGAGGGTACATGGGAGGTCATCCAAAGGACGAAGATGTTTTAAGATTTTTTATCACAATCTCGAAGAAATTATGTATGTATTGGTGGGTAAAAATGATATAATATTTTCTTTACTTTTTTGTACACCAAAAATATACATATTATGACAATGTTATTCCCTCATGGATTATGTTATGTGATCCTCTTATGATTCATGTCTTATAAACTATAAAATCTTTTTTTGTGGCCCAATATTATGATCTTTGATATGAAGGGTATCTATTTTAAATGTAATGATCATGTTATCATACCCTTATTTTCATGTTATTCCAACCTATCTACCTTTTTACCCTTACTAAGCACTTGAAATCACCCTTTCTCTTGATTCATTTCCCATGTTATGAATAATGGATTCAAGTAGGGTATTTTATGAAGTCTACTAAATGGGAAGAGATTTTTGGGCACATGGAAGATAGTTTATGAATTAATAAGGTTAAATTCAATGTTTCTAATAGAAGTAAACTGATATTTTCCTCGTGATTGTGTTTATATAATTTAATTAATATTTATTGAAAAATATGTGATACCCATGGTTTAAAATCCTACATTATTACATTTGTAAGTAGATAAAATTGTTAGTTAACATTTGGAATTGTGTATGAGAAAACTTCTGTGACATGCCTAGATATATTTCATAGATATTTCAAGGGATTTATCTATGGATAAGTCTAAGGATGTGTCAATGTATAGAAAACTTCTTTTATTTTTCAGTTGGGATGAAAAATTATTTGAAATTAAATTACTTCCCTATATAGATAATACAAGTTGATTCCTCTATAGAGAAGAGTCACCTAGGGGTAATAACTCTGAAAATGGAACACTGAGATATAATCGATCAATACCTGGTGCACAATAATGAGCATTATTTCACACCAAATTTTACAAACCTAAATGGTATACATGGGAAATTTATGAACTATTTATGAACTATCATGAAGTATTTAATTATACTATGACTATGAATTACATGGATTAATAATAAATATTCATTGATTGAAAATATGGTGACATGATTTTAACACCCTATATGAGATATTTTATCTTTATGTAATTCTCCAAAGTGATTAGTTTTGATAAGAAAATATTTCAAGTTTTATGTAATGGATGGAACCATAAAAAATCCTATTAATGTTGATTGTGATATTTAATGTAGTTATTTTCCTCTAGATTTATAAATGGTTATGGGAGTTTGAATAAAAATTATATTTCATATGATCAAATAACTTTTTCAAGATATGAATCATGATGTACATTAAAATAAGAAAAGGGGGAACAATAATAAGCTAATTTTGTCATCAAGAAATATCCTCATACATTAAATTTCTCTTTTCATATACACATTACCTATAAATGGTATCTAACCATTGAAATAATATTTCAAGTCCACCAATGTTTATAAAATTGGAAATTCATTTTGGATATCTACTATTTGGAATGTAATGAAAAAATATGGTAAAATATTATCAAGAACATGAGCAAATGAGATTAAAGTGAATCCACATATTAAGAAGAGTTTATAAACTTATGTTTCAATAATAAATTTACTTTTATTATTTATATGATGATAGAGATAGATTTCCTTGATATAAAATAAATAATGAGGAATCTTTTAGTACGTTTGAGGAAACTCTTACAAGACATGTGAGGTATTATCCATGTATTATCATCCAACCTAAATGTAAGGTTGATAAATTTTTCAATGGTGTAAAACCATGTCTATTAGGTTTGTTAATGATAAAATAATTTAATATAATTTAATATATTTTTTGATGTTCTCTCAAGTTTTAAATATGGGTTAGAGGTATGAATCAATATCTTGGATTTGATAAAAATAAATTAATGGAATAAAATGAAAAGTCTAAAAACCATGTAGAAATGAATATAGGATTTAGTTTATTATTAATGTGTGGGAATAAAAATTGAGGAAATTAGATTAAGATAACTAGTAAATGTTTTCTATGAGGCAGGGATGTGCATGAGGAAATTGATTTTTTAATATATAGTAAGAAGTTGGAAAACAATGATAATAGAGAGATGGATGTATAGAACTCACTAAAGACCACACTGTGTTTGAAATTAAAGGAGTATTGGAATTATGTGTATCAATTAATAAATACACGGACTAAGGAGGCTTATAATTCATAGTAACCTTTGAATATAATGGACAACGGGAAAGATTTTGCAATTATGATGGATGAAGTGAATACCAATAATTATGGATCAATAATACTCCCAACCTTAGTTGGTAATTTCATATATGATTATTTATGAATTAGAACAATAAAAATATTATTATTCATTGTTTAGAAAAAATTCATGTGATTATCTTCCTCAATATGAATTATGCAATAATGAAATCACATTTTGTAATTTTTTAGTATAAGGTTGAACCTATGTTTTCCATGAATGTATTTTCATATAAGATAAGTGTTAATTGAAGAATTAATAGGGAATTATATTGTGGAATCATTTATTTCTATATGTAAGATAAATATAATGTTATGGATACTATAATTGGATTATGTGTTTACGGGTGATCATACGTTCAATGTTATTGACACCCATTTTAGGAATTTATGTGATGGGAGTTTATAAAAATTATGTATATTTTAAGAGAAATTTATGGATATAAAACAATTTGGTATTGTATATAGTGACTATGTTAGTTGAGAAAGAATTCATTTATACTTTGTAGACTTATTTTTTTTTGCAAGGTTGTAGACATATTATTTAATGTACTAGTAACTAGAATGGTTTATCTAATCTTTTATGTTGATATAATTATCAGTTAAATTGATCACATTATGATGTAAGAAAAATTAAATTCTATTAGAGATTTTTTCTATTTGGATTCAATTAAAAAAAATATACATTAATGAAGTGGTACAGTTTAATGGGGTAAAAAAATTAAATTAAATTTTATATATATCTAGAGTTTATGTTGATGTTTTCAAGAATTATTTTCCAATATATTGATATAGTGTTGTGTTGCATCAATTAGTATTATCCTCAGATTGATGGATATTTTGAGAGAATAAATCAATACATATAGGTAATTCTAAAGTTTTTTTATATATACATGAAATGTGGTGGGGATCAACATCTTAATCAAGATTAGTTTTCTTACAAAAATAGATTTCAGTCATGAAATTAGATGGATCATTATGAAGAACAATATGGAATGAAGTATAGAAATCCAACATAATATAATGAATATGTAGAATCAATGATATCTAGAAAAGAGAAAGGTGATGATATTATAAAGAGGGTTTGACCCATTCAGAAAAATGTAAGAATAATAAAAATTTTATATAGATTAAATTCATATAATCTTAAATGAAATAAAGAACTTGAGGTTGGTAAGAAGGTCATTATTTTAATTTCTCCTTGGAACAAAGAAGGGAAAATTTATCCCTAGGGATATTGGTCCCATGAAAATAATTTAGAGTATTGAGAAAATATATTGTTGTTTAGAGATTACATCAAACCTCGCTTAGGTTAACGATGTGTTATATATATCACTCCAAATGAAGTATATAGTGGATCCATCACATTTATTGGACTAAGAGTTCATCCCAATGTAGTATGATATTTTGTATAGGGAATAACTAGTAAAAATTATGGATAAAATTGTGAAAGTAATACAAAACAAGACCGCTCACCTAGTCAGTGTTTTGTGGTGAATCAGTTGGACTGAGAAAACTATATGGGAACCTCAAGATGTAATGAGTTAAAATAACCCTCCATTGTAGGTACAATAGTGACAAATTTCAAGGGAGAAATTCATTTCATGGGGGTAGAATGTAACTCTCTGACATTTTATAAAATATTTTTTTTCAAATATTTTATATCTTTTCTATATTTTTCAATGCATGTAATATCAATTTGATATTTCATTATGTGAAACATTGATTTTTATATATTTACATGTAACAATGATATTATATTTCATTACACAGAACACGAAGATTAAACGAAACTAGACATATAATTAATATTTTATAATTTAATATTATTGTAATTAGAAAGTTACTAGAAATAAATATACAAGTTCGATTAAATAAAATATGAAAATATATGGTTTAAAAATGCATAATAACTTAATTTTTTGAAGAGAAATTAATTAATAAATAAAATAAAAAACATATCAATACAAAAGAAATCTTTTTTTAAAACAAATTTTATAAAAATAGACCTTTTCAATATCAATAAACTAAACAAACCATTTGGGGTGGGGTTTTAACAAAATTAATATGGTATATATTCAATCAAATATTTATCATTCATTTTATTTGTTTTGTATATAATATATAATAATAAATCCAATTTTATGATTAAAATAATTATTTTTCTAGATAGTTGATTTGTCATCTTTTTGCTCACTGATTTTAAAACCAATATAAAAATTCTATAAAATTTTATTTTGAAAAATAAAAATAATTTTTTAATCATAATATTAATATTATATGGAAGTCAATTTCTTATAATTTTTAGTGAAGTTAAATTTTCTGATGAATAGTGAAAAATACTGACTTTTAATTGAAATATTCTATTTCATTTAAATTAATTATAATGATAAAATATTTTTTAAAATTATTTATTTTAAATTTTTTAAATTTTTATATTTATAAATTAATAAAATTTATATCATTTTAATAAATTCTATATTGAATTTGGATATGGAAACCTTTTAATCGTTTTAACATTTTCTCTTAAAAAAAATTCTTTATCATCTCGAATCTCATATTAATTTTAAATTAAAATTTTCTATTTATTGGTATTTAATTCGAATAAATGGATTTATTATTTGTAATTAGAATAATATATATTATCTAATAAGATAAAAATAATTTTTCACAATAATGAATAGTGTAAATAGTAATAATTAATTATTGCAGTTATTATAAAAATTAGATTACCATAGAGTTAAACAAAAAATATAAGATCTAAAAGACCTAATAAATATTTAAAAATATTTCATAGAAATATTTAGACTCTATAATTTATAATTATAAATAAAAATAAAATTTTAATTCTTATGGAATGTAAAAGATGTTGGTACACATTTTTCATTTCGAAGACATACATGTGTGTCACAAAACTCACTTATAAAAGGCCACTCACAGTCCAATATTATTCACAAAAAAAATATATTTGGGTTTAAAAAATCCATAAAATATGAATTAATAAATTCTCCATATGAATATTTAATCCTTATTTTTTTGTTCAGAATGCTATCATGGTAATGCATTAGGTGTAAACCTAAGGAGGTTACTCATAGAGTTGGTAATGTTCTTTAACGAGGGATCTTATTTCATTTATTCATCCACATCCATAATTTTATAATAAATCATGATAATATAATAAAATAAATATTTTCAATAAAAATATATGTTTTTATGTTATTTTTGTTTCCAAAATCCAAATTCCCCTTTATAAAATGGGTTAAAAATCATTGTTTCTGTATACGGAGGACTACCACCTCATAAAATGATATAATTTTTTTTAATTACCACCAATGATAGTTGGGTAAAGATAATGATCTAAAAAATATATATGATATTAAAAATATAATTATACCTCTATATTAATTCTATCATATATTCCATTTTATAGGTTACATTTAATAGAGGATATTGTATCGTTTCTCATTTGCATGACAGACTACCGCCTCACAAAGCATTGTGATTATTTTATCACTAATGCTTTACGTGGAAGATAATAATGATTAATGTATGTTATATTAATGAAATTACAATTATATGTCTGAAATAATTTTCATTATTAAAGGATAATATATCATTTTTATTCTTACATTTTCAATCATTGATATAAAGTAACTTCGTTCAGGTATGTGTGTACTTCCACCTTCAAGAAGCAATACAAATTTTTTTTTCATAACCACATTACATTAATGATATTTCTATTTATATTAAAATATATAAAATTTTATTTTTGAAATTATTATCATTTTTTTATAATTATATATTACTCATCTCTGTTACATAATTATCACTGATAGATGGAATCATTACTTATGCATAAATACAAGCTAATGTCTCTATGATCCTAATGCACTTCATTTATATAAAAACATTAATCACTATTTTTAATGGAATACTTGATGTATAAAAAATATATTATGTAATTATTATTATTCTTGAGATAATGTAACCATGATCAAAGTAATTTGACCGTAAATAATATTTCAAAACTTAAATGAAAAACATAGTGGTTATTATAAGAAAGATGACTTTAATATTGAATTATTTACAAACAAATAATAAAAATACATATGTAATTCATATATAGTAGAAAATAATATAAAGAGTTTTCTCTAATATAGGTATAAAAAACATATAATTATTATACATTATTTTCAGGTGAGTACGAAGAAGTTTATACTTATATTATGTTATTTCTGAATCACATTTATTTCAGGTGAGACAAATTCCATATTCCCTGAATGTTTATTTAATGAGGTGTATATATTGAAAATAAATATATTTTATGATTATTATACATGATATTATTATTATTTTAATAAAAATTATATGATATATCTTTGATTGGGTTTATGGTGCAATTTTTTTTAATGTGGTAATATTTTCTTTAAATTACCTTTTTTGAAACATATGTTACTTTATGAACCTATCAAATTTTGTGACATTTATATGAAGCCACATGAACATGTAATTTTATGAATTTATTTATCCATATTATATTTTATGATTAATTTAATGATATTCAATTCCAGGATATATGATTAAAATTTAGTATAGTGTAAAGATTTTTGTTTTCAAACTCATCGTTTATCAGGATTCTTTATTATTTAGTCACCAATGGTAAAATAATATGACATACCTCAAAATATTTGTATTTATTTCTCCCATCCTCTTATCATTCTTGATATTTTCATGTAAAATTAAAATTCTTTCAATTTATGGTTCTTATAATAATAATGGTGTTGTTTTTAAGAAAAAGTATCATTATTCCTCTTCTGTTGAAAACACATCTTCTTCGACAGCCAGGTTTTATAAAATTGTTTTCAAAAATATATTTATAATTACCCAAATTATTTAACAATTTTTTTTGATGTTTTTGAACTACTAAAAATATTATTTAAATGATGATTCATAATTTTTTTCAAAAAATAACTATTTATTTTGTACCATAACTGTTACTGGAATATTCATTTGAACAATTATGTTATGTTCATAATTCTCCATCATCAATACCTAGAATTTATTTTAATATTTTTTTATAATATTTAAAAAATATTGATTAAAAATTGTTTGTTAAAATGTTTTATGTTGAAAAAAGGTTTTTTAAAAAAGTGAAAATGACCTTTTACACAAGAAATGTTTTAAATTATATTTAAAAATAATTTTCCATCTATAAGGAAATCCTTTGATGTTAATTATAAATTATTGTGGACATGATCTGGGTTAATCATTCTAATAATTTTTATAAATGGTTTATGTTTATTATGAAATTATATTTATAAAACCCATTTCTATTTAATAGTTTATACCACAATTTGTTTTTATGAAAATCGGTTCACTTCAATGGGTTATATTATGATAAAATGATGAAATGATTGTAAAACACGTTAATTTCATGTGTTTATAAATGATGATTTTTTACATTATTTTAGAAAAAAGTATGTATGATATTCATTATTTGATGGGTGGGATATACATGTCACTAGAATTAATTGGGTAATGATTAATGTTACATGAGCTCAAAGGGTAGATGGAAGGATATCACAATCTTCTAATAGGGTAACGGGTAGGTTATCCAATGACTGAAAGTGGGTACATGAGTGGTCAACTCGTGTCCAAATATGGCACATGGTTAGTTATCCCAATCCCAACATGTTATTAATTTCTTAGTGGTTTTATTTACATATTATTTTTCATTCTTAAGTATACACCAAAAATATAAATCTTATGAAAATGTAATGCTATCATGGATTATCTTATGTGATTCCCTTATGATTCATGTCTTTTAAAATATTACTATTTATTCCAGGACTCAAGATTATAATCATTGAGATTCATGGTATGGATTTCAAATGATATAATCTTGTAATCATACTCTTATTTTCATATTAAGAACATATTTTTACAATGTTTATCCTTACTAAGTGTTTCAAATCACCCATTTTTATGTTTAATTTCCCACGGTTTTAAGAAATGTTTTAATTTGGGAGTTTCATTAATGATTAATGAAGTGGAATATATTTATGTGATATATTGTCTAACTATTATTAATTATAATTATTATATTTTATGTTTCAAAATGAGCTTATCTATTATAGTCCTCATGTATATTTCTGTGAAATGTAATGAATATTAACTTTAAAAGATATAATATCCATGTGTGATAATCATAGGTTGTTAGAGAATTTGCATTCAATGGATCCATAAATATCTATTTTTGGAGATAATATGATCTAGGAATATAAGGCCCTAGCCTTAAACCTTACTTAATATTGAATTAAATGAATAATTCACATTGAGGATCTTTTCAGGTTTATATTTTTAGAGAATTATAAAATAGCTATTACATCTCACAAGATTACAAAGTAGAAACTTCTACTAAGTTTCCATAAAATAAAAAATCTTAAAAAGAAACATGTCTAGTTCCATGTTTTAGATAGCATGACTTTCCCTTGATCCCATCCTTGACGCTATTCCACATTAAGTCCTGTGAAAAAAATTTCAAAAAAACTTGGGGTGAGCATAAAAAGCTCAGTAAGGGATACACAATGAATGAAAACTGTTAGTTTTTCAAAACAACAAGTAAACAATGTATACTTTATAAAAGTAATACTTTTCACCCTTATGATGTAGTAAAAAATCTTCACTGAAATAAAAGATCATTACTTACCCTTTTGTAACCAAAAGATTACCATAAAACCCATATAAAGATCACATAACATATATAGGTAACTTGGGACATAAACAGACTTAAATGAAAAAACCATACGATCGTCTTCCACACATATCACTTAATGGAATAGCCATATGGCCTACTTCCATACTCAATGCATTGGTGGTTATAATGTAACCACCCATCCTGGTATTCATGACACCACCCTTCATATGGTTTATCACGTAACCACCCGTCAAATGTCCAAGTACCATTGGAAAATCATAAGACATAAAAAAAATATAATGGAAAGAAAACATTTCCACACTTTGATAACAATATATCACTTAAATATATTGACATAACAAATCCATTATAAAAAAACCTTTTCAATACCATAATTCATAAAACAGTATATGGTATTTATTTCATTTAAAAAAACATTACGACATGTTGAGGAAGCCAAAGACCAAATAATACTCGCGGTGGCGGAAAAGGTCGTTGTCACCGCGTACGTTAAAAGAAAGATTCCATTTTGTCGTTTTTTAAAACGCCTCGTAGAAAAATATTCCTTTTGTATAAAAGTAAAAGTAAAAGGGGTTTATACACCGTATAAAAGAAAGTTTTGTATAAAACGAAATATGCCTCAATGAAAGAAGATTGAGACGAAGTCCCTTACCTCGAATCCGACTTGACTCGATCTCTCTTTAACGTCCTAAATTATAAAATTGAGTTAATTTATTCTTTCTTAAGAACATTTTTCAAGTTCATTATTCCTTTTATATCACTTATTTCCATGTTATAAACATTATGTAATCATTTAAGTTAATAATGTTCGTTTAGTCGATATTTGGTTCTTAAGTCGAAAGTAGACTTCTTACAATTACATGTTGTTCGTGTGGTCCAAGGTTCGTTATATCCATAATGATATTCATGATTTGGATATCATATATATCATATATATCCATCATATACATGTATTTATAATATTACATAATCATTTAGAGGTAAGAAATGAAATTCACCGTTCATGGAGACGGTAAGTCGTACGTACACAAGAACACTACTTTCATTTCTATGTCATATTAATGGAATTAAAACTAAATGATAGATATGTATAATTTATTTCCATAATTATATTAATCATTTAGATTTAACATACATAATATATATCCATTATATATATGTACTTATAATAGTACATTGCATTTGGGGATAAGAAATGAAATGCACCGTTCACGGAGACGGTAAGTCGTATGTGTGCATGAACGCTACTTTCATTTATATATCATAATTTAATGGAAAGAAATAATAATGATATAAAGGTATATTATAATTCCAGTATAACATCATATATATTAACTTTAAATTCATCCTTTATACGAACCACATATGGCATTAACGGATCAAATCACTTTGAGGGGGCGGTAGTCCGCACTTCCTAAAATGAAGATATCGCGTATACCCATAATGGAAGCCATAAAGGTATGCTATAAATAAAAAATACAGAATATTAAGGAAATCATAAACCTATTATATATCATATATAAATATAGTGACATCTTAATGGCGACCTTTGAAGGCGTTAGAAGAATATTGAACAATCATCGTTTCGTGAGGCAGAAATTCGCCATCCACAGAAATAGTATGTTCCTTAACAATTAGATGTAGGTGTGTGTAAGTGTAGCTCGAATACTTCTTGTAAAAACATCCTAGTATATTTAATATACTGGAGTTGTTACAAAATAAATGAATACAAAGAGTTTAGGGGGTTGGAGAAGCAAAGTAAATCAAAAGAACATAAGTGAAGACATTGCCTTAAAATTGGGTAACTCTCTTAGATTTGAGCTCAAAGGCTTCCTTGGGAAGACTTCTGCCCAATGTGAGGATTCTAGGAGTAAGAGAGGGATTTGGATAGACAAAAAGAGCAGATAATGACTGAACAAAATTCTTGGGAGGTGTGGGTAAGGAGGTAGAGGTGGGGGCCTTTTATAAGAGGAGAGGAGGGGCACTCTTAAAAAGTTAAGAAAAGATACTTTATTATAAAATGATTTTCGGATAAAAAGGGTCCCAAAATTATATATTTAGAGGTGATAAGAGATATAAATCCACCCATCCAATAGGTTTTTGACATGTGTAGGTCTTAGATTTTACATTATCTTTTCATTTTATTGAAATCGTTAAATAATGAGGTAATCGTTGCATCATCATGGTGTCATAAATAAATTAAATTATTTAATGTATAAAAATTATAAAAAACTATCCTAATGTATGAAATTATTTTATCTTTATAATGAATATTTATAGTAAAAAATCTGACTTGTATAACCCCATTTAAGAATTGTTTTAATAAAACAACTCATGTTTGTGACATTTTTATTTTAACTTTAAATAAAAAGTTATTTATGTCATTTTCCTACCAAAGTGGCTCCATGGGGTCCCCAAGTTGACTCATGGATTGTATTGGTCGGCCATGACACATCTAATAAGGGTAGGACATGTGTCTTGGTCATTTCATATTATTAAATTATTATTTTTACCTTAAACTACAGTAATTACCTCTAATCGTTATTAAAACTTAAAAGTTACTATTCACCAAAAATATTATTTTAATCCCATTGAACAACATTTTACTTATTAATGACAACCATGTATGTCAGATTTTTGAAATTCAAAACACAGAGATGGTAAAATTTCATTTAAATGAAAAATCAGTTTTTTAAGTACCACTTAGTGGTTTCACTATTCATCAAAAATTGATGTTTTTCAGGAAAATACCAAAATTTCACCCTAAGCTATATTTGATATTCCTAATTCAAAAAATTATGTCTATTTTAAAAAATTAAAAACATATACGTTACATTAATTAATTTAATAATTAATTCCCGATGTCAGAGAAAATAGCGTGTTTTTATGAAACAATAAGTATCAAAAGATTGCCACTAGTTTAAGTCCAATTTCAAAGTGAAATTAATTCCAACGACCACTATTGGATTAAATGGTAAAAATATATTCTAATATAACTTTAAAACCAATTCAAATAATTATCTAATCATATATATAGATTAGATTAAAAAGTGGTTTTGAAATTAAAAAACAACATTTTTTCACTATTCATTCAAAAAATGAACTTTATCAGAAAAATACCAAAAATTTACACAAAGTAAATTTTGATGTCCCAATTCTAAAAAAGATTGTTATTTGGTCTGATAGAATGTACAAGAGTGACCAAAACTATATTTATAGACGGTTCTCCATCAAAAGGCGATAAGTCGACCTTTTGTGAATGTTAGAGTATATATGCCTAAAATTGAACTATTTTCATATTTTAAGCCTTTATCCTTTATTGGATAAATGTAGAAACATTTAAAAAAACATATATAATCATATTTTAGTTATATCTATTCATTCCCGCCAATACAATGGCTACGTGTTAACTACCATTTAAAATAATATTGTTTTATTACTAGTGTGCAATGTAAGATTTCAAAGAAACTATTTGTTGTGTATCGGGTACACTATCGAACATAGAAACCCCTTTAATGTAAAATAAATATTTAATTCGTAAATATTAATAAATATGAGAATGTTTTATTCTTTATTTACCTGGGATGTTACATCCTTCCCCCATTTTGGGAATTGCGTCCTCATAATTTTATTCACTTATCAAAATAAGTGGGGGTATTTATCCCTCGTAGCATTTTCAGATTCCCATGTTTCTCTTCAACCATATGGTTTTTCCAAAAAAACCTTTACCTGGTGAATTACCTTATTTCGCAACCCTTGCTCTCTTCGGTCAAAAATCTGGACTGGTTGTTCTTTATAAGAGATATTCTCTTCCAACTGAACTACCTCTGGGATCAAAACATGATATGGATCTGGTATATACTTTCTCAACATCGAAACATGAAAAACATTGTGTACCTGAGATAAAATCAGAGGTAAAGCCACTCAGTAAGCAACTGATCCGACTTTCTTCAGAATTTCATATGGTCCAATGAACCTTGGACTCAGCTTTACTTTTTTTACCAAATCGCATCACACTTTTCCATGGTGAAACTTTGAGAAAAACATGATCACCTACCTCGAAAGATAGATCCTTCCTATGGTTATCCACATAACTCTTCTGCCTTCTCTGAGCTGTTCTCATGTGATTCTGAATCAACTGAACTTTTTCTGCCATCTATTCTACCAATTATGGTCCCATCAGCTTCCTTTCACCCACTTCATCCCAAAAATTTGGAGTTCGACACCGCTTCACATATAATTCAACAAATGGTGCCATCTGTATATTGGAATGAAAATTATTATTATAAGAAAACTCAACCAAAGAAAGATGTTGGTCCCAAATTCCCTGATAATCCATCAAACAAGCATGTAGAATATCCTCCAATGTCTGAATTTTTCGTTCTGACTACCCATATGATTGTGGATGAAATGTTGTACTAAAATTTAATTCAGTACCCAACAACTTCTGAAGGCCAATCCAAAAGTTAGAAGTAAACCTGGGATCACGATCGGACACAATGGAGAGGGGAACTCCATGTAACCTGACTATCTCATTAAGATACAATCGAGAAAGATGATCTAGGGAAAAAGTATCTTGTATAGAAAGGAAATGAGAAGATTTAGTCAAGCGATCAACAATAACCTAGATTGCATTATTACCTCGAGGTGTCTTCGGAAATCCCACAATGAAGTCTGTGGACATATACTCCCATTTCAACTCTGGTACTGGTAAAGGCTGCAATATCTCTTTCGGTAACTGCCGCTCTTCTTTAACCTGCTGACAAGTCAAACACTTCACAGTAAAATTAGAAATATCTCTTTTCATTCCATCCCACCAGTAATACTCCCGCGGATCTCTGTACATCTTAGTACTGCCAGGAAGAACTGAAAACAGAGAACTATGAGATTCACATAACAACTATCTTATCAACTGTTAATCACAAGGCACACACAATCTCTTCCCAAATCTCAAAACACAATCATTATCAATGTCGAATTCAGGGAACTTACCCTTCTAAACTAGCTCTACCTTTTTCTACAACTCTCTGTCTTACTTCTGTGCTTTCTTGATTCTGTCTGATAGAGAAGATTTCACTGATACCTGAAACAAAACAGAAGGACTTCCTGTACAAACAACTTCCATGCCAATGTTCATCAAATCAAAAACCAAAGGATCTCGTTCCAAACGTAGCATGGTTAATGAAGCATTACTTTTTCGACTCAAAGCACCAGCCACTTTATTTTCTTTTCCCGGATGGTAACGAATTGTACAATCATAATCCTTGATTAATTCCAGCCATCTCCTTTGTCTCATGTTTAATTCCTTCTGAGTGAATATATACTTTAAAATTTTGTGATCAGTATATATTTCACACTTTACTCCATACAAATGATGCCTGTAAATTTTTAGAGAAAAAACAACAGCAGCTAATTCCATATCATGTGTAGGGTAATTTACCTCATGAGTTTTCAACTGACGTGAAGCATATGCAATTACCTGATCATTCTGCATAAGGACACAACCACCTCCTTTCAATTAAACATCACTGTAGATAAAAACCACACCATTCTTTGAAGGAATTTCTAAAACTGGAGCATTCACCAATCTTTTTTTCAACTCCTGAAAACAATAATCACAATCTTTTGTCCAGATAAACTTAACACCCTTCCGAGTTATCTTAGTCATTGGACTAGATAACCGTGAAAAATTTCTAACAAACCTTCGGTAATAGCCTTCCAAACCAACGAAGCTACGAATCTTAGTTACATTTGTGGGTCGTGGCCATTGTTCCACAACCTGTGTTTTTGCTGGATCATCAGTTATCCCATATTTAGAAACAATATAACCAAGGAAAGAAATTTGTGGCAACCAAAACTCACACTTGATGAATTTTCCATACAGTTTCTTTTCTTTTAGGGTTTTCAAGATAACTCTTAAATTACTTTCATTCTCCTATTTACTTCTAAAAAACACCAAAATATCATCAATAAACACAACCAACATTTTTCAGCTGATTCAACTGAGCCATCACTGCAGCAAACTGCTCAATTCTGATTCCGACCATCTCTGGTTGCTGATTCGGAAAGTCATTCTACTTTTTATGCCTTCCATGAAAAGCTTCTATGTATCCTTTATGAAAAATAATTCTTAACATAGACATATCTTAGTCAAAGCAACATGGTAATATGTAAATGCAATATCATTTCAATTATGCCATAAATTAATTTATAATTTATCAGTTTTCTAACTCCTAAAGTTGTCTAAACCGACCTCTGGTACCAACTATAAGGCCCCAGCCTTAAGCCTTACATAATATTGAATTAAATTAATAATTCACATTGAGTATCTTTTTAGGTTTATATTTTTAGAGAATTAGGACATAACTATTACATCTCACAAGATTACAAAGTAGAAACTTTTACTAAGTTTCCATAAAATAAAAACTCTTAAAAAGAAACATGTCTAGTTCCATGTTTTAGATAGCATGACTTTCCCTTGATCCCATCCTTGACCCTATTCCTCATTAAGTCCTGTGAAAAACATTTCAAAAAAAAACACGGGGTGAGCATAAAAAGCCCAGTAAGGGATACACAATGAATGAAAACTGTTAGTTTTTCAAAACAACAAGTAAACCATGTATACTTTATCAAAGTAATACTTTTCACCTTTATGATGTAGTAAAAACTCTTCACTGAAATAAAAGACCATTACTTACCCTTTTGTAACCAAAAGATTACCATAAAACCCATATAAAGATCACATAACATATATAGGTAACTGGGGACATAAAAATACTTAAATAGAATAACCATACGGTCATCTTCCACACATATCACATAATGGAATAGCCATACGGCCGACTTCCATACCCAATGAATTGGAGGATATAACGTAACCACCCGTCCTGGTATTCACGGCACCACCCGTCATATGGTTTATCACGTAACCACCCGTCAAATGTCCAAGTACCATTATATAATAATAAGACATAAAACAAATAAAATGGAAATAAAACATTTCCATACTTTGATTATAACGACCCATACTTTACATACATTGTTAATACTTCAAAATTGAAGCATACTTATTACAACATATAACAAGACCACGAAAGGACCGTATAGGTATAGGGTCTTTAGAAACTGGGAAACATAAACAACTAGTTCATAACGCGTCTACACTGTCTCCCATTTATTTCATCATATCTATAGTCCCTTTTGGCATATCTTACTTAATAACCTTCTTCCTGACCTGGGGAAAGAAAACATACAAAAGGGTGACCTCAAATGCCCAGTAAGGGTAAACAAAATAAATATCAATCCCATCTTAACCTGAAAAAGAGATCATAATTTCATAACATGGGATAAATCATGGCAGTGAAATGTAATCACAATAATCATAACCTAAAACATTAAACTTTGTGGCATACACACATAATCATAGAGAATCTTTTCTTGTTAGTCATGACTCATTTACAAGAATATCTTAGTGGACAAAGTCCCTTTCTGAACCGAGTCACCCTCGTTTCAGTCCTGTTTCACTAAACCGGTATAACCTACCGTTCCAGCCATGTCTATCTCATGAGATATAAAATCTTTACCCAATGAATTGGAGGGAGATATAGGTCCCACCTATCTCATAATGATACCATTCTTATGTGTTCCACAAAATCATAAATCATACATCATTGCATAACCCATGTAATAAAAATGGGAATCTTAAACATCATGACATCATAAAACAATTCATATAAGATAAAGGAATTCATAAAAATAATTCCATCACAACATAATCAAATAAATGTAATAATAGGGATAAAAACAGAACCCTTTATTATCTTAGATGGAAAATAATTTTGATAAAACACTTGAACTCCATTCATGAGGAAAATATCCTTTCCTCTTCAAAAACATTTTTCCTTTCTTAACATGTCATACAACTTTAAACTAAAAGAAGTTTATTAAAAATAAACTTGAAAACTTGTAAAGGATGCTTCTTGGAAATAATGTTTTAAAAATCCATTCATGTCATATAAGTTAAAAAAAACATTTTTCGTACTTTTGTCGGAAAAGACAAAAAGTACCTCGTACGAAAAACGACAAAAGATTCCTTTCATATCTTTTACTAAAAACTCACCGAAGGGTAAAAATGGATTTAAAAAATTGTAGGTGGATGGAAATAATATTACATATTGATGAAACATGGATGTGGATGATAAAATACACCCCAGTAAATTCTGAAGTATAAACAATCTCGAATAAAAATGAGATTGTGATATTTCCCTTACCTTAGCTCCGACTTGCTTTGTAAGTGTCCGAACCTCATGTATAATGATTTAAATAATGTTATTGACTTATTCCAGAATCATACTTATTTTTAAGATATCATATATGGTCATATTCTTAGCTTCTTAGTAGTAAAATTTCATTGCTACTTGTTATTCGGGTGTTTATATCTTTTTGTTCTTATGCATGTTTTGTCGAATAAATTCTTATTCTTCTCTTTAGGTTCTAGATACCTCATTTCTAGAATGGTATTAGTGTAATATATATCATATTCATTCATTCAATTCATTTATATAATCATTATGAAATGAAGATCATGTAGAACGAGTCGCATCACATCGTGGAGACGGTAATTCGTACGTACGCACGAGTGATGATATCGTTCCTATGATCGTGGAATTGTATTGGAGTATATTTATACTATTGAAAAATCAATATCACTTTATAATAGTTATATATAGTCATTATTACACCATTATACTCATCCAAGTAAGGTGGTGGTGGAAAATAGATTACACCACGGCGTGGAGACGGTATTCCGTACGTACGCACGCGCGGTGATTTCTTTTTCCGTAGGATGGATAGATGGTGAAATAGGGTTGTTTCATACTTATAATAACATATCAGTATATGAGTGATACTGATGTTATTACTTCATAATGAAAAAACCTATGAAGAAGAAGTGGAAGAAGAAATAAAATCAAAGAATCAGTAACGGACATTACCTCTTCTTTGAAGTGCTTCTTTGAGACCTTCTTTTAGGGCACTAAAATGGGTCTTTGAAGAAGACCAAGACCTCTAGGATGTTTCTAGGGAAGTGGAGAGGAGGAATTGGCAGGGGTTGTTCGAGCTAGAAGGCTCAAAGTGGTGTGAGGAAGAGGGGGAGGAGGTGTCCTTTTATAAGGGAGGAGAGGGGCACCTTTGGAATAACTAAAACTATTTTTTTATTATAAATTCATGTTCAGTTTTAAATAGCTCCAAATTAATATATTTCGAAGCTAAGGTGGGGAGGGGTCGAAATCCTATCATCGAATAGAATTTATACAAGTTTAGGTTCCTATTTTAACCTTATCATTTAGATTTAACATTAAGTTAAATAATTTTACTTTTACCATGTCTTCATGTGTTCTTATACTATAATGTTAATAAACTTACTATAAGCAGCCAAAAGAACCCCAAGTTGTTTATTATTAATATATATAAACTTATATAAGTCACTTGGCCGATCCTTGGATTTTTAGAAATAAAATAACAATTACTAATATAATATTTGTTTTAAAAACTATTTTATGTCAATTTTGACACTATTTAGTAATTGATTTTTGTGAAAATCATAATAGAATTATTAGTTCGAACCAAGTTAATTAAATCAATACTAACATGTCATATTAACCTATAAAATTAGTGGGATTCATAAAAAGTCTCAAATTTCATTTATTTTGGTGTTTATAACATCAATTATGTCAATATTTCATTAATAAGATAATTACTGTATCATCACTGTGTCATAAATAAATTAAATTATTTAATGTCTAAAAATTACAAATAAAATACCATTATGTAGGAAATATTATTATATTTCTAATGAATATTTATAGTCGAATTTATCTTTTGTATAACCCCATATTAAAAATGTTTTAGTTATTAAACATTGATTTTAACTATTTTAACTATTCATTAAATAAAATAATATTAAATGTCATAATCTAATCCAAGTGGACCTAAATGGTCATATTATATTCATAAGGTTGTTTCTGGTCGAATTACACTTATCCAATAGAATTAGGACATGTGTTAGGGTAATAGTAATATCATATTTACCCTTAGTTACCCTATTTACTATTAACCGCGGTAAAAAAAAGTAAAAAGTTACTATTCACCAAAAAAATTATTTTTATCTCATTGAACCACATTTTACTTACTGATATCAACCGTGTCTGTCGGATTTTCGAAATTCCATTCACAGAAGCGGTAAAATTAAGTTTTATGAAAAATTCAGTTTTTGACCTACCACTTAGTGGTTTCACTATTCATCAAAAATTGAAAGTTTTCAGAAAAATACCAAAATTTCACCCTAGGCTAATTTCGATATTCTGAATCCAAAAATGAAGTCCATTTTAAAAAATTAAATTTATAAAATTTCAAAAAGTGGTTATTACTATTCATAATGGCTAGTTATAATAATATTTTATTAGCATATCATTGTTTAGTGAAACTCGGTATTGCGTACGACGCAAGCTATCGAGGAAGGCCGCGATTTCGTGTAAAGCAATCCAAGCATGTGTTGTGTAGAAAAAGATTACACTGCTGATTTATATAAAATATAAGTCTCGGGTGTTACATTCTACCCCCCTTAAAATGAATTTCGCCCTCGAAATTTGTCACTTTGTAACAAACAGATGAGGATGCCTCTCCCTCATCATATCATCAAACTCCCATGTAGCTTCTTCTAATTGGTTGTTCCTCCATAAAACTTTCACCAATCGAGGGGTCTTGTTTCGTAAGACTTTTTCTCTACGATCCAGAATCTCTATCGGTTGTTCTTCATAAGAAAGATCTTGCTCCAGCGGTACAACTTCTGAGCTGAGTACATGTGAAGGATCAGGTATGTACTTTCTCAGGAGAGATACATGGAACACATCGTGTACTTGAGAGAGATTCGGTGGAAGCGCCAATCGGTATTCTACCTTCCCAACATGATCCAGTATTTCGAAAGGACCGATATATCTAGGGCTCAACTTCCCCTTCTTTCCAAATCTCATAACCCTCTTCTAGGGGGATATTTTTAAGAACACTTTATCACCCACTTCAAACTCTAGGTCTTTTCTTCGGTTGTCGGCATAACTTTTCTATCGACTCTGAGCTGTTCTTATGTGTTGTTGAATAGATCTGACCTTTTCTGCCATTTCATCAACGAGATCAGGTCCTAATAGCTTTCTTTCCCCAACTTCATCCCAGAAAGTTGGAGTCCTGCATTTCTTTCCATAGAGAGCATCATAAGGATCCATCTGAATACTGGAGTGAAAGCTATTATTATAAGAAAATTACACCAAAGGTAGGTGTTGATCCCAACCTCCTTTGAAATCCATAGAGCAAGATCTCAACATATCTTCTAGGTTTTTAATTGTTCTCTCAGACTGACCGTCCGTCTGAGGATGATAAGCAGTGCGGAAACTCAACTCTGTATCCAGAGTATGGTGAAGACTTCTCCAGAACTTCAAGGTAAATCTCAGATCCCGATCAGATATAATAGAAAGTGGTACTCCATGCAATCTTACCACTTCCTTTACATATATCCTGGCGAGATAATCCAGAGATAAATCCTCCCTAATAGCAATGAAGTGTGTAGACTTTGTAAGACGATCAACTATGACCCAGATAGCATTATTTCCCTTGGATGATTAGGAAGTCGTGTGACAAAGTCCATAGTGATGTTTTCCCACTTCCATTCGGGTATGGGTAATGGTTGTAACATCCCCTTAGACTTCTGTCTCTCAGATTTAACTTGTTGAAAAACCAAGCATCGAGAGACATATTCAGCAACATCTCTTTTCATTCCATCCCATCAGAAGTACTCTTTCAGATCCCTATACATCTTCGTGCTTCCAGGATGAATTGAGAATGAAGAACTATGAGCCTCATCCAGCAGCTCCTTCTTTAATTCGGGGATGGGAGGAACACAAACCCGATTCATGAAATTTATTATCCCATCACAATCAAGGTTGAACTCAGGAACATTTCTCACCTTATTTTGTAACTCGACATCTTCTTTCTGTGCCTCTTTAATCTTCACATGTATAGATGGTTGAACATTCATTTGAGAAAGATAATATTTTCCCCCTTTCATTATAATTCCAAGATCCATCCTTTGTAAATCCATAAATATTGGATCCTTTGTGATCCTCATCATGGATAAACTGGCATTGTCTTGTCGACTTAATGCATATGCCACCTTGTTTGCTTTCCCAGGGTGGTAATGGATTGAGCAGTCATAATCCTTAATCAGCTACAACCATCTTCTTTGACGCATATTCAGCTCCTTTTGTATGAAAATATACTTTAAACTTTTATGATCAGTATAAATATCACACCTTTCACCATAAAGGTAATGCCTCCAAATCTTTAATGTAAAGATTACCGCAGCTAACTCCAAATCATGTGTTGGGTAATTTTGCTCATGGATTTTCAACTGTCATGAGGCATAAGCTATCACCATATCATTTTGCATAAGAACACTCCCTAATCCCTTCTTGGATGCATCACTATAGATCACAAACCTTTCTCCACTACAAGGAAGTGTGAGCACAGGTGCACTAGATAACCTTCTTTTCAACTCCTTGAAATTATCTTCACATTCCTCCGTCCAGACAAACATAACTCCTTTCCGAGTCAACTTGGTGAGTGGATTAGATAATCGTGAAAAATCATTCACAAAACTTCGATAATATCCAGCCAAACCAAGAAAACTTTGGATCTCAGTTACTTTTGTTGGTCTCGACCATCTTTCGATAACCTCAGTTTTTGCTGGATCCACAGATATCCCCTCTTTTGAGATTATGTGACCCAAAAATGCAACTTTTTGAAGCCAAAATTCACACTTGGTAAATTTTTCATAAAGCTTCTCCTTTCTAAGGGTCTTCAATATAATTCTCAAGTGATCTTCATGTTCTTCCTTGCTCTTTGAATAGACAAGAATATCGTCTATAAAGACTACCACAAATTGATCAAGATAGTCTCTAAAGACTCTATTCATCAGATCCATGAAGATAGCAGGGGCATTAGTAAGACCAAATGGCATCACTATAAATTCATAGTGTCCATACCTTGTACGGAAAGCTGTCTTTGGTATATCCTCCCTTTTAACCCTTAATTGATGATACCCTGAACGAAGATCAATCTTGGAAAAGTATTGAGCTCCGCGTAGTTGGTCAAATAAATCATCAATGCATGGGAGAGGATATTTGTTCTTGATAGTGATATTGTTAGTTCTCGATAATCAATGCAGAGTCTCATTGATCCGTCTTTCTTCTTAACAAATAGAACAGGTGCTACCCAAGGTGACGCACTAGGGCGTATGAATACCTTATCAAGATTCTCTTGGAGTTGCTTCTTCAATTCCTACAACTCAATTGGGGCCATTCTATAAGGTGTCTTTTAAATAGGAAAAAGCACCCAATAAGAGTTCTATTGAAAACTCAACTTCACAATTTGGTGGAAGACCCGGTAATTCCTCCGAAAAAGACATCATCAAACTCCCATACAATGGGAATATTCTTAATCGTGAGTTTTCTCACCAACCATTTGAGATAAATAACCCTTCATTTAGTGGAATCAAGACCCATAAGATGGTAGAAATTTTCACTGGAAGGTTAATGTTCATCCATGCATTTGATAGACGATCATAGATTGATCTGGAATATGAAATGTGACTTCCCTTCTTTGGAAATTGATATGAGCTCCATATAAAGAAAGCCAATCCATGCCAAGAATCACATCAAATTCCACTATAGGAAGGATCACACAGATTTGCAGGAAGCACTTTCCACAAACTTCGATCGGAGAAGAATTATAAACTTTTGATGCGACTGTTGTGCCATTAGGTGTTGTCATGGCTAACTCAACATCTAATTGTTGAGGTAATACGGTGATACCCTTAGAAAATTCTTCAGAAATAAAAGAGTGGGGTGGATCCAGAATTAAATAAAACATTTGCTACTTTAGAGTGGATGGTATGTGTACCTTTCACCACATTGTTATCGTACTCCACATCGCTGATAGAAATTTCATGTGACTTTCCTTTGTCTTTGTCCTTAAGAGTTTGTTGACGTCGACCATCATCATCAACCCTTGGATTAGGGCATTTATTGGCATGATGCCCCATCTCCTTGCACTTGAAACATTGATGTGTTGTAGGTTCATTCTGTGTTTCCCTTCCTTTGTTTGCATCATTAGACATGTTCTTCCCATCATCGCGGTATTCAAATGCCCGATGACCTTCCTTTCCACATTTGAAACATTTTACTTGTCCCTTTAAGAAAACTCCCTCCATGTTTTCTTTCCACACTTTGAGCATAAGGGAAAGATCATCTTCTTTTCAGTGTGCTCTTTGGATTTTCCTTTGAATTCCATTTTCCTCTTCTTATCAAACCCATATGACTGATGGGTTACTCCAATCTCCATCTCGACTTTGAGAGCACATCGAAGGATTTCCTCGTAGAAATTGAAGTCCCTTATGGCTAACGCCCTTCGAAGACTTGGTTTTAAGCCACTAAAGAACCGATCGATCTTACTCTCAGGTTGGATAATAATACCAGAAGCGTACCTTTCAAGTCTTGTAAAATTTGCTTCATAGGTACCAATAGATTCATCATCCTTTTGCTTCAGTTCAAGAAACTCTTTCTCCATCTTTGTTCGGAGAATACGAGGAAGTACTTATTGAAAAATAAGTTCTTGAACTCGTCCCATTCCATGGACTCAATTTCATCCCTTTGCCTCGTATTCTTAATAAGATTCCACCATTGATCAGCATCTCCTTCCAAATGATACACTGCTAGGATGACTTTATCATGTTCAGAACATTGAAGAAACTGAAAATAACTTTTCAGTAGTACTAATCCATTGTTCAGCAACTAATGGATCAGTAGACCCGCTGAAAGAAGGTGGACGCTGTCTCATGAAGGATTCAACAGAATGTTGCTCCTTCCTTTGCTCGTTTGGAAGTCCAGCATGATTCATAGCTTGAGAAAGTTGTGTGAGAATGGCTACAAGATTTTGCATTCCATCTCCCATAACGTTTGGTTGCTCAGGGGGACAATCATTGCATTTCCCGTCACATTCTGCATTAACACGATTCCTTCGGGTTCCAGCCATTGACTAAAACCAAGAAGAATAGTGTGAGAAACACTAATTATAATAGGAAAACCACATAACCAAGAAAAAAAATTTCACACTTAAGGTATTATCCTAGGTTATTCATGGCCATTTCTAAAACACTATGATTGTGTTCTATGCTTAGACTTATCCTTAGGGTTCTTACTAAGGCTTTCACATCCTAGTTTCCAAAGGATGACTATACCTTTCCTCTGATACCAACTATAACGACCCATAATTTACATACATTGTTAATACTTCAAAATTGAAGCATACTTATTACAACATATAACAAAACCACCAAAGGACCGTATAGGTATAGTGTCTTTAGAAACTGGGAAACATAAACAACTAGTTCATAATTCGTCTACACTGTCTCCCATTTATTTCATCATATCTATAGTCCCTTTTGGCATATCTTACTTAATAACCTTGTTCCTGACCTGGGGGAAGAAAACATACAAAAGGGTGAGCTCAAATGCTCAGTAAGGGTAAACAAAAGAAATATCAATCACATCTTAACCTGCAAAAGAGGTCATAATTTCATAACATGGGATAAATCATGGTAGTGAAATGTAATCACAATAATCATAACATAAAACATGAAACTTTGTGGCATACACAAATAATCATAGATAATCATTTCTTGTTAGTCATGACTCATTTTCAAGACTATCTTAGTGGAAAAATTTCCCTTTCTGAACCGAGTCACCCTCGTTTTAGTCCTGTTTCACTAAACCGGTATAACCTACCGTTCCAGCCATGTCTATCTCATGAGATATAAAATCTTTACCCAATACATTGGAGGGATATATAGGTCCCACCTATCTCATAATTATACCATTATTATGTGTGCCACAAAATCATAAATCATACATCATTTCAAAACCCATGTAATCAAAATGGGAATCTTAAACATCATGACAACATAAAACAATTCATATAATATAAAGGAATTCGTAAAAATAATTCCATAACAACATAATCAAATAAATGTAATAATAGGGATAAAAACAGAACCCTTTATTATCGTAGATGAATAATAATTTTGATAAAAACACTTGAACTCCATTCTTGAGGAAAATATCCTTTCTTCTTCAAAAACATTTTTCCTTTCTTAACATGTCATACAACTTTAAACTAAAAGAAGTTTATTAAAAATAAACTTGAAAACTTGTAGAGGATGCTTCTTGGGAAATAATGTTTTAAAAAATCCATTCATGTCGTATATGTTAAAAAAAACATTCTTCATACTTTTGTCGGAAAAGTCAAAAACTACCTCGTACGAAAAATGACAAAAGATTCCTTTCATATCTTTTTACTAAAAACTCAACGAAGGGTAAAAATGGATTTAAAAATTGTAGGTGGATGGAAATAATATTACATATTGATGAAACATGGATGTGGATGATAAAATACACCCCAGTAAATTCTGAAGTATAAACAATCTCGAATAAAAATGAGATTGTGATATTTCCCTTACCATAGGTCCGACTTGCTTTGTAAGTGTCCGAACCTACTATATAATGATTTAAATAATGTTATTGACTTATTAAAAAATCATAATTAATTTTATGATATCATATATGGTCATATTCTTAGCTTCTTAGTAGTAATATTTCATTGCTACTTGTTATTCGGGTGTTTATATCTTTTTGTTCTTATGCGTGTTTTGTCGAATAAATTCTTATTCTTCTCTTTAGGTTATATATAACTCATTTCCAGAATGGTATTAGTGTAATATATATCATATTCATTCATTCAATTCATTTATATAATCATTATGAAATGAAGATCATGTAGAATGAGTCGCATCACATCGTGGAGACGGTATTCCGTACGTACGCATGAGTGATGATATCGTTCCTATGATCGTGGAATTGTATTGGAGTATATTTATACTATTTCAGAATAAATATCACTTTATAATAGTTATATATAATCATTATTTACACCATTATACTCATCCAAGTAAGGTGGTGGTGGAAAATAGATTACACCACGGCGTGGAGACGGTATTCCGTACGTACGCACGCGCGGTGATTTCTTTTTCCGTGGGATGGATAGATGGTGAAATAGGCTGGTTTAATAATTATAATAACATATCAGTATATGAGTGATACTGATGTTATTACTTCATAATGAAACAACCTATGAAGAAGAAGTGGAAAAAGAAATAAAATGAAAGAATCGGTAACGGACATTACCTCTTCTTTGAAGTGCTTCTTTGAGACCTTCTTTTAGGGCACTTAAATGGGTCTTTGAAGAAGACCAGAACCTCTAGGATGTTTCTAGGGAAGTGGAGAGGAGGAATTTCCAGGGTTTGGCCGAGCTAGAAGGATCAAAGTGGTGTGAGGAAGAGGGGGGGGGGTGTCCTTTTATAAGGGAGGAGAGGGGCACCTTTGGAATAACTAAAACTATTATTTTATTATAAAGTCATGTTCGGTTTTAAATAGCTCCAAATTGATATATTTCGAAGCTAAGGTGGGTATGGGTCGAAATCCTCTCATCTAATATAATTTAGACAAGTTTAGGTTCCTATTATAACCTTATCATTTTGATTTAACATTAAGTTAAATAATTTTACTTTTACCATGTCTTCTTGTGTTCTTATACTATAATGTTAATAAACATACTATAAGTAGAAAAACGAACCCCAAGTTGTTTATTATTAATATATATAACCTTATCTAAGTCACGTGGCCGAATCTTAGATTTTTAGGAATAAAATAACAATTACTAATATAATATGTTTTTTAAAACTATTTTATGTCAATTTTGACACTATTTAGTAATTGATTTTTGTGAAAATCATAAAAGAATTATTAGTTCTAACCAAGTTAATTAAATCAATACTAACATGTCATATTAACCTATAAAATTAATGGGATTCATCAAAAGTCTCAAATTTCATTTATTTTGGTGTTTATAACCTCAATTATGTCAATATTTAATTAATAAGATAATTACTGCATCATCATTGTGTCATAAATAAATTAAATTATTAAATGTCTAAAAATTAAAAATAAAATACCATTATGTAGGAAATATTTTTAGCTTTCTAATGAATATTTATAGTCGAATTTATCTTATTTATAACCCCATATTAAAATTTTTTAGTTATTAAACATTGATTTTAACTATTTTAACTATTCATTAAATAAAATAATATTAAATGTCAAAATCTAATCCAAGTGGACCTAAATGGTCATATTATATTCATAAGGTTGTTTTGGGTCTAATTACACTTATCCAATAGAATTAGTACATGTGTTAGGGTAATAGTAATATCATATTTACCCTTAGTTACCCTATTTACTATTAACCGCGGTAAAAAAAGTAAAAAGTTACTATTCACCAAAAAATTATTTTTATCTCATTGAACCACA
This sequence comes from Viscum album, assembly GCA_963277665.1. Taxonomy (NCBI): domain Eukaryota; kingdom Viridiplantae; phylum Streptophyta; class Magnoliopsida; order Santalales; family Viscaceae; genus Viscum; species Viscum album. Next base: position 1,809,781,974 of record OY728142.1, on the reverse strand, counting down.
TTTTACTTTCTGATATCAATCGTGTCTGTCGGATTTTCGAAATTCTATTCACAGAAGTGGTAAAATTATGTTTTATGCAAAATTCAGTTTTTAACCTACCACTTAGTGGTTTCACTATTCATCAAAAATTGAAAGTTTTCAGAAAAATACCAAAATTTCACCCTAGGCTAATTTCGATATCCTGAATCCAAAAATGAAGTCCATTTTGAAAAATAAAATTTATAAAATTTCAAAAAGTGGTTATTCATATTCATAACGGCTAGTTTTAATAATATTTTAATAGCATATCGTTGTTTAGTGAAACTCGGTATTGCGTATGACGCAAGCTATCGAGGATGGTCGCGATTTCGTGTAAAGCAAGCCAAGAAAGTGTTGTGTAGAAAAAGATTACTTTGCTGATTTATATAACATAAAAGTCTTGGGTGTTACATTGATCACAATATATCACTTAAATATATTGACATAACAAATCCATTATAAAAAAACCTTTTCAATACCATAATACATAAAACAGTATATGGTATTTATTTCATTTTAAAAAAACATTACGGCTTGTTGAGGAAGCCAAAGACCAAATAATACTCGCAGTGACAGAAAAGGTCATTGTCACCGCGTACGTTAAAAGAAACATTCCTTTTTGTCGTTTTATAAAATGCTTCGTAGAAAAATATTCATTTTTTATAAAAGTAAAAGTCAAAGGGGTTTATACACTGTATAAATGAAAGTTGTGTATAAAACGAAATATGCCTCAATGAAATGAGATTGAGACGAAGTCCCTTACCTCGGGTCCAGCTTGACTCGATCTCTCTTTAACGTCCTGAATAATAAACTTGAGTTAATTTCTACTTGCTTAAGAACCTTTTTCAAGTTCATTATTCCTTTTATATAACTTATTTCCATGTTATAAACATTATGTAATCATTTAATTCAATAATTTTTTTTTGTCGATATTTTGTTCTTAAGTTGAAAGTGGACTTCTTACAATTAAATGTTGTTCGTGTGGTCAAAGGTTCATTATATCCAGAATGATATTCATGACTTGGATATCATATATATCATATATATCTAACATATACATGTATTTATAATATTACATAATCATTTAGAGGTACGAAATAAAATGCACCGTTCATGGAGACGGTAAGTCGTACGTACACATGAACACTACTTTCATTTCTATGTCATGTTAATGGAATTAAAACTAAATGAGAGATATGTATATTTTAATTCCAGAATTATATTAATCATTTAGATGTAACATACATCATATATATCCATTATATATATATACTTATAACAGAACATTACATTTGGGGATAAGAAATGAAATGCACCGTTCATGGAGACGGTAAGCCGTACGTACGCATGAACGCTACATTCATTTCAATCTCATACTTCAATGGAAAGAAATAATAATGATATAAAGTTATATTATAATTCCAGTATAACATCATATATAATAACTTTAAATCCATCCTTTATACGTCCCACATATGGTATTAACGAATCAAATCACTTTGAGGGGGCGGTAGTCCGCACTTCCTAAAATGAAGATATCGTGTATACCCATAATGGAAGCCATAAAGGTATGCCATAAATGAAAAATACAGAAGCTTAAGGAAAGAATAAACATATTATATATCATATATAAATATAGTTACTTCTTAATGGCCACCTTTGAAGGTGTTAGAAGAATATTGAACAATCATCGTTTCGTGAGGCAGAAATTCACCATCCACAGAAACAATATGTTCTTTAACCATTAGATGTAGGTGTGTGTAAGTTTAGCTTGAATTCTTATTATAAAAACATCCTAGTATATTGAAGATATTGTAGTTGTTACAAAATAAATTAATAAAAAGATTTTAGTGGGTAGGAGAAGCAAAATAAAACAAAAGAACACAAGTGAAGACATTACCTTAAAATCGGGTAACTCTATTAGATTTGAGCTCAAAGGATTCATTGGGTTGACTTCTGGAAAAAGTGAGGATTCTAGGAGTAATAGAGGGATGTGTAGAGACAAAAATATTAGATCTTGTCTGAACCAAAGGCTTGGGAGGTGTGGGTAATGAGGTAGATGTGGGGGCCTTTTATAAGAGGAGAGGAGGGGCACTCTTGGAAAGTTAAGAAAAGATACTTTATTATAAAATTATTTTCGGATAAAAAGGGTCCCAAAATTATATATTTAAGGTATAAGGTGAGAAGGGTTTGAAATAAACCCGTCCAATAGGTTTTTGACATGTGTAGGTCTTAGATTTTACATTATCTTTTAATTTTATTTAAATCGTTAAATAATGAGGTAATCGTTGCATCATCATGGTGTCGTAAATAATTTAATTTATTTAATGTCTAAAAATAAAAAAAAAATATCATGATGTAGGAAATTATATTATATTTCTAATTAATATTTATAGTCAAAACTTTGACTTGTATAACCCCATTTATGAATTGTTTTATTAAAACAACTCATGTTTGTGACATTTTTATTTTAACTTTAAATAAAAAGTTATTTATGACATTTTTCTACCAAAGTGGCTCCATGGGGTCCCCAAGTTGACCCATTGGTTTTCATGGTCGGACATGGCACATAAAATAAGGGTAGTACATGTGTCTAGGTCATTTCATATTATTAAAACATTATTTTTACCTTAAACTACACTAATTACCTCTAATCGCGATTAAAACTTAAAAGTTACTAGTCACCAAAAAAAATATTTTAATACCATTGAACCACATTTTACTTCTTAATGATAACCATGTATGTCGGATTTGTGAAATTCAAAACACAGAGGTGGTAAAATTTCATTTAAACGAAAAATGGGTTTTTTAAGTTCCACTTAGTGGTTTCACTATTCATCAAAAATTGATGTTTTTCAGAAAAATACCAAAAATTTACCCTAAGATATATTTGATATTCCAAATTCAAAAATGATATCTATTTTAAAAAATTCAAAACATGTAAGTTACATTAATTAATTTAATAATAAATTCCCGTTGTCTAAGCAAATAGCATGTTCTTATGAAACAGTAAGTATCAAAAGATTGACACTAGTTTAAGTCCAATTTCAAAGTGAAATTAATTCCAACAACCACTATTGGATTAAATGGTAAAAATTTATTCTAATTTCACTTTAAAACCAATTCAAAATATAATATAATCATATAAATAGATTAGATTAAAAAGTGTTTTTGAATTAAAATACAACATTTTCACTATTCATTAAAAATGAACTTTATCGAAAAAATACCAAAAATTTAGAAAAAGTAAATTTTGATGTCCAGATTCTAAAGAAGAATTTTATTTGGTCCGATAGAATGTATAAGAGTGAACAAAACTATATTTATAGAGAGTTTTCTATCAAAAGGCGATAAGTCAACCTTTTGTGAATGTTAGAGTATATATGCCTAAAATTGAATTCTTTTCATATTTTAAGCCTTCATGATTTATTGGATAAATGAAGAAAAATTTAAAAAAACATATATAATCATATTTCAGTTATTTCTATTCATTCCCACTAATACAACATCTACGTGTTAACTACCATTTAAAATAATATTGTTTTATTACTAGTGTGCAACGTAAGATTTCAAAGAAAATCGTTGTTGCGTATCGGGTACGCTATCGAAAATAACAACCCCTTTAAAGTAAAATTAATATTTAATTTGTAAATATTAATAAATATGAGAATTTTTAATTCTTTATTTATCTGGGATGTTACAAGGAATGTATCTTAATCCATCCAAAACTCTTAGTTTATGTACACATCATACAAAATTTATATCTCAACATGTTTTCATTATGATATTTAAATGCTCATCTTATTCATCCCTAATTTTGTAGTATATTTGAAGACTGGTGATAAATAAAACCAATTTTTAAAATTAATCCCTAAATACACTATTATTTAAATACATAATGATATCATGAGAAATATTATGTCCCAATAGAATCACTAAGAACTCATAGTTCCCATAGCATTTATGAAAAGAATTCTTTGGGAAACCCTCACTCTAAACCTTTCCCTAATAATATATTAACAAAATATCTACCGTAGAGAAGTAATGTGCTACTCATATATTATTAATCAAGTTAAAAATCTATGGTAGGGGTACTTTTTCTGTTTATCAGCATCTTATTGAGATCATGATAATCAATATAAAGTCTTATTACTATTTTTTTATTCCAGAAGAGGATTATTGCTGAATCCCATTATGAAAAACATGACTATATAAACCCTTAATCCATAATCACCTAAAATTTCATAATAAAATATTCATGTTCCATAGTGGATATTCTATATGGAGTTTTGAATTTTTTTGTGCTCTAATTATACTATCAATTGAGAATTCAACCACACTAATTATAAAGAGAAAATAAAATGCATCATGAAGCACATTGGTATACTAACATACAATGGTATTTCATGATGGATGATATTTTCCATAGTCTCAATAATTTGATCTAGATGTTAGTTTTGTAAGGGCAAAATATATTTTATATAGAATGTAATAATTAAAGAGATTCATCCTCCTCCTTGAACATTCATATAATTAGTGTGTAATTATTGATATATTACATGATTTCCTTCCATTAGATAATTATTTTTTCTCTATATCAGGAAAGTAAATCTATAGCTATAATTTCATAAAATTACTCTAAATGTATTATCACATTGTTCAACAAGAGGTTTATCCTACAAATATGATAGGGGAGAAGTTATATACTTTGGATGTTATAATTTCCCATTTTTTATTTTCACAAAATTCTCAACTTATATGTTTTTATATGGATATTGAATGATTGTAAAAATATTATTTGATATTAATTGATGTATATATAAAAAATTAGAAACCTCAAAATTAATTTATGATTAACTAGTTTACATGTCACCACATCATTGTCAGGATCCACATTATTAGTCGTGATGGCATAAGCTCACCCTTACTTGCATGGCCTCATTGATTGTTGGTGTTAGATATCATTTTTTACCCATGGATTTTTGAATTGATTTTCATAGTTTCTTTATTCCTTCCAATTCAAAATTGAATAATATACAACGTCGTGTCCTGGTATTTTTTAAATATTTCTCTACAAATATTTTTTTCAATAACCTCTGATATATTCATGTCTGAATATAAATGAACTAAAATATAGTGTAACATTATAGAATTTATATTAAATTGGAGGGTATGTATATTACTATATAATTTATGAAAAATTTATGGTTTAAACATGTTAAAATAAATTATTTGTTTATAAATTTATTTTGAATAAAAAAATCATTTTAATGTAAAGGAGATTTTTTTTATAAAACAAATTGATTTTTTATTCAACCAATGTATTTTTATCTAATAAAATTAAATTATTAAATATTATTTAATTATTTTAATTAAATTATTATATTATATATTCCATTAATGTTTTTAACATTCATATAATATTTTTATTATGCTTGTGATAATAATAAATGTAGTTTTATACTTAATCCACTATTTTCAAAATGAAATTTTCATAGATTTGTTTGGATTTTTTATATATTAATTTTTGAAATTTTAGGTATTAACTTTTAAAAAATTTATTATAAGCTTAAAATTTGGTAATTTGGCCTTTTATAGTATGTAAAAATTCAAACAGTGGTACAATTAGTCATCATCATAAAGGGTGAATCACGTTAATAATTGATACACCTAATTGATAAAGCCATAAATTTTCATCCCAATTCAAATTTTGTTAACTAAAATAAACCCTTATCTAAATCATATTTAAATGTAATTTTTTAATGGGCACTTGTTCAATAAATTGGCATATATAAATTTTTAATATATTTTTACAAAGAATCACTATATTCGTTAAAAATAACTATTACATGTCCAGATGGATACAATATAATGTTACGAATGAATAAAAATGATGATATAGTGAATAATAAAATTATATTCATGATGGTAATTTATAGATATTTTTTAGTGATTATATAATGATGTAAAATGATCTCACAACACTAGTACAATGCTTTTATTAAAATTAAAAATGGAATAAAGGATTAAAAAATATATATAGAGAAATATAACTTACTTGAATTGAGTATTAGAAAACAATTTTAGATAAAAATAAGATCCTAGTTATTTTTAAAAAGATTATATTCAACTTCATACTTTATATTTATTTCTTTTTAATCAAATTAAATGAATTTTTAAAGAATTTACATAAATGATATTTTATAAAAACAATATTTTCGTAGATGATATACAAATCAAAATTATATATAAAAGGGAAAATTTTGATATTATGTGTTGAAAAATATCATACAATTTCCATTTATTTTATAATTATCATCTTATATGTAAAATTATAACCCTTTAATAGTAAAAAGGTTTTTACTGTGGTAAACATAAAAATTTCGTTAAATACGAATTTAATAAAAATTATAATGTTTAAAATGATAGAAAAATATCTCAAAATATTGTTGTTTGATAATATTATGATCACATAATGTATTATATTCTAATATAATTCTATTTTGAATCATTTTACAGGATAATTTATTTATTATATTTTAATAATTTAAAAAATCGTAAATGATCCCTCACCTCAATTATAAAAATGAACTAATACATTTTATTCTTCACACCAATTTAAGCCTTATATCTCAACCATAACTTTAAAATACACAGTATAATCCATTATAAATATTATATAGGTTTTATTCTTCAATAATGACCAAAAATATGGTCTTTAAGAGAATATCTAATGGAGTTGTTTCATGGAAGATATAATTTCATTAATAGATCACAATATTTTAATTTTTTTTCATCTTCTAAACCAATTATATTATTCATAAAATATTTAATTATGTATCCGATGAATAATAAAATCCTATTATGTTTATTAAAATTCCATTATTCACCATATTTTAATCAAATAGGAGATGAGTATATCGCTTGTACATATATATAGCTTATCGTCTCCATATAAGGATATAATAATTTTTCCACCACCAAATGTCTTGGATGGTCATTACGATGGTTTTAATTTTAATATATGATAATTGTGACCTAATTTATATTATATATTTGTTATATCATTTCTATTCTCACCATCCAATTAATTTATTATACAATAACGCCACTCGTGCGTACGTGTGAATTAACATCTTCATGAAGCGATGTGATTTGTGTTTCACATATATTTTAATTAGATTGTAATAAATATAGATATAATAATTATGAATTTATTACATTATTTAATAATGAATATATAATGTTAAATTATATTTTACCTATGTATCCTTATATATTTCAAAAATTAAAAATGATATTTATGCTTTTGTACAGCATGAACTCTCTAAGAAATATGTAATTCAATTTTCACAATATAACATTATATGTGACCATAAAAATGTATATGATTAATTTATATTATATTTATATAACGATAATAATTATTTATATTATGGAACCATGATTAATGTCAATGAACAAATCTACCTACTAAGAAAATACATGAAAAATGAATAATATATCACCCTTAAAAATTATTTTTATAAAGTACTATTAGTAAATGAGTGATAAAAGTTTAAAAGTACATAATATATAATTTTATATATTTTATTATGGTTATAAAATTGATATATAATAAATATATATTTATACTACATTATTTTAAAACACACATAAAAATATTATACCCATGGTAAGAGATTTTATTCTCACTTTTATTTCCTAGAGAAACATGTCTTATTGACAATTTTTTAATTTCTGTGGGGTATAAACAACCATGAATGTATTTGATAGTAATTTTTTTTAAAATTATATATAATTAAATATATATTAAAGTTTATTTTTTAATGGAAATAATGTGTCAAAATATTCCATCTGGAAAGGGTTTTATGTTTCAATGTCATTATATATTAGGGTTATTTATGTTTATTTCTAATGATGAAATATCTCTCTCAAAAAACAAATTAATATTTTCATTCAATATTAATTTATTAAAAATATTTTTTCCCATTCATTCTACTTCTGTTGATTACTAATGATACTAAAAATGTATTTTTAAAAGAAATTGACATTATTTATCTATTGAGTAAAAACACATTTTTTTAATTTTGATGTTTTCGTAAGTTTATTTAAAGTGGGTTTTTAATATTCTAAAATGTTGTTCTGAAGTCATTTTTACACATGTATTACTTATGAACAATTTTTTTATAACTCATATCATTATTATTTTCCAAAAAGATAGTTTTTGAATAATTACAGAAATATATGTGGTTATTTTTCATTCAGAAAATATGATATGAAATTAATTTTCCACCTTTATGTATTCTCAATTTGGTATATATAAGTTTATAAATTTCAATAAAATGTTGCAATAAAAATTCATATTCAATATATTTTTTAATTTTTTTTTCATTGGATATTAATTTTCAAAGTGTTAAGTTTTTTCCTCAAGAATTTTTCAATTATATAGTGTTGGTAATTCTACCCATTAATGAAATGATTTTTAGTTTTCACGTAATACTATACATGGATACAATACAAGGATATTATCTTCATTCATTATATATATGGATTATTACTATTATGAAAAATAATTTAATGGAACACATTAATTTTCTATAGTTTAGGTTGGGATGAATTGATGAAATGTTTTTTGAATCTCATTTCATTGAAATGGGTTATACAATGATGAAATGTTTATCAAAACAATTGATGTCTTAGGATCTGATTAATTTTTTGTGATCTTTTAGAACATGTATATTTTATTTTTATTGTTTTATGGGTGGGCCCATAATTAAATATTCCTTCAATACATTGTGTAAATATGAATATTTAATGAGATAAACAATACTTAAATGGGGAGTGAACCCAATTAAGTTTAGAAATATTTAAATTATTAGATTCTTTGAAGTAAAGAATCAATGCAACAATGGTTTGGAGAGTAAACCCAATAAACTTTGATATTATTGTGAGTGATCCTTGAAGTAATTTCCAGGATTATGTGTATGACAAAAACTTGTGTCATGTACCAATTTTTTGATCACATGGGTCATATTTATTATTTCTTTATTATTAATGACTTATGAACTAGAAAAAATTATAACATGAATCTTGATTATGATCTAAGATATATAGGGTGTGTTTTCACAAATGTTATGATAATCCTATCATACCCTTATTCTTATATTATGTTGTTATCTCCCTTTTTTATCCTTACTATGAATATGTGCCCACACATTCTTATGATTCCTTTTTGCAAGTTATAACGAATTTAACTGTGTTTTATATATTGAATAAGGGTTCTCTTTATGATGTTTTTAGTGCAAGTTTAATTAGTACATTTATAAACCATTTTTATAAATATCCTAGTTTCCAAATGTACCAAAAAAATACCATATTAGCATGTATCATTATGTTATGTATTTAATATCTATCTAAAATTATGTAAAATATATGTATAAAATGTTTGTGTTGTTATAATTGGTATCGAAAAATGTTTAGTAATCCATTGGAATATTGGTTGATAAATATTTAGTGATATACCTTAAGATAAATCTATTTATAAGATAACATACTAAAATTTTGTTAATGATTATTGATAATCATGGTTAAAGGTGTCTTGATATAGAAATACAATAAATTATTTCTCTTAACTATGTGGTCTTCCACTATGAGTATTATTTCTCTCACACTGATTTTTAGTTTTAGCCAATGGTAGGAACCTAAAAGAACCATGTTAATGAAAAATGAGATAACAAATTAAATTATTTTCATCCCTATAAACCAAATTTTATGGGTGATGGAATATAATATTTTTTTATATGGTCAAAAAAATCATTAATATAAAATCATTTAGAACATCAAAATTAGAAATGTATTGAACAGAATTTTATAGATCCATTCAGGAAGAAAAAACCGCAATCTTTTATTAGTTCCATTAATAAGTTAATTGTTGAGGAATTGATCAATAACATTAGAGAAATATTTTCCATTCTCTATTTTTATGTGAATGAAAATTTTATTTTGGATTTTTTTTCTTTTAAAGGAAAATAGGATTATGGAATGTCCCCCATCAACCATATAAGGTAATTGGAAGAAATTGACCCCATGGAGTTGAATGATGTTAATATATAATTATATAATAATTAAATTTATTATTTTATTAAAGCTAAAATGAAGAAGTAATTCATTTAACTAATTTTGAATTTTTCTAAATTTATAGGTACTTATGACAAAACAATTTGAGCCTGTCAAAGAATGATTTTGGTATTGTTATCAAACCTAAAATTAAGATTGGTCATTTAATTATGAACTTTAAAAATTATATAAATGGATTTATCCAAAATAGATCATAGTTTATATGAATAAATTATTCAATATGCTTTCAAGGAGAAAATGGATATAGTTGTTACATTTCAACATCAAATTTTTTATGTAAAAAGAAAGATAGAATTCAATAGCAATACTAAAAACATTAGGATAGGAAGAAGATATTTACTTTATTCTAAATGTGTGGAAGGATACATGGTGGAAATTTTGTTGAGGGTAATGGAAAACTTTTTGATACATACCTTAAAATTTTGAACTAATAATGTATTACTTGACTCTGGTTATAACCTATTGTTTATAAGATTTCATTATGGTTAGAAAAATGTCACCATAATTTCTAGATATTGAATTACTATGGAAAACCTATAATGTTATGATAACCTCATCTGATGTATATAGTTAATCATTATTTGATCATTTTGGAAATGTTATATTTGTAAATCGTCTTATTTCCATATGGATGAATATGATATAATTTTGGGAATGAGTTCAATTTATTTATATAATTGACTCATATATTTTTCATAATGGGATGTTTTTTGGATATTCCAACCCAACTTATGATTTTATATATGAGTGATGATAAATATTATCATTTTACAGAAATCGCATCCTGAAAGAATGAGTAGTTTAGTAGTCATGTTAAAATATATACATTATTTAAATTCATAATACTATTTGAAAACATAAAATGTATTAGGTTTTTTATTTGGGAAATCCATTATTCATTATTGCAGATCTATGCATATTAATCAAAAAACACTTCGGGGTATTCTAGGGAAAATAAAACATAAGAAAGGTGTGAACAAATATTCTCAATTAGTGTATGAATATAGTGAATGATATCATGAATTAAAAATAATTAATTAATATGGAAAGGTAAATTACTAAAACACCATCCATTTAATTAATATAACGAGCATAATACGGGAGGGATAAATGATAATCCAATAAATCTATATAAATAATCAAAATATATCGAAATTTTTCCATCTATATTATAACTAATTGAATAATCACATTGAAATCAATTATTGATTATATAATGAAGGAATTCATAATTCTAAACATCTATTTAATCCAATTAATACTTTCCACATGACACATTAAATATTTGGGTACAAACATAACTAATTTGGCTGATTGATTTCTTTTATGAGACCCTTCAATGAATTTAGTGGATACATATAACTAGGAAACACCCATCACTATAGAGAAAAATTAATTTCACATATAGAGTGGGTGGAAAATAATAAATAAAAAAATTGATATTTAAAAACAATCTTATGAAATGTTAATTCATACCCAATTAAAAAACAAAATCATAAACCATCTAGAGTAATATGGTGAATGGTATCATAATTGTACATCCCTAGTAATTGTAAACATAAACCCTCAAAAGAATGTATATGGATGATATTAAAATAATATATCACTAGTGGGTAATAGTTAATATTATGAATTTATTTCATTGATAAATAGAAGTACCATAATACTGTAATTAGAAATATTTTTGTTTGAAATAAAATATCTACATTTAAAATATTTTTTTAACTAAAAGATCAAAATTTATTTGAAAATCAATTTATTAGAAAATAAAAGTTGGAACATATAATGTAATTATTAAAACCATGAGCTTCTATGATGGTTCAAAATTCATTTATTATCGTATGTGTTAAATGAAATTTTCCTTCTACATTTTCTATAAATGTATAATGAGCATTATTTTAAAAATGACATGAATATTTCTTTCTAAAATTTATAAATGTTCACAAATCAGTATAAATTTATTCCACAAAAAAATTTGAAAATTTATTTTTTAAAATCATTTTTAGAAACCATTTATTTTAAAGAAATAACACATTCAATCAAAAATAGAAATAAAGTAAAATTTTATTAAAAATATATTCTCAACAATTTTATGTATCATTGAGTTTTAAAAAAATAATTTTACATGAAATTTTCATGAATGAAAATATAATAAATAAATATATTATTTTTATCTTTTCAATACCATATAATTCCTCAAAGGGTGATAAAAAAATATATACCCGAAAAATTTTGAGATTGTGAAATACATCCTTACTACAATGGTGACCATTGAGTCATAATCCCCATTAAAGAAATAACATAAAATGAAACATTATATATCATTAACATAACTATATTCATTATATAACACATCAAATGGGTAAGTATATTCATCACACAATGGAATAAGTGTAGAATATGTCACATGTCTTGAAGAAGTAAAAGATAGATGAGAAACCCTTATCTTAGGTTCAACATTATACAGTTTGGTCCATAAATACTGTATAATAAATATTGTTTTAGTATAAATATATTAATGAACCATAATCTTAAATACCAAACAATATATAAGTTATTTAAACTCTATTATCATCCATTTTTTAACTATTGTTTGTTAAAATCACTATTTCAGGTGATAAGCGCTTGCTTTCATGTATGTTTTACTTCTAAAATTTTGGTCTTATTAATAAGATCATGGAAATTTCATCTAAATATTTTTAATGATGATTTAAATATCAAATATATTAATTATATATGTATTTATAGTAATATATTAATGTTAGATATAGAAATGAATTACACAATTCATGTTAATAGTAGGTCGCACGTATGCATAAATGATTTTCAATTTTTATTGTAAGATGTAAAAAAGTAAACTAAATATTAATATATATTTATAGAATCATAAATTTTTCATATATACAATTCATATTACACAAATAAAACATTATTACATTACATTAAAAATTATACTAAAATCGTTTCACATCGCTACCGGGACGCGGTAGTCAATACATACACACAAGTGACACTTTTATGTTTTAGTAGATTGGAAGGTAAAATGTTTTATGGGATATTATATTGGAGAAAAAAACATTTATTTTACAAGTATTTCATATATTTATTCATTTTATCCTTAATACTGTTCCTTTAAAGAGTAAGTAAAAAATGAATCACATTATTTTGTGTGGTGGTAGTTCATCGTACACTTGATTGACATTATCATATAACCCATAAAATGGAAGTTAAGAAGTTAAATTTAATATAAAATTTCAAAATGTACACTAATATAATATATATAATATTTTTTTTAATCCATCATTATATCAATCCTCGGATGGTGGTTATGGAAAACAAATTACATTTGTTCCTGAGGCAGTTGTCTGATGTACACACAATCAATATTTTCATTTACATTTGATTGAAGTATAAATAGATTTGTGTTATTAAATAAAAATAATAAAATATCATTATATTTTTCTTACTAGTTTCATTACATGATCATAGTTGAATATGGTTTGATGTGGGTGGAAGAAGAAATAAAACAAATATACACATTTAAGAATTTCACTTCTTCATTATAGATCCTGATTAGGTTTATACGTAAATACATCGTAGTAGGGATTCTTCAAGGAAAGATAGAATGCATTATGAGAACTAATGAATGTATATGAGTAGTTATTTTTTGAGAAAAATGGTTTTGGATGTGTAAAGAGGTGAGGATAGGGGGTAGACATTTATAAGTGGGGGAAATGACAATCATGGAATTTTGGAAATGGTAAAATGATAACCATGTTATTCTCAAGACAAAAGCCCCAAAAAATGGTTAATTATTGAATATTATAGTTCATATGAATGAAATATTTCCATTAAGCTAGTTTTGGACATGTTTTAGAAAAAATTTACTCTAATTTTCTTAGATTAACCCATTGTAACCCAAATTTCACCCTATCCACAATAATTAATATTTTACTATTTTCAATATCTTTTATGGAAACATTTTAATTTGAAATTATAATTTTTTATAATTTTTTATTATAAAAAATGGAATCCATTGATCCAAATTGAATCACAAAACATGTATAATTCGACTCAAAATTATACTGTAGGCACGATGAAAGAATTGTTTTCCAAAGAGAAAATTATTTCAGTTATTGAATATATTAATATAAAAATTCAACATGAAATAGATTCCAATAATATTAATTAGTTTATTTTTAATAGAATTTAACTAAATTTACATTAAAAAAATTTAATATATAATTTAAATTTTCAAATAATTTAAACAGAAATATAGTTTTCAATAAAATTCAACATTTTCACTATTTATAAAAAAAAAAATCAGAATATTATTAAAAATTAAAACATAAAAATAAATTACATGTATAATTCAAAAATATAAATTATTTTTAAAACATATTTACCTAAAGTGTTAAAAGTAAATTTTAACTTATGGACAGACAACACTACTTAGAAACCTTTAAAAAAAATTCAGTTTTTAAAAAAATATATATTTTTTAATTAAAAGGTTTTTTATAATTAATAAATAACTATTGAATAAATTTTATATATGTTTAAACCATATATTTTTCATAACTGAGTTATTAAATTTCATACATTCCAACTGAACGACTATGTTATAATGGTCATGTTTAAGTAATAATATTATAACAGAGTATCATATTTCATTAAGACATGGAGATGAATGATATATAAGACATCAAGGATATTAAATTTATTTAAAACTAAATATATAAAAAATACATGGGATGTTAGATTCTATTATAGGTTTGTTATTGAATTTCATATACGCTCTCAAATATTATGTTCCATTTTGAAAATCCCAAGGTGTTACAATAAACCTTGTTAAATAAATTACATCTTCAAAATTTACTATTGATCATGATATTGAATGGTTTAATATTTGAAAATAAAATTCTTTAAATCCAATATCGTGAGAATGTTTTATAAAAAATCCTTTTTAAAATAGAGGAATGTAAATATGATGTTCCTCTGGAATAATCACATAAATTGGTTTTAAGTAGGATTACAAAGGTGGTAAGTGAATATGTAAACAAAATTATAAGAATAATTCCCAAATAATGATGGTGTGAGAGAGAGTTAATTTATCAAATATGGTGAATTATGAAGAAGAGGTAATCCAGTAAAAAATTGTGAATTTATGTTTAGTCAAAAGGACATTGATTCAATAAATATAAAATTAATAAGGAATTTTATTTCATAATATCCTTTTAATAATGTTGAGGGACTATGATACTATTTGGAAAGATAACCCTTTAAAATATTCTTAAAATTTCATCTATTGTTTTT
This sequence comes from Viscum album, assembly GCA_963277665.1. Taxonomy (NCBI): domain Eukaryota; kingdom Viridiplantae; phylum Streptophyta; class Magnoliopsida; order Santalales; family Viscaceae; genus Viscum; species Viscum album. The sequence goes on along the minus strand of OY728142.1, from coordinate 1,809,766,503 downwards.
TCATTGATAAATGCATACATTGTCATTTACATTAACCAATGAGAATCTTATATGAATTTTATTATTCAATTAGAACTAAAAATAATAGATCATTAGATCAAAAAATAATGAATATTCATTACATATATATATAGATGTATTTCAAGACAAAACTCTAGGAAAAAGTTATCATATAATATACAATGTTCATATTGAACAATTCCATAACTAGTTAACCTGATTTTTCAACCAAAATATATTTTACCAAATTCAAAGTCAACTTTTTTTTATTGATGGTCACTAAATCAGCATTATATTCCCCATATAATATAATGGGGCACTTAATATGATATTCTAAATATGTTAATACATTTATCGCCATATAAATTTTACAGAAACATGCATGATTCCAAAATTAAAATCTCTTGTTGTTGAATATATTCCATCAATCCAAACATGTAATAAACTACAACAAATATTACATAGATAATTAACCAGTTACAAAGTTATTAGTACTCTCACATAAATATCTCATCATTATTATTATCTCAACATCAGCCATATATTGAGGGTTATATTCCATCAATCATATATTTTCTAAAAATATCATATTTCCACAATAACATTTCTTGGTAATTAGTATTATTCATCATATTCATTATGATCTTTAAAGAAAACTAACTTTTAGTACAATCTTATTCATTATACAATTAATATAATGAGAATATAATTGATAAATGTTTTCAACATATTTCATGAATCCAAATGCAATAAATTTAACCACTCAACTTAATTTATATTAATAACATAATATTTAACTCGATCCTTTATATTTATCTAAGGAATTCTTCTTTAATGTTTAGGAAATTCATTTTTTTATTTCCACATATCCTTGTTATTGAAGAAATCAAAATTGGACATTTATCTCATGCCCTTTCATCAATGAGAATGGTGTCCCTTCATCAATAACCATAGGAAACCCCCTTTCCCTTCACACATGTACCATGGTGTTTCATTCCCATATCATTACATACATAAAATACTTTTTCTCTTATTCCCTTTATCTTTATTTTTCTATTCCATCATTTTATACTCATTATTTTCTTCAAATCCAAAATACATGGAGAATTATTTCTCTATATAGATAGAACATGATACTATTTTTTCATATGATGGGAATATTAGGGAGAATAATTATATCTAAAGGATTATATTTAGTCCATCAATGAAATGGTTAATATTAACCTTTGAGTTATGTATGAACTATTTAGAACTCCCTTCAGACCATGTAATGTTTCATTAATAATTAGAAAAACTTTCACCATATATTTGACTTGGACTCAATAATTTTATATCAATATTCATTCATTGATCATAAGAAAAATAATTTTCAACAAATAGTAACATGAAATCATTAAATTCCTTGTTTTTTATTCGTTCTCAAACATAGTGTTTTTGAATAAATAACCAATATTTACTTTCATGTCCTATGATATAAAATAATTACATTAAACCCGTATCCCATTCCATACTTCCCAATGTAAAAAATATATTCAACACAGAAGATATCATTGGCTTAATTATAAATTAATTTTTTCCCCATTTAATGATGATGGTTATTTGCAAATAAATCTGTCTAACATTGTCAAATTGCATGGTGGATCAATATGTTGTTCCATATAGAACATGTTTTTTCCCAAATATATAGTCAAATTAACCAATAGGACAATAATTTATTTATTTCCAACTACAACACATGTTCTATCTTCATTACGACTCCTAGAAGGCTAATCCCTATATGGGCTATGTGAATGGATATGGTTACAATTCCTTAAACTATGTTCCATTTCATAAAACTTACATACACTTTAATTGATCAAAATAATAAGAAACATATAATCCAATAACAATAATATATAATTAGAGAACATAAATTGAAATTTTTATAGATGCGTAATAACATAATCATAAGCTTTGGTTCTTTAGGAATGTTTGAAAATTATAAAAATATTTTCAAAGCCTTCATAATGGGTTTTATATAAAATGTGAATACTCTTAATATTATCCCTCATTTTTATCAAACCAAGTGTATAGTATGAAAAAAAAATTGGATCTAGGTAACACTCAAGTCAATCCTGAAACGCATTTTTCAGAGTTATTACATGTATGTATATTTATTCAAGAACCTCATCTAAATCTAGTATACAAACATGGATGTATTTCTAAGAAAACCACATAATATATACCATACTATAAATTTTGATGTTATTCAATATTTATCCTCCATGTTTATTATGGGGTTATATTCCAAAATATATTCATTAAAAAATCTATATTCTATATATTATACTAAACTTCTTCTGATACAAATTATAATGACCTTGACCCCAATAGTTTGGAGTTCATGGTTACTTAATTACATTATCATAAGATACCAAGAATCATATATAGAAGTATTTAATAGTCTAACAGTATTGTAAAATTATATAAATAGTTGAAATTTAAATTATAATTTAAAACATAAAATACACAATCTGTTTTTATTGATAATTTCATTATACTTCATTCCATATCACAACATATCAATCAAAAAACACTCCTTCGGTCATTATAAAAATAAGACATAAGTAAGGGGTGGTCTCATATTCTTATTTAGGGTAATATTACAATGGAACATATCATGAATAAATATGTATAATCAAAATAGAAAATTAAATAATTGAAAAGCATTATATTTAATCAACAAACTGTGAATAATTATGATTAAATAAATTGAAATAAAATAATTAATTATAAATAATCAAATAAGCCTGAATATTATACATGGATATTCTAATTAATAAAATAATTACATGGATATAATAAACTGGTCTCATTAATCCATGCACCTATAACATACTATCAATACGATTTACTATACTATTTATATATTTGTGTAGAAACCCTTCTTATTTTAAAATTTTATTTGTCTCATGAGACCCATGGATTCATTGAGGTACTATATATAATCAAGCCCCACTAGTAATACAATAATACCATTTTATTCTTGAAATAAAAGGGGTGAAACCAAATAAAAATAAATTTTCTTATTAAATACTAACATATTAAATGTTGATACATACACTAATCAAATAAACATAATCATAAACCATCCAGAGTAATATTTGGAATGGTGATAAAATTGTACATCCTCATCCTAAGTGATAATAAACCATCCAAATAAATAATATGTTTGATAGAAATACAAAATATCAACCTTGAATCATATGTATAGTAAATGGATGATACTTTTTTTGAATAAAAATACCATTATAATTTCATTTAAAATATTTTTGAGAGAAAATAACTTTTCTCTTTGAATATAGATATTTTTAAAAAATATAAAGCAATAAGAAAATATTTTTAATTTATTTTAAATTAGTATTTTAAAGATATAAATTAATAATTAAAACATCATGTGTTCATAATTGTATAAAATTTCATTCATGTAGTACACATTAAAAAAATTATTTCACATATTCAGTAAAATCCAAATGATCATTTTTATGAAAATTTAATGAATATTTCTTTACTTTTTTTTAAAATTTAAAAAATGGGTAAAAACATATTTGATAAATTATTTGGAAAATGTTTAAAACACTTTCAGTTTTTTTAAATAACTAATTTTGGTGAAAACTGAATTTTAACCGAAGATCTAAACCATGTTGAATTTTCATAAAAAAATTTCCTAAATCATTATAATTACCAATGATTGGAAAAAGGAAAATACTACTTGAAAATATCAAGAATATATATTTGATAAGTAATCAATTAATTTTATAATATAAATAAAAAAATACCCTCATGGGAGACTTAAACAAAAACATTCCTGAATGATGATGATATTTTGAAATTAACCCTCACAACTTTGGTAACTGTTGAATCATAAGCCACATGAAATAAATTAATTAAAATTAAATTTTAATTATCATTAAGTGCAATAGATTCAATATATAACATATCAAAAGAGGTAGTATATACACACTTCAATGGAATAAGTGATGAGTATGATGTATGTCTCATAGAAGTAAAAGTTAGACAGAAACCCTTACCTTAGGTTCGATTTCCTTTGTCTATCTGGGAACCTCTTATACAATAAATAGGGGATTAGGATAAATATATTAATGAAACAAAAGTTATATATATCTAATATAATATATGATTTACATATAGTATTTTATCTCTCATTAGATAACAATTATTTTTTAAAAATGATGTCTTGTTTGATGATAAATTTGTTTTTCATATATTTTTAGTTCAATAAATTTTGTGCTTTTAATTTTAAAATGAAGAAATGACCAAAAGACTACTAAATTTGATACATATATATATTATATTGATTACATATTTATATAAAGTAATCTATTAATTTTAGATATCAAATTTAGATTACACCGTTCATGCAAAGGGTAGGCCCTACAAACCCATGAATGATGTTTCCATTTTTCAAGACAAATTCAACCAAAGGAAAATAATTATTAAATAATATTTATAGAATCATTATTATTTCATTTATATAATTTATATTAATATAATATTTACTTATTACCATCAATATAAAAATTATATGAGTATTATTTCTCATCCTTATGTGAAAACGATAGTCTACACATACACACACATGAATTTATTTTTTTCTATTGGATTGGAAGGAAATTAGTTAGGTGTGATATTATATTTCAATAAGTATGGTTATGTTTAAAATATAACATATATTTACTAATTTTTACCTTATTACCTTTCATTTAATGAATATGATTAAAATTAACCACATCACTTTGAGAGGTTGTAGTCCATTCTACACTCGAGCAAAATTATCAAATCTCCAATGGAATGGAATGTAAGAAGTCATATGTGATATAATAATTCAAAAAAGTATAAAAATTTCAGTAATATCAGATAAATATTTAAAATATATTATTATATATAGTCATAAATTTTTTGGATGGAAAAATTAATATATAGATTTGTGAGGTGGTAGTCTTACGTACACAAGATCAATGATTTCATTTCACATTTGATTGAATGAGATATAGATATGAGTAATGAAATTAACATAATAATATATAATTATATATTATATAATTTTTTTACAGTATTATATTTCAAAAAGTTTTTATTAGAGTTGACAGAAGAAAAAAAATTCACATTTAGTAATTTTACATTATCCTTATTGATCCTATTTTGGTTTGTAAATAAATCCAAATTGGGAGAACATTATAATTAAAATAAGGCTTATAGAATGTTTCTAGGGAATTATGTAAGTGATTTTGGAAAGTATTATCTTGATTAAATGTTTTTTATGTGTGAAGAGTGTAATAGAGTGCATATCGTTTTATAGGTATGAGAGAGGATGCACATTGAATTTTTTAAAAGATAAAGTGATATTCTTATTTTCTCCCTGAATAAATACTCTATAAAAGGTCATAATATAACCTTATATGATATGATATCTAACTTTTTTGATATAATCTATTTTAGACAAGTTTTATATCATTTTAACCCTTATCAACTATGTCTAATCCCTTGTAATCCAATTTTTTCTATAACCATAGTAATTAATTTTTGTATTATTTTTACAATTCATTAAGAATGAAAATATTGTTTTAATTATTGGAAAATATAAATTATGATTATTTTAGATTTTTAATCCATTTTTTCAAATTAAATTCCTAGGAGTGTAAGAATTCAATTTAAAATTAAACAACAGACGGGATAAAAGGGTGGTTTTCCAAAATGATGACTTCAAAAAGTATGTAATTTTTTATCAATATTCAATATAAAATTGATTAAAATGAACTAAGTTAGTTAAATTTTAACATCATTATATTCACATTTTTTATTTAATATTTTAAATATAAATTTTTTGGGTAAATTATGTAAATGAAAATGTTGTTTTCAAAAAAAAAATCTGTATAATTCACTATTCATAAAAATTTACATTTCATAAAATTATAAAAACATCAACCAATGAAAATTTTTCTTGTAGATTTCAGAAATAAATTTTATTTTTTAAATTAAATTTTTTCTATGTGGAAAATTTTAATTCAATTTTTTTGTTGATGGTGTGACTATACTATATTTTAGAGAATAATTGTTGTTTCATAAAACATTTCTATTTCATTAAAATATATCATATTTTCTTCATAATCAATATATAACCATTTAATTTTTTTAAATGGTTAAAACATATATGTTTCAATGTTAATTTATAACTATTTATACCCACCAACTTAATTACAGTGTTATGATGGTTATGTTTCAATAACAATATATTAATTGAGTATAATGTTTCATTTGAAATCAATTTTGCGTGTAATGGATGTAATCCATGAATTTAATTTTATTTGAAATACAATATATTTTAAATCATTGGGGCACTACATTATCTTTTATGTTGGGTCATGTGTGTCATATATGCTATTAAATTTCATGGTACTCATTTAAAATATACGGGGTGTTACAAATTGGATAGATATTATTAGTGATTTATATAGAATTTTACATGGATGCCTAGTATAATCACCATGTTAACTCAAATGGGGGATAAGATCATTTGGATAAATTAATCTGAAGAAAATTTATACGAGGTGATGATAATATTTTTAAGTGTGTATATTCATACATTACCCTTTAGTAGAGAAGGGTATGTAATCAATAGTGATAAATAAAATTAGGTAAGGGGATATTTAATCATGTAGAATAATATTATGATTAATAATGCTTCATACTAATTAAAGGTGCATGAGAAAATTTATCCAATTCAAGATTTAGAGTTAGATATAGTAATGTTTACATTTAATATATTGATGCATTATCATTGTTGGGAAATGTGTGTAATAAATACTGATCCGAAAATGTTAATTTATATATTCATAAAGAAGGAGTTGAACATTAATTAGATAGGATGGATGGAGTTGATTAATGATTATTAATACTCAATAAATTACAAAATAAGGAAAGAGAAAAAATTGGAAGGTACTCATAGTTGAAAGAATCATGCTAAATTATCTATGACGAGATTCACAAAAGACCAACTATTTATAAATTTAAAAATGATATATCTTGAAATCATGAAGGAAGGATAGAAATATAATCATTATTTGTTTAGAATCAAAAAATATATCCAAGTGAAAAAAATTCAGGAACTAACCCAGGTCAACCATAAAACGGTCACCCGAGTCAGCCAACAATAAGGATATTAGGGCATTCTCAATCACCATAGGCTGGCACAAGTTGTTGGGTATCAAATAGAACAAGATGGAATGACTTACCTGGATTTACCCCATTAAAATGACCCAATATAATAGTTAGGTCCACTAGATTAGATACCCTAAGAGGGGGGTGAATTAGGGTATGCCAGATTAAAACAACTACTCCTATTGATCTTTTCTCACTGTTATGTAAGAATATCTTCTCTCTCATTCTTGTAGCACAGTATAAATAAAAACTAAAGCATTCCCAGGACACATCGATTTTTACTTGGTTCATCCTCACCGGGCTACGTCCAATGAGCATACACCTACGATGCGCTGATGTAAAAAATCCACTAAAATCACACTACTATTTAAAAATTTCAGGATAGATGACTTCTATTCACATGAACACTTTACAATATTTTGGGTTAGTTAATTGCTTTACCAAGGGTCACTCCCTTCTTCTCTCTCTATGGCTCACTACCGGTGGAGAGGATCACCTTCTTCCTCTTCCTTTTCTCACAGATCTGGAAGGGATCCACTCACAATTTATAAACATGTAGGTCTCTTCATTATCATGAATGAATTCATCCTCTGTTGTATGTAGATGGTTTTTTGAAGTCCACTATTCACCCGTAGATGAATCTCACATTACACCGAAGGTATCGGGAAATCTTCCAGCTTTCACGTAGCCCAGAATCACTACTGTGCTTCAACCATACCTGGCGCTCTTCTCCGAGCTAGTTCGCATGTCTTGACATGCAAGTTAAAACTGGCGTGCAAGTTCATCTCATCCCCTTGCATGACACTAGATTCTACAACTCCAATCATGTGTGACACACACCCTTTTATTCCCTAACCAATATTGGCGTGCAACCACCAACCGTCGCACTACTTCAAAACCTGGTGCACAAGTGTCACTAAACCACTTTCGTGAAACCCTGCGACACCCCCTACTTCAACTCAAAACTTGGTCGACTCCCTTCTTTTCTATCCCAAACCACTTAGGATGCGCAACAATCAACTGGCGCACAACTTCTACTTGCACGAACACATTACCACTTGCGCGACCACCACACCTACATGAGAGGAGCTCTAACTATCTCTATATGTTTAACTCCCCTCTAGAATGAGGAGGGTTATACCTCTATTTATAGGCATTTGGACACCCTGCGCGATGAAGTTCAAGTCTCCTCTCAGCACGCAAGTCTCGCCACCCTGGTCTCTGTCGTGCAAGTCTCATGTGCGAATAAACCTAAAATATGGGCACCCCTTTTCGCTTTTGCATATTTTGTTGTTCTTATCATGAAAAACATATGGTGCGTAAATTTCCAATCCTTCAAGACATCAGCATGAAAGTCCCTTTTCCAAAAACACTTTTCTCCATTTTTTGATTTTGAGGTCCAAAAATATGGAAAACACTAGAAAACGCTGCCACCTTGTATCTTCTCTTTTTGAACCGCCTCCAGATCAACCATTCCTTTTTCGATGTTCTTGAATCAATAATGGATCATTAAAAACATTCCAAGAACACGACATTCCACCATGAAATCCCCTTTTTCAACAAATTTGAACACAATGGTTTTCTTTTTAAACAAACACAAAACAGAGGCCCACATTTTCAACAAACACAATCACCTCAAAAATGATTCAATGATACACTGAGAGATTTTTTCCCAACAATAACTAATAATTTAGATCTAAAAATTTAACAAAACATTCCCTTAATTATTACCAAATTTAATATTTATGAACTAAAACAATAAAAAAAGGTACAATAACAAAACAAGAAATAAAAACATATACCCAAACTTTATGCAACAATATGGGAAACATCATCAAGCTTCCACCACCAATATCTGCAACCAGAGAAACTAGAAACCCAATCTTCTAACAGTACATGACTTTCCATAACCTGAAACTGATAGGCAACAAGGTCTACATGAACTAAAAGGCATATGGATGATGTGATAAAAAGACCTGTTGGATTCCATAAAAAATAGACTCCATTAAAAAACCATAATAACTTAAATTTACATTCTCAATTGAATAAATTCTCATAAACCATTTCATGGAAATCACATGTGAGTAATAATTTTAATGAAAAGTAATCACGTTAATGGAAAACCAATAAAACAATTTTCTTTAATTAAAAATGGACTAAACGATGTTCCCACACGCACACATCAAATCTCAATACAACCACAATGAAATGATGATTGGAACCCCTTCATTTAAGGTAGGGAATCACATGTAAATACCTTGTGACAAAATAACACAATTGGGATTCTACGATCCTTGATTCTTGGTGATAATGTGGTATATAATCCACAACCAAGAGGGTTATTGTGCAATATCCACTAGGTGAAATCACATCCCATGTCCTAATAGTCTCCAATCATATTAGAGGTTTAATTAGTGTTTTATAATGAATCATTCTAGATCAAACTAGGATGAACCAATTTTTAATAATCAAATGTGCTAGTCCTATTCCATCCACCTAGTTACCAAAGATTATATTTTTGATCTCAATCATGTTTCACGTATCAATAACACAACACATTTATACCCACAAGTCAACCCAAACATGATACACTTAGTGTACCATTTCTTGTACACCCAATCCCCATTTAAAAATATACAAAAACAAAAACATTTTACAAATATGCCTCCCACCCCCAATTTATTTAATAAATCATCAAAAATGTTTCTAAAATAATTTCTGAAGGCACCACAAGGATTTACTCTAGGAAACATAATAAAAATATTTTTATGGCAAAAATTATACCATAACCACTCCATTTCATGATTCCCATCACATAAATTATTTAATAAAAACATTCAAAAAATGTATAAAGAATTAAAAAATGGAAAAATAATATTATACAAAAAACACATAATTTTACAAGAAAATGCAACATTATAATCAAACTTACAACATAACCATACTAAAAAATAATTTTCAACAAATATATATTTAAATAAATCAATTTATTGATCAATTCTAATCAACACAATAAGATTTTACACCATTTCCCAACCAGTTAAATGGAAAAACCCTTTTTTATAAATTTTTACACAACCTAAAATCATTTTCAAAACATAACTTCTAACTTTTAAGATAATATAAAATTCATAGTGAATAATACACAAAATTTTCAACATGCAAATGTGTTTAATTTTCCATTATTATTAATAATAATTACAATATATTTATTACAATTAATTTTTTTTTTAAATTTTAATCTCCTTTCACTCATTACATTTTACCATTTATTCTATGAATTATATTATTTTAATAATTGGAAACCAGGAAGTTAACCCTCATATCTAAATATTCCTTGCGAAAACTATGTGGTGGTTCCTTCCCATTCCATAAGAAGCCACATGGGTTCTTAGGATAACCACATGGCTTATGATGACCACATGGTGTCCACACGCCAACTTTAAGCCCACAATGTTTTCCAACATAAAAAATTAAACTATAATCTAATCCGAAACACTGAAAAAAAAATCAAAGAAACCTCAAACCCATCACTCCTTGTTCTTGAGAAAAAAATAGTGATAAGACTCGAGCCTGGACTGAGGCTATATTAAAGACCCAAGTGTAAAAATTCTCCTAACTATAATACTTTCTTTCTCAGAGAATCCATCCCATGATTTCATACGAAACAGAACCGACACAGCCTCTTTGCTCCAAGTGGGTCTTGAAAAACAACACACGAGTAAAGAAAGAACATGATAAAAAACGTTAAAGGATTTGTAACATTAACTCGGGACACCCAAAATAGACTCCTCTCCATGTGATTCCCTCCCCAAAAAACTAATACACCGACTATTGGTTATAAAAAGATGGGAACTCTCAAAACTACCCCTTTAGAATCCCAAGAAAAAACACCATAAACATTCAGAAAAGTCTCATGGATATTACTAGAAATAAATAATAGGATTAATAAGGCTACCACAGCCTTACTCCTCAATATTGTTGGGCTTTCCCCGATAACAATGTTTTTTCAGGAGATGGGTTTGGGTTAGATTGCGTCGAATGAGACTACTAACTACCAAACCAATACAAGTGATGAACTATATTTCTGTCATGGGGAGGCTCAAGCATACTACCCACCATATGTGGAATCTAACACTTAAGTGAGAACCGTAATATAACACAAGGTGGCCCAAATAGGCTCCCAACTATAACAAAAGTTAATAAAATTGATTTATTTCATGGGGATTTCAGCACGATGCACAATGGGTATCCCCACTATAAAGACCAAGTAGCATAACTAAATGGCATAGACTAACATAGATTGAGTAAAAAATATATTTCCTGGGTGATTCCCGTATAACGAAATACCTCGTTGAGAAATAGGGTCTTCATTACCACCCAATCTAATGGGACTGTTCCGAATGGTATGAATGCAATGAAATATTACTCTATCTACTTTTTTGATAATGGACACAGACATTGGACTGTGGTCCCTTACAACCCCATGGGTTCTTGACTACATTCCACCTTTACCCCAAGACCTATGGCTAGTTTTCTGATGGCTGAAGCACCCCCAACCCCCACATCAAGAACTGAAAACCATCGATTGGAACTTCTTACTAGTGCCACAAACAACCATTTTTTTATTTAATAAACACCAATTGTACACATCTCACCATTTAACCCACTATGACTCATTATAGAACATCACCATGTCAGGGACTTCGAAGCTACCAATATATTATCCATTTCATCTTCAAATGAGGATCATTATATGAATGGGAACTCAAAAGTTCCTTCAACTAAAAAACCCTAGAATTAACCAAATGGAAAACACACTTTTGTTAAGTAAGAGATATCTAATTGTCCCAAAAAATAAGATTATCATTTGTGAAAGAACATGAAACTGAAAAATTCCACCAAACATGACCATTTCACTCAATGATCCCTTAAATGGGAAGGGACAATAAACTGAGTCCTGATAGCATGTGATTCATACCGATGATCATAATGACCTCTTATGACCAAATTTTCTACATTAAGAGACTAACGTGAAACATCACATAGGTGAACTTAATGAGAGGTCAAAAATACCTTTTATATAATGAAAAGAACAAAAACACAAATTACATTCAGCTTTATTTAATGGTATTCCCCTCGCCCCTCTCAAATAGGAACATCAGACACGACAGAGTCAAATTTCAACTTTGACACCCCAGGTTACTCAAGAATCTAAAGTTACTTTTAACCTTCCTGAATAACTCTTTAATTGAAAGAGTTTTCACATGACCAAAAGGAGGAAATTTTGATTCATTTTCCAAAGCGTAAGAATAAATTCCATTTGTTGATCTACTATAGGGTTTCCAATGGTAAATCACATGTGGTCCCACATCAAATGTTTATTAATTCGTTATAAAGGTATTCCCTAGCCTAGAAAAAAATCAAGAACTAAATAAACTGGTCTATTAGCCAATACATACAACAAGTGAACACCAATCATACAAATGGAACCACTACAAAGGCATCCCAAAGCACTTCATAAAAGGACCCACTAAACACACATTCTTACTGGATCTTAACACCAAGAACACATACACTAGAAACAAGTCAACCTAAAAAAATTATTAACTAAGAACGCATTGAAAAAAAATTACCAAAATATAAAAAGAAACAGAACACAAACATTATTTATCATTTCATAAAATTTTCCTTAAAAGTCAGCTTTGAAAATAAACAAGGTTGGTTGGTTGCAAAGTATCCAATGGTGACCCATGGGCCTTACAAATGCATGTTCGCATGCTACACAAGGAACCCACCTCCTATCCATACCAGAACTCATCCACCCATTGCATTATCATCAAAAATTCCATATATTCCCATGTAAGTCGTCACCCATGAGAACAGTAAATACCAAAACCAAACAATTCGACTTTTCTAAACCAAATTATTCAACCAATACTTTATAACACTTCATGTGAATTTCCCTAAATTTCAACTTCCAAATATCTTCAACTGCCCAATAACATCACATCATTGACAAAAATTAAATTAAAAAATTTCTATTCTCAATTAAAAGAAGTATCACAAACACCTATTTGAAATTAAAATTCCATTTCCACAAATGACTAGATCTCGACAAACCAAAAATATTGTATATAAAAATTCACCCTAGATAAACACAGCCCCTTTAATAAAATAATTTTACTATGGTTCACATTTCCAGAAAATCTATTTGGTATTCTAAAAATTCACTTTTCTACCTTCACAAAACAAAATCATTTTTACTTAAAAAAACATTTCCAGGATTCCAAAACAATGTTATGTAGAGTGATGCATATAGAAAATTGCACAAGAAGGTCTCTTGGATATATGGTTGACAACCATATACCAATCACTTCACCACCATAGAGATTATTTTAGAAAAACTTCCCTGGCTCAGCTCTTCTTTCTAGGCCATGTGAGCTCACTAAGATAGTTTACACCACTTCAATTGTATATACCAAACAACAGGTGAACACCAGGGCCAAAAAATAGATGGAACCCAGCTTCCCCTGGTGACATGAGTCCCATAACGATGTGTGATGTCCAGGCACTACACTCGCAACCCAAAAATCATGTATCGACAATCCTTGATCATATATACCTAGATTATTCAAAAGGAAGAAGACTCTAATGGTAATAACCTCTAATTTATACCATCTTTTCATGGAACAACCAAGGTCATCACCAAACCGATCACCTCAGTTATCCGACAATAAAGACCTAAGATCATTCCCGATCTCCATGGGATAGAACTAGTTATTGGTTATCAAATACAACAAAGGGAATGATTTACCTACATTTTACACATTAAAATGATAAAGATAATATACTAATTATAATTTATAAATTCAACCAATAACGCCGTTAAAAATTATTAGTTTGTAGTTTTACAATAAAAAACCAAAAAGTGACAACAAAAAAGGGAAACTAAACTATCAACCTAAACCTCCATAAACCAAATGGAGAAACATCCTCAATTATCCACCTCGATGATCCACAATAAGATCCACTATAATCCAAATGTTTCAACACTCCATACCTTATCCATACCTAAAACAGATCGAAAAGAGGTTCTATATACACCCAAAGGTGTATAATAGGTGTGATCCAATGCCTAATAAGATTAAACCCAAAATATATTCCATGAAAACATTAATCAGATAATTTAAAATGCTTAATTAAATAAATGGTTTTAAGGACTTTTCATGAAAATAATTTGTGAGTTGACATTTTAAATGAAAATACACTTATAAAGAAAAAAATGAAACCATTTTCATAAAAGAGAAATATATTTATAAATTTTCACATACATACACATCAAAAAATAATAGGTCCACCTTATAACGATGGTAGGATCCCCAAAAAATAATGTAGAGCATCATAGGATGATCCTCATGTTTAATATCTCAAGAAAGATTCTACGAACCTCGTATCTCGGCAAAAATGTTTTATAAAAACCACAACCATCATCATTCTAATGCACTATCCTCTAGTGGGTATCACAACCCATGTCTTAATGGTATCTAATTATATCACATTTTTATTTCGTATTGTAGTGTTAATCCTTATAAATGAAACTGGGAAAACACACTTCTAAATCTTCTAGCATGATAGTATTAATCCATCCACCTAGAGACATGTGATTCTCTTTTTTGAGCTCAATATTGATTCCCAGATCACAAACACATCAAATATACACCCACATGTTAAGAAAAATAAGTAACACATTATGTGCCACTACATTCACACCAAAACCCCATTTTAAAATATATGTACATCAAATCATTTCACAAACATGCTGCACACATCTTATGTAATTGAATGATTCATTTAAAATGTTTCTAAATTGACTCTCTAAGAAACCATAAGGTTTTACACCTATAAACATACTAAAAAATAACTTTTCATACCAAACACAAACCAAAACCACACCCTTTCATGATTCAAATCACATAAATAATTTAATAAATCATTTGAACAACTTATAAAGAATTAATATATTGAACAAAAATAATTTACATAAAAAACCTCAATATCCCATGAAAATGATATATTAAAATTAAATTCACATCTTAACCATATCGAAAAATATTTTTTAACAATTATATAATTTAACAAATAAATTAAACGTTTTATAGAACACATCAAATTATTAAAATAATATTTTAAACATTTTCTCAACCAATTCAATGAAAAAACCCTTTTTTTAAATTTTTACACAACCCAAAATAATTTTCAAAACATTTCAAACATATTCTGAAACAATTTAAAATTAATATCTAATAATTACAACATGTTTACTAGTAAAATGTATATCATTTCCCATTAAGAACATACCACCAAGCCTATCTGCATCATAATTTCCTTGGAAAACATGGTTTTCACTTTTTAAACAACCCATAAAACCCAACCAATAAACACCATACTAAAAACACCCTCGGACACAACATATCCCACTTATATTATAAAAACCCTTATCAACAAATTAACATTTCAATACAAATAAAAATATTCTTTTCACCATTTAATGAAACCATAGATTACTTTAATAAATTTAAACAAGAATATTGTGTTCATCAAATAATGAAAGGGCATAGAACCACCTAACTAAAGTGGAGAAATTGTCAATGAGGTTTGTGAAATACCTTCTGAACCTCAACCACACCACAAACAATCATAATTGAACACTAATTCATGAGACAAAACCAATAAATTCAATATCTATCCCTAAAAAACAAAACCATAACAGTAGAGAATTTGAAATCATAAGGATAGTGTTAATAGGTTTACTCATTGTAGATCATGCGAGGGGGTTTCTAGAGGGTGTGCCGTCCAAGGGGCCACACTGTATAAGCATCCGCACTGGCAAGAGGGGTGGTGCAAGGGGAGAAGGGAAATAAAAGGGAGTTGTGAGGGGGAGAAAGAAACCGTTGTGTGGTCATCAAAGGAGATTCAGTCAAGAGTAGGGGAGTGGTGCACATAAGGTGGGAAGAAGGGGGTAGAGTACGGCACACATGAGAGGTGTGATGAGAGAGGAATGAGAGAAAGTTGGAAGAAAAAAAAGAAAATAAAGAAACCAAAAAGTGAAAAAAGAAAAAACCTACATATATTAATAATAATATTAATTTTTAATAATATTTTTATTATTACAATTAAACAATAAAATAAAATTTATTTCACTTTTCACATTTTATTATATAATTTGTTTATTTATATTTTCTTAACACTTGGAAACTGTGTGGTAACCCCATATGGATAAAGTGACCATGCAAAGATCGTGTGGTTGAATCTTCCCATTCAAGAATCATCTGCATGTGTACTCATGAGGACAAAACATATCCCAATAATTACGCATTGTCAAAAAAACATCCATAAACAAACAACGCATACGGACATAAAAAATTTAGACAGGGATCCAAACATGAATTTCAACAAAGATATCCTGAAAACTCAAACCTATCGCACTCGGTTCCGAAGAAAAAAACTGAAACCTGACCCTTGCCAAAATAGCGCCTAAATTAATGTGTGACTATATTAATGATATGTAGAATAAAATTTTATAGATATCGATATACGTAAAAAAATTCATGATTTTATTCTTTATTATGATTGTATGATATAGTTTAGGAATTATTATATGTGTCCTACCAATAATAGTTTTGATGAATGTTTTGTTGGATGAGGATCATAGTTCGTTATTATATATTCACCATGGATGTAAAAAATATGTATAGCGGCCTGGATGATTATTTTAGGTGGTATAAAATAAAGAGAGATATTATAAAATATGTATCTTGGCCCTTGGTTTGATATCAAGTAAGGAATGACTAAAAGATGGGAATGTGGATGGTATAACCATTACCCATAATGAAATGAAAATAGGAAAACATCACCATGTATTATTCTTAAGGGTCCCCAAAAAACTCTAAATGACACAATACTATTTGGGATTTATTTGATAAACTTACAAATATAATAAAATTTATTGTAATTAGAGAACATTTCTCTCTAAATAATTTTTCTAAGATATTAAAAGAGGAATTAGTATGATTTCATGGAGCACTACATTCCACTGTAACAGATCATGATTTGTGGATTACAACTGAGTTATAGTGAAGACTTTATCAACATTTGGTCACAAATTTGAGTTTAAGTAATGAGTGTATTGATTAGGTAGAAGGCCTGTCTAATATATCCATTCAAAACTGTAAGGATATTTTGATATATTGTTTAATTTTATTCAATGTTATTTGGGATTAATACCTTCATATAGATGAGATTTCTTATAGAAATAACATTTACATAAGAATTCAATGAATCCGTATGATTTATTCTATGAAAGTATGTGTATAAATACACTGTTCATGGATGATGTTAGAGAATAAAATAATTTTTATCTATATCTATTTGATGAAATGGTTGAAATAGTAAGATCCAATGAACAACACATTGAGGTAGCTCAGATTGGATGAAAATTTATTAGTGAAAATAATCAGTGAGATTTGTAACTTGTAATTAGTGAGATGTTTAATATGTGAATTTCATCATGGATCAATTTAATGAGATTAAAAAATATTTTAATCATGATCGCTATGTATATTTTACCTTTGGATATTTTTGATCTATTTGGGACAATAGGTTATTTCATAGGGAACCCATGTAACCTCTCTCAAGATCACAAACTGTTACATGTATATCTATTTAGGAAATTAATAAATAATTATCAACATGTATTGAACTGAAGGGGTTTTAAACTGGATGATTACATTTTCTATGGTGAACAAATTATTGAAATTTTGGATCACAGAGATAAAATAGTATGAAACAAGACTACGCACATGGAGAATGATTTTTGGGGAAATATAAAATTTTAAGAAGCTATATTAGAAACCTTGGGTGTGAATAAAGAGATATATCCTTATTAATTTGTACATGAGTTACTTAATTTTCAGAACAAATTAATATTATGGTGGTTGAATGTAAAACCCTATGATTTTGTGAAATATTTTTCTCTAACATAATTTATTTGATATATTGTGACACATGAAACCCAAAGACAAAATTTTCTATAATATAGTATATCATTATAAATTTACCATTAAATAAGTTGGTATTAATATGAATAAATATTCTATGATAAAATCATTTCTTTTAAATGTGTACAAAAAATCTTTTCTTATCCATTGATTATAAATAAAAATCAAATTATTTGAATATAAAAGATATTATTTTCTAAAAAAATGTTTTTATACATGTAAAATATTTTAATCTTAAAAAATTAAATTAAAAAATTCGACGAATTATTCTAATAAAATTTATAATACATATAATCAATAACATATTTTAAAATTCATCTAATATTTTTACTATTCAAGGTATTAGAAAAAATATAGTTTTATTTTAAAAAATATTATCTTTGAGTTGAATTTTTCATATTATATTGAAAACTTATTTTTAAAAGCAATTTCATTCACATATAAGTGTTGATGTTTATAAAATGGATTCATTATTTTTAATTAATAGGTTTCAAATTTTTAAATGACCTTCTTTTATTTTTATCATTTTGATTAGTAAGTCTGGTAAAATTTATGACTGTGGTAAAAGGTAAATCAAGATTTTCAAGGATTAAAAACAAATAAGGACAAATAAATTCTTCCAAATTATTTTTGGATGAATTTAATTAGACAATTATAAGATTAGTCTCAAAGTATTTTATTTAATGGACACTTTTCAATTAAATTGAATTATAGAATATTTAAATCAATGATTATTATAAAGTGTGAAATTCTTATTTTAAATATAAATTATATGCCCATATTGGGACATTAGAATTTTATAAATGAATATAAATACCTATATTGTTCAAAATTAAATAATTTTTCTGATCATAATTCATTTTTTATTTTTAGTGATTTTATTATTAACATAACTGTTTGTGTAATTATAGTACATGATTTTTTTTATTAAAATAATTATATTATTTTTGAAATATTAAAAAAATAGTTTTTGAATGGGATTTAGAATTACATGATTAATATTGAAAAATATAACTTATAATTTTTTTGAAAATTTATTATATTCTATTTCAAACTTCTTCTTTAGTAATTTTTAGAAAAAAATATTTGAATAGACACAAAAAGGACATTGATGGTATATTATCAAAAATATATTTTATTAAATTATATTAAAATCATTAAAAACTTGATAGATGAAAAGGTTGATAATATATGTTATAATATATCATCCCTTTTCAATTTATGATCTATTTATCACATTATAATTAATAATTTATATCTTTAATAGTAAAAAAATATGTCTCTAGAGTTAATGTTAACATTGGGTAACCAAGCGGTTAATTGAAATGATATGTTATAAAATCAAACAAAAAACTATGAAAATTTAAATAATTTATTCTATTAGAAACAAATAATATATCAAATTAAAAAATAAGAACTGTTTTAATAATTTTTAATATTAGTTAATTTATTATAATTATTCTTTTACCAAATTCCAAAAGATCTTATCACCTCACTTACAAAAGTTAACCACTAGTTTTTTGTAATTAATACAACATTTACCAATCTATCTTAACAATACCAAAAAAATCATCCTTAAATACCACTGACTCAATATATATGTGATAATTTTACAAAATATCAACCCTAGGGTCTTTAAGAGAAGATTTAGAAAAGTTGTTTCAAATTATAGTTAATCACCTTAAATGGTCTCTTTGTTTTAATGTCTTATTTCTCCTTCTCTTAATATATTATATTATTCATAAATGAATGAATATAGTATCCTAAATATAATAAAATGATAATCTGGATACTAAAACAAATTTATTCACTAACTTTTCATCTATTGGGAAGTGATAGTATCGCTCGAGTGTATATATGGGTTGCCATCTCTAAATAGAAATATAACTATTTTTACACAACCATATTTAATGGATGGTTATTGTGATGGGAATATGGTTTATTTCTTATTATAATAACATAATTATAACTGTTGAATTATAATATTACACCTATCTTCGTACATTTCAGTCCAGTGTAAATCAATAACATCTCTCATGCATAACTGTGAACTACCACCTCCGTGAAGGGTTGTGATTTTTTTCACATCAATTTTTTTTATGGTAATAAGGATAGATTTAATTAATATACATGTTTTATAGTGAAAAAATGATATTTTTAAATAGTAACAGTATTTTTGATAGAATTTATGACACATAAACAAAATATTATAATAGAATGTAACGTCATGGGTTTTTAAAATATATTTTTTAATAAATATAATCTATTTTATAGATTTTGATTCCTGAAAAATAAGGTTTCAAAAAATGACAATTATTAGAAAGTTTATATTTAAAAATGACCATTATAAGATAACCATTAGATTGGTGAGTAATAATTGTATAAAAAAATGTTATAAATTTTATTGTTTTAATTTGAATAAACTAAATTCAATGGTTTTATCATTATATGAAACAAAAAATGAATCATCCGAAAGTAAAAAATGTTTTTTTAAAAAAATGTGCATTTTTCTAAAAGGTTGTTTAGTCACCCTTTTAAACTGAATTTATAATTAATATTAAATAATTTTAAAAATATTATTTAATATTTATACTAAATTTTTAAATTAATAACTAAGTAATTATGTTTGACTTATATTTTTGATAATTTTCTAAAAAGATATTTTTATTGGCGAATAGTGAATCATACATATTTTTATTAAGAATTTCCATTTCTTTTAAAGAATTTGAAATCATAAAAATTGATATAAGATAATTTTATTAGTAAAAATACTTTAATTATATATTTATTTTTTCATTTTATGTCATTTAAATAAATATCGTACTGTATTTTGTTGTAAAATGAATCAATATTTTTGAATATATTGTATTTGAAATATCACTTCCACATCACATCTATGAGAATAATTTGAAATTAAAATTTAGAATTATTTTAATGGAATTTGGAAAAATGGAAATAATATTTTTAATCATAGTTATGTATATTATATAATAATTTAAACAAAATATGTGACAAAAATTAATAGTGAAAATATGAAAAAAATCAACAATTAGGGTAAAAATGTATTTTTTTAAAGAGTTTAAACAAAAATGGTAAGGGATAAAATGACCTAAAACTCATATAAAAGGGATTTTATGGAAAACTTTATACCCTATAATATATAATATTATATAATGACCCATTTTTTATCCTTATGGAATGGGAAAAACATTGGCATTACTTTTTATTTGGAAAATTTACATGTTTTCAACTCACCTCACTTATAAAAATATACCCTAATACTTTTATTTAAGAAATTACTAGAATATATTACATGAAAACTTTCGTAAATTCATCATATATGACATGGTTTCGTCAAAATGGATCCCTAGGAAGTATTTTTGTGAAAACCAAATGAATTTGATTAAAGATGCAGTAATGTCCCTAACTGGGCATTTTATTTTATTTCATCATGAACCTCTATACATTGTTATCAAACTATGATTACATAATAAGTTAATTATATTTATCATACATATATGATTTCTTGTTATGTTGATGATATATATCCACCTATTTCAATCAAATGATATATGAAATCATTATTCATATGTACAGAGGATTACCCCCTTCACAAACAAATGTTACTAATTTTCATAACCACCCCTAAGGGACATATTCTATAATGGAATTAATTTATGCATAAGATATTTTCAAAATTATTATACTTATGTAATTACCATATTGAATATATCTTCTTATTTTCCATTTAGTGTAGGAAACAATAACATCACTCTTGTGTATGGCAGACTACTACCTCACGAAACGATGCTATTAATGTTTTTTAATTACGTTTTACATGGATAGTAGTAAGGATAAAATTAAATTAATATATTTTATATTTATTATATATTAATAATTTTTTTAATATAATATCTCATCCAAAATCTTTCCTTCTAATATTTTAGGACATAATTACATCCCTTGTGCGAACTTGTAGTCTACCTCCTCCAAGTTGTAATGATAATTATTTTTAATTTAGATTTACATAGATGGTAATAAGGATATATTTTATTAATATAAATTAAATATATAAAATAATTACTATTATTTTACTATTAAGTAATATTTTTTAATTTTCATTCAATCCTTCATGAAAAATTGAATCAACATTCATTGGGATGTACGACCTAACGTCTCCATGAATGGTGTGACCCATTTTCTAATTCATACTTTAATTGATTACTATAAATAAAAATATAAATAATATATATATATATATATATTATATTTATATCATTTTTAACATTATGAAGATTGCGTAACAGGGGTTAAATTAAAAATTAAAAAAATATTGAACCAAAAAATACATGAATCATGAAACAATTATCACCCGAAACATTTATTAAATAATTCTAATAACCGAGGGATAAATGTCTATATGTAAGTCTTATATGGTATGAAATATATTATTATAGTTAATTAATGTATTTTTTATAATATTATATTTTTTTATAATATTATATATATTAAATAAGAGTTTCAGACATATATAATGGAAGGAAAAGAAGTGGTAAGGGTTTGACTTATCACTTTTACATTCAGGATACATATGTCACATTAACCAATTATTTCCACTATGTGGTTTATATAAAACTACTTTTATATGTTATATCATGAATAAATTATCATCATGGTATTAAATAATTCATTTTATTGTATTTTTATGGGTATTATGATTTATAAGTTATCAAATTTGTAAGAGTTTATTTCAAAATATCACCATTATTTAGTATTGTTTTTCTGTACATTTCCAATGGGGAAATTATTTGATATTTCAATATTAAAATAAGTATATTTTGTTATCATTGGGTTATTAATGTAAATATTAATAAATATTATCTTTTAACAGATTCATGGTGCTTAAAATGATTGTGAATTTTTTTTAATAAAATCAAACATTATCTCTCTCTTCAGTCAAAAATAATTTTCCATAAAAGCACATGATTTCTAAAAATTATTTCAAAAGTGTTTTAAAAGTTTTAAAAGTATATATGAAATAATTTTCACAAATTTTGAATTATTAATTTCTTTCTGAAATAAATCACAATGTTATTTTCAAAATGATTCCAATTAAAATTTTAGTAAAATTTGGAAATGAATATTTTCTTTAACATGTATAAATGAATGATATTTTACACCATGATGAACAATAAAAGATTGAAGACAAAATTTTCAAGGTTAAAATGTTATTTCCAATGAAAATTATCATTAGAATATTTTTTAGAAGGGGATTTTCAAAATTCAAAAGTTATTTTCTGAAAAACAAAATTACGCTTCTTTCACATTATTTATATTCATCAATGACATCAACCCTTCATTGTATTTATCATCTACATAGGATATATTATATTGACAAATAGTTTATTCATTAGGTGGATGGAAATAATTTTTTTTGATTCGGCATATACATGTTTTTTACCATTCATATTACTCTGGATGGTTTATGATTATGTTTACCATCCAATATGATTGTTTATAATTCATATATTAGATTTCAAATAAGAATTTTTATATTTTTTATGTTTCAAACCTTTTATGTGAGGAATGAAATAATCTTTTTAAGTGATGGGAATGGACTTCTATTTCCCCTTGATGCATTGATAGGCCTCGTGAGACAAACATGATTAGAGTTTTTTCAATTCCTTAACAATTTAGTTTAATGTCTTTGTAATTGGACTCAATGGTATGATATATATGTCTTATATTAATCTTTTCATAATTATTAATTCAACAATTTATATTAAATTTTATTATTTTATTAGTTATAATATCCATGGTTATGTTTTAAATCTATTGTGATTATTTATTAGGAATTATTTGATCATCATTTACTCATACAATATTGTGATCATATTATTGATTAAAAGAAAAGTGTCAAAATTATTTATTGTTACATATTTATTATTATCTATTTATTATTTGTATCCATATTAAATGTACCTCTATTATGAATTTTATCTCATCCCTTTTATATGTGTTATTTTCCCCAGGTTACTGGTTCCTATTTTATGATTGATTAAATAGGATATGATAATTGGAATAACGGAATTATAAACAAAATAAATTGTTTACTATCATTTTGAAATGGAATATAAATTTAATGTATATGTATTTATGAAAAATACTACTAAAATATTTTCCCTTTGGGATATGACTCATATAATCTTATGATAATGTATTAATTCCACACTGGCTCTATTTTACTGGGATTAATGTCGCTATAGTTGGTATCCTATAAATTATAACATAAAAAATGGGAAGTTTTTTAATAAAAAACATAGATTATGGAACATAAATATATGATATAATTAAAGTATGTGTATCGAATAACACCTAAATGGTTTGTTATGGAATATATTGTGCATGTCATTCCTAGAAAATGAATCCATTCCAAGATATTATAAGATGAAGCATCCCTAAGACTGATATACCTATGGTTGATAACCTAGAATAGGTATCATTTGGATTGAATAAATTATCAATTTGTTCAAAAAATAGACTTGTTACACACATAGTTTAATTCTCTATGGGGATATACTATGGATAAATAATAATCTACTCACCAACCATTTGGATGGATTAAAAACTAAATATACCACCAAGAAAACCATGTTTATGATAATGATATTAGCAACGATAGTTTTTTGAATCTATGTTATGTGATTCTCTGTATTTGATATTATAAATTATGGTTCATAATTTTATGATTTAATATTATGTATTCCTTTATTTATAAATGGTTCCTAATTGAAGAAATGACAACCATATGAATGAATGTGATCCAAATATTTATAATGGTCATTTTATGTTGATATTAAACAACTATTCTGATGGACAGAAGTGTCCCACACATTCTCACCATATAACGATATCATATCACGTTATACCAGGTAAGATAAATAATTATATAATTATTATGGTTTCAATGTAAATCAATAAATGAAGAGGATAAAATTTAAAAAATATATATGGGGAAGAATGGAAAGAAGGATTTTCCCACATGTAATAATTGTGAAATTAAACACCTTGTAATTTTTGAAGGAAATGAGAGTTTTGTACAAGTGTGGATATAAAATACACAATTACAATGATTACAAGAGAAAGAATGAAATTTGAAATGTAAAATGCATCAAATATAAGGACACAAGGAACTACAAAAATAAATTCTGTAATCATTATGGGTATATACTAAAAAATAAGCAATGAGATAATGTTCAAGGTAATGATTTTACAACAGATGAAGTATATTGCATTTTTTTATTGTGTTTGGATTCCAAAATTATGTTATATGTTTATTTTAATATCTCTTATTCTGGATATAAGAATTATGAAATTTATATGTACTTAATTGTTGTAGTATTTCATTATGGATTTGAAACTATGTGTTGAATGGTACTAGGAAAACTGATTTAGTGGAATGTTGGACTTCTTAGAATACACATTATTGAGGTCTGATGGATCTTCATATTTTCTATATGTTGAGATAATTATTACAGTTATATTTCTTGGAAATAGTATTTAGAATAATAAAATTGGTGAGTGATTCAATGGTTTATATTATCATTGTTGGAGTTTATTACATGTTTGGATTTATGGAATATATTAGACAACCTATGATTTTATTTTTAGAAGAATTCATGTTTTAATTAATAGTTATAATCATTTATGTAACACCCTAATCTTTCGTTTACACTTCTTTGAGAATAATACAGTAGATTGCGCTGTATGCAAATTTGAGATCTAACACACAATGACCAATCAAAATATCTGTTATGAATAGTAATACGAACTTTTTGAAATTTAATAAATTTTATTTTTCAAAATGGACTTAATTTTTAGAATCGAAATATCCAAATTATCGTATAGTAATTTTTTTTATTTTTCAGAGAACATACAATTTTTTATAAATAATGAAAATACTGCGTTTTTGTTTAATGTTGACTTCTAATTTTAATAATTAGTTATTTTATTTAAATTTATTCTTCAAAAAAATAGATACATAATACGTATATATGATAAATGTAATTCATTGGAGTCATTTTATAATAATATTATATATATAAATCTTTATAGAACATTTTACTGTCTTTTACCCACCTTCTACGAGCATTTGCAAATTTGTATAAAACACAATTTTACAGCTTCTATGAATTGAATTTGAAATATCTGAGAGACACAATAGACATCAATAAGTAAAATTTCATTCAATAAGATGAAAATAATTCTTGGTGAATCATAACTTTTGTCATTTATTTACCACAGTTAAATGTAAATAAGGTAATTAATGGTAAAAAATGATTTTATAATTACCCTAAAACATGTAATAATTCTATTGGATAAGTTTATTTTGACCAAAATAATCCTTATTAAAAAATATTATCCTTTAGATCCACTTGGATTAGATTAAGACATTTGTTATAATTTTATTTAACAAAGAGTTAAAAGTGTTAAATTCAATGATTAATAACTAAATCATTATTAATATTGAGTTAAACATAGGATAAATTAAACTATAAATATTAATTCAAAAGATAAAAATATTCCCTACATAATGGAATTTTATTTATAATTTATAGACATTAAATAATTAAATCTATTTATGACACAATGATGATGCAACAATTACTCTATTAATGAATGATTAAAATAATTTATATTACAAATATAAATTTAAATTTAAATTGATAATTATGATAAATTAAATTAAATTTCTAGGTTAATATGACATGTTAGGGTTCATGAAATAAATTTTTTTTAATTGATAACTTTTTTATGACTTTCAGAAAAACCAAATACCAAATAGTGTGAAAATTGACATTAATGAGTTTTTAAAATACGTACTATATTATTAATTGATATAATATTCCTTAAAATAAAAGGTTCAACCAAAGGAAATAGATATGGTTTGATATATAAATAATGATTGACTAGGGGTTCTCTTGGATTTTTTGAGAGTTTACCAACAATTTATAATAATAACACAATAATACATGGTAGAAGATATATTATTTAACTAAGAGTTAAATATAAAAGATAAGGTTAATATGGTGACCTAAACCTCTCTAAAAACCTATTGGTTGATATTTTTTCGACCCATCCCAAAATTTCCTAGAAAAATAACATTTTATAGCCATTATAATGAGAATATGATTATATAATTAAATAATATTTCATGCTTTCCTAAAGTGACCCTAACCTCCGTTATAAAAGTGTGCATCCACTTCCCTCAAAATCAAAACTCCAAATCCATTTAGATCAGCAAAACTATACTCCAAAATCGTCTGATCTACTTTTTCTACGACCTAGAGGCCATTCATTGAACAGAAAGCCTATCTAAGGACCCGTTTTGATCAACTCAAATGGAAACAACTGAAAAAGTGGTAATAATTTCACCACCTCTTTCAAAGTTCTTTTCTTTCTCAACATCCTCTTTCTTGGTTGTTTCCATACCAAAATGATAAATCCAATAATATATAGATATAATTATGTTATTATAAATATGGTAAAACCAAATTAATTATTCTTTTCATCCTATGAATGATAAGTCACTATATGTGCATGCGTACGGCTTACTATCTCCACGTCGTGGTGTACTTTGTTATTAAAACACATCATTATTTGGACGGGTATAATAATGGATATAATTGATTTAAATAATAAATATAACATGTTAGTGATTTGGAATATATGATATACCATCCAATTACATATGATGTCACAATCAATAGAATGATATTGTCACTCGTGCATACGTACGGATAACCGTCTCCACGAATGCGATTAAATTCATTCCCCATCCTAACCATTCAAGAATAATTATCAATTTATGAATAAAAATAATGTTTAAAAACATAATATCATTCTAAATATGAATCAAATAAATCATATCCTAAAAATCATGACTTAACTAACAAAACATATAAAGGAAATATAATCATTTAACAACAGAAACAATGATACTACAGAATTACTATTAACCAAGAAATTTTATTAGATCATATATGATATCATATTTATGTATGTGGTTATTTAAAAATTTAATAACAATTATTTAAAAATTATATAGGATTTTAATGTACCCTTGATCAAGGAAATGTAATAGGTAAGGGTTAATTCTATAATCTCATCATTATTTGAGGTTGTTTATACGTGAGTATCTAATGGGACCTCTTTATCAACCACATCCATGTTTCTTAAAAATGTAATTCAAAACATTTTTACTATTTACTAGACTATTGTTTAATGCCATTTAAACACCTGTTTGACTTTTAATAAAGTATTTATAAAATAATCTTTCCATAAATTTCCAAAATAGGTCCCTTATGACCTTTTTGAAAAACATTAAGGAATGAATGTGTTTTTAACTTGTACTGCGGGTGCGGCGATTTTAGGCCATTACAACAACATTTAAGCAACCCATACTAGATTATAAAAATATTTTACAAATAAATGTTTTCTTTATAATTATTTGAATATTAAATGAGGTCAAAATAGAAAGTGTAATTTATCTCAAATAGTTTTTACTTCATCTATGTCAACATCCATTGATAGATTTTACACTTGTTTGATGTTGATTTATTATGATACAATCTTCCATATTTTATTGAAGGTTTTGTGATATTTTTGAATGTGGATGGGTTATTTTTAAACCATTCACATTTATGGATAAAGTATTGACATTTAGTTTGATTGTATTAAAAAGAATGATTATGTTATGGTTAAACCTTTTCATATGGGGAATGCATTTGAATTAGTAAGTGAGGGGTGGAGCCTACTATCGCTCCTCGATGCATTTTTATTTCTAATGAGACTAACTATTGTCTTGGAACTAGGCCTTGAAAATTATTACATTTAGTCTTGTCATGAGGCCATGACTAAGTGGTTATGATGTTCGACATTATTCATTCCATCATTATGAAATTGTCTATTGATATTACAGGTGTTTATTCAACTAGAAGAATATCCACGTGAATTAGTTAATGGAATTATTTGATTTTTCTTTGCCATATTATACTGAAGGTTAGTTTTAAAAGGCTTGTGTTTTTGTCTTATAAATTTCCTTAAATGTTTATACGTATTTATGAATGTTTCCGCTATATTGTTATCCTAAATTAGCACATGAGATCATCAATTTCATTGTTTAATTTTTTCAATGATGAGAAAATCTATATTATGAATGACTTGTAGGGATAGTCTAAGGAATAATATTGTTTTCAATGGAGAAAATGTTTTTTTAGTTTTTCATTTTATAATGTAATTTAATACTTAGTTATGTATCTAGTACTTCAAAGGTTACTAAACTATTCGGTCATTCTAGATTTTATTACTTGAGATCATGCCAATGTTATGTAATAATGCACAGAATTTGGGTAACTGAGGTTGGGGTGTTATAGTTGGTATCAAGGGATGGTTATTACAAACCATAGAAACTATATTTAGAAAAACTATGATTATAGAACATTAACCTAATATAGACTTTGAGTCTTTTTCTAGAATAACATTATAGAATTTTAGAAATGTAGTGATTTTGTGATTTTTCCAATGAATGCATCCATGTATAGATACGAGAAGGTAGTGGGAGCTCTGGAACTGATGTACCATGGAGTAAAAACACTGACAAGGTGTTTCGGCCATGACCTAGGGTATCCTGGTACACGACAATAGGCCTTTCTGCACTCTTGGTTACAACACTCCAGGGGGATATTCTTACGAAAATTCACATTTTCTTTAAAAACCATTATGATTTAATTATCATTACATACCTCCTCAAAGATTTTTTTTAATATTATGGATTATATCAAAAATATATTCAATTTCTGTTAAGTGTTGTAAATGTTTGGAATTATGTATTGCTATTCATAAACTAATCTATTATATGACATAGTTCAGAAATGACTTCTAGTGGAAGGAATGGAAACCGTATCAACGCACATAATACAAGTATGTATTTCACTCCTACTCAAGATAATTATTGTGGAGATGGTTATGAAACTAGTGCTGGTCATATTATCACCGTACTGGGAAAATCATTCAGGTTAGGAATAATATCCTTACCCATATGGAGCACCCTAATCCAAAACATAGAGGGTCAATGTTAGACCGTCTCCTGAGGAAAAAACCACCATAATTCAATGGGACTACAAATCCATTTGTTGCTGGGAAATAGACAAGTTCCATAGAGTAAAAATTGTTTTCTTTGGGGAGTAGTGAAAGGGAAAAAGTTATCATGGTAGTTTATCACCTCACGAGGAGAATCAGATCATTGGTGGTTATTAATTAAAAACAAAAAGGAAGATGAAAAGGTTTAAAAAATGGAATGGATGATGTTTAATGATATTTTCTTTGAAAAATACATTCCTCATGACCATCAAGCAAAAATGGAAATACAATTTCTAATTCTGAGTGAAATGGATAATCATAATGTCACAATGTATGAGGCTAACATTAAAAGGTTAGCAAGGCATATAACAAATTATATACGTAACCCAAGGAGTATGATTGATCGATTATTTGTTGGGTTAAAACCATTTCTCCATTGAGAATTAGTCTCAAAATCCCGATCATCATACAAATATATTATTGAATGAACTATCAAGACATAAAATGAATTCTCAATGTCTTACAACTTTAATGAAATGCAAGTAGAAGAATAGATGTACAGAACACTTTGGAAAAGGGAATAATGGGAATAAGAAAAATGATGTATTTATATCCTATGCTAAAAGAGGGATGAAACACACTGGTACTTTCACGAAGGTAATATGAGTCTATCAAAAGTGTGGTGAAAAAGTTCACCATGGTCATGATTGCAAGGGAAATAAAGAGGTTGTCGATGTTGAATTCTACAATTTTAGAGAAATGGGGCATTATTCAAATAAATTTTTTAAGAGCCAAGTTAACATACCTCATAAAAGACCTAGGAAGCAAAGCCAATATTATGCAATCACTACTGTAGATTTTTAAGCTTTAAAAGATATGCTGGAAAGTAATTTAATGGTTTCTTCAAATTTTTCCAATTCTTTATTTGATTCTGGATCATCACATTGTATCATATCTTCCTAGTTTGTTATGAAACTCAGATATTTCTAATTTGATTTTCTAACAAGGTTGTCATTCAAAACACTTAATGGATGTATCATTAAAAAAATGTTTTGTGAATCAGTTCCCATTAAGGAATATAATTTTTTTTAATCTTCTAAACTCATCATCATACCCATGATTGAATTTGATATAATCCTTGGTATATGTTGGATTTCAGACCATGATGTGAAAATTTATTATAAGAAGAAGGAGGTTATAACTATTGATGATGATAAGGAGTTCCTTATCTTTAGAGTAGGAATGTCACCACTTGATTCTTACCTAGATCCACCCCCAGTACCTCTACTATATTAAATTATTGTGGAAGAAGAGAATTAAATAACTTTGGTTGGGGAAAATAATGTTCGAATAGAGGATGTACTTATTATTCAAGAATATGTTGATTTGTTTATAGATTATTTACCGAGACATCCCCTAGAATGGGGAGGAATTTATTAATAATGTATTTATTCACCCCAGTTTTTCTCTATGGGGATCCCTTGTTTTTTTGTTATGTAGAAAGAAAGATTTATGAGGTTGTGCATTGACTATAGGGAGATCGATGCTACAACAAAAATGAACAAGTATCCCCGACCTCACATTGATGATTTATTTGATCAACATCATGGAGCTAAATATTTTACAAAGATTGAACTTCGATATGGATATCATTAGTTGTGTGTTATGAAGGAAGAAAATTTTAAGATATCATTTCATTCCAGGTGTTGGAATTACATGTTTACATTAATTCCTTTTGAACAAACTAATGCACCCTCTGTTATCTTGGATCTAATGAATAATGATTTAAGGAATATCTTGATGACTTTTAAGTTGTATTTATTGATTATATATTGGTATACTAGAAAATATAAGAAGATCATGAAAATAACATGTGCACTATTCTGAAAACCCTCCGATGAAATGAATAATATGGAAAGTTTATCACGTGTGAATTCTAGATTCAAGATATTTATTTTCATTTGCCATATCATCTCTAAGTATAGAATCTCTGTTGATTATTCTAAGATAAGAGAAAAAAAAGATTGTTCAGCACTGAAAAGAATAACTAAGGTACACAGTTTTATTTGTTTAGCTGGTAATTATTGGTGCATCATCTTATATTCTCCCTGATTGGCAAACCTATTAAGCAAGATCAAATTTAAAGGGGTTAAATTTGTTTTTAAAAAAGAGTGTGAAAATGTTTTGATGAACTCAAGAGTATATTAGTCAATTATTTCAAATAGAAATTACCATCACGGACTGTTGGGTTTGTTATTTATCGTGATGCTTTAAAGAAAGGACTTGGTTGTGTCCTTATGTATAATGATAGAGTTGTTTTATATGCATCAAGATAGAAAAAAATTCATGAACAAAACAATCCCACCCTTGATATTGAGTTAACAGTTGTAATCATTACTTTGATGATATGGAGACACTATATCTATGGTGAAAATATGAGATATATACCAATCGAAAGAGTTTTAAGTATATTTTATCTCAAAGACAACTGAACGTGGCACAAAGATAATGTCTTGAACTTCTCAATTATTATGATTGCACTATACACTACTACCTAGGGAGGGAAAATAAGGTGGAAAATGATTTGAGAATAAAGGATCATGGAGTTTTGAACAAGATGAGATTTAAAAGGGATCCTATGTTCGTGGATCTAGTAAATATTGATATGAGAATAATCATGGATATTGAATCATAAATTCTTTATCAAATGGATTCAAATCCAAAATTTACTAGAAAAGATAAAAATTTCTCAGAATGATGATGAGGAGTTTCAAAAGAAAATTAATGCTGTGAATGATGGGAGATTGATTGGATTTGTATATGAAAAATAAATTTTGAAATTTGAAAAAATATTTTGTTTTCCTGACATACCTAATCGAAAAAGGGAATTTTTGGAAGATTCTCATAGCTCCAATTTCTCTATGCACCCTAGTAGTACTATGATATATGTAGATTTGAAAGAAAATTTTTGGTGGGAAAACATGAAGATGGAGATTGATGCTTATGTGTCAAGATTTATGGTTTGTCAATAGGTGAAGTCTCGAAGAAAACATCTTGGGGGAGTAATGCAACCATTTCCCATACCAGAGTGTAAATGGGATTATATTACAATGGACATTTTCATGGTGATACCAAAGAATCATATTAAGAATGATGCAATATGGATCCTTGTTGATCATCTTAACATGTCAGCATATATTATTTATATTAGAGAAGATTTACCACTTCAATGTTTAGAAAGACTATATATTAACAATGTTTGAAGATTTAATAGAGTCACCCTATCGATTTTTTCTAATCATGATCCCCATTTTACTCAAGATTATAGAAAAGTCATCAGAATTAATTTGATACTGAACTTTTTTTGAGCACTTCCTACCACCCTCAAACTGATGGACATTCCTAATGGACTATTTAAAGCCTAGAGGACATGTTGAGATCTTTCTCACATCACTTTCATGGTATACGAGATCGATATTTACCTATGGTAGAATATTATTTTAATAATAGCTACCATTCAAGTATTCAGATAGAATCATATGAAGCCTTATATAGAAAGAGATGTTGCACACCAACTTGTTCGGATGATGTTGGTGAAAGAAAACTCGTAGGCCCGGAGCCTGTTAAGGAATCAATCGAAAAGATGAAGATTATCCAAACCCACATCAATGTAACTCTATGTAAGAAAAATATCTATGCTGATAACTGAAGGTATCCTTTGAAATTTCATGTTGGATATCATTTTTTCAAGAATGTATCTGTATAGAGGGGTGTTATAAGTTTCAGTAAGAAGGGTAAATTATGTCCCATGTAGATCGAACAGTTCAATGTTATAAAATGAATTATAGTTGTATCTTATCATTTGTCAATGATGCCTAGTCTCCCCAAAGCTCATGATTTCTTCCACATATCACTATTGAGAAAATACATGCTTGGCCCTGTGCAAGTACTCACCTATGAAGAAATAAAATATGAACCTGACCTGTTTTATTACAATGAGCCTATTAGAATTCATGAAAACAGAGAACATGTGTTGAAAAAATAGATGACTCGTTTGGTGAAATTTCTATGGAGAACCCATAATATTGAAGAGGCAACGTGGGAACCCAAGGAACATATGATGAAGAACCACCAGAATATTTTTATGATATAATATTATAGAAATTTTTAGTATTAAATTACTTGAAAGAGGGAATAATGTCATACCCCATGCTTTAATGGTACGCTTCCCTTTGAAAATTATAATAGCTTATGTTGTACACAACTTCAAGTTCTAAGACACCACGACCAATCAAACTAGCCATTATGAATATTAATAACCACTTTTTGAAATTTCATAATTTTTTTTTCAATCTAGACTTTTTTTTGGATTTATAATATCAATATTATCTTAGGCTGAGTTTTTCTTATTTTTCTGAAAACATTCAATTTTTGATTAATAGTGAAAAACACTACATTATGGTCTAAAATAGAATTTTTATTTAAATAACTAGTTGTTTTAATTAAATTTATATTAGGTAAAAGTAGATATATAATACCGATATATGTTCAATTTAATTCATTGAATTCATTTTATAATAATATTATATATATAAAATTTTATGGAACTTTTTATCGTCTTTACCCTCCTTCCAGGCGCATTTGAAAATTTTCATAAAACATAATTTTATTTCTTTTGTAAATTGAATTTAAAAAATCCAAGAGAAATGGTTGACATGACTATGTAAAATGTGGTTCAATAAGATTAAAATAATATTTGGTGAATATTAACTTTAGACTTTTAGTTACCACGGTTAAAAGTAAATATGGTAATTAAAGGTAAAAAATGATATTATAATTTCCCTAAATCATATTTTAATTATATTTTCTAACTGTATTTCGACCAAAATACACTCTAGGAATAAAATATAATCCTTTTGTTCCACATGGATTAGATTAGGACATTTATTTTTGTTTAATTTAAAAAAGAGTTAAAAGTGTTGAATACAATGTTTAATAAGTAAACCATTTTAAATGGTGGGTAATACATAAGATAAATTAGAATATAATTACTTATTATAAATATAAAAACAATTCCTCAATAATGGTATTTTATTTATAATTTTGAGACATTAAATAATTAAATTTGTTTATGACACAATGATGATGTAGTAATTACCTTATTAATGAAGGATTAAAATAATTGATATTATAAATATACATATAAATTTAAATTGGGGCTTATGATGAATTAAAATAATTTAATAGGTTAACATGACATGTTAGGGTTCAGTAATTTTTTTTTGAAGTGATAAAGTTTTTACAACTTTCAGAAAAACCAAATACCAAATAGTGTCAAAATTTACACAGTTGAGTTTTTAAAATAAATACTATATTATTAATTGATATAATATTGATAAAAATCAATGGTTTGGAAAATGGAATTATATAAGGTTATATATATCAATAATTAACCACTTGGTGTTGTCATGGATTTTTATAGTATGTTTATTAAACATTTATTATAATAATACAAGAATACATTGTAAAAGGTAAAGTATTTAACTAAGTGTTAAATCTAAATGATATGGTTAATATGGTGTCCTAAACCTGTCTAAAACCTATTTATTAATAGTTCTCAAACCCATACCAACTTTATAATCTAAATAAATCATTTTGGATCCATTTTATAGATAATATTATTGTATAATAATATAATATTTCAAGATTTTACTAAGGTGACCTTAAACTCTCTTATAAAAGGGTACTTCCCCTTCACTCAAAATCAAATCTCCAAAGCCATTTGGATCAGCCAAAACCTATTAAAATATCCTCCCAACTACCCCTACTTTATCATAGAGGCCTTACATTGATCAAAAATCCACCCTACAGAGCCCTATTGATCAACTCAAAGGGAAATAACTGAAAAAGATGTAATAATTTCGCCACCTCTTTTTAAAGTTTTTTTCTTCTTCCACTTCCTCATTATTTAGTACTTCCATTAAATCTAGTACATTATAAATACTGTGATGTTTTTATATATATGGTAAACCAATATTCATTTTTATATCCATCCTATGAATGAAAAGTCACCACACGTGTGTACGTATGGCTTACCATCTCCACGTCGTGGTGTAGTTTGTTATTCAAACCCTTCACTATTTTGATGGGTATTAAAATTAGTAAAACAGATATAAATAATAATTATAACATGTTAATGATTATGTATATATGATATAAAATTCAATTACATAATATTTCACCATCAATATAATGATATTTTCTCTTGTGTGTACGTACGGATTACCGTCCCCATGAACATGATGAAATTCATTCCCCATCATAACCATTCAATCATAATTTGCATTGTAAGATAAAAATAAATTTTTAAGAACTAAATATCATTATGAATATGAATCAAATACATCTTATCCATAACTATCATGACTTGCATAAAAACATATAAAGGGAAATGAATCAGTTAATACCTGAAACAATGGTACTACTGAAATATTATTAACAAAGAAATATTAGAAGACTATATATGATATCATAATTATTTATGTTGTTCATGTCTAATTTAATAAAAATTATTTAACTATTATAAAAATGGTTAATGTATCCTTTATCACAGAAAATTATATGGTAAGGGTTAATTCTACAATCTCTTCATTATGTGAAGCTGTTTATACGTGGGTATCTACTAGGAACTCTTTATCATCTACATCAATGTTTCTCAAAAATGTATTTCAAAAAAAATACTATTTCATAGACTATGGGTTAAATTAAATTATACCACTGTTTTAATTTTTATATATAGTTTACAAATTAATATTTCTGTCATTTTCCAAACCAGGTCCTTTATGACATTTTTTACAAAATTAAGGAAATAAATTTTTTATATTATACAGCAAGTGGGTCTATTTTCCTCTATTATAACACCTTTAAAGATTAGATTAAAATATTATAAGAATATTTTATAACTAATTATTTTATTTTATACTTATTTTAATTTTAAATGATTTCATTATAAAAATAGATATTTCACTCAAATAGTTTTGATTTCATCTATGTCAACATCCTTTAATGGATTTTACACTTGTTTGAAGTTGATTTATTATGATACAATTATCTATATTATATTAAAGGTTTTGTGATATGTTTTAATTTTTATCTGTTATATTTAAACCAT
Source organism: Viscum album (assembly GCA_963277665.1). Lineage (NCBI taxonomy): Eukaryota > Viridiplantae > Streptophyta > Magnoliopsida > Santalales > Viscaceae > Viscum > Viscum album. The sequence continues at coordinate 1,809,728,913 of OY728142.1, read as the reverse complement.
TCATAGTTTATGGATAATGTATTTATATTTCATATGCAACTTTTAATAAAAATGATTATGTTATGTTTCAGTCATTTCATATAAGGAATGCATTGGACTTAGTAAGTGATGGGTGGAGCCTGCTATAACTCCTCGATGCATTGATTGGTCTCGTGAGACGGACTAGTGTCTTGGCACAAGGCCTTGAAAAAAATATTATTCGTAGACTTGGAATGAGGCCTTGACTATGTGGTTTTGTTGTCCGATATTATGCATACTATCATTATGAAATTTTTTATTGATATTACATGTGATTATACGACTAGTATAATATCCATGTGAATAAGTAAATGGAATTATTTGATTTATATTTTCCATATTATAATGAATATTATGTTTAATAGGCTTTTCTTTTAGTCTTATATGTTTCCTTAAATGTTTATTCTTATTTATGAATGTTTTTGCTGGTTTTTTATCCTTTCTGTGAACCTAAGCTCACCCAATTCTATGTTTTATTTTTTCCAGGATGTGAAGAAGTATATTATCATTTCCATGTAGGGATAGCATAATGGATATGAATGAGTTCAAATGATACAATTTTGATATTTTTTTTCATTTTATAATTTAATGTAAAACTTTTGTATGTATCTTATACTTTCAAGGCTACTAAATTGATCAGACTTTTAGGATTTGATCCCTTTTGATCATTTCATTATTATGTAAAATGAACTAACTATGGGTTACTGGGGTCAGGGGGTTACAATTTATGTCCATGAAAATATATAGAGACTGGTGGAATGACAGAAAATATTTTATTCAACTAATGATTTTGAGAATTTAAATGTAGTGCTTCAGTCATAACTACTTCATTTTTGTAAATTCATTTCTTGTATTAATAAATGAAGATAAAATGAAAAAATAATAACCAAAAGATGAAAATATGGATTGGAAATAAAATGATATGTAGTATGTGTATTTTCATATATTATCAAACTAGATGTTAAGGTATTTCTACACTCAAGGAAATGGATTTTGAAAAAATGATATCCTAATACAATTATTTATATTAAACCAATGGTTTTTTAAGGATTCAAATACCTATACTAAAATCTAAATTTTTTCACTCTTTTATTCCATTTACACATATTCAGATGGAACTGGGTTCTCTTATAAAGAATCCTAATTATATGTTATTCGACAAAACCATTGTATGTTAGTTTCTTTCTCATTAAGATGATGTTTTGTTAATCCTTTTTGAAATATGTGTTTTATGTTAAGGTATATTCTAAATTATACCGTTGATTATGAATATTAATATTAAATTATGAGGAAACAATCTATTTAATGGGTAGGGGTAGATAATATAACACACTAATATTTTTAAAATCGGAAAATCAATTTAACATAGATTTATGGAAAAAACCATTAATTGAATAGAATTTAATATTAAATGAAATTATAAAAAACTTATTCTTAAATAAATTAAATCACATTTATAGATTGCGATGCACAAAACACCAGTTTTAATCAAAACATTGTACCCAATTAAAATATAGTTATTTAATCATGGTCATCATAACATAGTTGTTATATTGGTGGGTATGAATATTAATAATGATATTTTGAAAATATAATATTATACTTATTTATAAATTAAATTCAATGGTTCTTTTTATTACAAATAAAAAAATATTCATTTGAATGTGATATAATCATTTATTGAAAAAATTTATTTTATTTAAAAGGAAATTCTATCACACATTGCAAAAAATATTTATACTCAAGTGTTACAAAATTAATAATATTTATTTGAAAAAAAAAACATTCGTTTTTCAAAACAACATGTCTAAATTATGTTTTAGTGAATTTATGTGAATTTTTTTAAAAGGTAAAATTTTCAATAAAAAGTAAAAATACATGTTTTTATTAAGACAATTCATTTATTTTAGGGTATCTACAATTTTATTTTTTTACAACTGTTTTGTAAATAAATTTAGTTTCATTATATATCATTTAATAAAATTTATTTAAATTTAATTAAGTGATGTTTGATATAAAAACATTGTAAAATTTTGAACATGTCTCTTTGAAAACCCACATTCTCATTGGGTATGTGAAATTAATTTATAACTAATTTTTTTGACATATATTAACGTAATTTGGAAAAATAGATTCCATATTTTGAATTATAATATTTTATTTTATCTAATAGGTTCATATTATTTTTGAAACATAATAAATTGTAAAAACATTTAAAATTATTTTATGGGGTTAAGGTAAAAAATAATTTTCAATGAGATTAATTGAATGGATAAAAGTTAATATGACCTAGATACTAGTAAAAAATAAATTGGATGGAAATATGTGAATAGTTTTAAAGTATAAGTTTCTATAAGGATCCATGTCAGATCATTTTCAATGTGTAAAACCCGTGTATAAATTTTTCTTTTCAAAATTCAAATTTCCCCACTCACAAAACATATAAAGGGACACCAAAAATTTAATATTAATCACACCATAAAACACATTTTAAAAAAAAAATAACTTCCAAAATTCCCTCCAATCACACTAGGGAAATGTTTTTGATCGAAAATACACTATACAAAAGCTTTTGGTGAAATTAAAAAGTAACTGTCCAAAGAAAAGGTAATGTCCCTAACTAAGTGTTTTATTTTATTTCTTGTTCTACCTCCATTAATTAATAATAAATCAGTATGATATAATAAAAATACTATATAGAATATACAAGTAATTTTTTTAATTTATTTTCATGACATCTATTCATCTCCCATTTCATCAAATGGATTATAAAGTCATCATTCGTGGGTATATAGGATTACTACCTCACAAACTGATGTTAAATAATATCCAAAGATCAGTATTTAAGGCATGAAATTAATGATTTATTTTCTAAATTTTATGATATTTATAATTTTATTTTACTTATGGAATTAACATACCACATATACCTTCTTATTTTTAATTCCATGTGTGATACAATAACATCCCTCATGTGTGTAGTGGTCTATTGCCTCATGAAATGAAGTGTTTCATTTTCTCACTTATGATTCATATGGAAATAAGTATTGATAAATGTTAATTAATATATGTGATATTTATTATCGAAAAATACTTATGTATGTATAATATCATATCATTCTTCTTTCCTTATAATCTTTTACAGCATAATAATATTGGTCATGCTTATGTGTGGACTACCTCCTCCACATAGTGATGTGAAATTATTTTCATTTTATTTATAAATGGAAGTTAATAAAGATATATTTCATTAGTATAAATTATATATATAACAAAATAATTATTCATTAAGGTTTAATGAGTATTTATTTCCCGTTCATTCCATCTTTCTAGGTAAATAGAAACAACGTTCATGCATAGTTATAAGCTACCATATCCATGAATATATTGATACATTTTCCATATCTATCATTGATATATTAGTATAAAAAATATATTATATTATATCATGTTTATAAATCTTCAAATTGTGTATCCCTGATTAATATTAAAATGCCAAACATACCAAACCAATACAAACAAGAAAAATGATACAGATATCACATGAAATAATCATTCTATCAAATTATTTTTAATAAAAGAGTGATACAATTATATAATTATATCATATACAGAATGAGATATATGATTATGGTTCATTAATATATTTTTATTTAACATATATTTATTATATATGTGGTTTAGACCCATTAGAAGGTAATCAATCATGTGGTAACGATTTATCATATCACTTTTAATTCTATGAGACATTTCCCATATTAAAAACATACATTCAACATTTTTCGAATATAAATCACTTTCAAAATTTATAACATGAATATATTTATCATATAAGTATTTAAAATTTAATTTTTTTACATTTATTTATTTGGGAAAATGATTCCTATGTTACAAAAGTATTTAGGGTTTATTTTACAATGACAACAATACTCAAGATTATTTATGATTACATCTCCTATGGGGTAATATTTTGATAATTATATCTTAGAATAATTATATTTTATTATAATTTGGTAATTCATGATATTTTAATGAAATTTTCCCACTTTCATAATCTATATTGCTAAAACATATTGGGAATTATTTTTTAAGAAAATTAGACATTATCCCTCTTTTCAATTGGAAATACATTTTTGAAAAAACCAATTATTTATATAGATTTTTTAAAAATGGTTCTGAAATAATCAAAAGTATTTATATAAGAAACTTTTACCTATTTATTACTTATAATTTTTTAAAATGAATTATCAAGTCATCTTTAAAACAATGACTATTTGGATTTAACAAAAATGTTAATGAAATAATTGTTTTATCATATATAAAAATAATGTAATTTTACACCCCCATAATTAATAAATGAATTAAAAAATATTTTAAAATAATTAGTGTTTATTTTCAATGAAACTTATTATTAATAATTTTTGATAAAATTGAGTTTTAAAATGTTATTTAAAAAATGAAATCTTTATTTTCCTAAAAAATGTTTTTAAGGTTATTTTATGGTATTTTAATTTATCAAAAACCTCATCAATTCAATTAAATTATGACCCACTAGGGATAATATAAAATTATATCATTCTTATTAATTATTTATATAGTCCATGATCAGTATAATGGGGGATGTACAAGTTTGAATCCATTCATATTTCTCTCGATAGTTTAAGAGAATGTTTATTAATTGAGGGTATTATTAACATATCATATTCTAGTTTTCCAATAAGTATGTTCAATTTTAAAATTAATCACCAAATTCATATGATAAATTAATTATACACAGTCTGTTTTTGGTTCTACACTATATAGACCATCAATGCATTGGTAGGTCTCATGATACAAACTATATTGGGTTTTGGGCAAGACCATAGAATTTTTTTTATAGTTTTTAGAACGTGGCCTCAATGGAACGTTTTGGAAGTCTAAAATTATTAATTCCATTATTATGAATTTAGTTATTGATTTTCCTTGTGACAATTTTTTTTGTTATGTTATATATTGTTTTGTTTTTAAGAAAATGTGACTGTTTATATATGATTATTTGGCAATGATTATTTACATCCATATTAGGACATGTTTTTTTGATTAAGTGGAATGTTATTAGTTATTTAACTCTGTGTTACTAGGTTCAGAGTCACTATTTATGGTATCGTAGAATGTATAACAGTATACCTAAGAACTAGATTTAGGAAAACATAAATTACGGAACACAACCCAATTATATACATTGAAAATGTGTGTATAATAAAATTTTAATAATATTTTTTGGAACCAATTATATGGTTTTTACCATTAATAATTCCCTATATAGATACTAAAAGTATAAGTGGTTTTAGAACATATGTACCTCGGGGTAATAATAATGAAAAGGGAACATTTTTCTTGACCTTCTCATGACCTGGTGCAGAACAACGGGATTTAATTCCATAGAAGGTTTACACTATTAGGGGATATTCATAGGATAAACCAATTCTTTTTAAAAAAATTATGATGGATTTGTAAAAAATGTGATCTCCAAAGAATCAATGTTTATGAAATTTTATATTAGATATGAATTGATTCTTCAATTCATTTTAAGTGTTTCAATAGATTTGGTATCATATGTTATGTTTAATAATGTTACAATCTAATATAGTGTATTCCAATATTTATAAATTGAACCTAATAGATGGAATGAGTGTCAAATCAAAGCATAAAATCGAAAGAGTAATATAGATCCATTCATTGATGAAATCAAGAAAATAATTAAAAAGAATCTAGTCTCACAACCACTATCATCACATGAGTATGTATTATCATGTTCTACCGGGTAATATAAATAATTATCTATGTATTTTGGTATTGAAGTAAATTGATAGAATATAAATATGATCAAGAAAAAATGTATTAGGGGGAAATGGGAAAGAAGGATGTTACCACATGTTATAATTGTGAAAAAAATCTATAGTAATTTCTTGATGGGAATATAAGTTTACTACATGTGTGGAGGGAAATGTAAATATACTTTTGATTTCAAGGGTATGAAATAAATTTTAAATTTTCAGTTCTTCCAATATAAGATGATGGGTAAATATGAAAATCAATGGCCCAAGCATCAAGGGAATAGATATCAGGAGAATCTTATAGATCATGGTCAATATTTTGATATTACCATGTATGAATTATAATGATTTGTGTTATTGGGTTTTTATACAATAATTATATTGATGTAATATTTTTTACCCATGGTATATTGATGACAAGTCTTACGAAATCGATAAGGATTTCACTATAGTAGTATTTCACTAAGGATTTAAAGTCACTGGATGAATGATACCAACAAAAGCGTTTCAATGTCAAGTAAAAATTATTATAAAACCCATGACTCTGGGATAATAACACATAAATTATACCCTATGTTGGTATAATAGTCAAAATAATATGTTTATGGGATGGTATTATTGATGTTGAAATTGGTTATAGAATGGTGGTTTATGTTATCCTTTCTACAGTTTACTACATTTTTTGATCTATAAAATATAATCAAACAATTTAGATTTTATTTCCGAATGTATTCAGGTATTCTTTATAGTTTTTTCTGATTAATTTATTCACATATTTGGAATGCTAAATTAATAAAAACATTTTATATTCTTGGGAATAAAATATTAATTTAGTAAACTTTCTTCTAAATGTTGTTAGATATTTTTTTTATAAGAATTGTGTTGATTTATTAACGGAATAGATAAATTTAAAATTTTGGTGTTATTACATAAATTTTAATACCAAATATTTTTGTAAATTTTCTAGAGATAGGATTAATGAATATTAGTTCTTTTATTGAGTTAGTGATCTATTAAAAGTCACTTTTATTGTTTCATGAATAATAAATTCATTTACAGATGTTAATTTTAGGTAATATGAATTTTTTTTTGAAAATTATTGAATCTGAGAAAATGATGAAATTGTGTCCATGAAATAGAAAGGTATAATCTCAATTTATTTCCATATATTCTTAGTCTAGATGGTAATGGAATTCCATCACTCATTATAATGTATTTTGAAAAAAAAAATATTATCCTAAAAAACAAATTTATATAAAATATATGGCCTTTTAAATCATCATATATAATGGATATGAGGTATTTAAAATTTGTTGATCATTAAATTGTTGTGACCAAGGAACTCTATCACTTTATAAATCTTTAGACTTTTTTTCCATGGTTATATCTTTACTTGACACCAATTTTACCCTACACAGAAACATAATTATGTTTTATTCCATATAACATTTTTACATAAATTTACATAGTATTAATAAGATTTTTTGTTAACCCTTTATTTGATGTGGGTTTTCAATGATGGTATTTTAAAATTCTAAACACATAGTAATCAAGATCTTGATTAAATTGTGAGTATTCAATTTGTTTTTGGGGGTTGGCGGTAGATTGTAACACCATGATGATTTTAGAATAAGAGCATCATGTTTGATATAATATATGTAACGAGACCACAAGATTATAGGATAATATTATTTCTTGAGAAATTATGATACATATATTCCTATGTAAATTCAATATCATTGATTTCATGTGGTACACACAACATTTGGTTCAAAATAAATATGATACTATTTTTAAATATTTTTTTTAAACAATACCATTCTAAAAAATCCATTAAGTTGGTTGTTATTTATTTTAAAAAATAAATTATGTGTATTTTAGGGTTTACACATGTGTAAACAAACTCAATAATTATCATTTCATTAAAATAAAATAAGAAACATTTAAAAGTAACATAATTGTTTAGAATTTGTTTTTTCTAAAATCTAGTTTAGTCACCCATTTCACAAAAATATTGTAATTTTTATACTTAATTTAAAAATTTATTTCCTTAAATTAACTTAATTTTATAAAAAATCTTTTATAAATTATCTTTTTGTGAATTTTAGATAATTTTTTGAAAATATTGAATTTTCAATGAATAGTGAAAATAGTGGGTATTTCTAAGTATTTTCATTTATTTTAAGGAATTTATGAATATTAAAATAATATTATGAAGGATTTAAATGTAAAATTAGTTTAAATATGGATATATTAATACAATTTATGGCACCTAAACACATTTCATAATGAACATTGATATACATCATTGTTAACATTTGAAAAGTTTCCCTTGGAAAACCCACTTTCTCATCACCTCTATGAGATTAAATTAAAATTAAAATTTAAAACATTTTTTAATGTAATTTAAAAAAATGGATTCCATAGTTTTAATAATAATAATAAATATTATCGAAGAAGGTTAAATTTTATTTTGAAAAAATTGAAAAGCAAAAAACATAAACTTTATTTACCAGGGTTAAGGTAAAAATGGATATACTCTGGGTAAACTAAAATGACATGGGAAAAAATAATGTAATTAGTTTTTAATATAAAAATTAGGGGAATAAATAAACCCTATAAGGTATTATGGTATTCATTAATCTATATTTTATCCTTTTTTCATGTGAAAAAACATGTGTATCACTCTTTCATGGGAAAAATTACAGGTGTGCCACTCACCTCACTTATAAAAGACCACCCCCATCATCTCTTACTTACATATTCAATCATTTTTTTTGGATTATATGTTGTAAAATAACATTCCCAATTCCATTAACTAGTCCTATAATTCTTGTAATTTTACTAAATTTACCAATTGAACTATTTCAGTGTGAATTAAAATATGTTGTCTGAAGAAGATGTAACATCCCTATCTAGAAATATTATATTCATTCTTCCATAATCTCATAAATATATTTTTAAAGCATAATGATATAATAATCATAGAAAAATACATAAAAACCCATATAACTTTTTTTTGGTAAATCTCATAACCTATATCCTTCTTCTCTTTGATCAGATTGGTTATTAAATCATCATACATGCGTACACTAAACTACCGCTTGATGAACTGAAGTTATTCATTTTGCATCAACAACTTTCATTGATGGATATAATTTTTTTAACATATTTAGATTATTTTTATGATATTTTATACTTCTATAATTATAATATCATATATATATTCTTCTTAAGCATTCTGTGAGGGATACAATAACATGACTCATGTGTATGGAGGATTCTAGCCTTACAATGTGTTGGGATTTATTCATTTGTTACACATTACATGGGAGGTACTAAAAATAAAAAATAATTATTATATTTGATATTTAATATATAACCATAGAAAATGTTATATATTATAATATCAAATTTTTTACTTTCAAATACGTTGGAAAAAAATAACATTTCTTATGTTTACGTGTGGAGAATCACCATCATGTAAATATTTGAAATATTTTTCAATTTATTTTTACATGTATGGTTAAAAGGATGGATGTTACTAGTAGGAATAATATATAAAACATAATAATTATTCTATAATGGTAAATTAATTTTCATTTATCTCTCATTCCATCCATTGGGAAAAATGGAAATAATATTCAAGCTTATGTATAACCTATCGTCACAATGAATGGTGTGATCCATTTTCCATATCTAATATTTATAGATTTCTATATATAAATATATAATTACTATGTGTTATATTATTATCATGGTTTAAATTCTATAGATTATATAAAACTGATCAACTGAAAAGGACAAAAATTATATAACCAACACAGACATGAAAAACTAAGAAATTATCACCCAATACAGTAATTTTATAAAAGAAAATCCAATAAATGTGCGATAAAAGAGTGTAAGTAAAAAATAAGTGGTATGAAATATTTGATTATTTTTCTATATTTTATTTTTAATTAAACAGAAATTAATATACAGTAGGTTCAAACATGTACAATGGATGGAAAACAAGTGGTAATGGTTTCTTATATCACTTTTACATCCAGGGTACAATCACCATATTCACCACATATTTCCATTGTGACATGTACTTATGAAACATATATATTTTATATCACGAATATATTTATTTTAATGATATTTAGTTATAATTTTATTTCATTTATCTTATAGGCATTATGACTTAAAATATATCATAGTGGTAAGGGTTTATTTTACAATCTCATTGTTTTTTATGATTTTTTATGATTACGTTTCATTTGGGTAATTATTTAATATTTATATAATGAAATCAGAAAATTTTACTATAATATGATTATTATTTATCTTTTTAAAAATAACTGAATTTTACAATAATTTTTACCATAAAATTGTTTACAAAATATTATTACGAAAATTTGACTTTATTTATCACATTGGTCATAAATCCATTTTCATTAATACCCGTATTTTTAAGAGATTTTTCAAAATGATTTTAAAATTTTCAAAATTATTTACTATATGAATTTATACCCATTATTAATGCTTAATTTTTTTTATTAATTTAAACATCATGTCATTTAAAAAATAATTACCATTTTGTATTTATCAAAAATGTGAATGAAATATTTGTTTTAATTTGTATCGTTTTAGCATAATTTTACTACATCCAAAGGGATAAAATTTTAAAATACTATATCAAAACATTTCAAGGTTGTTTTGAAAGAAAACTATATTCCAACTTTTTGAGAAATTTTTTTATATGTTTATTTTTGAAATAAAACGTTATTTTTTCATAAATTTTTTTGAGGTAATTTTATGGAATTTATATAACAAAAGGAAATCAAATGTTCATTTTAATTATAATTAACTATATATTTTTTATATTGATATAATTATTAACATTTTTTGTATTTTTATGATTATTTTGATTGGGTATTTTCTGGTTCAATTATATTCATACTACTCTGGATGGTTTATGATTATGTTTATTAATTTGGATATTTAGAAAATTAAATATACTTGTTTTTTCTAAATAATTTGTATAATGGTTATGTTTCAAAACTATTATATAAAGAAAATATAGACTTAGTATGTGAAATGAATTCCCCACTATATCTCCATGATGCATTAAAATGTATTATTAGACAAAGCATATTGGATTTTGGCCTAGAAATTACCCATTTATTTAGATATTATAGAACTAGGCCTCAATGATATGTTATAAATTACCAACATTATGAATTATATAATTTATATTCGATGTAATTATTAGATTAGTTATAAAATTCATGGTAAATTTTTAAATATCATGATATTATTTATATGGAATCATTTGATAATAATTTATTCAAACATTATTATGATCATATTATTGATTAAATTAAATTTTGTTTTAGTTATTTTCTATACAATATTGATCTTACATTATTTATTCATGTGTTACACAATACTGTTACAATTACTGAGAATAAGAGAAAAACCTTTATTATTATTATTTTCACTATAATATTAAGAAGTATTTTTTGATTGATATGTAGGGATATAATAAGAGGAAAAATTGAATTCTCAAGAAAATAATTTATATATTTTGTAATTAAAATTTAATATGAATTTAATGTATATATCTTGTCTACCAAGACTAATAATGTATTCGATATTCGTTGATGTGATTAATTATAACTTATGCGAATGTAGTAATGTAGAAACCAACTCAATGTTTCGTGGCTCGGTGTCACTAAATATAAGATATAATAATGACTATAGAAAGGTGAATTACTATTTACAATATTTTGGTTCTATCTTCCCAAAGGTGAAAAAAAAATCATTCATATGTTGATAATTTTATATCCATGTATGGTTTATGCAATCTATTTTCACTAATTTTATGGATGAGTCAATATATGTATATGAAAATTATTTGTAATAAAACCACTCTATTAAACAAGACATGTTTCCTGACCCATCATATCAAGGTGAAGAATACCAAATATAGTAGAAAAATTTCTTGATTATAAAATTAAATTACATACAAAAAGATAATAAAGCTAAATAAAAGAAGATACAACAATAACAAAATAATCAAAGACAAACCATCCAAACAAGAATGTACTATATGCCTAGATCAAAAGTCTACATATGAAAAACTACCACCAACCAACCATCCTGCTATAAAGTAAATAATGAGAAGAGAAGCATATAGGCTACACGATTCCCTTACCTTAACCTGGATCATGCAATACAACTTCTAAAATTTCCCGAATTTTTTTTGGATGTTATTCAAAATCCTAGAGTGATAAAATTGTATAGATTATAGATTTTATAATAGAAATAATTCATTAGTTCTATGTTTTAAAATTAAAAACAATTACATAGTATTTTTATATATCCAATCACATGTGTAAATTAATTCATTTTTATTTCATAAAAGCTTTTAATATTCATATATCCAAGAATATGACCAGTATAAGTGAGAAATATAAAATCATGTACATACACCAAAACTTATTATAGTAAACACATATCCATCATAAAATACATCATAAATAAATCTTTGGGATACAAAATCATATAAAAAGTGAAGAATATCGCCTGACATAATCCATGATGCATTGAAAATCCATAAATGAATAAAAAAACTATATATTGGGCCCTATCCTATTGAAATATGTTGTTGACACAAAGGAATAAAAAACAAGAATATGTGGGTGAAAAGTGATATCAAGTCTTACCATAGTCTTTTTATATAACAAAGTAACCCTAGGGCTTCCACAAATTGTTGGGTCACCCTTTTGTACTTCCCTATGAAATGAAGGTTCCCAATGTTCATAGTTTCAAAAATATATTTCAACACCAAGCTCAAAATTCAGAAAAAATTTCAAATATCAACAAATTTTATTTGTTGTTTGAAAATCCCTTGTCTAAAAAAAGATCCTTTTCACAAATTTAATTAAATATGTTGTGTGGAAAAACCATATTCAAAGAAATCCCCTTGTAAAACCTTTATTTACATGGGAAACCATTTATAACCAAAAATAATATAAATTCAATGAAAAAAACAAATATATTTTTACCAAAATGATAAAAATTATAATAAATAACCCAGTATATAGAAAGACCAACCTTATGAATGATGGAAAACAATACAGATTCCACTAGTTGAAAAAATCAAATAACAATGGTTCTTATTTGGATCCATTGGTAAAAGGCTTAAAACCATTACAATAGGATATACCAATGATTTGACGGTTGTGATCTATTTTGATGTTGTCATATACCTGTAATATTTGTTTTGTGAAATTCATTAGTAAATACCTATACCAAGGGTTTTTGAAAAACATTGTTATAGGTCATATGGGAATCCAATACCTATATTTTTCAAAAAACCATTTCTAAAGGAAATATAAAATTAAAATACTACTTGGTATTGATCCCAACACTAGCCATTTATATATGAATGACATAACCACTAAACATTGATAACAATCATGAACATAATTTGATAAATATAAATATTTACACTTTCTATTAATTAAAATTTTGATTTATTTAATGTTATCAAAAAAAATGCATAAAACATATGGTTTCCAATACAAATAGTTTCAAAATTAATTGTAATATGATTATTAAAATGTTTCCCTGATCTATTGGTATAGGTACCCTGATTTTTTTGACATATACCAAGTTTATTATAGAACCTTGTGTATAGGTTCTTATTATGGGACCTATACCAATGTTTTTGAAAAAAAACCAAGGTATATTATCTCTAGAAGGGACCTATACCATAATATTTTGAAAAATTATTAGTAAATGGTCTCTATAAAGTAAAAATACAGATGTTTTTTTAAAAACCATTTGTATTGGGTCTCTCCATGGTACCTATACAAATGGGTTTTTTCAAACCATTGGAATATTATGCCACTAAGGTACCTATACCCACATGTTTCTTTGAATCGTTGGTATATGTGAAATGGTGTAGATATTATTTATTTAGTGTTTTATAACAATGACTAAAAAACCACAGATCATGCTTCATAATCTATGAAATGATAAGAAACTGCAACAGATCAATCGAAAATGAAAATAAATAAACAATCCAACCCAACAGAACTACCATTATTAAAACCATGAAAATGGAAATGATTAATTATAAATATTTGTTGACATGTATATGTGACACAACAACCAAATGTGTTAAAAATGAATTATATTGTTCTATAACGAGGGATATGACCCAATATTTCCTAAAATCATAGTTAAGTTTGAGTGGGAAACCTCCAGACTGAATGTCAAAAGATTCAGGCATGCATAATGTTCAATACAATTGGATCCAAGAATTATACGTCTTTAATCCCATTCAAAATTTCTAATTTGATAGATTAAAAATACACCAAAAAAATGATTTTCCATAGATTAAAATAAATCCAGATCGATGTTTTTACATCATGTAATTATTTTACAGCCTATAAAATTTTCATTACCAATACATGAATCATGGATATTTCATATGATAACTTCACATCGTGTAACCCATTCACAATGTGAATTTTTCTACCCTGCATTTCCCATCCTATTTTCAAGAAGGAATCCTCCAAAATATAACTTGTGGTTCTCCATTCCCATGGTGAAACATTTAATTATATTGACACATTTATAACCCTAATGTATTAATTCCAAAAAATATACGTCCATTGATGTTAGGTTAACATTTTACATTAAAAAACATCAATTCATGAGAATCCCTATTGCACAAAAAAATGAAATGAAAAACCAGGGTTATAACATACTGAAAGGAGGGTAATGGTGTTTTATAATCACCCCAGACTAAATTATTTATATCCCTGGAAACTATTCATGATAATAGACCTGCAAAGGTTGATGGCCATAAATTCCTAATCTATAATTCTCACTTCCATTCCTAGTGGATATCCCATTAAAACTACCACTTAAAAAACCAATGTAATCATTTTCCAAGAAAAATATCTCACGATGATCAATAATCAGAGCTGGTTTTATAACCGCATTGATATTAGGCTCCTAATCATTATCCTCCCATTCAATCACTTGGGTGGGATCCAATTAATACCTCATTAGGTATGAAATGTAAAACATGTCATGGATGGAAGTTAAATGTGATATTGTGTCCTACTGAAATTTCATAATTCCTAGTCATCCAATGATCTCAATGGGGGAAAATATTGATTCCAACTTACCTTTAAAACCCCACATATGATGTCCAATGAGTGGTGAAACTCTATGGATATCAGATCCCCAACCTCATCCTCTAGTGGCCTTGGAATGCGGTATATATTAGTCTTCTGATGACTCTATGTCCTGATAAATACCATCTGGATGAATTAAACCCTCTATGTGTTCTCTTGAAAAAAACTGTATCCATCAACGGACCTCGCTTCTAACACTACCCATAAAAAGTGTGATCTATAAGGTCACCCAAAGAAATCCATCTAGGAATCCTTACATATAATATAATTTTATATTTTTTATAGTAGAATTTTACTGGAAGAAAATTATTTTCCACAGAACCATATAAATCAATCACACTTTCCTAGAACATATCTTCAAGAACATGGATAACCCACTATATCTTTCTGTCCATCTAGAGATGATATGTTTTTCTAAATATCAATTAGGAACCCACTAAAACCTATAAACCATTCCAAAACATATATTCAATCCTAAATTTTTTTCCTGAAACATATATAGTGGGACTCCATGAATTTTAACAATTTCTCATACATTCAAGTCCCTAAACTATTCCACCTTTACCCTATACTAGATTTTGAGGAATGATTCAACTTCAAAAGTTGACCTATGGTTACAAAAATCAAATAATTCTCACATTTATTTTGTTTAAACCCAAAGAGGATATCCATGAAAATATTACATGGTTTCCATAACATAATGGGTTAGTGATGCAACAAACTGGAAGGTCTCTAGTGTTCCACCTTAATTTTATAACAAGTCATTTTGATACAAAATTCAAAATTGACAACCTCATCCCCAGCCATCAATATGGATGTCTCAAACCATGATACATCATGGTAGCCTATTGGTGTACAGAACAGTAAAAATTATGTTCACATTACATCAACTCTTACCACAAGGAAACAACATATCCCATATTTTAGAAATAATGTACCTCTGGGAGACCAAGACCACTCACTCATGGTCTCCCCACTAAAATTATTATAATAAAGCACTGACAGCCCGGATCAGATATACAATCATGTTGAACCCACTCATCAAATGAAGATTTATCATTTTTAAAATGAAAATATACATACCCTCTAAAATTTCCATTAACAATCCTCTCTTTGGAAAACCAACTCATCAGAGACAACTAATCAACTGATTCCTTCATGTCATGGGGTAGTAATTTTATACTCAATGCATTAGTCACCCCATTACCTTATATGTGAGTAAAAAATATCAAAATTAAAACTATGAACATACTCCACCCACAACTCTCTCAAAAGTTAAAATTCCTCACTGTGAAAATATACTTCAGTATATTAGGATCATAATATACCTTTAACCTCTTCCTAAAGACGAAGTGATTCTGTATTTTTGGAGCATGCACATCCACTACCAATTCAAGATCAAGGGTATGGTAGTTTTTATTAATAAGATGTTACTACTGAGAGGAATAATCTACAACTTGTATCCCAATAATCATGACCCACACAAAACCCCTTCTAGTTTCATCAATGAAAATATCCTAACCTGCACCTAGTAAAAGAAAATAAATAACGGTTCTTATATCAATATCAGTTCCATTTTTTCAAATTTTCTCTAACACTTATTAACCCATAGAAACATTAGCCCTTAGGGGTAAATATTGTCATCAGACACACAATCATTGAGAATTACCAAAAATTTTCTATAATAACCAACAAACCTCAATAAAGATCAGATCGAAATTTTTTTTTGGGAATACTCCTAGCATAGAACATTCATTACATCATCTTGGTCCACTGAGATACCCATATAAAAAATGTAATGCCACAAAAAAATTTATCTTGAATCTTAATATCTCATTTTGAATGATTAATAAATAGATGGCATTAACTCATATTATTATGAATGATATCCAAATGGTCCATATGTTGTTCTTATAACATAGATTAATCCAAAATATCACCCATAAAATGCATAGTAAATGAGTCCAAGAACCGATGAAAGATACACTTCATCAAATCTATAAACATAATAAGTGTATTAGTTAGTTTGAATTGAATAAATAGAAACCTGAAAGGTAAATTCAGGATCCCATACTATTTCTTAGGTATATCATATTCTCATATTCTCTACTATTGGTAATCTAACCACATGTCTTTCAGTGAAAAAAATGAACCCTATTATTTATGATGGTAACCTGATTAATATATTTAAAATAAATACAATATATGAGGATATCTCATTCCTTATTATAATAAAGGATAGTAAAATCCTATGGGGGAATGATAGGATGAATAAATCCTTTACCATGAAGACCAAATATGTAAAATAATTCCAAAAACTCATCAAGACCTAAATGGTTTGATATAATTGAAATGGGAATTATACCAAGTCACTTGTATATTGAATCATAAACCTCACTCTACGGTGGTAAACCAAATAAATCTACTCCGAAGACCATGAGGTATATACACACTACTAAATGAAGATAAATTACCTACAAAGGGTCAACAACATCATGAAATAGTTTTGACAATATACACAAAATTATATTAGAATAATGAAAAACATACACTTCCTCTAGTATATACTCCAACACATAATGATGTCTCATCCCATCTTATCCCTAATACTTTTTAGTCACATGGAATTTCCATTTATCTTATAGATTGGATTCACCAACCTTTTAAGAATCAATAATAACATGTGATCCCTAAAAGAATTTCGAAAAAACTTAATACCAAGGTATATCCTATAAAACATTTCAAATGGATAGATTGTTCATAATAATGAAAATTCATTGGATCCTCTGTAAAATTTGGATTTATATAATCATTCCATCAACATTAATTCTAAAAAACCCACTAATTCTCTGATAAATCTCCCAAAAAATATACATAATTAAATATACATCCTTTTAAATTACATTTCAAGCTAGAATATACTGCTTTTATTATAACAACACCTTACAATCCTCTACCCAAACCTATATTACCAGTATTTTTTGATCATCCATACCTACATTTCAATGACTTCCAAAAAAATATAAGGATCATGATAATAATCATCAACCATATATCCATAATTATTCCCAACATTGACCATTGGGCCTTTGAGTATACATTGGTATCTAGGTTCAGTTCCATGTGAAACAACTCATAAAAATGGGTGTAGTTATCTTGAATGGTATGCTCCCCTTTCTCCAAAGTCAAAAACTATTTTTCATTATCTACACATAATGTTTTTAAATCAATGTTTTGATTAAATATATTCTTGAATGTTTTCCGTGTAATATTATTATAAAACATTGCTGGAATAATAATGTTCTACCATATCCTTCCTGCTCCATCAAGAATGCTTTGGGAAAACCCCTCCATATTGTCTGTAGGATTCCTAAAAAAGTTGAATATATTCTTAAAATAATAAATACACTACTAGCATTAATTTGGACTCACTCCACTAATGAATATGGGTGGTTTTTTATAGTAAATTTAGTGTTGTAGTCTACGACACATAGTGGGTTCATGACATCCACTTACCCTAGAGTCTGAATTGAGATAATTAATTCATTAACTAAATATGGTCCCATTAAGGGATTCACATACAGATCATATTTCATAGGTTCCAATATTATATTTGGAAGATATATTCGCATAGTAATTTATTAAAAATTACTAGAGAAAATGAAATCTATCAGGAGAATATTCTGAAGTCATTGAACAATCATCAGATATATCTATCAATTCTTGAAAACAGCATTAATATAACAAAATTATAAATTACATGATAAAAAATAAATAAATTAATAAGGAATATATAATTGAAATAAATTCCCCATTTATTTCATTAAAATGAACCAATACGCCATGTCTCAAACATTGTAAAATAAATTTAACCATCAATGGTAACTGGATTCCAAACATAGAAGTGATCTATTTAGGAACCCTCCCAATATTACTACTGAAATTATAATGGTCATATCTTCTATCTAACAAAGAGATAGAATCCAACATAGGAATTTTTAGCACACATCATGCTGAACCACCTTCTAATACAAATTAATAATAGACCAACATGAGTCAACTTGACATTCCATCTAAGCCAACCCATCATAGTGGGGTTGAATAAAGATAAATGAAAAAATTATAGAATATATCAAAAATAATATATACAATCAGAGTATAAAGATAAAGATAATGAGATAAAATAATATTCCTAAATCTTATTAAAACTAAAAATTCTATAATTTATGACATGTCTAGAATAACATGGGTCTATGTGACCAACCACCACTTCTATACTATCCCTCTACAAATGAAATAATTAAAAGAGAAGTTTAAATGTGACAATATGAACATAAATTTACTAGGACCATGAAATACAAAATATACAACATGCCAATGTAAAATGCAGAGTGTGAGAACAAATCCTAGTAGGATATAACGATAGATCTGGACAAGGTCAAATAAAGAGAATGTAATTTTTATAGATTTTAAAATTAAAATTGTTTTACAAATAAATTTCAAAAATCTCATCACATTTGTCAATCATTTCCTTGTCTTTTCGTAATTAAATTTTAAATCTAAAAAGGTATGAATAAAATATGTATAATTGATTAAATTGGATTGAATATAAAAACACCATAATTTAATCAAGTATAAACATAACCGTTAAATAATCCATTATGCGAAGCCATGTGGTACGACCTCATATAAATACATGTGAATAAAAATCAAGGACATAACCCATCATGTGAAAAAATATGTAAATAGGAAAGTGCTACATATTGGGAAATATCCTATTAAAATACATACTAGATATTAATGAATCATAAAAAAATGCATAAGTCGGTTCCAATATATATCGATCTCTTTCATAGTTTGTTGATATCACAAAATTAACCCCTAGTGGTTCCACATAATATATGGTTACCCATGTTAATTTCCTGACATGCCTATGGTTACCAATGTTAAATGTTTGGTAAAATACATTTCAATAGGATTCTCACAATTTATAAATCATTTTTAAAATCAAGAAGAACATCGTTTGTGAATGAAACCGCTATTCTAAACCCAAACCACCATTCTGGAATCTCACCAAACACTTCATGTGAAAACCCAACATTAAAAGAAATAACCATTAAAAACATTTACCTTTACATAAAATCCTAATAAACTAAAACACAAATAAATTCAATTAAATATTAACTTTTATTTAATAATAATGATTAAAAATTCAATAAAATAACCAATTATGTATAAATGCATACCAAATGAATGACGAAAACCAAACCACATTCAAAAAAATATATTGAAAAACAATAGATCATTCTTTATAAGAAAGGAAAAAAATAAATTATAATGGATTGGTCAAAAACGACAATATATACAGAACCATGTCAAAAAACATATCAAATTCGACAATAGTTACTAGGGGAAATAGTTATGCCGAAAAATTGTTTATGGGTTATATGGGATACAACCAACATAGAGGTTATACATTGAATTGAGAAATTAAAAAGTTGGGATATCAAAAAAATTTCCCCAAATTACCTTATATTTTAAGAGTGAATCCTATGGATGGAATGTGAAAATATTCTGGTTTGAAACATGTTTAAAACTACATTATCCAATAATCTAATTCCATCAATCTCTTCCACAGTGTGTAATTATAGAGATTATGACAAAAAAATGTTTCACCCCAGATTAAGTTAAATCACAATCACTATTTTTACATCATATAAAATTTTCAAGTCCAATAATCTTTTCATGCCCTTCAAAAGACTCATGGAACCTTTACTATGATATATTCACATCATGTGTCCCATCAACGAGGTGAATTTTTCTGGAAGGCTATGACCAACCAAGTATTATACCAAATGTCCCCAAACCAAAACGTGATGTTCTTTTATCCTATGGTGAGACATATAAATACATTAAAAAATTAATTCATAATCTCCATTTATTCAAAAAAAACATTTCTCCCCATATTTTAGGTGATTTTTTCCAGTAAAGGATCTTTATTCCCCAGAATCCATAATTCACCCAAATAAAAAGGTAACAAAAAAATTAATAAAATAATAACTAAATAAATGTAAGGGTGTATTAAAATATATATTATTCTTGCATCAGGATTAACATTTTAGTGGATATGGAACCATTTTCACTATAGCATAAACATATATGTACAAAGGAAGTCAGACCTGAGGTAAAATATTTTCAACTCACTTTTTTTTCTATGTGACCTATTCTATATTAACCCTGTGTCTCTTTCATTTGGTTTATAGAATTCCCAATGATATATTACATAATCATTTATTTTAAAATTTCAAGATTTACATATACATTAAAGGTTATTTCTTTTCGGGGGATTATATTTCAATAATTATTATTTTGTAAGGGTTTTATGTTACAATCCCATTTTTTATCAATATTGTTTATGGTTGGGTTATGAAGTAGAATCTTATGGTCTATGTGTTAATAATCCTATGAATTTTTTTCATCTATTTATTTCTTTAAAATAAAATTTTTTCCATTCATTTCCCTCACAATAATCACTCAAGATACAATAAATTTGTTTTCATGGAAAGTTCACTATATTTCTCTCTTTGGTCAAAAACCCATTTTTCCCAAAACAATGTTTTCTAGAAATGTTTTGGTGAAGTTTTTAACTTGTATCCAAATATTATAAAATTTCATTTTTACATATATTTACCTTCTTAGAAAATATTTTAGAGGGATTCTTCTGATCATTTTGCAAATGAGTTTTTTGAATTTTTTTGAAAATATATGTTTAATGTTTTATTTTGATTTATATGGAATAAGTAGAATTTATAACTTTCCTAAAAACTCAATATTATAAATATAATATTATATTTTTAATTAAATATTAAAAGCATAGTATTTTAATAATATATTGTCATTGGTTATTTTTTTTGAAGAGTTATTTTGATAGCGGAAAGGGTATTTTTCTCAATAATTTTTTAATGAAGACGTAGTGGTATTTATAATCATAAATTACAACAACCCAGTATTTCACATATGATATATTGGGGATATAATCCCATGATATCATCCTTATTTATCAACTAGATGATTTATGTTTTCGATAAAAATATTTTAAAGAAATCCATTCTATTTCAATGGGTAATTTTATAATTAAACGATGAAAATTTAATGACACCCATTAATCTTCCATGGGTTATGATTTATTGAAATGTTTATGAAAACCATTTATTCTCAGGGGTTCTGATACGATGAATGTATTATAAACATGTGTAAGCATATTTTTTATATTCATTATATGTTTGTGGGACTAGAATTATAAAACTCTATAATTAATTGTGTAATGATAGATATGTCATGAGGTAAATATGGATGGAATGGGTGGTGAGCCCAGTTCAGTAAGGGGGTTTGTCGACAATAATAATATTTGGAGTAATCCATTACATCTATGGTCATTTTTGGAGTGAATCCAATATATTATGATAGTATTTTTAGTTATATTTGAGTACTATATAGCTAATTGTAAATGCTTGTGTGTTTGCTACAAACTGATGTATTATGCTAAAGTTTCTTCTCTCATTTCACATGTCGTCAGATTCCATTATGATTCATGGCTTATAAAATTACAAGATTTATTAAATGACTCATTATTTATATATGTGATATATATTGTATGAGTTTTTTTATTGTTATTATTATTTTATCAAATTATTATGATAATGATATGTTAATATATCCCTTTTCTACCTTTACTATTTATTTATACTCTCCCTTAATTATGTTTCATTTTACAAGGTTATGAAGAATGGTGTTATGTATGATAAGTATAATAATTATGTTATTGATGATTTTTTTAGTGGGAGAAAATGGAGTACACTTATTAATTATTTTATATATATCCATGTTTCCAATGATACATGAAATATATGATATTCTCATAGATCATTTAGTTTTTTGTTGGCTATTCATCCAAAAAGATGTAATATCAATTTATAAAATGTTATGATTATTATAGGATGAGGTATAAATGTATAATTAATTTATTCCATCACATTGTTGGTGTTCTCTAATTTGAATTTTCAACAAGGTTCTCTTCTGTCATACACCTAAATAATTTTTGTGTCCCCTTAAATCATTTTTCAAGACGATTCTTCCCATGCATACAAAAATTGTGGTGTCAAAATGTCGTATCCCTATGATATTTATCTATAATAATTGTAATTACCTTACCCCAGAAGCCCAAAGGCAGTGATTTATTATGTATCATTGGCATGATTTCAAGGAATCAAGTCCCGAAGGACCGATCTGTTTAGCAGTCTTGGAAAATAGATTAGATACATGAATGTAACATTACACTTTATATCATACTACACGGCATAATTAATACATTTTGAATTCAATTATTCCATTATCTTAACCCTTAATATCAATCACAATACACTTCTTAGAATCCTGGAAAAAATAAAACATAGAATGGGGTGAGCTCAGATACTCAGTAAGGATAACAATACAACAAAATATTTCATAAATAAAAATAAACATTTAAGGAAATGTATACAACTAAAACAAAAGATATTTCAACATAAAATTCTTTAAAATATTGAAAATATAAATCAATTTAATTCTATTTAATTACTCACAATGATATTCTACTAGTCAAATAATCACATGCAGTATAAATAGACATTCATAATGATGGAATGCATAATGCCAGACTTTCGTAACCACGTAGTAAAGGCCTTGTTCCAGGACTACAAATAAGACTTTTTCAAGGCATTGTGTCAAGACACTAGATTGTCTCATTAAACCTACCGATGCATTGGGGAGCTATATCGGGCTCCACCTGTCACTTACTAAGGTAAATTCATTCCTTATATGAAAAGTTTTAAACATATCATAAACATTCGTATTAAAACTAGCATAAGAAATGTCAGTACTTTATCCATAAACCATGATTGGTATAAAATTAACACATACATAGTCAAACATATCACAAAACCTTCAACACAATAAGGATTTTTTGTATCATAATAAATCATTTTCAATCAAGATTAAAATCTATCAAAGTATGTTGACATAGATGAAAATTATTTTTAAAATTCTTTGAGTAAAATATCCCATTTTCATGAAAATATTTAGAAGTCACAGAGTTTAAAAAGGAATAAATTTAAATACATTTTTGAATGAAATTGTCCCATACCACTCTAAAACATTATAATGTAATTAACATTTTAAAATCATTCATGTCCATATAAATAATTCCTTAAAACCATTTTGAAAACATGGACAATAATGAGAATGATTTAGAAGAATAAAATTTTAAAACATTTAAAATGAGGGTTCTGTTAAAAAAAAGTCCCTTAAATTAATCCCTTTGAAATTTCTTTTATTAAACATGGACATGGATACTAATAATGTCCTATAAGATTATTACACATAAACAATCTCTGATATTAATAGAAGTGAGGAATTAACCCTTACCTTGCACATTCCTTTAGTCGATGGTACATTTAACCTCTTATATGAAGATTTTAGTATGTTATTAAACTATAACAGAACCATATTAATATTTAGGATATCATAAATGATTCATTTATGACTTCATACAACCCATTTAATAATAATATCCTTGTTAAATTAACATTTCAGGTAATAATCGTTTTCATTACCGTATGTGTTTTAACTTTTTACTCTCGGTTGTATCACTTAGATAAATATTTAAATACTTCCAGAATATAAATCATGATTTATATATCATATATATTTAGAATAGAAATATGTATAAAAGGCATATATATGAAATGTAAAACACCATTTATGGATACGGTAGTCCGTACATACGCTTAAACATTGTTTTTGTTTTCATATCATATTGAATAGAACTAAGTGAATAAGATATATGTAAGTATATATATATATATATTTAGTAGAATTATTATGTCAAATATTACATACTTATTAATGATAAATATTTTATAATCATTTTTGAATGGTTAATGTGGAAATGAATCTCATCACATCATGGAGACGGCAATCCTTACATACGCACATATGATGACATTGTCATTTATTGTATCAATAGAATAAGGAAAATGGCTATACCATTTATATGATAACATCAATGTATATAGAAGATACTGGAGATATTTATTTAGAATGGAAACAAAGAAAGAGGAAGTGGAAGAAGGAAAGGTCATGAAATATGTGATGAAATATTTACCTTTTTTATGGTTCTTCGTTTTGATTTGATCAAAAGGGATCCATAGGATGGTTTTATGACCAATGTAAGGCCACTAAAATGAAGGTAGGAATGTTGGGAGGATATTTGGGTAGAAGCTGGAAAAGTCAAAGGGCTTTAGAGGTGTGAATTTGAGATAAGGGTAAGTGACCTTTATAAGAGGGGTGATGGGTATCTTAGAAAAACATAAAATATAATTTTATAATAAATTCATTTTCATTTTATAATGGATAAAAAATAAATTATTTAAATTATAAGGTACATATGTCTCGAAAAAATCTCAAAAAATAGGTTTTAGACGGGTTTAGGTCACTATATTAACATTATCTTTTATATTTAACTCTTAGTTAAATAGTTTGACATATTCCATGTCTCTTTGTATTTTTATATAATATGGTTAATAAACATACTATAAAATGCCAATCGAATCCAAAATGGTTCTTTTATGTCATATATATTTTTATATAATTATTTTTACTAAACCATATATTTTTAGGCCGATTATATTAATTAATAATATAATATTTGTTTTAAAAACTTTTTATGCCAATTTTGACACTATTTGGTATTTTGTTTTTGATAAAATCATAAAAGTGTTATTAATTCAAAAAATAATTAATCTAACCAACCATAATATGTAACACTTTCCTATAAAATTAGTTGAATTTATAAAATCTCTCAAATTACATTTATTTGGATATTTATAATATCAATTATTTTAATCTTTCAGTAATATTGTAATAACTACATAATTTTTGTGTCATAAATAAATTTAAATATTTAATGTTTAAAAATATAAATAAAATACCATTATGTAGGAAATTGTTTTATATTTCTAATGAATACTTATTGTTGATTTTATCTTATGTGTAACCCTATATTAAAAATGGTTTAGTTTTTAAACATTGAATTTAACACTATTAACTATTCTTTGAATTAAATAATAATAAATGTCTTAATCAAATTAAAGTGGATATAAATGATCATATTTAATTACTATGTTTGTTTTTGGTCAAATTACACTTATCCAATAGTATTAGGAAATGTGTTCGGGTAATAATAATAATATCATTTTCCCCTTAATTTCTGTAACACCCCAAGATTTTATGAAAAATATTCTTTTTAATTTCATTAATGTCTTGTGTTGTAAGCTACACCAAAAGGAGCTTTCTCAGCACGAATCCTAGACTTGCCTTGCATTACACGCAATTGCGACCTTCCTCGATAGCGTCTGTAGTACGCAATAACGAGTTTCACTAAACAATGATATGCTATTAAAATATTATTAAAACTAGCCGTTAGGAATAGTAATAACCACTTTTTGAAATTTTATAAATTTTATTTTTCAAAATGGACTTCATTTTTGGATTCGTAATATCGAAATTAGCCTAGCATGAAATTTTGGTATTTTTCTGAAAACTTTCAATTTTTGATGAATAGTGAAACCACTAAGTGGTAGTTAAAAAACTGAATTTTTCATAAAACTTAACTTTACCACTTCTGTGAGTAGAATTTCAAAAATTCAAGAGACACGGTTGATGTCAGTAAGTAAAATGTGGTTCAATGAGATGAAAATAATTTTTGGTGAATAGTAACTTTTTATTTTTATTTACCACGGTTTAAAGTAAATAGGGAAATTAAGGGTAAAAATGATATTATTATTACCCTAACACATGTCCTAATTCTATTGGACAAGTGTACTTCGACCAAAAACAAACTTAGGAATAACATATGACCATTTAGGCCCACTTGGATTAGATTAGGACATTTATTATTAATTTATTTAAAGAAGGGTTAAAATAGTTAAAATCAAAGTGTAATAAGTAAATCATTTTTATAATGGGGTTATACATAAGATAAATTCGACTATAAATATTAATTAGAAATATAAAACTATTTCCTACATTATGGTATTTTATTTGTAATTTTTATACATTATATAATTTAATTTATTTATGACACAACGATGATGCAATAATTATCTTATTAATGAAATATTGACATAATTGATGTTATAAACACCCAAATAAATGTAATTTGACACTTTTTATGAATTCCACTAATTTTTTAGTTTAATATGACATGTTATTATTGATTTTATTAACATTTTTCGAACTAATCATTCCATTATGATTTTCAAAAAAATTAATTACTAAATAGTGTCAAAATTGACATAAAATAGTTTTTAAAACAAATATTATATTAGTAATTGTTTTTTT
Source organism: Viscum album (assembly GCA_963277665.1). Lineage (NCBI taxonomy): Eukaryota > Viridiplantae > Streptophyta > Magnoliopsida > Santalales > Viscaceae > Viscum > Viscum album. The sequence goes on along the minus strand of OY728142.1, from coordinate 1,809,701,435 downwards.
ATTCCTAAAAATCTAAGGTTCGTCCAAATGACTTATATAAGGTTATATATATTAATAATAAACAACTTGGGGTTCGTTTGGATGCTTATAGTAAGTTTATTAACCTTATAATATAAGAACACAAGAAGACACGGTAAAAGTAAAATTATTTTACATAATGTTAAATCTAAATTATAAGGTTAAAATAGGAACCTAAACTTGTCTAAATTCTATTAGATGAGATTATTTAGACCCATCCACACCTTAGCTTCTAAATAAATCAATTTTTAGCTATTTATAACTGAATTTGTCTTTATAATAAAATAATAGTTTTAGTTATTCCAAAGGTACCCCTCTCCCCCCTTATAAAAGGGCACCCCCTCCCTCTCTTCCTCACAGCACTTTGAGCCTTCATGCTCGGCCAACCTATGCCAAATTATCTTCTCCACTTCCCTAGAAACATCCTAGAGGTTCTGGTCTTCCTCAAAGACCAATTTTAGTGCCCTAAAAGGAGATCTCAAAGAGGCGCTTCAAAGAAGAGGTAATGTCCGTTACCGATTCTTTCATCTTTATTTCTTCTTCCACGTCTTCTTCATAGGTTGTTTAATTATGAAGTAATAACATCAGTATCAGTTATATACTGATATGTTATTATAATTATGAAACAACCTTATTTCACCATCTATCCATCCTACGGAAAACGAAATCACCGCGCGTGCGTACGTACGAAATACCGTCTCCACGCCGTGGTGTAATCTATTTTCCACCACCACCTTACTTGGATGGGTATAATGGTGTACATAATAACTATATATGATTATAGTAATGTGATATTTATTCTGAAATATTATACATACACTCCAATACAATTCCATGATCATGAGAACGATATCATCGCTCGTGCGTACGTACGGACTACCGTCTCCACGACGCGATGAGATTAATTCTCCACGTTAACAATTCATGAATGATTATAAAGTATATATAATAAGTTATAATGAAATATATGACATAATAATGTTTCTGGATTTATGTGTATATATATGTATGTCATCTACTTAATTCCATTCAACTCAATAAGGAAAAGAAAACAGCGTTCATGCGTACGAATGGTCTACCGTCTCCATGAACGGTGTATTTCTTTCCATTTACTGATCTAATATATATATATATATATTCTGAATATATATTATATATAAATAATGTTTTATATTCTGGAATTAAGTAATCATGATCTAAGTAATCATATGAAAAATTACAAGTCAAAACACGAACAACAAATGAAACGATTTTACTCAAAACGCTCTTTAACATGGAATTTACAAACGAACGGGTAATATAAAGTAATAAGTGAACCATATATGATATCATAAAAATTAGTATGATTCTGGAATAAGTCAATGTCATTATATAAATCATTATACAATAGGTTCGGACACATATGAAGCAAATCAGACCTAAGGTAAGGGAACATATCACAATCTCATTTTTTTATCCGAGATTGTTTATACTTTGGAATTTACTGGGGTGTATTTTATCATCCACAACCATTCTTCCTCAATATGTAATATTTATATCCTTCTACAATATTTTATATCCAATTTTACCTTTTGGTGAGTTTTTAGTAAAAGATATGAAAGGAATCTTTTGTCATTTTTCGTACGAGGTACTATTTGACTTTTCCGACAAAAGTACGAAGAATGTTTTTTTAACTTATACGGCATGAATGTATTTTTAAAACATTATTTACAAGAATCTTCCTTTACAAGTTTTCATGTTTATTTTAAATCAACTTATTTTAGTTTAAAATTTTATGACATGTTAATAAAGGAAAATGTTTTTGAAGTAGAAAGGATATTTTCTCAAGAATGGAGTTCAAGAGTTTTATCAAAATTATTTTCCATCTAAGATAATAAAGGGTTCTGTTTTTATCCCAATTGTTACATTGATTTGATTATGTTGTGATGGAAATATTTTTATGAATTCCTTTAACATATTTGAATTGTTTTATGATGTCATGTTGTCTAAGAATCCCATTTTTATTACATGGGTTATGCAATGATGTAGGATTTAAGATTTTGTGGAACACATAATAATGGTATCATTATGAGATGGGTGGGACCAATATCTCCTTCCAATGCATTGGGTAATGGTTTTATATCTCATGAGATAGACATGGCTGGAACGGTAGGTTATACCGGTTCAGTGAAGCAGGACTGAAACGAGGGTAACTCGGTTCAGGAATGGACTTTGTCCACTAAGATAGTCTTGGAAATGAGTCTTGACTAATAAGAAATGATTCTCTATGATTATGTGTGTATGCCACAAAGTTACATTTTTTAAGTTATGATTATTGGGATTACATTTCACTCTTATGATTTTTCCCATGTTATGATATTATCTTCTCTTTTGCAGGTTAAGATTTCCAAAATGTTATGTTCTTTTGAATATGATGTGATTTATATTTATTTTTTTTACCCTTACTGAGAATTTGAGCTCACCCTTTTATGAATTCTTTTTCCCAGGATATAAAGAAAGGTTTTAGGTATAAAAAAAGGGAGATCTTTATGGGAGATGTTGAAGATCTTTCACCACGATTAGAAGATTACGTTCCAAGTTTCCAAAGACACTAAACTATTACGGTCCTTGTGTGTGTGTTTTTGCTATGTACTATGTATTCCGCAAAAGTAATGTAATGTCTATGTACGTCAATCTTCGGGTCTCTAAAGTTGGTATCAGAGGAAAAGTTTAGTCATCCTTTGTAAACTAGGATGCAAAAACGTTAGTGAGATCCCTAGAGATATTTCTAAGGTATGTCTAGGGATGTCCCTAAGGATAAGTATACGTATAGGATATAGTCCTAGAACTATGGTAACGATATTTGATTAACCCAAAGATGTTAGATATTGAAGTTACTCCCCCTTTATTATGATTTTTTCCTCTTACATTATTGTTTTTGGGTTTTAGAAAATGGCTGGAAACAAGATGATTCACAATAATGGAGGATATGATGGACAATGGAATGATATTCTTCATGAGAAACCAAATGAAATGGGATTTGGTGGTCCAAACATCATTATTATGCCGAATCAGCAATCTCATAATATGATCAATAAATTAAAATTTGGTAAGTTTTCTGACTCGGCTAATAAGAGAAAGATGGAGTTTCATGATGATCATAGAGGAAAGAAAGGTCAATTTTCCCTATGTAAATCATGTGGGAAGAGGCATCAAGGAGAATGTTTCAAAGGAACTGGAAGATGCTTTGGGTGTGGAAAAGAAGGACACAAAGCCAGTAAGTGCAAAGGAAAAGGGTTAGTTAACACCAGGGATGAGGATAATGGTATTGCTACGACATCAACGATGGTTAAATGTTTTAAATGTAGAATGTACGGGCGTTATGCAAACCAATGCCCTAAGGGAAAGACTCATGAAGAGAATAAGTATGGTTATATGGGTAGTATTTATGTTGATGATGATGAAGAGACTACAAATGATATGTGAGATGAAAGAATTTTTGATGCTCGGTCAATGGTTTAAGAATGTAGTGGAATGATTACATGTTTATCATGGGTAATGTTGTATAAGTAATCTCATGGTACTATAGAATAAAGAGACATCTAAGGATTGTTACACTGTTGTCTTTCCTTGAGTTTTGAAAGTGTATGATTAATGGTACCAGTATTTATGAAAGGTTATTCAGATATTTTTGGAATGTAGATGGTATACGCATAATGAAGGGATAAGGAGAAAACTAAATGTTCGGTAGTATTCATGAGCTCATGAATGATATAAGCAGAAGGTTATGTAATGGATTGAGTATATAGAATTTTTGGATTATGGTATGTGGAAAGAGTTAACTTTTGACAACATTCATGTTTTCACTAAGGTTTAATGGGTATTCATTTTTCAAGAGAATACATGATTAAGGTATTCACATGATTGGAATGTGACCAACAAGATATATGGGGGATAAATGATGGTATTCACATGCTTGGTTGGATGACATTTCAAGTAATCATTTTCTTTATATTATGAGCTTGGACCAAAGTATTTTAGATAAGCCTAAAGATTGGAATGGATTATGTTGGACATATGTTAGTATTGTTTAAGGATAGAACTTTTGATATTATATAGTTTTAGAAAAAGGACAACCTGCAGGATGGGCGACAGCCCATCGCGTCAGACAAGGCCGTGGGAATCGAACCCACAACCGAAGTGTGACTGGCCTTTATCGCCTATCAATGGCCTACAAGAAGTCCCTGTTTAGTAGAAACTAGTTTTATTATATTATGAACTATTATATATGATGTATAAGTCCATTTTAGGAACCATATATGATTAATCTCACTATAGATTGACTTATGTATATTCAATAACTTTTGCTAACCTTTTGTTTGAGACAGATGGAATGAAATGTCATTCTATCACATGATCTACTAACACTTCACGAATAACAAATTCAACTTCATTTATTTAAGAGATGATGTGGAAATTGTTCAAGGCATGAACAACAGTGAGATTGTACCAAAATAAAGCCAGTATTTATTCTAATTCAAATTATTCAACTTTGGGGAAATGATCTTGAAAACCAAAAATGTTGTCCTAGTGCTCTTATATCTGATGAATCTGATGGTACCTTAGATCGTCACAAATTTATGGCTTTGTGATTTTTGGATTTTTCATAGCCATGTTCTCTACCACTCTCCATCATAACTTGATGGTTATATTTTTCTTCCATATCCATATTTTCACCTATGTTCTCCTACATGGAAACCCAGTGATGAGTTAATTTGGGTAACCATTATGTTTCATACTTTATCTTTTTAAAGCCATGTTTTGTTATTCCTTTTTACAATGTGGGTTTCTATTAAAGAAACTTTTGAATAGTAAACCATTTATAACCCCGACGAATTTTGAGGGTGAAATTCATTTTAAGGGGGGTAGAATGTAACACCCTGAGATTTTATGAAAAATATTCCTTTTAATTTTATTAATGTCTTGTGTTGTAAGCTACACCAAAAGGAGCTTTCTCAACACGCATCCTAGACTTGCCTTGCATTACACGCAATTGCGACCTTCCATGATAGCATGTGTAGTACGCAATACTGAGTTTCACTAAACAGTGATATGCTATTAAAATATTATTAAAACTAGCCATTATGAATAGTAATAACCACTTTTTGAAATTTTATAAATTTTATTTTTCAAAATGGACTTCATTTTTGGATTCGTAATATCGAAATTAGCCTAGGGTGAAATTTTGGTATTTTTCTGAAAACATTCAATTTTTGATGAATAGTGAAACCACTAAGTGGTAGTTAAAAAACTGAGTTTTTCATAAAATTTATTTTTACCACTTCTATGAGTGGAATTTCAAAAATCTGAGAGACACAATTGATTTTTAGTAAGTAAAATGTGGTTCAATTAGATGAAAATAATTTTTGGTGAACAGTAACTTTTTACTTTTATTTACCACGGTTAAAAGTAAATAGGGTAATTAAGGGTAAAAATGAAATTATTATTACCCTAAACAATGTCCTAATTCTATTGGACAAGTTTAATTCGACCAAAAACAAACTTAGGAATAAACTATGACCATTTAGGCCCACTTGTATTAGATTAGGACATTTATTATTAATTTATTTAAAGAAGGGTTCAAATAGTTAAAATCAAAGTGTAATAAGTAAATAATTTTTAATATGGGTTTATACATAAGATAAATTAGACTATAAATATTAATTAGAAAGATAAAACTATTTCCTACATAATGGTATTTTATTTGTAATTTTTAGACATTAAATAATTCAATTTATTTATGACACAAAGATGATGCAGTAATTATCTTATTAATGAAATATTGACATAATTGATGTTATAAACACCAAAATAAATGTAATTTGACACTATTTGTGAATTCCACTAATTTTATAGATTAATATGACATGTTAGTATTGATTTAATTAACTTTTTTTCGATTTAATCATTCTGTTATGATTTTCACAAAAATTAATTACTAAATAGTGTCAAAATTGACATAAAATAGTTTTTAAAAAAAATATTATATTATTAATTGTTATTTTATTCATAAAAATCTAAGGTTCGGCCAAATGACTTAGATAAGGTTATATATATTAATAATAAACAACTTGGAGATCTTTTCACTCCTTATAGTAAGTTTATTAACCTTATAATATAAGAACACAAGAAGACACGGTAAAAGTAAAATTATTTTACTTAATGTTAAATCTAAATGATAAGGTTAAAATAGGAACCTAAACTTGTATAAATTCTATTTAATGAGAGGATTTAGACCCATACCCACCTTTCCTTCGAAATAAATCAATTTGGTGATATTTAAAACCGAATTTGGATTTATAATAAAATAATATGTTTAGTTATTCCAAAGGTGCCCCTCTCCTCCCTTGTAAAAGGGCACCCCCTCCCTCTCTTCCTCACAACACTTTGAGCCTTCAAGATCGGAAAACCTCTACCAAATTATCTTATCCACTTCCATATCAATATCATAGAGGTTCTGGTCTTCCTCAAAGACCAATTTTAGTTCCCTAAAAGGAGATCTCAAAGAGGCGCTTCAAAGAAGAGGTAATGTCCGTTACCGATTCTTTCATCTTTATTTTTTCTTCCACTTCTTCTTCTTAGGTTGTTTCATTATGAAGTAATAACATAATTATATCTTATATAATGATATGTTATTATAATTATTAAACAAACTTATTTCACCATCTATCCATCCTACGGAAAACGAAATCACCACGCGTGCGTACGTACGGAATACCGTCTCCACGCCGTGGTGTAAACTATTTTCCACCACCACCTTACTTGGATTGGTATAATGGTGTACATAATAACTATATATGATTATTGTAAAGTGATATTTATTCTGAAATAGTATACATACACTCCAATACAATTCCACGATCATGAGAACGATATCATCGCTTGTGCGTACGTACGGACTACCGTCTCCACGACGCGATGAGATTCATTCTCCACGTTAACCATTCATGAATGACTATAAAGTATATATAATAAGTAATAATGAAATATATGACATAATAATGATTCTGTATTTATGTGTATATATATGTATGTCATCTACTTAATTCCATTCAACTCAATAAGGAAAAGAAAACAGCGTTCATGCGTACGAACGGTCTACCGTCTCCATGAACGGTGTATTTCTTTTCATTTACTAATCTATTATATATATATATATTATGAATATATATTATATATAAATCATGTTTCATATTCTGGAATTAAGTAATCATGATCTAAGTAATCATATGAATAATTACAAGTCAAAACACGGACGACAAATGAAACGATTTTACTCAAAACGCTCTTTAACATTGAATTTACAAAAGAACGAGTAATATAAACCCATAAGTGAACCATATATGATATAATAACAATGATTATTATTATGGAATAAGTCAATGACATTATTTAAATCATTATACATGAGGTTCGGACACATACGGAGCAAAGCAGACCTAAGGTAAGGGAAAATATCACAATCTCATTTTTTTTATCCGAGATTGTTTATACTTTGGCATTTACTGGGGTGTATTTTATCATCCAAATACATGCTCCCTCAATATGTAATATTTATATCCTTCTACAATATTTTATATCCAATTTTACCCTTTGGTGAGTTTTTACTAAATGATATGAAAGGAATCTTTTTTCGTTTTTCGTACGAGCTACTTTTTGACTTTTCCGACAAAAGTAAGAAGAATGTTTTTTTAACTTATATGGCATGAATGGATTTTTAAAACATTATTTACAAGAAGCTTCCTTTACAAGTTTTCAAGTTTATTTTTAATCAACTTCTTTTAGTTTAAAATTTTATGACATGTTAAGAAAGGAAAATTTTTTTTAAGTAGAAAGGATATTTTCCTCAAGAATGGAGTTCAAGTGTTTTATCAAAATTATTTTCCATCTAAAATAATAAAGGGTTATGTTTTTATCCCTATTATTACATTGATTTGATTATGTTGTGATTGAAATATTTTTATGAATTCCTTTATCTTATATGAATTGTTTTATGATGTCATGTTTTTTAAGAATCCCATTTTTGTTAAATGGGTTATGCAATGATGTATGATTTAAGATTTTGTGGCACACATAAAAATGGTATCATTATGAGATGGGTGGGACCTATATCTCCCTCCAATGCATTGGGTAATGATTTTATATCTCATGAGATAGACATGGCTGGAACGGTAGGTTATACCGGTTCATTGAAGCAGGACTGAAACGAGGGTAACTCGGTTCAGAAATGGACTTTGTCCACTAAGATAGTCTTGGAAATGAGTCTTGACTAATAAGAAATTATTCTCTATGATTATTTGTGTATGCCACAAAGTTTCATGTTTTAAGTTATGATTATTGGGATTACATTTCACTCTTATGATTTATCCAATGTTATGGTATTATGATCTCTTTTGCAGGTTAAGATTTCCAAAATGTTATGTTCTTATGAATATGATGTGATTTATATTTCTTTTGTTTACCCTTACTGAGCATTTGAGCTCACCATTTTATGTATTCATTTTCCCAGGATATAAAGAAAGGTTTTAGGTATAAAAAAAGGAAGATCTTTATGGGAGATGTTGAAGATCTTTCACCACGATTAGAAGATTACGTTCCATGTTTCCAAAGACACTAAACTATTACAGTCCTTGTGTGTGTGTTTTTGTTATGTACTAAGTATTCCGCAAAAGTAATGTAATGTCTATGTACGTCAAGCTTCGGGTCTCTACAATTTCCCTACTTACTTTTAACCATGGTAAATAAAAGTAAAAAGTTACTACTCACCAAAAATTATTTTCATCTTATTGAACCAAATTTTACTTACTGATATTATTGATGTCTCTAGGATTTTTTAAATTGAACTCTTAGAAGTGGTAAAATGAAATTTCATATGAATTTGTAAATTCTCCTAGGAGATGGGTAAAAGACGGTGAAAAGTTCAATAAAAATTTATATATCTAATATTATTAGAAAATGAATCCAATGGATTAAATTGAACATATATAGGTTTTATGTGTCTATTTTGAACTAAAATAAATTTATATAAATTAAATAATTATTTAAATCAAATATTGGTTTTAACCAATAACATAGTGGTTTTCACTATTCATAAAAAAATGAATGTTTTCAGAAAAATACCAAAATTTCACCCTAAGCTAATTTTGAAATTCCGACTTCAAAAATTAATTATATTTTACTGAATTAAAAAAAATAAGTTTCATATATTAATTTAAAATTAATTCATGTTGTCAAACCTAATAAGAGTGTTTTTAAGAAATAATAACTAACAAATGATTAATACTGGTTTATATTAAATTTCAATGTGAAATTATTTCCAATGAATAAAATTAGATTAAATGGTAAAACTATAATATATTTATACTTCCAAACCATTAAAATGTATAATTCCACACTACAAATTATTTTGATTAAAAAGATGTTTTCAGTTAAAATATTGTATTTTTCACTATTCACCTGAATATGAAAGTCATCAAAAAAACTCCAAAAATTTATTGAAACTAAATTCTTATTTATAGATTCTATATTAGATGTTTATTTTGTCAAATTGAATATATAAAAGTTTCAAATATTGGATTTAAAAAGGGTTATCCATTCAAAGGTGGTAAAATTGCATTTTTTTTTAAAAATACTTCTATTATCTGAAAAAACTAATTTGTTTTTTCATTATCTCTAAGATACCCAAAATATGGATTATATAATTATAAGGATAATATAATATTCCAAATTCAGTTAATATTATTCAGAACCTCTTTTGACTGGAAAGATGGGCAAGTCATGGTGCTCTTGAACTTGGTGTTGTGTGTAGTGCATGTTATTGAATTACTTTGAAGAAATAACGTTCTATGAAATCATGGGGTGTTACATTCTTCCATCCTTCAATAAATTCCGACCTTGAAATTTGAAATTTTTCTTCAAAAATAAAAGGATGAAAATAGAAAATACATTTGTGGGAAAACCCATATTGGAAATTGGGTAACTAAAATTTATTCTTAATAAGTGGAAAGGGGGAATGAAAAATTCACCACCAAATTATGATCTCAATTAAGAGAACATTAGTGGAAATTAAATACATATAATTAGTGAAAAAACATAAATATTTATAGGGAGTGACTGTGGTCATCAGTCACAAACGATTGTAGAATTGAGGGCCTAAAATCCAGGAATCTATGATGATTTTAAATATCATTAGTTCAAAAAAACATAAGGTATTAGGATAACACATTTTTAGTTTTAAGATCCCTTACCTAATGTTTAATAATTAATTTCATCATAGAATAATATATATATATATATACTTGACATGTATAGTACCATCCTTTAACTAATTTCTACCACAAACTCATCTTTCACTCTAAAAGATAATAGAACTTAAAAAAATATTATATTTATCCTATTCGTATAGGGTTCAAAAAATGAATTTAAAATTCATCTACAAGATAGTTAAAAAAACTACATTATTCAATCTCGGACATCACATGGGCCAGTGGTAGGTGATACACCCTTCTCACCCTTCGGTTGCTGGTTCAAGTCTTGGCGCCTTGTTGGATGCGACGAGTTGCCGCCCGACCTCCGGGTTGTCCTTTTTAAGGCAATCCAAAAATAATATCAAAATAAACATATCAAAAATACATATGTCCAAAATCACAGTACAAAATATATAATGAAGGTAAACACAATAAAGATCCTTTTTACCATGTAATAACATGTGAACACCTTCATCATGTATTCTTTTAAAACACTACAACATCCTGAATTATCATTAACCCATATTGATTACATTAATTCTCCCTTATTCATTATAGAATACTCCTTCTATCCAAAAATGTTGTAAACTCCAATAATGATGGAATATTCAAATCATTAATCAGTTTCAAGGTAGTCAAGAATATCTAATATAATTTATCCAAGTCAATCATATGTTATTCCAAAATCACTACCTCATTATCAGAACCATATCATGGTTTATCTTTCTCTAAACCATATATTTTCCAAAAATTTAGCATTCTATTGAGTCACTTTTCATGGTTTTCATAAATCTCTAGTCATTAATGAAATATTACTACAGTACAATCCTTATATACTCTATAATTATTCTAAAATTTATATCCTTAATACAATACTCAATTGACACAATAATTTCATAGCAACATAAGAAATCTAATCATTCCTCTTCATCTATGGTAGTATCATAACATTATTATTATCCAATAGCAGCATTTGGGGTATACTTTGATGATTTATACATTGATTCGTGTAATTTCCTAAAACTTACAGATGAATCATTGTATATTTGATGCCTTTTTCTTATCCTTGCAATCATATACTTGGTGTCATTTTTCTCCACACATATAAAAAAACTCCCATTACCTTAAAGAATTTACCATGGTTATTCTTTCCATAGTTATCACATATTAGAAACTCCTTTTTCCCACTTCGCTTTGTCTATATTTATATCATCCATCCTTTTCTTCTCTTGTTTCCCTTCAAATCCATAGGACATAGAGAATTATTTACTTATCTTATTAACACATGATACTATTTCATCATATGTTGAGAATACATGGGAGACTATTTCCCTTTAAAATTTTGGCTTAATACCATGAAAGATATTATCCTTCTTACCCTTTGGATCATATGTTTTGTTGGATTTTACAATCCTCCTACTGGACGCCATTTCTATACAATGTCATAAACTTGATAAGTTTATGAATCACAATACATAAATCCAAATTTGTAAAACAATTAACATAAATTGAACAGTTTATTGATATGACCCATTATAATAAAAAAAATATTTGAGGAAGTATATACTCATAAACCCTTCATAATGGTTTGTAATGAAAATTAGATTTATCTTAAGCATATCCCCCGGGAGTGTCGTAACCAAGAGTGCAGAAAGGCCCGTTGTCATGCACCCGTTCCTATTTGAGTCTAGCTCAAAGAAGTGTTTTTGGGTTTTACCCCTAGGTACATATGTGCCATAGCTGCCTCTACCTTCTCGTATCCATACAAGGATTTATTGCTTGGAAAACTCAAAAAATCACTACAATACCAAAATTTTACGAAGTTCTTCAATACTAATTCTGAAAGTCTATCTTAGGGTAATGTTATCTAATTAGAGTTTATATAAATCTAGTTTCTAATGTTTGTACAAAACATCATGTGATACCAACTGTAATGCACCATCCCAAGAAGCCCAGAATCGGTGCATTATGACGTATCATTGGACTGATTATAAAGAATCAAGTACCAAAGGACATATCTGTTTAGCAGTCATGGAAAATAGATTACATACATGAATGCTACATTACACTTTATAACATACAACACAACAAAAATAATCCTATATGAATTCAATTATTCTATTAGTTTAACCCTGCTTTTCAATCAAAATATACTTCTTGGAATCCTGGGAATAATAAAACGTAGAATGCTGTGAGCTCAGATGCTTAGTAAGGATAACAATACAATGAAAGCTTTCATAAATAAGCATAAACATTTAAGGCAATGTATAAAGCTATACCAAAATACTTTTAAAGATAAAAATCATCATAATATGGAATAAATGAAATCAAAATAATGCCATTTACTTACTCACATGAATATTCTACTTGTTGGATAATCACATGAAATATCAATAGACACTTTTATAATCATGGAATACATAATGCCAGACTTTCATAACAACATAGTCAAGGCCTTGTTCCAAGACTAAAAATATTATTTTGTCAAGGCCTTGTTCCAAGACACGATTTTATCACATTAGACCTACTGAATTATCGAGGAGCTATAGAGGGATCCACCCGTCACTTACTAAGTCCAATGCATTACTTATATGAAAATGTTTAAACATAACATAATAATTCGTATTAAAAATAGCATATAAAATGTAAATACTTTATCCATAAACCATGAATGGTATAAAAATAAAACATCCATATTCAAACATATCACAAAACCATCAAAACAATATGGAAGTTTTTTATCATAATAAATAATCTTCAATCATGTTTAAAATCCATCAAATGATGTTGACATAGGTGAAAATGATTTGTAATACTCTTTGAGAGAAATATCCCATTTTCATGAAAACATTTTAAAGTCACACTATTTTGAATTGAATACATTTAAAGAAATTATTGAATCAAAGTGTCCCATACCACATTGAAACTTTTGAAAGGAATTCTCATTTTAAAAACATTAATGTCCAAATAAATAAATCCTTAAAAAATATTCTGAAAACATGGACATTAATGAGAATGATTTAGAAGAATAAATTTTTAAAACATTTAAAATGTAGATTTAGTAAAACAATTCCCTTAAATAAATCCATTTGAAAACTATTTTATGAAACATGCACATGGATAATAAAATTTCCCAGAAGATACTTACACATAAACAATCTCGGATAATAATGAGATTGAGAAATAAACCCTCACATCGCACTTTCCTTTAGTCGAGGGTTTGTTTAACCTCTTGTATGAAGACTGTATTATGTTATTAAACTATACCAGAACCATATTAAAATTTATGATATCATAGATGATTCATTTATAACTTTATACTACCCATTTAATAATAATTTCCATGTTAAATTAAAATTTCGGGTAATAATCGCTTTCTTTATCGTACGTGTTTTAACTTGTTATTCTTGATTGTATCACTTAGATAAGGATTTAAATACATAGACAATATAAAACATGATTTATATAACATATATACTTAGAATATAAATATTTATAATAGATATATATATATATATATATATATGAAATGTAAACACCCATTTATGGAGACAGTAGTCCGTATGTACACATCAACACTGTTTCCATTTTCATATCGTATTGAATGAAACTAAGTGAATAAGATATATATAAGTACATATATATATATATATTAGCATTATTATGTCATATATTACATACTTATTATTGATATATATTTTATAATCATCGTTGAATGGTGAACGTGGAAATGAATCTCATCACGTCGTGGAGACGGTAATCAGTACGTGCACACATATGTTGACATTGTCATTTATAGGATGGATATAATAATGAATATGGTTGTAACATTTATATAATAACATCAATTTATATAGAAGATAGTAGAGTTTTTATTTTAGAATGGAATCGAAGAAAGAGGAAGTGGAAGAAGTAATGAACTTGAAAGATGTGAGGAAATATTTACCTCTTTTTTGGGTTCTTCCTTTTGATTTGATCAAAAGGGATTCTTAATATGGATTTATGTTCAATGGAAGGCCTATATGATGAAGGTAGGAATGTTGGGAGGATATTTGGGATGGGTTTGGCCGATCCAAATGGCTTTGGTCGTGTGGATTTGAGAGAAGGATAAGTGCCCATTTATTAGAGGGATGAGGGGTATCTTATAAAAAACATAAAATAATATTTTATAATAAATTCATTTTCGGTTTTTGGTGGCTCCAAAATAAATTATTTAAAAGATAAATTGGGTATGGGTCGAAAAATTCACATCCAATAGGTTTTATATATGATTAGTTCACCATATTATCCTTAACATTTAGATTTAACTCTTAGTTAAATAGTTTGACATTTACCATGTATCATTTTATTTTTTTATATAGTTAGTAAACGTACTATAAAATGATAATCGGACCCAGATTGGATCATTAATTCCATATATATTATTATATTACTGTTTTGTATTATCCATATTTTTTTAAAATAATTATATCAATTAATAATATAATATTTCTTTTAAAAAATCTTTTATGACAATTTTGACACTATTTGGTATTTTGTTTTTTATAAATTCATAACAATATTATTAATTCAAAAAAATCATCTAACCAACCATAATATGTCATACTAACCTAAAAAAAATAGTGGAATTCCTAAAAAGTCTCAAATTACATTTATATGGATATTTATAATATTAATTATTGTAATCTTTCATTAATATGATAATAATAGCATCATCATTGTGTCACAAAGAAATTTAATTATTTTATGTCTAAAAAATATAAATAAAATATAATTATTTAGGAAATATTTTTATCTTTCTAATGAATACTTATAGTTTAATTTATATTATGTGTAACCATATATTAAAAATTGTTTTGTTTTTAAACACGAAATTTTACACTTTTACTTTTCTTTGAATTAAATAATAATAAATTCCCTAATCTAATACATGTGGACCTAAAGGTTCATATTTTATTCCTAAGGCGTTTTTAGGTCAAATTAAACTTATCCAATCGAATTATTACATGTGTTAGGGTAATAATAATATCATATTTACCATAAATTTCTAATTTACTTTTAACCGTGGTAAATAAAAGTAAAAAGATACTATTCAAAAAAAATATTTTCATCTTATTGAACCAAATTTTACTTACTGATATTAACTATCTATCTGAGATTTTTAAAATTCAACTCACATAAGAAAAAAAATTATTTTTTATGTGAATTTGCAAATTCTCCTGGGAGGTGAGTAAAAGACGATAAAAAGTTCAATAAAATTTTATATATCAAATATTATTACAAAATGAATCCAATGTATTAAATTAAGAAAATATAGGTATTATGTATATATTTTGAAATAAAATAAATATAAATAAAATAAATAATTATTTAAATGAAAATTGGTTTTATCCAATAACGCATTGTTTTTCACTTTTCATAAAAAATTGAATGTTTTCATAAAAATACCAAAATTTAACCCTAAGATAATTTTAATATTCTGAATTCAAAAATTAGGTCTATTTTACCAAATTCAAAAAAAAATGTATTTATTAATTTAAAATTAATTCACGTTGTCAAAACCAAAAGAGGTTTTTTAAGAAATAATAAATAACTAAATATTGATACCTGTTTATGTTCAATTTCAAAGTGAAATTATTTCCAATGAATAACATTGGATTATATAGTAAAAATATAATTTATTTATACTTTTAAACCATTAAAATTTATTATTTAACACTACAAATTATTTTGATTAAAAAGTTGTTTTCTGTTAAAATATAGTATTTTCACTATTCACCCAAATATTAAAGTTATCAAAAAAACACCAAAAGTTTATTGAAAATAAATTATTATGTCTCGATTCAAAAGAAGAAGTTTATTTTGTCAAATTGAATATATAAAAGTTTCAAATATTGGATTTAAAAAGGGTTCTCTATTAAAAGCCTGTAAAATTGTGTCATGACCCCCTCCCCACATTGTGTACCTCTCCTAGGTCGGCAATGTGAGAAAAGAGATAATGACCCCTGAGTCCCGCATCCAATAGGCCCTGGGATGGAGACTACCACCGAGGGTATAGTAACACACAAATGGGTGGCATTACCCTCTAAGAGAAGACATGCGGAATAGGGAGATAAGATAGACACCAACCAACTCCAAATAAAATATAAAAGAAACCCAAGTTCATATATAAAATGTCATGAAAAAGAACTACAACTAAAAGGGGAAACTACAAGTACCGAAGAGAAAGGGAAGATAGTAGCAACTACAAGCCAGAACAGCTCCTGCAACCCCAAGCTAGTAGTAACCAGACTGATCTCCATCCTACTCCTAGTGACCCGAAAAAGAGTTTATATATACGTAGGGTGAGTATAACAGTATACTCATTAAGATCCTCCCTGAAGCCTCTCATGAAAAATTAATGAAAGCATGCTAAAGCCTAGAGAACAACAAGTTAAACTAACTCGTCACCTAAACAAGTATACTAAGTTCCCTACCTCACCATGGGTACTCTCACCAAGTAACGCATACAAGAATATAGCATATAGTAAAGAATATCAAGGGTACCCTTCTATTACTTCCCCACTGGTTTTCTGCTTTTCCCCAGTGACATACATCATGTGCATCTCTCTCCAAAGGCTTGCCCGTATAAACTTGGGTAGAGCTCCAGAATCTGCACCATGTGCACCACAAAGGTTTTCCCATAGACATGTGGGCTAAAAACCACACCATCCTCACAACCCAAAGTAACCAGGTAGTTTCACGGAGCCACCACATCTCGCATAACGTGTATCATATGTCGGGTATTACACCTTAAGCCTTCACAGCCCATACGCCGAGTAAGGATCCCCAAGCTATCACAACCTATACATGTTACACCTATAGTAGTCCATAGGATACTGTATCCAGAATATATGTGTGTGACATAACCACAATCCATTACATCCCTCTAAATATATATATGGGGAAAACTAACCAATGTGCCTTCCAGCACAAGTATCTACTAAGAGAAGAGAGCGGGGTCAAAGGGGGTAGTCATCCATTCAACCTCCAATCAAAATGTTGGGGAAAACACCCCCAGGGCTCAGAATCCCCGGGGTGTCAGTTTCCCTTACCGACAGTGTGGAGTAGCATATAGAAACACCAAAAGTATAGAATATATATATCTCACAACCACACTATGGGCATAATCTATTCTTAGACACAACTACAGCTACCGTCTCTCAAACTCCAGGCTGCCTCTTCTAAGACTAGGTGTCCTATAAGAACACAACCATTTAAGGGATTAATTAGATTTATTCATTCCCATTTTATCAATTACACTATACATTAATTAATTCTCTTAACATTAATTAACTATGAACAAAACTACATTAAACTACATTGGCATACAACAAGGGTCAACATTCCCTTTTTCAAATTACCACCTCATCATTATGTTCCATCAAATTCCAACCCCATGGGTTAACACCATTTAATCAATCTTTCATTACATAAATGAATTTCCCATATTCCCAGGCATTCTAGAAAAGCAACCTATGCTACTAAACACAAAGGGGTCTCAGCACTGTGAGTAGATATGCTAGCTGTTGAGTCTTTGCCGCCTATAGAAAGGGCATAGAACCATTCTCCCTTGAGAGGCTAAACACAGAAAGCACATGGCATACCCTGCGTGTCTTCGCCTCCTCTGGAAGGTGGGAAAGAAAGACTAGATTCCTTGAGTAGTGAGGAAAAGTAAAGCAGATAAACCACCAAATAAAACCACCTACATCCAGCCATCACATCCATCCCATACTATCTTCCTTGGTGTCCTCCCTAACACCCACATGCATAAACCAATGCATCTCGCCACTCTAGGCGCCATCCACTGCCAAAACCACAAAGCTTCCCTACCTCTACATATCACAACAACCATCTAGGAACACATCACAACACAAGCAGCAGGAAAACAACCATCACATCAAATGGGATCCTAGCCCTTTAACAAGGCATCCAGCCTTCATAAAAAATGATCACTCATGGCTCCAAACCACAAGGCATTCAGCCTTACAAGAAATAGGGTAACTCAAAACCCTATCAGGAAGTATCTTTTATCAAAAGAAAGTTCTTTAATCCCTCTTGAATTAACAGATCCAATTCTTAGGTTCCAATTCCAGGAAACCTATTCAGTAAGCTATCACAAAAGATTTAACATGCTTACTATGTCAATTTGATTAGCATAAAAAATTAGAACAACTACAACAATGGAAAAAACAGATTCATTTACATGCCTATTTATCTTTAGCCTATTAATTATCAATTATTTACAACTTTAAGTTCTTTATTAATTCCCATCAAGAACAAATATCTAAGCAAAGAAAGCATAGATATCACACTATCTAAAAAAACATGAAGCAGTAACATACGAGCGATAACAATTTCCTTATTTGGTTCAAATATTTAATTGGGTCAGTTTCATTACGATCTAAAGGGATAAGTCATGCTAACTCTACGCTTTCACATAAACAATTAGATAAGCCACAAATCCCCTACCTTGAATAGTTCCTTACGTTCTTTATCCAGACAACATGTCACAATACTCCTCTCGTGACAACTGTATCCAGCCGAGGATGCCACTGTACGTCCGCACCAACCAAATCCCAAGAAAAACCCATTAGAAGCCTAAAAATTACATGCTATAATTTGGAAATGAGGATAGGACAAGATGAACCCCAAAATAATGACGATTCAACATACCTTACATCGAAGATTGATTGACACAGCTTGGTTGCATCCAAACAGAGTGGAACTGATCCAAGGAGTAAAGTTTGATTGTGAAACTCTTGTAAGAATTTTTGAAAGGTTCTAGAATCTAATAATAGAGAACAAAGAGGAAGAACAAGGTAAAATGATATCTCGTTACTTTTTGAAGATTTAATGAGGCGATGGATTAAGATCTGGTTAATTCTCCATTAAAAACGAATCGCATTAACCCACGTGGTTTGACCATGTAAAAACATCCCGTCCTTAGGAATAATTGTTATAGGATTTATGGAATTTGAATCACCCTTACGAGTCTTTAAAATAAGGCTTTAAATGAATTTTACATCAATGGAAATGTCAAAAGTGGAAAACTATAGGAATCTGGAAACCCTGTTCACCTACCATTTTTGTACACCAAACTGATATGTGAAACCGATCTGTCAGACCGATCTTTGAGACCGATCTGTCAGACCGATCTGTCAGACCGATCTGTGAGACCGATCTCTGAGATCGATCTGTGAGACCGATTTTTCAGACCGATCTGTGAGACCGCTCTGTCAGACCGATCTGTGAGACCGATCTGTGAGACCGATCTGTGAGACTGATATGTGAGACAACTCTATCAGACCGATCTGTGAGACCGGTTTGTCAGACCGATCTGTGAGACCGATCTGTAAGACCGATCTGTGAGACCGATCTCTCAGACCGATCTGTGAGATCGATATGTGAGACCGATCTATCAGACCGTTCTGTGAGACCGATCTGTTAGACCGATCTTTCACTGTTCATAAAACTGGAAACACTATTCATAGAACTAGAAAATTGGCAGAGTGTTGGGGATAAGTCACCTTTACCTCTTGGAACACCTCCAACACCACATTTTCACTACGTAATGTACTAGAGAGGTCCGGGACAATTCATAAAATACCTCTCAAAACATTCTCGTCCTCAAGAATTTAAAATCAACCTAAAGAAAAGAGGGGTCCGAACAACCACCCTGTAAGATACCTCCAAGGGGAGAACAACCCTGAGTTGTTATAAAGATAGTAGAAAACCATGAAATCTGAGAGCACGGGAACAAACAATCCATATCCCAACTATTCAAGCATAACATTATATCAAAGGTGCATAAAAGAAAGCATCAAAGAAAACTCAGCACAACAACTTAAAACACCTCTGGGTTCTGGACACGTATCTGTGACTCACATTACCATGTACTCTCCTCCAGGCCACCGTGTCACCACAAGACATGAACTAAGGGGATATAATGACCACACAACACCTTCTCCTTGCGCTTTTGGATCTCCACTAGTCGCTCCTCGAATGTTGCATCATCGTCAACATCGATCTCTCCCCAATCGATGATGTGAGAGTCCTCATGAAGATAATGATGGAATTTTGATACATGGAAAACATCATGTACCTGACTCATCTGTGGGGGAAGTGCTACTCGATACGCCATGGCTCCAATATGAGCTAACACCTCGAAAGGCCCAACAAACTGGGGAGAAGGGTAACTTCCACGACAAAATCTTAACTGCCGACGATAGGGAGTCACCTTCAGAAACACATGATCCCCAAAATTAAACTCTAAGGGTCTCATCCTTTGATCAGCATATGATTTCTGATGATCTTGTGCAGTCTTCATCCTCTCATGAATCACCTGAACAATCTTTGTTGTATTCTGCACTAGTTCCAGTCTAAGAATTGCTGACTCTCAAACCCCAATCCAGCACAACAGATAACGGAAAGTCCGGCCATACAAGGCTTGAAACAGCGCCATACCAATGGTGGAGTGAAAACTATTATTTTAAGAAAACTCCACCACGGTTAAGTGCCTCATCCGTGAACCTTCAAAGTCAAGAACACAAGATCACAACATGTCTTCAAGAGTATGTTTGGTTCGCTCTGTCTAACGATCTTTTTGAGGATGAAAAGTAGTGCTAAGGCATAGTTGAGAACCAAAATCATACTGGAGACCTCTCCACACCCTAGAGGTAAAACGTGGATCTCGATCAGAAGTGATTGTCCTAGGTACTCCATGAAGTCCCACCACCTCCTCTAGATACTTCCTAGATAAAACTTCCATTGAGGTTGACTCCTTGATCGTTATGAAGTGGGCCAATTTTGTTAAAAGATCCACTACCACCCATATAGCATCATGTCCTCTCGGAGCTCGAGGTAAACCTGTAACAAAGTCCATTGAGATTTCCTTCCACTTCCATTGAGGAATCTCTAATGACTGAAGAAGACCACTAGGAACACAGTGTTCGACCTTTACCTTCTAGCAGACTAAACATTGAGACACAAACTCCGCAACCACACGCTTCAACTTGGGCCACCAAAACTGACTCGTCAAGGATCATTACATCTTTGTCACACCAGGATGTACTAATAAGGGTGAACTATGGAACTCTCAGAGAACTATCTCGCGCATCCCCAAGGGAACAAAAATCCTACCATGATACAACACTCGGTGTTGTTCATCCTCAGACCAACCATCAGTGGGCTCACCACAAACAACTCTGTCTCTCCAAACGTCCACCTCTAGATCACTCAATAGGGACTCTTCCAACTTCTACACTAGGGATGATTGTACCGTCATCTGGAAAAGACCACATTTACCTCCAAACTCTTCCACATCAAGATGAAAAGCTGACAGTTCCTCCATTACTCTCCAAGAATCACCGGATTCATGCACCACATCACTATGTGACTTTCAGCTCAGCACATCAGCTACAACATTCCCTTTTCCAGGTGTTTACAATATTTCGAATTCGTATTACTGTAATAACTCCATCCACTGACGCTGTTATAATTTCAAGTCACGCTGTGAGAAAATATACCTCAAACTCTTATGATCAGTGAAAACCACAAATTGCTAACCAATGAGGTAATGTATCCACAACTTTAGCGCAAACACCACAGCTTCCAACTCAAGATCATGGGTGGAATAGTTAATTTCATGGGGACGCAACTGTCGAGACCCATAAGAAACAATTGACCTCTACTGCATGAGAACACTCTTTATCCCTATATGTGAAGCATCACAGAAAACATCAAACTGGACACCCTCAGATGGAAGACAAAGAATGAGAGAACTTACTAACTTCTCCTTTAGGTACTCAAAAGACACCTGACACTAATCAGTCCATACGAAGGCCTTATCATTCCTGGTCAGAGCTGTTAGGGGAGTCGCAACCTGTGTGAAATTGGCTCCGAACCACTTGTAGTAGCCTGCGTGACCAAGGAATCTTTTCACCTCTGAAAATATCTTGGGGGTTACCCAAGACACAACTTCTTCTATTTTCAATGGATTCATGGCTAATCCCTTTTGTGACATAACATGCCCCATGAAACATAATTCTCATGCCCAAAACCCACTCTTCAACAACTTCCCAAAAAACTGATGTTGGCGAAGAACTCCCAAAATGGCTCGTAGATTCTATGCATGCTCCTCTTCAGATGTTGAGTACACAAGGATGGAATCGATTAAAAGCACCACAAACTTATCCAGGAACTCGCGGAACACAGCGTTTATCAAACCCATGAAAATAGCTGGATCATTTGTCACACCGAAAAACATTTCAATGTACTCATAATCCCTATGATGACAACATAATGCAGTCTTTGGGATATCCTCATCCTTGACATGCATCTGATTATATCCTGACCGTATGTCGATCATTGAGAACCAACTTGCACCCTTCAATTGATCGAATAAGTCATAAATCCACGGAAGAGGATAGTGGTTCTTTATTTTCACTTTTTTAAGTGACGATAATCGACACACAACCGCAAACTTCCGTCAACATTCTTCACAACCAAAACTGGTTCACCCCACGGTGACACACTTGGCCGAACAAAATTGCACTACAATAGACCATCAAGCTTTATACGTAGCTCTTGTTACTCAGAAGGGGCCTTCCTATATGGAGACATAGAGATAGGAGACGCTCCTGGCTGTAGCTCGATCCAAAACTCAATCTCTCGTCGAGGGGGTAATGCTAGAACCAATTCGGGAAAGACATCAGGGTACTCCTCTAAGACCCTAGGAAACGCCTAAGGCTGAACCTCTGAAGAACTCAGCATCATCTCAGCCATCAGGGATGATAAGGATGGAACCTGCCTATGACCCATCCGAGGATCTTGTTCACCAACAAACACAACCTTCTCTCCATCCGCACCGAAGAAGATGACCTTCTTCCTGAAGAAATCCACGATAGCCGGCACCGAATACAACCAATCCATGCCGAGGATAACATCATATGGTTTTATCCGTAAACATAGGAAATCTCCACAAGAGCGGTGTTACCCTAACACTAGATCACAGTCTCTACATACTTCAAACAAGTTGGCTCGACCTCCAAATGGCGTAGTCAACGCCAAGGGCATTGGGAGCCTCTCTACCTCAAGTCACAAGGCATGGACAAGGGTAGGTGATATGAAGGAGTGTGTCGCTCATGAATCAAACAAGGAATACACCAAGGTAGAAAACAAGAAAAGGGTACCTCGGACGATGTCTGGCTCACCTGGAGATGGCAACGCTAGATCATGAAGCTGACCACGACCTCCTCCACGGCCTCTCTGACCCTGAAGAAGACCACCACCACAGTCGCGCTATGCTCTCTGAGGACGAGGAGCGTCATGGGGCTGTCCTCTGCATGCCCCATATACCATCTGGTGATCTAATGCCGGTGAATCCTGCGACTGCTGCCTCGGCTGAAACTTCCTCAACGGAGGAACCTAGAGCGGAGCGCCCAGTGCACGATGACTGCTCTTAAAAGACGAGCACTCCCAATACTGATGAACACAACCACCATAAGAAAAACAAGCGCCTGATCCCTTGGCATAGTCCTGAGAGTTGTTTCCTTCTTAGAAACAAGATGGGAAGGGCTGGGACCTAGCCCTAGGTGAACAGAAACTCTTCTGCCCTGAAAACCGGGAACCCCATACCACAGCTCTGCTTCTTGAGGAATCATGAATATTCCCCTCTCGTGACGATCTGGTCTGGGCCAAAGTCTTCTCAACAACCTCTTTCTTTTCCAACACCTCAAAATATGTCTTCTTCATAAATGGGGTGACCTGGACATGGATCTCTGGATGCAAAGCCTCCTCGAAATGCCTCACCATGGCCTCCTCATCTGGTAACAGGTTCGAAGCATATCATAGAAGCTTCCTGAAACAGATTCAAAAGTGTCGAACACTAGAGATCCCCTGTCAAAGGGTAATATGCTCCTGACGACTAAATTCCTTCTTGTCGAGGAAAGGACCTAAACTCTAAACATGTCTTGAAACTCCTCCCATGAGATTGCTGACTCCTCACGATCTCCAAGGAACAAGATCCACCACTACCTCGCTGCTCCATGCAGCATCGTCACAACCAAGGACACCCAGTTCTCCATCCGAGCACGAATCGAACCGAAGCTGATCTCGACCTCCTCTAACCAATCTTCCATGAATGCATCTGGAACGGATCCCTCGTACTTCTACAGACTCTGGCACTGAAACTCACAGAGTGTCTTCCTCCAAGTGTCGTCGTCGTCAACCTCTACCCAGCAACGATCTGCTAGAACGGCCTGCTGGACATTTTCTGCGCAAACCTGATGAGGAATTTGACCTGGAGCCATACCTGTAAAAGAACAAACTATTAGAGATCCTAAGCCTGGATTATGGAAGACTCAACATTAATTAATTTATTTTTTTTCTTTTTTTCATTTTAGGTTAACCTATCCCAAGGTCTACCCATTCAAACACATGCATAAAGAAGAATGATGCATGAACATTTCCTAGGTCTCTACCCTGCAACTAGTATCACCTTGTTTAGTAGCCATCGTAAACTAAAAGGACCGTGCAACAGATCATAGGGGGCCCTAAACGCCTATGTCTCTGCCGGTCACCATTGTTTACCCCACTTGCTAAACAAGAATTACACCTTTTCCCTACCAACCCATGCAACCTCACCTATGCCTAACTCTAATCTCCATCCTATCCCTCAACCAGGCCTATGATACCACTCTGTCACGACCCCCTCCCCAAAAAGTGTACCCCTCCGGGGCCGGTAATGTGAGAAGGGAGATAATGACCCCTGAGTCCCGCCTCCAATAGGCCCCAGGATGGCGACTAGCACCGAGGGTATAATAACACACAAATGGGAGGCATTACCCTCTAAGAGAACACATGCAGAAGAGATAGATAAGATAGACACCAAACAAGTCCAAGTGAAATATAAAAGAATCCGGAGTTCATATATGATATCCCATGCAAAT
Organism: Viscum album; assembly: GCA_963277665.1. NCBI lineage: Eukaryota > Viridiplantae > Streptophyta > Magnoliopsida > Santalales > Viscaceae > Viscum > Viscum album. The sequence continues at coordinate 1,809,676,141 of OY728142.1, read as the reverse complement.
GTACTACAACTAAATGGGGAAACTACAAGTACCCAAAAGAATGGAAAGACAGCAGCAACTACAAGCCCGAACAGCTCCTGTAACCACAAGCTAGTACTAACCATCCTGTTCTCCCACCTGCTCCAAGTGATTGGAAAAATAGTTTATATATACGTAGGGGTAGTATAACAGTATATGAAGTAGGATCCTCCCTGAAGCCTCTCGTGAAAAAGTAAAGAAATCATGCTAAAGCCTAGTGAACAACAAGTGAAACTAACTCGTCACCTAAACAAGTATACTAAGTTCCCAACCTCACCATGGGTACTCTCACCATTTAACGCATAAAAGAATATATACTTTAGTAAAGAATATCAAGGGTACCCCGCTACTACTTCCCCACTAGTTTTCCACTTTTCCCCAATGACATACGTCATATGCATCTCTTTCTAAAGGATTTCCTGTATAAACTTGGGCTAAGCTCCACAATCTGCACCATGTGCACCAAAAAGTTTTTCCTACAGACACCTGGGCTAAGCACCACACCATCCTCACAATCCAAAGTAACCAGGTAGTTTCCAAGAGCCACCACATCTTGCATAACGTGTATCATACGTCAAGTATTATACCTCAAGCCATTACAGCCCATACGCCGAGTAAGTATCCTCAAGCCATCACAACCTATACATGTTACACCTATAATAGTCCATAGGATACTATATCCAGAACAAATGTGTGTGAAATAATCACAAGCCATTACATCCCTCTACACACATATATGGTAAAGACTAACCAATGTGCCTACCAGCACAAGTATCTACCAAGATAAGAGAGATGGGTCAAATGGGGTAGTCATTCATTCAACCTCCCATCAAAATGTTTGGGAAAACACACCCCCCCATGGATTAGAATCCTCGGGGTGTCAATTTCACTTACTAACAGGGTGGAGTAGCGTATAGAAACACAAAAATTATAGAATATATAAATCTCACAACCACACTATGGGCATAACCTAGTCTTGGACACCACTACAGCTAACGTCTCTTGGAATCCGAGAGGCATCTTCTAAGACTAGTTATCCTATAAGCACACAACCATTTAAGGGCTTTATTAGATTACTTCATTTACATTTTATCAATTCCACTCTACGTTAATTAATTCATTGCACATTAATTAACCATTAACAAAACCACATTAAAATTTATTGGCATACACCAAGGGTCCACTTTCCATTTTTCAAATTACCACCTCATCATTATGTTCCAGCAAATTCCAACCCCATGGCTTTACACCATTTAATCAATATTTCATTATATAAATTACTTTCACATATTCACAAGAATTCAAGAAAAGAAACTTATGCTACTAAACACAAAGGGGGATCAACATAGTGAGTAGATATGCTACCCATCGAGTCTTTCCTGCCTTTAAAAAGAGAATGGAACCATTCTCCCTCGAGAGGCTAAACACGAAAAGCACGTGGCATACCTCGTGTGTCTTCGCCTCCCTTGGAAGGTGGCTAAGCTAGACCAGCTGCCTTGAGAAGTGGGGAAAAGTAAATCATATAAACAACCAAACAAAACCACCAACATCCATTCATCACATCCATACCATACCATCATCCTTGGTGTCCTCCCTGACACCAATATGCATAAACCGCTGCATCTCGCCACTTGAGGCGCCATCCGCTGCCAAAACCACAAGTCCTCCCTGCATCCACATATCACAATAGCCATCCTGGCTCACATCACAGCACAAGAAGCAGGAAAACAATCATCACATCAAATGGTCTCTTGGTCCTTTAACAAGGCATCCAGCCGTCATACAAAATGAGCACTCATGTCTCCAAACCCCAAGGCATTCGGCCTTACAAGCAAGAGGGTAACTCAGAACCCTCTCTGGAATTGTCTTTTATCCACAACATGTTCTTTAATCCCTCTTTAATTAAAAGATCCATTTCTTAGGTTCCAATATCATGAAACCTATTCAGTAAGATATTACAAAATATTTAACATGCTTACTATGCCAATTTGATTAACATAAAAAATTAGAACCACTAAAACACTGGAAACAAACAGATTCATTTACATGACTATTTATATTTATCCAATTAATTATCAATTTTTTCCGGCTTTACGTTCATTATAAATTCCGATCAAGAACAAACAGTTAAGCAAAGAAAGCATAGATATCACACTATCTAGAAAAACATGATGCAGTAACATACGAGCGATAACAATTTACTTATCTGGTTTAAATATTTAATTAGGTCAATTGCACTGTGATCCAAAGCGATAAATCATGCTAACTCTATGATTGCACATAAAAAAAAGAGTAGCCATGAATCCCCTACCTTGAACAGTTCCTCACATTCTATATCCACACAATGGGTCACAATCCTTCTCTCAAGACAACTATATCCACCCGAGGATACCACGGTACGTCTGTACCAACCAAACCCCAAGAAAACCCATTAGAAGCCTGATGATTACATTATATAATATGAAAAGGAGGTTAGGAGAAGATGAACCCAAAAAATAATGATGTTACAACATTCCTTATATCGAATATTGATCGACACATCTTAGTTGCGTTAAAACAGAGCAGAGTTGATCCAAGGAGTAAATTTTTATTATGAAACTATTGTAAGAAGGTTTGAAAGGTTGTAGTGTCTCATAACAGAGAACAAAGATGTAGAACAGGGTATAATGATATCTTGTTCCTTTTTGAAGATTTAATGTGGTGACCATTTAAGATCTGGTTAATTCTCCATTAAAAACGGATCGCATTAACCCACGCGGTTTGACCAAGTAAAATCATCCTGGCCTTAGGAATAATTAATATAGGATTTATGGAATTTTAATCAGCCTTATGAATCCTTAAAATAAGGCTTTAAATGTATTTTACGTCAAAGGAAATGTCAAAAGGGGAAAAACTGTAGGAATCTAGAAACACAGTTCACCTACCATTACTGTACACCAAACTGATCTGTGAAACCGATTTGTCAGACCGATCTGTGAGAGCGATCAGTTAGATCGATCTGTGAGACCGATCTGTGAGACCGATGTGTCAGACGGATCTGTGAGATAGATCAGTCAGACGGATCTGTGAGACCGATCTGTCAGATCGATCTGTCAGACCGATCTGTCAGACCGATCTGTGTGACTGATCTGTGAGACCGCTCTCTGAGACTGATCTATGAGACCGATCTGTGAGACTGATCTGTGAGACCGATCTGTCACATTGATCTTTCACTGTTCATAAAACTGGAAACATTGTTCACAGAACTAGAAAATTGGCAAAGTGTTGGGGATAAGTCACCTTGACCTCCCGGAACACCTCCAACACCACATTCTCACAATGTAATGGACCGGAGAACTCCGGGACATTATAAATTTCATTTTATTAAAAATAGTTCTTTTATCTGAAAAACTAAATTTGTTTTTTAATTATGTCTAAGAAACTAATAATATGGATTATATAATTATAAGGATTATATAAATTTCAAAATTTAGTTAATACTTTTCATAACCACTTTTGAACGGCTAGTTTGGTAATTCGTGGTGCACTTGAACTTGGTGTTTTGTGTAGTGAAGGTTATTGAATTACTTTGAAGAAATAATGTACTATGAAATCATGGGGTGTTACAATACTAATATAATTTAAATCAAGTCTATAATTCATATTTCATAACCCATCTGACCTATGAGATTCAAATATTTCCATTTAATCAATAAGGAAACATCCAACAATTTCCTCATAATCATTAATGTCTCAAATGACAATAGATTTTCATCAACTAAGACTTATCACACTAATGAATTTGTCAAAATTACATTAAGTACCATTGAAAAAGATATAGGTGTATAATGAATGTCTTGTGAAGTTTTCATCATATGCCCTTAGGGAATCTCCAACCTTATATTTGAGGCCAATGGAATATCTCTCCATTTTATTATAGGGAGTGTGATGAACATATTTATTAGATTCTTTTTCTATAAATCATTCCTCTCCATCGCTTCAACATCTCTCTTATGTTTGGTATTTTTGATCAACACCCCCTTTCACTAGCTTATCCCTTCATTCGATATACAACTAACACCTCCAGACCCTTTTATGACAATTGATAGTTGGAGATGATATTTTTAACAATGATGATCCATTTTTCTGTCATTAATATATAATAATATTTTCTGAAATTCATAAGAAATTATTGTATAATGGTATTAATTTGTTCCTGTTCTTTTATAGGGTGACCTCAGTTTTCCCAATGATACATTTTCTATTTAGAAGATGAGTTAATTGAGTATGTATAATCATGAAGTTCTTGAATCTTTCTTACATTGGGTTTTAAATATCATTTGTGAATTTCCCAACACATGTGCTATTAACATGAATCCTCTTATTTTTTTCCATTGACTAAAATAAAGAAAAAATTAGAAATTAGAATTACAAAAATAATTAAACACATAATAGAGAAACTATAAACATTTATGGGATATAAATAAAATTTATTATATAAAATATATATAACTAGGTTTAAATCTACGTAATCCACAATGTATTTCTTAATCTAAAATTTAATAGGAATTTTGTGATTCCCTCAAAATGATCTATAAAGAACTAGTGAATTGAACAATGCATATCCCCCCAACTGTCATCCAATTTGTGAAGGAAGACATATTTTTCATTCATTAAGTGAAGATTGAGTCAATGCCCAATAAACAATTTTTAGGTTAATTACCCATTGGTAAAAAAATGCCAAAACGAAATCCACATGTAGTATCCATATATTGAGATTTGGTTTCATTGAATACAAATACTCTATACATTAACATAGCAGATGTATGTTTTCCTAAGTTTAGTTGCATTCATAAGGCGTTCAGTAATGTTTTATAATATTAATTGTCGAAATAACTATATATTCCTCTGATTAAAACTATGACAACCCATACCATTATAACACCTTACTCGACTAATTATTATATAAGTAAATTCAAAATACAATAGATGAGTTTTTATACAACAAGTGACTTTGGGATTTTTTTTGAAACTAGGTTACCACAACATTATTTATAGACTCTAAAAGACCCTTAAAATAAAAATATCTTCTAACTATTCATGGGATAACATGGGGACATACATTTGAATGTGACGTACTATAAATCCCAAAAAGGGAATAATGAAAGCATAAACTAAAGAAATGTAATATAAATGAGTAAATAGTCATGACGTGATGATATATAATGGTGAAAATAATAATCATGAACATTGAACCATGTTTTATGATGATAACATTACTAAATTTTAATTAATTATGAAAAAATATAAAACATGACATCATAAGAATGATTAAAAGGTTATCCATTTATAAAACACTACACTGTGTGATTAGTAAAACCTATAAGGAACCATACATGGTATCTTATGAGATTAAAATATTAACCAATACATTGAAGGAATATATTAATATAGATTGAACCATCACATTTATATCATATATGTTCAATTTTGTTACCTATAGATCACATAATATAACCAAATTTCAATATTTTTAATCCCATTATTAAAGAGTGTGGGTCATAGAAATGGAAGTACCAAAAAAATGAAGGATATGACTATCTTGGTGATTACCATTGAGTTGAAATGGGGATAGGTATTCATAATGAAAAAAATATCATTGAAAGTAAAAGGATAATTATAGAATAATGAAAGATCTAAATTAATGTTCATGGAAGTGATTAATGAGAGTGAATGGTGTTCTATCATTACATGGGAATAAAAAAATTGTCAAATGGTTGTGTAAAAAAAATTAAAAAAATTCCAAATTACAATTTGTAGTATAAAGAATCTATTTTATATAAAAAGTTAGTTCATTTTATTCCTTTCCTTAAAAGGGTGATTCTAAATGATTGATATGTGATTATGAAGGGCTGAATAAAACCTTCTTAGTTCTTAGTGAGGGATCGGGAGAATTACTCTTTAATCATTGGTTTTTAGTAGAGATGTTTTGGAGGATAGGTATGTATTTATTTTAAAAAATGGTAACTTGTTATTAATTCATAATCACAGTATTGGACTGTATTAGATAAAATAATAAAAAACAAAAATGATCCTGTTATTATTTCCTATTTATTATCCAAAGGGTAGTTTTTAAAATATTTTATAAGAAAAATAACTGAACCTATTAATATAATATATTTGGTGATGTTAAATTTAATCATGTTTGTAAAGAATTTATTCTAAAAACATAAAATATAATATAGGTTTTGGAGGAACTTTAGTGGTTTATATAATTAATATAATTTCATAAAAAACATATTATTTTCAAGGAAAACCAATATTTGATAATTCATTCAATTAATCTAATTAATTTATCCACTTTTGGGATACATCGATGTAATAAAAAAATCGTATGATTATTCCATATATAATTTTTCTAAAAAAATGGATGTATTTGAAAAATATATAAAAATCAACAGTAGATCATTTTAAAATAATGATTAAATTTATAATATTTAATTTATCAAAAAACATTCATGAATAAGATAATATTAACTTTTAATTAATGAAACCAATTTCACTAGAATACACTAGGTGTGACAATATTAACCACATTATAACTCTAGTAAACACTATATCTGAATTCATTAAATATAATATAATTTTTATTTATTTATTTATTTTTAAATAAGTATTATTTAATAAAATAAACTATATTTATAAAGTTAATGAATTTATTAAATGAGTGTCCTAAATAAAACTGTTTATTTCAAAAAATAAAATATTGATTTCATGATGTCAAAATCCAATTTTTAACAATCTAATTATTTAATAATTTGTAGAGTAATAATAAATAGAGATAAATATAATATTTTTTTATAAAAGAAACCCATATGCAGATAGTTATTACTGGGGTCTAGATTCATAACTACTTTTTACTCCAAAGTATGCTCTAAAGGTATGTGGTGCGATGGAGTTTCTTTATTTGGGCAGTTCATCGAACTTATTTTAGATCAAGATAACGATAAGGTTGAACTTTTACCATAAAAGGTTTCCCAGTAGAATTAGTTATTGAATCTATAGAAAGGATTGGTGAAGAAAAAGTACCAGTGATTCCATATGTCTCAAACGCTATTTTAAATGGGCTCTATTAGTCATCAACAAACTATATTTAGCCATAATTTCTTTCTTCAATGTCAATGATGAAATTATCATAACACTTATTTTATGATAATATTAACTGTTACTATGCAGTGGAAATATTATAAGTATTTCATATTACTATAATTATTTTAAATTTTAAAATAAATATTTTATAATGGTATATAATTTCAAAAGTTGTTCATGTGGTTTATATAACAACATTACTTGTTACGAAATTTATTCATTGAAAATGGAATTTAATTTTTAATTTTTTGGTTTGGGAATTCATTGAAATTATATATCATCCAATAAATGGCATAAAATCTACATAAAATCCTTACCCATGTCCTAGAGGTATTTTTATTATCATAATACTATATTTCCAAGGGAGAAGGTGTAATCCAAAGGAAGGTTCTCTTTAAGAGGTATAACTCATAACTAAGTTAATTCAATTTTCATTCATCCTATAACACTAATAAATATATCAAATCCAATATATATTAAAAAATTTATTACCTCAAATATAATAAATTTTTATTATTTTTATGTTTCAACCATGATCACCTCTTTTTATCAAATAAAAAAAGCAGGTATAGGTCATGTGTTCTTCTGGACTACTACCTATACATAGAAATGTGAATCATTTTCCACCAAAATTATTTATTATTAGTTATTATGTGGGAATTTTTATATATATTATATTTTTGAACCAAATATAATTTTATAATATTTAGATGTTATACACATTCTTACCTTTTAATATTCTAGAAAATGATAACCCCACTCATTCATACATATCGGCCACCACCACCATGATGTGATGTAATTAATTTATTCATATCCAATTTAAATATATGGTCAAATATAATTTATTAAAAATATATATATGATATTAAATATATAATAATGATATTTAAATTGTTAATTATATTTTATATTAATTTCATTCCATCCATACAAAAGTGAAATCATTACTCATTCATAAATACGGACTACCATCTGCCTGGGGTGATATACTTCATTTTTAATCGCCATTTTATATGAAAGATGATAAAACAATGTATAATAAAAAAATATTATACATATTTCATTGTCAATATTTTGGATATAATTAAACCATGACATATTTTTAATTATAAGAACCATCGATATGTAACATGCATAGAAAAAGACATGCTTCCACCTGAATATTCATTTTAATGAAGAAATTATTAATAAATGTATAATTAAAAATTATAAAAAAATAATACATAGTACTTTGTGTATGACTTTAGACAAGGAATTTGGTTATAGTAAAAATATATTTTTATATAGGGAATGTAAAATAGTATAGTGTAATATGGGACATGAGTAGAGGGGTTTGTTTTACAGTCTCATTTCTTCTCAGGATTGTCTGTGCAAAATTTTCATTTAGGTAGATTATATGAATCATATTATTTAAAAACCATATTCTTTATTATCCTACTATTCTTCCTAAATTTTTTACGTACTATTACCATTTAACACTCTTTGTTACTTAAAATGACTAATAAAATGTTTTTAATAAAAAGGCTATCTTATTTATTCCTTGGTTGATGAAAATTTTATTTAATATCCATATTCATAAAAAAATTGTGTATGTTATTTTATACATGTGAATGATTTAAAAAAAATCATTTACCATTCCTTTGAAATTATTTGAAAAGTATTGAAATCAAATTTTTCTAAATTTTTTCTGAACAAATAATTTATTACATTAATAAAAGTGTAAAATGAATATTTTAATTTAATTTATTTGGAATGGGGGGATTCTGACACCCTTTTGAAAAATTTTTTCATTTAATCACACTTTACTTGTTTCCTAAGTTATTTTCAAAGAAATTTATTTTCACAATATTTTATAAATTTATAACTAAATTGTTATTAATTGATAAGAATATTTTCCAATGTTTTCAAAGAATAAACGATATGATATTTCAAAGTATTTTTTAACCACTAAAATATCCTTTTTGGATTTTTATGATTAATTGGGGATATAATCATATTATACCATCCACATTCTTTCTCAGTATGGCTTATAATGACCATGATTTAAGGATGATTATATGAAAACCATTTATTTCTGTTTGGAAAATTTAGTTATGATGAAACCTTTATGGAACCCACTTATTTTCTATGGTTTATTCTATGATAGAATTATATAATATTAATGAAACACATTTCATTTCTAGGGGTTCAGATATGATAGTATGGTAAATGTTTTATGACCCTGTGTCCCACATCTTTATGGTCTTCATTATGTGATGGGTTGGCCCCAAATTATATATCACAACAATGATTTGAGTAATGATGAAATGGTTGAGAATATGTTATGATATAATGGAGTTAATTAACTCATAAGAGATGAATGTAAATTTAAAACAAAAATATAAAAAAGTCATATCATTATGGAAGTTAGTCTTAATTAAATGATGTAAATGACTAGGAATGTATTTCAATTATTATAATTTATCTAAAATAACTGTCATGGGAGTAAATCTTAACTATGAAATAGATTTTCTATACTTATGTGTATGAAAAAACATATGTCTTTTGAATATGATATGATCTCAGGGATCAAGATTTATTATTGATGATTCTTAACACTTATGACTTATGTCTTTTGTTATGAAAAATCCTTATATGGTGATTTATTACTATAGAAATCCGATTGATTGTGTTTGATTATCATAAGTCATTATTATTATATCATAAACGTATACTAATCTAATGATTTCATATGATTATTGATAGATATATCTTATGTTTAAACATATTATGATGTTTAACTCATCCTTTCTTATTTTTCATTTCCACATTATATGATGAAAGGGTTTTATTAGAGAATGTATAAGTAGTTGACAATGTAAATCATCATTGAGGGATATTGAAGATCTTCCATGAAATAATATGATTATATATATAGCCTTAAAATAAAATCAAACATTATATTCCTCCAGTAAGTATTATTATTAGATAAATTAAAAATTCATCTAAAATGATCATATAAATATCTATGAAATGCCCAGGTAACCTCAGTTGGTATTAGTTTAGGTTGTAAAATTTTTTAGAGACTTGTAATGGAATAATATGTTGAAAATCATGAGGAAAATTACATTTATAAAAAATATCATAATGTTATTGTAATGTAGAGAGTTTTTGTTTTCATATAAAATGAATCCATATCATGATAATGGTTCGTGGATGAGGATGTGGCACACATCTAAATATGGGTGACAAATATTAATGGAAAAAATCGGTATTAACTCGATCATCATTGGTGTGTGGAAATTAGACCAAATCTTTAGTTTATTTACAATAAGAATTTGAAAGGAATTTAATGTAATATATTTATACATATATGAATAAATACTTTGATTTTCTATTAAGATAGAAATAAAAATTTTAAAGTCTCAGCGTTTTTGTGGTTTTGGGGTAAATGAAAAAATATAGAATTTCAAGGAAATTCTAACAATAAATCTTGTGGAGTAAATAGAATTAGTCATACATCATATATGATTCATTTAATGTTTCATTGTGGAAAAATCCATATGTTTTACATAAATTTATTATTTTTGGAAAATAATGACAATTAAGAAAAAAATATTAATGATATTAGAAAAGTTCAATCGATGAAAGGGAATGTGAAAAAAAATCTACCAAATTGTCCACCCACACTCCAATGTGATTATTGAAAGAAGAATAAAAATTACAATTACCAGTACATGAATATGAAGATTAATGATGACACTGGTGTTATAAAAATCTTATTCTAATAGATAGAGAGAAAGATCATGTGATCGTAATTGCTGATATGGTTCAAGATTAAAAAATGGGGAATGGTACACTTACCATACACTCTAGAGCTTAAAATTATTTATACGATTCTATTCATAACCTAAATTTTATATAATAAAAATTTCCTATTAGTATCTGGTGTGATGTCCTGAAATCCAGAATTCCACTTGATAGGCGCACCGAGCCCATTTGGAAATGTAGCCTTAAGCACGTCTACTGGAATTCCAGAGACAGCTGACTAGAAGAAAGGTCCTAGGTTGTGACCATGGGGAGACTATGCCCCCATTACCAAAGTGTAGCGTAGTGGGAGGATGTTAAAAAAACCTAATCAGTGAAATCAATATAAGTAAACATAATGCACATCCAAAAATATATATAATAGAAATTATAACTGAAAAAACTGGTATAGAATTCAACAACTAATGATATGTCATGTAACTAGAAAATTGGAAAACATTGATACATACAACGGGAACAACATGATCAACAAAATATCAAGGAAATCAAAGACTATATGAAGTATCTCGAGCTCTGACTTGATTATCTAGTATCATGATCCATACAAAACATCAAGAAATCTAGTTTAGGAAGTTGAATGCTTCCCTTTGCCAACTCATGGATAATGAAATATTACCCATGTACCAAACGACACCTAGAAAGGGTGTGAGATAAATCTCACTGGGCCACCACCAATAGTGCCTATAACATCAGACCTATGCAATCAAAATGTAGTAGTGTACATGAATGTACATTTAATGTAAAGCAGTAAAATGTAATAAAATTACCAAGTATGTTCTTCATCCATAGGATGGTGTATAAATGTAGTCATTCCATTTTTTAAATCAACTACCAGTTTATATTAATAGGTTATGTGAGGAATCACTAACACTAACATAGTATCATTGTGGTGTAGATAGTGAATGTTCCAATGTAATAAACAAGAAAATTTAGACCTCAAGGGTCAGTAACTCAATATTAACTATAGAATGGCATGGGGTAAGATTGTAATAAAAGGAGCATGTTCAAATGAATTCATTAATAAGGTGCCTAAAAAATTTAATGTGATTGTCCAATGTAAGATGAGGATTATAAGAGGCAGGTCCCTATGGGATGTAACTATGGTACCTACTTGTTAATGGTCGATCCAAGGAGTGTATCCATGGAATCCTGTATTAATTTATAGGGATCGTATGGTGTCATACTAGGTATCGAAGAACAGATAAAGATCTAGATCTTGGTGGGTATCATCCTATGTTAGCCGTATCTTGGAATCAGAATGGGGTTCTTCAGTGGTCATGGTATTATCTAATCAGAATCCATGGAAATCTCGAGGCCATTCAAATTTAATTATGAATTCATGTATTATTTCTTTTGATTCAAGACTTTCCTTTAATTAGTGTGATAATTTCAATTATCATGAAACCTATATATCATTTAATATGGTTCAAGTGTTTCCTTTAATTACCAGGACAAGGAAAAGTAGTATGTGAGAATTTTATCAATATAATACATACTACATATTTTTGGTCCATTATTCTACCTTCTATTAATGTGGTATGGGGTGATTTGGATATTCATCCAATTAATCATTCACATTTAATTTGGTCGAGACATATACTCAATATACCAACCAATTTCAATTTTACAGTTTATAATAAATTGAAACACTTACTAATGGTGTGTCCACTAGTAAGAATACATGGTACATGAAATTAATTAATTCACAATATAACTTTTTATTTAATATATAATGTCTTACCCTTATATTGGTCAAACCAATACATGGCCGAATGGTTGTTCGAGCATCTTAAACACAAAAAACCCAATAATGGCTTAACATTCGACATGGAAGGGATGGATTTGTGTTCATAAACAAACATAATTAATCACATATATGGAAATATCATATATATATGGTTATAATGATTATAATTATTTCATGTAAATTCAATAAAAAACCCTATTAAATCGGTTTTCCCCCATGTGAAATCTAAAATCAATGAACTTTATGGATGAGTTATAGACCACACACCATAGGGTTGTATGATCCCTCTCCTCTAGTACTGTCCCTTGATATGAATCGAATAATATTAGGTCTATGAAGGAGAAAAAAAACATCATACCCTTATATTCAGGTTGAGTTAAAAAGAGAAAGAGAACAGATTAAGAGGACTCGAGTACTAACCGTTTCACATCCAACATGTTGAATGGAAGCTCAATCGGATCCCAGATGAAGGAGATCATTGAATCCATAATGTTGAACTTGGAAATTATCCAAAATTAAATAAATTTAGGTCAATATATCATATCCTTGGACTAGGGAAGATAGAGGTTGATTAATTAGATCATTAAAGGAAAAAAAAAAATTTCTCTTACAACAGCCTACGCATGATTTTTCTTTACAGTTTGAAAAAACATTCACAAACCCTATATGTGTACCTGGGAAAATGAGGCTGTCATATGACTAGGCTGCATTGACCTATGCTAACCATGCGAGGTTGATATGTCCAAAAAAAATCTTCACTGTTTTCCAAACCATGCAGAATTCCAACGTAGTTTACTCTAAACTGTGCACTAGGCCTATTTTTCCAAAAAATAGATGGGATTTGGGATCTAAACATTTTGGGGACACCCCTGTGACCTTTTATAACCCCATATAAATTCAATTTAGTTCTAAATTAATTATTTAGATTGAAATATAACGGTTTGATAATAGTGGAAAAAACTGAGTTCATAAATTCTTCCCTCCTTAAACGTACTCTTCCCCGATTTCACCATCCAGAGTTGGAGAAACATTTTAAGAGAAAAAATATGGCCAGTAGGTACGTACGTCAGCTTCCCTCTACAAAGTCTCATATTGTACTTGGTCGTTCTACCATAGCTATTATTATAGAGTGATAGACCAGCCTTAGAGAGCCTTTATGATCCGGTCAACAAGGGTACTGGATACTCCGTAAAGGTAGCATCGGTATCTAAATCAAATTGTGTTGGATCAAATGTTTGAGATTGATCATCATGATACTGGAGAAGTTGTGGAACATGAAAGGAATCAGGTATTGCATGGTACCTCATTGGTATTAGTAATATATAGGCTATCATCTTGACTCTCCCTAGAATCTCGAACATGCCTACATAATGAGGTGACAAATTTCTCTACTTATGTAACCATTTACTCTCTAGTCTAGGAAATACCAAAAGAAAAAAAACCAATCCACAACCTTGAACTCTAGTTTTTTTATGGTGATTGAAATAATTGTTTTTCTAAACTGAGCAATATTCATATGCTTATTGATCAGCTAAACCTTCTTGGAAGTCTCCTGAAAAAGATGTTATACATGTATGGGGATTCACCTACCACTACTGGAAATGCTGTTTTTCCCAATGGGTTTTTACCAACGGTTTGCTAAAACCGTTGGCCTTGAAGGACTAATAAAGCCTTTCCCAACGGTTCATTTAAACCGTTGGGAAAAGCCACCCCTTTGCCAACGGTTTGAAGAAACCGTTGGTAAAGGGGTGTGTTAAACACCTTTTTCCAACGGTTCAAGAGAACCGTTGGGAAAGGGTCACCCCTTTGCCAACGGTTTCCTCAAACCGTTGGCAAATGGGTCCTTAACATCTCTTTCCCAACGGTTCTTTAAAACCGTTGGAAATTATTTCCCCCAAATACTGCTCTCCCCCATTCGCACAGAACCTAATTTCATCCGCTCCACCACTCTCCTCTGGAGAAATCCCCTATCTGAAGAGGTGAAATCAGGTATCTTTTCATTTATACACATATACTTCCTTATTTTTATTGTTATTGCTTTAGTATTTTAGTTTTAAGTTATCAATCCACCTCCACCTCTCTGCTGCTCTCCAAATCCCACATCCGAATGGGTGAAAACCCATTTGAATCATCTCAAATCAAGTAATTTTTTCTTTATACACATATGGTACCTTGTTTTTATTGTTATTGATCTAATATTTTAGTTTTAAGTTTGGATTTTGATTTGATTTCACCATGTAAAATAGGGAAATGAATAAATATTTTGTTAATTAATTAGTTTCCCCTGGAATATCAGTTGTGTTATAATGTCCATGCTAAATAAAGGGGTAATGTAATAAAAGACCTTGAATAAATAAATTGTGGAAGTTGGGGTATGTTTCCTCTATGAGAGGTTTTTTGTTGTGATTCATTGTATGTTGTAGGCTGTTTTATGGGGATTGAGGTGATCGGTTGGGCTTTGTGATATGTGGGGTTGTAATGTGATGGTTAGTGGGCATGGATGTGTCATGTGAAGTTGTATGATAGTGATGATGTGTGGTGGTGTTGTGTCGTGTGGAGGTGTTGTGTGATGAAGTTGTGGTGTATAATGTGGTGAGGTGGTTTTGGTTGTGCGGTGGTTTGTGATGTGCAATATTTTTATTGTGATATGTGGTTGTTTTGGTGAGATGGTTGGTCGATGTAACATGGTGTCGATGGTTATTGTGAGATGGTGAGTTGTTGTGTGGTGGTTTTATTAGTTTTTTGGTTATCTATGGAATAAATTATGATGTTAAAACAAAAAAAAATATATTAAATAAATGAGATGGAATAGAAATGGATGTGTGGTAAATGGATTTAATAAATTTAACATTAAATGAATGGACAATGTAAGTGTGAATGAAGTGGCTTATAAATGAATGTGAGAAATGCTATGCGTCTTGTGTGGTGGTGGTGTGGTTTATGTGTTTTATGGTAGTAGTGAAGTGTGTGATTATGTAGTTAATGTGAACCCATAGGTTGAGTATTTTGTGCTATCTATATATCATGTATTTTTATGTTATTTCTACACATTCCAGGGGGTGGTATGTCTAGGTGGTGGGGGGGGGGGGGTTGCAGGGGAGGGGGGTGTGGGCTGTTTGGGACTGTGGGCGGGGCTATCCATGGGGGTACGGGGTGTCCAGGGGGGTACGGGGGTGGGCGGGCTGTCCACAAGGGTGGACGGGCTGTCCAAGGGGGTGGCCGGGCTGTCAAGGAGGGGTGGGCGGGCTGTCCAGGGGGGGTGGGTGGGCTGATGGAGAGGGAGCTCAAGCTTCAAGGATGGCAATGGATCACAAGAGGCCTTAGAGATTTGTCGTTAGAGCGTCAAGACATCAAAATATCATTAGGTTATGTTCCCGGCATCCATGATTTCTTATTTATAGGAGAAATACCCATAAACACTTCAATATGGCCGTTGGAGGGCTTTCGGAGCCGTTGGGGGTCAAAAGTACAAGTCTGGTCAAAGCCCAACGGTAGTTTGACTGGGCACACCGGCTGGCCGGTGGTGTCTCACCAGCTGGCCGGTGGTCCACCGGCTAGCCGGTGCAGAGCTCCCGGCTGGCCGGTGGTCTAGACAGTGCAGGCTTTCTGTCTGGGTTCCACCGGCTAGCCGGTGGGCAAGAACCGGTTGGTCGGTGCCCATACCGGCTGGCCGGTGCACTAACACCGGCTGACCGGTGGCTCTGGAAGAATGCAATGCTTCTGCCAGACACCACCGGCTGGCCGGTGGACTCAGTGAGAAGGGGTGTCGAGGGGGGTGGGTGGGCTGTCCACGGGGGTGGTTGGGCTGTCTAGGGGGTAGGGGGTGTCCACGGGGGTGGGTGGGTTGTCCACGGGGGTGGGCGGGGCTGTCCACGAGGGTACCCTACTAATATGGTTATGGGATGAGGCATGCTCTGATGTAATAACACATTAAGTTCTTGTTGGTTTTACATTTTTTCAATAACACGTTAATATGTTTTTTTCACATGTCTAGTTGATACCATGATTATTTTCTTCCTTTATCATTTACTTAAATGTATTTTCTATTAAAGTTCAATCCTATTGAATTGTTTATGAAAAAATGACTTATATGAATTTTTTTACAGAATGGACAGAAGTTGGATGTATGAAACCGATCGTATCTCAAGCGATTTTCAAAACAATTTGGAGAGCTTTATAGATTTTTCATTTCACAATGGTTCAGATAGTGGTCGCATATACTTCCCATGTTCCAATTGTGTTGGTAGACCTTGGTTGAGTCGTGAAGAAGTCAGCTACCACATAACCAAAAATGGTTTTCAAGCAAACTACTTTGTGTGGAATCACAATGGGGAGAAAATGAAATCTCAAATTGGTGATGATCGAAATGAAAGGACTGGAATGGAGAATTTGTTAGATGATCGGTTTCCGTTTATTCGTCATCATGAAAAAGAAAGGATTTCGACTCAAGAAGACGTCGATATGAGGACAACTGATGCATCTAGTGAAAATGATGATATTTATAGGGTGAAAAAATTGAATGATGCTGCCACGACTCTAGTATATCGACAATGCGATATAATAAAAAAGCTGGAATTTTTAATCCGATTGTTTCATGGAAAAACTATGTATGGGATTTCTAATACAACAATCGATTACATTCTTACCCTCCTGAAGGATTTACTTCCAGATGATGCATATATTCCCTCAAACCACTATATGGCATGGAAGTTAGTTGAAGAACTTGGATTTTCCAGAAACAAAATTCATGCTTGCCCGAAAGATTGCAGTTTATTCTGGGAAGAAACCACTGAACGAAATGAATGTATAAAATGTGGCACATCCCACTGGAAGTCAAAATCTGATGGAACACCATCCCGCGTTCCACAAAAAGTAATGTGGAACATTCCATTGATCCCCAGACTCCAGAATCTTTTTATGTCTGATGACATATCAATAAAAATGAGATGGCATGATACCGAGAGAAAGAAGAATAATGATGAGTTGGTTCATCCTGCAGATGGATTTTCATGGCAGAGATTTGATGCTCGACATCCTGATTTTGCAGCTGACGTGCGTAATGTGAGGCCGGGTCTTTCATGCGACGGTTTTATTCCGTTTGGGCATATGCTTACTTCGCACAGCACATGGCCAGTTTTTATACACATTTATAATCTTCCCCCATGGTTGTGTATGAAAAAATCTTTCACTTTCATGAGTATACTCATATCTGGTCCTTCTGATCTAGACATTGATATTGATGTATACATGCAACCTTTAATAAAAGAGTTGAAACTTCTTTGGGATGTGGGTGTGCGCACATACGATGCATGTTCGAAAGACATATTTCAGATGCGTGATGCGCTTATGTGGACGATCAATTATTTTTCGGCTTATGCAATGATGTCTGGATGGAGCACAAAGGGAAAACTGTCATGTCCAGTTTATATGAAGAATACATGATCCAGAAGGCTGAAACATCGTTGTAGTTTCAGTTTTATGGGACATCGACGATTTTTTCCAAAGGATCATCCATATAGAATGAATCATCGAAGATTTGATAATACTATAGAGACCGATGATCCACCTCAGCGTATGTCTGGAACTGATGTGCTTAATGAATTGAAAGATTTCAGTTTTTCGTTCGGGAAGGGTCAAATGAAATCTGGAAAGAGAAAGAATGTTTCCACAGAAACCTGTTACAATTGGAGGAAGAGGAGTATCTTTTTCGATTTTCCTTATTGGTCAACCAATTTGCTTTTTCATTGCTTAGACGTAATGCATATTGAAAAGAATATATGTGAGATGTTGCTTTCAGTTCATCTAAATTTCAAGGGGAAGACAAAAGATGATTTACGATCTTGACGTGACTTGGTGGATTGGGGCATCAGACCAGAATTGCATCCTGTGCGTATTAGTGAAAATAAATGGCAACTTCCATGTGCTTCTTCTGTGATGAAACCTACTGAAAAAAAAACAATTTTTGGAAGTATTAGAGACTATTAGAGATCCTGATGTCTATTCAAGCAACATATCTAAACGGGTCAACAGAAGAGAGTTGAAGCTAAAATATTTGAAGACCCATGATTATCACGTTCTACTGCATGAGTTGCTTCCAATAGCAATACATCATCTTTTTTCCAATAATGTAAGGGTGGGTGTTATTTGGTTGTGCCATTTTTTTAGAGATCTTTGTGCTAAGAAGTTGTCCAAGTCTTTCTTGCAAATAAATGTTGACAGATGCCCCATTAATTTTGTTTGAGTTGGAGAAAATATTTCCCCCATCATTTTTCACATGCATGCTGCATCTGACTATCCATATTCCAACTGAAATACTTCTCGATGGACCTGTTTCTTTTCGTTGGATGTATCCAACTGAAAGAAATATGTTCATATTAAAGTCTTATGTTCGAAACAAGAATCATCCCGAAGGTTCTATCGTGAACAGTTACTTAGCTCAAGAATGTATGGATTTCTGTTCAATGTATTTGTCTGATCTTACTACAAGAATGAACAGACCAATGAGAAATGAAGAAGAACAATATGAGAAAATTGAACCCATTTTTCCATCACTTCCTTAAACAGGAGGAATTCCTAGATCATATACATTGAAGACATTAAGCCATGAAGAGCGGGAGATGGCACATCGCACAGTTTTGTTCAACTGTGATTTGTTCGATGACTATATCAGGTAACAAAATTAAATATGTATATCTTACATATATATCTATTAAACTATTCATATTTTTTTATCTACAGGGAACATAAAACAATGATAAATAGGAAGCATCGTTCTTTATCTTTGAGAAGGAGAGAGACTTTGCATACCAAAGAGTTTTATGCTTGGTTAAAATTGAAGGTAAAAATATTACTGTTTAAATTAATTATTTCAATATTTACTTAAGTTTAACTATCAATTATATTGCAGGTATTGAGTTTGTCTGCTAACTCTGTCTCTGAGGAAATAAGAGCTTTGGCTTTTGGTCCTAATACCATGGTTCTTGACTGTAAATCAATTGTTAACAATGGGTACAAATGTTTTGTCACTGAACGAGCCAAAAACATGAGAACACACCATGATGGTATTATGGTTACTGCCACAACAGATTGTTATGCCATTGCATCAACTAGTAGACCGCGACTTGAAAATGTGGGTTATTATGGAGTCGTTGAGAAAATAATAATATTGGATTATTACTCTCATGGACGAGTCACAATGATCAAATGCCATTGGTTTGATTCGATGACGAGACATGGCACATTTATTGATGATTGTGGATTTCGAGTAATTAATATGACCCGCACTCTTGCAACCGAAGAACCATATGTGATGGCATCAATGGATAAACAGATTTTTTATGTCAAAGATCAACTTCAACCTGAATTTGTTGTCATAGTTGAAGTAATTCCAAGACATATTTTTGATGATGCTGATGATGGAATTGACACTGTCCCTATTGCCATTGGAACCAATCCATTTATTTCTTTTGATGACTCCAATAGCTCAATTGTCAGAGTTGATTGTGAACCTGAAGTTGTGGTTGGAAATATATAGAATCATTCATCCATGTTCTCAATTCTTTTGGTTTACCTCGAGTTGGGTTGTTAAGGTTGGTAATATTCATATTTATTTAGTATTGATCACAAATATGTTTTAGCTGACTTGACCGTTATGTGAATTTTCAATGTTTATTGGTTGCTATTTTGTTTGAATAGCATTTTCTAATGTGGAATTGAACTGTATTCAAACCAAATCGAACAATATTTCTAGCTTGGTGAACATTACAACTTGTATGTTTTATTAAATTAATTCAAGCTCTTCTAAAACAATTGATAGCTAAATTACCAATGAATCCCCTCATTCCCTCATATATTTAGTTTTTTGGTTTACACATTAATTTTCTTTTTCTAATTAATTACATATTTGTTTTCCAATGTAGGAAATGAAACCAATTGAAGAGAGACGAAGAAACAAAATGGCGGAGAAAAATCGTCGGATGGAGGAGATGGGCATTCCACCATTAGTGCCTATAGTGAGTACTTTATTTCAAATATATATATATATATATATATATATATATATATATATATTTACAGAATATATAATGTCATGTGATTAATTTTTTTTGTAAACTTTTTTGTAGGATCCACCATTACGTCGACAGTTATTCGACGGGGAGACTAGTACTGGTCCTAGTACTCAGGCCGGTGGTACGAGGAGGGTTCGTACCAGAGGTGGACGTAGAGCTGCGCGTGCTTGACTAGACCCTGCCCCTCCCACTGACATTTCAGACTTCCCACATTCCGATCCTGGTGTGTCGTTAGGGACACACTAGATATTTAGACCTCCCATGTTTTCGCTACCTTCTGCATCTTCTGCCCCATCATTTTCACATCCCATGATGATTCCCACTCCCCTGTCAGCATCAGGTCATACAGCTATTCCATCTTCATTTCCTTCTACTTCTGTCTCTCCGAGCTTTTATATTCCATCGTCTTCGACTCCTATTCCACCAGAGGGTGTTCCATCAGGTTCTGTGGATCCGACGCCACTCATTGATCAGACTAGCGCAGGTATATTTATAAATCCCTAACAAATTTTTATAGCAATATTTATTTTCATTATAACATGTTTTGATAAAATAATTGTTTTTCTTTCATGACAGATACATCTACTGACAGGAGGCGGGGGCGGGGCCGTACACGCATGCGTTCGGTGTGGAACCGCCACACAGAGGTTATGGTGGAATATAATGAAGACAATCAGATGGTTGAGAAAACAGGGCAGCAATGTCGGAGTTTTATGGCGACGCTTGCCAAATACTCCCAAATCATTCCTGTCAGCCCGCTGTCGTGGAGACATTTGCCACATGAGGTCAAAGATAGAGCTTGGGTAGAGATATGGGTAAAAAAATCTGTTGTATTTAATGCCATGATTTTTTTTTGTATTTATATGAATTAATATTTTCATTTCAGCTTCGATTTAATTTTCCTAATGGTGAATGTGCACGACAGGAACGTCTAAAGGATTTAGGCGAGCTTTGGAGAGCCTACAGGCATGATCTGTATATTGGCTGGCGTGCTAGAGTTGGCACTGAGTTAGAGGTTGTACCAGTCGTGGATGATTTTCCTATAGAGCAGTATCGTCAGATGATTACTCATTGGACGAGTACCCAGTTTAGGGTATGAATTACATTTTAGGTATTTAAATAATAACTTTCAAGTTTTGCATTAATATTATCCTTTTCATTATAGAATTTTATTTAGGAATCATCTGGAAAAAATAAAAAAACATTGATGCAAAAAAATACCTCCATACACTAGGACGCACGACGATGCCGAATCATGAGAGGCAGCAGGTATGACAATTGTTTATAAGTTTTCTTTACGACTTACATTTTCTTTTGTTTCCTCAATTATTTAATTTTTTGCTGAAGTCTTTATATAACTTTTGTTTTCAATGTCATTGTAGAGGCAAGTACAAAATATTGAAGGACGTGTGCCTCGAGCAAAACTGTTTTGCTCGAGTAGACGAAAAAGGATGGAAGTGCTGTCAACGAAGCGACTCAGCAGCAGATTGTAAGTTTTAATCTGTTGATTTTATATTTTAATATCTATTTCGTAACTTAATAATATATTTATATTTGTAACAGGATGCTTTAGAGGCCCTCGATTCCCAAGAAGCAGACAATTTTGGGCCATCTGATCACTTACATCAGGTGTTGGGAGAGGATCATTCTGGAAGAGTACGCTGCCGACCTAGGATAGCCCCGACGAGGTATTGGCCTGCCTCAGGTACGAGTTGTAGTGCCACCGAGCTGCAGCAAGTTAGGGCACAGGCAGAATAGGCTGATAAAAGGGCCACAGAGACGGCATAACAGTCTGCTAGGGCAAACAGTGCATTTATGAAATTTATTGAAGTTCTACATCCAACACTTCCAGCAGAGGCCAGCCCAACAATTGATGAATACATGTCATCGATACATTCTATATATGGTGCACCAGGTGGCAGTTCCAGTGGTGGTCAGGCCGATGTCCAGCTTGAAGATGATGATGGCGAACAGTCTGATGCGGAAGAGGAGGGAGATGAGGAGGGCGAGGAGGAGGGCGAAGGCGAGGAGGAAGGCGCTGTGGAGGGTGAGGACAATGAGGAGGACGATGATGAGGGCGATGATGATGATGGTGGTGGTGATGGTGATGCTGATGTGGGACATATTGATCCGGTACATTTTTGACTTATATTACTGAGATTTGATGTTTAATCTATTCTAGTTGTTGGTTTTATCTAGACTCGTAGTATAGTATTGGAGTTGAGATATTTTTATATATTGTCTGTTTTTATGGATGTTGTTGTCTTTTAGTGGCTGTGTGTTTGTGAACTCCTTGGACAACCCCCCTCATTCTTGGACCCTGGACAACCCCCCTCCCCCTTGGACCCCCCTCACGCGCGTTTATGAAGCGCGTGCATCACTTAAAATACAAATATTGAGCCGTACCGCGCAAACCGCACGTCCGATTGACGTGCCGTCTGCGCGTACACGTCACGAATAATAATTAGAATGTTGCACGGTGGTTTCAGTTCAATCTGAGGTCATCCGCTATGAATTTGACAGTTGGACGCCCATTTTGGCCATTTATGACACCAGGACTGCGTTGTCGGTCACCGCGGGCACACGGCACGTCCGATTGATGTGTCGTCTGCTCGACCACTTCAGAAATCACTCACTCGTATTTGTCGTCTGATTTCAGGCCATTCCGACTTCGTTCGGCCTGTTTGGACCCCCCTCACGCGCGTTTACCAAGCGCGCACATCACTTAAAACACGAATATTGAGCCGTACCGCGCAAACCGCACGTCCGATTGGCGTGCCGTCTACGCGTACACGTCACTAATAATAATTATAATGTTTCACAGTGGTTTCAGGTCAATCCGAGGTCGTTCGCTATGAATTTGACCATTTGACGCCCGTTTTGGCCGTTTATGACACCAGAACTGCGTTGTCGGTCACCGCGGGCACACGGCACGTCCAATTGACGTTCCGTCTGCTCGACCACATCATAAATCATTCACCCGTATTTTTCGTCTGATTTCAGGCCATTCTGAAATCGTTCGGCCCGTTTGGACCACCCTCACGCTCGATTACGAAGCACGCGCATCACTTAAAACACGAATATTGAGCCGTACCGCGCAAACCGCACGTCCGATTGACGTTCCGTCTGCGCGTACACGTCACGAATAATAATTAAAATGTTTCACGTTGGTTTCAGCTCAATCTGAGGTTGTTCGCTATGAATTTGACCGTTGGACGCCCGTTTTGGCCGTTTATGACACCAGAACTGCGTTGTCGGTCACCGCGGGCACACGGCACGTCCGATTGACGTACCGTCTGCTCGACCACTTCTGAAATCACTCACCCGTATTTTTCGTCTGATTTCAGGCCATTCCGACGTCGTTCGTCCCGTTTGGACCCCCCTCATGCGCGTTTACGAAGCACACACATCACTTAAAATACGAATATTGAGCCGTACCGCGCAAACCGCACGTCCGATTGACGTGTCGTCTGCGCGTACATGTCACGAATAATAATTAGAATGTTTCACGGTGGTTTAAGCTCAATCTGAGGTCGTCCTCTATGAATGTGACCGTTGGACGCCCGTTTTGTCCGTTTCTGACACCAGAACTACGTTGTCGGTCACCGCGGGCACACGACACGTCCGATTGATGTGTCGTCTGCTCTACCACTTCATAAATCACTCTCCCATATTTTTCGTCTGATTTCAAGCCATTCCGACTTCGTTCAGCCCGTTTGTACCCCCCTCACGCGCGTTTACGAAGCACACACATCACTTAAAACACGAATATTGAGTCGTACCGCGCAAACCGCACGTCCGATTGACGTGCCGTCTGCGCGTACACATCACGAATAATAATTAGAATGTTGCACAGTGGTTTCAGCTCAATCCGGAGATGTGGTGTGGCCGAAACCACTCAAAGTGTCCGTCTTTTGTTTCAAAAGGACGTCATTTTAGGTGAAAAGCATCAACTGACATACGGAAAACCGACCAAACGCATTCCAAATCTGTTGATAATTTATCCCAACAATCCATGGGTCATATGTGACGTGTACGAGCCAACCCGGGATGAATCTGAGTCGCGGTGTGGCCAGGATAATTCTAAGTGACTCTCTTTTGTTTAAAATGGACACCATTTTAAGTACATACGGAAAAACGACCAAACGGATTCGGTTTCCATTGAAACTTTAGGAGAACGGTCCATGGGTCATATGTGACGTGTAAGAATCATCCCCGCTTCAATCCGACATGCGGTGAGGCTGACACCACTCAAAGTGTCCGTCTTTTGTTTCAAAAGGACGTCATTTTAAGTGAAAGGCATCAACTGACATACGGAAGAACGACCAAACGCATTCGGATTCTATCGATACATTAGCACAATGATCCATGAGTCATATTTGACGTGTACAAGTCAACCCTGTCTTAATCCAAGACGCGGTGTGGCCGACATTGCTCTAACTCTGTCTCTTTTTTTTAAAATGGACATGATTATAAATGAAAAGAACAACTGACATACGCAAAACCGAACAAACGCATTCGTAATCTTTTGATAATTTATCACAACGATCCATGGGTCATATGTGACATGTACGAGCCAACCCGGGATGAATCTGAGTCGCGGTGTGGTCAGGAATAGTCTAAGTGTCACTCTTTTGTTTAAAATGGACAACATTTTAAGTACATACGGAAAACCGACCAAACGCATTCGGTTTCCATTTAAACTTTAGGAGAACGATCCATGGGTCATATGTGACGTGTACGAATCAACCCCGCCTCAATTGGAGACGCGGTGTGGTCGGCACCACTCATAGTGTCCATCTTTTGTTTCAAAAGGACGTCATTTTAAGTGAAAAACATCAACTGGCATACGGAAAACCGACCAAATGTATTCGGATTGTGTCGATAAGTTAGTAAAATGATACATGGGTCATTTGAGATGTGTAAGAGTCAACCCCGTCTAAATCTGAGACGCGGTGTGGCCGGTACCACTCTGACTGTGTCTCTTTTGTTTAAAATGGACAAGATTATAAGTGAAATAAACAACTGACATATGAAAAACTGACCAAACGCATTCGGAATCTGTTGAAAATTTAGGACAACGATTCATGGGTCATATGTTACGTGTACGAGTCAACCACGCCTCAATCCGAGTCGCGGTTTGGCCAAGACCACTCTAAGTGTATCTCTTTTCTTTAAAATGGACTACATTTTAAAATCATACGGAAAACCAACCAAACGCATGCCGATTGTGTTTATATTTTAGCACAACAATCCATGGGTCATTTGTGATGTGTGCGAGTTAACCCCGCCTCAATACGAGACGCGGTGTGGCCGACACAATTCAAAGTGTCTCTCTTTTATTTAAAAAACACTTCATTTTAAGTGAAAACAACAACTGACATACGCAAAACCGACCAAACGATTTCGGAATATGTTGATACTTTAGGACAACGATCAATGATACATTTGTGACGTGTACGAGTTAACCTCGCCTCAATCTGAGGCACTGTGTGACCGATATCATTCCAGATGTATGTTTTTTGTTTAAAATGGATATCATTTCTATTAAAAATATATGGTATATGAAAAACCAATCAAATTATGAATTGAATTCCGGATTCCACATATGATTGTCATCTAAATTTTAAAATGAATTCTAAATGAATTATGTGTGTTTATAATTATGTTATGAATTCTACTTTAATTATGGATGAGTATATTTTAAGGATGCATTATATGTGTTGGTTGGTTGGTTTTCATTATCTGTATGTGTTAGTTTGTTCTCTATATGTTTGCATTATATGTGTTACAGGTACAATAATTGGATTGAAAAATGAATTGAAAACGAGGGCATAATTGGATTGAAAATTGAATTGAAACTGAGGGTGAATTCCCAAAAACCAAACCTACTGTGCAAATTGCAGGCTGCTGTGCAATTTGCACAGCAAAGCCTATGCCAACGGTTTCAAACCGTTGGCATAGTCTCTATTAGCTGTTTTTACCAACGGTTCAAGGAACCGTTGTTAAAAACACCTATCCCAACGGTTTGAAACCGTTGGGAAAGGAAATTTTGTGTTGATTTCCCAACGGGACAAACCGTTGGGAGAGGCCTTTCCCAACAGTTTGGCAGAACCGTTGGGATAGGTTGATTTTTTCTAACCTATCCCAACGGTTCTCTGTAAACCGTTGGGAAAAGCCTTTCCCAACGGCTTACTTCCCCACGGTTTGCAGAACCGTTGGTATAACATATAGCAACGGTTCTGCAGCCTTTCCCAATGGTTCTAAACCGTTGGGAAATTCTATATTTCTAGTAGTGTACCTCTTGAAATAATAATGGTGAATGACATGGCCTCCCATATAAGGCCTCAAGTGGAGCCATCTGAATTGTCACCAGAAGCTATTATTTAACGAGAACTCAATGAGAGGGATATGATTCTCCCATGAACAGCCAAAAATAAGGACACATGCTCAGAGCATATCCCCTAGAACCTATACATTCTATTCAGATTGTCTAATGGTCTAAGTGGGAAAAGTAGTTATTAGAATAACCAGAGTTACCATAGCTTTTTATAAACCCTACTAGAACCGTGAAATTTATCAAGAATTCCTATCTGAAATGATTGTACGTGGAACCCTGTGTAGTCACATGATCTCATAGACATACAGTCATCCCAAATCAACAACTAAGAATGTATCTAGAATAGGAATAAAGTGGGATGATTTTTTAATCATTAAATTACTACCCAGATATACTCACTACCCCATGAAAACCATGTTAATACAACCCTAAAATACATTAAAAAAGTCTTTCTATTTCCATTTGGATACTAAATGAATCTCTAAGAAGCATAAAGGTCTCTAGTTCTCTTCCTTCTCCTTATAAAATGTGGAACACCTAGTGATAAAGCTTGTTATTTGATATTTCATCCAAGGAAACCAATACTAGTGTCATATATCTCAATACGTCTTCAAAATACCTGGATAAACTACCCATGGAGAATAATGGGACTCCATCATATTATTCTCTCTCACCTATGTATGAATCCTTATTTCTCCTCGTAGATTCATGACATCGTCATTGTCCACTCACCAATATGAAGGTGGGTTATATCCATATACAATCTAATAGAGAACCAAACATTCAGGATCTGAAAATATCTTACCCTTCACCTTCTCAATAAGGTAATATGTAAATGTCATGGCTGAGAGGTAAGACTTATCATGACTATCATGAAACCAAAGATGCATCTTAGAAAAGAGGTTCATTAACTTTCATTCATCACTAGCTTCCCACATGACATGTGTCTGAGTTTTCATTTTAAACAAATTAGTATCTATGTTTCCCTTTCTAGGTGTATTGGAAAGATCAAAATCAAATGACTAATGATATTCAACCCATCTTCACTATCTGAGGTTCATTTTATTTTGTGAAACGATATATTTGTGGCGCTTTTGGTCTTTATACAACATAAAGTTCTCCTCTAATTGATACTTTCTCCAGCACCATAAAGAAATGGAAAATTTTTCCAGCTCAAGGGTGTGTATTGGGTAATTTATATTAGGAGGTCTCAAATATAAAGAAACATACACAATTACTTTTTTCTTCATGCATCAACACTACTCCAAGGACGATTCCATATGCATCACAGAAGATAGTATGACCTATACCATGCTTAGGAATAATTATAATAGGTCATGTGATAAGCCTCACATTCAGCACCTAAGAGGATTTATCACATGCTTCCGACCAATGGAACCAAACACCCTTATTTTAAGACCATTAATGGGTAAATAAAGGATTTGGACATCATATATGAAGAATCTATAATAACTAGACATCCCCAAGAAACTTTTTATATCATAAAAGTTCTCGGGTTTCTCCCATGAAGTTATGGTACTCACATTTTCTTGGTTAACAGATACTATTGATTCTGAGATAATATGACCCAAGAAGTAGAATTTGTTGATCCAGAAGTGGAGCTTTGCAATCTTGGAGTAAAGATGATAGTCTTTCAGTGTACATAGAACAATCAGAAGATGTTTGGGATGGTCTCTAATACTATAAGATTACACCAAGATGTCGCCCAAAAAGGCCATAAAAATGAATCTAAATAGGGGTGGAACCAAATATTCATCATAACCCGTAAAATAGAGTGTCTGCATGTAAGACCAAACAGAATAAAAAGGTACTCATATAGAACATATTTACTATGGAATATTTTATGATGTATGTGTGATTGTGTTACACATACTTGATGATAACATGTTCCCAGTTTAATATTAGATAAGACCTTCTCTCCTCATAGCTATTCAATGGGATCCTCTATTCGAGGTTGTAGAAACATGATATTGACCATAAGTTGGTTCAACATTTTGTAATCCCTGCAAATACATAATATTCAATTCTCTTTATTGGTAAAAAGCATGATTGAACCCCATGCAGATTTATTATGACATATAAAACCCTTGGCCTCTAAATCCTCTAACTACCTCATGATCTCATGAAGCTTAGTTGGTGTCATCCTGTATAGAAGAATGGACACTAGAGCTACTGCTAGAATACGACCAATTGTAAACTGTAACTCTCTCTCAGTAATTACACCAGAAAAATAAACAAGAAAGGAATCATACAAACAATCTACAACTGGTGAGAAAATAGGTAATATCATTCCATGATTCTCTAGGATGATATTTTCTATCAGGGAAGCCACTCCACTTTGACCACGATGCTCTGGTCCTGCTCTACAAACATTGTCATCCCACTCACCCCTATGTAGATAATTGCTGGCTTCAATTGATGTAAAGATCCCCTACAATGATAACAGTATACAAAATAATGATAGATAACCAAACAGTCAATTAAGAAAATGAAATCGAAGACTGTCATCTGTTGAATTAAGATATTCTAGAAGAAAGTGTATCTTTCTACCTCAGGGGGGCAGTCCCTACACTAGTGTATGTCCTTTTTTATTACCTATAATGTCATGTATAGGGTCATTAAACCATATTGATATTATATCTACAGTCTAAGCCATTCGACAATGGATTCATAGATAAAAGTGTGTGCAACACCTGTATCAATTAAAGAACGTAGTATAGTAAAGGATACATGAATAGAACCTTGTATTGTAGATGGTCCCAAAGTCTGATCCTTGGGTATTGGTTGGAGTTCATTCAACTGACATGATCCACGACCCTACGAAATAGATAGAATTCCAAGATCAAAACTACTCTATTGGGATTGTTGGAGATCAGGGCCCTATCTACCATGGCCACAACCTCCTCCTCATCCAATCCTTCCAGTTCTAGTTCAACTCACCACCAAACGTGGCTTAAAATAACACTTTCTTAAAGGAAAATCTAGTGCGGATACTCTTCAACTAAAAGACAGGGTCAATATCTTATATAAAGTCTACATATTCTTAATATGGATGCAAGACTGACACTCTATTGGTTATTTATCACATTGATGATTCTTGTGATTTTTTGTCCACATTGAGGACACACCAAAGAGCTATCATAATGGGTACTCTAATTGTCACATCCAAAATAAGAAACCTCAAGGGAACATTTCCTACCACCGGAAGAACTACCGGGCTGATGCGACACTGATCCTATATGCCTGATACTATTGTTTCTCTTCAAGTTATGCTCAGTGATAAGATCCCAATTAAAATTTTCAAGAAAATTTTGGTAGGGGAATGATATTGACCTATGCACAGATGATATATTGGATCACATCCATGAATTGTCTACCACAAAAAAACTCATCACTATATAGATTTAGTGAAAAGCACTGAAACATTATGAAACGTGCTGCATACTCAATAACATACATATAATCCTACTTGAGAGACATGATCTTTCTGGATCTATCATCCCTTAGTGTCTAAGGAATGAACTAATCATAGAAGTCAATCTTAAAATAAACCAATAACATGACCTGATTAAGATAGGCCAAGGTAATCAAATCCCACCAACTCATCATAGATTCCTTAAGCATGTCTGTAGAAATATTAACCCACTTATCTAGAGGCATCTCCCTGTTTTGAAAGATATATTGAGTGGATTCATGCTAAGACTTGGTATCCTACGGACTTCCATCCCCTAATAATGTAGGTGGATTCTACTGCTGGAACTCGTGATTCATACAATCCATTATAAGTGAATGATATATAACACCATGCATGGAATACATCAAGCATAGGAAACTATAAAAAAATGGGAATCAGCTCCCAAATTAAGTACATCAAGTGGTACCTCAAGTGTCCCTCATATAGGTTAGACTGGAATCTCAGGGACCACCATGTTTAGATCATGGTATTCACCACCTTCTTTGCATATGAAATGAGGACATCGTGGTGGCATTAATCTTGAAATTCCAAGAGCATGCCTCAAAAAAAGCATAAAAGTAAGTATATTGCATCACTAGCTGAAGCTAAACAAATGAAAACTCACAACCTAAGGCTTACTATCCTGACTACCCACTTAGACAGCCAGACGTCGATAAGTGACAAAGTATAATTTTCATTACATGTATCATTTAATTTCCAGGTTCAATCCTTCACATTTCATAAACATGATAAATAGGTTTACGGAATTTCAAACAGTTTAATTTAGATGTCATGATTCATTTTATAACGAATTGTCATTTTTGATGAATCAGTGCCCATATACCTATCCCTAGAAATGGAACCCATTTATTTATAGCATAATGGATTGACCAAGTAAATTAATCATCCTAACACATGAGGGGACATACACCTCTTGAATTTAGACATTCCATAACCCAATCACAACCAAGTGTAATAGAAGTATAAGCTAACTATAATTGCATCAATCAATAATAATTATCACATCAGGAAATGAAAACCATTGAAACAAACCTATATTACATGGAAATATGCATGAAATGTGAATTATTGGTGCCTATAATGATGCATCTAACAATGCTCTCTACCCTCATATCATCATGAAATGGATGAATGAAATCATGAAATCGAGTAATAACAAAAAACACCACACAACATGTGAATTGCCCAATTGTGTAATAATATCAACTATAATATGAAAAGGTAGAAAATCAATTATAATTTTGGAAACATGGTTTGTACCATGAACATGGGTTTTTTATGCCCAATCATGGATTAAAACAAATCCCAAGCATTCCTACTCACAAATTTTTTGTCTCCAAATAGTAAAGAATGAAAAGAAACTCTTCTGATACAACATTGTGATGCCCTAGACCTAGATGCCACTTGATAGGTTCCTCGAGCCTGGTGGACCACATTTACTCAAGTGCGTCTACCCGAATGCCAGAGGATGCTAACTAGCATCGAGGCCAAGGGTGTGTCTGTGGGCTGACAATTCACTCATTTCCAAAGTGTAGCATAGTGGGAAGATGTAAAGATAAGTATTTAACATAAGAAACATATGTAAATACAATTCACCTCAGAGAATAGATAAAATAGTAACAATAAATGAAACAACTTGAGTATCATTCAATTACATACGATATGAAATGTCACTAAAAACTATAAAACATCGATACAAATAATACCCTATCATTTTCCACAAAATATAAAGGAAATTGATGACTATTACAAGAATCCTGAACACTGAATTAGTTATCTACTATGAAGATGAATACTAAACCAAAAAATCATGTGTTTGAAGCCGTATGATTCACTTTTTCAATAACTTATACCATGTAATCTTCCCCGGTTATCAAAAGGTTCCTGGAGAGGGTGTGAGATAAATCTTAGTGGGCCACCACAAATGGCGTCTATAACATCCATCCTGCGTAATGGAAATATAATCGTCTGCATTAATACATATATAATTTAAATCAGTACAATGTAACTAAATTCCCAAGTACGATCCTAATCTATCAGCTTGTGTCTAAACATAACCAATCCATTTATTTAGTAAACTACTAGGTTATGTTAATAGTTCATGTGAGGCATGGACATCACTAACATAGTCTCATGATGGTTTAGATAGTGAATGTTCCATGGTAGTGACCAAGGCAATGTAGACCTCAATGTCCACCAACTCAGTAAATACTATAGCTTGTCAAGGGGTAAGAGAGTAATCCAAGGAGCATATTCTATGACATTCCACGATAAGGTTCCTACGAATCCAAGGTTATTTTCCAAGGTATGGTGGGGCGAAGCAGAGAGAGGGCCCTAAGGACTATGAACATAGAGCTTACATGTCTATTCTAGATCCATGGAGTGTGTCTGAGGAATCCTATTATTACATGTATGGATCCTATGGTGTCATACTGGGCATCCAAAAACAGATAAGGATCATGATGTAGGTGGGTATCGAACTACGCAAGTCATATCCATAAATCAATATTGGGTTCTCGATTGCTCATGGAATTCTCCTATCACAATCCAAGATGATCTCGATTCAGGCCATTCCTGTTTAGTTATGAATTCGTGTAATATTTCCTTCAGTTCATGCCTTTCCATTCATTCTTGTAATGATGTCATGTAGCATTAATCCTTTTAATCATGTCATTTAGTTCAAGCATTACCTTTAACTAGTGAGATAAAGACACATAGCATGAAACCATTTAATCCATTTAAAATTTATTCTATATTATCTATTAATTCTTATACCATAAATTAATGTGTGAAGGGGTGGTATAGATATGCTACTAATTAATCATTCACAGTTAATTCGGTCAAGTTATATACTCAATATTCATGCCAATATTCATTTAAAATTAAATAATAAATTGAATCACATACCTTAGGCGGGTCAAGTGGTATGAATACATGGTAATTTCAATTCTACATTTCAAAATATAAACATTACATTTAATATAGAAAATCATACCCTTAGAGTGGTCAAGACACAATACACATGAACGGTGGCTTGAACATGTCAAACACAAGAACCCAACTATGACATATCCTTTGACATGGAAGTGATGGACTTTTGGTCATAACCATAAAAAATTAATCACATATATTGAAATAGAATATCTATACAGCTCTGATGGTTATATGAATTGAATAGAAATTCAATAAATTATATCCAATGAAATCGGTGGTCCCCACACAAGAAACCATAAATCAACGAACTTTATGGATGAGTTATAGAACACCCACCTGATGGTTGTATGATCCTTCACCTTTGGTATTGGAATTAGATTTGGCTCAGATCAGATTAGATCTATGAAAAAGAGAAAAATATTGATACCCCTATATATCAGTTGTGATAAAAAGAGAAGTAGAACAGTTTAAGAGGACCCGAGTACTTGTCGGTGTACGTCCAGCGTGATGAACTAAAGCTCAATTAGATCCCGGATGAAAGAGATATTGAAATCCATAAATTTGATATTAAAAAATATATAAAAATAGATCAATTTAGGTAAATCCTGCACATTATTTCATTATGTAATATTGATGTTGCTTAATTACTTCAGTAAGGGAAAATTGACAATTTAATCTTAAAATAGCATGTGAATAGTTTTTCTACACGGTTTGAAAAACCCTGCACAAACCATGGATGAGAACTTAGGAAAAGGTCATCTCTCAGGGTTAGGCTTCATGATAGTGCACCAATCGTGCATGGTTGCTCTATCTAGAAAAACACAATCCATGCGGTTTACTCTATACCTTGAGTCAAGCCTATTTTTTCCCACAAAGATGCGTTCCATGCTCCAAATGTGCCCCAAAAACCTTTAATACTATTCAAACCCCATATACATAATTTATTAGTTAAAAGTAAAGATTTAGAACAAAATTTAAAGGATCTGTACCTAATAGAAAACTAGGTTAATACATCAGTTCACCACCTCAATGATTAGTTATTGAGTTATTATTAAGAATTCCTATTGATGTGATGATTTTTCATCAAATATATACCTCCTCTTTGATAGGTGTTTGTGTGAACGAGATTACATTAACTCTATTTATTATCCCTTTACATGAATTTAATGATATTTTGGGAATGTATTGACTCACTAAATATATATCCCATCTAAAATAACGAGGAAGGGATGTTATATTTCATACTCCAAACTAACCTAAGATCGTCTTTTGTTGCAAGGATGAATTTGAACAAACAATGGGAGTTACATCCGCTATATTGGTTTAAATGCCTATTATTGATGGATATTTATCTCATATGGTATAGGAAAATCAATATTAAATGTACGAAATTTTTTCATGATATAGTTTATGTATTTCTTGAATACTTTCCCAGTGATCCCATGAATCAGGAAGATGTGTTTTCAATAGAAATCATTCTTGGGGATACACCTGTTGGAAAGACTCCATATAGAGTGGTTTCAGATGAACTATAGAAATTGAAGAAGGAAGTATAGGATAACATTTATAGGTTACTCATATATACAATCATTTCACCATCATTTCCCCCTATTATTTTAGTTAAGAATAACAATGGATCAATAAATCTATGCATTTTTTATGAGGAACTGAACTTCATTATTATTAAGAAAAAGTATCCTCAAACATAAATAAATGTTCACGTTAATCAATTATGAGTATAGAAAAGTTTATTAATTAATTATCTTGAATCTATATTTCATCAATTGTGTCTCAAGATGTAGGATTTACCCAAGATAGCCATCTATACAAGGTATGATAATTATGAATTTATAATGATTCCATTTGGACATTCCATTTTTTTTCTATCTATAAGGATTTAATGAATAATGTGTCTGGAGATTATCTTGATTTTTTTTCTTGTAATTATATATAATATTATGATAATATTTTTCCAATGGATATCATTAAGAAAAATTTCATATTTTTAAACTACCTAGATGAAATGGATGTTTTTTTCCAAATTCAACAGCAGTGAATTTTGGTTAAATAATATTTTACTCTTGGGTAAAATAATCTCGTGATAGGGTATATCAGTGTATCATTATAATGTAATGGTTAATAAATAATGGTCCATAAAAACCATGATAACCTAAATCTATAGTTTTATTGGGTTTTTGGATACAATAGATGATTTTGAAGGATTTATCATAACCATATTACATAATCCTAAACTAGATTACCATCATACTAGTAGCTGGACTAGTGGGTCACATTACCTCTAGTGCATCTTCCCTTATGGCAGAGGTTTCTGACTATTATCAGGGGTTTTAGGATGTAATAGTGGTAATACTATACCCTCTTATCAGAGTTTAATTGTGTTATAATAGAATAAATAAAAATCAAAAGAAAATGTAGTAAATAGAAATGATAAGTAGTGTACGAAATATTATTATATTCAATTTAATAAAGGTGGGGAATTCCAGATTTCTCAACAGTTGAATACATGACATGGGGATGATAAATATATGAAAGATATAAAAAATAAAAACATTTTTGTCAATACAATACAAAAACATGGAAAATATTTTAATTCCCCAAGTGTTATATCATTAAGAATATCAATTTAAAGCTAGGTCCTTTGATCCTAAATCTATGTATAAGAAATGAAAAAACTACTTAGGTCCTTAATGAATATGCACTACTTGTGTACCAGTGGCACCGGAGAATGGTGTGTGATAAAAATATCAGTAGGTCGGAATTCAAAGTGCATAGCCCAATCGTGACAGTGCAATATAAATCAATAGTTTGATGGAACGCAGAAATAATGTATGCATTACAATATAACTAAATATCCAAGTATATACTGTATCCCTATGTGGGTGTCTAAACATCTAAATGGTTCACTAATCATGAAATTACATTTTATATTGGTATATCATGTGAGGTATAAGAAACACTGACATCACCTCATGATGGTATAAATAGTGAGGGTTGAAAAAGGTTACAATGCATCCATGATTGATGTCTAAATAGAAATTTGTTCCAATGTAATAACAATGGAATCCAAGACCTCCTAGGTTTATAACTCCTTAGAAACGTGGTATTTATATGGATAAGACAATAATCAAAGGATAATAGTCTATGTAATTTAATAATTATATGCCTTCTAAATCCAAGATGAACAACAAAGGTAGAATGAGACTAGGAAATGGTTAGGCCATATCGCCATTAATCATGGAACATATTTTTCAATGCTTGATCCATGAAAAATATACAAGGAATCCTTTAATACTATGTCAGAGATCCTATAGTGTCATACCAGAAATCCAAAAATAGAAAATGATTGCAATATAGGATGGACTCAAACTAAAGATACCAAATCCTTGAATCAGATTGGGGTTCCCGAGTGGTCATGGAATTGCCTAAAAATAATCCAAGGTGAGATCGAGTACTTCCACCAATATTTGATAACATTTCATGTATAATTTCAATTGATTAAATAATTTTCACTAATTATTGTGAATATGACTTTTTTTTACACTGTTTAATCAATTCATAATTAATTAATATGTCTATTTGGTTCATGCATCTTCTTTCATCAGTGTGAATAGTGAAAAAATATTGCAACTGCAATTAAATCCATTTACGAAGTATTCAATAATTAATGTCCACCCCACTACCTTCCATTAACATTATAAGGGGTTCATTCGACATGAAACCTATTATTCAATTACATTTCATTTGGCTATGTCATATACTTAGTATAGTTTTAAGATTCCATTTCACATCTAATTATCAATTGAAGCACTTACCTTGGGTTGGTCAAATATTTAGAATACATGGTACTTTCTATTTTGAAATTAAAATAATAAATCAAGAAATTTAATGTGGAAAATATTACCCTTTTAATGTTCAATTTAAAGAACACCCAAACTGTGGATTAAACATGTCCGAAATCAAAAACAATGATTATGGAAAAACAACATATATGGATAATTCCTATATGAAACTAGTCCAATAACATAGATGGATCCTTGGTTCATTGATCTTTTAAGAAAGGAAATTTTTTTTCCTCTAATTCCTTTAGGGTCCGTGTTGTAAAAATTCCATATTTCATATATAAGACCCTGTACAAAAGACGTATCAGTACAACATGACAAGAATGAAAAAATGTATATCACTACTTTTTTATCATGAATAACGTGCACCTCTATTAGAGGGGTTTTATTATAAAATCATGATATTTCTTATCAAAAAAAATTCATCTATGAAATTTATCATTTAAATAATGAATCTTTTAAATTCACATTTAGGTGGAATTTAATCTAAATACATAACTACATGAACAAAATTATATGAAAATTAGAATAAACAATTTATAAATTCATTTGTAAATAATGAAGTCTTGGAATGGGACCCTACCTCAATGTGGAACCAAAACAAATTTTTCATCTCTTGAATATTTATATCTAATGTATCCACCCACTCATACACACTCAATTCCACTTATATATATATATATATATATATATATATATATATATATCTTTAAACTGATCCATGTCTTCCCCGCACAATAAGGGTAAACACATATGGAAGATATTTATTTTATATATATATATTCATACTTGGGAATATGCATGTGCACCATAAATATTCTATCACATTTCTCTACAAAAAATCCCTAAGGTCTCATAAACACCAGAAGACACCAAATAGAGGGTGTGAATGAAATTTGAGGAACAAATCCTTACCTTAAGTCAACAACGACCGACCAAATTGACCCCGACCACCTTGCCTTCAATGGAGGTTCCTAGAACATAGAACAACATGCCCCTCTATAGGGATTCCATACCCTAAAACATTATAGATTAAAAAGCTAGATAAAACCCAACAATAGGGTTTCAGTTGAGTTGGAACCGAGTAGCGGGATACCTCAAACCGTCAAAAAATGAGAGGAAAGGATTGAGAAGGTTTAACCATGACGAGCCAAACCTAATTCCTCAAGAGATCTGGAGAATAATTCACAAGGGATAGAGGTTGGAGGATGGGTGAATCCCACCTCATGAGGTTGTAGGGTGGGAAAGTCAAGCCTGGTAGAGATAAGTGGAGGATCCTCCCATTATATTTTCATTAAAACCTAAATTAAAACAAATATAAATAATAATAATAATAATAAAAATAATAATTAACAATAATTACATTATTATTTTTATGAAACAAATAATTGAATTTATTTCTATTTAAATTTTTAATTAAATTAATTTATTTTCTCTAAAAAGACACATCCCACAGTTTGGGGTGCTTGTTTAGAAAAACCATGCGATGAACATGCGATGGACAGTGGGATAACATTGTCTATTTGTGAAAACCCTGCAAACAACATGAAAAGTTTGGAAAATAGTGTGTATCCCTGGCGAAACACGTCTACCTCACCAAAAGATGGCTGGAAAGTTTTCTACAGGGGGTCGTGTTGTTTCAGAAAACTCATTTTCCATCTATATCCCCTTTAAAACCTGATTTTCCAGATCTGGTGCTCTTGAAACACCTCGATCATCCCAAGAATATCATTAAGCCTTTTTTGAAGCCTAGTATATTCACATAAAAAGGCCCCAACTCTCATAATTGGGCTCCAAATCATAGTTTTGGATTCAACCCATTCCATAAACAAAAAATATTAAAAACCTTTATATCTTGGTCTAGTTAAAAAACACGGGACACTACAAAATCCCCACCTAAAAAATTTTCAATCCTGAGAAGCCTATAGAAATAATGAAAACATCACCCGATCTATAAGAGTTCTGAAGATTTATTACAATGGTTTCATTTCATTTCAGATACCCAATTCACCATTAATTACTCCATATGAATTCCACACTCCAGCCTTTACAAACTGAGCCAACACTCAATCCCTATCCTAAACAATGAAATATAACATCCATGAGCCTGTTAAGATAGAGACGTAACCACATAATTTTCAAGAAAAAATATTTCCTGATGGTTCTCCCCACCATAGGTCTTAACGTAAGAATGGGATAATTCAAAGAGAAAATACCACCAATGTTGAAATTTCATTATGAAGAATGCCTCTACGTGATCTAACAATGATCATGTCATGATTTCATTAAAAATGAATTGTTAAATCCCGATCAAACTAATAAAAATTTGTCACACCAGATTTCTTATAAGACCCTACTACCCTTGAAATAACACTTTCCATCACCTAAAAACATGATTTAAAATGGTTCTTAATGACCATAAACATTGAGGGAGGGAGAGAGAGAGTGAAAGAGTCAAGAAAAATGGTTGTCCTATCTCCAATATGTCTAGATTAAGAAGATAGTGAAATTAAAAAGAAATATATGGATTCATGAGTCTAAGAAATTAATTCCTATATTAGAACCCATGAATCACTTAGGTCTTATCAATCATTGATAATAACCATGCCTCAACATGTAACACTGATAAATTTATCCAAAAAGATCCAAATATTTTAAATCATTAGTGTGGTGTAAGACAAATACTTTCTTAGTATACCATGGATGATGTCAATATGTGGGACATTCTCTTCACATATCATAATACACTTAGAGGGTTCAAATAGATTCCAATAATACACCCCCAACTACTAGAAGGAAAAGAAGTCGAACCATAATTGGTCGA
Source organism: Viscum album (assembly GCA_963277665.1). Lineage (NCBI taxonomy): Eukaryota > Viridiplantae > Streptophyta > Magnoliopsida > Santalales > Viscaceae > Viscum > Viscum album. The sequence goes on along the minus strand of OY728142.1, from coordinate 1,809,635,915 downwards.
CATTAAGAAAGAAGCTCAACTTCAACTTCCAAGGCAAAAACATTTAATCAAACATATGCCTTTACTAAAAAAGGAATTATGCAATACCGATAGATTTAACTACCAAAGTATTGAAATAAAAATGATGTTTTTTCGAGGTTTCTTACACATCAAACATTATATAAGTCATAATTTTGAGCAAGTATTGACATAAAAAACACATGTAGCCTCAAAGGAATTCATTCATAAACTGACCATTTACTGATGGTCCTATTATTTTTTTCAACTTATAAATGGAAGGATACATTTACCATATTCAACATGACAATCCCAATATTAGGAGTTTCTCATTAGTATGAAGAAACAATACTAGATTCCAATTTTCTCTCTAGATCAAACAATCATAAATGAACATGTGACACTCATATGATCCATAGTTACAGTGTCAAATCATAAAAAATGGTCAAAACTATTTGGATATATTTTCAAAACACTAAAGTCATCCAAATATATTTCCAAGCATTGAGATGATTTGATGCTTTGTTTAATAGGTGACTCTACATAGAGATGACCCGATATAGTGCTCAACAACATAAGATGTTTACTTAAGAGTCATATTTCCTAAAAAAAACCATTTTCAGGATGATGAAATGAACACATGTCCATTTATATGAAGAATAAAGGGGTCAATCAACATTAAATAAAGCTGATCATGCCTAAGGCATGGCTAAACTTCTGAAAAAAGAGAATTACATGATTCTAAATCCAATAAAAAATGCGAAAGTGAGACATGAAAACCTATCCAAAAAGGTATTTCATTTTGAAATTAAATACAAACTCAATACAACTATAACTAGAAATCACCAAATGATAGGAAACTCGTGATACAAGGATGGAATCAAGCTCTAATGGTTTTACCCACCACAAATTTCCCCTTACAAAGCACAAATTTTAATCTTTTCACCAGGTATTTCTAACACTATTTACTATGATCAATAGTCTATCATTAATCCATTGGTAATAATAGAACACCTAAGGAAGAATCTCACTCTTCCATTTCAATGAAAACCAAAGAAGAAACTCAAACAATCCTAACACTAGGGTTTTAAATAGATAACACCATTATTGGTTCCATTTCTAATCCCATTTTATTTAATAAAATTTTATCTTTAATATTTAGAAGGATTTACTCAAAACATCAAGTACCATTTCCCAAAAAAAAACTTACAATGTACTTGATTTTAACCAATGCCTCATGGGAAAAATAGGAATGTTTTATTGAAATCATTTTGAACCATTAATTTATTATTAACATCATTTCATAAATAGGAAATTTATTATCTAAATTCTTTTTTACATTACAAAGAACACTATATCGACTCATTTTAAATAACCTAGGTTTGTCAAAAGGTAACCAAGTATCAAATGTTAAATGATTAATTTTCAAACACCCAAACATGTCAACCTAGAAATAATAATCACCAACTAATATACATGGGTCCATTAGTTTCTTGATCATTTAAATATTTGATTTTTGATTAATAAAATATCCCTTTATTTTATAATCATTTCAAACATAACATTCCCCTTGAATTTAATATGGTTTTCCATTTTCCAATTCATGAACTGCTCATAAAATCCATAAATAGAGAATTAACACCCAGTTATCAATAATAATCTCAATTTATAATTTAACATGATCACATACAATGTTTTAGTTATGTGGGTGGACATCAACCAACCTTAAAAACACCCATACACTTTACTGTTTGGAATTTGGGTCCCATTTGTGAAAACCAACTAACATTAGTATTTAAATTCTCACAACAGTTTATAATTGTTCAAATAAATGGATCACAATTTCCCAGCTATACGAAACACAAAAACCATATAACAAAAATTGGATTCAATTTTTACTAACTCAAATAAACATATTCCACACACCCATTTACATATATCACAACAAGATAGAATGTAACTACAAGTAGCTAACCTAGAGACACATGATGAATTCCTAGAATCATATAATTGTACACATATAGGATTTTAATAACAAGTAGTAACCATATAAGTAATTTTATTGAATTAGTTATAAATTTATAAATCTAATAATGTAATAACACACAAGGAAAAAAAATCAAAAAATAGAAAGATTCCAACATATTCAACTTCATGGAAGGGAATATGCATGGTATGTGAACTCCCTTCCCACCTACTATGATGCATGGTATTATTCAACCTTTCTAAATAAGGACAAGTGTAAAATTTCCGAAATTCAATAAATCATTAGCTATGGAAATTACACCAATATCTCAAGGTGAATTCATAACAAATACAATAATTATGTGGAATGAACAATAATCCCATCACTAGCCACTTTTTCATTTACCATACGTAAGGTGATAAGTCCCAAGCATGGCTATTAACTATGAACTGAAAATTTCATAGTCTCATGTCTACAAACCAAATACAGTAATATAAATGAGAATAATATCCTATGATACCACATTGTAACATCATGAACCAACTTACTATCTGAACATTTGCTAGACCAGTGAGTCACATGGACTCAAGCATGTCTCCCTATTATCCAGAGTCTGCCAAATAGTAGGATGGGTCTTAAGAGGTGATAGTGGTTATAATATACCATTTTGTCATAGTTTAACATTAGTATAATAGAGTAAATAATGATCACCATCATAAGAAATTAATAGTAACGATAAGAAAGAGATGACATATTCTTATACTCAATTTAATAAAATTGGGAACACTATTTACCAAAAAAAGATGAATGCATGATATGGTCATGACACATATATAAAAGTAGTAAATAGAAAAACATGCTTCTCAATGTAATAAAAAAACATGGAAATGATAAAAAATCTCCATGAGTGATCTCCTTGAGCATCACGAGCTATAACTCAATCCTTTTCTCTTAACTCTAAGTACAGTACTGGAATTAGAGGTATATGCGATGGGATCCCATCCCAAATAGCCCATTGTAGAAAACGGCGTCGCAAATAGTATTGTTTGGGAAGGGCCCATAACCAAAATAGTATTTGCGATGGGAAAGGCCCCATCGCAAATAACCCTTTGATTATATACATTATATAGCAAAAAACTTTGTCAATGGGCCCGTCCCAAATAGTAATTTCCATGGGCCCATTATCCTGTCAGAAATACTATTAATAAAAAATTATATATAAATTATTTTCGATGGGAACCGGTCACAAAAGGTCCCATCACAAATACTGTACAAAATAAAAAAAAATATTTAATTAAATTGTTATTAATGAAAAAATTATATTAATTAATAAAAAAATATTATTATTAGTAAAATAAAAAACATTAAAAAATATAATTCTAAAAAATTAATATAAATTTTATTAAAATAAAAAAATTATTAAAATTATCAATATTTACAAAAAAATATAAAAAATTCATAAAATGTTATTATTATTAGTAAAACAAACAAATATTAAAAAATATCACACTAATAATAAATAAAAAAATATTAAAAATAATAAATATTAAATTATGAAATATTAAAAATTATTACAATTCTAAATATTTACAAAAAGTACATAAAAAATTCATAAAATGTTATTATTACTAGTAAAATAAAAAAATATAAAAAATTATAATACTAATAAAAAATAATAAAATATTAGAAATAAAAAAAATTAATTATGCAATATTTGCACAAACATAAAAGACATAAACTATAAAATGTTCATATTACCATAAATCATCAGTTCTAATGTTTTTAAAATAAAAAGAAAATCACCGGGGAGGGTCATCTTCTGGAAAAGGTGGAGGAGCTCTAGGAGACAGTGGAAGAAACTCCATCCCTAAACTACAAGTCACACAGTGCATGAAATACATCTTCTTGTGATGATGCTGCTACCATCAATGCATCTTATCCTCATGCTGCTGCAGCTGCTACTACTACTGCTAACACATATCCTCATGATGCTTACGCAAACTCTCTATAAGCTTAGACTGAGTTTGCAACTGCTCTTGATGCTGTGAGGTAGAAGATGATGCCTCTCCACGAGCTCCTCTCAAGATAGACGCCAACATTTCAACGATACCATAATAAGTACAAGGAGTCAAATAAGAGTTGATACCAACTACATGACCCTTCTCAAAGCCATATTGAGTCTCCTTCATCCAGGACACCTCATTGAAATGGTGGGCACTGGTCTGCTCAGTCGTCTCATCTTGACTATCATCCTATGTCTGAGAGGTCGCAGCCTCATATAACTCTTTCAATTAAAATTTGAAATTAAAATGGTGAAAATATTTTATGTAGTTAATTGTCAAACTGAATATAAATAATACTAACCACAATCTGACGTTGGAGATCACCTCTAATATCTCCATTGGTTGTATCACTATACATCTGCTGATAAACACTGAACACCGTAATATCGTGATGCTCTACTTCCTTCAAAAATATAAAATAAACTCTTGATAAATAAAGATATATAAAATATTTAAAAAATATACATACCAAATTTTCTCTATGAATACTAAATTAATGGATACCAGCTCGATGAGTCACCTCATGTCTCCCCTCGTTCTGTCGTCCCACTACAGTTCTCCTCTGAAATCCACCACCCAAACAGTGTAAACATAATATATCCCAAAAGTGGGATGAAATGTACTCGGGTCGGTGGGCTTCACCCAACTCATAAAATTCTATCACTCTTGCTTTCTTAATTTTTGCTATCCTCAAATTGAGGAAAAACTGACAGAAATGATCACACATAGACACCTGCCATGCCGTGTGAAAAACGTCACGCATGTTATCCTTGATGAGATATCATAAAACCTATAAATAATTTGTAACATCAAGTTATTAATAAAATAAATTTCAAAATAAATATTCTTTATTTACATACCAACCAATGATCTATCATTTCAGGCCACACATCAATGGGAATATGTTCCCATGTGATCCATGGCAGAGAAAAATAACTATGCAAGATAGTGCTCCCCTGTCCAATAGCTACATGCACAAAACATTGAAAATGGATACACAGTTAAAAAATTAGTATATATATAAATAAATAAATGAACGTTAACTAAAATATACATGTTACCATACCTCCGTGTGCATGGATCGAAGCCAAGACATGGACGTCGCTCAGGTAAATTTGATGTATTTTTCTAAAAACATTCAATTTTTGATGAATAGTGAAAACACTGTGTTTTTGTTTAAAATTGATTTTTTTAAGTAATTAGTTATTATATTTATATTTATACTTTGTAAAAATAGATACATAATACCTATATATGATCAATTTAATTCATTGGAGTCATTTTTTAATAATATTAGATATATAAAACAATATCGAACATTTCACCGTCTTTTACCCCCCTTCTTGGAGCATTTGAAAATTTGTATAAAACACAATTTTACTGCTTCTGTGAATTGAATTTAAAAAATCCTAAAAACACAGTAGATATCAATATGTAAAATTTCATTCAATAAGATGAAATTATTTTTGGTGAACCATAACATTTGACTTTTATTTACCATGCTTAAAAGTAAATAAGGTAATTAATGGTTTAAAATGATTTTATAATTACCCTAACACATGTACAGATACTATTTTATAAGTTTATTTCGATCAAAATAAACGCTATGAATAAAACATGATCCTTATGATCTAATTGGATTAGATTAATACATTTTCTATACTTTTATTTAACGAAGAGTTAAAAGTGTTTAATTTAGTGTTTAATAACTAAACCAATATTAATATAGGGTTACACATAAGATGAATTAAACTATAAATTTTCATTCAAAAGATAAAAATAATTCCTACATAATGGAATTATATTTATAATTTATAGACATTAAATAATTAAATATATTTATGTCATAATGATGATGCAGTAATTAATTTATTCTTAAAAGATTAAAATAATTTTTATTATAAATATCCATGTAAATTTAAATTGATTATTCTGATAAATTACACTAATTTTATAGGATAATATGACATTTTAGGGTTGATTAAATCATTTTTTATCGAATTTATAACGTTTTTATGACTTTCAGAAAAACAAAATACCAAATAGTGTCCAAATGGACATTAATGTGTTTTTAAAATAAGTAATATATTATTAATTGATACAATATTCCTAAAAATCAAAGGTTCAGCCAAAGGATGTGGATATGGGTTGATATATCAATAATGATCGACTTGGGGTTCTCTTGGATTTTTTGTAAGTTTACTAATAATTTATAATTATAACACAAGAATACATGGTTAAAGTTATATTATTTAGCTAAGAATTTAATATAAAAGATAATTTTAATATGGTGACCTAAAACTCTCGAAAACCTATTGGTTGAGATTTTTTAGACCCATCCCCTAACTATCCTTGAAAAATTTCATTTTGGAGCCATTATAATGTGAATATGATTTTATAATTAAATAATATTTCGATCATTTCCTAAAGTGACCCTAACCTCCGTTATAAAAGGGTGCATCCCCTTCCCTCAAAATCACACCTCCAAATCCATTTGGATCAGCCATCCCATGCTCCAAAATCCTCTCATCTACACTTTATTCAACCTAGAGGCCATTAATTGTTCATAAATCCAATATGAGGAGCGATTTTGACAAACTCAAAAGGAAACGACCAAAAAAGAGGTTATAATTTCACCACCTATTTCAAAGTTCTTTTCTTCTTCCACATTCTATTTTTTTGTTGTTTCCATACCAAAATAATAACCCCAGTACCTTATACATACTATAATTTTATTATAAAAATGGTACAACCAAATTCATTATTCTATCCATCCTATGAATTATAAGTCACTATACGTGTCTAGGTATGGCTTACTGTCTCCACGTCGTGCTGTACTTTGTTATTCAAACAGTTCATTATTTGGATGGGTATAATAATGGATATAATGGATTTAAATAATAAATATAACATGTTAATGATTTGGTATATATGATATACCATCCCATTACAAATGTTTTCACCATCAATAAGATGATATCGACCCTCATGTGTACGTATGCATTACTATCTCCACAAATGCGATTAAATTCATTCCCCATCATAACCATTAAAGAATAATTTTCATTGTATGAATAAAAAAATGTTTATGAACTTAATATAATTCTACATATGAATTAAATACATCCTATCCATAAAAAACATGACTTACCTAAAAAAACATATAAAGTAAAATGAATCAGTTAACACCCAAAACAATTATACTATTGAATTATTATTAACAATGAAATTTTAGTTGATCATATATGATATTATATTTATGTATGTGGTTCATTAATGATTTAATTAAACTTATATAAAAATTATATAGAAGTTTAGCATACCCTTGATCAAAAAAATTTAATAGGTAAGGGTTAATTCTATAATCTCATTATTATTTGAGGTTGTTTATACGTGAGTATCTACTAGGACCTCTTTATCATCTACATCCATGTTTCATAAAAATGTATTTCAAACCATTTTAAATATTTACTATACTATGGTTTAATGTCATTTAAACCCTTGTTTGAATTTTTATAATGTGTTTATAAAATAATATTTCCAACATTTTCCAAATAAGGTCCTTTACGACTTTTTCAAAAAAAATTAAGGAAAGAATGTTTTTTAACATATACAGCGGGTGCAGCTATTTCAGGCTATTATAACACCTTATAATCTACCCATAAAATATTATAAAAATATTTTCAACATAAATTTTTTCTTTATAATTATGTGAATTTTAAATGAGTTGAAAATAGAAAGAGATATTTCTCTCAAGTAGTTTTTATTTCATCTATGTCAACATCCATTGATAGTTTTTAAACTTGTTTGATGTTGATTAATTATGATACAATCTACCATATTTTATTGAAGGTTTTGTGAAATTTTTGAATGTGGAAGTGTTATTTTTAAACCGTTCATCATTATGGATAAAGTATTGAAATTTCATATGCTATTTTTAATATGAATGATTATGTTATGTTTAAACCTTTTCATATGTGGAGTGCATTTGACATAGTAAGTGACAGGTGGAGCCTGCTATCTCCCCTTGATGCATTTTTATTTCTAATGAGACAAAATATAATCTTGGAATAAGTCCTTGGAAAAATCTTATTTTTAGTCTTGTCATGAGGCCATGACTAAGTGGTTATGATGTCCAACATTATCCATTCCATAATTATGAAATTGGATATTGATATTACACATGTTTATTCAACTAGTGTGATATCCAAGTGAATATGTTAATTGAATTATTTGATTATTCATTGCCATATTCTACTGAAGGATAATTTTCAAAGGCTTGTGTCTTTGTCTTATACATTTCCTTAAATGTTTATGTGTATTTATCAATTTCTCCACAATATTGTTATCCTTACTTAGCACCTGAGCTCATCTATTTCTTTGGTTTATTTTTTCAATGATGAAAAAATTATATTATGGATGACATGCAGGGATAGTCTATGTTATATGATTTTTTTCAAAGGAGACAATTACTTTGTTGTTTTTCAATTATTAATGTAATTTAATACGTATGTATGTATCTAGTACATCAAAGGATACAAAACTTTTCTGTCTTTTGAGATTATATCCCTTGTGATCATGCCAATGTTATGTAATAATGCACTGAATCTGGGTAAATTGGGGTTAGGGTGTTATAGTTGGTATGCGAGGATGTTTAGTACAAACTATAGAAACTAGATTTAGAAAAACTATGATTAGAGAACATCAGACTAAGATATAATTTGAGAATTTTTATAGAAGAACATCCTATAATTTTGGAAAATTAGAGATTTTTTGAGTTTTTCAAAGAATACATCCCTGTCAGGATACAAACAGGTAGTGGCCGCTCTGGAATAGATGTACCTTGGAGTGAAATCACCAACAAGGAGTTTCGGGCATGACCTGGTGTATCCTGGTACACGACAACAGGCCTTACTGCATCTTTGGTTACACCACTACCAGGGAATATTCTTAGGAAATTTCAAATTTTCTTTACAAACCATTATAAAGGATTTATGAGTATATACCTCCTCAAAGAACAAATTTTTATGATTACGTATTATATCCAAAAACAATTCAATTTATGATAAGTTTTTTACATGTTTGGAATTATGTATTGTGATTCATAAACTAATGTAGTGTATGTCATAGTTTATAAGTGACATCTAGTGGAAGGAATGGAAACCGTATCAATGAACATAAAGAATGAATGAATTTTACTTCTATTCAAGAAAATTATAGTGGAGGAGGTGATGAAACTAGGGCTGATTAGCTTATCACCATACTGGGAAAACACACTCAGGTTATGAATAATAACCATACCCATATGGAGAACCCTGATCCAAAACATGGAGGATCAATGTTAGACCGCCTCATGAGGAAACAACCACCATCATTTAATAGGACTAAGAATAAATTTCTTGCTGATAAATGTACTAGTTCCTTAGAGTAAATATTATATTGTTTTGGGAGTAGTGAAAGGGAAAACGTTTTCATGGAATATTATTTCCTCATAGGGAGAAGCAGATCAATGGTGGTCATTAATTGAAAACACAAAGGAAGATGAAAATGTTTCAAAAATGGAATGGATGGAGTTTAAAGGGATTTTATTAGAAAAACACTTTCTTCATGACCATCAAATAGATATAGAAATACAATTTCTGAGTCTGAGTAAGTAGATGATAAGAATGTCACAAATTATGAGGATAATGTTAAAAGGTTAGAAAGGAATGTACCAAATTATATACATAACCCAAATAGTAATATTGATCAATTATTTGATGGGCTAAAATGAGTTATCCATCGATCATTAGTATTACAATCCATCTCATCAAACAAAGATATTGTCTAATAAGATATCTAGACAGAAAATGAATTCTCAAAGTCTTACATCGTTAAAGAAAAGAAAGAGAAGAAGTGATCTGCATAACACAATGGAAATGGAAATATGATGAATAAGAGAAGTGTTAAATTCCATCCTATACTAAAAGTGGGAAGAAACACCCCAGTACTTTCTTGAAGGGAATGAGAGTCTATTAAAAGTGTTCTGAAAAAAGCCAACATGGTCGTGATTGCAGGGGAATGAAAGAGGCTATCAATGTTGAATTATACAATAGTAGTGAAATAGGGCATTATTCAAATTAATTTCCTAAGATCCAAGGTAACATACCTCAGAAAAGGCCTAGGGAGAAAGGACAATATTATGTGATCACTACTGTAGAGGTTGAAGCTTCGAAAGATACGGTGGCAGGCAATTTAATGGTTTATTTAAATTTATCAAATTCATTATTTGATTCTGGATCATCAAATTATTTCATATTTTCCTATTTTTCTATGAAACTTATATATTTCCAATTTTATTTTCCAATAGAGTTGTCAGTCAAAACTCCTGATGGATGTATCATTGAAAAATGTTTTGTGAATCAGTTCCCATTAAATGATATAAATTATTTTATTTACTAATATCATCATCATACCCATGATTTAATTTGATATAATACTTGGTATGTATTGGATTTCAGACCATGATGTCAATATTTGTTGAAAGAAAATGGAGGTTATAATTTTCAATGATGATAAGGAGTTCCTTATCTTTACAATAGGAATGTCACCACTTGATTCTTATCGAGATCCACCCCCAGTATCTCTACTAAATTCAATTATTGTGGAAGAACGGAATGAAATAACTACGGTTGAGGAAAAGAATTTTCGAATCGAGGATGTACCTATTGTATAAGAATATGTTGATTTGTTTCTATATTATTTACCGAGACATCCTCCAGAATGAGAAATTCAGTTTTCCATTGATTTAATTCCGTGTTCAAGGACCATATCGACAACCCCTTATAAGATATAGACTATAAAATTAGTGAAAAAATAGATAAAACTAGAGGAATTGATTAATAAATGATCTATTCACCCCATTTTTTCCCCATGGGGAGCCCCTTTAATTTTTGTTTTGAAGAATGATTGATCTATGAGGTTGTGCGTTGACTACAAGGAGATCAATGCTACAAAAAAAATGAACGTGTTTCCCAGACCACACATTTATGATTTATAAGATCAACTTCATGGAGCACAATATTTTATCAAATATTGAACTTCGATATGGATATCATTAGTTGTGTCTGATGGAGGAATAAATTTCAAATATAGCATTTCATACCTGGTATGGGCATTACCAGTTTACAGTAATTCCATTCGAACGGACTAATGCACCCTCTATTTTCAAGGATCTATTGAATAAAGATTTAAGGAATATATTAATGACTTTTTAGTTTTATTTATTGATGATATATTGGTATAATAAAAAATCTATGAAGATCATGAAAATAACATGCACTCTATTCTGAAAACCATCCGAAGAAATGAATTATACGAGAAGTTTACCAAGTGTGAATTCTGGATTGAAGTAATTTTTTTTCTTGGCCATATCATCTCTAAGTATAGAATCTATAATTATATTTATAAGAAAACATAAATACATTATTTTTCCTCACTGAAAATAATAACTAATATATACATTTTTTTAGCAGGTTATTATCAATGTTTCATCTTAAATTTTGCCAGATTGGAAAACCCATTAACCAATATCACATTTAAAGGGGTTAAAATTGTTTGTAAAAAAGAGTGTGAATTTTTTTTGAATAATGGAAGAGAAGATTAGTCAATTCATATATATAGACATTACTATCAGGGTGTTTTGGGTTTGTTATTTATCGTGATGCTTTAACGAAATGAACTTGTCGTGTCCTTATGTATAATTATGTAGTTATTTTATATGCATCAAGATAGAAAAAAATTCATGAAAAAAAACAATCCCACCCATAGTCTTGAGTTAGCAGCTATAATAATTACATTGAAGATATGGAGAAACTATCTCTATGGTAAAAAATATGAGATATATACCAATCACAAGAGTTTGAAGTATATTTTCCCACAAAAAGAACTCAACATGAGGAAAAGACGATGACTTGAACTTCTCAATGATTACGATTTCACTATACACTACCCCCTAGGGAGGAAAATAAGGTGGAAGATGCTTTGAGAGTAAAGGATCATGGAGTTTTGAACAAGATGATAGTTAAAAGGGATCCTATGTTCATGGATCTAGTAAATATGGATATGGGAATAATCATGGATATTGAAACATCAATTCATTTTAAAATGGTTTCTAATCCAACATTACTCAATATGATAAAAATTTCTCATAATGATGATAAGGAGTTTCAAAAGAAAATTAAAGTTGTGGATGATAAGAGATTGATTGGATTCATATATGAAAAAGGAATTTTGAAATTAGGGGGAAGAGTTTTTTTCCGGACATACCTGATCTAAAAAGGGAATTGTTGGAAGATTCTCATTGCTCCAGTTTCTCTATACAAACTAGTAGCACAATGATGTATGGAGATTTGAAAGAACATTTTTTGTGGGACAACATGAAGAGGGAGATTGATGATTATGTGTCAAGATGTATGGTTTGTCAACAGGTGAAGTCTGGAATAGAACATCCTAGAGGAGTCATGCAACCTCTTCCCATACCAGAGTTTAAATGGGATGATATTAAAATGGACTTTGTCAGGGGGATACCAAAGACTCCTATAATGAATGATGCAATACAGATCCTTGTTGATCATCTTACCATATCATCACATATTCTTTATATACGAGAGGATTTACCACTTGAATGTTTAGAAAGAATTTATATTAACGATGTTTTAATACTTAATGGAGTAACCCTATCGATTGTTTCTAATCATGATAGCCATTTTACAAAAAGATTCAATAAAAGTCATCAGAAGGCCTTAGATAATAAACTTTGTTTGAGCACTGCATACCACCCTCAAATTGATGGATAGTCTTAACAGAAAATTCAAACCTTAGTATAAATTTCGAGATCTTTGTCACATGACGTTCTTGGCATATGGGATCAATATTTACCTATGGTAGAATATTATTATAATAACAGCTTCCATTCATGTATTCAGATTGCACCATATGAAGCCTTATATAGAAAGAGATGTTGCACACAAAATTATTAGGATGATGTTGGTGAAAGAAAACTCATTGGCCCAGAGCCTGTTGAGCAAACTATATAAAATTTGAAGATTATCCAACCCTACATCAATGTAGCTCTACATAGGCAAAATAGCTATGATGATAACTAAAGGTGGAATTTGGAATTTCATATAGGATATAATATTTTATAGATTTTATCTCTATGGAGGGGTGTTATAAATTTTAGTAAGAAGGGTAAATTATGTACAATGTATATCGGATCGTTCGATGTTCTAGAATGAATTAGAGTTGTAGCTTATCATTTGAAAATGACGCCATGTCTCTCCAAAGTTCATGATGTGTTCCCCATATCACTATTGAGAAAATACATGCCTGGAACTACGCAAGTACTCACCTATGAAGAAATAAAATAGGAACCTGACCTGTCATATTACAATGAGCCTATTATAATTCATGATTCCAGAGAACAGGTGTGGAGAAACCAAATGATTCGTCTGGTGAAATTTTTATGGAGATAACATAATATGGAAGAGGAAACGAGGGAACCTGAGGAACATATGATGAAGAACCACCCGAATATTATTATGGAATAATATTGTAGAAATTTTTAGGACTAAATTATTTGAAATAGGGAATAATGTAATACCCCAAGATTCCATGGTATGCTTCTCTTTGAAAAATACAATAGCTTGCGTTGTATGCAACATCAAGTTCTAACACACTACGACCAATAAAACTAGCCATTATGAACAATTATACCAACTTTTTGATATTTTATAAATTTTATTTTTCAAACTAGTCTTCTTTTTTTTATTCATATTATCAAAATTAGCTAGGGTGAATTTTTTTTATTTTTCTGAAAACATTCAATTTTTGATGAATAGTGAAAACACTACATTATGGTTTAAACCGAATTTTTATTTAAATAATTAGTTATTTTTTTAAAATTTATATTATGTAAAATTAGTTATATAATACCTATATATTTTCAATGTAATTTATTAGAGTCATTTTATAATAATTTTAGACATATAAAATTTTATGGATCTTTTTATCGTCTTTTACCCACCTTCGAGGAGCATTTTCAAATTAGCATAAAACATAATTTTACTACTTCTGTAAATTGAATTTTAAAAATCCATGAGAAATAGTTTATATTATTTTGTAAAATTTGGTTAAATAAGATTAAAATAATTTTTGTTGAATATTAACTTATGGCATTTATTTACCACGGTTAAAAGTAAATAGAGAAATTAAAGGTAAAAATATGATATTATAATTTCCCTATCACATGTTTTAATTGTATTATATAAATTTATTTCAACCAAAATATACTCTATGAATAAAATATTAACCTTTTGGTCCACATGGATTAGATTAGGACATTTATTATTGTTTTATTTAAAAAAGAGTTAAAAGTGTTAAATTCAATGTTTAATAACTAAACCATTTTAAATATAGGGTTATACATAAGATAAATTAGACTATAATTAAATATTGGAAAGATAAAAACAATTAATCAATAATTTCATTTTATTCATAATTTTTAGGCATTATATAATTAAATTTATTTATGACACAATGATGATGCAGTAATTACCTTATTAATGAAGGATTAACATAATTTATATTATAAATATAAAAAATGAAAATTGAGGCTTATGATGAATTAAAATAATTTCCTAGGATAATATGACATGTTAGAGTTTAGTAAATAATTTTTTTTGAATTTATAATGCTTTTATGACTTTCATCAAAACCAAATATCAAATAGTGTCAAAATTGACATAATTGGGTTTTTAAAATAAATACTATATTATTAATTGATATAATATTCCTAAAAATCTATGGATTAGAAAAAGGACTTATAGAAGGTTGTATATATAAATAATTAACCACTTAGGGTTCTCATGGATTTTATAGTATGTTTATTAACCATTTATTATAATAATACAACAATACATGGTAAAAGATAAAGTATTTATCTAAGAGTTAAATCTAAAATATAAAGTTAATACGGTGACCTTAACCTATATAAATCCTATTTATTAAGAGGTTTTATACCCATATATAAATTTTCCTCGAAATAAATCATTTTGGAGAAATTTTAAATAGAACATTATTGTATAATAAAATAATATTTCAAGCTTTTCGTAAAGTGACCCTCACCTCTCTTATAAAAGGTTACTTCACCTTCTCTCAAAATAAAACCTCTAAAGCCATTTGGATCATCAAAACCCTATTAAAATATCTTCCCAACTACCCACACTTTAATATAGAGTCCATACATTGATCAGAAATCCATCCTACAGAGCACATTTGATGAACTCAAAAGAAAACAACTAAAAAAGATGTAATAATTTCACCACCTCTTTCAATGTTATTTTCTTCTTCCACTTAATTATTATTTGATTTTTCAATAACATATACAACCTTATACATACTGTGATGTTTTTATATATTTGGTAAAACAACATTCATTATCATATCCATCCTATGAATGAAAAGTCACCATAGATGTGTATATATGGCTTACCGTCTCCATGTTATGGTGTAGTTTTTTATTCAAACCCATCATTATTTGGATGGGTATAAATATTAGTTAAATTGATATAAATAAATAATATAACATTTTAAATATTCTATATATATTATATACTATTCAATTAATTATTATTTCACAATTAATAGAATGATATTTTTCGCTTGTCTTTAAGTACGGATTTCCGTCTCCATGAACACGATTAAATTCCTTCCCCATCATAACCATTCAAGCATAATTTTCATTGTATGATAAAAAATATTTTTTAAGAACTAAATATCATTATGAATATGAAAGAAAACATCATATCCATAAGAAACATGCCTTTTATAATAAAAAATATTAATGGAAATGAATCAGTTAACACCAGAAACAATGATACTACTGAAATATTATTAACAAAGAAATATTAGAAGACTATATACGATATCATATTTATTTATTTTGTTCATGTATAATTTAATAACAATTATTTAACTATTATACATAAGGTTAATGTACCCATGATCAAGGAAAATTTGGTGGTAAGGGTTAATTCTACAATCTCTTCATTATCTGAGGTTGTTTATACGTGGGTATCTACTGGGACCTCTTTACCATCTCCATCTGTGTTTCAAAAAAATGTATTTCAAAACAATTTTACTATTTCATATACTATGGGTTAAATTAATTTATTCCCTTGTTTTAATTTTTATATAATTTTTACAAATTAATATTTCTGTCATTTTCCAAACAAGGTCCTTTATAACCTTTTCGACAAAATTAATGAAAGAGTATTTTTTATCCTATATGGAAAGTGCATCTATTTTCCTCCATTATAACACCTTGAAATATTAGATTAATATATTATAAGAATATTTTATAAATAATTATTTTTTCTATAATTATTTTACATTTAAATGATTCCAATATAAAACGAGATATTTCTCTGAAATAGTTTTGATTTCATCTATGTCAACATCCTTTGATGGATTTTACACTTGTTTGAAGTTGATTTTTTATGATAAAATGTTCCATGTTGTATTAATGTTTTTGTGATATATTTTACTTTGGATGTGTTATTTTTATACCATTCACTGTTTAGGGATAATGTATTTACATTTCGTGTGCCAGTTTTAATACAAATGATTATGTTATGTTTCAACCTTTTCATACGAGGAATGCATTGGACTTTATAAGTGATTTTTAGAGCCTGATATAACTACTCGATGCATCTATGGGTCTTATGAGACAAACTAGTGTCTTGGAACAAGGCCTTTAAAAAATATTATTTGTATTCTTGGCATGAGGCCTTGACCATGTGGTTTTGTTTTCCGACATTATGCATTTTTTGATTATGAAATTGCCTATTGATATTACATTTGATTATTCGACAAGTAGAATATCCTTATGAATAAGTAAATAGAATTATTTGATTTATCTTTTCAGTATTATATTGAATATTATTTTTAAAATTCTTTTGTTTTAGTCTTATACAATACCTTAAATTTTTATTCTTATTTATGAATTTTTCTGCTATATTGTTATCCTTACTGTAATCCTAAGCTCACCCCTATCTATGTTTTATTTTTTACGGTACACATATAACTATATTATGATTGACATGTAGGGATAGTAAAGGGATATTAATTTGTTCAAATGATACACTATTGTAGTTTTTCGTTTTATAATGTAATGTAAAAATTTTGTATGTATCTTGTACTTTAAAGGATATTAAACTGATCGGTCTTTCAATATTTGATCCCTTGTGATGATTTCACTGTTATGTAATAATGAACTGACACTATGTTACTGGGTTTGGGGCATTACAATTTATATCCATGAAAATATATACAGACTGGTGGAATGGCATTAAATATATTATTGAACTAATGATATTGAGAAGTTAATTTTAGTGATTTAGTCATAACTACTTCATTTATGGGAAATCATTTCTTGTATTAAGAAAACATGTTAAAATGATAAAATAATAACAAAAGGATGAAAATATGGATAGGAAATAGAATGATATCAAATATGTGTATTTTCAAATATATTATGAAACTAGATGTTAAGTTATTCCTCCACTCAAGGAAATGTATTTTGAAATAAATGGTATCCTAATACAATTATTTATATTAAACTGATGGATTTTAAAGGGATCAAATATTTATGATTTTGGGGTCCTAAAATATTCATTTATCATTCACTTTACTATGATAAATTACCTATATGAATAACTATAATTGATTACTCTTTTATTCCATTTCCACTTATTAAGATGGCATTAGGTTCTTTTATAAAGAAACCTAGTAATATGGGATTCGACTATACCTTTGTACTTTAGTTTCTTTCTTATTAAGGGGATGTTTTGTTTAAACTTTTTGAAATATGATTTTATGTGAAGATACATTCTAATGTAAACCCTTGATTATGAAGATTAATATTAAATTGTGAGGACACTATCTATTTAAAAGGTAGGGGTAGATAATATAACACACAAATATTTTAAAAAACAGAAAATAAAGTTTACATGGATTTATGAACAAAACCATTAATTGAATCGAATATAATATTCAATGAAATTATAAAAAACTTATTCTTAAATAAATTAAATAACTTTTATATCTTGCGATGCACTAAACACCAGGTATAATCAATACATGGTACCGAATTAAAATATGATTTTTTAATAATGTCCATCATAACATAGTTGATGTTGGTGGGTATGAATATTAATAAATAATTTTTGAAAATATTCTACTATACTTATTTATAAATTAAATTCAATGTTTTTTTAATAAAAATAAAAAATTAGTCTATTGAAATTTAAATAAACATTCATTGAAGAAATTTATTTTTTTTTCTAAAAGGAAATTCTATCGCGCATAGCAGAATTATTTATAATAAAATCTTACAAAATGAATAATAAATATTTGAAAAAAAACATTCCTATTTTAAAAAAACATGTCTAAATTATATTTTAGTGAATTTATGTGAATTTTTTAAAAGGTAAAAGTTTCAATAAATAATAATAAAAATATTTTTTTTATTAAGAGAATTCATTTATTTTATGGAATCTACAATCTTATTTTTTTTAAGATTTTTTTATAAATAAATTCATTTTCATTATATATCAGTTAATAAAATTTATTTAATTTTAATTAAGTTCATATTGATGTATGATATAAAAACATTGTATACTTTTGAACATGACTCTTTGAAAACCCGCATTCTCATTGGGCATGTGATATTAATTTAAATCTAATATTTTTGACTTATATTAAGGGAATTTGAAAAAATAGATTCCATATTTTGAATTATAATATTTTAATTTATATAATATGTTCATATTATTTTTGAAACATAATAAATTGTAAAAACATTTAAAACTATTTTCTGGGGTTAGGGTAAAAACTAATTTTCTAGGGGATTAACTAAAAGGATAAAAGCTAATATGACCTAAATATTGGTCTAAAATAAATTTGATTGAAATATGCCCATAGTTTTAAAGTATACGTTTCTTTAAGGATCCATGTCGGATCATTTTCAATGTGTAAAATGTGTGTACAACTTTTTCTTTTGAATAATTAAATTTCCCCACAAACAAAACATATAAAGGGACACCCAATATCTAGTATTCATCACACCATAAAATGAATTTTTTAAAAAATCACTTCCATAATTCCATCCAATCACACTAGAGATATTTTTGTGATAAAAAATACACTACAGGAAGGATTTTGGTGAAATGAAAAAGTAGATGTCCAAGTAAGAGGTAATGTCCCTAACTGAGTATTTTATTTTATTTCTTATTTGGCCTCCATTAATTAATAATAAACCTGTATAACATAATAAAATTACTATATTAAATATACTAATAATTTTTTTAATTTAATTTCATGACATCTATGCATCTCCAATTTCATCAAATGGATTATGAATTCATCATTCGTGGGTACAGAGGATTACTACCTCACTAAATGATGTTAAATAATTTCCAAAGATAAGTATTTAAGGAATGAAATAAATGATTTATTTATTAAATTTAATGATATTTATAATATTATTTTTCTTATGGAATTAACATACCATGTATACCTTCTTATTTTCAGATCCACGTGGGATACAATAATATCCTTCTTGTGGGTAGGTGTCTATTGCCTCGTGAAACGAAGTGATTCATTTTTTAACATATGAATCTTATAGAAAGAAGTACGGATAAATGTTAATTAATATAAGTGATATTTATTATCTAAAAATACTTATATATATATATAATATCATATCATTATTCTTTCCTTATAATCTATAAAAGCACAATAATATTGGTCATGCATATGTGTGGACTACCTCCTCCATATAGCGATGTGAAATTATTTTCATTTTATTTAAAAATTGAAGGTAATAAGGATATATTTCATTATTATAAATTATATATATATAAAAATAATTATTCATTAAGGGTTAATGAATATTTATTTCTCATTCATTCCATATTTCTTGGAAAATGGAAACAATGTTCATGCATAGTTACAACCTACCATCTCCATGAATAGATTGATCCATTTTCCATATCTAACATTGATATATTAGTATAAAAAATATATTATATTATATCATGTTTAAAATTCTTCAAATTTTGTAAACCCGATTATGATAAAAATGCCAAACTGACCAAACCAAAACATACAGGAAAAATGATACAGAAATCACATGAAATAACCATTCTATCAAATAATATTTAAAAAAGAGTGATACAAGTCTATAAGTATATCATATACGGAATGAGATATATGATTCAGTTTATTTAATAGATATTTAATAAAAATATATTTATTATATAGTAGGTTTAGACCCATACGAATGAAATCAATCATGTGGTAAGAATTTATCAAATCACATTTACTTCTATGAGACATTTCCCATATTAAGACCCTAATTTCATCATTTTTTGAATATAAATCAGCTTTTATAATTTATAACATGAATATATTTATCTTATATGTATTTAAATTTTAATTTTGTTTCATTTATTTTTTCGGGAAAATGATTCCAATGTTACAAAAGCTGTTTTGATTTTTTTCACAATCACATCAATATTCAAGATTGTTTATGTTTACATCTTCTATGGGGTAGTATTTTTATATTTATATCCTAAAATAATTATATTTTATTATAATTTGGTAATTCAAGAAAATTTAATGAAATTTTTCTATTTTCATAATCTATAATGCTAAAATTTATTGGAAAACTTTTTTTAAGAAAATCAGACATTATCACTCTTTTTTATTATAAATACATTTTCATAAATTCCAGTGATTTCTATAGATTTTTTAATGAAAATTTTACCTATTTTTTACTTTTATTTTTTAAAAATGTATTATCATGTCATCTTCAAAACAATGAATATTTGGATTTAACAAAAATGTTAATGAAATAATGTTTTTATCATATATGAAAATAATGTAATTTTACACCACCATAATTAACAAATAAATTAAAAAAATATTTTAAAATATTTAAAGTTTATATTCAATGAAAATTATTTTTAATATTTTTTGATAAAATTTAGTTTTAAAATGTTATTTAAAAAATGATATCTTTATTTACCTTGAAAAAATTTTAAGTTTCATTTATGGTATTTTAATTTATAAAAAACCTCATCAATTCAATGTAATTATGAGCCACTAGGGATAAGATAAAATTATATCATTCTAATTAATTTTTAATGTAGTTTAAGATAAGGTTAATGAGGGATGTACAAGTTTGATTACAATCGTATTACTCTGGATGGTTTAAAAGAATGTTTATTGATTGAGGGTATTATTAACATATCATATTCTAGTTTTCCAATAAGTATGTTCAATTTGAAAATTATTCACCAAATCCATATAATGAATTAATTATACATAGTTTGTTTTTTTTTCTACAATATATAGACCAACGATGCATTGGTATTTCTCGTGATACAAACTATATTGGATTTTAGGCCAGATCATAGAAATTTATTTATATTTTTTCGAACATGTCGTCAAATGAATGTTTTAGATGTCTAGAATTATTTATTCTATTATTATGAATTTATTTATTGGTATTCCATGTGTTTATTTTATTAGTTATATTATATGTGGTTAGGTTTTCAGGAAAATTTGTTTTTTTATATAGGATTATTTACTAATCATTATTTCCTTCCATATTAGGCCAAGGATTTTGATTAAATGGATGTGAATAGTTATTTAACTTTGTGTTACTAGGTTCAGAGTCACTATTGGTGGTATCATAGAATGTATAATAGTATACCTTGGACCTAGATTCAAGAAAACATAAATTAAGGAACATAACCCAATGATATACATTGAAGATGTGTGTATAATAACATTTAAATATTATGTTTTGAATAAATTATATGGGTTTTTCCAAAAAATAATTCCATGTATGGATACTACAAGTCGAAGTGCTTGTCGAACATATTTACCTAGGGGTAAGAATAATGAAAAGGGAACATTATGATTGACCTGCTCATGACCTGGGGCATTACAATGGGCTTTAATGAACACAAAGGTTTTAACTATCAGGGGATATTCTTATGATATACGAATACATTTTTACAAAAAAATTATGATTGATTTTTATATAAAATGTTATCCCCAAAGAAGAAATGTTTATGATTTTTTATGTTAGATATGACTTGATTCTTCAATTGATTTTAAGTGTTTCAATATATTTGTTATCATATGTTATGTTTAATAATGTTATAATCTAATATTGTGTGTTTCGTTATTTTTAAATTGTACCTGATAGAAGGAATGAGTGTCATATCAATGAATACAATATAAAGAGTAATATAGATCCTTTCATTGATGAAATTAATAAAATAATTCATCAAAAACTCGTCTCACAACCACTATCATCACATGAGTTTGTAGTGTCATGTTCTACCAGGTAATAGAAATAACTATCTATGATTTATGGTTTTGAAGTAAATTGATAGAATATGAATATGATCAAGAAAAATGTATAAGGGGGAAATGGGAAAGAAGGATGTTACCACGCATTATAATTGTGAATAAAACACCATTCTACTTTCTTTATGGGAATAAAATTTTGCTACAAGTGTGTAGAGAAATATCAATATACTATTGATTTCAAGGGTATGAAATAAATTTCAAATTTTCAGTTCTTCAAATATAAGATGATGGGGAACTATGAAAATGAATGGACCATGAATCAAAGGGAATATATATCAGAATAATCTAATAGATCATGGTTAATATTTTAATATTACCATGTATGAATTATAATTATTAGTGTTATTGAGTTTTAGTATAATAATTATATTGATGGAATATTTTTTAGCAATGGTATTTTGATGATAAGCCTTATTAAATCGATAAGGATTTTACTATAGTAGTATTTCACTAAGGATTTAAAGTCACTGGATGAATGGTACTGACAAAATTTATTCAATGTTAAGTAAAAATTATTATAAAACCCATGAATATAGGATAAGAACACCTAATTTATACCCTATGATGGTATAATAATGAAAATAATTTGTTTATCGGATAGTATTGGTGACGCTGAAATTGGTTATAAAATGGAGGTTTATGTCATCCTTTCTGCAATTTACTATGTTTATTGATCTATGGAATATAATCAAAAAAATTATATTTTATTTTCAAATGTATTCCAGTATTCATTATAATTTTTTTCTGATTAATTTATTCACCAATTTGGAATGTGACATTAATAAAAAATTTATATATTCTCAGAAATAAAATGTTAATTTAGTAAAATATATTCTAAATGTTGTTAGATATATTTTTTATAAGAATTTTGTTGATTTATTTATGGAATAGATAAATTTGAAATTTGGGTGTTATTAGATAAATTTTTATGTCCATTTTTTGGTAAATTTTCTAGAGATAGGATGAAGGAATTTTAATTATTTTGTTGAGCTCAAGATCTATTAAAAGTCACTTTTATTTATTCATCAATATGAAATTAATTTATGGATGTTGATATTATGTATTATTGAATCACATAAAATGGAATTCCACAACTCATTAAAATGGATTTTGGAAAAAAAATTATCCTAAAAAATTAATTTATATAAAAGATATGTCCTTTTAAATCATCATAGATAATGGATATGAGGTATTTAAAATTTGTTGATTATTAAATTTTTGTGACCAATGAACTCTATCACTCTATAATTATTTAGTCATTTGTTCGATGTTTATATCTTCACTTGACACTAATTTTACCCTATAAAGAAACATAATTATGTGTTATTCCATATAACGTTTTTACATATATTTACATAGTATTAGGAGGATATTTTGTTAACCCTTTTTTTATGTGGGTTTTCAATGATGGTATTTTAAAATTCCAAACCCCTAATTATCATGATGTTGATTAAATTGTGAGGATTCAATTTTTTTGGAAGTTGGGGGTAGATTGTAACACCATGGTGTTTTTAAAATAAGAGCATCATGTTTGATTGAATATATGTATTTAAACAACAATATTATATCATAATATTATTTCATGAGACTTTATGATACCTTTATTCTTATGTAATTTCAATCTCATTGATTTTTGGTGCTACATACAACATTGGGTTCAAACTAAATATGATAATATTTTAAAATATTTTTATTTAAACAATACCATTATAAAATAGCCATTAATTTGGTGGTTATTTATTTTATGAAATAAATTATGTTTATTTTAGGGTTTAAACATGTGTAAACACACTCAATCATTATATTTTCATCAATATAAATTAAGAATCATTTTAAAGAAACATAATTGTTTTTTAAAAAATGTTTTTCCTAAAATCTAGTTTTGTCACCCATTTCACAATTAATTTATAATTTTTTTACAAATTTGGAAAATTTATTTCATTATATTAACTTAATTTTATAAAAAATCATTTATAAATTATCATGGAGTTAATTACATAAAAAATTCTAAAAATATAGAATTTTCAATGAATAGTGAAAATAGTGGGTATTACTAAGTATTTTCATTTCTTTTATGGAATTTAAGTATTTTAAAATTGTTTTATGATAAATTTAAAAGAAAAATTAGTTGAAATATGGATATATTAATCCAAGTTATGGCACCTAAATACAATTCATAATGAACACTGATATACATCATTGTTAACTTTTGAAAATATTCCTCTTAGAAAACCCACATTATCGTCACCTCTAAGAGGTTAAAAGAAAATTAAAATTTTAATAATTTGTAAATTTAATTTAAAAAAAATGGATTCCATATTTTGAATAAGAATAATAAATATTATCTAATATGGTTAAATTTTATTTTGAACAAAATTAACAGTAAAAACAATAATCTTTATTTACCTAGGTTAATGTAAAAATGGATTTACTAGGGGTAAACTTAAACTATATGGGATAAAATAATGTAATTAATTTTTAATATAAATATTATAGGAATAAATAATCCATATAAGGTATCAGGGTCTTTAATAATCTATTTTGGATCCATTTTTCATGTGAAAAACCATGTGTATCACTCTTTGGAAAAATTACAAGTGTGCCACTCACCTCACTTATAAAAGACCACCCCCATCATCTCTTACATACATCGTCAATCAATTTTCTGTATTATATATTCTAAAATAACATTAAAAATTCCATAACCTAATCCTATAATTCTTGGAATTTTAAAAAATCTACCAATTGAATGATTTCAGTGTAAACTAAAATATGTTGTTCGTAGAAGAGGTAACATCCCTATATAGAATTTTTTTTTCATTCTTCCATAATCTCATAAATATATTATTAATATATAATGATAAAATAACTATAGAAAAATACATAGAAAAAACCATATAACTTTTTTTGGTTAATATCATGACTAATATCCTTCTTCTCTTTGATCAGATTGGTTATTAAATCACCATACATGTGTACGCTGAACTACCGCCTGATGAACTGAAGTTATTCATTTTCAATCAAGAAATTTCGTTGATGGATATATTTTTTATTTAAAATATTTATATGATATTTATAATATGTTATAAATCTATAATTATCATATCATATATACAATCTTCTTATACATTCTATGAGGGATACGATAACGTGACTCATATGTATGGAGGACTCTCTCCTTATAATGCATTGTGATTTATTTTTTTATTACACATTACATGGGAGGTACTAAAAATAAAAATAAATCAATATATGTGATATTTAATATCTTTACATATTTAATGTTATATAATATAATATCAAATTTGTTACTGTGAAATACGTTGGAAAACAATAACATTTCTTGTGCGTAAGTGTGAACAATCACCTTCATGTAAATATTTGAAATATTTTTCAATTTATTTTTACATGTATGGTTAAAAGGATGCATGTTAATAATATGAATAATATATAAAACATAATAATGA
This sequence comes from Viscum album, assembly GCA_963277665.1. Taxonomy (NCBI): domain Eukaryota; kingdom Viridiplantae; phylum Streptophyta; class Magnoliopsida; order Santalales; family Viscaceae; genus Viscum; species Viscum album. The sequence continues at coordinate 1,809,609,933 of OY728142.1, read as the reverse complement.
TTCTATAATGGTTAATTATTTTTTATTTTACTCTCATTCCATCCATCAGGAAAAATGGAAACAACATTCAAGCTTATGTATGACCTACCATTACAATGAATGGTGTCATCCATTTTCCATATCTAATATTTATAGATTAACATATATAAATATATAAGTAATATGTGTGATATTATTATTAGGGATGAAATTATATAGATTATTTAACATTGATCGATTGAAAAGGACCAAAATTATAGAACCAACACAGACATGAAAAAATACGAAATTATCACCCAATATAGTAATTTTATAAAAGAATTTCTAATAAATGACCGATAAAAGAGTGTAAGTAAATAATAAATGGTATTAAATATTTGATTATTTTTCTATATTTTATTTTTAATTAAAAAAAATTCTATACAGTATATTCAAACACGTACAATGGAAGAAAATCAAGTGGTAATGGTTTCTAATATCACTTTTACATCCATGGTAAAATCACCATATTCACTACATATTTCCATTGTGAGGAGTACATATGAAACTTGTATATTTTATATAACGAATATATATATTTTAATAATATTTAATTATAATTTTATTTCATTTATTTTATGGGGATAATGACTTTAAATTTATCATAGTGGTAAGGGTTTATTTCACAAACTCATAGTTTCTCAGGATTATTTTTGTTTATGATTCATTTGGGTAATTATTTTATATTTATATAATGAAATCAGTTAATTTTATTATAATATGATTATAATATATATTTTTATTAATAAATTAATTTTACACCTATTTTTGACTTAAAATTGATTAGAAAATTTTATTAAGAAAATTTGACTTTATTTATCACATTGGTCAGAAATGGTTTTTCATTAAAAACCGTATTTTTTTCAAAGAACTTTTAAAATGATTCTAAAATTTTCAAAATGATTTAATATATGAATTTATACCCATTATTAATGTTTATAAAATGTTATTAATGTAAACATCATGTCATTTAAAAAATAATTACCATCTTGTATTTATCAAAAATGTGAATGAAATATTAGTTTTAATTTGTACAATATTAACATAATTTTACCACATCAAGATTGATAAATTTTTTAAATACTATTTTAAAATATTTCAATGATATTTTGAAAGAAAATTATATTCCAACTTTTTTGAGAAATGTTTTTATAATTTTATTTTTGAAATTAAACGTTATTTTTCAAAAAATTTATTTGAGGATGTTTTTTTGTATTTATATAAAAAAAGGAAATAAAACGTTAATTTTAATTATAATTCAGAGTTGATTAGTTATATTGATATAATTATTAATATTTTTTTGGAATTTATATGATCATTTTGACTGGGGATGTTCTGGATCAATTACATTCATATTAATCTTGATAGTTTATCATAATGTTTATTAATTTGGGATATTTTGAAACTTAAATATACTAGTTTTTTCTAAAGAATGTATATAATGGTTATGAATAAAAAAATTTATATAAAGAAAAATTAGACTTATTATTTGACATGAATTCCCCACTATATCCCCATGATTCATTAGATTGTCTTATTAGACAAAGTAGATTGTGTTCTTTCCTAGAAATTACCCATTTATTTAGATATCATGGAACAAGGCCTCAATGATATGTTATATATTTCCAACATTATGAATTATGTAATTTATATTCGATGTGATTATTTGATTATTTAGAATATCCATGGTAAATTTTTTTAATATAATGATATTATTTATACTGAATCATTTGATAATAATTTATTCCAACAATATTATGCTCATATTATTGATTAAATTAAATTTTGATTCAATTACTTTCTATAACATATTAATCATTCATTATTTATTCATTTATTACACCATACTCTTACCATTAATGAGAACAATAGAGCACCATTTTTATCATTACCTTCACCATGAAATTATAAAGTATTTTTTGATTGATATGTAGGGATATAATAAGAGGAAAATTTGAATTAGCAAGAAAAAAAATTATATGTTTTATTATTAAAATTTAATATGAATTTAATGTATATATCTTATTTACGAAGACTAAAAAATTATTCGATATTCCCTGATGTGATTAATTATTTCTTATGCAAATGTAGTAATGTAGAATCCAACTCCATGTTATGTGGCTCATTGTCACTAAATATAATATATAATAATGATTATAGAAAGGTGAATTATTATTTAAAATTATTTGATTCTATCTTTCAAAAGGTGAAAAAAAATTCATTCATATGTTGAAAATTTTATATCCATGAATAGTTTAAGTAATATATGTTTCACTAATATTATGGATGAATCTGAATATGTATATGAAAATAATTTGTAATAAAACAACTCTATTAAACAAGACATGTTTCCTGAGACAACCTATCAAGGTGAGGAATACCAAATATAGTAGAAAAAATTCTTGATTATAACAAAAAATGAGATACAACATGAGAATAAAGCTGATGAAAAATAGATACACCAATAACTATAAAATCCAAGCCAAACCATCCAAACAAGAATGCATTACATGTCTTGATCAAAAGTCTACCTATGACAAACAACCACCAACAAACCATCATGATATGAATGAAATGATTAAAAGAGAATCATATAGGCTACAAGATTCCCTTACCTTAACCCTAATCATGCAATACAACATCTAAAATTTCCTGAATTTTTTTGGATGTGATCAAAAATCCTAGTGTGATAAAACCATATGGTTTAGAGAGGGTCTAATAGAAATAAATCCTTAGTTCTATGTTTTAAAATGAAAAACAATTATATAGTATTTTTATATATCCAGTCACAAGTGTAAATTATTTCCTGTGTATTTTATAAAAGCCTTTAATATTCATAAATCCTAGAATAGGAAACATATAAGTGATAAAATATTAAATCATATCCATACAGAAATAATTATTCTAGTAAACACATATCCATCATAAAATCCATCAAAAAAGTCCTTGTGATACAAAATCATATAAAAATGTGAAGATAAACAGGTGATATAATCCATCATGCATTAAAAATACATAAATGAAAAAAACTCTATATTAGGCCCTATTCTATTGAAATATGATGTTGACATAAAGGAATATAGAACAAGAATATGTGGGTGAAAGGTGATATCACATCTTACCATAGAATTTTTATATAACAATGTAACCCAAGGGATTCCACAAATTGTTGGGTCACCCATTTGTACTTCTCGATGCAATGAAGTTTCCCAATGTTCATGGTTTCAAAAATATATTTCAAAACCATGCTCAAAATTAATAAAACATTTTCAAATATCATCCAATTATATTTTTTTTGAAAATACCTTATATGAACAATAAATTCCTATCACAAATTTATTCAAATAATTTTTGTGAAAAACCATATTTAAATAAATCCCCTTGTAAAACATTTATTTAAATGGTAAACCATTTATAACCACAAATAATATGAATTCAATGAAAAAAATAGATCTTTACCTGAATGATATAAATTATAATAAATTACCTATTATATAGAAAGAAAAAACATACAAATGATAGAAAACTATACGGATTCCCCTAGATGAAAAAATCATATAACAATGATTATTGTTTGGAATAATTGTTATAAGGATCCAAACCGTTACAATAGTCTATACCATTGATTTAGAAGATGTGGGAAATTCTGATGTTGTCATATACCTGTAACAATGGTTTGGTGAAATTCATTGGTAAATACCTATTCCAATGCTTTTTGAAAACCAATGGTATAGGTCATATGGGAATCCAATACAAATATATTTTAAAAAACCATTTCTAAAAGAAATTAAAAAATAGAATACTACATGGTTTTGATCCCAACACCACCCATTTATATATGAATGAAATAACCACTAAACATAGATAACATTCATGAACATAATTTTATAAATATGCATATGTACACTTAGTATTAATTATAATTTTTATGTATTTAATGTTATTAGAAAAAATAATAAATCATATGGTTTCCAATCCAAATAGTTTCAAAATTAATTGGAATATGATTATAAAAATGTTTCCCTGAACTATTGGTACAGGTACTCTGATTTTTTGGACCTATACCATGGTTATTATAGACACTTGTGTATAGGTTCTTATTATGGGACCTATACCAATGGTTTTGGAAAAATAACTAGGTATATTATCTCTAAAAGGGACCCATACCATAATATATTGAAAAATCATTAGTATATGGTCTCTATAAAGTATAAAAACAGATGTTTTTTAAAAAACCATTTGTATTGGGTCTCTCCATGGTACCTATAAAAATGGGGTTTTCCAGACCATTGGAATATTATACATGTTTTTTGAATCGTTGGTATAGGTGAAATGGTGTAGATCTTATTTATTTAGTGTTTTATAAAAAAGACTGAAAAATCACAGATCATGCTTTGTAATCTATAAAATGAAAAGAAACTGCAACAGATCAACAGAAAATTCAAATAAATCAAGAATCCAACTAAGAAACTCTACCATTATTAAAACCATGACCAATGGAAATGAATAAGTTTAAATATTTCTTGACTGGGATATGTGACACAACCACCACATGTGTTAAAAACGAAGTGTAGTGTTCTATAACGAGAGATATGACACAAAATTTCCCAAAATAATAATTGAGTTTGAGTGGGAAGCCTCCAGACTGATTGTGAAAAGATTTATGAATTCATAATGTTCAATACAATTGGATCCAACAATTAAATGCCCATAATCCCACTCAAAATTAATAATTTGACAGATTAATAAAACACCAGAAAATGTTTCACCACAGATTAAAATAAATCCAAATAGATATTTTTACATCATTAAATTATTTTATATCCTATAGAATTTTCATTACCTACACATCACTCATGGATTTTTCGGATGATAACTTCACATCATCTAACACATTCACAATGTTAATTTTTCTACCTGGCATTTCCCATCCTATTTTTATGAAGGAATCCACCAAAATATAACATGTGGTTCTCTATTCCCAAGGTAAAACATTTAATTCCACTAACATATTTATAACTATACTATATTAATTCCAACAAATATACATCCATGGATGTTAGGTTATCATTTTCTAACAAACAACCTCTATTCATGAGAAGATGTAATGTAATAAAAAAAAGTAAATGAAAAACCATAGTCATAACATACCTAAAGGTGGGTAATGGGGTGTCATAATCACCCCACCCTAAATTATTTATATCCCTAGAAACTATTCATGATCATAGTCCCACAAAGGGTTATGTCCTGAAATTCGTAATCAATAATTCTCACTACAATGCGTCGTGGATATCCCATTAAAATTATCACCTTAAAAAACCAAAGTAATCATTTTTCCTGGAAAAAATCTCTCACGATGTTCATTAATCAGATATGGTTTCATAACAACATTGATATTAAGATCAAGATAGATATGCTCTCATTCAATAACATGGGAGGGATCCAATCAATACCACATTAGGCATGAAACATGAAACATGTCATGGATGGGAGTTAAGTGAGATATTATGTCCTACTGAAATTCCAGCTTTCCTAGTCATCCAATGATCTCAATGGGGCGCAAAAATAATGATTCCAACATACCTTTCCAACCCCACCGATGAAGTCCTGTGAGAGGTGAATCTCTATGAAGATCATATCCCCAACCTCATCCTATAGTGGCCTTGTAATTTGGTACATATTCATAATATATTGACTCTATGTCATGATAAATATAATGTAATTGAAGTACACCATCTCTGTTGTCTCTTGAGTAAGACTGTATCCAACAAAGGACCTATCTTCTTACACTACCCATAAAAGGGTGATCTATAAGGTCACCCATATAAATCCATCAAGGAATCCTTAATTATAAAATAATGTTATATTTTTTATAGTATAATTTGACTAGAGGAATTTTATTTTCCCAATAACCCTTGAAATCAATCACACATTTGTAGAACATAACATCAAGAACATGGATAACCATATCTATTGTTCTTTCCATCTACAGATGATATTCTATGCTAAATATCAATTAGTAACCCACTGCATCCTATAAACCATTCCAAAACATAGATTCAATCCTCAGTTACTTGTTTAAATCATCTATAGTGGGAACCCTTGAATTTTAACAATTTATCATACATTCAGGTCCCTAAACTGTTCCACTTTTACCCTATACTAGATTTTGAGGAAAAGCATTGATTTCAAAAGTTGACCTATGGTCACAAAAATCACATATTTCCCACAATGATTAATTTGAAAACCAAATACGAAATCCATGAGCATATTACACGATTTCAATAACATAATGGGATAGGTATGCAACAAAAATGGAAGGTCTCTAGTGTTCCACCTTAATTTTATAACAAGTCATTTTGATGCAAAATACAAAATTGACCACCTCATCCTCGACCATCAATACAGATGTCTAAAACCATGATAAATCATGGTAGCCCAATGGTGTACATAATAATAAAAATGATGTCCACATTACATCAACTCTTACCACAAGGAAAAAACATGTAACCTATTTCAAAAATACAAGGTACCATTGGGAGACTGAGACCACTAACTCATGGTCTCCCCACCAAAAGTAATATAATAAAGCACTGACAGTCCAGATCAGATATTCAATCATGATGAACCCACTAATCAAATTAATATTTATCCTTTTTCAAAGGAAAATATACCTACCCACTGACTTCTTCCATTCCCAATTTTTTTTTGGAAAACCAACTCATCAGAGACAACTTATCAACCGATTCCTTCATGTCTTGGGTCAGTAATTTTCTTCTCACTGAATTAGTTATCCCCTTACTGTATATGTGAGTAAAAGAAATATGAATAAAAAAATTATGAAGATACTCCACCCAAAAACTCTCTCAAAAGTTAAAATTCCTCGATGTGAAAATATACCTCAGTATATTACGATCATAATATAACTTTAAACTCTCTTTAAAGAGGATGTTATTCTATATTTTTTGAGCATGGACATCCACTTATAATTCAAGTAAAAGGGTTGTAAAGTTTTTATTAATAATATGTGACGACTGAGAGGCATAATCTACATTTTGTATCCCAATAATCATGACACACACCAAACCCCTTCTACAATCATCAATGAGAATGATATAACCTTCACCTATTATGGGGGAAAAATATAATGGTTCTGATGTCAATATTATTGAAATTTCTTCAAAATTTCTTTAAAACTTATCCACCCATAGAAACATTAACCCTTAGGGGTAAATTTTGTCATCAGAGACAATGTCTTTGATAATTCGCTAAAAATTTCTTGTAATAACCAACAAACCACAAGAAACATCAGATAAAAATTTTTTTTGGGGATACTCCTAGTATAGAGCATACAGTAAATTATCTTGGTCCACTGAGATACCCATATAAAAAATGAAATTCCACTAAAAATTATTTCTTGAATCTTAATATCTCATTTGGGATGATTAATAAATAGATGAAATTCCCTGATATTTTTATGAATGATATTGAAATGGTCCATATGTTATTCCTATAACATAGAGTAATCCAAAATATCACCCATAAACTGCATAAGAAATGAGTTCAAGAACCGATAAAAGATAAACTTCATCAAATCCATAAACAAAATAAGTGTATTATTTAGTCTGAATGGAATAACCAGAAGCCTAAAAATAAATTCAGGATCCCAAATGATTTCTTAGGTATATCATATTCTTATATTCTCTACTTGTGGTACCCTAACCACAGGTCTGTCATTAAAAACAAATGAACCCTATTGTTCATGATGGTAACCAAATTAATCCATTGAAAATCAATACAATGTAAGAGGATATCACCTTCCTTATTATAAAAAAGGATTGTAAAAGCTTATAGTGTCATTATTGGATGAATAAATCCTTTACCATGTAGACCAAATATTTAAAATAATTCCAAATACTCATCAAGCACAAAATGGTCTGATAGAATTGAAAGGAGAATTATACCAAGTCACATGTATATAGAAACCTCAACCTCACTCTGAGGTGGTAAAACAAATAAATCTACTCCAAAGACCATGAGGTATGCACACACTACTAAATGAAGATAAAATACCTAACAGGGCTCAAGAACATTAAGAAAGTTTTTTGAAAACTGACACAAATTATCATAGAATAATAAAAAACATACACTTACTCTAGTATATACTCCAACGCATAATGATGTCTCATCCCAGCTCCTCCCTATAACATTTTAGTCACATAAAATTTCTATTTATCTTATATATTGGATTAACCAACCTTTAAAGAATCAATAATATCATGTGATCCCTAAATGAATGTTGAACAAACTTAATACCACGGTATATCCTATAAAACATTTTTGAATAGATAGATTGTTCATAATAATGACAATTCGCTAGATCCTCCACAAAATTTGGCTTGATATAATCATTCCTTCAACATTGATTGTAAAAAACCAACTAATTCACTGATTAATCACCCAAAAAATATCCACAATGAAATATAAATCCCTTTAAATTTCTTTCCAATAAAGAATATACACTGTGTATTATAACAACACCTTCCGAACCGTCACCCAAACCTATATTACTAGTATTTTTTGATCCCCCAAATCTAAATTTCCATGAATTACAAAAAATATAGAAGGATCATGATAATCATCATCAACCATATATCCATAATAAATCCCAACATGAACCATTGGGCCTTTGAGTATACATTGGTATCTAGGTGCAGTTCTATGTGGCGCAACTCATAAAAATGGGTGTTGTTCTATTGAATGGTATACTCCTCTTTCTCTAAAGTAAAACACTCTTTGGAATTATCTATATATAATGTTTCTGAATCAATATTTTTATTAAATATTTTATTGAAATATTTCAATGTAATATTATTATAAAACATTTCTTGAATAATAGAGTGCAACCATATCCTTCCTACTCCATCAATCATGTTTGGGGAAAACCCCTTCATATTGTCTGTAGGACACCTAAAAAACTTGAAGATATTCTCAAACTACTCAATACAATACTAACATTAATTGGGACTCATTCCACCAATGAAAATGAGTGGTTTTTTTTGTATTAAATTTAGTGTTTTAGTCCACCACATGTAGTGGGTTCATGACATCCAGTTAACCTTGAGTCATAATTGAGCTAATTAATTCGTAAACTAAATATGGGTCCACTAAGGGATTCACATATTGATCCTATGTCATAGGTTCCTATATTATATTTGGGAGATATATTCTCATAGTCATTTTTTAAAAATTTTAAGAGAAAACGTAATCAGTCAAGAGAATATTCTAAAATCATTGGACAATCATCAGGTATCTCTATCAATGCTTGGAAACAACATTAATATAAAAAAATTATAAATTACACAACCAATATTAAATACATTAATAAGGAATAGAGAATTTAAATAAAATCCCCATTTATTTTATTAAAATTAACCCATACTCCATGCCTCAAACATTATAAAATAAATTTAACCATCATTGGTAACTGAAGTCCAAAAATAGATGTGATCTAATTAGGAACCCTCCCATTAATACTACAGAAATTAAAATAGTCATATCTTCTATCTAACCAAGAGATAGAACCCAACATAGTAATTTTTACCACACATCATGCTGAACTACATTCTAATACCAAATTATAAAAGGCCACCATGAGTCAACATTACATTCCATCTAAGACAACCCATCATAGTGGGGTGGAATAAAGATAACAAAAAAGTATAAAATATATCAAAAATAATATATACAATCAGAGTATAATGATAAAGATAATGAGGTAAAATAATATTCATATATCATATCAAAACTATAAACTCTATAATTTATGACATGTCTAGACCAACATGGGTCTATGTGACAAACCATTACTTTTATTCCATCCCTCTACAAATTAAATTATTAAAAGAGAAGTTGAAATGTGACAAGATGAACTTACATTTACTAGGACCATGAAATAAAAAATCTACATCATCCCAAAGTAAAATTTAGTGTGTGAGAACAAATCCTAGTAGGATAAAATCATATATTATAGACATGGTCAAATAAAATTAATGTAACTTTTCTATATTATAAAATTAAGATTGTTTTACAATGAATTTTTAAAAATCTCAATGTATTTGTCAATCATTTCCTTGGATTTTCAAAAATAAATTTTAAATCTAAAATGTTATGAATATAATATGTATAATTGATTAAATTGGATTGAATATACATAGACCATAAAGTAATCATGTATAAACAGAACAATTAAATAATCCATAATGTGAAGCCATGTGATACGACCCCATATAAATACATGTGAACAAAAATCAATGACACACCCCATCATGTGAAAAAATATGAAAATAGAAAAGAACTACATATTGGGAACTATCATATTAAAATACATATTAGACATTAATGAATCATAAAAAAGGAATAAGTCAGTTCTAATAGATATCGATTGTCGTCATGGTTTTTTGATATCACAAAAGTAAACCATATTGGTTCCACACACACTATGGTTAACCACATCAGTTTCCTGACATGCCCATGCTTAACAATTTTAAATTTTTGGTAAAATAAATTTCAATATGATTCTCAAAATTTATAAAACATTTTAAAAATCTATAAAAACCACTTTTTGTTTGAAACCCTTATTCTAAACCAAACCCACCATTCTAGAATTTCATAAAACACTTGGTGTAAAAATCCCACATTATAAGAAATAACCTTAAAAAACATTTACCTTTCCATTAAATCCTATGAAACTAAAACACAAATCAATTCATGTAAATATTAAATTTTATTTAACATTAATGATAACAATTTCAATGAATTAATCAATTGTGTAGAAATATGTACCAAATGAATGAAGGAAACCAAACCACCTTCAAAAACATAGATTGAAAAACAACAGATCATAATTTGTATTAAAGGAAATAAAATAAATTATAATGGATTGGTCAAAAACAACAATATATACATAATCTTATCAAAAAACATATCCAATTCCACAATAGTTACTAGGGGAAATAGTTATGCAGAAAGATCGCTTACAGGTTATATGTGATACAACCAACATAGGAGTTCTACATTGAATTGAGAAATCCAAAAGGTGGGATATCACAAAAATTTCCACAAATTTCCGTTGAATTAGAGATTAAATCCTATAGACAGACTATGAAAATATTCTGGTGTGAAACATGTTTAAAACTAAATTATAGAATGATCACATTCTATCCATATGTTCCACAGTGTGTAATTACAGAGATTATGACAAAAAATGGTTCACCTCAGATTAAATTAAATTGCAATCTCTATTTTTTGCATCATATAAATTTTTCAAGTCCAATAATATTTTCATGCCCTTTAAAAGACTCATGGGATCATTACTATGATATATTCGCATCATGTATCCCATCCACGTGGTGAATTTTTCTGGAAGGCTATGCCTAACCCAGTATTCTACTGAAAGATCCCAAACCAAAACTTGATTTTCTTTTATTTTATATTGAGACATATAAATACATTCAAAAATTAATTCATAAACTCCATCATTTAAAAAAACATTTCTCCCCAGATTTTATGTGATTTTATTCAGTAAAGGATCTGCATTCCTTATAATCCATAATGCACCCATACAAAAGGGGAAACAAAAAAATAATAAAATAATAACCAATTGAATATAAGAGGGTATTAAAATATATATTATCTTAAAATAATGATTAACATTTTAATTTATATAGAACCATTTTCAATGTAGGATGTACAAACATGTACAAAGGAAGCCAGACGTGAGGTAAAATATTTTCAACTCACTTTTATTTCTATGAGAACTATTCTATATGAACCCTATATCTCTTTCATTTTTTTTGTATAATTCCCACTGATATATTTCATAATAATTTATTTGAAAATTTTACAATTTACATATCCATCAAAGGTTATTTATTTTTGGGGGATTATATTTCAATAATTATTATTTTTTAATGGTTTTATTTTTCAATCCCATTTTTTATCGATATTGTTTATGGTAGTGTTATAAAGAAGAATCTTATAGTCTATATGTTAATAATATTATGAATTTTTTCATCTATTAATTTCTTTAAAATAAATTTTTTTCCATTCATTTCCCTCACAATAATCACTCAAGAGACAAGAAATATGTTTTTATGGATAGTTCACTATACTTCTCCCTTTGGTCAAAAATCCATTTTTAACATAACAATGTTTTATAGAAAGGTTTTGGTGAAGGTTTTAACTAATATTATATGTTTCTATAAAGTCATTTTAATATATATTTACCATTTTAGAAAATATTTTAGAAGTAATATTCTGATCATTTTCCAAATGATTTTTTGTAATTTTTCCAAAAATGTATGTTTAAAGTTTTATTTTGATTTATATGGAATGAGTAAAATTTATCACATTCATGAACAATCAATATTATAAATATAAAATTATATTTTTTATTAAATATTAAAATAAAGGAATTTTCATAATATTTTGTCATAGGTTTTTGTTTTTGAAGCGTTATTTTGATTGCAGAAAGGGTGTTTGTCTCAATAATTTTTTAATGAGCACGTAGTGGTATTTATATTCATAAATTACAATAACCTAGTATTTCTCTTATGATATATTGGGGATATAATCCCAAGATATCATCCTTAATCATTACATATATGATTTATTTTTACGATGAAAATACTTTAATGAAATCCATTCCATTTTAATGGGTAATTATATTATTAAATGATGGAAATTTAATGACACCCATTAATGTTCCATGGGTTATTCTTTGTTGAAATATTTATGGAAAATATTTATATTAATGGGTTCTGATATGATGAATGTATTATGAACCTATGGGAAAATATGTTTTATATTCATTATGTGTTGGTGGTCCTAGAATTATAAAACCCTCTAATTAATTGTGTAATGATAGATATGTCATGACGTAAATAGGGATGGAATGGGCGGTGATCCCAGTTCAGTAAGGGGATTTGTCCACAATAATAATATTTGCAGTAATCCATTACATATACAATCATCTGGGGAGTTAATCCAATATATTATTATAGTATTGTTAGTGATATTTGAATACTATATAGATGATTATCAATGCTTATGTGTTTGCTACAAACTGATGTTTTATGATAATGTTTTTTCTCATATTGCGCATGTCGTCAGATTCTATTATGATTCGTGGCTAATAGAATTCCAAGATTTATTCCTTGACTCATGATTTAGATATGTGATATATATGGTATGGTCTTTTGAATTTTATGATCATTTTCTCATAATATTATGATAATGTAATGTTAATATCTCCCTTTTTTACCATTACAACGTATTTAAACTCACCCTTAATTATGTTTCATTTCACCAGGTTATAAAGTATGGTTCTATGTATTATAAGTTTATTAATGGTGTCATTTATTATGTTTTTAGTTGGATAAAATTTAGTGCACTTATTAATCATTTTTATATACCCATGTTTTTAATGATACATGAACTATATGACATTCTCATAGATAATTTAGTTTTTTGTTGACTGTTCATCTAAAATTATGTAATATCAATTTATAAAATGAGATGTTTGTTATAGGATGAGTTATAAATGTATAACTAAATTATTCAATAACATTGGTGGGCTTCCCATATTTTAATTTTCAATAAGGTTCTCTTCTGTCATACACCTAAATAATATTTGTGTCCCCTTAAATCATTTTTCAGGATGATTCTTCTTATAGATGCAAAAAGTGTGGTGTCAAAATGTCTTATCCTGATGATATTTCTCCATAATACTTGTAACTCCCTGAACCTAGAATCCTAGAGTGTATGCATTATTATTTATCATTGGAATGATTATAAGGAATCAATTCTCGAAGGACAGATCATTTTAGCAGTCCTAGAAAATAGACTACATACATGAACGTTACATTAAACTTTATAACATACAACACAACATAAATAATTCTTTATTAATTCCATTATTACCTTATATTAACCCAGCATATCAATCACAATACACTTCTTGTAATCCTAGGAAAAATAAAACATTGAAAGGGGTGAGCTCAGATGCTCAGTAAGGATAAAAATATAGCGAAAACTTTCATAAATAAGCATAAACATTTATGGCAATTTATAAAACTAAAACAAAATACTTTTCCACATAAAATTCATCATAATATGTCAAATATAAATCAAAATAATTCGATTTACTTACTCACATCGATATTCTACTAGTCAAATAATCACATGGAATATCAATAGCCACATTCATAATGATGGAATGTATAATTCCAGACTTTTATAACCATGTATTCAAGGCTTTGTGTCAATTCTACAAATAAGATTTTGTCAAGGCCTTGTGTAAAGACAATAGTTGGTCTCATTAGACCTACTGATGAAACGAGGAGCTATAACAGGCTCCACCTATCACTTTATAAGTCCAATGCAGTCTTTATATGAAAAGGATTAAACATAACATAAACATTGATATTAAAATTAGTATACAAAATGTCAATACATTATCCATAAACCATGAATGGTATAAAAATAACACATCCATAGTCAAAAATATCACAAAACCTTCAACACTATATGGATTTTTTGTATCGTAATAAATCATTTTCAATCAAGTTTAAAATATATCGTAGGATGTTGAGATAGATGAAAATGATATGTAAAACTCTTTAAGAGAAATATCCCTTTTTCATGAAAACATTTGAAAGTCACAAAATTTAGAAAGTAAGACATTTAAAGAAATCTTTGATTCAAATTGTCCAATAAAACTCTGAATCTTTTGAAAGGAATTAACATTTTAAAAACATTCATGTCTATATAATTAAATCCTTAAAACCATTTTGAAAACATGGACATTAATGAGAATGATTTAGAAGAATAAATTTTAAAAACATTTAAAATTATGTTTTAGTAAAAAAAATTACCTTAAATGAATCCCTTTGAAAATAATTTTATGAAACATGGGCATGGATAATAAAAATTTCTCAGAAGATACTTATACATAAACAATCTCTGATAATAATAGAATTGAGGAATTAACACTTACCTTGCACTTTACTTTAGTCGAGGGTAGATTTACCCTCCTGTATGAATATTTTATTATATTATTAAACTATACCAGAACCACATTAATATTTATGATATCATACATGATTCATTTATGACTTTATACTACTCATTTAATAATAATTTCTATTCTAAATTAACATTTCGGGTAAGAATCTCTTTCTTTATCTTATGTGATTTAACATGTTACTCTTGATTGTATCACATATATCAAGATTTAAATACATCCAGAATAAAAAAATGATTTATATATCATATATATTTATAATATAAATATGTATAATAAAAATATATATGAAATGGAAAACACGGTTTATGGAGACGGTAGTCTGTACGTACGCATAAACGTTGTTTCTGTTTTCATATCGTATTCAACTGAACTAACTGAATAAGATATATGTATGTATGTATATATATATATATATCTAGTATCATTATTATTTCATATATTCCATACTTATTAATGATATATATTTTATAATCATCGTTGAATGGTGAACGTGGAAATAAATCTCATCACGTCCTGGAGACGGTAATATGTATGTACGCACGTATGGTGACTTTATCATTTTTAGGATGGATAGAATAAAAAAAATGTTTTTACCATTTATATAATAACATCGAAGTATAAAGAAGATATTAGAGTTATTATTTTATATTGGAAAAAAAAGACATAGGAAGTGGAAGAAGGAAATAACTTAAAAGATGTGATGAAATATTTACCTTTTTTAATGTTCTTCCTTTTTATTTGATCAACAGGGATCTTTAGGATGGCTTTCTGACCAAACAAAAGCCTCTACGATGAAGTTAGGAATGTTGGGAGGATATTTGGTCATGTTTTGGCCGAGCCAAATGGCATTTGAGGTGTCAATTTGAGAGAAGGGGAAGATCCCTCTTATAAGATGGGTGAGGGGTATCTCAAAAAAAACATAAAATATAATTTTATAATAAATTCATTTTCGGTTACTAATGGCTCCAAAATGAATTATTTAAATTATAATATGGGGATGGGTTGAAAACTTCTCAACCAACAGGTTTTAGATATGTTAAGGTTACCATATTAACCTTAACATTTAGATTTACCTCTTAGTTATATAGTTTGCCATTTACCATGTCTCTTTTTATTTTATTATTATATCATTAATACATACTATAAAATGCCAATCTAACCCCAAATAGTTAATTAATGTCATATATATTTTGATATATGTCTTTTGGAAGATCCATATATTTTTAGGACTATTATATAAATATATAATATAATATTTTTTAAAAAACTCTTTTATGTTAATTTTGACACTATTTGGTATTTTGTTTTTGATAAATTCATTACAACATTTTTAATTCGAAAAAAATTCATCTAACCAACCCTAATATTCCATATTAAACTATAAAATTATTTTAAATCATAATAAGTCTCAAATTACATTTATATGGATATTTATAATGTCAATTATTTTAATCTTTCATTAATACGGTAATTACTGCATCATCATTGTGTCATAATTAAATTTAATTATTTAATGTCTAAAAAATATAAATAAAATACCATTATGTAGGAAATATTTTTAAATTTATAATGAATACTTATTGTTGAATTTATCTTATGTCTAACCCAATATTAATAATGTTTTAATTTTTAAAAGTTGAAGTAAACACTTTTAACGGATCTTTGAATTAAATAATAATAAATGTCCTAATCTAATCCATGTTGACCTAAAGGATCATATTTTATTAATATGATTGTTTTTTGTCTAATTAAACTTACCCATTAGAATTAGGACATGTTTTTGGGTAATATTAACATCATTTTTACACTTAATTACCATATTTACTTTTAACCGTGTTAAATAAATGTAAAAAAGTTACTATTCACCATAAATTATTTTCATCTTATTAAACAAACATTTACATACTGATATTAACCGTGTCTCTCAGACTTTTTAAATTCAACTCACAGAAGTGGTAAAATTATTTTTTATGTGAATTTGCAAATTCTCCTAGGAGGTGGGTAAAAGACGGTGAAAAGTTCAATAATATTATATATATCTAATATTATTAGAAAATGACTCCAATGGATTACATTGAACATATATGGGTATTATGTATCTATTTTTACCTAAAATTTATATATATAATAAATAATTATTTAAATGAAAAGTCGGTTTTAACAAATAACGCTGAGTTTTTCACTATTCATAAAAAGTTGAATGTTTTCAGAAAAATACCAAAATTTCACCCTAAGCTAATTTTGATATTCTGAATTCAAAAATTAAGTCTATTTTACCAAATTGAAAACATATAAGTTTCATTTATTAATTCAAAATTAATTCCAGCTGTCAAAACCAAAAAGAGTGTTTTTAAAAAATAATAACTAACAAGAGATTGATAATAGTTTATGGTAAATTTCAAATAGAAATTCTTTTACAATGAATAACATTAGATTAAACAGTAAAAATATAATCTATTTATACTTCCAAAACAATAAAATGTATAATTCAACACTACAAATTATTTTGATTAAAATTTTTTTTTTAGTTAAAATTTAGTTTTTTTCACTATTCACTCAAATATGAATGTTATCATAAAAAAACCAAAAATTTATTGAAACTAAATTATTATGTCAAGATTCTAAATAATAAGTTTAATTTTTCAATTTTAATGTATAAAATTTTCAAATATTTTATTTAAATAGGGTTCACCATTCAATGGTGGTAAAATTGTAATTTTTTTTAAAAATACTTCTTTTAACTGAAAAAATGATATTGTTTTTTTATTTTGTCTAGGAAACACATAATACGGATTATATAATTTTAAGGATTATATGAAGATAAAATTTTAGTTAATACTATTCATAACCTATTTTGAATATCCAGTTTCGTAAGTCATGGTGCGCTTGAACATGGTGTTGTGTGCAGTTCATGTTATTGAATTACTTTGAAGAAATAACATACTATGAAATCTTGGAGTGTTACATTATTCCCTCCAGCAATAAATTTCATCCTCTCAGTTTGAAATTTTTCATTGAAAATAACAGGTTAAAAATAGAAAATACCTTTTTGGGAAAACCCACATCAGAAATCAGGGGAATAAAATTTAGTCTTAATAAGATGAAATGGGGAATGAAAAAGTCACCATCAAATTATGATCTCTATTAGAGGAAAATTGGTGGAAATTAAAGACACATAATTTTAGGGAAAACAAAAATATTTATAGGGAGTGATTGAGGTCATTAGTCATAATCATTTGTAGAATTGAGGGCCTCAAAGCCATGAATCTATGATGATTTAAAATATCATTGGTTCAACAAAACATAAGGTATTAGGATAAAAAAAAATTATTTTTATAATCCCTTACCTAAAGATTAAGAATTAATTTCTCATAGAATAAGAAAAGAAAAAATATATGTATACTTGACAAGTAGAGTTCTGTCCTTTAACTAATTTCAACCACAAATTCATCTTTGACTCTAAAAGATAATATAACTTAAAAAATATATTCTATTTATCATATTCGTATAGGGATCAAAGAAAATGAATTTATAATTCATCTACCAGACCTTTTAAAAACAATATAATTCAATCTAGGACATAACATGGGCCAGTGGTAGGTGATACACCCTTGTCGACCTTCAGTCGCAGGTTCAAGTCTCGCGGCCTTGGAGGATGCGATGAGTAGCCGCTCGACCTCCGGGTTGTCCTTTTTATGGAAATCAAAAAATAATTTCTAACTAAACATATCCAAAATACTTCTATCCAAACTCATAGACCATAATTTATAAATAAGGTAAACATAATGAAGATCCTTTTTACCATGTAATAACATGTGAACAGCTTCATCATGAATTCTATAAAAACACTACAACATCCTGAATTACCAAAAAACCTTATTGATTCATTCATGATCCCTTGTTCCTTATAGAATACTCTTTTTATAAAAAAATGTTATAAAATCCAACAATTATGGGGAAAAAATCCTTAATCATTTTCAAGGGATTCAAGAAAATCCAATATATTTTATCCAAATCAATCATGTATTTTTTCAAATTCACTACCTCAGTATCATAACCATATTATGGTTTATCATTCTCTCAATCATATATTTTCCAAAAATTTAACCTTCTATTGATTCACTTTTATTTTTTCTACATAATCTTTAGTCCTAAATGAAATATTACTTTATTACAATCCTTATATGCTCTATAATTCTTATAACATGTACATTATTAATAAAATACTCAAATGACACAATACTTTAATAACAACATAAGAAATCAAATCATTCCTCTTCATCTTCTATGGTATCATAACATTACTATTATCCAATAGTAGCATTTGGGGTATACTTTGACGATTTGGACATTGATTCACATAATGTACTATGTCCTTGTAGAGGAAGCATTGAAGATTTGAAACTTTTTTCTTACCCTTACAATCACATACTTGGGGTCCTTTTTCTCAACACTTATAACAAAATCCCATTACCTTCAAGCATTTACCAACGTGATTCTTTCCATAGTTATCACATATGGGAAAATTCTTCTTTTCCCTATTCCATTTATCCATCTGTATATCTTCCATCCATTTCTTCTCTTGCTTCCCTTCAAGGCCATAGGACTTAGAGAATTCATTAATTATCTTATTAACACATGATAACATTTCTTCATATGTTGAGAATACATGGGAGACTATTTACCTTCTAAATGATGGGTTAATACAGTGAAAGATATGATCATTCTTACCCTTTGGATCATACATTTTATTGGAGTTTACATTCCTCCTATTGGGTTCCATTTCTATACAATGTAATAAACTTGATTAGTTTATGAATCACAATACATAAATCCAAATTTGTAAAACACTGAAGATAAATTCAACAGTTTATAGATATAAACCATAATAAAAAAAATGTTTTCATTGAGAAGTTATATACACATAAACCCTTCATAATGGTTTGTAAAGAAAATGATAATTATCCTAATCATATCCCCCAGGAGTGTTGTAACCAAGAGTGAAATAAGGCCTGTTGTCGTGCACCTGTTCCTGTTCGAGACTAGCTCAAATAAGTGTTTCCAGGATTTACCCCTAGGTACATCTGTGCCTGAGCTGCCTCTACCTACCCATATCCAGACAAGGACATATTTCATGGAAAATGCACAAAATCTCTACAGTACCAAAATTCTAGAAAGTTATTTTATACTAATCCTCAAGTTCAATGTTAGGGTAATGTTCTCTAATCAGAGTTTATCTAAATATAGTTTCTGTGGTTTTTACTAAACATCCTCTGATACCAACTATAAATCCTCAACCCCAGAAGCCCATAGATGATGCATTATTACGTATCATTGGATTGAATACAAGGAATCATGTCTCGAAGGACAGATTAATTTAGCAGTCATGGAAAATAGATTACATACAATAATGTTACATTACACATTTTAACATAAAACACAACATAAATAATCCTTTATGAATTCAATTATTCACTTATCTTAACCATTCATATCAATCACAATACACTTCATGGAATCCTAGGGAAAATAAAAAATAGAAATCAGTGAGCTCAGATGCTCAGTAAGGATAACAATACAATAAAAAAATTCATAAATAAGCATAAACATTTAATGTAATGTATTAAACTAAAATAAAATCCTGTTAAACATAAAATTCATCCTAATATGGAAAATATGAAATTAAAATAATGTCATTTACTTACTCGCATGGATATTCTTCTAGTCAAATAATCACATGCAATATCAATATCCATATTCATAATGATGGAATGCAAAATGATGGAATGCATAATGATAGAGTTTAATAACCACATAGTCAAGGCCTTGTGAAAAGACTACAAATACGATTTTGTTAAGGCCTTGTTCAAAGACACTAGTTTGTCTCATGAGAGTTATCAATGCATTGTGGAGATATAGCGGGCTCCACCCATTACTTACTAAGTCCAATGCATTCCTTATATGAAAATTTTTAAACATAACATAAACATTCGTATTAAAAATAGCATATGAAATGTCAATTATTTATCTATAAACCATGAATGGTATAAAAATAACACATCCAGAGTCAAACATATCACAAGACATTCAATAAAAATATATAATTTGTTTATCATAATAAATCATATTAAAATAAGATTAAAATCCAACAAAGGATGTTGACATAGACAAAAACGATTTGTAAAACGATTTGAGAGAAATTTCTATTTTACTTGAAAACATTTAAATGTAAAACAATTTAGAAAGGAATAAATTTAAAGAAATTTTTTATACAAAGTGTCCCATACCACTTTGAAACTTCTAAATGGAGTTAACATTTCAAAAACATTCATTTCCATAAAAATAAATCCATTAAAACCATTTTGAAAACATAGAAATTAATGAGAGTGGGTTACAAGAATAAAATTTTAAAATATTTAAAATTATGTTTTAGTAAAAAAAGTACGATAAAAGAATTAATTTGAAATTTTTTTTATGAAACATGGACATGGATAATAAAAATCTCCCAAAAGATACTTACACATAAAAAATTTTGTATAATAATGAGATTGGTGAATTAAGCCTTACCATGCAATTTACTTTATTTGAGGGTACGTTTAACCTCCTGTATGAAGACTGTAGTATGTTATTAAACTATACCTAAACCATATTAATATTTATGATATCATATATGATTAATTTATGACTTTATACTATGCATTTAATAATAATTTCCATGTTAAAATAACATTTTGGCTAATAATCGTTTTCTTTATCGTACATGTTTTAAATTGTTACACTTGATTGTATCACATAGATCAAGATTTAAATACATCGAGAATATAAAACATGAATTATATAACATATGTATTTAGAATATAAATTTTTATAAGAGACATACATATGAAATGGAAAACACCATTTATGGAGATGGTAGTCCGTACGTACGAATAAACGTTGTTTCCATTTTCATATCGTATTGAATGGAACTAAGTGGATAAGATATATATAAGTACACACACACACACACACATATATATATATATCCATTAGAATTATTATTTCATATATTAAATACATATTAATGATATATATTTTATAATCATCATGGAATGGTGAACGTGGAAATGAATATCATCACGTCGTGGAGACTGTAATCCGTACGTACGCACATATGGTGACTTTGTCATTTATAGGATGGATTGATGAATGAATATGATAGTAACATTTATATAATAAAATAAAATTATATAGAAGTTATATTAGTGTTTATTTTATAATTGAAACAAAGAAAGAGGAAGTGGAAGAAGGAATGAACTTGAAAGATGTGATGAAATATTTTCCTCTTTTTTGGGTTCTTCCTCTTGATTTGATCAAAAGGGCTCTATATGTTGGATTTCTGATCAAAGTAAGGCCTCTAGGATGAATTTAAAAAACTTGGGAGGATAATTTGGTAGGTTTTGGATGAGAAAATGGATTTTGAGGTGTGAATTTTAGAGAATTGGAAGTGCCCATTTATAAGATGGGTGAGGGGTATCTTCAGAAAAATTTAAAATATTATTTTATAATAAAATCATTTTTTGTTTCTAATTGCTAAAAAATGAATTATTTAAAGGATAAAGTGGGGATGAGTCAAAAAAAATTCAACCAATTGGATTTATGTAGGTTTAGGCCACCTTATTAACCTTACCTTTTAGATTTAACTCTTAGTTAAATAGTTTGACATTTACCATGTCTCTTTGTATTTTTATATTATTTGGTTACAAAACATACTATAAAATGCAAATCGGAACCCAATTGGTTCATTAATGTCATATATATTATTATATCAATTTTTCTACTGATACTTATGTTTTTAGGACTATTATATAAATTAATAATATAATATTTGTTTTAAATACTCTTTTATGTCAATTTTGAAACTATTTGGAATTTTGTTTTTTCTAAATTTATAACAGCATTATTACATCGAAAAAAATTAGTCAAACATACCCTAATATGTGATATTAACTTAGAAAATTGGTTTAATTCATAAAAAGTCTCAAATTACATTTATTTGGATATTTATAATATCAATTATTTTAATCATTCATTAATACGATAATTAATGCATCATAATTGTGTCATAAATTAATTTAATTATTTAATTTATAAAAAATATAAATAAAATACAATTATTTATGAAGTAATTTTATATTTATAATGAATATTTATAGTCTAATTTATCTTATGTGTAACCATATATTAAAAATGTTATAGTTTTTACACTTTTCATTTAACACTATTAACTCTTCATTGAATTAAATAATAATAAATGTTATAATCTTATCCATGTGGACATAATGGAACATATTTTATTCCTAAGATTTTTTTTGGTCAAATTAAACTTATCCAATAGAATTAGAACATGTTTTAGAGTAATAATATTATTATTTTTACCCTTAATTACCCTATTTACTTTTAACTGTGGTAAATCAAAGTAAAAACGTTACTGTTCAACAAAAAATATTTTCATCCTATTGAACCACATTTTACTTACTAATATTAACATTGTCTCTCCAATTTTTTCTATTCAACTCACATAAGCGATAAATTTAAGTTTTATGTGAATTTTCAAATACTCTGAAAAGGTGGGTAAAAGACGGTGAAAAGTTCAATAAAATTTTATATATCAAATATTATTTTACAATACAAGTTATTTTGATTAAAAAGTTGTTTTCAGTTAAAATATAGTATTTTTCACTATTCACCCAAATATGAATGTTATAAAAAAACAAAAAATTTATTGAAACTAAATTCTTATGTCCTGATTCTAAATAAGAATTTTATTTTTTCAAATTGAATATATAAAAGTTTCAAATATTTGATTTAAAAAGGGTTCGCCCTTAAAATGCGGTAAAATTGAATTTTTTTTTAAAAATACTTCTTTTATATGAAAAAATGAATTTTTTTCATTATGTCTAATAAACTCATAATATGGATTATATAATTATAAGGATTATACAAAGTTAAAAATTTAGTTAATACTATTCATAAACTCTTTTGAACAGATAGTTTGGTAAGTCATGGTGCGCTTGAACTTGGTGTTTTGTGTAGTGCAAATTATTGAAATAATTTGAAGAAATAACATACAATGAAAACCTGGTGTGTTACAAATCTACTATAATTTAAATCAAGTCTCTAACTCATATTTCATAACACATGTGACCTATAAGATTCAAATATTTCCATTTTTTCTATAAGTAAACATCCAAAAATTTCCTCATAATCGTTAATGTATCAAATGACAATAGATTTTCATGAACTATTACTTAGCACACTAAATAATTTGTCAACATTAAATTCAGGACCATTGAAAAAGATATAGGTTTATAATGAATGTCGTTTGATGTTTTCCTCATAATCCCTTAGGTAATCCCCAACCATATATTTGAGGCCAATAAAATATCTCTCTATTTTATGATAGTGATTGTGATGAAAAGTTTTGTTAGATTGTTATTCTATAAATCATTCCACTTCATCACTTCAACATATCTCTTATGTTTGATATTTGTGATCAACATCCCCTTTGACTAGCTTATCCCTTTATACAATATACAACTTGCACCTCTGTACCCT
The DNA here is from genome assembly GCA_963277665.1 of Viscum album. Lineage (NCBI taxonomy): Eukaryota > Viridiplantae > Streptophyta > Magnoliopsida > Santalales > Viscaceae > Viscum > Viscum album. Next base: position 1,809,585,230 of record OY728142.1, on the reverse strand, counting down.
TTTAAGAGAATTGATAGTTTGAGATGATATTTTCAACGAAGTTGATCCATTTTACTATTATTAATATATCATAATATTTACTAAAAGTCAAAAGAAATTATTATATAATGGTCTTAATTTCATATTATGATTCAATAGAGTAACCTCATCTTTCCCAATGATACATTTTTCGATTTAGAACACGGGTTAATTGAGTTTGTATAATCATTATGTTCTGGAATATTTCTCACGTTGGGTTTGGAATAACATTTGGGAATTTCCCAACACATTGGCTATTAACATGAATCCTATTATTTCAATCTATTGACTAAATTAAAGAGAAAACTAAAAAGGGAAATTACTAAATAATTAAACACATAATATGGAAACTATAAACATTTAATTTATATAAATAACATTTATTATATAAAATATATATAATTAGGTTTAAATCTATGTTATTTATAGTGAATTTATTAACCTAAAATTTAATAGGAATTTTGTGTTTTCTTCATAATGGTCTATAAGGAACTAGTGAATTGACCAAACCATATCCCCCGAGACTGTCATTTTAGGTGTGATGGAAGACATTTTTTTCATTCATTAAGTGAATATTGAGTCAATGACCAACGAACAATTTTTAGGGAAATTACCCATTAGTAAAAAAAATCCAAAACCTCATCCACATGTAGTATCCAGATTGAGATTTGGTTTCATTGAATACACATACTCTATACATTAACATAGAATAGGTATGTTTTCCTATGTTTAGTAGCACTCATAGGCTTTCAATAATGTTTTCTAATATTAATTGTCAAAATAACTATAAATTCCTCCAATAAAAACTATGAACACCCATACCATTAGTACGCCTAACTTAACTATTTATTATATATGGAATTTCATAATACAATAGATGATTTTTTATACTCTAAGTGACTTTTGGATTTTTTTAAACTAGGTTACCACAAAATTATTTATATACTCTTCAAAAATCCTTAAAATACAAAGATCTTCTAATTATTTATGCGATAACATGGGGACATACATTTGAACTTGGTGTACTATAAATCCCAAAAAGGGAATAACAAAAGCATAAACTAAAGAAATGTAATATAATTGAGTAAATAGCCATGATGTGATGATATATAATTGTAAAAATAATAATCATGAACATTGAACCAAGTTGTAAGATGATAACATTAATGAATTATAATTAATTATGAAACAATATAAAATAAAACAACATAAAAATGATTAAAAGGTTAGACATTGATAAATCACAACATAGCATGATTAGTAAAACCTCTTAGGAACTATACATGGTATCGTATGAGATTAAAATATTAACCAATACATTGAAGGGATATATTTTTATATGTTGACCCATCAAATTTATATCATGTATGGGAATTTGTGTGACATATAGATCACCTAACACAAAAATATTTCTATATTTTTAATCCCATTACTAAAAAGTGTGGGTCACAGAAATGGAAGTTCCAAATAAATAAAGGATAGGACCATCATGGTGAATACCTTTGAGTTGAAATGTGTATGGGTATTCATAATGAAAAAAAAATATTATTTAAAATAAATGGATAATTATAAAATAATGACGAGTCTAAAATAATGTACATGGAAGTGATTAATGAGAGTAAATTGTGTTCTATAATTACATGGGAATAAAAAAAATTGTAAAATTGTTGTCTGAAATCAAAATAATATTAAAAAAATACCAAATTCAAATTCATAGTATAAAGAATCTATTTTAAATAAAAAATTAGTTGATTCTATCCCGTTCTTTAATTGGGTGATTCTAAATGATTGAAATGTGATAACGAAGGGATCTATAAAAACATGTTAGTTCCTATAATGGGATTGAGAGAATTACTCTTTAATCATTGGTTTTTAGTAGAGATATTTGAGAGGATAGGTATGTATTTATTTTAATATAAATGGTAACTCTTTATTAATTCATAATCACAGTATTGGACTGTATTTGATAAAATAATAAAATACACAAATGATCCTATTATTATTTCTCATTTACTATCCAAAGGGTATTTTTTTAAATAATTTTTAAGGAAAATAACTGAACCTATTAGTATAATATATTTGGTGATGTTAATGTTATTCATGTTTTTAAATAATTTATTCTAAAACCTTAAAATATAATATAGGTTTTGGAGGAACATTAGTGGTTAATATAATTAATTAAATTTCGTGAAAAACATATTATTTTAAAGATAAACCAACATATGATATTGTATTCCATTAATTTAATTTATTTCCACAGATTTGGGATATTATGATGTAATAAATAGACTGTATGATTATTCCATATATATATTTTTTTTAAAGGATGTCTTCGAAAAATATATAAAAATCAACATTAGATTATAAGAAATTATTATTAAATTTATAATATTTAATTTATCAAAAAAAAATCATGAATATGATAATTTTCACTTTTAATTAATAAATCCAATTTCACTAGAATACACTAGGTGTGAAAATATTAACCACTTTATAACTCTATTAAAAACTATATTTGAATTCATTAAATATACTATAATAAATATTTTCTAATTTATTTTAAAATAAGTATTATTTATTAAAATAAAAATTATTTATAAACTTAATTAATTTATTAAATGTGTGTCTTAAATATAACTATTTATTTCCAAAAATAAAATATTGATTTCCTGAGTTCAAAATCTAATTTTTAACAAACTCATTATTTAATCATTTGTAGAGTAATAATAAATAGAGATAAATAAAATATTTTTTTATAAAAGAAACCCATATTCATATTGTTATTACTAGGGTCTAGATTCATAACTACTTATTACTCCAAAGTAATCCCTAAGGGTATATTGTGCGATTGAGTTTCTTTATTTGGGTAGTTCAACGAACTTATTTTGGATCAAGATAATGATATGGTTGAACATTTACCATAAATTTTTTCCCAATAGAATTAGTTATTGAATATATAGAAAGGATTGGTCAGTGGAAAATCCCAGTGATTCCATATGTCTCAAATGCTCTAATAAATGGGCTTCATTGGGTATCATCAAACTATATGTGGCCATAATTTCATTCTTCAATGTCAATGTACAAATTATCCTAACACATATTTTATGATAATATTACCAGTCACTATGCAGTGGAAATATTATAAATATTTTATATTCCTATAATTATATTAAATTTGAAATGATATATTTTATAATTTTATATAATTTCAAAAGTTGTGCATGTGGTTTATCTAACAACATTACTTATTAAAGGAATTTATACATTGAAAATGTAATTTAATTTTTAATTTGTTGGTTTGTGAAATAATTGAAATTATATAACATCCAATACAAGGAATAAAATATTCATAACATCCTTACCCATGTCCCAGAGGTATTGTTATTCTCATAATACAATGTTTTCAAGGGAAAAGTGTAATCAAAAGGATGGTTCTCCTTTAATAGGTATAACTCATAACTGAGTTAATTCAGATTTCTTTCATCCTATAACACCAATAAATATATCATATCCAATATAAATTAATTAATTTATTACCTCAAATTTAATAAATTTTTATTATTTTTATGTTTCATCCATGATCACCTCTTTTTATCGAATAGAAAATGTAAGTATAGTTCATGTGCACTTTTGGACTACCGCCTCTATATAGAGATGTGATTCATTTTCCATCAACATAATTTATTATTAGTTATTATGTGGGATTTTTTATATATATTATATTGATGAAACAGTTATACTTTTATAATATTTCTATCTTATACACATTCTTACCTTTCCATCTGCTGGAAAATGATAACCCCACTCATTCAAACATATTGGCCACCACCACCATGAGGTGATTTTATTAATTTATTCATATCCAATTTACAAATATGGTCGAATATAATTTATTAAAAAAATGATGTTAAATATATAATAATGATATTTTAATGGTAAATTATATTTTATCTTTATTTCATTCCATCCATCCAAAAGTGAAAAAATTACCCATTCATACGTACAAACTACCATCTGCATTGGTTGATGTACTTCATTTTTATTTACCATTTTATAAGAAAGATGATAAAACAATGTATAATAAAAAAATATTATACATATTTAAATGTAAATATTTTGGATATAATTAAACCATGACATATTTGTAATTATAAGAACCATCGGTATGTAACATTCAAGGAAAAGAGACATGTTTCCACATGAATGTTATTTTTAATGAAGAAATTATTAATAAAAGTATAATTAAAAATTTTAAAATAATAATACATATTACATTGTGTATAAATTGGGATAAGGAATATGGTTATAGTAAATATATATTTTTATATAGGGAATGTGAAATAGTATAGTGTAAGATGGGACATGAGTTGAGGTGTTTGTGTTACAATCTCATTTCTTTTCGGGATTATCCTTGCTAAATTTTCATTTCAGTAGATTATAAGAATCATATTATTTAAAAACAATATTTTTTATTATCCTACTATTATTCCGAAAGTTTTTACGTACTATTACAAATTAATAATCTTTATTACTTAAAATTACTAATATGATATTTTTAATAAAAAGACGTTTTTATTTATTCATTGTCTGATGAACATTTTTTTCATATCCATATTCTTAAAAAAATTGTGTATGTTTTTTCATACACTAGAATAATTAAAAAAAGACCATTTTCTTTACATTTGAAATTATTTGAAATGTATTGAAATGGAATGTTTCTAAATTTTATCTCAAAATATAATTTATTAAATTAATAAAAGTGTAAAATGAATATTTTCATTTAATTTATGTGGAATGGGTAGATTCTGACACCCTTTTGACAATTACATTCATTTAATCACACATTACTTTTTTCCCAAGTTATTTTCAAAGAAATATATTTTCACAATATTTTATAAATTTATAATTAAATTGTTATTAATTGAAAAGAATATTTTCTAGTATTTTCAAAGAATAGATGAAATGATATTTCAAGGTATTTTTTATCTACTCAAATATCCGTTATGGATTTTTATGATTCATTGGGGATATAATCATCTGATTCCATCCACATTCTTTCTCAGTTTGGCTTATAATGACCATGATTTAAGGATGATTCTATGAAGATCATTTCTTTCCATTAAGATAATATAGTTATGATGAAACCATTATGGAACCCATTTATTTTCTATGGTTTATTATATGATATAATAATAAAATATTCATGAAACACATTTCATTTCGTGGGGTTCAAATATGATAGTATGATCAATGTTTTATGACCTTCTGTCCCACAACTGTATGGTCTTCATTATGTGATGGGTTGGAACAAAACAATATATCACAACAATGATTTGAGTAATGATGAAATAGATTAGAATATTTTATGATATAATGGAGTTAATTAACTCATAAGAGATAAATGTATTGATAAACCACTAATATATAACAACCATATATTTATGGATGTTAGTCTTAATTAAACTATGTAAATGAATAAGTATATATTTTGATTATTGGACTTGATCCACAATAATAGTCATGGCCGTGAACCTTAACTATGAAATAGATTTTCAAAACTTATGTGTATGAAAAAACATATGTCTTATGAATATGATATGATATCAGGGATGGAGATTTATTATTGATGATTCTTCACACTTATGACTTATGTCTTTTGTTTTGAAAAATCCTTATATGATGATTTATGACTGTAGATATCAGGTTGATTGGGAATGATTATCATAAGTCAAGATTATTATATCATAAACATATACTAATCTCATGATTTCATATGATTAATGATAGTTATATCATATGTTTAAACTTATTATGTAGTTGAAATCATCATTTCTTATTATTCCTTACCACATGTTAAGATGAAAGGGTTTTATTAGATCATGCATAAGTAGTGTACAATGTGAATGTTCATTGAGGGATATTGAAGATCTTTCATGTAACAATATTATTATGTATATATTCTCAAAATAAAATGAAACATTACATTCCTCCGGTAAGTATTATTATTAAATGAATTAAAAGTTCATCTAAAATGATCATATAAATATCTATGAAATGCTCAGGTAACCTCAGTTGGTATCAGTTAAGGTTATAATAATTTATGGAGATTTGAAATAGAAAAATTTGATGAAAATCATGAGGAAAATTACATTTATAGGAAATATCATAATGTTATTGTAATGTAGAGAGTTTGTGTTTTCAAATAAAATGAATCCATATCATCATAATGGTGCATGGATGAGGATGTGTTACACATCTAAATATGGGTGACAAATTTTAATAGAAAAAATGGGTATTAACTCGACCATCATTGGTGTGTGGTGAATGAGCCTAGGATTGAAGAAATGTCTTTACAATCCAAATTGATATTCATGGATTATATCACATTATTTTTATATAATATTATGATGGAGTTTAATAGATTACAACCATGAATGACTTATTTTAAGCACAAAGTGTCATAGATTTTGTATAAAGAGCCAAAATTAATAAATATTATAAATTATTTTTCATAATTACATGATTAATCATTTTGATTATTAGTTCTCACTATATTCTTCTTTGTCATAGTCATTGGATGGATGTCCAAGAAATCATTTTAATTATAAATGTGATGAAAAATGAAAAAAATTTCCACCTGATAAATCAAATAAAATTGGATCCCAAATAATAAATATTACCATTATGCTTATCCAAATCGATAAGGATATGAATTGTATAATGAATCATGTTGATACTCTAAATTATTGAAAGGGGGAATATATACCAGTTGATTCTTTTATTCGGAATCATCCTCCTTTATTCTACGGCTCCACTGATCCCTTAATTGAAAAGTAATAGATTATTACCTCTGATAATAAAATTTATATTCTCCAATGTTAGAAAGATGAAACAATTTTAATGTATTCATATAATTACGATGTGGGTGGTAATCATTGGTGGAATAAAATAATTTAAACTTGGAAATATGTGGAAATTGACTGCATAACATGGGAATATATATTATGATTCTATAATTTAGTAATTATTTTTCATGATCTATTTGAATGAAAATTGAAAGAAAATTCCATGAACTAATTTATAAATATGATAAATACATTAGTACCAATGATGAAAATATCAAAAAATAGCAAGGTATGATTCTAGTTTTTTGATCGATTCTAAAATAAAATTAGACCAAATACTTAGTTTCATTAGAATAATAATTAGAAATGAATTTAATGTAATATATTTATAAAACTATGAATAAATTATTTGATTTTCTACTAAGATAGAAATAAAAAATTTAGACTCTTAGTTTTTTAATGGTTTTGGGGTAAAAGAAGAATAATGAATTTTGAGGAAATTCTAATAATAAAACTTGTGGAGTAAATAAAATTAATCATACTTCATGTATGAATCATTTAATGATTCATGGTGGGAACATCCATATGATGTACTTAAATTTATTATTTTTGGAAAATATTTACAATTAAGAAAAATAATATCAATGATATTAGAAAAGTTTAATCGATGAATGGGAATGTGAAAAAAATCAACCAAATTGTACACCCACACTCCCATGTTATTATTGAAAGAATAATAGAAATTACAATTACCAGTACAAGAACATGAATATTAATGATGAATCTAGTGTTATAAAAATCATATTCTAATAGATGGAGAGAAAGATCATGCAATCATAATTGCTGATATGGATCATGATTACAAAATAGCAAAAGTTACACTTACCGTCCACTCTATAACTTTAAAATTTTTATATGATTATATTCATTAACTATATTTTATATAATAAAAATTCTCTATGAGTAACATTTGTGATTTCCCGAAATCCTAAATGCCACATGATAGGCGCACCGATCCCATTGGGCAACATATCCTTAAGCACCTCTCCCAGAGTGTCAGAGACTATTGACTAGCAGTTAGGGCCTAGGTTGTGACCATGGGTTGACTATGCCACCATTACCAAAGTTTAGCATAGTGGGTGGATTTTAAAAAAGGTAATCAGTGAAAGCAATATTAGTAAACCGAATGCACATCCAAAAATAGATACAATAGTAATGATAACTGAAAAAAGTAGTATAACATTAAACAACTGATGATATGTCTTGTCACTAGAAAATTAGTTAACATTGATACATACAACATGCACAACATGATCAACAAAATATAAGGGAAATCAAACACTATCCCAAGTATCTCGAGCTCTAACTCGATCAACTGGTATCATGCTCCATACAAAACATCAAGCAATCTGGTTTTGGAAGTTGTTTGTTTCCCATTATCAACTCATGGATAATGAAATCTGCCCCATGTACCAAACGACACCTAGAAAGGCTGTGAGATAAATCTCATTGGTCCACCACAAATAGTTCCTAGAACAACTGACCAATGCAATCGAAATGTTTTAGTGTACACTCATGTACATATAATGTAAATAAGTACAATTTAATAAAATTACCAAGTATCTGCTTCATCCCTCAGATGGTGTATAAATGTAGCCATTCCATTTATTTAATCAACTACAAATTTATATTAATAGGTCATCTGCGGCATCACTATCACTCACATAATATCATTATGGTGTAGATAGTGAATGTTACAAGGTAATAAAAAAGGAAATTTAGACCTCAAGTGTAGGTAAATCAATATTAATTATAGAATGGCATGGGGTAATATTTTAATAAAAGGAGAATATTCGAAGGAATTCAGTAATACGGTGCCTACCTAATCGAATGTGATCGCCCAATGTATGATGAGGATAAGCAGAGACAGGTCCCTATGGGATGTAACTGTGGTACCTACATGTTAATGCTAGATCCAATGTGTGTATCCATGGAATCCTTCAACAATATAAAGGAATTATATGGTGTCATACCAGGTATCCAAGAAAAGACAAGGATCTAGATCTTGGTAGGTATCATCTTATGTAAGCCATATCATGTAATCTGAATGGGGTTCTCAAGTGGTCATGGTATTCTCTAATCAGAATCCATGGAAATCTTGATTTAGGCCATTCCAATATAATTTTTAATTCATGTAATATTTCTTTAGATTCAAGCCTTGCCTTTAATTAGTGTGATAAGGTCAAGTAGCATGAAACCTATTTATCATTTAACATGGTTCAAGTGTTTTCTTTAATTACTGTGACATGGAAAATTAGCAAGTGAAAATTTCATCCATTTAATCCATATTACATATTTTTGGTTCTTTATTCTACCTTCTATTAATGTAGTATGGGGTGATATGGATATTCAACAAATTAATCATTCACATTTCATTTGGTCAAGAAATATTCTCAATATACCATCCAATTTAAATTTTACAATTTATGATAAATTGAAGCACTTACTAAAGGTGTGTCCAATGGTAAGAATTCATGGTACATGAAATTAATAAATTCATAATATAACATTTCATTTAATATAGAATGTATTACCCTTATAGTGGTCAAGCCAAGACACACTCAAATGGTTGTTCAAACAAGTCAAACATAAAAAACCCAATAATGGCATAACATTCAACATGGATGGGATTGAGTTGCGTTCATAAACACCAATAATAAATCACATATATGGAAATATCATATCTATATGGTTAAAATGATTATACTAATGTCACATAAATTCAATAAAAAGAACCCTATTAAATCGGTTGTCCCCCCATGATAAATCCAAAATCAATGAACTTTAAGGATGTGTTATAGACCACCCACCTTAGGGTTGTACAAAATCCTTCTCCTCTAGTATTGTCACTTGATTTGAATCGAATTATATTAGGTCGATGAAAAAGAAAAAAACCATCATAACCTTATATCCTGGTTGAGTGAAAAGGATAAAGAGAACTGGTTAATAGGACTCCAGTACTAACCATTTCACATCCAACATTGTGAATGGAAGCTCAATCGGATCCCAGATGAAGGAGATCTTTGAATCCATAAGGTTGAAATTAAAAATTATCCAAAATTAAAGAAATTTAGTTCATTCTATCATATCTTTGTACTAGGGAATATAGAGGTTGATGAATTAGATCATTTAGGGAAAAGAGAAAAATTTACTCTTAAAAAAGCCTATTTAAGGTTTGTCTTCATAGTTTGAATAAACATTCCCAAACCTGGTATGTATACTTGGAAAGAAAAGGATATCATTAGACCAGGCTGCATGGACCTGTGTTAACCATGTGATGATGATGTGTCCAAAAAAACAATCTTCGCTATTTCCCAAACCATGAAAAATTCCAATACAGTTTACTCTAAACTATGCTCAAGGCCTATTTTTTCCAAAAAGATGGGCTACGAGCTCTGAACAATTCGCAGACACCCCTGGGAAATTTTCTAACCCCCTAGAAATTAAATTTAGTTCCAAAGTAATGATTTAGATTGAAATATAATGGATCGATAATAATAGGAAAAACTGGGTACTTATATTCTTCCCTCCTTAAAATAACTCATCCCCAATTTCACCATCCAGGGTTGGCAAAATATTGTCGGAGAAAAAATCTGGTCAATGGGAACATACGTATGCTTCCCTCAACCAAGTCTCATATTGTACTTGGGCGTTCTACCATAGCTCTCATAAAAGTGGGATTGACCAGCCTCAGAGATCCATTATGATCCGGTCAACAAGGGTATTGGATACTCCATAAAGGGAGCATTGGCAACTAAATCAAATTGTGTGGGATCAAATGTATGAGATTGATCAGCATGATACTGGAGAAGCTATGAAACATGAAATTCATCATGCATTTCATGGTACATCATAGGTGTTAGTAATCTATAGGCTACCATCCTGACTATCCCTAAAATCTCGAACATCACTACATAACGAGGTGACAAATTTCTCAACTTCTGTAACCATCTATTCCCTAGGATAGGCAATACCTGAAGAAAAAAACCAATCCCCAACACCGAACACTAGTGTTTTTTATGGTGATTGACATAAATTTTTTTCTACACCGAGCAGTGGTAATATGCTTATTGATCAGTTGAACCTGCTCAGATGTCTCATGAAAAAGTTGTTGAATGTGTAGGGGGGCTCACCTACCTCTAGAAAGGATAATGGTGAATGACATGGCCTACCATATAAGGCATCAAGTGGAGCCATCTGAATTTTCACCAAAAGATATAATTTAAGGAGAACTCCATGAGAAGGATTTGATTCTCCCATGAAAAACAAAAAATAAGGACACATGCTCAGATCATATCCCCTAGAACATGTACATTCTATTCAGATTGTCCAATGGTCTATGGGTGAAAAGTTGTTATTAGAAGCACCTGAGTTACCATAGCTTTTTGTAAACCCTACTAGATCTATGAAATTGAATAAGAATCCCTATCTGAAATGATTGTACGTGGAACCCTGTGTAGTCACATGGTCTCATAGACACACTGTAATCCCATATCATCAACTTAGAATGTATCTAGAATACTAATTAAGTGGAATGATTTTTTAGTCATTCAATCAGTACCCTGATATCCTCACTACCCCTTGAAAACCAAGGTAATCTAACCATAAAATACATTAAAAACATCTTTCTATTTCCATTCTGAGACTAAAAGAATCTCTAAGAAGCCTAAAGGTTTCCAGTGCTCTGCCTTCACCTTCTTAATGGTGGATCACCTTGGGATAAATCCTGTTATCTGATATTTCATCCAAGGAAACCAATACTAGTGTCCCATATCTCAATACATCTTTGAGATGCCTGGATAAACTACCCATGGAGAATCACGTGAAACCATCATATTCTCCTCTCTCACATATGTAGGAATCCTTATATGTCCTCGTAGATTCAAGAGATCATCATTGTCTGTTGACCAATATGAAGGCGGTTTATATCCAGATATACTCTAATGGAGAACCAAACATTTAGGATATGAAAATATCTTACCCTTCACCTTCTCAATAAGGTAAGAGGTAAATGTCATAACTGAGAGGTAATACTTCTTCTGACTATCATGAAACCAAAGAGGTATCTTAGGAAATTGGTTCATTAACATTTATTCATCCCTGACTTCCCACTTGAAATGTGTCTAAGTTTTCCTTTTAAACAAATCAGTATCTATGTTTCCGTTTCTAGGTGTGTAGGAAAGATCAAAATCATAGGACTAATGATATTCGACCCATATTTGCTGTCTCAGGTTCAATTCATGCTTTGAAAATATATATTTGAGGCTCTTGTGGTCTATATACAACATAAAGTGCTCCTCTAATTGATAATGTCTCTAGAAACATAAGGAATTTAAACTTTTTCCATCTTAAGGTTGTGCATTGGGTAATTTATCTTAGGAGGACTCAAATATAAAGATACACACACAATTTCTTTTTTCTTCATGCATTATCACTACTCCAAGGAAGATTCCTAATGCATCACAAAAGATAGTATAACCTATACTATGCTTAGGAAGAATTAAAATGGGTGTTGAGATGATCCTCCCTTAAAACACCTGAGAGGATTTATCACATGCTTCTGACCAAAGGAACCTGACACCCATCTTTTAAGACCATTAATTGATGAATAAATGAGTGGGACGTCCTATATGAAGAATCTTTAATAACTAGACATACCTAAGATACTTCTTATATCAAATAAGTTCATGGGATTCTCCCAGGAAGCTATGGAACTCACCTTTTCCTTGTTAACAGATACTCTTGATTCTGAGATAATATGACCAAAGTAGTAGGATTTTTCAATCCAGAAGTAGAGCTTTGAAATCTTGGAGTAAATATGACGGTATGTCAGTATACATCGAACAATCTGAATATGTTTGGGATGGCCTCTAAGATAGTGAGATTACACAAAGATGACTTCCAAAATGACCATGAAAAAATAATACAAATAGGGGTGGAACAAAATATTCATGCAATCAAAGAAAATAGAGGGTGTGACTGTAAGAAAAAATAGAATAAAAAGGTACTCATATAGACCATATTTACTATGTAATGTTTTATGATGTATGTATGATGGTCTGACTCGTACTTGATGATAACCAGATCTCAGTCTGATCATAGATATGCCATTTTCTCCTCATTTTTATTCAACGGGATACTCTATTCGAGGTAGTGGATACAGGATATTGACCATAAGTTGGTTCAAAATTCTATAATCCTAGCATAGACATAATATTCTATCCTCTTTATTAGAAAAAATCATGATTGAACCCCAAGATGGTTTCGTATTCCATATAAAACCCTTGTCCTCTAAATCCTCTAACTACCTCATGATCTCCTGAATCTTAGTAGGTGTCATCCTGTATAGAATAATGGACACTGGGGATACTACTAGAATAAGAATGATTTTAAAATATACCTATCTCTCGAGAATTAATCCAGAAAAATAAATATGAAAGGAATCCTCAAAACAATCCACAACTGAAGGGAAAATAGGTAAAAGCAAACAATAATCCTCTAGGAAGATATTTTCTATCAGGGAAGTCACTCCACCTTGACCATGATGCTCTGGTCCTACTATACCAACATGGACCTCCCACTCACCCCTATATAGATAATTGTTGCCTTCATGTGATGTAAAACATCCCCTGCGACGATAAAAGTATAAAAAGCATGATAGATAACCAAACAGTCTATTCAGAAAATGACACTGAAGACTGTCATTTATAGAATGAAGATATTCTAGAAGAAAGTGTAACTTCTTACCTCATGGGGGCAGTCCCTACACTGGCATGTGACCTCTATTTTTACCCCTAACATCGTGTCTATGGTAATTAAACCATAGTGATATTATATCTATATTCTGAGACATTTGACAATGGATTCAAAGATAAAAGTGTGTGAAACACCTGTAACAATTAAAGAACATAGTATAGTAAAGGCTACTAGAATAGTACCTTGAATTGTAGATGGTCCCAAAGTCTGATCCTTGGGTATTGGTTGGAGTACATTCAAATAAAATGTTCTATGACCCTAGGAAATGGATTGATTTCCAAGATCAAAACTACTCTATTTGAATTTTTGGTGTCAGGGGTCTGTCTACCATGGCCACAACCTCCTCCTCAGCCAAACCTACCTGTTCTACTTCAACTCACCCCAAAAATGGATTAAATTAACTCCCCCTAAAAGGAATATCTAGTTTGTATCTTCTTCAACTTGATTATTGGGTAAATATCCTACAGAAATTCTATGGATTCCAAATACGGATGCAAGACCGACACTATGTTGGTTATTTATCTCATTGGGGATTCTTGTGCTTTTTCATCCACATTGATGACACACCAAATAGATGTCAAAATGGGTACTCTGATTGTAACTACCCTAATAAGAAACCTCAAGCGAACATTTCCTACCACTGGAAGAACTACTGGGCTAATGAGGCACTGATACTCTATGCCTGGTACAATTGTTCCCCTTCAAGTTATGCTTAGTGAAAAGATCCCAATAGGCTTTTTCAAGAAAATTTAGCCAGGGTAATTATATTGACCTCTGTACAGATGATATATTAGATCACATCCATCAAATTTCTAGCACACAAAAACTCATCACCATATAGAAGTAGTGAAAAGAGCTAAAACATTGTGAAATGTGCTACATACTCAATAACATACATATAATCCTACTTGAGAAGCATGATCTTTCGAGATCTATTTGCCCTTAGTGTCTGAGGAATGCACTTATCATAACTTGACCTGATGAAGATAGGACAAGGTACTCACATCCCACCAACACATAAGATAATCCTTAAGAATGTTTGTGGAAATATTAACCCACTTATCTAGAGGAATATCCATTTTTCAATGATATATTGAGTGGATTCGGGCCAAGACTATGTAGCCTGTGGACCGCCATCCCCTAAGAAAGTAGGAGGATTCTGCTTCTGGAACTCATGATCCAGACAAGACAATGTATGTGAATGTTATAGAACACCATGAATGGAATACATTATACATAGGAAACTATCAAAAAATGGACATCAGTTCCAAAATTAGGTACATCAGGTGGTACCTCAAGTGGAACTCATAGAGGTTAGACTGGAATCTCAGGGACCACCATGTTTAGAGCATGGTCATCACCACCTTCTTTACGTACAATATGAGGACATCGTGGTGGAATTAATCTAACAATTCCAATAACATGCCTACAAGCATAGAAGTAAGTAGATAGCATCGCTAGCTGAAGCTAAACATAGGAAAACTCACAACATAAGGCATACGATCCTGACTACCCACTTAGAAAACTAGACGTTGTTAAGTGATAAAGTATAAGTTCCATTACATGTATCATTTAATTTCTAGGTTCACTCCTTCAAATTTCATAAACCTGATAAATTGGTATAAGTATTTTCAAACATTTCATTTTAGATGTCATGATTCATTTTATAATGGATTGTCATTTTTGATTCATCAGTGCCCATTTATAGATCCTTAGAAATGACACCCAATTATTTATTGCATAATGGATCGACTATGTAAATTAATCATCCTAACACATGAGGGGTCATACACCTCCTGAATTTAGACATTCTATAACCCAATAAAAGCCAAGTGTAATACAAGTATAAACTAACTATCATTACATCAATCAATAATAATAAGCACATCAATAAATGAAAACCATTGAAACACACCTATATTACATGGCAATATGCATGACATGTGAGTTCTAGGTGCCTATAATGATGCATCTAACAATACTCCTTACCCTCATATCATCATGCTAAGGATGAATGAAATCATGAAATCGTGTAATAATAAATAAACACAACACACCATGTTCATCTCCCAATGGTGTAATAATATCAAATATAATAGGAAAAAGTAGAAAATCAATTATAATTTAGGCAACATGGTTTATACTATAAACACAGGTTTGTGATGCCCATGAATGGCTTAAAACAAATCCCAAGCATTCCTACTGTAAAATTTCTTATCTCTAAATAGTAAAGAATGAAAATAAACTCCTATGATACAAATTTTTGATTTCCTATACCTAGATGCCACTTGATAGATTTCAAGAGCCTAGTGGGCCACATGTCCTCAAGTAGGTCTACCCGAATGCCCGAGGATGCAAACTAGCATCGAGGGAAAGGGTGTTTCTTGTGGGGAGACAATTCTATCTTTGCCAAAGTGTAGCATAGTTCGAAGATGAAAACAGAGGTATTTAACAAAACCAATAAATGTAAATATAGTGAACCTTAGAGAATAGAGAAAATAATAACAATAATATAAAAAACTTGAATATCATACAATTATGGATGATATGGAATGTCACTAAAAATTATAACACATCGACACAAATTACATCCCTAACATTTTCCACAAAATATAATGGAAATTCAAGACTATTCCAAGAGTCTTGAACTCTGAATTAGTCATCTACTATCAAGATGAATACTAAACAAAAAAAATCATGTGTTTGAATCCATATGATTCTCTTTTTCAAGAACTTCAACCATGTAATCTTCCTCGGTTACCAAAAGGTGCCTGGAGAGGGTGTGAGATAAATCTCAGCGGGCCACCACAAATGGTTTCTATAACATTCTTCCTATGTAATAGAAATATAATATTCTACAATAATACATATATAATTTAAATAAGTACAATGTAAATAAATTCCCATGTACCATCTTTAGCCCTCAGCTTGTGTCAGAACATAGCCAATCCATTTATTTAGTAAACTACTAGGTTATGCTAATAGTTCATGTGAGGTATGGACATCACATACATAGTCTCATGATGGTTTAGATAATGAATGATCCATGGTAATGACCATGGCAATGTAGACCTCATGGTTCACCAACTCAGTAAAAACTATAGCTTGGCATCAGGTAACAGAGTAATCGAGGGAGCATATTCCAAGTCATTCAACAATAATGTTACTACAAATCCAAGGTGATTGTCCAAGGTATGATTGGACTAAGAAGAGAGAGGGCCCTAAGGACTATAACCATGGAGCATACATGTCAATTATAGATCCAAGGAGTGTGTCCAAGGAATTCTATTTTAATATGTATGGATCATATGGTGTCATACTGGGCATCTAAGAACATGCAAAGATTATGATCTAGGTGGGTATCAACCTACCCAAGCCATATCCATAATTCAAAATTGGGTTCCCAATTGCTCATGGTATTCTCCTATCATAATCCAAGTTGATATCGAGTCAGACCATTATTATTTATTTATGAAGTCGTATAATATTTCCTTCAGTTCAAGCCTTTCCATTCATTAGTGTGATGATGTCATGTAGCATGAATACTTTTAATCAAGTCATTTAGTTCAAGAATTATCTTTAACTAGTGAGATAATGACACATAGCATGCAAGAATTTAATCCATTTAAAATTTATTCTATATTTTATGTTAATTATTCTACCATAAATTAATGTGGTAAGGGGTGATATAGATATGCTACCAATTAATCATTCACATTTAATCCGGTCATGTAGTATACTCAATATTCATCCCAATTTTCATTTAATATTAAATAATGAATTGAATCACATACCTTAGGAAGGCCAAGTGGTTTGAATAAATTCTAATTTCCATTATTCAATTCACATTATAAACATTGAATTCAATATAGAAAATCATACCCTTAGAGTGGTCAAGACACGATACACATGAACGGTGGCTCAAATATGTCAAACAAAAATACCCAACTATGACATATCCTTTGACAAGGAAGTGATGGAGTTTTGGTCATAACCATAAACAGTTAATCACATATTTTGAAATAGAATATCCATACGACTCTAATGGTCATAATAATAGAATATAAATTCAATAAATGACACCAAA
Organism: Viscum album; assembly: GCA_963277665.1. Lineage (NCBI taxonomy): Eukaryota > Viridiplantae > Streptophyta > Magnoliopsida > Santalales > Viscaceae > Viscum > Viscum album. Next base: position 1,809,567,464 of record OY728142.1, on the reverse strand, counting down.
TGAAATCATTGGTCCCCACACAACAAATCATAAATCAACCAATATTATAGATGAGTTATAGAACACCCACCTTATGGTTGTATGATCTTTCACCATTGGAATTGGAATATTATTTGGATCAGATCCGATTAGATCTATGAAAAAGAGAAAAATTATAATACCCCTATATATCAGTTGAGATAAAAAGAGAAATAGAACAACTTAGGAGGACCCGAGTACTTACTGTTGTACGTCCAACGTGATGAATGAAAGCTCGATCAGATCCAAAATGAAGGATATATTCAAATCCCTAAACATGATCTTAATAAATCTATAAAAGTAGATCAATTTAGTTAAATCCTACATATTATTTCTATATGGAATATGGAGGATGCTTAATTACTTCATTAAGAGAAAATGGAGAATTTAAACTTAAAATAACATGTGAATAGTTTGTCTGTAGGGTTTGAAAAACCCTACACAAACCATAGATGAGAACCTTGGAAGAGGGCCTCTCTTTGGGTTAGGATACATGACAGGGCACCAATCGTGCATGGTGGATCTATCTAGAAAAACACAATCTGCATGGTTTACTCTATACCATGAGTCAAGCCTATTTTTCCCACAAAGATGTATTCCAATCTCCAAATGTGCCCCAAACACCTCTGATACCTTTTCAACCCCCATATACATCAATTTTGGGTTAAAAGTAAACATTTAGACCGAAATTTAAAGGATCCATACCTGAGATAAAATTGGGTTAATACATTATTTCACCACCTTAGTGATTATTTGTTGAGTTATAATTAAGAATTCCTATTGATATGATGATTTTTTATCAAATATATACCTCGTATTTGAAATATGTTTATGGGAATGAGATTCAATTAACTCTATTTATTATTATTTTACATGAATTTAATGTTATTTTGGGAATTTATTGACTCTCTACTTATATATATCTACTAAAATAACCAGGAAGGGATGTATCATTTGATACTTCAAACTATCATAAGATCTTCTTTTTTTTCAAGGACAAATTTGAACGAAAAATGGAAGTTACATCCATTATATTGGTTGAAATTCCTATTGTTGAGGGATATTTATCTCATAAGGTTTGGGAAAATCAATATTAAAGGTAAGACAAATTTTCATGATAAAGTTTATGTATTTCATGAATACTTTCCCAATGGTCCCATGAATCATAAAGATGCATTTTCAAGGGAAATCATTCTTGGTGATACACCTGTTTGAAAGACTCCATATAGAGTGGGTTCAGATGAACTATAGGAATTGAAGAAGAAAGTATAGGATAATCTTGATAGGGTACTCATATATACAATCATGTAACCATCATGACCACCTACTATTTTTTTAAGAATAATGATGGATCAATAAATCTATGCATTGTTTATGAGAAACTGAACATGATTAGTATTAAGAAAAAGTATCCTCAAACCTAAATATATGTTCACACTGATCTATTATGAGGAAAAAAATTCATTAAAGAACTATCTTGAATCTAGAAATCATCAATTGTGGCTCAAGAAGGAGTATTTACCCAAGATATCCATCTATTCAAGGTAGGGTAACTATGAATTTACAATGATTCAATTTGGACATTCTTTTTCTCTTTCTATATGCATGGATTTAATGAATAATTTTTTTGGAGATTATCTTGATTTGTTTTTTTCTTGTATTTATATATGATATTATGATAATTTTTTTCCAATAAATATCATTAAGAAAAATTTCAGTTTTTTTAACTACCCAGATGAAATGGATGTTTTTTCCAAATTCAACAATCGTGAAAATTGGTTACATAATATTTTACTCTTGGGTAATATAATCTCATGAGAGGGTATATCGGTGGATAATTATAATATAAAAGTTAATAAATAATTTTCCATAAATACCATGATAACCAAAATCTATAGTTTTATTGGGTTTTTGGATACAATAGATTTTTTTATGAAATGTGATGACATGTACTAGTTTCCTGGTTCATGTTATCAAAGAAATTTATTAAATTTAAAAAGATGCAATAAAAAATGAGTAGTAATGTCTTTACACCAGCAGGGAATTAAGGGGGGTTCAAGGATACTCAAACATAGAAAAAAACAAGCAGCCAATATGAGCACCTTCAAAATGCAGAGGGATCTTCCATCCAGCATCAGCCATCAAAGATCTTCCCAGAAAGAGCTAAAAAGATGCACCAGCCCGGGCATATATCAGCATACACAACAAAGAACAAAACCAATAAATATGTCAGATTTTGATAAATCTAAAGCAGCAAAAGACGCAGGATGAATAGTATAGTCCATCCCTTCAATATTTCCTGAAAGTGGGCAGGTCACAATATCATCGAACCAAGTAGGAATAGAATCTAATTGTCAGAGAAAACTCAAAAGAAACAATTAGTCTGAAAATGAAGTAGCAAGTGTAGACCAGTCGAACCAATCTAAAAAATATAGATCATAGAGTCTGCATAAAACAAGATCCAATTACATATCTGTATCCCCATCCATATGAGCTACATGAAAATCGATATATGCATAAAAAAATCGAGGTTTTGGATACTATAGATGATTTGTGAAGGATTTATCATAACCATATTACAAAATCCAAAACTAGATTACCATCATACTGGTAGCAGGACTAGTGGAAAACATTACCTATAGTGCATATTCCCTTATGGTAGAGGTTGCTGACTACCAGCAAGGGTTTTAGGAGGTAATAGGGTTGAGACTACACCCTGTTATCAGAGTTTCATTGTGGTATAATAGATTAAATAACAATCAATAGCATATGTAGTAAATAGAAATGAAAATTAGTGTAATACATATTATTATATTCAATTTAATAAAGGTGGCCAATGCGATATTTCTCAACTGTTGAATGCATGACATGGGTATGATACATATATGAAAGGTTTAAAAAGCAAAAAAAAATTCTCAATACTATCCAAAAACATAGAAAATATTTCAATTCCCCACGTGCGATATCCTTAAGAATATCGATCTATATCTTGGTCCTTGGACCAAAAATCTATGTATAAAAAAACAAAAAACTACATATGTCCTAAAAGATAATGCTCTACTTGTGTACCAAGGGCACTAAAAAATGGTGTGTGATAAAAATATCAATAGTTTGGAATCCTAAGTTCCTAGCCCTATCTCGACATTGCAATATAAATCAATATTTTGATGGAATGCAGTACAATATAACTAAATACCCAAGAATATAATTTTCCCTCTGCAGGTGTCTAAACACTTAAATAGTTCACCAATTATGAAATTACATTTAATATTGGTTGATCATGTGATTTATAAGAAACACTGATATCACCTCATGATAGTATAAATAGTGAGGGTTCAAAAATTTAACAAGGCATCCATGATTCATGTATAAATAGAAATTTCTTCCAAGGTAATCACCATGGAAACCAAGACCTCACGGGTTTCTCACTCATTAGTAATAAGGTATTTCTAAGGATAAGAGTGTAATAAAAGGAGAATATTCTAAGGAATTCTAGAATTATATTCCTTCTAAATCCAAGACGAACAACCAGGTAGAATGAGACTAGGAAATTAGTAGGCCCTATGGCCTTTAATCATGGAACCTATTTTTCAATTATGGATCCACGAAAAATATCCAAGGCATCCATTAATACCATGTGAGGGATCTTATGGTGTCATACTAGGAATCGATGAATAGAAAATGATCACAATATAGGATGGCCTCAAACTAAACAAGCCAAATCCTTGAATCGGAATGGGGTTCCCGAGTGTGCATTGAATTCCCTGATAATAATCTAAGGTGAACTCAAGTAATTACTCACATATTTGATAATATTTCATATATAATTTCAATTGATTCAATAATTTTCATTAATTATTATTAATAGAACTTGTTTTTTTAACCGTTTAATCAAGTCATAATTAATTAATAAGTCTGTTAGGTTCATGTGTCGTCTTTCATTAGTGTGAATACTGAAAAAAATATTGCAACCTCAATTCAATCAATTTAAGAAGTAATCAATAATTAATGTCCACCAGACTACCTTCTATTAAGATTGTAAGGGGTTTTTTCGACATGAAACCTATTATTCAATTTCATTTTATTTGGTTATGTTATATACTTAGTATAGTTTTATGATTTCATTTCAAATCTAATTACCAATTGAAGCACTTACCTTAGGTGGGTAAAATATTGAAATTACATGGTACTTTCTATTTTTAAATTCAAATAATAAATCATGACATTTAATGCTGAAAATCTTACCCTTTTAATGTTCAATCCATGCAACACCCAAATTGTGGCTCAAACATGTCCAAAAAAACAATGATTATGAAAAAAACATCTTACATGGGTAATTCTGATATGAAACTAGTCCAATAACATAGATGGTTCCTTGGTTCACTAATATTTTAAGAAGGGGAAACTATTTTCCTCTAATTCAACTAGGGTCTATGTCGTAAACATTCCATATTTAAAATACAACACCCTAGAAAAAAAGACGTATCGGTACAACATGATAAGAAAGCATAAAAGTATTTCACTAATTTTTTATGTTGAAGTCTGTGAACCTCTATTAGAGGGTTTTTATTATAAAATCATGATATATCTTATCAAAAAATTCATTTATTACATTTAGAATTTAAATAATAAATATTTTAAATTCACATTTATGTGGCATTTAATATAAATACATCACTACATGAACAAAATTAAAAGAAAATTAGAATAAACAATCTATAAATTCATTTATAAATAATGAGGACTTAGAAAGGGACCCTGCCTCATTGTGGAACCAAAAAAAATATTTCTTCTCCTGTATCTTTATATCTAATGTCTCCACCCACTCAAACAAACTCAATTCCACTTATATATATATACATACATTTAAACAGATGTATTTTTCCCCACACAATGAGTGTAGACACATATGGAAGATATATATATATATATTCATTCATGGGAATCTGCTTGTGAACCATAAAAATTCTATCACATTTCCCTACAACAAATCCCTAGGGTCTCATAAAAAGCACAAGACACTAAGTAGCAGGTGTGAAAGAAATGCGAGGACCAAATACTTACCATAAATTGACAATGATGGACCAAATTGACCCCGACCACATTTCCTTCAGTGGAGGTTGTAGGAACATAGAACAACAAGCCCTGATATAGGGCTTGAATACCCTAAAACATGATGAATTAAAAAAACTAGATCAAACCCAACAATAGGGTTTCTTCTAAGTGGGAACCGAGTAGCAAGATACCTCAAACCAGTCAAAAAATGAAAAGAAAGTATTGAGAAGGTCTAACCGTGACGAGCCAAACCTAATTCCTCAAGATATTTGGAGAATAACCCAAATTGGATTGCAGCTGGAGGATGGCTGAATCCCACCTCATGAGGATGGAAGGTGGGAAAGTCACACATGGTATGGAGAAAGGGAGGATCCTCCCATTGGATTTTCATTAAAACCAAAATTAAAACAATTATAAATTATAATAATTATAATAATAAAAAATATTAATAACAATTAGATTATTATTTTTATGAAAATAAATTTCATTTATTTTTTCTAATTAATTTTTTAATTATTTTATTTTATTTTCTCTAAAAATAAACATCGCACGGTTTGGGGATCTTGTTTATAAAAACCATGCGATAAATGTGCGATAAATAGTGGGAGAAAACTGTCTATTTGTGCAAACCCTACAAACACCATGAACGGTTTGGAAAATAGTGTGTATCCCATGAGAAACACCTCTACCTCACCCGAAGAAGGTTGCAAAGCTTTCTACAGTGTGTTGTACTGTATCAAAAAAACCATGTTCCTTTTACAACCCCTTTAAAACCTGATTTTTTTGATCTGGTGCTCTCGAAACACCTCGAGCATCCAAGGAAAATCATTAAGCCTTTTCAGAAGCTTGATATATTCACATAAATAGGCCCCAACTCTAATAATTGGGATCGAAATCATTGTTTTTGAGTCACCACATTCCATATACGAAAAAGATTAAAAACATTTATATCTTAGTCTAGTTAAAAAACATGGGACACTACAAAATCCCAATCTTAAAAATTCTCAATCCTGAGAAGCCTATAGAAATAATGAAAACATCACCTGACCTATAAGAGTTATGAAGATTTATTCTAATGTTTTCTTTGCATTTCAGATACACAATTCACCATTAACTACTCCATATTCATTCCACACTCTAGCCTTTATAAACTGAGCCAACACTCATTCCCTATCCTAAAAAATGAAATAGAACTTCCACGAGCCCATTAAGATAGTGACGTAAGCACATCATTTTCGAGATGAAATATTTCCTGATGGTGTTCCCCACCATAGGTCTTAATGTAAGAAAGTGAGAATTCCAAGACACAATACCTCCAATGTTGAAATTTTGTTATGAAGCATGCTTCTACATGCTCTAACAATGATCATGCCATGAATTAATTAAAAATTAATGGTCATATCCATATCAAAATAATAATAATTGGTCACACAATATTTCTTATAAGACCCTACTAGCCTTAAAATGACATTTTCCTTCACCTGAAAACATGATTTAAAATGGTTCATTATGACCATAAATATTGAGAGAGAGTGTGTGAAAGTGTCAAGAAAAATGGTTTTCCTATCTTCAATATGTCTAGATTAAGAAGCCGTGCAATTAACAAGAAATATATGGATTCATGATTATGAGAAATTAATTCCTATATCGGAACCCATGAATTACTTAGGTCTTCTCAATCATTGATAATAACAATTCCTCAACCTGTAACACTGATAAATTTTACCCAAAAGATCAAAATATTTTAAATCTTTAGTGTGGTGTAAGAAAAATAAACTCTTTGTATACAATGGATGATGTCAATATATGGGAAATTATTTTCACATAACATAATACACTCAGAGGGTTCAAATAGTTTCCAATCATACACCCCCAACAACTAGAAGGAAAATAAGTCGAACCATAATTGGTCGATATTAAGAAAGAAGATCAACTTTAACTTCTATTGAAACGAAATTTAATCAAACACATGCCTTTACTAAAAAAAGAATTATGTGATCCCCATAGATTTAAATACCATTGTATTGAAATAAAAATGATGTTTTTTTGAGGTTTCATACACATTAAACATTATCAATCTCATAATTTTTAGCAAATAGAGACATAAAAAAACACATGTAAGCCTCAAAGGCATTGATGCATAAACTGACCATTCAGTTATGGTCCTATTATATTTTCACCTTATAAATGGAATGATACATTTACCATATTCAACATGAGACTCCCCATATTATTAGTGTCCCAGTAGTAGGAAGAAACAATACTAGTTTCTAATTTTCTCTCTAGATCAAAAAATCCTAAACGAACATGTGACACTCATATGATCCATAGTTACAGTGTCAAATAATAAAAAAGGTTCTAAACAATTAGGGCACTTGTCAAAACACCAAATTATTTTAAATGTATTTCCAAGCATTGAGATGATTTGATGCTTTGTTTAATATATGACTCTACTTAGAGATGTCCTGATCTAGTACTCAACAACACAAGATGTTTACTTTGGAGTCATATTTCCTCATACAACCCTTTAGTAGGATGATGACATGACCACATGTCCATTTCTAAGAAGAATAAAGGGGTCAGTCAACATTAAATGAAGCTGATCATGCCTGAGGCATGTCTAACCTTATGGAAAAGGGAATTACTGGAAGCTCAATCCAACAAAAAATTTGACAGCGAGACATGAACACCTATCCAAATAAGGATTTCATTTTGAAATTAAAGTCAATCTCAATACAATTATAACTAAAATCACAAAATGTTAGGAAACTATGGGTATAAGGAAGGAATCATGCTCTAATGGTTATACCCACCAAAAATTTCCCCTTACAAAGCACTAATGTTAACCTTTTCACTATGTCCTGTTATCATAATTAACTGGGCCTAAAATTCTATCATCAATCTATTTGTAATAATAGAACACCTACAGAAAAAGATCACTCTTCCATTACAATGAAACCCAAAGGAGAAACTCAAACAACCCTAACTCTAGGATTTTAAATAGATGACACCATTATTGGTTCCATTTCCAATCCCATTTTATTTAATAAATTGTTATCTTTAATAAATCAAAATTTTAACTCAAAACATCAAGTACCATTTTCCATAATAAATCACAATGTACATGATTTCAACCAATGACTCAAGGGAAAAATAAGAATGTTTTATAAAAATCATGTTTAACCATTAGTAATTTATTAACATCGTTTCATAAATAGGAAATTTATTATCTAAATTCTTCTTTAAGTTACAATGAACCCTATATATACCCATTTTAACCAACCTAGTTTTGTCAAAAGGAAACAATGTTTCAAATGTTATTCTATTAATATTGAAACACCCAATCATGTCATATCAAAATAAACATCCCCAACTAACATACATGGGTCCAGTTGATTCATGATCATTTAACCATTGGATTTGTGATAAAAAAAATATCTCTTTCTCTTATAATAATTTCAAACACAACATGCCAAATAAAATTAATATGGTTTTCCATTTTCTAATTCATGAAGCGCTCAAACACTCCTTAAATAGAGAATTAGCACTGATTTATCAATAATACTCTCAATTTAGAATTTAACATGATCACATACAATGTTCTAGTAATATGGGTGGCCATATACCAACCATAAAAGCACCCATACACATTACTATTTGGAATTTGGGTTCCATTTGAGAAAACAAACTAACATGGGTATTTTAATTCTCACAACCATTGACAATTTATTAGATACATTTATCACCTTATCCCAGCTATAAGTCACACAGAAACCTTATAACTAGAATTTTCTTTACCTATGACTAACACAACTAAACATATCCCACACAACCATTTACATATATCAAATCAAGATAGGATGTCACTACAAGTAGCTAACATAGAGATACATGATGAAAATATATAATCATGGAATTTTAAAAATAAAGGAATTCTATAACAAGTAGTAACCATATAAGTAATTTTAATGAATAATTTTACATTTATAAATCTAATAATGTAATAAAACACAAAGAAAAAAAAATAAAAAATAGCAAGATTCCTACATATGCAACTTCATAGCAGGGAATATGCATGGTATGTGAACTCCCTTCATGCCTATTATGATTCATGGTATGGTTAATCCTTTTCATAGAATGCCAATAGTAAAATTTCAGAAATTCAATAAATCATTAGCTACAGAAAGTACACCAATCCCTCAAGGTGAATTCAAAACAAATATAATAGTGAAGTGTAATGAACAACAGTCCATTCACTAGCCACTGTATAATTTACCAAACATATAGTGATCATTCCCAACCATGGCTATTAACCAAGAACTGAAAATTTCATAGTCTAATGTCTACTAACCAAATATTGTAATATAAATGAAAATAATATCTGATGATACCAAATTTTAACATCATGACCCAACTTATTATCTGACCAGTTGCCAGACTGGTGAGTCACATGGCCTCAAGCATGTCTCTCCATTATCCAAAGTCTTCCAAAGAGAAACAAGGGTCTTAAGAGGTGATAATGAGTATACTATACCATATTATTATAGTTTAAAATTTATATTTCAATAAAATTAGAAACAATATTTACAGGAAAACAATATGAATGCATGATATGGTGATGATACATATATACAAGTAGTAAATAGAAAATTTTGCTTCTCAATGTAATAAAAAAACATGGAAAAGATAGAAAATCTCCATGAGTGATCTCTTTGAGCATCATGAGCTACAACTCAGTCCTTTCCTTTAACTATAGGTACACTACTAGAATTAGAGGTATATGCGATGGGATCCATTCACAAATAGCCCATTGTAGAAAACGGTGTCACAAAAAACCTTCTTATTTTATACATTATATACAAAAAAAACTTTTTCGATGGGCTCATCGCAAATAGTAATTGCGAAGGGCCCGTTATCCCGTCAGAAATACTATTAAAAAAATTATATATATATTATTTGCGTTAGGTACCCGTCACAAAAGGTCCCGTCGCAAATACTGAGAAAAATAAATAAAATATTTAATAAAGTTTAGATAAATGAACAAATTATATTAATTAATAATAAAAAATTTTATTATAAAAATAAAAAATTCTAAAAATATAATTCTAAAAAATTAATATTAATTCTAATAAAAAATAAAAATAAAAAATTATAATAATTCTCAATATTTACAAAAAAAATAACAAATTCATAAAATGATATTATTATTAGTAAAAAAATATTAAAAAATTTAATACTAATAATAAATAAACAAATATTAAAAATAAAAAAATTAAATTACGCAATATTAAAAAATTATTACAATTCAAAATATTTATAAAAAATATATAAAAATTCTTAAAATTTTATTATTAGTTGTAAGATAAACAAATATTAAAAAATATAATACTAATAATAAATAATAAGAAATTAAAAATAAAAAAGGAAATTATCAAATATTTGAAACACTATAAAAGACATAAACTATAAATAGTTCATATTATAATAAATCTTCAATTCAAATGTTGTTATCATAAAAAACAAATCACTCGGGAGGGTCCTCTTCTCAAAGAGGTGGAAGAGCTCTAGGAGACGGTGGATGAAACTCCTTTCATGAAATACGAGTCAAATGGTGCATGTACTACATCTGCTCATGATGCTACTGCTGCCATCAACGCATCTTCTCCTCATGCTACTGCTGCTGCTGCCACCAACACATCTCTTCATATTGCTTCTGCAAACTCTCTATAAGCTCAGACAGAGTTATCAACTGATCCATCATACTGTGAGGTATAAGATGATGCCTCTCCACGAGCATCTCATGAGTTGTACACCGACATCCCAACAGTACAATAATAAGTACCAGGAGACAAATGAGAGTTGATACCAACTACTCAACCCTTCTCAAATCCATACTGAGTCTCCCGCATCCAGGTCACCTCATTGAAATGGTTAGCACTGTAATGCTCAGTCATCTCATCTTGACTCTCAGCCTGTGTCTGAGAAGTCACGGTCTCATATGACTCTTTCAATACCACGTTGAAATTAAAATGGTGACAATATTATATGCAGTAAATCGTCTAACTGAATAAAATAATACTAACAACAATATGAATCTAGTGATCACCTCTAATCTTTCCAGTGGTAGTATCACTGTACATCTACCGATAAACATCGAACATCATAATATCGGGATGCCCGACTGCCTACAAAAATATAAAATAAACAGTTAATATTAAAATTTATATAAAATATTGAAAAAAATATAATTACTAGATGCTCTTTATGCGTACTGAATTAATGGCTACCAGCTTGATGTGTCACAACCTGTCTGCCCTAGTTCTTCCATCCCACTACAGATCTCCTCTAAAATACACCTCCCAACCAGTGTAAATGTAATCTATCCCAAATGAGAAATGGAATGTACATTGGTTGGTGGGCTCTACACAACTCATAAAATTTTGTCACTCCTACTTTCATAAGGGATGCTCTTCTCCAATTGTGGAAAAACTGACAGAAATGGTCACACATAGACACCTGCCATGCCACATGGAAAACATCATGCATGCTATCCTTGATGAGATACCATAAACCTTACAAATAATTTATAATATCAAGTTATTAATAAAATAAATTTCAAAATAAATATTATTTATTTACATAGCAGCCAATGATCAAACATGTCATGCCGCATGTCAAAGGTAATTTGTTCCCATGTGATCCATGGCTGAGAAAAATAATTATGCATGATATTTCTCCCCTGTCCAATTGCTACATGCACAAAACTGTGAAAAATGAATAAATAGTCAAAAAATTAATATATATATATATATATATATATAAATTAATGAAAGTTAACTGAAATATACCGGTCACCATACCTTCTTGTGCATGGATCAAAGACAAGATGTGGACGTCGCTCGAGGATAGGGTCAGGAATCGCCAGTCATGCAAGACAGTGCCCCCTCTGTGTACCCCATGAACCGTCTGTAGGCTAAGGGTCCGATGGTCCACAATCCCCCTCATCCAAAAGTATATAAGCATACTATAAATCACAAAATAGATCAAGATCAATCTACAACACAATATGATTGTTGTTTGAAGATAGTTGAAAATAACTGTTATATATATATATATATTATTTATGATTATAACCAGAATTTAACTGTGTCAATGTCCATATTCATCCTCATCTCCATAGCTATCAATGTTAATGTCTTTATCATCCTACTCAACATCTTCAATATCCATGGGAATTTCAATTTAATCATATCTTGTCATTTCAAATTCATTTGTAACATCATTAACATCTTATTCATCATGAATCCTTAATTGTGGAGTGTCATCATCGATATTCACGTCTCTATGAAAAAGATAGATTTTGAGTAGTCTCAAGAAAAATTTCAATTACTTCCACTTCAGCTGAACCATACTCAATTTGAGTAAATTATTTTTCACTATATTTCATTTTTATTGTGCTCCACCAATCACTCAAGCCTCTTTATATAGCACAATAATTAGTGTAATAAATTTGATGTGCCTGTTAAGCTAGTAAAAATGGTTCATTTACTACAAGAAAACTTTTATATTTAATATCAACGATTCCATGAGTCAGATGAACATGCAAGACTCTCTCAGTATCCAACCACCAACATTTAAAAACTGTTACGAAATTATTCCATACATAACACAACTCAATAATTTCATCTAGAATGCCATAAAATTCATATTCAATTTCTCTGTGATGGGATCCTCTCAAAAAAACACTAGTGTTCATTGTTTTTTTGATTCCCCATATCAACATGTCTGAAATCAAAAACCATTCACCACATATGCGTTTTATGATTTAACAATTTTGGATTGCAGGTTAGTCAATATAAATAGTCTCTTATCAATTTTATTAGCATGTCGAGACGCTTGAAAATTTGTAAAAAAATTATCCATATGATAAATAATAAACATAATTGATATTAATCCATCAATAATTTATGTTACCAATGTTTAAAACCATTGAGAAATTTTTTTTTCTGCGTTCTTCAAGAGAATCTACTATTATTTGTAGAAGTTGTTTCTTGATATGTTTTTCATATAACCTAAAAATAAAATAATTTTTCAGACTATATCATTAATTATAAAATAAGTGATAGAATTACTTATAGTATAAATGATGTCATTTCTTCACAGTTGAGAAGAACATATGTATGAGCTCTGTTATGTTCATTATCTGAAAGACATCCGTTATGAACTCCACCAAAATCATGATTTGGTAGAATAAAAACTGATAATTGATTTCCCATTTCATCATTAAAATTACCATCATTTAGTCTCAGGCGATTTTGTTTTGAAGGATATTCAGATTCAGTATAATGAGTGTAGAAAAAAAGAATTTTCCTCTTGCAATTAATCTTTAGAAATTAATCCTTGAACTGATGCATTGTTGCATACTTTTTTCAATAATTTTTTCATTCATCTCTCAAATGGGTAAATCCATCAAATCTATACTGGACCTCCACATTTAGCTTATTTTGGAAAATGAAATAGCAGGTGTTCCATTGAGTTAAGGAAAGCCTATGAAAATATTTTTTTTCAGTTTACATATAATTACAGTAACATAATCTTTTAGTTTTCATAGCACATCATAGTCTGTAGTCTCTTCACAAATGTCACGAAAAAATATTATTTGTCTGTTATAAAATCCCAAATCATAGATTTCAACAAAACTCTAAATCCAATCAGCATAAGTCTTTCAATTATAACATTGCAATCATGACTTGTTAATCTGGTGATATAACCATTCTTAACACATCTTCCCAAATTGGAAGCATAGCCATCTAGAAATCTCAAATATACAATCCACTAACAAAATCTCAAGTGACTCTATTTGGACAGTGTATAAGCTACTTTTGGCTCTATTAACATCTATGATCTGATCTTTTCAAATAGTTCACGTTTAGGTTGCGTGAAAATTCGGGCAAGATCTAATCTGGCCTTTATAGTATCTTCAGTCTTACCTTGTGTATCCAAAAATTTATGAAATAAATTATCAAAACAGTTCTTCCCAATATGCATGCAATACAACATGTGGTGAACTAACAAATTAGATTATTATAGAAGATCCCAAAAAATGATTCGTTTTACCCAATTATGTTCTTTCCAAAAGCCATGAATTTTCTGATGGTTTACCGTTGGCCCAAATGTGATGGGAGGTAATGAAAATACAACTTATTTTAACTCTATACTGGTGATCATTTTTAGTGGTTCATCCCTTTCAATTGTACCTTTTCTGGAATGAGATTTGTTCCTCCTAAATGGATTATTCGTTGGATGAAATTAGTGGTGATATTCTAAATAGAAAGTTTATTTTTCCGTTAATGAGCTAAATGGTTTTTCGTATTTTATACATCAAGGACTTGATTTCTGACCATGTGTACTCCATCCAGCTAACATGCCATATGCCGGAAAGTTACTAATCATCCACATCAGTGTAACTTTTAATATTAAATTTTGTTTCACATGAACATAATATGTACTAACACCATCACACCACAATTCCTTTAACTAATCAATCAATGGTTTCAAATAAACATTAATATTCTTTTTCAAATTTCATGGGATTAAAAAGGTCAAAAAGATATAGTGCTCCTTCGTCAACATCCTTGGAGGTAAATTATACGGATTTATAAAGACATCCACACATGAATACTAACTACCATAAGAACCAAATGGACTGAAACCATTAGTATAAAGACCAAATCACACGTTTCAGGCTTCTGAAGAAATATACTGAAGTAGACAGTCAAAATGTTTCCATGAGTCACCATTAGATGGATGATTCATGTTTTTATCAGTTCAAATCGTGGTTTTGTTCAATGAAAACATTGATGCTATGTTTTGAGACATAAATAAATGCTAAAATCTGGGTGTAATGGGGAAATATCTCAACTCTTTTACTGGAATCAATCTAGACTTCCTTGGTTGAGCTTCCTTATACCTTGATTATCCACATGTGGGACAACTATCCAACGAATCATTTTCACCAGAATATAAGATGCATTCATTTGGACATGAATGAATCTTCTGATAACTAAGGTCTAAATTATAAACCAACCTCTTGATCTCATAGTAAGTTACAGGCAGCAGATTCCCTTCAGGTAAAATTGTTTTAACCAATGAAAATATCTGATCGAAATAGTTATTTGACATTGAATTATATAATATAATAGCCATAAATTTTTCAACCACATCTAATTTTATTATCTTACAACCAGGATATAATGCATCCTCAACAGAACTCAAAATTCATAAAATTCTGATAGTGCCAACTCCAGAGTTAAATCAATATCATCTTGAGTTTCAGTTTTTTTAACAGCTGGACCTACAACAACATGTTCTAAATTTTGATATTGTGATGGATCCAGATTCAAGTTATTATTATCTTATCTGGAACTGTGTTCACCATGTTGATACCAAGAAACATAATCTGATTGAAAAAAATTGCAAGTGATGTCCCCCAACCTTGTCAAATGCGTAAAATGTTCTCAAAGAATATTTTTTACAAGGAATCTTTAATGTGCATTCTGAAACATATTCTTGATTTGATGATGTAAATGATAAGTAAGATTCAACATCCTCAATATATACATTCTTTAAACTAGAACCGTTTGGATTTCTATGCTAATTTATCCAAGCACGATCATCTAAATATGATTTTTGTCGACATCTTGGTTCCATATTTTTCTACAAAATATAAAATCATTACTATTATTGAATAATTTGAAATTATAAAAACACTATTTATATAAAAATATAAATAATTACAACTAACTATTAATAATTACCATTACTTAAGGGTGACATAATTTCCATTGGATTGAAGGCAACCCTTTTATCTAAAGTCCCATTTATTTTCTTCCTAATTATTAATATGTATTACAATTTATTAGAATTTATTTCCTTTTTAATTGTTCATATTTACTTCTATTTATTCCTAATTATTCATATTTATACCTATTTATTCCAATTTATTCATATTTATCACTATTTATTACTATTTATTACAATTTATTCCTATTTATTACTATTTATTCCTAATTGTTACTAATAATTTCTAAATATTTGCAATTATTCCTAATTATTTGTAATTATAACTAATTATTTCTAACTATCTCTAATTATTCCTAATTATTACTAATTATTCCTAATTATTACTAATTATACCTAGTTATTACTAATTATTCTTAATTATTCCTAATTATTTGTAATTATTACAAATTATTCCTAATTATTCCTAATTATTCCTAATTATTACTAATTATTCTTAATTATTCCTAATTATTCATAATTATTGTAAATTATTGCTAATTATTCTAATTATTCCTAATTCTCCCTAATTATTGCTAATCATTCCTATTTATTTTAATTATTCCTAATTATTTCAAATTATTCCTAATTATTTCTAATTATTCCAAATTATTGTTAATTATTCTTAATTATTACAAATTATTCCAATATATTCCTATATATTCCTAATTATTGCTAATTATTGCTAATTATTCCTAATTATTCCCATTTATTCTCATTTATTCCTATTTATTCATATTTATTCCGATTTATTCATAATTATTCATAATTATTCTTATTTATTCCTAATTCTTCCAAATTATTCCAAATTATTCTTTTTTATTGTTAATTATTTTTAATTATTGCTAATTATTCTTATTTATTTCTAATTAATTATTATTTATTGCTAATTATTATATATTTATTGCTATTAATTACTATTTATTTCTATTAATTGCTATTTATTACTATTAATTACTCTAAATTACTCGTAATTATTCCTAATTATTCTTAATTATTCCTAATTATTTACAATTATTCCTAATTATTCCTAATTATTCTTAATTAGTATTTATTATTACTATTTATTATTAATTATTCTTATTTAGTCATAATTATTCCTATTAAATTTTAATTATTTAAAATTATTCTTAATTATTTCTAATTATTCCTAATTATTGATAATTATTGCTAATTATTGCTAATTATTCCTAATAATTCCTAATTATTCCAAATTATTCCTATTTATTTCTAATTATTCAAATTTATTCCAAATTATTCCGAATTATTCCAAAATTATTGCAATTTTTTCATAATAATTATTATTTTTTCTTAATTATTGCTAATTATTCCTAATTATTCCTAATTATTGCTAATTATTTCTATTTATGGCTAATTGTTCATATTTATTATTAATTATTCCAATTTATTGCTATTTAATTACTATTTATTGTTATTAATTACTATTAATTACTATTAATTAAAATTAATTATTTCTAATTATTCCAAATTATTCTTAATTATTCCTAATTATTTTCAATTATTACTAATTATTCTTATTTAATACTAATTATTACAAATTATTACAAATTATTTTAATTTATTACTAATTATTCATATTTATTGCTATATATTCCTATTTATTACTAATTATTCCAATTTATTACTAATTATTCCTATTTATAAATAATTATTCTTATTTACTCATATTTATTCCTATTTATTCTTATTTATTCCTAATTATTCATAATTATTGTTATTAATTATTAATTATATATATTTATTGCTAATTATTGCTAATTATTCTTATTTATTGTTAATTATTCTTATTTATTCCTAATTATTCCTAATTATTCCTAATTATTGTTAATTATTCCTATTTATTTCTTATTATTCATATTTATTGCTAATTAATTACTATTTATTACTACTTATTACTATTTAATACTAATTATTACTATTTATTACTATTAATTATTCCTATTTACTATTAATTATTCCTAACTACTATTAATTACTACTAATTATCACTAATTATTCCTATTTATTCTTATTTATTACTAATTATTCTTATTTATTCTAATTTATTCCTATTTATCAGAAATTATTCCTAATTATTCTTAATTATTCCTAATTATTGCTAATTATTCCAATTTATTGCTAATTATTTCTATTTATTGCCAATTATTGCTAATTATTCTTAATTATACTTATTTACTCATATTTATTCCTAATTATTGCTAATTATTCCTATTTATCCCTATTTATTCCTATTTATTACAAATAATTCTTATTTATTACTAATTATTCCTATTTATTACTAATTATTCCATAATTATTACTAATGCTTTCTAATTATTTTTATTTATTTATGACTATTCATTTTTATTCTGAATTATTACTAATTATTCATATTTATTCTTATTTATTCCTATTTATTACTAATTATTCCTATTTATTACTAATTATTACTAATTATTCCTTTTTATTACTAATTATTTCTATCAATTACTAATTATTATTAATTATTACCAATTATTAATTATTAATAATATTTAAGAATTAATATTAATAATTTCAATTTATTATTAAAAATAAATATAGATGACAAAACAATTTAAATCTAATTTAATGACAACTAATCAACAATAATTGAAATTTAAAAAAAAATAGTGAAATAAATACTAAATTAAATAAAATATAAATACCATTAAACTTGATCTCTTATTGATGTAAGTGACTTCACAATTTCTCCATAAAATGAAAAATTAACTCTCATAAAATTTTACTCTGAAAATTGAGTTTAGAGAGGGGGCAAGTGAGAAATGAGAGGCAGAGAAAAAACAGAGGGGGTATATATAGTTAGATTATTTGCGACTGAACTATTTGAGACCGTAATTCCGTCGCAAAAAGTACATTTTGCAATGGGGTCCATCACAAATACCTTTGCCCGCATTAATTAATGTCGGTGGTTAAAAGAGTATTTGCGATGGGGACCATCGCAATAAGTGACATGCTGACACACCTTTTGCGATGGGACAACAAATCGTCACAAAAACCCATTTATCGCCGCCAGTATTTGTGACGGGTCCCGTCACAAATTGTGTGTCTCCAGCCACACTATTTTCCACGGGGGAGCCCCCCATCGCAAATAGTCACCTGCTGACACACCTTTTATGACGGGACCATATTCCATCGAAAAAATCCATTTACCGCCACAGGTATTAGCAACGGGTCCCGTCGCAAAAAACATTCCTATGCTTTAGCACGCACCCCGCACCAACCCGCACATTACCTTTTGCAACGAGACCCCAAAACCCATGGCAAATAAAATGTTATTTGCGATGGGCAGAGCCTCCTATCGCAAATAAATTGTGGGAAGGACTATTTGCACCGTGATTAATTCCCATCCCAAATAGTGTGTCAAAAAAGCTTTTTCCCCATAGTGGTATAAGCCGTACATTGAACAACATAGGTCCTAAAAAATATAGTCTAGTCAGGTACCATGAGTACCCTTGTAGGGTGTAAGATAAAAATCATAGTTGATCTCCACCCATGGTGTCTAGCCCCATTCTGACAGTGCAATATAAATTAAACAGTGTGCTGGCATGCATAAATATTGTATGCAGTGAAATATAACTGAATTCCCAAGTACACACTTCCGCCCTCAGCTTGTGTTTGAACATCTAAACAGTTCATTAAATATGTTATTAGATTTTATATTGATAGTTCATGTGAGGCATAGACAGCCCAAAAATCACCTCACGATAGTATAAATAGTGAAGGTTCCAAAATGTAATAAGGTTATGATGATTTATGGCTAAATAAGATGTTGTTATAAGTTAATCACTAAGGAAACCTTGACCTCAAGGGTCAGTAACTCTATATTAACATGATCTATCTAAGGCTAAGAGTGTAATCTAAGGATCATCGTTCAAGTCATTCCACAATTAGTTTTCTTTTGAATCCAATATGATGAACCAAACTAAAATGGGGCTATGAAATTGCTAGGCCCTATGAGATTTAACCATGGAACCTACTTGTTAATGTTATGTCCAAGGAGTGTATCCCTAGAATTTGTTAATAAGATTTGAGGGATCTTACAGTGTCATTCTAGGAATCTAATAATAGAAATGAATCGGGTACAATATTGATCTCATCCTAAGAAAACCACATCATTGAATCCAAATGGGGGTTCTCATGTGATCATGGAATTACCTGATAAGAATTCAAGGCGAGATCGAGTCAGGACACCCTTTTTAGATATGATTTCATGTATAGTTTCATTTGGTTTAAACCTTTCCTTTCATTAGTGTGAATATGTCTAGAAATTTAAACCTACTAATCAACTCAAAATTATTCAATAAGTCCATTTAGTTCAATACTTTCCATTCATACATTTTAATAGGAAAAGTATCATGGAACCTCTATTTAATCCACATAAGGAATATTCAATAATTAATGTTCATCTTTCTACCTTCCATTAACATATTAAGGGGAGATATGGTCATGTATCCTATTATTGATTTACATTTTATAATGCCAAGTCATATACTTTGTAAACATTTGACATTCCATTTATCATTTTATTATAAATTAAATATCATAGATTAGGAAGGTCAAGTGGTGAGCATACATTGTACATTCTATTTTTCAGTTCACATTATAAATCTGGTCAGTTTTGGTAGATATACTTACCCATAGAAAATTTAAGCATCGTAACACCTAAATGGTGGATTAAATGTTTCAATACATTAAAAAAAATACAGAGAAATATCATAAATTTGTAATTCCAATCTAAAATAGGGCCAAGCACTTAGACAGTTCCTCGGTTCTTTTATCTATTGTTAAGGGAAAACATTGTTCCACAAATTCCTTAGGGGAAATGTCCTAAACATACCCTATTTTAATATAACATCAAGGAATACAAAAGTATCATTACAACAAGACAACAAATCTGAAAAGTCTATCAGTAATTTTTAGCTTGAAGACTACTCACAACCGTTGGAAGGGTATTATCATAAGATCATGATATTTCATTTTTTATAATTCATTTATCAAATTTATCATTTAAATTATTGAAAATGATAAATTGACCTTAAAGAGACGTTTTTCCAAAATACATTGCTGCATGAATTAAATTTGAACAAAAGTGAAGAATGTAATTGGTTAATGGAGTTAGAAATGTGGAAGTCATGGAATGGGGCCCTACCATTTGGTGGTACCAACCTGAAAATCTCAGCTCTTAGCGATTTCGTACTCATGCTGCCTCCCACTCGTATAAACGCACAACCATATATATATATATATATATACTTAAAATGATTCTCTTGTTCCCAACACCATAAGGGTACACACACCCGGATGGTATATATATATATATATATATATATATATATATATACTTTTATACCTTTTTATATGCATGTGTTCCATTAAATATTTATCACATATCCATATAACATATCTCTCGGGACTCATAAATACCACAAGACACTAAATAGAGGGTGTGGAATAAATTAGCAGTATAAATACTAAACTCAAATCAATGATGGTAGATGAAATCAACCCATACCTCCTTTCCATCAACAGATGTTTCTGGAACACTGACCAAAGGGTCCCAAGAGAGACCTTTCACAGCCTAAAACCGAAATAATCACAAATCCCAGATGAAACCTAGACCCAGGGTTTTAGCTAAGTGGGAACCGAGTGGTGTGAGACCTCCAACCTGCCAAAAAAGTAGTGGAATGGAAAGATAATGGATCACCTTTATGATCCGATTGTAATTCATCATGATATTCAGTGAAAAAGCCACATGGTAAGGAGGTCATAGGATGTGTGTGTCACACCTCATGAGGAAGGAGGGGGGAGCAGCTCAAATCTGATAGGGAGAATTGGATGGTCATCCCTTTTGGTTTTCATTAAATCCTAAATTTAATATAATACAACTACTAATTATTATTTTTATTATTTTTATTTTCATATTATTATTATAATAAAAATATTTCATCATTTAATTAATTTTTATTCAAATAATTTAGTAAATTAATTCAATTTCTTTAAAAAGATACATCACATGGTCTAAGCCGCATGTTAAGTCAAACTGTGCATTGACCGTGTGATAAATTGTGTAAGAAAACTATCCATTTGTTCACACATTGGTGGATAGGTGCACAATTTGGAAATTCATGTGTGGCTTGTTCAAAACTCCTCTTCCTCACTTGCATTTTGGAACACAAATTCCTACCGTTAGCTGCACAATTTCAGAGAAAATGTGCAACCTCGACATCCTGCTTAAATCCTCAGTTTCTTGGTCCAGTGCTCTTGAAACTCCTCAAACTACCTAGGAAACTATTCAGGACTTCTCTCTAGCCAAATGTCAACACTTAAAAATGTTCCATCACTCAGAATTTGGTTCTGAAGCATGATTTTAAATTCCACACATTCAATAACTGAATAATATCTAGAACCTTCATATTTTGTTTCAGTTAAAAAACATGAGACTCTACCCATATAATCCAATAACAATGTTGAATTGATTGGGGTAACTATTCCATGTGACATATGAATGTGAGGAAAATTCGAATAATCTGAAGATAAGGCTATCTAGAGTGGATCAAAGCCATAAATTTTTTGTGTAGAAAATATCTAAACCCCTATTAATAAGGCCATATTACTTGTAATATATTTATAATTAATAAAACTATCTCAATTTTGTATTATTTATTCTATAATATATTATTTACATTTAATTTTTCATTGGTTATATATTTTATTATTATTTTCCATTTATTATTTTTTATATTCTTTTATAATTACCCTAACATTTACTTTAAGAAAAACTAAAAGGTATGATGGAATACTAATAATCTATTTAGATAAATATCATATTTTTCTCAAGGAAAATGAAATCTACTTTATTCTTCAACATCATGTTTGTAGTGGTAATTTTTTAGAAACTCATATTAATAATCATCATTACATTTTGAATATCACATTTAGAATGAATGTTTATAATGGACCACATTTTTTGAAACACAAAATTGTAAAGAACTTTTTTAATTAACCCCATGTTTGTAACTTGATATTTTGAATGATCCCCCCATTAATAACCTTATGTTTCGAATGAGCCTCATGCATGAAACCCCACATTTGAAATATTTTTGTCCATATATTATATTATAATTTTTTCTGTATTATAGAAATACCATGGTATTTTTCTTTAAAATATAGTTTAAGGCCTACTAATTTAATGATTTCAACTCATATCTAAGAATTTTATATTTATTTATTTGAATCATGTTAAAGAAAAAATCATTTGTTTAATATTCAAATTTTTGGCCCTATGTCACTACTATGTTCTTAGGGGTTTAAAATTAATATTTCTTTTTATTTTAATTGATTTATCAATATATAAAATTTGAATTTACATTATATATATCTTACTTGTAAGTACCAGAAATTATATAAATATTTGCCTTCCAGTTTGAATGATGAATTAAATTATTTGATTCACTACAAATTCACCAAATCGTGTGATACCAGTCTACTGTGAATGTTTTCAATATTTAATGTGAAATAATTCTCGAATATTTTTTTTGAGAATTATATAGAAATTAAAGGAAATTTAATGTTCTAAATTCATATTAAATATAATAAATATTATTGGTTTTTATAAATGAGATTTTATGAAATTATTTTATGATCAGATTCATTGTGAAGAAATAATCTAAGAAGCTTTATTCAAATTTAGGTTATTATAATCCACATGATTTATATAGGATCACTTGTAGAATCATTAAAGTATGAATCATGGTGACATTTCAATGAATTTATATAGAAAAATATATTCATTTTTCTTTTCTTAATTTTATATTTTCGTGGAGATTTTTTATGAAAAATTATTTAATAACTAAATGAATATATGAATTATAAAATATTATTATTATCCCTAATATTATTGTATTCATAATTTCTTTCAGGAAGAAATAAATGGGCTTGCTGAATTTTTGTTGATAATTATGGAAGTCCTTTTTGTAACATCATGTTACCTTCTTTTAGTTATTCTTTGACACTTGGAAGAATCATACATTGACTAAGCCCTTCTTTGGTGTCATTTTGGGAGTTTTTGGAAATAATATATACATTTCATGGATGTATATGGATGGCACACACTTTTCCCAAACCATGCAACCCTATTTTAACCCATGTTCCACAAAACCATATTTTCTCCATATTTATTACACTATCTCCCATATAAAAATCACACCCATGAAAAAATATTTTTGCAAGAATGTAGAGGCAGGTGATTTGATTAACCATGCACCACCACATTATAATAATGCATGTGTTATTTTAAACCCCTGATCATTTGTATAAAAAAACCATACACCATTGTTTAACCATTAATCACCCCCATTTGACCGGAACATGATTCATTATTCCTTGTAGTCGTTTAAGGGATGTAATTGATTACTTCAACATCTATTTATTACAGATAAAATCTCATTTTATATTTTTTCATTCAGTTCTATGTAATTAGAGCTCTTATCTTGTGGGGTCTCATGATATTTTATTCTCTTCTCTTCAGATATTGATAGATCATCCTATTTATTTATGAATCTAATCTTTGTTTTAATGGACCATGATTCTAGGGATTTTTTATGTTTCTCCTTCACATTTTCTCATTATTGGCATTTTTATTGTGGGCGTGAGTTTTTCCTCAGGACTAGTGGTTTGTTTTTCAATAAAAATTTTCATTAAAATTAATACCTATACTATATTTACTTACATGAAATTGATATTTAATATATTAAAAAACCTTTATTTTAGTAGATTAATTTTTTATACTATATTAGGCATGACAAATAAGAAAAACCTCCAATTTTAGTGGAATTTAATTTTTCAGGCCGGATTTTAGAAATTTGACAGGTTGATTTTAAAAATTTATAAGATGAAATTTATTGGGGAATTATCCTAGTAAAAAATATGTTAAATTGACACAATATTTTTAAGGGATATAATTTTTTTGAAACTATGATATTGGTTTTAAATTTAAAAGGTATTTTGAAAATAAGATATTAATAAATTGTGATTTTAACTTATTTTAAAGGATTGATTTTAAAATGAATGAATGATTGATTGATTGAATCACATGTTATCATGTATAGTTAGTAGGCAATTGGAAAAATCACATTAAGAATCAAATCCCTAGAGATGGATTAGTTTTCAAAACAATTACAAAAAAAATAATTGAAATTATTTCCCATAATTGGTTCCTCTAATGGGTTTTTGATTCGATGTATTCATATATCTTGAGACGTGTTGATCAATGAGATGTGTAAAGATCATGTTATGTGAAACTAATTTACTATAGGGATTATTATATGGTATTATTTTATGAATTTATTTAATTATAAATTTCCATTGATTAATGAACTGCTTCATTCAATCAATTTATCTATACAAATTTCTAATAAAAAATTTCATATTAATAATTTTTTGATATGTATTCTATGTAATTGAAATATATTTTTTAAATATGTAAAATATTTTTCAGGGATTGATTTATTTTGATTTAAAAATAATTTATTTTTTTTTTAATTTTTTTTTGGAACACTTGGTGAGACCCTTTTGGTCATCTTAGATCATACCGCAACGTTTCCTTTGGGGATTTGTATATTATAATATGAAACATCCAAGAAATGGTAATTTATCATAAGAAGGTGGAATATTTTCTTGATTAATGGTACCATGAGTAATGTATGAGACCTATGGATATTTTATTCAATTATTATATGATTTTGTCGTTGATATTTATCTTGATGGTTTTTGAGCACATTATTGATGTTCTTTTTGGGTGGGTTTTTTTACCTATTTTTTGTACCATTTTACTTTAAGATTTATGATCATTCCCACTTTTATATTCAACATCATTTATTTTGGTGGAAAAATAATTCCCTCTTGATCATGATATGATTACATGTACATGTCGAATATTATAGGGATCATGGTTAACCATGAATCCATGTTAGCACTTTCTCATTTTTTAGAGTAACAGGTTATCTTAGATGGTTCATGAAAATTTTGTATTAGAGTCGCATGTTATTCATTTACTTTTTTAATGATATGTAGGTTTCATTTTCTTGAATAAAGGATGTAAGAGTGTTAGCAATGAAGATGTATTTATGAGTGAGTGAATGGATAGCTCTCAATGTTCTGTGTATCCTTGAACTGTGTTATCCAACTAAGAGAATGTTTAATTATTTTATTATTTAACATTATCCCTCTAAAAATATGCTCGAATAAGTATTAGGAGGATGATTTTGGTGAACCACAGTTAGTTAATTCTCTAGCTGATTAGAATCTTTTTGAGATAGTGGTGTGTGGTGTCCAAAGTTTTGGATAGGCCATACACCCTTGTCGATTCACTATAGAGCTTTGGAATCTTAAATAGATGAATATTGAAATCAAACCAAAGAGTTTATTCACTTGAATACACCCACATTACAATTAATTAATGATCCTAAATAGGTTGAGGATTGGCTTAAAATGATTGATCTTATTTTTTAGTTCTTACTCATGCTTGATTCTATTAAGGTAAAGTGTTCAACATTCAAGATTGAATGACCTAGTATACAATGGTAGGATATAATGCTGATGATAAAGAATAGTGACTAATTTTAATGTAAATAATTATGTGTTATTTTCTCTGATGAGTTCGATTGTATGAATTTTTCCATAAATAAGTATAGATATTGTAAACAACCATAATGGTGACAAGACCATAATCTAGTATGAAAACTATTTGGTTGTTATCATGATGTTTTCTCCAATGGTTGTGAAAATTGAAAAACTAATGGCTCAGATATTTGGTATGGGTCTTCACACTGACATATTACCTCATGTATTCACATTAAATAACACTTCTAAAACTAATAAATTTTATATAGTTTTGATGGATGAGATTGATATGGATTTTATTTCGGGGATGATGGTATTTTCCTTTTCACTATGTGTATGTTTTTTCCTTTTAAGGATAAGAGAAAGAGTGATGATCTATGTGGAATATTTATATATTAGGAATATTCGTGGCCACTCCCATTTATAAGAAGAGGCCCTTTGCCTTTGTTCATGTGTGGAAAATTGGGCATTCAAAACAGTTTTTCCTCAAGGAACCAAATATCTATATTTTGTGTGGCCTTTATAGCCACCCGCACACATTATTATATATATTCTAGATTTTTAATAGTACCATTGGCCCATTAAAACCTAATGGTACAATATTGAAATCATATGATTCATGATATAAGTGGTTCTGGACACATATATATGAAATATAGATTCATCAAATATTAAAAGTTCCTTTAATCGAAGATAATATGCATCCAAATACTTTGAGTGTTACCATCATACTAGATTTATCTTTAGTGACTAATTAATTTGATACTAATGAATATAACATGTTTATATTGACTTGTATTATGAACTTGTTTAAAATAAAAATTTAGTATTTATCTTATGTGATTTATATTAGAACGAAGAGTGTGTAGGGTAGTCAATGTCATGCTTTTGTTTTTTATCAATCAAAAATATATCATACCTTTAATTTTCCTTTTCTAGAAATGAATTTTTTTCAATAATTTTCATGATATATTTGATGATTTATATTAAGGTCTAGTTTGATTTTTACCTTCCACATGTCTCCTTTACCATTCCTGATGGTGTGTGTCGTGTGTTTCAGGGAGAATGAGACCCATGTTTGAGTAGTGTCAGACTATATTTTCCAATGTTTGAAAAGTTAATATGAGTGATTTCTTTTTTATTTGGTGTGATAATCAATTAGTCATTATCTCACTCAAAATTTCTCCAATTTTAAAATGTGTTTCTATATAACTTCCTTGGTTATAAAATAGTAAGAGGGGTAGTGTTCTCTATGTTTTTAGTACATGGTACACTATTGGTGTATATTCCATCTTGCTGTATGAAACCTAAAAAATTGAAAGAGTTAAATCTTTAGTTTGATGATTTTATTGAGAAAGTATTTATATACCCAGGTGTGTAACCTCGGTAAAAAACTTTTCACTTTATAATGAAATTTAGAGATACACATTTCCTAGGTTTTGATAATCAGTTACAAAATCATGTTATAGTAATTAACAACAAAAAATTAAAAAATATTGATGATATGATTGGAAATTTGAATGAGAGTTATGTGGTTCTTGAAGATTGATAAAAAATATGGTTTTCACCATCATAGAGTAAATGAGAATAATGTTAACAAACAACCTTAATAAGTTGTTGTGTCAATTATGAGTATCCTCTTAAGCCATTTTGTTAAAAAAAATATCCCTAAAATCAATGTATATTTGATTAAAAATATTTCATGATTTACATCAAATGTATATAGTGACATTTTTAGTGAAATAGTTCTTTAATATCAATCAAATAAAGATATTGTGTACCATTTTATAGAAGTCAAGGAAATCTTGGGAAATAATCGACTTTATCAAAATTCATGAATGTGTAATTTATGGATTCATGAAGTGAATTCCTTCGTAAAAATGGTCACAAAACAAAGTATTGTTATCGATCCTGAGAAGGTGAAAGATTTTTTGACATGGGAGAGACCATGTAATGTTTTTGAGATTTATATTTTCCTAGGTTTTTTGAGATATTTTCATAGATTACGAATTGATTTTTTGATCTCTAATTATATGATGACCATGCTCACTTGGAAAGCGTTAAAGATCATTTGGGATAAGTAATGTTAGAGTTATTTTATTTTTTTAAAATAAATTTTTTTTTCTATGTTAGTGTATCATATTCTAGGGTATGGGAATGGATTTCTAGTCTTCTTATGACACATAAAGTTTAATATTTGCATTTGTTCCTATACGTAGTGATCATGTGGTAGCCTATGGATCTAGAAATCTTATGACACATGAGATTAATTACATAACCCATGATATCAAACTCATATATTTTATTAATTTTATTACTTGTTCGAAATATTAACTTTTTAGAAAATGGTATATCATTTATTATGACCAAAAAATAATGAGTTTTATCTTCTGTGAAAAATAATTTAATATTTGGTGGTCGCCTTCGGTGGAGTAGCTACATAGTTTCTATTTGGAAAATGCATATACCCCAAGGATATAAAATGTTGTTGATGAAAGATTGATCAGGAAAATTCAGATCCAAGAAATAAATGAATCATCAAAAGAGTGGAATCTGTTTCATATCATTGCCCAGTAGAATTTTGGAGTCTAACAGGAATAGGATGAGGTTGTGTAGGCCAATTTTTTTTGTTAACACCACTATTCTCATTTTTATTTTCAGGAAATGAAAGATGATGAATAATTCCATGGAATTACATACTCTCTTTATATTTTTTATACCATTGCAAAGTTGTTGTTCACTATAGAGTGGATCATTTTTTTATAAGTTTCATGTTGACTCTTTTCATATGGGAATGTAAATTATGGTGGATTACCAAAATTTTCATTGGGAGGTACAACCAGGTACCATGAATATAAACTATGATACATGGTTATGATTTTGGTGGGCATGTATGTGAAGATGTAATAGTGACATTTTTTACCATTTTCATACTTGTTAATAGGTCATAGACAAGAACTGGAGGCCTCCGAGATTTAGTAATTCCTATTATAGAGGTGACATAAATGTGGGATGTGATTTTGATGAATGTATTGGAATGGTTTCAATAATCCCATCTAGAGAAGAATATGATATTGGTTTTGATTTATTGCCTCACCACGTAAGACCACTTTATACTGATTCTAGATGAAACAACTCTTTAGGACTTGTGAAATATCTAAGTACATGTAATTATAATATTTCATAGAGTTATATATTCTATAGTCTATTATAGGGTTCCATATTTCACTTCACTTTTTTGAAACAGACTCTCAGAGGATATGTGATATTAGGTATGATTAATCATGACATATTATCATCATATAGATGAAAAAATTTAAATCTGTACAATTTATGGAGGAAATGATATTTTTTAGCATTTATTAATTTGTTATATCTTGATAATACCATTTTGGATGGTTTGAGTTTTCTATCTACCACAACAATAAAAGGACCACTATTTAAAGAAACCACTAGATTCCTTGTATGGATCAAATGGAAAATATCTGTTGTGGAGGTAAAATATTGGTAAAATATATCTGGTTGGACAAAATTCAATCTATGAGATGAAATTGAGGATAAAATGGATTAATTATACGATTTTTAGGGAAAAGTCATTTATAAACATATGTTTATTGTTTTCTTTAATGATTGTCATTTTAATTTAGTGACTAGGTTTTATTATGAGTTTCTATATTATTGGGTCACTAACATCTTAGAAAACCATTAAACCTAGAACCATGTATTGTGGTTACTTTTGAGGTTATTTAGATAAAAGGGAATGTGGCATTACATTTTGAACATAGACTAAATTTTACATTGATCCAAAATTGGTTTAATTCATCTCACCTTCAAAAGTTCATTTTTAATTCTAATAGTGTTCATAAATTGGAACATTTTTTGCTGAGATGGATTAATCTGCCACTAGGATACAGGACAAGATTATTGATTTGGAGTATAAGTGTCTTCATTAGAGTATGACACCTTTAGTGCATGTGATATGGTTGCATGGTTTTGTTTTCATGAGACGTGAGATCCTGAGGCGCTAATGAGAGATTACTAACGTCATCTATTTGATATGGACTGTTCTTATTAAGCTATCTTAGGGGAAAAAATTTGGGGGGGGGGGGTGTAACATCATGTTACTTGATATCCATTATTCCATGAACCTTGTATTAATAATTGATTTATTGGGACTTTCGTTGGGGTATTTTGGATTTTTTTTAAAAATATTAACATTTCAGGCGGTTTATAGTTAGCTATTGGGATTCCCAAATAATTCATCCCATGTGTAATCTATGAATCCCCAAAAACTAGGGGTGTATTATTGGTACATAATTAGTACTGTTTTTCCAAAATCGTATGGCCACTAAGGGGAATCTATGTTCCCTATATAGTAGGGGCTCAGGATTAAGGTGCATAGTTTTATTAAATGTACCCTCCTCCCTATAAAACTATAAACATATTATTTTAAAAGCCCATATTTAATATTTTAAAAAACCATATAAATCCCAGTAAAAAATATAATCACCCCCATTTGAACCTATCACATTTCCATATTCTTTTATGTCTCTCAATAACATGAATTTTCACCTCCTACCACCTTTCATTATGGATTGATGTTCCCTTGATCTCATTAGATTTATTCTAGCTGGGTAGATCCCTTATCATGTGGTGTATCATGATATACCCTTATATAGTATTTTGATATTGACATATAATCATTTTAGTAATGTGTCTATAATATTATGTTGATTTTGAGTGTAGGATTTTTTCTCTTATAACATTTTTCATTTTACATAATTATAATTCCAATTAAATTTATGGTTTTTATCTCATAATTAATGAAGGTGGTTACATAAAATTTTTCCATACAATTTAAACATTGAAATTCAAAACATAAATGAAATAAGTTTTTAATATATTTAAGAAACAATATTTGAGATGATTTAGGTTTTAATTTTTAGGGGCTTCATAACTGAGAAAAAAGACCAATTTCAAGGAATCAAAATTGTTTCAATGATTTGAGATAGTGGATGGATTGATTAAAAATTAATTAATTGATCAAATTCATTTGGTGTTGATCTTAGAGGAAAATTAAATAATATAAATTATTATTTTAAATGGAATGAATTTTGAAAAAACCATGATTCTATTTTCAAATGAAATAGGAATGTTAAAAAGTAAAAACCCAGAAATCGTATTTTGAACTAATTGGAAATTATTAGATTTCCCATGATTGATTGATTGACTGATTTATTGAAGAACATGTGAGTCTAGGTAGTAAGTATTTAACGACGAAAAGTGTTCTAGGAATAAAATTCCCAAGCAATGTATTGATAATGAAAACACTACCTAATCAATGTTTGACCAGATTTTCCATAATGTTATCCCTTAATGGAGGGGTTATTTGATTTTATAAACATATCATGAGTTTTGTTAATGAATTAAATGTTTAATGATACAATTATTAGAAACTCACTAGTCATATGGATTATTTCATGGTGATATGTTACATTTTGATATGATGATCACAAAACATTGACTAAAGAACTATTTTATTTGGGTTATTGATCTATATAAATGTGTTATATAAACATTCTAATAAATCAATATTTTATATATCTTCTATCTCGGGGAATTATAAATCATATTTTATTGAAAATATAAATAATATTTCATAGTAATTGTTTATCTATATTGAATTAATAGTTGGATTTTTTTTTATTTTTTAGGTAACCCTTACTCAAATCTTATTAGGTTTCTTAGATCACAACCTACCATTACCTATTGGTGTTTATATAATATCTTGTTACTACTCTAACAAAAGTGAAATCACAACATTAATGTGGAAATGTACATTATTTATGGAACCAATGTAATGGAGGTTACCAGTGGAGATGTTTTTTACTTAGTTCATGGTTTATTCTTTGTAGTTTTTCTTAATAGCTATTAAGCACATTGATGATGTACTATTTGGGGTTTTTTACTAGTTTTGTTTCTTGTGTGTTCACCTGATGGGGTATTTAATAAAATTACTTCTATTATTATCTTATATTTTTTTTCCAAAAAAAATAAATCCCTATATATATTGATAAAATGCTTTGGGCTAGTATCAATCCCATGGGGATTGGGGATGCCCTAAGGTCCGTGTTAGCACTAAATAATGTTTCAAAAAACCATGGTGTCTAGGATGGTTCATGGGAAATGTAATGTATTATGGTAGGTTTATTAAAGACATATAAATAGACTAAAATTTATAAATAAATTTATTAAAAAATTATATTTAATTTTTGGTTGTTTTTATAGGAAGTAAAACACGATGAAAAAATCCATAAACAAAAGTAATTATATGAATATTATTGTTTTGTTATTGTAATTCAAATAATTTTGGATACAATAATTATATATCTATTGGATAATCCTATTATTTGTTGATTTTAAAACTGACTATCAATTGCGTTAGATACTGTGAGATAAAGATGATTATCAATTCTAATACTCATATAATTATACTGAAGTCTAAATAAATTATACTCTGTCATGGGGTAGTGTTATATTTTTAGAATAAACTCTCAAGTTTCACTATAAAATTATTTCATTTTTTGTAATGTGACAACAAATTTTACTTATAATTGAGGTCCCAGGGTAAACTAATCTATGTTGTGAAAAACATGATACTCCTAGAGAGATAATTGGAGTGGACTAGGCGATATTTGTTACCTGAATCACTTTATAGAATCATTTTATATACATTATTATCATTATTTTCTGCTACATTATTATTATTTAATATATATACTCCCAATATAATTATTTTATGTAGTGGGATTCTAATATTTCATGTTTTTGAAATGGATTACAGTTCAGACCCCCCAATTTTACATTCTTCATCCCCATATTTCACCAAGAGTTTATTCAATATAGTAGTTTTTTCACTAAACAATAGTGGTGAAGGGTTTTTGATCTTTTATGATACATTGAATAAGATGTTGTGAAGAATACACATTATTAATGATACAATGTTAATTTATTCTTCCTGGTAATAATTAATTCCTTATTAAAAGTTCCAAAGGCATGATTTGGAGTTGAAAATACTAAATATTTCATAGAAAATATGGAGGAGTTGTCATTATATTTAATGTTGTTATTTATATTAGGATCATAAAATATATAAATATATATTCAAGAAGAAAGATATGAATATTTCATAAAGGAAATGGACAATTTTGATTAATGATTATGATTACTCAATACATTTCCACACAAAAAAGGTGAAATAGGTTTCATATGCTTTGAGTTGTAAAGGGTATGTTAGTTTATTCATAATAATGATTTGAATATATCCAATAATTATATATTTGTGTATTCAAGGTCTTAAAATAAAAATTAAGGGGGATTAATCATATCATTATTATGTTAATTTTTAATTATCCATCCATGTGTGGATAAAAGAGTCTCAAAAAGAGGATATGGAACTATAGAAAAAGGATAAAAATATTCCTATATTAAAACAAGACTATTATATAATGATAACTTCCAACAACCATGTATGTGCTCCATCAATAGTAGACATAAAGGAGGATCTTTTTGATGAATCTCATTTCTTGTTATTCTATATGCATAATTTAAGTAAAAAAGTTGTATATAGATTTTAATGAGTATTTTTTTGGGGATTACATGATGATAGAAATTACATTGTGATTGATATAAAAATAATTTAATGTTTATTTACATAATAATATTGGTATTCTTTAATCATTTCCCATAAAAACAATCCTTAATTTTATAAGTAAAATACCTAAAACATCTAAAGGGAACATCTATATTTGCTTTGTAGTATATATAATTATGAAATAAATAGATTTCATTAAAACAGGATAATA
This sequence comes from Viscum album, assembly GCA_963277665.1. Lineage (NCBI taxonomy): Eukaryota > Viridiplantae > Streptophyta > Magnoliopsida > Santalales > Viscaceae > Viscum > Viscum album. The sequence goes on along the minus strand of OY728142.1, from coordinate 1,809,533,025 downwards.
TTTCACTCTTGACCATATTTTTATTATATAAATTAAGTATGTTTTATGGATTCATGGAGTAAAAAATTATTTTTTATGGGATCATGATATAAATATTACCTTTATGTTCTAGATAATTCTTCTCTAGGGTCTTGATAAAGAGTTTAGTTTTAGTAGTAGGTATCAATATAAAAATGTTTTGAAATATGAGTGGACATTTAAAACTCAAAAATATATGTTCAAGTAATTATATACAGAATTAAAAAGTGGTTAGGATCAACACATACCATTAGTAGGATTTTATTACAATAATAGCTTCCACTCAAGAAAATTATTTCAGTAATAAAGTTTGTTGATATAAATTTGGAGAAATAATGTTATTGATATCATCGATAGATGATAAAATGGAATATATGGTCTATGATATTCAGTAGCGCATTAGATCATCTCAGAGTTGTTAGAAATTTAATATTGAAAAAATTAGTGAGATATTGAGTTTGAATATTAGAATAATATATTAGAATGAATATATCAATGTAATATGTTTAAAAGTATCTAAAATAAGGTATAATTGAGACCTATATATATCATTCACTTTTAATTTTTTAATTTTTGTATATTATCACTCTTCACTTACTCCAAATTTTTATGATGTTCTTTTTGGGTTTCATGCTTTTATATAGAGGATATAATTATATGTTCTTTCACATGTACTACAAAAAGAGGTCAAAACATTGTAAAATCATATCAATTACGAGGAAAAATATATGGATATTACATATTGAATAGGTAATTTATTACAAATAATATCACCCACATGGTCAATGTTTTTTTGTGGAACCACAAATTTGAGGAAGCTACATGGGAACCTAATGATGTAACGAAGCATAAGTATAAATTATTATTTATATCTGATTAATGGAATTATAAGGGATGAATTGTTATTATAAAGTTATATTTTAACACCCTAATATATTATTAAAATTTTACCATTAAATAAATTTATTTTCTTTGATATCTTTCTTTAAATTCTACACAACATTTATTTGAATTGTGATATATTATTAATATATTGATATTTAATGTGAAATGTACTAGATACCCATTGTATTATTAGGTATGAATAATATCATAAAAATTATGAAAAATTATGATTTACATATTTATAAAATTTATTTAGTGGTCATCAATTGGTTAAATGAAAAAATATTCCTAGGAAAATATAAGTGTTTTTCTAAAAAATAGTTTTTATATGCCAAATAATTCTTAATCTTATTAAAAATAGAATAATATATTATGTTTAATTATTTAAAAAACATTCATATTATATATTCATTCATTTTTAATGAAATTTCTATTTTTCATTTTTCAATGCATCAAATAATATTAAATCTGGTTTTGTGATTGAAAATGTGTTTTTACAAAATTAGTTTTCATTGAAATTTTCTCACATATTTTAAAATTATTTTATACCACTTACAGAAATTAAACATTTTAAATTGTATTAAATATTTTTAATCATCACAATGATAATTATTAGATAGGTTCTAATTAATTTTTTATCGTAATGAAATTTAAAAACAATAAAACATTTTTACAATAGTCATGGTTAAAAATGTTTATCAGGGATGAACCTAAAAGATAAGGCATAAAATATAAAACATTATGTATAATTTTATTTATTGATAATTTTTTACATTAAATTTCTTTTAATTTAATATGTGTAATTTTATTTCCATGTGACATGATTACGAAAGTAATATATTTTAGTCTTCTGAAAACTTCTAAGAATTTCATGTCCCTATATAAAAGAATATATGTTTTTTACCCTTAATAACAAATCATGAGTTATATATCTCTTAAAATACATAAAATATTCCCTTCCTAATATATTTTAAAATTTACTCTAGGTTATGTTTTGATCATAATTCCATCCTTTCAAGGATTAAGGTATAATATAAATTTATTTTTCCAATAAAGATTTATATATCGAAACAATGTAATCTTAATTTAATTTATTATTATAACTCCTATAAACATGTGGTATTAATTATTAAATCATGAATTTAGTATATAAAATATAATTAAATTTAATTAGTGTGATTGATCATCCAATTTTCAGATTCTTTTCATCAAATGAGAAATGAATGTATCACTCTAATGTACATATAAACTACCTATTCCACATAGAGATATGATTCGTTTTTATGCACAATAATTTTTGTATAGTAATTATGATTGATTTAAATTTCATATATTTTACATATTATATAATTATTATTCTTTAGTTTTACTATATTTTTCACTTTCTAACATTTTCATCCATTAGATGATGATAACATCACATTGGAATATATGTGGTATACCACCTCTGTAAAGGGATGTGATTTATTTTTTAATTTAGAAATTATGTGTATAGAAATATGGATATATTAAATAAATTTATATGATTTTAATTATATAATAATTATTCTTCAAAGGTATATTAATATTTACTAAAATTTCATTCAATTCGTCGAAATGTGGAAACATCACTGATGTGTATATAGAGAATATCATCACTATAGTGTGGTGTAATTAATTTTTCATCATTATTTTATATGAAATAGTATAAATTTTATTTATAATGAATAAATATTATATATATTTAATTAATAATTTTTTGGATATGATGAAACCATGAAAAAGGTAATATTATTATAACCATCAAACAAAAAAATAAATTGAAAATGGGCATGTTTTTACCCAAATGTGTATTTTGATGAAGAAAATGTTAGTAAAAGGATAATTATGAATTATTTTGGAATATTAAATAATAATTATTCTTTGAATATGGCTTTTGGATAAATTTTTAATAAATATATATTTATTATATATATTGTTTTAACATGTATGATGAAATATGAGACTTGAGTTAATATGTTTATGTAACAATCACATTTCATTACTGGATTATAAATGCCAAATTTATATTGATTTAAATTATATAGACAATATCCCTTAACTAATATATAGTTTCTTCTCTTATAGTCATTTCTAGAGTTTTATGTACTTTTATCATTTTACTCTCTTTGTTAATTAAAATCACTAAGAAAATTTATTAATAGAAAATGGGACCTTATTTACACTTTAGTCGACAAAATTTTTCTTCCATGCCAATAATCTTGAAAATTGTTTTATAAAAAGATAGTATCTATAATTGAAATATTATTTAAAAAATATTCATTTCACTAAATTCTACATTATTTATATTTTTTAAATTTATTCTTTTAAAAAGTTTAATGAACAAGTCATTTTTGAATTTTTACAATTGTCATAAACATTTTTATTTTACATACATTGAATGAATGCGTTTTACCTCCATCATAAAAATTAATTTATTTGGATATAAATGTACATGTTTAGTTTGTTGAATAAAAATAAAATAATTTACTCAATCTTTTGTGAATTTTTATTTAATTTTTTATCTTATAAGAAAGATATTTTATAAAATTTTCAATGAATGGTTAGAATGGTAATTTAATGTTATTTTTTTATCAAAGTAGACATAATATTAGGATTATTATGATTCAATAGGGATATACTATTATGGCATCATCTATATTCTCTCTATCAATGTCTTCTGATGATGATTATATAATGGCGATAATATAACACTCTTTATTTATAATTGGTAATTTAAGTTATGATAAAACAATTAAGATTCAACTTTATTTTCTAGGTGTTTTGATATGTTGAAATAATAAAATGTTTATAAGTTCTACTTCTTATAATTGGGTTATCTTCTGATAATATAATAAATTATTTGATATAATATGTTATATATATTTTTGTTTTTCATTATGTGATGTGTGTGTAATAATTATATATCCCTATTATTCATTGGGTAAAACTGATAGTGTTGAAAATATCCTAAGAGGTGAAGGGGATAAAAAATCCAAAATATTTATTGAGTTAATATACACCTAATTTATTTTATCTATTTCATGATATAAGTTACTAATAAAATAAGGTTTCAGATAACTAGATAGGAATTCCATCATGGGAATCTAACTTCAATGATTGTCTTGGGAGTGATCATTGACCAAGTAATTAATTTTATATGCTTATGTATATATAAAAATGTAATTTATTAGGTATATATAAAGTTCTCATGGATCATGATTGATAATTTATTATTCCACGCAGTTATGACTTATTTATTTTGTTATGATTTAAAATTATTCCATGATTTTTTATTAATGTTATATGGCTGATTGGTTACAACTATCATAATTTGTGATCATGTTCTTATACCATTTGGCTTATCATATGCTCAATTATGGCCATTGATCAATATATATTATTTTTAACCATTTTGACCATATGATCCCAACCTTTATTAAGTTCCTTCACAGAGGTTATGAATAATGGTTTTAAGTACATATGTATAAGAATTGTAATTTATAAGAGGATATTTTTTGGATATATTGGAGGTACTTCAAGATATAATATGTCTATAAATCAAGTCATTATTGTCAATAAACTGTTAAAACCCTATAGATTTTATTTTTATGTTTTTATTTAATATTACAATAAAATAAAGTAATATATATGATAGAAATTTCATGTATCAATATTTCCCCCCACTATAATTGGGCTCCACTATCCTTCTTCAATTCGTTGACTGAGTGTCCACTTAGTGAGAAGATTTTTGTCTTTCCTTTTTTCTCTTATGATTAATTAATTCTCTAATAACCACAAGTACAATATCATTGAAGACAAATATATCAGTTGGAATATATTTTTTGATTTTGATGGTGATTTTGTCAAAAAAAATATATAATTTATTTGAATAGAATATTCACACATTCTGTATCCATAACATTATAAGAAAATGTCATGAAATATAACATATTTATGACTTTTATGTGTATTATATCTTTTATCACTGATTATGACTCCTCCATTTGAAAATTTTATGAGTTTATAATCAAGGAAATTTTTTTGTGTAGGTATTTGGTCTCGTATAACTTCATTAGGGTATCCTAAATTTAATTCACAGCTTTTTCATCAATTATTGATTGGAAAACAACCTAAAAATACAAATAATTTTTAATAATACAATTCCCACATATATTTCGTCCCATTTATTATCTATCAAACCTAATGTTCCTTTTTTAATATCCAGTAAGAAATTATAATTTGGTGTCACTACTTGTATCTTCATTTTCAATGATAGAAAATTATAGTCATTAAATTTTTTTGTGTTGAATTTCATCTCAATATTGACACATCAATAGTATATAATTTCATATGATTATAAATGATATATTTTATAATATGAATTTTTTCTAGTGTAAATTATCAATAATAGATTTAATTATAGATCATTTTAAAATTTATGAGAAGTGTTAATATATAAAAAACTAGAAAAAACTCAACGAGAACCTCACTCTGACACCACTTGTTTTAATGGAAAATTTTTATCCCAATGGTTTGGTGATTATTATATTGTAATAATAAAATTAGAAAAATATAAATAAATAGAAAACATATGTTACAGAGAAAAACTCTAAAATAAATAAGGATGAAAACCATGGGTATCTAAAAGGATCCCACTATAGTAAATTTAGGTTCACACAATCTCATATTATAAAGAAAAAATTTTTAATTTATCTCTCATGAATAATGTTAAGAAACCTCAAAAAAATAAACTCAAATGATAAAAATGTAATTAGGATATAGAATTTTCATGAATATATAATGAAAAAAATTGGGGAGATCCCATTTTGGGGTTATTTATTACCATTCTCCTTCTTCATTATAGTTCAATGGGTGTGGTTATCCTCCAAAATCACTAGACTCTATATATTCAAATCATGAAAAAAAAGTGTAAAATTATATCAATGGAAAATGATGGATCCACATCAAAAGTCGAACTACAATTATCCATATCACTAATTCGGTAGATTCTTAATTTACACGATGTTAATTTTCATGTTGTTTAATTTCTATAGTTTTATCTTTATCATAATATTACGTTTCCTTAATTGCATGTGGATTTTTTTAGATGCCTAAATTATTTCTATTGGTGAACTATTTTCAACATGAATTTTCTATCTAGATTAGATTTAAATATTTTTTATAGGAAAATAACGAATAATTGTATCATAGTAAAATGTCATCTTTTTGTTGGCATTTTTTAATTTTTCTCTTGGGATGTTTGATTGTTCGATGTAATTGTTGGGAAATTCCTCACACATGACAGTATATTTGTGGGCTATTTATTCTAAATTGTATAATTTAGTTTTTCAAAATAAAGAAAAGTCCAATGGAAGTAGTAGAACTACAATATGATAAAATATTAAAATTTAAGATATAGAAAAAATAATAGGGATGCTAATTACTTAATCATTGAATAAATTTTACCTTATTTAATGAAGAAATTTAAACACTATATTTTGTAGTGTTCTAGAAACTTTACTTTCCAGTAAGGCAATCTAGGTATTTGGTTGTGTAATCTGTCTTATATAAATACCTAATCACCTTTATTTTGCTGAAACTAGAGAATAAAATTTGTAAAAATAAATTAAATTTATAGATGTTGGACACAATATATATCCAAAATAATTAACATATTCAATTAATAAATTTTAATTATCTGTTAAAACCATTAATCAAATTTTCCATTTTATCAATAGTTATAATTTAATTGACTTCTATTACCTTTAATGGGATGCATAATTCTGTGATCATTTCAATCATTACAATGTAGTAGAATTATTTATTAATGAAATTGAATGATAAAATCATGGAATTTTAAAAAATCTATTCTCATGTCTCAAATTTTTCTTTTTTCCATAAATTAAAATTAAAATTTCTAATAAAATGTAATAACAAAAAAATTTTATATAAAAAATTATTGGTTGAAAATTAATATGAAATATTATTTAGGATATATTTAATATCTTAATTAATTGACGGAAAATTAAGATCTAAATTAATTGATTGAAATTTAAAATACTAATTAATGGAATGATATGTAATATATAAATAATTTGAATAATAATTTATATATCAATTGATTAACAGAAAATGAATTTTGAAATTAATTGGGTGATAGCTAATATTTTAATTAGTATATTAATAATTAATTTTCTAACTAATTGATTAATAATAGGCTTCCTCTAATCAACCAAACATTTATTGGAATGTGATGTTGTGATAAAATGCTTTCCATATGGTAACGTTCCCATTTGAATCCTCTAATATGAAAACCAATATTATCCTTCACAGGACCAAATAGACTATACAGTGATTTTAAAAAATTAAATTTTTAAATGTAAATGGTTAATACATATTGGAAATGTGTGAAGTGTAGTTCAGTTAATTGAGGTGATTCATCCCAACAGAGTAGTTCCAGAAGATTCTATTGTTCTATGAATTCATAGTAGTTGGTGTTTTCCATTCTGAAATTATTGATGGTGGTTTAGAAGGAGGATGGTTTAGTGGGGAAATATTAAAATGTTCTTCATAAATTGATTTTTTTATTCTAAAACCATGAAAAAAACATCATTAATATGGAATATGTTCAATTTGATTTGGTAAAGTTATTTATTTACTAATCTTGACAACAACATCGAAGATTTTTATTGGAGATCGACAATAGGAAAATCAAAACTTATCGACTCCCGCATTTCTGAATGTTTGGTACAACTAGATTACCTGAAACTACCATATATAAATTGGATATTGGGGATGTCTTTTTTATGAGTGTGAATGTAATTTGATTACTTTTTTTGTAATATGAGTGAATATTTTGTCATAATTTGAAATCTTTTATTTTATGAAATAGAACTTTGTAGTATTTATTATTTATAAGATTGAATCTTAGTCTGATGAATGACTATTTTTTTCTTTTTTTCATTCATATACATTAATTACATGAATTTTTTATCTATTAAAGTCTATGTTGACAAAACAATTCGACATAGTGTGGTGATATTGGTGAACAATGTTTCATCCAAAAAATGGAATACTAGAATTAGTAATTTTTTTACTGGGTTTACTTATTCCATGTGATTTTAAGTAGAATGCATCCATTATATTTTTTTATATATGGTAATGGGTAGGGGATTTCACAATAATTGGTATCCAAATATTTTGATTATAGGTGGCTAAGTTGTTTTCTGGATAGACCACGTAACATTTTTTCATCTTTCACATATGTTTTTTGAAAATGTTTTTCATTTATTATTTTTCATAATGTGGAATAATGTTACTAAAAAGTGTATACTATATGATTTGTTGGAAGAGATTTTAGTTTCTAGTGTTGGTGGATTGAAGGCAATATCATTTGTAAATATATGGATCTTTCATTGAAGGGTGAGAAAGCATTTCATTTGGAAAATGTCAAAGAGAAAATATTTATTAGAAAAAACATTGTTTGATACGAATTTCATTAGACCAAAACAAGAAATTTAATATTTGGTAGAATAATTCTACAACATATTGTAATGGAACACTTACAGATTATTTTGAGAAACCAATAATACTATATAATGTGATATTGATGAATTAGTTTGTCAAAACAGAAGTTATCTAAAGCAATATATGCTTTGAATTTGTTGACTAATTATAAATTAATCTGGAGATATTGGGAGCCTATCTTTAGGTTATTTTATGGTTTTCATATCTCATAGAATTATGGGAATATATAGTTGTAGTTACAAGTATTTCAGGTAAAAAGAAGTATTTGGTGGTAACTGATGTTCAGATCTTGATTCTCAATGAGGAATTATAGAAGAAAGAGATTTTATCCTCTTATGAAAATTTATTTTATATATACTGAAGGAGATAATTAATTTTTAAAAATAATATCATTGAAATTGATGAAGTGTAAAGGTAGAGGAGCATAGGTAAGTCTTCTAGAAGTGATCCTATTTGTTAGCATTGTAGAAATAATTTTCACATCAATCACGATTAAATAAATTGGAAGAAAACCTTTAAAAAATGTATTCATAGGTTTGATTATTTTCATTGAGGGTTTTATAAGTATAATTTAATTTTTTATGTACTCAAATAACTTCTTTATAATACTTTTTAGAGAATCATTTTATTCAATTTGAGAAGAAATATTAATGGCAAATTTTGTATTGATAAATTTGGTAGCATGAATAATACTAATAATGAATCTACTGATATTTTGGGAAGTAGATGAGTAAAAATATATTTTAATAAAGATATTTTTGTTATTTCAATGAAAAAAGAAATTCCAAGTCATTAAAGGAAACTTATTTTTGTGAGATAGCTAGGTGAAGTATGTTTTATAACATTTTTATAGAAAGAATTTAGAATACTAATCTAAGATCTCTTATCATAAATAAATTTTTAAATGTTGGATCTTCCAATATAATTGAAAGGAATGTGGGATCTACAAAATTAGGGATGTCATCCTTGAGAATTTAAGAAAAAAATTAGTTTGGGTATTTCTGTGAGAAATGTAAGAATATATTAGTAGATATAAGAATTCTAACGATAGATAATTTAAACCGTAGAAGATGATCTATTTTTATACTCCATAATTAGTGAAATATTTAATTCAGACAATATTGATGATCATTAAAATATTGGAAGATGGAATCGATATATATATATATATATATATAAAGACCTACCATAATTCATTTTCTTGGAAGGTATATGTACTTTGTTTCCTTTATTGATTATTACACATGAATGGTATGAGTATACTTTCCTAATGAATAATGTAAATTGTTTGTAATAATTGTTCAATTGAAGGATATAGTTGAAAAAAAATAAAAGAATGTTGATTTGTCACAGATCAAACAATAGAGGGGATTTTACCTGAAGAATTTTCCAAAATCACTTTAGTCACATTAGTATTTGACCAGAAAAGAATGTTATGGGAACATATAAACAAAATGGTGTATCAAAGATACTAAATCTCACCTTAATATATAAAAATAGAAGTATATTTGACAATTTAATTATACCTATTGAGTTTTGAGTGTAAGCATTTAGAATAACAACATACTTAATCAACAAAATTCTAATCAAACTTGTTGTACAATGATTAGATAAATTAATGTGGTCTATATTGAACTGAAAATGTTTCAATCATAGTGTATTTCAAAGTTTAGTGTGTATATATATATAGATTAAAAAATATATAATCATGAAGAAATATAAAAAACATGATTCTTTATAGTATATGAAAATTGAGACATTTTTTTTAGTTATGGGATGATGAAAACTAAAATTCTTTTTGAATATGAAATTAATTCTTCAAATATTTGAGATTATATAATTTATGAAACATTAAGCTAACAAATATTGAGGAAAATGGTTTAACATGAATTTATGTAGATATTATTAGGAGTTATAGAATATATTTGATTACATAAAAGATTATTTGTATCTGAGACTATTAAAATATAACATATTCTAAAGGTTTGTTCAAAATAATGTTTATAATGGTTGTAAATTTATAAAGTGGAAGATATATATGAAGGATTAATAACCTGGAATAGTCTATATAAATTAAAGAATTATTAGTTGGATTAGTTACAATTCTAGATGGTGCTGAATCAGATGTAAATTTGTAATGATTTAGAAGCATGAGATTATTTGTGAATAGTTATGGAGCTAATAATAGTTTCTTAAATTTAGTAGACATGGTAGAAATAGAATTAATGGATGAATATAAAACTTTGGGTGACTCTATAAAGTGGGAGTTAAGAATTCATAAGGATTTGGATTCACTGTGAGTGAATAACACCCTTAGTTTAATTAAATGACTAGTTAGTAAGAAATCACTTGAGATTATGTGTGTTTTTATTGAAAGAATAAGATGGAGAATAGAATAGGTATAATGTATGGTATGTTATGAATGGTTTATTGAATAATGTGGGTATTTACTTTTGTAAAATATTCTAAATTATATATAAACATAATGAAATAAAAACTAAGTTAATCATGGTATCTTATAGAAATTTTTACCTTGAATAATTGGAATTGAATATGGATTTTCATCCAGGGGATTTGGAGGAAGAAATTTTTACATTAATCATCTATATGATTGATATATTTTGTGGGTTTTAATCATCCATATATTCCTCATGTGGTGGGAAAAGTCAAAATAATCATGGGAAATCTAGGGAATGATCACTAAGAATCTATGATGGTGATTATTTTGCAGAACAAAGAAATATAATGTATAAATCTTAGATATTGAAAGGATGATCCTTTACATGTTAATGTATATTAATTCATTATGGGTGAATATAATTCTCAAATAAACGCACACCAATATATGATTATATATTTGGAAGAAACATGATTTGTTATATGACATTTTATAACATTTGATTTCATTTTCTAATAAAATTGGTGAGTAAATTTTTATGATAGAGAATATAAAGGATTTGGATTAGTTGAGGAATTTAGTGAAATAATATGGATGTATATTAGAGAAAGGGTAAATTTACTATGATATTTAGAGTGAAATTTATTTTACTAACAACTACAGCATTCATTCAAGAACAAAAAACAAATTGATCTAATGTACCAATATAAAAAAAGATGTTGGAATATGTAGAATTATATTTCTTAAATATATTGGGGAAATAATAATGTTGACGGGATAACTATGTGTTTTTGAATAAAAATAATCTGTGAAAAAAATCCTTAGTTTGTCTTGGGTGAATTAGTGTAGGTATAAAAAAAATGTACATAGAGGATGTTGACGATTTCTAATAAAATAAAGGTGATGTATTGGTTTTCTCTAAAGTGGACATCATTTCTAATATTGTTGGGAATATGTGAGTTGTAGTTTTTATTATTTTTGTCCATTTACTTAAATAAGTTGTTCTATATGATTCTTGATTTCCTTAATGTTTGGGTATTATAATTTTTTCCCTCGTATTTTCAAATGATGGTTTAAAAGGTGGATAGGTTAGAAGGGTATGTTATCAATGTTCTTTTCTATCAGATTTTTTCTTTCTATAATTTCAGCTGATACTTGTCATAGTAACAAGATGTCTAATTTCAAATGGTGATTTTTTTGACTTACCATGTAGGGATTCAAAATAAATAATCCTAAAGAATATTGGAATTATGATAGGTGGAATATATAGACTCTCATATTTTCTAATTGTTTGTCCATCCAGATGAAAAAAATAACACTACATATAAATTGTATGGTGTGTATAATTTTTTCATGTTTTTGGGATTCTGAAAAGATTATATGTTTTAGTAGTTTTAGTGACTCATTAACCATATGTTGTAATATTTTATTTCGGAAAATGTAATTCATCCATTTTTATCCCTTGAAATAAAGAAATATAGTCTAGAAAACACATAAAAACAAAGTATTAATGTTTTTATTCATTAAATATATTGTTTTTATGAGTTGGAGTGAGAAATGATAGAATTTTTTCTTTACATGGAGTGGCAATTTGGGTGATCATTTCTTCACTAATTATTTGGAACATAATGTTTAGAGAGTTCCTTCTAGAACATGTTTTTTCATGATGATTATAGTATGAGATCATCATTTTATTTTTTTAAATCATGATGAGAGTAAGGGGATTTTATAAAAATAACATGCTAATTAATATATATTAAATATTTATAACTGAAATATTTTTTTCTATTATTCCTAAACAAAAATAAATAATGTATATAAATAATAAACAATATTAAACTATTTTCTAACTCACAGATGATTCCACGTAATATGGTGTATCCACAGATGTACTGTTCACATCAAACCTAATAGTCTCTACCCCATTTAGAGTAAACTACTCTAATATTATTATATATGAAGACATATGACATACCAATGGATAAACATATATTTATTTTAATAAATCAATATATACATGTGATTATCCATATTATATTTTGATTATATGTCATTGAACATAACTTATGGTATCTCCACTAAGTGGGTTGGGATTTTATGATACATCAATTAATCAGTCATTTTTTCCCATCCCATACCTATTTTTTTGAATCAAGGAAAATTATTGTCCATTATTTAAAGGATCACTTAAATTTTATTTGTTACTAACATAATCAATTATAAAAGCAATATTTTTTATGTTCTAAAAATGAAATTATTTTTTAATTCATAAATTAATGATTCATATTTTGATTGTAAATTGTAATTTATCCTTGAAAAAATTCAATAATATTTTAAAGGATATATTGATCTCAAAATGGGGTGTTTAAAATTCCGATTTAGTTTTTTTTATTTAGAATATATTAATTATTTTTGAAATATTTTAATTTTTATTAAATGAATTATAATTGTTTTATTTACAGACATGATGATATAAAATTATTGGAGTGTCAAAATGGAATTCATATTTAATTATTATTGAAATAATAGAGAGTTTTACCTATACGGGGGGATAAACATAGCTGGTTTCCGAGATAGGGTTGTGCTATTTAATTTGATTATTAAATAAAATTTATGTAAGGAAATTAAATTAAGTTTGCTAAATTATAACTACTTATCATGTTGTTATCCCACTAAAATCCTTCTGTTGTATGAGTAATCCTCATGTGGAATCATGATCTAGTCAATAGTATGAGGAGGGGAGGGAGGTCTCAGGTATTACCGAAGAGCTTGATTGAGGCCAGATCCTGATGAGGAAACATTCAAGGGTGATTTTGAGATAAATGTAGTGGAGATCCACATTAATGATGAATATGTATTCCTATTATTTTTTATCACTGTTTTTAATACCAATTTATTTTATATCTGATTTGGAATATTTCAGTTTGGATTAATGTGATTGTCAAATATATTGGAGTTAAATTTTATGAACGTCATTTGTTATAAATTTTTTGAAGAAATATAAATGTCTTCTCAAACTGTGGTGCATGATTTGTGATAAATTAATAATATATATACACAGATATATATATATATATATATACATATATTTCACTATGGAAGGTAAACAAATGTTATCCATTGGAACATTCTCAATGCTACGTGATAGTGAAGGGAGTTTCTTTTATTATGGAAACCCAATAAGGGTGACCCTGAGTAAACTTCATGTAGCGATAGGATGATGTAAGGGTGACCCATGTTAGCCTTAAATAGATTTTGGGGAAGGGTATTTCAGTAGGGTAACAATATTTACCCCTTCATTGGATACACTATTCACAAAATGGCAGGCGATGTTTATTTATTTACAAAAAAATTCCCATGTTTTATTTGGGGATTATTTTTTTAATAATATGGTGTTTAAAAGAGAAAAATTAATTAATTATTCAATATAATTTCACAATGTAATTATTTATAAATTACATTTTAAAATTAATATAAAATTATTTAAATTACAATAAATATGATTAGGGCCTCGTATTATTAGAGGATGACCATTAAAACTTGTTAAATATTTAATGGGGGAGGTCGAAATTAATATTAATAATACATTACTCAACACATGAAGAAGGTTTTCCATTAAAAATACCATTGAAAAAATAATCCTTTATTTATATTTGTGGAATCTAATATGGAGACTCCAATGGTAGGTGATCAACCATTCAAATAAAATAATATTGATTAATTAAAATTAAATGTTTTTAAATGAATTGAAAAAGGATAAATCAGACACAATGGTCATTATAAATAGTATTGACACCTTAATAACTGATTAATGAGTCAATGTTTATGATTTTTTTACTTGTTATAATGGTACCATATCAGGTGATCCCTTTATCGAATAATTAAATTTGGGGGACATATATTGGTTCCAATATAACCATTGTATAGGGATATATGACGAGATGAGATTGGAAGGAAGTAGTTAGACTCAATGGACCTTAAACATGAATTATCTACTTGGTTGAATGTTTATTATTATGGTTGAATGGTTTTTATAATATTTTATATGAGAACCAATTCATATATTCCTTCGGTATAATTTAATAGGTTTAATATGAAAGTGATGACCACATGTGACATTGGAATGTATGAATATATTTTTTCATTTTAGATAATTATGTAAGTATAAATTTTTTTGGTTGCTAATGGTTCCTTTAAATGATTATAATTATATTATGGGAAATTATTCACTCTGAGAGACGGGTGTTGACCCTTTAGTTAAGGGTGAGTCTTAGGATCCCTTATATGGTATCCCTTCCATGTAGTTACCTAGGGGACCCAAGTAGGTGCCCAAATTTTATTCTTATCTATGATATAGTTTGTGGAGGTGTGGGAAGAGTTGAATTTGGGTTCTACATTAGTACCAAAATAGATGATTTACATGTATTAGGGAAACAATGAAACAAATATTTTGTGTACTAGAGTGGCCAATAATAATTATGCAAGTTTTTTTGGCGAGTTTCAAACCCATTTTTCTATTTTTGTGGTTATTAATATTTTCATTATTATGATATTTATTGTATGATTCAATCAACTATATATATAATGATACACTCAACCGATTACATGTTTCGGATCCAATGGTGCTTGATGAAAATGGATTCTTATGATTACATAAAATGATATAGGGTTTTCATACATACAATTTACATGTTTTTGATGAATATTAAATAAATATCATAAACACGTGAAAGAGAATAATAATAGTATAATTTATTTGGAAAATTGGTATAAAATATTATATATATCTAAATGATCATTAACTTCTACCATAAATATCTTACACTTTAGTATTCTTCACAAAAAAATACCTTACGAAAATAATTATTCATAACTTGGGGAAGGGAAACATAAAAAAGTGTGTGCTCATTTTCTCATGAAGGGTATGATTGTGAAAAATAAATAGTAACTTAAGTATGGAGTGAGGATAAAGATAAGAGAACATGAAATTAAGATATGAAAATCATACCCTTTAAAACAATGATCAAAATCATGGGGCACACAATGAAAAATGGTATTGTATAAGACATAGATCGAAATTTAATTAATGATGATGATCTATAAAACCATAAATTTGAATAATACATGGATTATGTTATACAGATAAGAATATAACATCATTTCATGAGTATTCAAGGATTATAGACAAAATATATCTGGGAACTCCATTGGAGTATACATATACTGGGTAAGAAATACCATAATCTCTAGTAGAATCCCTTCCTCATAGTGTTCTAGGATCACTCAATATCCCATCATTTTAGCAATAATGTCTCCATAGAATATCATAGTGGAAAATGTACCTTATATAATTGCATTAAATCTTTTTTTTAGGTTTACCTATCTCATGATCTTTAAATCATTACCCAGTGAATTTTAGAGAGATGTGTATTTTAACAATATTTTGTTATAACATAACATAATTCAATGGTTATAACATAATCTAGGTCACATTCTTAATATAATACATATCTATTACACTGGACATTAATGCATTAATCACATTATAAACCATTAAATGAAATAGGATTCTCAAGGAATCCCCATAAATTAAACTATAGAAATTAATCAACATTCATAATAATTTTATCATTTAATCTAATCATTGAACATGGAAATAAATGTAGGTCCAAAATAATTTTATAATGAAATATCTCATGGAATACAAATGTGTTTCATAAAAATCATATCATCAAATGAAAAGCGAATGTTTAAAAATTTTATCCTAGGATCATATCATTAGTAAAGAAAAAGTAACATATAAGGATTAAATATTTTTCGATCTATTTTTATTAAATGATAAATAATTCATTCATTGGGTAAAATAATTTTTTTAATTACTTGTTATTACTAAAAAATCATATAAAAGTTTCTAAATACTCTTAAAATAAAAAAACCTTCCAAACATAAAATTGAATATTTAAAAATAATTCAAAAAACATTCATTGGGAAAATAAATTTTTTACCATAAATATACATTTCATATATAATTTTTTTTTAAAATAATTTGATTTAAAATAACCATGAAAACATATACATAATGCATTAAAAATAATTTAAAACATTTTCTTTGGGATAATTTTTTTTCTAGAACAAATATATTTAAGATGTAAAATTTTGAAAATAGGTTTCTTTAATATTAGGCTTTGAAACCTAAAAAAGTATACTTTGATGAATATAATGGTAATGGTAGTGGGAAATTATGTTGGTAATGTATAAACATTCCTTTACTATTTATCATTAAAGAAAGATAACTATTTTTGGAAAATGAAATGAATATTCTTTCATAAAACAATTCTTAAAAAGTAAAATGTTGTTATAAATTTCATGTAATAATTAAAGGTTATTTTTTAAAAAATAATTATAATTTATTTATAAAAAATGGTTTTGGAAGAAAAAGATCATTGGCTGAGAAGAAGATTATTTAATAGAATATAAAAAGAAATATTGAGTATATAAAGAGTATAAAATGAAGGGAAAACATGTATAATAATTACATAACAAAATTAAAATAATATTTATGAGTTTCTTGGGAGATGTATCATAATATTTTATAATCAAATACAAAATAATTAAAAAACCCATTAAACAATTAGATTTTAACGTAAATCTATTACCTCTTTAGAAAAATTGGCTCGTAATGCCAAAAAATCATTAAATGAAACATATAATACCATTAAAATATAGATAATAATCATATTAAATATGAACTAGGTAGTGTATAAACATACTAGAAGAAGACATGTTCATAACATAACATATGTCTCAATGAAGGCGAATTGATAAAAATATTTCTTACCACCCGATAACTTTTTAATAAAAAATCCCATGAAATAGTGATCTTAAAATTCATATGTTAATCGAAAAACAATTATCGATACTAATAATAATATACATTCATTTTTATTATATTCAACACATAAAATAAAAACCTGGTGAATAGGGAATATGTATCACAAAATAATAAATGTGAGACATAAATCTATTTCCATAATTCTATACACCCTTTGAAATCATTTGTTCCTCCTCTATAGTAATTATAATTTTATTATTAACCTATTAAATAACCATACATACACACATATAAATATATCTTATAATATATGATTTATGCATTTCTTTTTATTCTTAATCCATTAACAATTCCATGTTAAAAATATGTTTTATCTAATAACCACTTTGTTTTTATGTTCATTTTGACTCATTATTCCCCTTAAACTTATTTTTATTATTGTTAAATAAGATCAAAAAAGGTAACCATGATACAAATATCATATATTATTATATATAAACTTATAAAAATAAAAATAATCTATTGAGTGAAAGTGAAATTCCTCATTCATGGAGACGTTAGACCATACATATTCATGAACATTGTTTCCATTATCCCAATGGATTGAAACATTAATGTTAAAAATATATTTTAATTTAAAAAATTATCCTATATATCATAAATTTCCATTGAACAAATCCTTATTACCATCCATTTAAATTTTATTATCAGAATGAAAAACATCGCTTCATTTGGTGGTAGTCCACCGTACATAGGAATGATGTTATTATATAACAGCAGAATGAGATAATAGAATGAATATGCGATATAATTATTACATAAGAATAATAAGAAAATAAATATGAAATATAATTATTAAATCCATCAATATTTTTGAGCATGAGAGTTGTTAAAGGTGAAACGAATGACATCGATTTGTGAGGCGGTAGTCTAATGTGAATAAGAATGATGATTTTATAACCCAATGGATGAAAGTTGAGAAAGATATAGGTCAATATATAAAAAACATTCTATGTATATAGAAGATATGTTTTTTATATTCAAATGGTGTAATATTGGTTGAACAAGAATTTATTGATGGTGTGTAGGATAGAGGGGATGGGTTGACTTTTATAGGTGAAGTGTGTGAACCCAATTTAATTTTTTGAAAGTAAAAGAGGTGTACCCCAATTTTTATAAATCTAAATGTATCAAATATAGATTATTAAATATTATAGAAATTAAAAGGTTAAAATTTGGAAATATAATCAGTTTCATACAAGTATTTCATCATTTTTCTTCTATTTTTTAGATAACCATTGATAAACCCATTTTTAACATAACCATTTTAAATAAATATTACATTTTTACTATACATTTTAGAGAAAAAATAAGTGGAAATTATTAAGTAATAAATTTTTTTGTGATTTAAAATAAGAAATCCATTTTCCCATATTCATGTAATAGAAGTGGAAGATTTTAATTTGAACATCATCATGTAGACGTTCAGAGAAAGATGATTTTTAAAGAGAAATTATTCAATATTTTTCAATGACATTATAACAAAATGTAATATTAAAATGATTTAAATGAACTTAATTGGATTACTAGATATATAATAAATTTTATTTTATTCTATATAAATTTAAAATAAAATATAAATGTATAAATAATTTTAATTAAAAGGATTTTTTCAATTAAAATTCACAATTTTTTACATTTGATTAAAAAAACAAAATTATAGAAAAATTCAAAAAAATATCCTTGCGAAAATTGTGAGATTATAATTTAAAAAATGTAGGATTATTTTTTCAAAAAAAATTTATAAATACTATAAAAATTAATTTTAATATAATTGTTTGAATGGTGAGAAATTTTCATTTTAGAAAAAATAATGTTGAAAGAATAAAATTATATTTATACTTATCTTTTATCTTGGAAACACCTAAGAAGAATGTTAAATATTAAAATGAATATATAACATTACATATTCAAGTATATAATTCACAAAAATTATATGATTAATTTATTGAGGTAAAACATTCTTATGTGCATGAAGAGAGATTTTTTTTAAAAGACATCCATTTAATTTTCAATGAGTTTTATTTTAATTTATAAATAATCAATCCCCTATAAATTAAATATATAAATATATATATATAATATTGTAAAAAATAATTTAATAATTTTTTTAGTCTTATTTACACCCACTATTCCAACAACTAGGAGATAACTATCAAATTAAATAACAATATTTTAATAGAATGTCATATTTTGTTTAAAATCAAAGTCGCAAATAACATAAGCTATGAATGAAATTAAAAAAACTAGGAAAACAATATTTCACAAAATATTGGCTGGATACATTATACATCCATAAAATTAATTTCTACATAAAATATTTTATCAATCATTAATTGTTTAATATTTAAAAATTCTATTATAGAAACTCAAATCGTACAAATGAATAAAAGAAGACACCAAAAGGTGCAGTTAGAAACATTAATTTTACATAATGTAAATCATAACTAAGGTTCAATATAGGAGAACATATGTGTGTTGTGAAGTATTTGAAATGAAGTAAAATTTTAAATTATTACAAAGAGTGATGGAGATAACTAATACCAAGGAATTGGGTGGTCTAGAGACGGTTAAAAAATACCATAAACCAATTAGGCTTGAAAAGTTTTAGTAATATTAGTAAAAATAATGATTAATGAAAAATATTTAACATTAAGATCATTTTTCTAAAGTTGAATAATTTTAACAAGAATATATACATTCTAGGTTATATTTAATTTCATATGAACAATCTGTCTCATTGGTTTTCCCTTGATCAATTTCCACTTCATCACTTACTCGAGAAAAATTAGGTGAATTTTTAACTCCTAATGAACAAATGAATAACAAGGTTCAAAATTAATTTTAATTAATTTCTTCTATCTATATTTTTTTAAATGGTTAACATACTTTATCTAATATGAATAAATCTTCACATGGAAAAATTATAAATTTATCTCGAAAACTTCATTTAAATTTCAACGTAAAAAAATTAATAAATATTAAACCTTATGACTCTTTATAAATATCAAATTACAAATCCTTATATTGAAGGTCACTAAATTTGAAAAATTAATGAATAATTAATCCATCAAATAGAATAAAAAACTCTTAATTTTTACATACCAAAATGTGAATATTGTAACCATTTATTATCTTAAAATGTGGAAACAATATGAATTTATATAAAACCATGTTGAAAAAAATATATAATTCCTTATTACATAATTATACCATTTCTTTTTATATAATACATATAACCAAAAGTAATATAAAATCCATAATTTACGTGATAAACCTCTTTTTTAAAAAATCATTAATTATTTCCAAGGTAACAATTACTATGTAATTTACATTATTATTATCCATCATCTCTTTATTCTAAAATCCTTATGTAAAAATTAAGAAGATATTGATTGGTATATTCCCTTAAATTGTTATTTTCTATAAAATATAACATTTCAATACATTTTCTATTATAGGTCTTCAACATCATTCATCGTATTATTGATTATCATTAATGAAATCTTATACTGAACAATCGTTTTATATTTTATAATTTTTGAATTCTCTTATATCATATCATTAAAAATTCTAAATAATTTTTGAACCATTCAATATAATTAAATATATTATTTCTTAATACTTATTTCCATTAATATTTTATTTGTAGTCTATTAATCATCAACAAAAAAACATTACTCATAATAACTTAATTATTATCTTTAATATATTTCACCTTAAGACATCTATTAACATAATAAAAATAATTTCAACATTGAAATATTTAAAAATCGATGATAGATTATAGATAACATTATTATCAACTATTTAATTATCAATACATTTCATTTTTACACTATATTAAATTTCTTTATAAAATTATTTTCTACACTCAAAAAATAATTCTATTCCATTGAGACATTCCCTTGAAAAATTCCTTCTTCATTATTGATATATAGAAAACTTTATTTTCTTTCCTCCATGGTGTCTGGTTCCCAAAATCTAAGAAAACTATATCCTTCTCTTCTTTATTGGGTCAGAGGGCTGGTTATAATGAAAATTTGTGATCATGCTATACGACACATGATTTGGAATAATCACAATATCATTCACTCTATTCATCATCCCATTGGGTTTCTCATCAACACATTGTCTATCACATTGAATATTGATCTATTTCTTATATTTACTAAATTAAAAATGAATAGTGTGAGTAACAATATTCATTGTAGGGAACTACATAATTGTAAAAATATTACTTTTAGGATTTCAGAATCAAGACACCTCCTTTTAAATATTGGAAGCCATAGGATTCAAATAAGACTTTAATTGTTATTATCTATTTAAATCTCTCATGGTGGTTGTTATATAATTATTTAATTTGGAATGAATATCCCCGAAGAGATTCACACTTAGTGTGATGGAATACCACATGTCATGAACCAGATGACGATGGAGTCCATCTCAATGCACCCTTTTCAGGGTTATTACCCCTCTATAGATATGTTTTATGACCACATACACATGTATCATTTGAAAAGGGATTTAATTTCTACGAAACGAGTCATTATATCCATCACAAATTATCCAATATATTTTCCAATAATTTAACTTATCCTTAGGAATATCATAAGGTACATCATTAGAAATGTCCCTAGAAATATCCTTTGGGATCTCATTAAAGTTTTGTTATCCTAGCATCCAAGGGTTAAACAATAAATTCCTCTAAAATGCCATAATTTTAATATATTAATATTAAATATTTTATATATGAATATTCAATACATTTCACAAACCTAGCTAGAGAACAATAATAGTTTTGTGTATTTAGAGGCTACGTACAATTTCTTGTTACATAGGGAGTGATTTCAAAATCTCTTATAAATATCTCACCAATAGTTATCTTCAAAATTATAACCTAATAAAAACCATTATTTATAACTTGGGTCAAGAAAAAAAATAACAATGAGCTCAAATACTCTGGAAGGGATAGAATTTGATATGTCAAAGATAAAAAAAATTATGATAAGAACATAAGGGAATGTGATCATGATATTAAAATTATTAAACCCTACACTAAAAAATTAAATACAATAACATTATTGAATGGTATGGAATAAGGATGTTCATAAGAAATGAGTAATAAAGGAAAAAAATAACTCGTTCTATGAGAGATTATCATTGGAATAATAAGTAGGGTTTTAAGACAATAATAATAATAGAAAATAATTTCTTTATTATTCATGGATCATGAAAAAATATATCAATTCACTCCATGGAAATATATAGCTATTAGGTAAGACACCCGACTATCCCGGGTGGAATACCTATCCTAATAGTGTAATGGTTTAACTCCCCAAACCATCTTAGAAGTCATGGTTTAATATGAATACTATTATAGTTGAAAAATTACCACACTAAACTAGGTTTTCTCTACATTCAACTTCATTATATCTGATCAGATATAAATCATTCTAAAATGAAGGTTATTGAGATATAATTCCTGCCTTAATTTTTCTATAATTAAACCCCAATCCTCGGTGTTAATGTAACCACTGTTAAATAATGAAAATCAAAGATATGTGTTCCTCAAGTCATAAAAGATACATCATGTCAGAACTCGTGAAATGAAATGGGATGCATAAACAATTAATCATAACATAATATAATGAAAAGAAATAGTATTCATATTAATTTAATTATTTTATCAAATCATTACCCATAGAAAATGAATTGGGTATCATAATCATTTTATCATGGTATATCCTGTGGAAGAGAAAAGGGATTCATAAAATATTATCATCAGAAACCTAAACCCTTCATAGAATGACTATTAATCATAACCATATATTATATATCATGAAAATAAAAATCAACAATAATGGATGTAATGTTAGATGGTAAATTATTTTTAAGGGAGGCATGGGACAATTATTTTGGAAGATAAATTTTCCTTGAAAATAAACATTTCAAACTAAAAAAATTACAAAATTTAATGGTATTCAGTTTCTTTGAAAAAAAATTATGAAAATTTTAATAGAATCATTAAAATTATTTTAAAAAAATATTCCAGAGGTACATTTATTTTATTCTTTCAAAAAAACCTTTTTAAAATAAATAATTTTTCAAAACTGATATTATTTGAAAATAAACATAAAAAATATTAAATAATAATTAAAAATAATTTTAAACATTTCTATAAGGAAAAATATTTCCTTATTTGAAATAAAATTTGACAAAAAATTAAGTTTTAAAAACATTTTCATTGAAAATAATATTAGAAAATATAAAGGAATCTTTAATCGAAATAATGGTCTAAGTGGAGGGAAAATATATTCCTACATTTAACGATTCGTTTCCCAATTTATTTAAATGCCAAAGAGACCTTGTTTGGAATGTGATATAGATACAAAATTGTGAAAAAATAAAAAAAAATAAACCGGGATAAACTTTTCATTTAAAAATAAATGTAGAGTTTGAATAAAATTAAATAATTTAAAAAATGGTTTGGGAAGAAAATAAAATTTATAACGAAAAGCGTATTTTTCATAAAAAGATTATTTCTATAAACAAGAGTACACAATGAGGAAAATGATTAGAAAAAATATATTATAATGACATTAACATAGGGAAATAAAATTTATTTATTTTTTGAATTATGTTTTATACAAGTTTACTATCGGATATTTAATCATAAATAATCTCAAAAAATGATGAAATTGTAACGTAAAACACAAATCACTATAGTGACATTGAATCAGAATCCCAAAAAAAAATTATTCAATTAAACATATAATACGATTTAAATAATTATATTAAGGATAGAAAATGTAATAGTTTCATTATATAATCCTCAATGAAGATGTTAAGTGCATAAGATTACATATATCACAAATAATCAAATTTGAGCCATAAATTTCTTATTTCTTTGGTAACATTTTAAATGTTAACCCCATTAAAAAGAGATACTAAAATATAAAACTAAACAAAAAATTATTATTTATATTAATGATAAAATAAATTCATGGGTATTATATAATCCATATATAATAAGCTAATAATGAATATTACATGTGTCTTAGAGGAAAATAAAAGTGATTCAGAATTCCCATAGGATAAGAATTGAATTACATTATTCTCATTTTAAATACTTGTATAATAAAATAAAATATTATTATTCATATATTAATTAACCATTTTTATATATATCATAGAATTTATAATTTAATTATGTCATTTTATTACTCATTTATTAACAATTACTTATTATAATTAAATTTTGAGTAATTATAGGGTTGTTTTTCATAAATACTTTGATTTTTTATTTTTAGTACTTTTACATTGATAAAAATTAAAAAATATCATTAAATATAACCATATAATATAAATAATATATATTCCGTTATAAGTTTTTATTGTAATACTACATATTTATAAATATAAAAAGAAATACCATTATTAGGGTGATGGTTGGTTGTACTTACTCGTGAACGTTGCTTTCATTTTCTTGATGGATTGGTAGAATGAATGGTAAATAAAATATTATAATTACATAATAATTTTTATATAATATAGATCCCAAATTTTTCTTAAACATATCCTTGTTACATTCTATATGAAGTGTGCGTGAAAATTAATCACATCGCTTCGCTAGTTAATAAGATGATATACACTCACAAAGGTTATCATATTCCCATAAAATAATAATTATGAAGGAATATGTGATATTATAAATCCATAATAATAATAATATAATAAATAATAAAAATAAATAACAAATCCATCAGTATTTCTAGACTTGAGAGGTGTTAATGGTTAAATTAATGGCATATGCTCATGAGGCAATTGTGTTCCAAACACACGATTAATGATTTCATAACCTCATTGATAGATATTGATAATGGTTTAAATAATTAAATTAATTTAAAAAATAATTAAATATAATAAAATATGTTTCAATATCCTAATGGTATAAAAATAATTTAAGGAGTTGTATGAAGAATTAAAATAAAAATGACACTTAAAAACGTTACAAGGCCTTTAGGTATCCTTCTTAGGATTGTACCAATAACCTTCATTGGTTGGATTGATGTAATAAAAGGATAATTTATTTGATTAAGAAATTTATTTTTATTGTATTGGATGAAATAAAGATTATGAAGGTGTTATGATTTGATGAGAGGGGTGGCCTTATATAAGTGACATGAGGGGCACCCATGTATTATTTTTAAAAGAAAATGGTGTACCAAAATTTGATTCATGAAAAAGTATCCAAATTTTTTTGTTATATATCTGGGAAATAATATTGTCTAATTATGGCCATAAAATAGGGTTTGAACAAGTTTCTGGTCATTTTTAACCCCTATCCTTTTAGATTAACCCCCGATAAACTCATTTGTATCATAACCTCGGTAAATATTTTAAACAATTTTTTATACTATATTTTTTTAAAATCCGGTTAAAAATATTAGAAATTATAAATTATTCAGTTTATAAATATGGAATATATTTTTATAAATTGATATCATATTAGTGAACGTTTTTAATTTAAAATTTATCACGCGGACACGACAATAAAGTGATATTTTGATGAGAAAATGTTCAAACGTTTAAAAAGTATTTATATCTAAATTCAATATGAAAATAATTCAAATGAAATAAATTTAATTAATAGATAAAAAATTGTAATAAATAAACATTAAAACCCATGAAAAATATAATTTAACATTATGAATTATTTAAACGAAATGAAATTTCTCAATTAAAATAAAGTATTTTTCGTAATTCACTGGAGAATGAACGTTTCTAAACAATTATAAAAAAATTCAACATAATATAATTCTTATAGGATTATTTAAAAAAATAATATTTTCTATAAAATAATTATAAACCTAATAAAAATTAAATTTCATATAATTTCATTTAATCGACAAAATATATTTTTAGAAAAAATTATGTCTTATCTCATGTCTGGAAAACACATTAAATATGCTTAAAAAATTAGGTAAAAAATATAATATAAAAATTAATATTAATAAAATTCTAAAAATTAATTTTTTAATTTATTTATTTAAAATAATCATTTGTGTATAAAAAATTTCTTGTAAAATATTATATATTATATGAAAAATGGTATTATTAATTTTTATTATTAGTTAGTAAAAAAATTATTATATATAATTTTGTAAATTATATTTTAATAATTTATTATGTTATATTCATAATATCCCTTCTGATGGTTTTGGTGATAAATATCATATTAAATAATTATAGTTTTTAAAAAATATTTCTTGTTTTTTTTAAATAGAATTTTTTTTATGTAAGATATCAAAAAGTATTAACTAAATTTTGAAGAAAATATTTATTAAAATATTTTGGTTTAAAATTTTACCCCCTTAATATTAGTTTATCTCTCGAAATTCATCTTTGTTATCAAAATATTAATATATCAAAAATCTTATTTTGAAACCCACGTCTTACAAATTGAATAAAATACATCCCATAAAATGGGAAAGTTGGTAACATAATGATTACAAAGACAAACTCATAAGTAGGATTCAAAATTGGTGAAAATATCTCATATGTAAATATTTGAACTTGGAATAAAGGTTTAAATAATTATTCGGAGCTATAGATATATGTAATCATAAGAATGTTGGCGATTTAGAGAAGGATAATGATCAGAAAACCATAAACCAATGTTTCATGAAAAGGGTCATTTATATAAACCAAAATGATGATAACATGTAATAAATTTATCTACATTTCCTTAAATGATTTATAAAAATTTTAATGAGAATATATACATACCTGATTTCATTCCATTTCATAAGCACAATCTTACCCTTATGATGTGCCTTCATCAATTTCCAATTCATCTCTTACTCCCTGAAATGAATGTGAATTTTATTTCCTAAAGTACCAGTTGGTCATAATATTCATAATAAATTATATCTCATTCCTTATATCTCTATTTTAATCAAAAAATGTTATAAAATGTTATAGAAATTGAATAAATCATTATATGGTGAACTAATAAATTAATATCTAAATACTCATTCAGTGTTCACAATTAATACATTCTTAAATTACTAACCCTATGAACCTTCCAAAATTTTAATATCCCAAACATTATAAATATATACAATAAATATGAAAACAGAATTAATTAATAATCCCCCAAAAAATGTGAAGTGTCTCAAAATTGTAACATAACAAACATGAAAATACCTTCATCTTTTATTCTCTTGAAACATCATAATAACATGAATTACCATAAAATATTGCAAATATATATATGATTTTTTATACAATGAAAAAT
The DNA here is from genome assembly GCA_963277665.1 of Viscum album. NCBI lineage: Eukaryota > Viridiplantae > Streptophyta > Magnoliopsida > Santalales > Viscaceae > Viscum > Viscum album. The sequence goes on along the minus strand of OY728142.1, from coordinate 1,809,504,981 downwards.
GTTATTTTATATATTCCTTAAATCCAAAAGTGTTGTGTAATCCATCTATGATTACATTAACCACTTCATCAACAAATCATTACTCAATTCAAAGGTAATTAGAACTGTACAATTTACATTATTCAAATTTATAAATTATTTATTACAAAATCCTTATCTCTATATTATGAACATATTAATGGGTTTCTTCCCTTAATCATGTGTTTTCTATATAACATAACGTTTCTATAAATTAACTTTTCTTGTTTATTAGCTACAATCATAATATTCATAGAATCATTAATGAAATACTATTTAAAAAACATTATATCGTTCATAATTAATGAAATTCAATTCCAATGAAAATACATAATTCTAATTCATTATTAAAAAATTAAATAGTCTTCATCACTTTAATAATTTATACTTTCTTCCATTTATATATCATTTATAGTGTCGTAAAGACATCAATATTTTCTAATTCATATACATTCAAATTTTTAAAATTTTAATTATTGTTGACAACAATAAAAACCAATATTATCATCCATTTAGTTAACTAAAATTTAACTTTTTCTAATACAATTACTTTCTCTGAGTCCTTCTATTCATCACTCAATATATTTTCATGTTCCCTTAATACATTCCATTTAGTTCTTCTTCCCACATTCTCAACATTTGGTAAATAGGAACCTCTTTTCTCTATAGTCACAACTACCCAAAATATTATTAAACTCTATCCTCATATTCCTTGGTGAGTTGATGTAACAACCTATTACCAATTTTTATGTACATACTTAGAATCATCATGGTCATCATTTTTCACTTTGAATGTGATGGACCGATAATTAAATGGGGTGATACCTATAATATAGAATTTAGTGATTTTTTGGACTTTTAACATAAATGAAATTTTTCTACACTCTCAAAGATGAGTTCATGACGGGTAAATGGCTTACACAACGTGTAATGGTTTCGAGGTTCATGTCATGAAAAGGTGTTAGGATTTGAATGGTTACATGTCTTGAATGTTAATTTTACAAATGTTATGTTTTACATATTATATTTTTAATTTATTTTGATTGGTTTTTTGGTGTTATTAAAAAGTTTGAAATTCATGATGAGAATTGGATTTTCAAGTTAGGTATTTTCTCGTGATGGGATGTTTTAGTGCACTGCCACGTTTATAATTTCCCACTCAATAACATGTTTTTGTTTTCATTCAAACCAAGACTACCATCTAACTAGTTTTGTAGACAACATTCATTCTATATCGATCTTCACTGCATTCCATATTTGTTTCAGTCATAGTGAGTCTATTTGGGTAAGTTATACTTATGCTTCTTCATTTTTAGGGATCACGTAGCACCATTGGGTTGTATTATTTGATATATTGATCTAACTTGGTGTTATCTTATGTCCTATTCAAATAGTTGTTGTGTGATCCCATTCCAAAGTCATTACTTTTTTCATCATATTGTAGTGTTATTTTTTTCTTGATGACCTATGTTGGTATAGAAGGGTTTTGTAGTTGGTAGATTCCATCATTGGCATGTGGAACCCAAGATTTGAGGTAAGTGGTTCTCTCTTTATTCTATTATAATTAACCTAATTTCTCTTGGTTTATAAATTAATTTATCTAATTTTCATTATTGTCTTTTATTATTGTAAAATGGATTTTAAAGAGAAATGGGTTTCTCGAGTTTTATGATAATTGAAATGAATATGAGTATTTTTGAAACTCTACAATTGATTTGTGAAAATAAGAACATGTGTTACCTTGGGTAATTAGGTGGATGGTTTAGCATGAGTCTATCATCTATGTTTCGCGATTATCACAATGTTTTATCATGTTTAATTTCACTATTTCCTAGGCCGATTTTTCTAGAGGAAAATATTGATAATTTTAGGGTGCTTACTCTTGGGGAATTCATTTTCTTCTTATGCATGTGTTTTAAGAATAGATTTTAAAATTGAATTATTATGGTACAAATAGTCTACTAGTCTATTTTATAGTAAACCATGGTACTAATTATTGTGATGGTACTGTTTTTCTCATATTTCATAGCCTTGGGATATTTTATCCAATAAATTCATGTTTATTATTGTTATTGATAATATGAAAAATGATCGTTAAAATTAATATAAATAATTTTCTTTAAAACTATTATTAAAAGGGAAATGTTTAACATTTTTCAACATAACTTATTTACTACTTATCATGCCATGTTTTATTTAAATTTCTTATAAAAGAGCTGTTATATATAGAATTGTTATGGGACAACTGGGAAGGATCCTATTGATATTATTATCTCACACCTTTCACAACTATTCAATAGCAGTTAAACTGTTGTTTGACTTATATTTCTTTAAAAAGAAAGGTACCACAATGGGGTGGTGGGTTTTTTGTCATATATGTTGGGTAGCTAGTAGTGAGATGGTTGGTGTTCTTCCACTCCATCATTTGGATATGTGGTTGGGTTCTAGTACATTTATGATGGACTAATCCCTTGGAGTGTTGTCTTCTGTTGAAGTTGTTTGGTTTTTTGATACCTTTTTATAATTGTGGAATATATTTTTCATCCATCCACAATTTCTTATTGATTCATGGATGTATATAAAAATTCCACATTTTTTGTTTATGTAGGCCGAAATTAACCCCTATTGTTTGTTGTTCAATGTTCGAGTTCTTTTCTCTAGCCTATGGGGATCGGTAATGCCCTTTGGGTTAATAATGTAATAGGTTTGGTTCCTCATTTTAGGTTTACCCATGATGTTTCTTTAATGTTGATGAATTTATTAAGGTGAAAAAATTTAATCATGATTTTTGATTAATTATTATGCATAATCACAATATCATTTGCTCCAGTCATCTTCCCATTTGGTTTCTCATAAACACAATATCTGGCACGTTTAATATTAATTCAGTTCATTTAGGTTCCCACCATTTAGTAAAACCAAAAATCGTATTATGAGTAACAATATCATATTATGAAACCACATAATCCTAAAAAATCAATTATTAGAAGTCTATATGAAGACACATTCATTATAAACAAAGAAATATTAGGTTTAAAATAGGTTATACAAGTTTATTGTCTTTTTAAACTCTCCACTATCGCATATAATGTTTTTTTGAATTTGGAAATCCTATCTTCAATGAGGGTCTAACGAAGTGTGAAACAAGTAATGTTATTGTAACCTAGGTGTCAGTAATGTTTATCTCAATACACATTTTTAATTTCATTACCACAACATACCTCTATTAAAGAGCCACATCCACCTTATGTATATAAATTGGGATTTAATTTCATAAAAACCTCTCACTCTATTCTTTACCAAAAATCCAGGACATTTTCCAGTACATGGACTCATCTATAAACATTTCATAATATAAATCACTAGAAACATCCATAGAAACATCATGAGAAAACTCACAATAGTTTTCTAATCATAGTTTCTAATATATAAATAAAAATTTCCTATGACACCAAATATAATTACCAATTGTTTTTATACAATTCTATTACATATTTTTAGATGAATATTCAATACATTAAAAAACAAAAAAAAAGACTGTGATAATTTGTGGTTTTTAGAAGTCAGGTACTCAATATTCTATTTTTTTAAGGATATTATAAATCTTTTATAAATATATTACCCTTTATAATATTTAAAAACATTTCGAGTATAAAACCATTATTTTAAACCTTAGGAACATAAATATAAGAAAGTGTGAGATCAGATGCTCAGGAAGGGTAAAAATGTGATATATCAATTACCATGGAATTATGAAATGAGAATAAGGTTATGAGAACATGAAATTAACATTTGAAAACCTTAGATAAAAAAAATATCATGATATTTGGGCATGGAATATCATGTCGTAGTTCATTTGAAATGAATCATTATGAAATCAAAGAACATGATCCATAACAGTATAACATTCCCATAATATGGGTACGTATAATATACATAATTATATACAATTATTTCCTTATTATTAAAGGATCATAGACAAAAAAATTAGTGAATCTATTGTTGGATACACCTCTTGGTAGGGGAATATCACTATATCCATTTGTATTACATTTCCTATAATGGATTTGGTCCACTCCCAAAACCATCATTGAAGTCACAATTCCATCCCAAGACTATTACAGATGAAAAAGTCCATTAATGAACAATGTTAACTCCCTATTCTAGTTTTACCTATATCATGATATATAAATCATTCCATAATGTATTAAAGGTATATATTTTTCACTCCCATCTTTTGTTATGTTATAACCACTATACCTGGTTATATTTTAATTGTTATAACATTATAAAAATCATACATTTGTGTGCCACCAGATTTTAAATCATTCATTTTATCAAAGCATATGTAATGAAATGGGATAAAAAACAATAATCATAACATAGCCTATATAAATGAAAAAGGATACATAATAATTACATTAATAGATCATAGAATGAAGCATTAAAAAATAAATGGGTTTCGTATGTATTTCATCATGGTATAACTCGTGGAAGAGAACAAAGCTTCATAAAAATATTTTCATCATAAAAGTAAATCATTTAGAATAATATTAATAATGAAATATTTTGAAAATATCCCTATAAATGAAAAAGTAACATCAATTGATTTTATCTTAGATGGAAAGCTATTTTTAAAAGACACATGGAACATTTCTTGAGGAGGATAAATTTTAATTGAAAATCATTTTTAGAAACAAAATTTGTCTAAAAAAATTTAGAAATCCTATTATTTGAAATTAAATTTAAAAAAATTGAATGGAATATTTATAAATAATTTAAATAATTTTCTTCTGAAAAATATCATTTATTATTTGAATTTCTTTAAAACATAAAACCTTAAGATAATGATTTTCTATGAAAGTAGCCATAAAGAAATCTAATGTAATATTTTATAACAAATTAGAATATTTTATTAAAGGAAAACTATATCTTAATATGATTTTTTTAATCATATGTCATTTAAAAATAAATTTCGTTTAAAAATATAATTGATAAAATATAATTAAGGCTTCAGATAAAATAATGTTCCCGGTGGTAGGAAATTCAATTCATTCTATACAATGATCTCATTAACATTTTCTGTAAAATACAAATGATCATTTATTAGAAATAGACCTAAATATTCATTTATAAAATAATTTCTACAATGTAAAACATGGTTAAAATTTCTTTTAAAAATCATATGATTGTAGAAAAGTATTTTTAAATACATTTTTAGAAAACATGGTTTTGTAAGGAGACATATTTTGGATTAAAAATGATGATTTTGCTAAAACATTATATCGGCAATATTGATTTAGTAAAGCAAGATATATATAGGGAAAAATATTCTCATGAAATAAAATGTGTATAATAAATATCATGAGTTTCTTTAGATGCATATCATATTATTTTATCACGTGGAAAATTATTATAAATAAAATCAATAATTGATTAGATTGTAATATTGAAATCACTCCACTTTTTAACGTTGAATAATAATCAAAATGAAAAATAGACATAAATTAAACTTATAATAATATTTGAGGAAATATATCTATGATATAGCATGTGAAGGAGGTATTATATAAACATTATTGAAAAAGATATGTTCATAACATAAAATATTTATCTAAGAAAAAAAATTGCTACAAAAATTCCTTACCTCTATGGTAAATTTTGATATGTAAACCCCATGGATGGGAGATAATATAATAGATATTCTAATATAAAATATTTAATGAAAAAATATATATATTTATGGTAAATATAAACCCTGTATAAAAGAAACACATGGTGAATATGGCCTGTTTTACCAAGAAAAATAAATGTGAGATGGAGATCCCTTACTCTAAGTCTCGACATACATCATTCATTTGTGATCCTATGGTTTAATGAATATAATAATATTATTAATATATTTAATAAAATTAATATTATATTTCATAACATATATTATTTACTTATGTCATTTTATTACACATTTCATTAAAATTATTTGTTAAAATTATTTTTTGGGCGATAACCACTTTATATTTCATATATTTTTTGATTTCTTATTTTTGATCTTATTAATTTTTTCATGGTTCAATAGTATACATAATTTTACCAATTATATTAATTTAATATATATTCCATATACATTTATTCCTAGTAATCCATAAATGTTTTAGATAGAAAATGAAATTCCATGTTCACAGAGACGGTAGGTTGAAGGTACACAGTAATGTTATTTTCATTTTCCCGATGGATTAAAAAAATAATGGTGTATAATATATTAGTGTCCCATAGATATTTTATATCATATTTACCAAATTTATTAATTGAAACCATTATTTTTACCATACATGTAAATTGTACATGAATAACTAATTGTATTTCTTTCCGAGGAGGTAGTCCGAAAGACACACGTATGACATTATCATATTCTTATAGAATGAAAATTATGAAGGTATATGTGATATAATAAATCAAAAAACAATAAAATAGAATAAATAGATAGTATTAACAATATATCCATCATTATTTCCAACTTTGAGATGTGCTAAGGATGAAACAAATGATATCAGTTTGCTAGGTGGGAGTCTTTTGTGCACAAGAATGATGATTTCACAACCCATTTGATGGAAATAGAGTTGGATATTAGTCATGAACATTACATATAAATGTATTATTATATATAATTTTTTATTTTATTATATACACATTGTATACTAACAAATTAATAAATATGTTTTATAAATAAAGCCAAAATGGTCATTAAAGAACGATTCCTATTCTTCGAGTATCGGCCTCAGGTTTGCACCATATGAAAATGTAGGATTATTTTATGTGAAACGTAAAAAGTGAAGGATAATAGGTGGGATTTTCAGATGTTATTTAGGTTTTTATTCGTACAATCAATAGGGATCGATGTTGTGAAAATAGAGGAGAGAAGTCGGGCTTTTAGAAGTGAGGTTCATGACACACCATAAATTCATTAAAAAGGAAAAGGTGTATCCTTGTTTCATGTCCTAAAAAGACATCAAAAATAGATTATTGTCGATTATAAATGTAAAAGTTCAAAATATTTCCATAAAATGGGTGTAGGGATTTTTTTGGATAATTTTTAACCCATATATTTTTAGTTTAATCCCTTGTTAGATGTATTTTTATCTTCATACAGATAAATAATTTAAATGTTTTTACTTTTTAACTACTTATTTTGTCAAAAAAATTCATGAAATTATAGATAATATAAATTACTCTCCATATGAATATGGAACTAATTTTTTCTAGTTTGATTTTTATATGTGAAAAAATATAATTTAAAATAAATCTCAAAGAGGCGACGAGAATGTATGTTCTTTAAGAGAAGATGTTTAAAATGTAGCAATGTTTTTATATGAAAATATAACATGAGAATGAATAAAAATTAATAAATTATATTATAATATATATACTTTTTATAATATTTATCTAACACAAATTTAAAATATAAGTTATCTTTATTAATAATGTAAACCAAAAGGTCGTTTTCTATTAAATTCAGCATTCTCCACTGTTCATTACGAATTAAATCATTTTTGGAATATAATTGAATTAAATTCTAATTTAATTTTTAAATTATATATTAAAAATTTATCTTTATTTGGATGAATAAAATTTATAAAAATGAAAAAAAAAATTATATAAGATTGGGAAATGTAAAAAATATTTTTTTAGAATAATACAGTTTTAAGCCTAAAATTGGATTTTCTTTTCTTCATTGTTGTATAGGAAAAATAAGATAATTGATAAATATTATTCATAATATTCAATATATAATTTTATTTTATAAATTTAAAAAATATTATTTTTTAAAATTTATTTATGGGAGACACTCTTCAGTGCATAAAAATAGTTTTTCTGAAAAATATTTTTTTTAATTGGTTTTATTTCTATTTAAACTTAATTGGTAATCAAAGAGTATATTATATGCCCACGTGTAATCCATATATTAAAAATTTATATAATTTAACTAATAAAATCTATTCCAATGGAAAGGTGATATTTATCTTTTTAAATAATAATATTTTTATAGTATGTCACATTTCCATTAAACATGATGTTGTGCAAAACAAAGGCAATCTAAAAACAGAAAATTAATTTGAAAAAATATTTAATAAAATATTGTGATGTTACACTACATATTTAGTATTTATTTATGAGTTATTATGGGATTATATGTATTAATTAACTAGGAAATCATGGATATAACTGATGATGTTGGAGAGATTCCTATTGATTCCTTGGATCGGGTCATTGTACTTGGGGAAATTAAAAATCATTGAACAGATATGATATTGATAGATTCATAATGATAATTATATTTAATATGTTTTAGTGATACCTAGGTTTTTATGATTTCCTAGGAAATATTATGGTATTCCTATCATTCACTATCCCCTCACGAGATAACGTTTTATAAGATTCTTAAGAGGCCTTGAATATAGAGATGACCTAAGGCGATGGGATTCTTTTGAATAACTCCATATGATCGATGTATCTTTATAAAATGAGATTCTGAATGTTTCCACCTATGTATGAAATGAACCTTTCTGAAATTCTATTCCTAGGATACATGGATAAATCTAATATTATTAGATTATTATAGTTTCTTGGATCATTTGTTGTACTTTTTAGTACAGGAGATGTCTAGGATTTCCTCAGACCTAGTGGTATTCATAGTGGAGGTGTGTTTATATGGTCCCAATGTGGGAGTTTTATCATCAAGTAGAGATTTTACTTACTCAGCGTCACTCTAGAATTTATCTATGTAGGTATAATCAATCTCACGTGTCATGTTATAACCAAAGGATTGAGTATGATTTTCATTTTTTTACATAATTTTTTTTATTAATATTCAATTCATATTACATGAACGCCTAACATTTAAAGTTAATTTTATGGAAAGTATTATTCTCTCCCTACTATGATATACAAACACACATTTTGGGTTTCCATCACTGTTAGAAACTCATGTATACTTCAGATTTTGACCGGATTATGTTATGAGTAGGCCCAGGAATGGATCTATGTGATAGATAACATAGAAAGAATAAAGATATACTGGAGTTATTGACTATATATATATTAGAGACTATTGTATTCTATTATTTTATTTATTTCATTTATGTGATAATCCCTTTTAATGATCATTCCATGTGTGTAGTTAGGACAATGAAAATGTATGACTACCTGTTTCTATATATAATTATTTAATAATATGATTGTTTTTTTAGTTATGTATACTATATTTAATGGTTATATATTTTCTTTCTTTATATTTTTTTGTTATCAGTTTAACTAATATATATGTATAGTATTTCATCTTTACTATATTAGAACCCATCTTTTTTTAGGTATCTTTTAGTATACAGGTAGGCATGCATGAGATCTTTTTTGCCTCCATCTTAGTTAATATAGAGGCAACCAAAGTTGGGATGTTACAAAGTGTGATCAGAGATTTTACATGATTGGTAAAATAATGTGTATAATAGTTTTTTATTATATATCAATTTTTTGGATATGGTATATATGTGGTAAATGAATGTGTCATAGATTTTTATAGACCTCTAATTATTGTGTCGATTAAAATTTTTTATGGGAATTCAAAGTTTCCAATAGAATGCAATTTTTATTATTAGTTTTTAAGTTATAATTTTATGATATCAACAAGATTTATACACATGGGTTTTATGATTTCTTATTTATTATAGTTTATAGATCCTTAATCCATAATTATAGTCTTATGTATATCCATTTTATTTATTATTTAAGATTCACCTAATATTCATATGCAAGCATGGGATTAAAATAAATAATGAGAGAGGGTCCAATAGTTTAATGTGTAATTATGTATTTAATTTTCCAACAAAAGTTTTCGTTGGAATTGTACTCACCCGAACTACAATATATTTCCTCTAATGGTAGGTTTTGTGGATCATTGACCACATGATTCATGATCAGGACAGTATAGTCTATCTTATAAGGTATGAATAGTGGCCCTTATCGATTATGTATATGCAGTTGGTTCCTTGATATTGGAATATTTTTATGAAATTAAAACATGTTCTGTTATTTAAAGTACCAATAATAACGTTTACAGTATTGTCCTATATAGCTTCTTAGGGTCATTTTACAGAACATAACTATGTGACTATGGTTACATGAAATATATCAACTTTGGTGGTGATAATATTTATATTTATATAAATAGATGAGATCATGGACATTAAGGTGGTGGATACCATATGTAGAGGCTTAGTAGGGAGTAGTCTGAGAAAAATATTATAGAGGCGTAGTATCATTTGAAAATTAATTTTGAGGATCAATTCATATGAGTATGTTGATAATTAATCATGTTATACCATTCATATATATATGTGTGTGTGTCTGTGTCTGCGTCTGTTTCTTTGTGTGTTTCTGGAATCTATAGTGGTTTTATTATCGTGTATATTCCCATGCTAATTTTTTGAAATGTAATGATAGGTTTTTCCCACAATGTATGAACTATATGATTTTTGGATCATGTGTTAAGTGAGAGAACCCAATTATTATTGAGATATGGAACTAGATAAGTGGTCCAAGAAGAATGGGTGATATGTGTTGTGATATTCTTGGGTATCCCTATAGAGGGGTTGAAAATATCTATTGGTTTTATTAGATATTGAATCATGTGTTTATTTTACATTTTTGAGGATTATTCATGGGTGTTGATTTTAGATTTCTATTGGAATAAATATTCCAAGTATTTTCATGAGTAATGTTTGATGAGTGGTAATTATTGCAGTATCAATGATTAGGTTTTAGAAAGAAGAACCAATAATTTTAAAAACCCTTATGATTAAGGAAAAACATGTCGGTACATGATGAGTTAAAGGGTAACCATTATTTATTTGGAAACAATTCATATTATAGAGAAATCATGGGATGATCATTGGAAATTGTAGACACCCTGATTATTATGAGGTGTATAGAGAGTGAATTTTTATATGACATTTGAATGTTGTTGGGAATGGTCTGTGGTTTAAGAACATATTCTTTGTCATAATTCGATAGGACTCATGGGAGCATGAGTCATGATATTTGACTTGTTTCTGAAGTATCCATCACTCACTAGGTTAATTAATATCATGATAATTCATGATGGATACGTCTGATTCAAATAGAGTTGTAAATCGAGGAACATATTTGGGAATGATTGGTAATAATGGATTTCTGAATCCCTGAAGAGATTAGTGTCCTATGTATTTTTTATGAAAATAAAATAAATCATTTGTGGGAGATATGTGACATAATAAATGGATCTATGTGAAGTAGTAATGTTGATCCAAGAATTATCAATTATTGGACTTTTATAGGATAAGAAGATTATGACTAGGGAGCTGTGATATGGTTGAAATTATGGATCCAATTGTGTGTACCCAGGATGATCACTGTAAGGAATTCAATATGAATGGGAGAATGAACCATTGGCCATTGGGGTGTTTTTTTCATAATTTTGAATAAATTTCTAATGATGAAAAGGATTATCTTCTATGTATGTTGTGTAAAATTGGTTATTGAGGCTTTCTGTTGTTTCTTGTGTGTAAGAATACATCCACATCTTTTCATTAAATGTATTAATGTATCGAGCATGGGAAATGTACACAGAATTCCTATATTGAATATATAATAGGTGTTATTTGTATGATCATTGGATGGTCTACATGAAATATGGATTTTTCTTTATAGAAATATCAATCATTATCTATTGACATTAGTGACTTCCAAATGAGGAACTCAACATGACATTGATTTGATTCTAAGTTTTACTATGGAAAATAGATGTATTTTTTGAAATTTGATCCCAATTCAGATCGATAGTAAACTGGGGATTATGAGAGAGCATGGTTGATTGTTGGGAAACTAAGAAATCATGTATTTACACAATAGGATTGGTTTGTACTTTTCTACATGTGATTTGAATGGTCACATTATTCTTCTAAGGATTTAGGAATTATGATCAATTAATGAGATTCCAGGTTGGTAATTGTGACCAATAACTATCACTAATGGTCAACCATGAATGTATTGTCTTTTTTGAATGTATAATATGGTGAATGGAAATGAAAAGTGCATCAAGCATATCGTTGGCTAGCTATGAATGCGTTTTTAAGCGATTTTACGTGTTGTTAGAACCAAGGATTATAATTGGCCCATTTGAGATATGTCTTATGTTGGAAAGTGATATAATCATGGAAAATAATTTTATCTATAAAAATATATTTTATTGGGATAGTCAAGTGTCATGGAGTTCTATCTATGTGCTTAAGAGATAATGATGAGTAGAAAGGGTCAGGCTTTAGTGAATAGTTTTCCATGTGTTGGTGTTGCATGGTAGAAGATAATCCGTCATTTTTGAGTTGAACACAATGAGTTTATTAGTTTTTGATGACCATAGATACTTCTAGAGGATAATTTGTTCTTTTTTTATGATATTATAAAGACACAGCCTTTTTGGTGGTAGTGAAAATGAGGGAGATTTTTTATTTTTTAATTTTTGAGATCTTAAAGTGTTGAAATGGGAATTTTTACTAGAAGAGGGTATGAAATAATATTTTTTGGGTTCTATTGATCCCATGATGATGTGTTTAACCTTTAGATAATGATGGAAATGTGTCCATTCTTGGTGAATTTGTCAAGATATATTCATATTTATGAAACAATTATTAATTATTCTATTTATGTTCATACTTATATATTCAAAAAAATATCATATAATAATTTGGAATATATAGCTGTGTCTAGAGCATGGGTGTTTCCCTAGTAGATTATTAAATTTATACACAGTACTACAACAGATTTTAGGATTTTTAAAAGATATATTAAATTATATAATTTTAATAAAATTAATTTTTTTAATTAAATTATAAATAATCCTCCACATTATTCTTCCACTAAATTATACTTGAGTAAAAATTAGGATTCACCTAGACGCTTTATAGAGTCAATATGTAGATGATGTGGATGTATCAGCTGTTATTTTAGAGCTTGATTGTGGGAAAAACCAGATATAGTGGCCTTGAATGGTTTATTTCATGCTCAAAGATTTGGAGAATCTCAGGAATAATTTTTGAATTTATTGATTGTTTTTGTTTAACATTGGAATAAGAATTTTTGATTTTCATGGGATGTTATGGGCAATTATTTTTTGTAAAAGGTTATTTTATAATGTTTTGGGGTCAATTTTTTTGAACCTCTTATTTTATAATAGTCTTTTAAGAAACCTTCATGTTTTTTTTCTGTGAATTTCATGATATATGATGATAGTGAATGAAGATAAATATATCAATATATATAATAATATATATATATATATATATAGTTTTTTATGGGAAATATGGACACCCTTTTTTAGTGGTCCGATGTCGAGTGAGGCAAATGAGAGGTACCCTTATATAGGCCGCTATGTAATGGTAACTTGAGTTACTGTGACATGGGGACTGGGATGCATAAGGATATCCCAAATTACCGATACATTATAGAATTATATTTTAAGGGTAACCAATTTATCACTTACGTAGTTGTAGGTGAAGAGAGATACACATGGGTTATAAAGGTTAAGCATACGTGGGACACCCCCCCTCAAGTGAGGGTAAGGCCTTTTGATTTTTTCTAAAAGGATTTCATCGTGTCTTCTTGGAGGATTATTTTTTAGTATAAGAAGTTGTCTTTTGAAGAATAATTTATTATTTATTTTATATAAACTAAATATTTAAATAATTATAAAATAAATTTGAAATTTAATATATAATAAATTAACATATAATAAATTTTATTTGGTCGTTATGTTCATATATGAATAAAACTCTCAATTTTATGAGTTTTAATGCGGGTGGTTATGTTTCAATAGTAAAGGGAATAATTCCATGTACGATGTATACGATCACTCAAATATACCGCTTATAATAAATTTAAATTAATTTATATGTATGAAATTTGATATATGGATACACCAATATATAAAATATATCATTTAAATTAAATAAATCATTAAATTGAATATAAAATCCTATAAATGAATTCAACAAAGTAGAAAGTGACATGGTGGACCTTATTCCTTGGTTACATGCCTTAACTATTTGTGGAGGAGGCCTTGTTTAATATATTGTAATTTGTGAGACTCTAGCCCTGATGGGTGAGAAAGCAGTGGAATATGTTATTGTTTTATACCTAGACAGTTTCCCCTAGATCCCTTTATTAGAGATATAATACGGGATGATGATGTAAAGAAATAGTAGGCCTTAATGAGTATGCCTAGGGTAGGGTTTTTTTGGATTGATATTAGAGGACTTGTGAAAGAAATGGATTGAATGTATGATGGGATAGGTTCATTTACTATGGTGAGGTCCATTTTTATTCACTGAGGATTCCAATGAGGCCAGATGATTAATAATATGAAGCTAAGGGTCACTATTCCCTCTGAGTGAAATATGTTGAACATAGAGTTAATGTTGAGATAGAGGACACCAAATTGGGTCATTGTACCATGTTGTGGTCTAGGGGAACCTATTATGGGCCCAAATGTTGTGTTTACCATTTATAGTGTTTTTTAAATTATGGGTAGTGGAAATTTTTGTTTTCACATTCAAACAAAAATTGATACCTACCATATGGGCTTTGACATTATCCATATCCTTGACCATGATGTCTATACATGGGCCTAGATTACCTTTCTGTGTGTGATGTTAAGCCAAATAGGACACCATCAATGCATCTTTAACATTTTTTCAATAATTATAAAAGCATGTGACATGATGGAATTGTATATCCACACACAGCAATACCAGCAATCATATAATTAGTGACTGTGTATTAACCAATCTACCATGTACCTTGGCTATACCTTCTCTAACACAATGAAAATAGAATATCATAAGGGTTATCAAATCAATAACAATATTGAATGTAAATATATCAAACATGAAAGACTATAAAACATCCACATTTAAGGAATAAATCAATGTCTACTCTTAAGGGATATATGCACCCATGACACGTGTCTACCTTTTCATCTTTGATATCATGCACACATGGAATGCTACAATAATGGACCTGTCTCAAACACAGTAATTGTCCCAATTGGAAAATCAAACCAAAATATGTGTAATCTCTTCCAAACATGTATATAAATATTTTTTGGATGTACATATAATGTTATAAAAATCATACATAGATTGATCACCAATGATTCATGTCATCCATTATACCCCTCTAAGGAGTTAGAAAGGTCTATCAGGGATGCCCAAAAAAACTAAGCACTAAAAAATGATTCCAATGTATATGATAAAATTCCCATGTGATGAATAACACATCAGAGAGAATTATATCACAATAAGTATTGCGTAGGCTATAAAAAATTACACAAGTAATAAATATCATATAAAGGAACAACATATGGAATTTTTATTATCCTCAGGCTATGAAATATTAAAAAATTAATACACATCATATTAGGGAACACAAAATCCATAGTACCCTATAGTTTCAAAGGTACCTATGAAATCCAAAAAACCTAACATGAAAATTTCACTACACTAGGAATGTAAAAAAGAAAAACATGCTAAATAGTAATATATAAAGGCCTAATATGGCTAGGACATTTGAATATTAGCGCCCTGAAGCCAAATTCCAAGATCTATTGAGGACCAACAATGAGATCATTCATGTACAATATGTTTCACTATAAAAAACTTAATATATTAATATAAAATCAATAGGAATGGAATTTACAGAATGAACTATTCCATGAGATAAGATACACATTGTCATACCTAATGTAATTTATTGTCAATGGTTAATCAGGGTTCAACCAATAAGTGGGACCAAATTTAAAAAATCAGACATATGTATATATCAATTTCTCAAGAATTCTTCACTAGATCAAGGTAATTTCTGAAATATCTATAAAAAATATCTTATATCAATGATAAATTATAGATAAACAAGGATAATTTGGTTTAAAATGGATTTATATAACCTTATATGATTAGTAAATTTGACTATAACTTCTTATATCTGAGGGGAGAGGAATGGAATTCCAAGTGTACAAAGGGAGTCTTCTATGGTTGGTTTTGGTCACAAAGGGCTTAGATTTTGCGAATTTTTTTAATAATAATTGAATTAGGGGAAAAAGATGATAATTTCAACAAAAATGACCAAAAATAGGTGATACTGACAGACTAGTGTGCCTTTGAAAAAAAACCTAGGTATTCTATGGGTGATAAGAATGTGGCTTCTAGTTGGATAGATTGGGGGTTCTATAAAAATTTTGTCATACTACCATCACCACTGACCAGTAGGTCCACTCCACGGGTAATCCAGTGGCCTATATTCATTAATAGAGAATCATAGTAAGTCTTTCTACCAAAAAAATTAAATATATGAACATTTTTACCATAATAAATAAATAAATATAATAAAAATAATAAGATATGTCAAAAAATAAAAAAAATATACCATGGAAATTTAAAGATTTTAGAACTCACCTCCTACAATATATTCTCATCCTAAAGAAGTGACTATATAGGTGTTCTTAGAAAAATTCAAGACACAATCCCGGAACATTATACTCATTCACTTGAGTGTCCTATTGATTAAATTCTTCATTCACACTAAATATAAAAATGGGAACCATATTTTATATTAACAAATTATTACATTGATCAACAATCAAAACCAGGAACTCCAAACACTATTATTCAGTCTAATGCTCAACATCCTTATATTTGATTACATGAGGAAGTTTTGGAATGTACCCCTAATGATGACAAAAATGAAAACACCATTCTTAACTCACTAAAATTTTGGAATATCTAAATCGTATTCCATTTTACTTATATTGTTGACAATCCCAAAGAGTCCAAAAAATCATAGTTTTAGATTCATTTATTTCTATAGTAATCGATTCACTAGTAATAGAGTCACCTAAATGAAAACTCTGATACACACAACAAAATCCAATAATCTCCTCCTCTAGTGATTGTAAAATAATTAACTTCTATATGTGGTTAATAATACCTTATTGACCAACTTCATTATCTCATTTGTGTCAGGTACGAATCTCAACCCCACAATAGCTGCCTCACCCACCTCATGCCAACAAAAATAGGAGAGACATGACTGACCATATAGTTCCACATAATATTCCACACAAATTAAATACTAGAGGTAACTGTTTAATACAAAATAAAATAATTATATTTGATCATAAATACCACCATAAATGGATAGGCTATATTCTGAAAACATATCCTCTAACATCCCGAATTCTCTCTTATAATTTCCATTAATTTATAATTGATATGTTGTACTCAGTTTCAACTAGGTAACCTAATATTATATTAATCCTATATAAAAATATTACATGAAACATATTTATCTTTCAGAAATAATGAAAAATGGAGATCCATGTAGATACTAAATATCTGTTACATACAACTTCTCGAGCATATCCATGGATAGAGTCTCCCGAATCATCCAGAAATGAAACAACTAATTTAGTAAACTTATAACAACAAAAAATAAATCATTATTTATTGGAGTCCTAGTTAACCCCATCATTAATTACATTATTTCATAATCCCGCTTCTGAAAAATTTTCATATGTGGTTGTAGAAATGCACCAAGTTCTAGATGTTAATGTTTTACCCTCTACCAGGAAAGGCATAATGAGAAAAAACTTATTATGTACCGCTTCGTAACTGGTCACCAAAAATAATGTTGTATGTAAAAATAAATAATATTTTTATGAAAATTTTACTAATAAATTTGAATAATATAATTTCCCCAACCTATCCTCCTTCATGTGAACTTTCACTACTAACCTACCGAGGAATTAGATTAGTTCCTCATCGTCTATAGACTCCCATATGATTCAGTCATTCTCCTCAAACTGACATCCCATAAATAAGTACTATAGATTCGGATAATCAATAATCATTACAATTTAACCTAATAATTACATGATATATAATTGTGATTATTTTATCAATACATAATACTCGGATGTATATACTTGTCACTCATCCTTCAAAAATATCATATACCATTCTTACTACGATGGCCTCTCTTTGAGATCTCACATCACTTGTGTTTTCCTGCTAAAATAATCTAATATTGTAACATCCTAGGTAAATAAAGAATATGACATTTTCATATTTATTAATATTTTTGAATAAAATTTTAATATTACTTTAAAGGGAATGCTATGTTCGGTGGCATACCCAATACGTGAAAACAAGTTTCTTTGAAATCTTACGTTGCACACTAATAATATAATAATATTATTTTAAATGGTAGTTAACACCTAGATGTTGTAATGGAGAGAATGAAGAAAACTAAAAACAAAATGATTATTTATTTTTGTTAAATATTTTAACAACTACCCAATAAATGATAGAGGCTTAAAATGTGAATGAATCCAACTTTAAGCATAAATATTCTGATATTCTTTAAAAGGTAGATTAACCACCTTTTGATGGAGAACCCTTTTTAAAACTACAATTTGTCAATTTTATTTCTTATATTTGACAAACTAAAATCATTCTTTAGAATCAGGACATCAAAATTTATTTTGTGTAATATTTTGTTATTTTTTTGATAAAGATCATTTTTTAATGAATTGTGATAATGATGTATTTAAATTCAAAACCTCCTTTTAATATAATTTATTTATATGGTTAGATTATCTTTTAAATTGGTTTTAATCTTTTTTTAAAATATATTTTTTCCATTTAATCCAATGGTGGTCATTGTAATTAATTTCACTTTGAAATTTGACATAAACAAGTGCCAATCTTTTGATAGATATTGTTTCTTAAAAACACGCTATTTGTTTTGACAACAGGAATTAATTATAAAAAAATTATTTAAAATTATATGTTTTTAATTTGGTAAAATGGAAATAATTTTTTAATTTGGAATATGAAATTTAATTTTGATAAATATTTGCTATTCTTCTGAAAAATGTTCATTTTTAATGAATAGTGAAAAATACTGCATTTTACATCAAAACTGCTTTTTCATGTAATTTAATTATATAGTTAGATTGCCTATTTATTTGATTTTAAATTTTAATTGAATTATGTTTTTATCACTTAATAATATTTTGTTCATTGGAAGTTATTTCACTTTTCAATTGGGTATAAAAACATGTAAATCTTTTGATAAATTTTACTTCTTAAAAACCCATCTTTGGTTGTGACAACAATAATTATTTTTAAATTAATTAATACAATTTATGTGTTTTAAATTTGTTAAAATGGATTACATATTTGGAATCATAAGGTCCAAATTATGTATTTAAGACCTTTTTTGTTTTTGGACATTATGAATAGTAACGACGGTAATTATCTTTATTTATCGTGATTAATTAGTAATCGGGTAGTTAAGGATAATAAAATAAAATCATAATAATATTAAATGACCCCAAAATTTGTCCACATTTTCTTGTTGATTCATGGTTGACCATGGGATGCTTTTTACCGAACTTGAGGGCCCATGGAGTCACATCGGTGTAATAGTTACATTTATGACATTATTTTTAAAAAGAATAGAAATATAACAATGGTTTGTATATCCTAAATAATTTTTTTTTGATTTTTTTGACATAAATGATATCTTAGACTATAAATATTAATTATAATGATAAAAAGATATCCAACATCATGGTATTTTGTTTATAATTTTTAGACATTAAATAGATAAATTTATTTATGACACCATGATGATGCAGTGATTACCTCATTAATGAAAGATTTAAATAAAATGAAAAGATAAGGTAAAATCAAGGACTTTCACTTGAATAAGACCAATTTTATGGGTGGATTTAGAACCCTTATCACCTTATCCTTGAAATATATCATTTTGGGACCTTTATAATCAGAAAACCATTTTATAATAAAGTTATATTTCAAGTCATTCCAAAAGTAACCCTCCTCCCTCTTGTAAAAGGCCCCCACCTATACCCCCTTAAGCACACCTATCAAGCCTTTGGATCATCCAAACTATACTCATATTATCTCTACACATCCCTATATCACTACTAGAAGCCTCACTTTGGGAAAAATCCTTTCCAATGAATCCTTTGGCTCAAATAAAAAAGAGTTACCTGATTTAGAGGTAATGTCTTCTCTTGAGTTTCATTCTTTTATTTTCTTTCTTCACTCACAATTATATCCTTATTATTTTATACCATAATAAAAACATTATTATATATATACTTGTATGTTTTTATGATAAGGATTCTACCTACAATTACACACACCTCCGTCTAATGGTTAAAGAACATACTGTTTCTTTGGCTGGAGAATTACTGCCTCATGAAATGATGATTGTTAAATATTCTTTTAACACATCTCATGGTGGAAATTATGATGGAAATTTATATTTATATATGATAAATATTATATTTATGATCTCTCAATTATTCTTTATTTTATATTTAAAACATGCCTTTATGATTTCCATGTTGTGAAAATGTGATAATTTCATCTCAGGAAGTGTGGACTACCTCCCCCTCCAGTGATGTGACTCATTCATGAAAAACATGGAATTTATAAAGAATTTAATTAATGAAATTATGTTACTTATATAACATATATATTATACTGGAATTATAATATATAAATGCCTAAATTAATTTTATTTCTTTTAAAATGACAACGAAATGAAAGTAGTGTTCATGTGTACGCACGACCTACCGTCTCCATGAACGTTGAATTTCATTTTTTATATCCAAATGTTATGAAATAGTATAAAATGAATATATCATAGATATATATGATATTAAAATCATTAATAAAATTCATTATATGATGTAATTATAACTAAAAGGGTAATTCATTTCAAAGAAGTTCATTTTTGACTCATGTACAGAACATCGACAAAACGTATGATATGAACTCACATAATTTACTAATTATTATAAAAATATAATATGTGAAATTAATTGAATATGAAAATTTAAGGTATGTCCTTAAGAATTATAAATTGACCAAAGATTATTATTCAATAATATAATGAAAGGAACAAGACAAGTCGGACTTGAGGTAATGATATTTCTTATCTCACATTTAATTCCGTGTGATTTCCATTGTTCTCCACTTATTTATTGAATGTGGGGTATTTTGTACTTCCATTTGATATATATTATCTTGATTATATTTATAATCATGGTATTCTAAGTTTCATTTGGTGTTTATTATCTTTTGGTCATACGACTCGATTTATTACAACGAGGTAAGGGGTTTTTATCTCACTTATTATTCCCGTGAGATTTATTCTATTTTTGTCACTATATCCTTTAAGTGGTGTATGTACTTTCCATTATTCAAATATTTTTTTAATATAATTTCAGTAATGGGTATTTACATCAACATTGTATAGTCCATCTTTCATGGGGTATACGTTTCGAAAGATACCCAAATCGGTAAGGGAACCTTTCACCCTCCTCTTTTTAAAAGACCTATTTTTGTTAGGTCTTTTAATTTACATATTATTAATGTTGGGATATGTTCTTAAATATATTTATTGTTATAAATTTTATTTCTAAGTGATGAGATACCCTTTTTATCTCTCATCAACTAATTTTCTGAATTTTAAAGTGACGTTGTTAGGCTATCGAATTTCTGTAAGGGAACTTCTTAACCCAATTTCAATTCTTTGGGATAAACCTCTATTTCTTGATTATGTTGTACTATGAATATGTGTGGATGACCTCTGATTGTTTTAAACTTAATATCCACTTATATTCGGTGTATTTATATATGTGACACATAATTATGTAATTGATTTATCCTTAATCTAAGGATACTGTCTTTGTATGGGACTTCATCTCAATCTCTTTTCATTGAGGAATACTTAAATTTTTATACATCCTTTATTTATTAGTTGTATAATAAACCCTTTTGAATTTTAATTTCATTCAAAAGGAATATTTTTACATGAAGTGTTTTACTAAACGACAAAAGGGAATGTTTTTGTCTTACGTATGCGGCGACAATAACTTCTCCGCCACTGTGACCATTTTCTGAGTTTCTGCTTCCTCTAAAATCCATAACTTTTTTAAAATGAAAAATAAAAACCATATTTTACTTTTCTTTTCTTTTGGTAATGAAAATGGTTTTGATAATGTTTTTATTATATCAATGTATTGTATTGATATCTTTTGATTGAAATGTTGAAATGTTATGTTTCCTTTATGCATTTTTTGTGTGATAAAATTATGTTATGTTTCATGGGAATTGTTTATAATGTCGGTAGGTTCCATGAAAAACTTAGGGTATGTGAGCCTGAGATAGATCTCCAATGCAATGGGTAAGGCGAAGGAGTTAAATTCTAAGGTTTTTCTGAAGAGATTTAGGGAATATATTGTGATGGGTATTCCAAACGTAACCATGAGGGTTACTCCCTATGTAAGAATGTTATGAATTCCTCAAGTTACCTTTATGTATTATGATTTCAATTAGTTATTCAGAAATCTTATTATTCCATGAGGTATATTAAGGTGCTTATGTTTTATGAGTAAATTATTATTTCATTTATTCTTATGTATAAATGGACTAATGTTTTCTTTTCTATATATTTATATCCCTTACTGAGGTTTTTATTCTCATCCCATGTTTCTGAAATGTTTTCCACATGACATAAAGTGGAATAGGGTCAAGGATGGGATCAATGAAGTGTCATGCTGTCTAAAACATGGAACTAGACATGAATATTTTGTTCAATAATTTTTATTTTGTTAAAAAATGGAAACTGAGTTGATGCGTCTACATTGTAATCATTGAGATGTAATAGTTATTTCCTAATTCTCTAAAACTCTAAACCTGAAAAGATCCTCAATGTGTATTCTTGAAATAACTCCAGATTATGTAATGTTTAAGGTTGGTTCCTTATAAATATGAAATTACATTTCATTAGAGAATTGGGTATTTGAAAATAATATTTATATATGATACACCAACAAATATAACATATTCAAATTGATGTCACACTAAGAGAAGATGTATCACAAGATAGTGTTGACTATGTAGATGAAATCCAAATCACTGAATAAGTAATGTTTTTATCATATTGGATTATGAACAATTGATATTAACTATATGTCATGAATTAAGATTTTTTACTAATGAGGTTATATATTATGTTACCCACAAGTGACTATTAGATCCCTTCACATCAACACATCTCCCAATCCAACACATGAGGAATCACAATTCACAATGTTTCCAATACAAACTCTAGAAGTGTCCAAACTAGTGTTGTTTTTGAATATCATATTTTACTATATTATGTACTTTAAAAATTTTCATAAACCTCAGGAATCATCCCCCTTTTGGATATCTATATCATTGGGTTTTCCAAAATGGATAATCACATGATGAAATATCGATAGTACCGATCATATTCGAACAAACATTTTGATCTCAAACGTGTTCCTTGGACTTTAAAAAGACATAACATCCTATAAAATATATATTTCAATTGAATTTAGTACATCCTAAATTATATATCCAAGGAACTGATCCTCATGAATCCATAAGCGACACTTCAACAGTTTGACATAAATCTGAAGTGATCAATGTGTACACAATAAAATATAAGGTTTCCTAACATGTATATTTTATCTACGCCAATATATAAATATTTATTCCAAGAATACAATTATGAAGAAGACATTTTATAGATGGAAAATCTTTATTATGAGAGCCATGAGTAGTTATGAATAATTTTTTGTCCAAAAATACATGTAGGGATATATATAAATTCTATATATATGCTTAAAATCATTCATGGGAATATCCACCCCTTTGCCCCATAGCCATTTCTTTCTAGAATGGTGATAAATCTTGTATAACCACCATAATCATAATAACCACTCTAAAATATCATAGATAATTTGTTATGGATAATTTTTCATCACTTATACTAATCTCATATTCTTGTAGACTACAAAACACTATAGAATAATATTTTTATCATAGGTGTCCAAAACTAGATACATTATCAGTCCACTAAATTCCTTCAACTACAAATAATCTAATTTCACCTTTCACTATCTCAATTTAGTTGGTTCCCTATGAATATGTGGAATCAATTTTTAATTTACCCTAAGAACATGATTAATTTGAAAAATATTCCTATTGTAAAACAGAGAAGAAGATAATTTATCTGAAAAAACAATCTAATAATTAGCCACAACTAGAGGGAGTATCAAGCGTGTTTTCATGAATTATTTTATTTGATCAATGTTTTTTAATTGTTTTGGGGTAGCTCCAACAAAACCCATGTTCAGTCTCATCTTTCATACTCTCACAACCCACTCACTGGTTAGCACAAACCTATCTTTTCTAGGAATTTGGAATGATACACATATCCAATATTAATAAATATGAGACCAATAACTATTCAACCAAAATATTATATCAAACCTATTAATTTATGATATCATGAAGTCCCACATATGTTTGTATCTATAAATAACCTTTGAAGTTCAAAAAATCACTAGAGGTGGACTACTTTCATTCCCAAATATTTTTCTGGCATGGGAATCATAGAATATATATTAATAGGCTAAAATAGTTCATCAATAAAATGATTAGATTTAATATAATGAAATGGTCATGCATTAAAAAACTAACAGGAAGAATAGGGTTAAAAACCATACATCTAACCGTAGAAATCCCCCTCCACTAACTTCTAGATAATCATCAATCACATAAAACCTACCAATAATAGGTTCATAACATTTCCTCCACAATGCATGATTTTCATGAGTCACCAATCTGTGATTCCTTTGTCAGCTGCTGAGCTCTGGCATCAACACCCGAAACTATAATCACAGAATATGAATTTGGATCATTAATATAAGACCACTAGATATGACCCATATTTTTTCATCAATGACATTTCAAAGATGGATTTGTGAATTATATAATGAAATTCTCATTCATTCCATTATTTTGTAACTCAATAGATCCTCCTCTATCGGAGGGAGAATAAGAATCCCTTCTATGATCAACCGATTTTACACCCTGATTTATATCCTCATCATTTTATTTATACTACCAGAAGAGAAAGTATTTTATACACTATAAAATCCATTAATTAGTACAATGTAAGTTGTAATACCACCTACAAGCTGATCCACCTCTAGAAAATCTTCAAAATTAAGGGCCTTGTGATATACCCATATATAATTTGTCAGATCATAGCATTTAACCTGAATTATGTGATCCAAATGGAGGTCAATATAGATTTTATTACCATTATATGACTCATTCTCTTCTAAAAGAGAAACAATATGTGCAGTGACTACTAAAATATATTAGTTAGTTGAAAATAAAATATTCCCATACTAATGCTCTGAAAATACCAATGTCAGATCCACCATAACCATGTTGTGAAATAACTCTTCAACGAATGATTTCTTGAAGGACTCCCATGTAAGTCCCTTAGGCCTTCTTGTCTTCCCACTAATTTTCCACCATCTCTTGGAAGTCCCCAAAAGCATAAATTCCATAAACTACACTCTCATATCTGAAGGAGTGTCTACTACTAAAAATATGTACACAATGATTTCAAAATTGTAATAGAATCCTAAGAAAAATAGTATCATGGAATGATCAAGGATGTTGGAATTGGATGTATTGGGTATAGTTGAACATTGTACTCCATTCCCATCCACCCTGAGTAGTCGTAATCTATAAAACATTAGGTCGGGTAATGTTTATCACCAAAACAACCAATGTTGGTGTGGGACCATGTTTAGGAGTGTCCACCTACATAGAATGTATTAAAATAAAGTTTAATCCAGATTGGGATCATTCTGGAATCCCTAAGGATGTTTTATATGGAAATACCATTTGACCATTTCTAAAACCTATAAATATATTCTTATATGATCAAATTATGTAGTTATATGGAATAAATAATGGATATCTATTGGATGACTTATCCTAGGGGACACCCAAACACATGGTATAACCCATGTAATACTATACACAGTTCAAACAAGTCCTTAGTCCATGATCATTAATCAGAATCATATATATATATATATATGTCCATATTAGAGAATCTAGAAAAAGTTATA
The DNA here is from genome assembly GCA_963277665.1 of Viscum album. Lineage (NCBI taxonomy): Eukaryota > Viridiplantae > Streptophyta > Magnoliopsida > Santalales > Viscaceae > Viscum > Viscum album. The sequence continues at coordinate 1,809,478,817 of OY728142.1, read as the reverse complement.
AAAAGTAATTTCAACACAACTTTATTATAAAATCAAATATATTGTAAAAAAATGTACAATTAAACAAATTTCAACAAATAATTACTAGGAAGCACACATCATGTATATATATTCTATATGATCTAATGTACCCACTCCTGATGAATTATTTCACTTAAATCCTATAATATAGTAACTGTAGTACCATCAAGGGACACTCATAGATTAATAATACATAACCTATATGGGAACATGGAAAATCTCCTACCAGAGTTCCACACATCCCATCTCCATTATATATAAATTTTTGAAAAGGCGACGACATGAACTGGTTTCCCAGCACATGCCCCATATAAATTTATTAATATAAAAAAGATTATAAAAAACAAGCTCGAGGTGTAACATACTTACACCAGCAGGTAATTAGAGATTAAAAATCATAGAAAAACAATAGACACCATCACGGTACCCTCATTGAGAGAAATATGTGCCTCCATGACCAGCCCTTATAAACTTTAGAAAGTATTAGATAGCATGAAAAGATACTTCAGAGAAGAAAAGTTCTTTTAGATCCAGCATGCCTCAAAATAAAATCATGAAGGATGAGAGTCCAAAATCAAGAAAAGGATTCCAAAAAATAAGCAGAAGTACTACATCCAAGAGATGCCTCAAAATAGCATGTCAGTAAATTCATGCATCATACTCAACACCAACTGGAAACAGAGAAATCAGCCAAAAAATAATGGAGAAGGCAGACCAGGGCTTCCACAACAAGTAAACTGGAGGTAGAATTTTCACAAACTATCATCTTCTGTCTAGATTCATGAAAGCATATAGAATCCTGATTCATGAAAGCAGCATGGCATGCAGCCATGGAAAAACATTCATAAGAAGGGCTTCAACATTGAGAACAGAGATGGAGTGCGGTAGGAGGCACCAAGCCAACATGCATCCAACCATCCTAATTATAGGTTTGTAGCACCAAGGAACAAAAGGACTCAATTTAAACTGAATCATAGGTAAACATAGATGGAAAAATAGAAATAAACATATCCAAATATCACCAATTCAGAAATAAAAAGCAGATCTGATTAGGAGATCAGAACCAAATCCCCAAACAGGTTGAAAGGACTCAGCCCAAAAACAGCCATAAAACCTGTACTCTCCAAGAAACTAGACCAATCCAGACGAACTCCAAAAGAAGCAGAAACATCCTTGAGAAAATTACTATAAGACAGACTTTAAGAAAAAATTGAACAAAGATAGACAACAACCAGATTGAGACAGGTGAACCAGGAGCATCTGCCAAGACAAGAAGAAAATACTCAGAAGCAAACTTTAAGAAAGAAATCATTCATTATCCACAAGAGTCATCAATACAGAGAGTCAATCAAAGATCGAACCAGATCCAAAACTTATTTCCACAGAATACACATGAATCGAAGTATGGATCCTTATTGAATTCCTCAACAACTTTGATAAACATCCTTATTCTGATATCAAGGTAATCATGAGCAGTTATATCACCATTTTTATAATTCTTAAATGTATTTGACTCATTTTCCCTGAACTAGGACTCATGCTCTTTTGGAAAATCTAGATCATTATCATACTGGTAGGCATCCCTATATGTCGGTTCATTTTCATGAACTTCAATTGAAGAAGTGTCTGAATCAGAACAATTAGAGTTTTTGAATATTCAGGCAAGGGCTCTATAGGAACTGGTTGTGGAGGACCTTCCAGGAAAACACTTTTGGCCGCAAATGATCTTGCGATGATGGTTCTTTCATATATGACGTTGTATCTATGTTTCCTAGACTTCTTGGGGAATGGAGTGATGAAACCATCTGATTCCACAATAACTTTTTTACCTTTTCGATCATGTAGATGAAAAGATTCCCCTACTTTAGGTATCTTATCAACAACAACCTGGAGAGACTCCTCTATATGCCCATCATTGTTGATCACATGACCCTCAGATTTTTCAACATCATTCCTGGTTGGTTGGGTGGAATCACACTTTTCCGCATCAAGATGTTCTTGCTGCTTGGGGACATCAAGAACTTCATTGACAAAGTCTGAGATTTGATCTCGAGATGTTTGAGAATTCAATTGCCCTTTTACCCCATCATCTCTTTCCTTGAAAACACAATCAAGGATTGTTTCTTTGTCCTTAACCACATGATCATCTTCTCTTCTATCAAATTTAGAAGTTCCAGCCATGTTTTCTTGGTTATTTTTACACTTTTCTGTCCAAATAGGTTTAAGGATTTTAAAATGAACAATAGTTTTTCCATAATTGCTTGTATGGTGCCCTAATCTGACGCACTTAGAGCAGTTGTCTGGAAATCTTTCATAAATAACTTCTTGGGAGAAGGCAAATTCCACACTTTGAATCCAAATACTGGAGGGAAAACGCTAAGAAACATCTAACTTAATACAAATCCTATCAATCGAGGGTCTTGAAAGCATTTTTGTCACAAAATCTAACTTCAGAGGATTCTTAATAAGATTAGAAATAGGGAAAAGGGATGCCTTCTTGAATAGGTGAAGTGGTAACTTTGGGAAGCTAAACTAGATAGGAACAATAGGGGATTTATTATAGGCATCAAACTCTGGAGTCCACTTAAAAATTTTCAATAAACAACCTCCAAAGGACCATGACCTCTTGACCCAAAGCCTATAGTATCCCTCCTCGGATGAAAACCGAAAAACTATGTGTGAGGGGTTCAGGAGACCGATTTAAAAACCCGTAAAGCCTATCGCTTCAAGGGATGAGCGAAGATACTTCACAGATGGCCTTCGATTAACAAATTTTCAAATCAAAACAAATCATAGATCAGAAGAAAGAAAGTTTACCTCACTTGTTGAGAATGAAATCACGGGTTGCCCACAATGTCGAAAAGATTTAGGGTAAATATGAATTTCTTGAGTCACATCAGGTGGAGAAGGAATCTCGTCTCTTGATTTCCAAGAAACTACATCAGCGAAAGATCGAGAATCCAATTTAGGGTTTTCCTCTCGCGACGAGTTCTTTGGGAGTGCTCTACGGGTCTCCATTTTAGAGTCCAGAGATTACAACTAGTGTTATGATAAATATTTGAATAGACCCATCTCCATTATATAATTTCTCATAATTTCAAAGAAATAATAAATTAATATTAGGATATTATTTCATTTTATAACACCCTAGACCTAATTACTATATTCAAGGTGATGTTCCACATTACATAATGTGCTCCCCCACACCATATGAAAGAGGATACCAGTTGTTGAATAAGGTCAAATGTTTCATGGGGAGAATATACCCATATAAATAATATACATCATCAGATAAATTAAACATAAAAAATCCAACATAGAATTACAATGGAAGAAAATATAACTTCAATTCATAATAAATATCAAGTTAGATATCACAAAGAATAATAATATAAACACCATATGAGGAAGTTCAATAATTTAATTGAACAACCATGAATAAATTTATAAACAGTGTTTCATCAACTATAAGGATCCCATTTTTTAATGCATCCATATCCCATCTCCTAACTACTAATCTTTTGCAATAAGATGCTGAAGAATGGTAGGACTATAAACCTAGTACGAAACATCAATGCAACCTTAAGATAAGTGAATATATATATATATAAACATACACATATATATGGATTTTTATGGAATGATATGAAACTAAATTATGACACAAGAATACAAAAAGACATGTACAGTGTGAAAATGTTCTAAAAATTACGGAAAAAACCCCATTAATACCTACTTTGGTTCCCTGCAATAAGAATATTGTAAAGAGTGCCATAACACTTAGACCATTCCTGGTAAATTTGTATTCTATTAAAAAAATTCACATTCCAAATTTAATGAACTACTCCATGCACACCCATATAATAAGGTCACAAACATGACCAATGGATAACTTCTCACATATGATGGAATACAGTCATAGGATGACACAACAATGAACCTATATCATGTGAAAGAACATTTTACATTAATTCTAAGATAATACACTAGCCATCCTATATAGATATTTCATAGATGGATCTTGTCACCCACAGTCCCCCTATAAAAAGTTAGTATGTCTATTAGGACCTCCCATCATCCTAAGAACTAGTCTCAAATTCTTCAGGCTATCTACAAATACGCATGAAGGGAATAACCTAATAGGGTACCTTATATCATAAAAATAATTCAATATTGTATGAAATATTACACATATTTGTAGAGATGGATACCTCCCTTTCCATGATGGACATGATTATTCTTTGGACGAAGGATGTATTCTCCTGTAGATAAGATATCATTTTCTATGTTTTCCCCAGATTTTGTTCTTATTGTCTCTTGTAGGGTCACTCCATCCAAGTTTGTATAAAAAGATAGCAAGATATCTTGATCTGACCCAAGGTCCCTGGTTTTAAATACATGGTGTTTTTTGTCAACTAGTGTTCCCCCTCTATAATATTCATTGAGGGATGCCCCCTCATCAGATGGTGGCCTTTCACAGATTCTGCCAGCCCTCCCTGACCCCGTTTTTGTGATTGAATCCCCATTTAAAGGTAAACCAATTTTCAGAAAGGATCTGGTCCCCTTTATACAAAGGGTATTCTCATTCCTCCCATATGGTTTGGTTTTCCCTCCTCTACTCATCTCCTTACTGTCGTAGGGTCTACACCTATAGAATTGTATGATTCACTTTTTTACTGGTGTGTCTGGCTTCATGGCCCTGCCAACCCCAGCATATTCCTTGTCTTGTATTCCCACCATCTTTCATGGAAGTTCCTTTGAAGAATCAATCCCCTCTACGGTGAGCCGTCTAATGGGTGTTATCCTTTTTCTTCTGGTACATATGACTTGGAAGAAAGGAAGGTAATCTCATTCCTCACACCAAGTCTTCGGAGTGGTCTTCATTGCCTCCTCCCAACGATTGGGACAAATTCAAATCCCCCCCACCCAGAGTCCTCTCCCACCATTTACATATAGTTTCCTGTTAATTTGGGAATCTATATGCATTAAAAATACATGTCTCTAAAGGGGAAATCATCGACCCATTTAAATAAGGCTACAGGTTTTGTGGAGAGTGCTAGAACACCATCCAACCAATGATACCTATTTTCATATGTAATTCCCTTGGGTTTAGATCTTGGGTAAATACATACTTCTTCACCTCTGAAGGAAAAAAAATAAGGTGTCGTTGTCATCCTCAATAACAATAATAACATTTAATAAATTGGTGATTTTTACCTGAATATCAAAATTCTTGCCTACAAGAATTCTTTCCACTTCAACTGACACATTCATGTTTTTTGGTACATGATCAACTCTGTCATAATTGTTTAGGTTTTAAACCAATTTATCACAACCAAGATGACAATAGGTGACATATCCTTCTTTATGACCTTCTTTTATGGGAGTAGGTAATCCCTAAAAAAGTAAGATCAAAGCAGGTGACCTCAATGGTTTTGATCAATGAAACCTACTATGGGTTATTGGGTGGGATTTTAATGTTATTTCCAACCAAGATGAAACGAAAGGTATGAGCCCTTTTCAAAGGAAAGAAAGAGTATAATTTTTACAGTTCATGTTTTGGAAAGGTCTCATCAACCTTTGATTCTAAGATTATAATTTTTCATGGTGGAACAATCAAAGGGGGACCAGATACTCATGGATCTTCTTGGATAGGTTCCTAGCAAACATGCAGGCCACTACTAGGTTCTCTAATACAAAGGTGTTTCACTAGGTCTAGGGTTTATATGATGATTTTCCTCTCTAGATCTACATATCTTTGGGACATGATCTCCATAGAATATTTTTCTATAACCCCAAGCAGACTAAAATACCAAGGTATCCTGATCTGATTAGTGATATATGTAAAAAACCCACTTAGGGGAACTGGTGGATTATGATTCATAATAAACTCTAGAATTTCCAGACTTGCCTACATGAGTGGGGGAATGATTTTCCAAACATGGACAACAACATTGATAGAGCCATGCAAGAGGGTTATCTCCTTGACTAGAGGCCTGAATAGGTGTGTGAGGATCTCTATATTGATGAGATCTTTACAATGACAGATCATTTAGTGAACATTATCCTAAAATATGAACACATGGAAATAGAACAATCTAGGATCAAATGGATCAGTTAGGTAGGTAGGAATAGTAAATCTTGTCATTCTATAATCATAGAGAAAAATCTCTCAAAAAGTTATAACATCTTATTTGATGTTGGTACGTACCGGGATGATATGGATGTGGTGGGGTTCATGTCACATACCATCTTCAAGGACATTCTTATGGGTCCCAACCCTCATAGGCCTAATGGGTATTCATGGGGAACATGGATATTTGAGGTGATCTGTAACCTATTGTTATATCTGGACAATGAGGGGATTAATTCTATACCCATTGAAAAGAATATTTAGGTTTCTATGATGATCCTTAATCTAGATAGTGTCCTAGGACAAGATGGCTTCCCAGGTTCTTTCTACAGAGCTTCATAGGATGTGGTGAAAGGGGAAATAATCTCAAAAATTCAAGACTTATTCCAAGAGGGAGCCTCTTATGGACCACTTGTGCCACTACCAAGGTGCTTCTACCTAAAACCAAGAACCCATCCTTCATCATGCATTATAAACTGGTAAGTATGTGAAACATCCCTAATAATATTTTGTATAGTACCATCAATATAATATTTAACCTTCATATACCTTAGTGGGTCTCCATTGAGCTACACAGGTTCAAGAATGGGAGATTGAACCCAAGTAAAATAACACTTTCTCAGGATAAGATTAATGACATTAACTTTAATACTTTTTGGTCAAACATGGTCCTCAAGTTGGATATGAACAAATCTTATGATCATATAGATTTTGGATTCCTCAATAATGTTATGGAAGGTATATCCATTTAACCTGGAATATTAATATCATATTCAGGTGTTTCATATCCTCATGGATTGTAGTTTAAATTATGAGGGATTTCCTATGGGTTTTTTCAAGGCCTCTCGTGGCCTACGTCTTGACAATCTGAATTCTCTATTCCTTTTCATCCTCTCCCAGGACATCTATAGTCGACTAAATTATAGGACCATTAACAATGGTTAAATTATTTCCTATTAAAAGAGTATGATGCTCATTATATTTATCACTTGATGATCATGAATGATAGTCTCATTATCATGATTTCTAGAAGATGATCAATCATATGTCTGAACATGTTGGTGGGGGAATATTTCCACTGGAGTGGTCATGTCATAAAAAATATATGATCAATTTATACATTTCAAACCAATGTACACCCAGCTAGATACCTACGGTTTAACTGATGCTCGAAATGAAAAGTGGGGTCTTTCCAATGTTATCCCTTGATAACCCTATCACTCCAATTAGACTCCACACATGTCATTTTAACTCCCTCATCAAAAAGATTGTGGATAGAATCCCCAACTAGAAAAACTACTACCTATCTTTTAGGGACTGTGTAACTCTCATTAACATTGTACTACTATCTACTCCCATCAATTCCATGTCTGCTATTAAAACCCTGAAGGGTTCCATCAGAATCATTGATAATATTTTTTCCAACATCATATAGGATCTGATATGGAAAGAGAATTTTCTAAGGGTATCCTTTCGGATAATGGAAAGGCCTAATATGGAGGGAAACATCAATGTTCACATCATATAATATACCCTACTCTACATGCATGCAAAGCTGCGATGGGATGTATTTGAGCAGTGAACCCTATGGGTAAAAACCATGCACTATTCTCATCATGGAAATTTTAATTGGAAAGAGCAGAAAAATTATCTATCTTGCTATACTATCTCCCCTTCATATCTATGATCTTAAACCATATGTATTCTGGATCATCAGGAGGGTGTGTTATCCTTATAGTATCATTATTAGGATGGGGAGGTTATCAGATTCCCAGGTTACCATACTCCCACCATTTGTTTTTAAGAAGATATGATCTACCCGACATTCATTAAGGTTGTGCTGGATGAAAATCTGTTGGTTTCCCCCATCATCAATGACCTTCCCCAAGAACCTTATATCAGCACTTTTAATAATTTCATTTGTTCCTTCACTTATAGGGACATACTTCTCACATATTACATGCATTAGAGTTATTTTAATTGGAATAAATTCCTATTTTCCATTGTTACTCATTCAAAATTCATCTTTCGGTGCTAGGGAGTTAGAAACGGAGCTATCCAAAGGGATGAAATATTAAACGGTGTGGGATCCTGATGGTGTCAAATTTTTTCTACTATAAAAACCGTAAATAGGAGAGTGTTGATCACCAGTTCTTTAGGGGTGACTGGGCGACTAGTGTGTGGAGTGTCTTTGGTGATTTTTCTACTATTACTAACCCCAACATGGTAGCTCTCTCAATCCTTGAAAGGTGATATCATGGAATAGCTGATAGGGGCCATGAGAAGTTGGCAAGTACCATGTTCATATATACTGGGTGAAGGTGTATATGGAAGGAAAGGAACATGTCAAGGCATGATTGGGTTATTTCCTCTGGTATAGATATTATCATCAGGACCATGAATCTACTACTTGATATGTTTGGTCTCAAGAACAACTGATTGGAAGCCCCCTCCTTTGGATACCATCAAGGGAGCGCTCCCCTCTCCCATTCTATTTTAAGAAGCATCAGCAGCCAATGGTGAATATATAATCATCCATTGATGGGCTTCAAGTTTAGTACAGATTGTTTTAGTAGCATGGGGGAAATCTGTAGAGGTGGGATTGTTCATGCCCACCACGGTTCAAATATTTTGGAGTTTTCCTCCATCTTAGGACGTAGTTCATCTCTACCAACTGAGACGAATCCCATGAATATGTGTTTAATCCAATGTATCTGGTCCAAAATTTCTTTTTTGGAGGTTCAAAGTGACTCAATGATTCTCTATGATGCACTAAATGGTATTTTTCCCTCTCCTTGGTTGATTACCTATATCATCAGAAAGTGCCTAAGAACTCTAAAAAACATCACCAATTTGATTCACTCCTGAATCAAGGGGAAACTAGTAGTAGACTATGTTTATAATATCTATTTCCTTGGCTCTAACCCTCTATTCCTTCACAATTTTCACACCCTAAAACCCTAGGGATTTAATCTCGTTAGACGGGAAACCGTTGGACATTATTTTTTCTGATCTCATTAGTTGAGATGTTATTACATGCAGCCTCGATTTTTTTCCATTTCTTTATAATAATAAAAAAATCTATGATTATTTTGAAATTTAAAAATATAATCAAAATTGAATCTTGTATCGATATATAGTTCAAGCATCTGAGAGAAGTAGAAGGGGACACATATAGCACCAAGGGAGAGCGCTTCAAGAGGTTCTATTCATAATAGGGTTATATTTGGGAGATTATTAGAGTAAAAAACTAATTGGAGTAAAAATATGATTACTACTATGTCGGTTCCTAAAATTGGTCACCACTAGATGAATAGAGGGATCTAACAAAATAGATAACATTATCCATCACCATCTATTATCTGGTGCACTCTAGTAGCTAGGTAGTGGCCTTTTATCAAACACAAGTATATGACTAATGATTGAATCATTTATCACTAAAATATGATTAATTTTACATATAAATCATATGTCTACCTATTAAAAAAACATGATATAAGAAACATAACATGAAGATCCATGGATGATATACAAAATTTATTTATTTGTTAAATTAATAAAATCAAATTTCTACCATGCATTTAATGGTTATTTTAGGAACCAAATAGGTGGTTCCCAATAGATCAATACTAACTCCCTTCTTTGGCATTCATGAAACATGGGTACCTAAGTAGTTATTCAATATTTTTAAATTCATTTTGGGTAGAGGATTGATATTTGATAAATTAGCAAAAATGTTTGGATATAGTCAGGATATAGAAGAGGTATGTCATAATATTGTAATAGGGACTCTTGTATTTTTTTATTTTTTATATATAATTTATGTAATAGAAATATTGGGTAATCTGTATGTGTGTCCTGGCATGACAATGGTAATTTATGATTGCTTGAATTTTCATGTCCATTTGTTATAGAATGAATCTTTTTATTAATTCAATATACTAGATTTTATTAGTATTTATATTTCTTGTTATATTTTTATTTTATTTCACTCAATGACATGGGTGGGGTAGTCTACCCATGCTAGTTATTTAGAACCCCCAATCATAGTTGATAGACAATAACATATGTGGAGGTGCGTTTCAGTTCCATTTAGCCCCATGAATAATTATTGTATACTAACCATTGGATGAGATAAAAAAATACACATATTCCTATTAGACATCATTCCGAAAATATCAATGAGTCTCACTTCAATATGTATCTTTTTATTTTTATTATTATTGATATTTTTATATATTTCTATTATGAATTGATTATCATAATGTATATATAATATACTAGTATGCCATCTAGTAACAAATATTTGAGATAATAGTCTATGTTGATATTCAAATTGTGGAACAATAGAATCTAAGCCTCACAATTGATGCCTAAATATAGAGTTAATTAGATTTTCTTGTTTACAAGATATCATTGAAAACATGAATCCTACCAAATGATAAACAAAAAATATACAACTATTACTTATAGAGTTATAGTGTACTCAAATTGAATAAATGTACCCCTCTAGAATGTTAGATAATATCGCATAATACTTCCTAATAATATTAGTATTATTTTTTACCTTAGAATCCTCTTATGTTCTTTCCAATGGATCCTATTGTTATAGCTAGTAAAACATGACATAAAACCAAAAAATAAATATCAAACATTATATAGTATTCATCACCTTAAAAATATCCAATGGTGAGATAATACATTAATTGATAAATAGAAAACCCACTTCCCATTTTTTTAAAAATGCCTAAGGATCACCAATATTTGTTTTTAAATTTTTATAACTAGCTATCAAAAATATATTTTTCTCAACATAATGATAGAGAGGAAATTTTATACACTTAATAGAATAAAATATTTTTAGTTCCAAAATTACATTTACCCAACCATTTATTTAAATAATTTTTTTATTAAAATATAATCATTTCTCAGTAATAATCATTATATGGGATATTAAAATAATAATTTCATTAATATATGGTTATAACACAATACAAGAATCACTTTTTTATTTATATTATACCCACATATCACATTTGTTTAATTATTACTAGATGAACATGTATAAATCATTTATAATGATCAATTATGTTTATTATGTATTTCTTATAGTTTCTAATAAAAAAGGCATCAAAATATGTATTTATTATTTTCTCTACTAAAAAATCCATCAAATTGACTAATTACTATGTGTATCAATTTATGAAACTGTGTTTCCATATAAACTAAATGACATGGTTTCATTTTTTACATAGCGTTTATATTATTGTAATAACTAGATTTCCTGTCAATGTAAAATTTTCTTATGACATTCTGATTCATCACACTATTAGTAGAAATGGTATTTATTTTACCTAGGAATGTGTAACAAATGTAATTACATTAAATATAATTCACCCTGTAAATTTTATGAAAAAATATTCAATTTATAAATATTATCATGATCAATAAAAATTTTAATCAAACTCCCAAAAAATTATCATTTTTAATAAAAATCAATTTTTAAATATATAAAATTTGTAACAATTTAATGAATATGCAAAATGATTATTTAATGATAATGAATAATTAAGATTTTTTTAAATTGTATGGACAAGTTTCACCCTATGAAACAATACTATTCTCATTCAAGGAAACATCAAGTCCATGAATCATATTCCACGCAACATTGAAGCACTATTATTTCACATTTTAACAATATTTTATTTGTAGGCTGGTAAGATAGAAACAGAATTACATCTAAAAGATATTAAATTTACATTGATTATTAAAATAAAAATTTGGTTTATTTTCATTCGATTTCATGAACATTAAATTTACTTTTATTATTAAAATGAAAATGTGGATTAAATTATTTAGTTTCCAAAAATATTTTTTATTTTTATATTATATTTTCATATTTTCCATTGGTTCAAATTTCACATTATGGTTTTCATTCTTTTGTTATTCTTCCATCTCATTTGAAATTATAATTTCCATTAGAGATAATTTAAATTTTTGATACTTTTGGGTCATACCAAAACTATCAAATGATCAATGAAATTTATAAATAATTTAATATTCTAGAAACATCATAGGAATATTCAAATTATCTTTAGGTAATAAATGAATGATACTAATAATTTTATAAATTTTTTCAATGGGTAATTTTCCAAAATCCATTTTTACTTTTTTTTTGTTTTTAAATAAAATAATTATAATAACCATTGTAATAAACATTAATTTTCATAACCATTTTAAAATAAGTGAAATTTTGTAGTATAAATCATGAAAATAAAATTCAAATTAATTCATTTCCATATTGTAATTTAATCAACATGTTTATCATTCTTTATTGGTAAAGTTTTTTAAGAATGATTAGTCCAAAATAATCCTTCAATTATTAACCATATTTTTTATATTAATAATAATTTTTTAAACATATTCAAAGATTAAATATATACAATATGAAGTTTCCATATTTATAAAAAATTCAAATTCAATAACCAAAACATCCCTTGTTGACACTAATAGGTCATGGTAGATTATTCAAACAAATTGTATTATTATTATTTTTAATTTAAAACACTCTTCAAATGATATTGGGTTGATTAATATAAAATTAATAATTAAATTATTAATATTATTGAACCACCCAAGGATTGAATTTAATTTATAATAAAATAAAAATAGAAAACTTTTTTATCAAATAAATGTATTTTGGGAATTTGTTGACCAAATCATACAGTTATTTTGAGTTCTCTTAAGGATGAAATACCCCCCCCTAAATGTTGTTGTGTTCCAATATATCCACATACAAGATGATACAACATAGATATTTGGTAAGTTAATCTATGATAGATCAATTTAAAATCATAAATAGTTTTCTAAGACATAATGAAAAATTCTATAGAACACTCATCAATTTTGGGATGGTTGGACACTATATATATTCCCTTAACTATTAACACATTTTTTTTGGACTTAAAATTCATTTTTTATTATCAAAACTCTTTTTAGGATAAATTGAGAAACTGTAATGTTAATCATTACAACTAAAAACCAATTATAGAAAATGATCAAAAAAAGAAGGATCTTCCTCACCCTAGGAACTACCTTCTTTCAACAAACCTTCACCAATTCAGGAATATTTGGAAAGCTATCCCATGCCAGGAAGCATAGGCACAGAACTGATCACAAATCCATACCCTCTAAGAAATATTGTCTAAATGCCTTGAATAGGGGAAGTCTTATTGATCTAATACCGATACAATACAGATCCGAAAACAAAGAGGAATGACCCCAAACATCACAATAAAAAGCACAAAGACAAACCAAAGAGAATATTCAAACTGAACCAGAGGACCTCCAAAATGAAGCCACAAATTCCATCAGCTTAACCAGAGTCATTGAACAGAAATTTTAGCATACCAGAATTTATTTCCCTAAATAATTTACATGTGATAGATGGAACCTGATTGTTAGGTTCATCACTCATCATAATTTCAAATTTAGAATAAATTTTGTCCACAGACTATATATACTCTTCAATACAAATATTCCCTTGGTTGAAGCCCAAAATATGATAAGGTCATGTTTTTCAATACAGGCATATTGATCCTCATTAAGGGTTTCCAATAAAGGCCTTCCCATATTTATAGCAGTGTCCTCCTCATAAGAATAGTGTAATAAGACCTGCTCAGAATCTTCTCCCTCGGAGCTTAACAATAATTCCAAGGGTTGGTCACCCTAGTCCTGAGATCTCTGGTGACTCACATCCTCATATCCAACCACTTTTATGTTTTTCTTCCTAGTACAATGAGTCTCTAAAGGATCTGATAAGGAGCTATAATCCCTCGTACCTTTCCACCTTTTATTACTCGTATTCTCTTTCAGTCTCCACACTTCTCCTACTGAATGACTAATTTAATGTTCATTGAACATGTTCACATGTACCCATTCTATCTCATTGGGGTGAATATGTTAAGAGTTAAATCAAACATATTCATGCCATTTAAATCAATTTCTCAACTGAAGTGGTGATCGGTTCCTAGAACCTGATTCCCATGCTTCCCCAAAACTTCTGTGATATGCCAACTCCATAACAGGCCCATACAAATCCTTTTAAAAAGGATCACTACACAGTTCAAGAACCTCATTCGGGGAATCATCCTTGACATAAACCATCAACATCATAACATCCTTACTCCAAAGCCCATGTGATACCACTCATGTCATCCACTGGTTATGAAAACCTACCTTCCTTACACATTCATTTTGATGTAGTGAAGAGGGAGGGATGTCTTGGTCCATTTTCAAACTACATAAAATATATGCCACTATTGGGATGTCTTGAGGAATTGATGCCTTCTGCACAAGTGACTATAATCGTGGTCCCTAGTCGAACTCTTCCTCATTAACCTCTTCACGATGTCCTGGACATGCATAAGGCCTCTACTCTGGACTCTCTGTATCATCATGCACCTCATGCTCCTTTCATCTATACTTGTCCACCTCAAATTGGACTGAGACCCCTGACAACAGAATTCAAGTGAATGACCCAATCACTTTCATCCTAAACATAAATTGTTCCAGGATTAATAGACAACCTGTTGCTTGCATCAATATTCCTCCCACATAATAATCCACACATATTCAAACAGTTATCTTAACACATACATTTCAAAACATAAGTGAGGATTAATAGGTTTTAAAAGAGATTCAGTTATACTATCTAAAGATATATATCTACCTATCAAGTTTCCAAGCATATGGATAATAATGGGATATTGAAAAGGAAGGGAGAGATTAAGAAAGCTAACCCGTGTCTCCATGATTAAGGATCCTGCTTGATATGTAGATCAAAGAAACTCCAGAGATTGATGAATATGAAACCATTATAACTACATGGTGTTCTTAATAAGGCATTGATGAGGTCTGCCTCCTATGAAAAGTGGATCCTAATATTGCGATTATCCCGGATACCCACAGTTTCCCAGTCCCGTACGTCCCAAGCGCTAAATATGTAACTATCAAATGAATCGAATGAGGGATGTTATTGATAAAATATAGAAACTGGTGTATTATTAAAAATATTAGAAGATTCCATAAAAATTTTAGATGAAATTTAGAAGTTAGGGTACACATCAAAAAATATTGAGCCTTTTAGTCTGAGCGCAACTTGAGCAAAATAAGAGAGAAGATAGTGATTTGAGAAAGGAATGAATGATTTTGCCACTTCTTTGAAGGATACCAATGGTCCCTCGCCCTTCGGTGGGGGAGGGACCAACATAGAGGTAAACGTAGTTATGGAGAAGAACTGGGGTTATTTTAGAGGGGAGGTTATATGCACCAATTGTATATAGTGTAAGAATAAATTTATTTTATTTAATTATCATCTTTTAAAATTAAGGGGATATATAATACTTTTATCATTTAAATCATTATAGAGTAGTCGAATAATTTAGTAATGTATTAAATGTTAATATCATAGTATTATATATATATATATATTCCAAAGTCACACATTTTAATTATTTACATATGTTGAACGAAATATTTTTACCAAAATCTATTAATTTATTATTATTATTTTGAGTAATTTTATTGATTGTTAATTTTTATTACAATAGATTTTGTGATAATTAATATTTCAAATAACCAAACAAAAATTAATAAATAAAATTAACTAACTTGAAATTAATATACCGATTAATTAACTGAAAATTAATATATCCATTAATTATCTAAAAATTTATAAAATAATTATTTAATATATTATTAATAAAACAATTATTAGGTTTATAATTAGTATCATAAAATCAAAATTTCTTAACATTAGTGATTCCCCTCCACAATTTTCATTTTTGTTCTATGAAAACATCAACAACCATAAATTATTTATTATTTGATTAAGTGAGATGTGTTTTTATTGATCATTTCCTCCTAATTATTGAGAAGGCCTCATAAGGGTAATACATCACCATCCCAAAATCAACATTTATTTCATTGAAATCCATTATGTTGTCATTGATGTCATTCTTCAGTGTGTGTTTTGAATATCCTTGTGATGACATTTACCAAATCATTTTTGATGATGGTTTTCCCCATTTATTGTTTTTTAATTTATTTAAAGGACCTATTTACTAGAATGGAGTGAAAATTTTTGTTTCGGTTACCCTATGGTGGAAATCTATGTTTGATGGATGATATTTACAAATTTTTAGGAGTTTTATTCATTTTTGTTCTTTATTTATTAAATTTCATTTCTTATTCTAAGATTATTTTTTTCATTTCATTTCTTGGTTTATTCCTGTTTTTTGTTTTTTGAATTATTTTGTATGTCATGTATTTCAAATAAAATTTTGAAGCATTTTTTCAAACAATTTAAAAAATGAATTGGCCTTATATAGTTGAATCCCATTATTTTTATTTAAGTATGATTTCAATACAAATTTGGGTAAAATTATATTTTTATATTTCTTGAGACAAGATTCCAAGTGAGATTCCCTTTAATTCTTTCTCTATATTCAATCATTAAATAGTCATATTAGCAATATTTAAATTATTTATTCAGTGTGTTTGTTTTAAATAGAGATAAAATATAGGCATGAATTGATATTTATCAAAATTTACAATCATTAAAGGATGATTTTGATATTTCAAAAAAATCATAGATTTAACATTTAACTTTTCTCTGTAGAATGGGTTTGATTCTATTAAGTCATAATTTCATTACTAGTGGTGAATATGTTTCTATATATAATATTTTTATTGTTTTTTAAAAAATATCAGTGAATAGATTCAAGGATCAATATATTATCAGGTTTTTTATTTAACTTCATTTAAATATTCTTTGAGTTTTCAGGAATGATATTCCATAAAAAAAAAATATTTCACTCAAAAGACATTAATTGAATTTAACCACTGGTCATGATTTTGTTGAGCTTGTAGATATTTTAAACTAATAATGTTAATGTTGAAATATTAAAATAATTCATATATGAAATTGGAATTAATATGAATCTATTTTGAAGGATTAAAAAATCGAAAACATTTTTATAATTGATTCTCCTTTCAGTGTTTAAACAATATATTCCTCCCCATATTCACATGATTTTTTTTCATATCTAATGATATTTTTTATTGATTAGTTTATATAGAAATTGGTCTCGTTTTATTTCATGTATTAAAAAAATCGTTAAATGAAATTTATATATTGTCACATCAACTATCACTCAGTGACGTATTGATATAATTAGTTAATATTTTAATGTCACCTTCGTTCACCCACGACAAGATTTATAGTAATTAGGGGATGTTTTTAGAGATGATTTTCCAAAACACTGCTAAAAACATCCATTATATTTCCCCACCCATTTCCAATAATGATTTTTAAAAGTGTTATTTAATGTTATATTTAACAACCATTACAACTTAAACAACCACAAAATACATATTTTCGAGTATTTTTAATGAACACATCCACTCTCTGTTTAAAAAACCACTCCCCACATGAACCATGATACATAATACACCTTGTGGATGTTGATATCCTGTTGAACACAACACACCCATCTAGTCACCAATACCCTATTAAACACAACACCAAACCCTCACTTTTATTTTGGTGGTGTTGACCTTGATGAGCAAGGCCCCCTTCTCAGACTTTCTTTGGTATAATAACTATAGCCTAATCAGCGAAACTCATGTCCCGGTCACTGGTTTTCTCCCCCATATCAGCAATAACAGTAGAATCACATCAACATCCATAGAAATTACACTATCACTAATGTCACCTTCCAGCCATCACATATGGTATATTTTTGTTATAGATTAATTTTCTTATTGTTATTATTATTTTGGTCATTGTTGATTATTAGGTAAATTTTTATATTTTCTATTTTTTTACATTCTAGTTATTGTTGATATGGTGAATTTTATAGATTTCAATAATCCATTTATAAGGATTTTGTAGACATTATATATTTCATATAAATTTTGATAATATTTTGATATATTTCGTTTGTTGAATATAAGTTGTTTATATTATAGAAATTTCCTTGCCTTATTTATTATGTTATATAATTTTATTATTATTACAAATACAGCTATTATTGTTATTACTAAAAATGTATTTTTTTTCTAAAAGATTTATTTTTTAATATACATGAAATATTACTCCATGGAATGTTTTATATTTCTTTTTATAATAGTTACAATTTTTAGTTTGTCTAGTTATTCTTATTATTATTTTTATTAATATCAGTATGATTATCATGTCTTAAAATTTTCTAAAAATATAATATTTGTGTAAAATTAATTATATGTTTCAGTCGCTAATTCTAATTTCTGATACATTATAAAAATATTATTTAATATAATTTGAATGATTAATAAATTAGTTAAATTTATGGTATTTATAAAAATTATTTTAAATGGTGTAATGAATAACCAAATCATTATACAAATTTAAAAAATTGGGATTCTATTACTTTTATAACTATATTATAGTATTTTATGTTTAGAAATGAAAATATAGTTATATTTTATTTCTCAGATTATAGGAATTTAATTACATAGAGAGTGATATTTTATTACCTTACCACATAACACATATCAGTATGCTTCTGTTTGAAAATGTTTTTATATTTTACATTTTTAAATCAATCCATTGATGGAAGAAAAAGGTTTCACTATACTAAATATAAATTTAAATGGTGTCTGAAGAGAGATAATTTAATTAAGCATTTGATGTTAAAACAATTTCCACATCAAAAGTGGATCAGGATTTGGAATGGAGAATAGATAATTATAGAAATTTCAAGAAATTATTCCTATTGTATGAATGAATAAGTTAATGCCTTGATAATGTAAAATGAAATAAAAAACATGATTGATATTTCTTTCAAAATATTACGGAAAAAATATCCAATATTAATGAATTAGTTCATCCACTTGATAATGATTTTTATATTATTGACTTTTTAGGGATACTTGACAACAAGATTATGATGATACCATATTAATGGATTATGATGACCTGGTTAATAAATGGGAAAACAGGATTTAGAAAATAGTATTATTGTTTAAATTAATAGGATATGATAATCAGAAACTATATTAATCATATTTGAAATATCCAAAGTAATATTTTTTCTTCAAGTATTACTGTATAATGTGCTTATATTTAAATAAAAATAACGATATATTTATGATATTGTAATTTTTTAATGAATTTTATGTAGATATAGTTCCTAAGTAATTTTATGAGATCAAAAAGGATATTAACTATCATAGAAACAATTATACCAAGTGACACATATGACTCAATGGTTTCATGCGTTACTAGAAATAATATTAGAATAAAGAAAATTAAAAAGATTTTTTACTTCTATTTCAATGTTGAATAATAATCATGTTAGTCTGAATCTTCATACCACCATAAAGATTGAAAAAAAACAAAAAAATTGTGATTTTTTTGTAAATCTATATTATAAAAATGGTTGAGTAGTTTTACATCTATTATAAATACTTATATCTAAGTGAATAAACCCATGAAGATTATTGAAAAAATTGTGAGTATAAGAAATAGCCACAGTCCTGATGGTTGGAGCTCATATTTCTATATAAATATGGCCAAATCAACAACCAATGGAATGAAAAAAGGAAATAGACTTATAATAATTGTCCACCCTATGACTATACACGTATAAAAAAATCAGGCCATTGGAAATATGCCAGTTTTAATTTTCCTAGCCTATGGATAAAAGTAGAATCCACAAAAACGACATAATTTTATAATACATCTCTAGTGGCCATAGAATTAGATCTATTTACATTGGTAATTTCCATGTATATATCTTTGGAATTCTACTGAGTAGGAATGGAATTTTTTCATCACTCTACACCTTAAAAAAATCATAATTAGAATATAATATATCCCCATAATACATTTCTGAATATTCCAAAAATTACTTCTTCCTTAAATAAAGATAATAATAAATTCAATATGAGTATCAATATAATAAAAAATTAGATAATAAAATTCAATATGTAAACCAATAAAACAATTTAAATCAAAAAAACATCCCTTAATATTTTCATTAAAAGAAATATCATGACCCTCATCAACATCTCCAACATAATCACTGACAAAATCCTCACCTCATCTCACACCACTAGCATTCTAATCCTCATGCTCATTGATATCTGCATCATCATTGATTCCAACTCCTAAATAAGTAGTAGGCATAGGGTAATACTCAAAAATAGAACAAATTTTAATAAAATAATTATTAATAACTAAATCCCCATATAGAGGAAGTGTAGAAGAATGATTATATATATCTTTCATTATCAGTTCATATAATAACTTTTAATGTATAATATTTAATTTTCCTTTTTGAGTTTTTGTTTTGATTTCAAAACTTATTTCATTCCTTATTAACATAAAAGAACTATTAGTCAATGAAATGATTATGGAAGACTAGTATACAAACTATACAATCTTCTTCATAGGTCAATAGTGCACCCAACCACGGTGTTCATCTCCAAATACATGATGATGATTATTATTTGGGAAAACAATATCTATTTATTTTTTCTAAAATTCCTATATTTCAATATATTTAGTGGTATATAACGTTAATAAAAATTATTATATAATAGTATGAAGTAAATTTACTAAAATTAAATGAAATTAAAAAAACCTACCAATCATTTCCAAGGATTCTCTATTTACCCATATATCATCACTTGTTATTATATTTCTACAAAACAAGTTAGATTGTGGAATGTAACCCTTAATATCAAATTCCTTTATCTCCAAAAAATAAATATATAAACAATAGAGTCAATCATATATCAAAAATATAATAAAAATGATAATATGTTTAATTAATGAAAACATACAATATTATTAATGTGACAACATATCTTTGAATACATTGTGTTTTTTTATGAAAAATTG
Organism: Viscum album; assembly: GCA_963277665.1. Lineage (NCBI taxonomy): Eukaryota > Viridiplantae > Streptophyta > Magnoliopsida > Santalales > Viscaceae > Viscum > Viscum album. Next base: position 1,809,457,713 of record OY728142.1, on the reverse strand, counting down.
TATTCTTTATATCAGAAAATATACGAAGAGATATATAATTATTTTATTAATTTCAATAATAGTCTTTATAGTTATTATAGAGATCTTTAATGATAAAATAAATTTTCTTTCTCTTCTCATTCCACTTTAATTAGTCATGTTCTTAATAATATTCATGAAATGATCGATTGATTCAATCCTAAGACAAACATATAAAATACATATAATACTTAGATATTATAATTTAAACAACTAAATATTACCTTAGATTTTAGATATCATGTATCAAATTTGGATTCTTTTTTAAATATGTTTTATTTTTTATATAAATAAAAGTATTTTAAATAGAAAAATGGAGTTTCGAAATAAAATAATTTTTTATACATCCTTTACCCCACTTTTTATAGTTGAGTTGAAAAATAAATTAATCATATCTAATAGTTTCATAGCCTCCCAATCTAGTTCTTATTTTTATTTTTTTCTTTTTATATCCATCAGAGTGACCAATCCTTCATAATCAATATGAAATATATTATTTCCATCTTTTTTCTGGATAACATATGATTAAAGATGTTTAATGGAATGGAAATTATGCCAAATATCATATGATAAAATAATACTAGGCATATTTTATTTCTAATTTTGATCTTTGGATATATGATTTTTTTTCAATAAACATGTACATTTATATCTTGGTATTGATCATTATGCAGCTTTGGGAAATATGTGTAGATGTTATACGGGTAAATACATGGATATATTTTTCTTTCATGATATAATTAGGGGACATTAATGTTTTTATTTTGAACCAAATTTTTTATATGATTTGTTCATTTCTTTTATATATCCCTCTTTTATATGTACATAATATAGTTCAATGTAATTAATTTCCTTACAAATTATTTTTTAATCTAGAATTGTACTTCATTTATTTAATTATTTATATGACAGTATTGTTGTCTTATAAATTGTTATCTTTTTTATTTATTACTTTTATTTTTAATTTTTAAATATAGAATTTACAAAGAATATTTTAAGGATAAAAGATTTAATAGGGTAAACTTTTGTATGATTTTTTATATATTCAATTAACTACCATTCTTGAAGACTCCTTACTAGGATAACATATAAAACTCAAGATAAATCAAACAATAAATAAAAAATTCATCCTAAAACCTCAAATTCATGTATTATTACACATATAAAACATACGCCCATAAAATCATGTGTTTTAGTTTTAAGGAATTCAACATTAGATCATTGATTCTGGGATGGTAGTGATGTATTTAACTATTCATCATTAATATGATATGTGAGAGTAGAAGCCCTAAAATATTCTCATTATATTTATAGGGTTAATCAATTATATTATAAATTGATAATTAATATTTTCTATTGGATCAAATGTGGATTCCTTTATTGGTTTATTAAAGACCATTGTAAATATTGTCTCCTTACTCATTATTTTTGTTTTATTAATTTACTGATAGTGTTTATCCTTTCACTTCCAATCCATCATCCGAAATACGTTTCTTGGGATACCAATGATTGTTTTATTATAGACATACAAAATTAGTTTTTTTATATTTTTCACCCTATAGTATTATCATTGTTATTTTTTACCTTCATAATAAGTTACAAGTTCATTGAGTATTGTTGGTGGTGTTATTTCATTCTAAATTTATACCCACTACACATATAATTGTGTTATTTTTTTATGTATGGATCCTTGATACTATCGTGATGGCCTAAACAACTATGAAGACCCCCACCACCTGATAATGTATATATTCGCTTATATATCTTTATTTAATATCTTTTATAGCCCACAACATAGAAAATTACTAATATGTGAAAAATAATACATTTTTTTAAAGGTGGGGGAAGGCCCCAAATAATATTATTAAAAGAAAATGTTCAGAGAGACATCAAACAAGCCAAACTCAAAATCAAACAAAACAGAACGAAGTTTTCAAGAACCCCTTTTTGGGGGACCAATCTTCTTTCTGATTTTCTCTGCGATGATCTTCTCCTTGCTCCGCATCTCATGCGAGAGATCTATATTGACGCGCCCATGCCCACGCCCTCTCCCTCGCCCTCCATTGTATTTGGCTTCTATTTCCTCAGCTTGTTGTAGCAGGGTTTCTAAGTCCTCGTCAGAGCTATCCTCTTGAGACATCTCTCTACTTTTCATTTCATCAATTCTTTTATCATTCTTTTTTTTGGATTCTTGTTCTAACCTTATTCCATGCATCCTCTTGTACCTCTTCATTGACATATTTTCAATGCTTTGACCACCTCACATGCATAGCTGGAGTGCTCAGTCCCTGCACACTAACCACAGCATGTTGATCATATGGAACATCCAAGGATGTACTCACCTTCTTTTCAGACGAAGGAGTGGCCAGAGAGTCCAGCTCTTGAATTTCTGTTTGATCAGCCTCCACTTCTGGTAAATCAGAATGTGTATGAGAGTCCTTTCCAGTATTTCCATCCACTATTAGTGGTTCTGAAATTAAAGAAGGGAGCTCAGTTTTTTCAGAAGAACCAAGTATAGCAGCCTGGGTGGTCAGCTTTGAGGGAGTGACCGAGGCAATGACCTGCTGTATAACAATTCCTGCCTCATTTTGAGTCTCAGCATGAATAGACACCAAATCAACACCAGGAGGGACTTGGGCTGCATCCTTGTTACCAAAACAATGAAAAATACTACATGGAATCATCAATAATCCAATAATTTCCATAATGTCTCATAAAAAACTAAAAATCAAAAATTTCCAGCACCAATCATAAGACCTCTTAAAAAGATATTCCTAGTGATCTCATAGTTATTACTAATATATTGAACCAAAAAAACCAAAATGTTCACACAAAACCAAAAATTCATAACTCCTTTCATTATTTTTAAATTTATACAAGTTGTTTTATTTGGGCTTATATTTCTATAATTTTACCAAATTTTAAATATCAGTGGTGTGGTTATTTCACCTAGGAATTATAATAGAGAACTATAAAATAATATAAAATTGGTTTGAGTCTCCCATATACACTCTCTTGAGGTATGTTTCCTATATGATTGATGCAAACATGAAATTAAATTGAGGCTTTTTTCTACATTTATTAAACAAAAGATGATCAATTTCATGGGATAATGATGTAACTAAATTTTCTATGGGATATCCAATTTTTCTAATTGTGAAATTTTATTAATTAAGATAATAAATATGATATCAAATTCTAACTCTATGCTTGAATATTTCATAATAGGAATTATAACTTGAATAGGTAGAATATTATTAACCTATATCTCAAGGGAAAATTCTTCAGTCAAAAATATGGGTTTATTTACTAGTACATGATTAGATAACATAAAAGTATTAGGAAATATAATGTATGGTTTTAATTATAATAGAATAGAAAAAAATTATACTCTTTTTAAAGTCCAGATTTTGTTAATTACATTCTTAAATTCAATTTCAACCCATTAAAACCAACTAGATATATTAAATATTTTCTTTCTATATTGAAATATGTAGGAAATGTTATCCAATAATTTTTAATTACTTGATTAGATAAAATAATTAAGGTTATGTTGTGATCCTATTTTAATATATAATAATGATTTTCATTGAAATAAACATGAAAATTAACTAATATAATAAAAACATATTATTTAAACAAACAAAAAACTATAAAAAATAATTTCGCAATTAAAAAACAATAAATTTATTAAATCTTAATTTTGGGAAAATGAATATGAATAATTTTATTGTTAAACTTATATTGTTCATGATATATGAGAGAAATGTTTCAAATAGTATGAATATATGTCATAATACATAAATTAATTTAATTTATGTAATATGTCACATATAAAAAAGGATTATATAATTTCATTAATAACAGTAATTTATGTTATTTATGGTAAAAAAATAATTTTCAAATAAATAAATTAACATATATATAAATTTAACTAATTATATAAATTATAGACACTTATAATACAAGATCATCTATATGTATTGTAATATTGAAAAATATGGAAGGATAATTATTTCATCATACACAGTATTTTCCCTCTTTATAACCAGTATATATGTAAAACTTTTATCATGTAAAAATTTTCCAAACTCCCTTTACATTATGGACACATCATATTATCAATCTGGACAATTATATGAGAACTGAATTAGAGAAAATATATTTTATAAAAATATCAAAAATTAATTATATATATAAGTTGATTAACATTACAAACCCAAATCTCTACCCACTCATTTTCCCTTATATGGCCTCTAACATCCCTCTTAATTATTTTATGAACTAGAACAATATTGTTATATTTATAATTTATACCTATATATATTTTACATTCCATACCATTATACTAATGAAAGAACTATCCTTGTTTATTTATTCCTATTATTTGTGTATAAATTCCATATATCTCTAATTTTTAATATTAATTTTCATCTTTATGTAGATTTAGTTAATCATGAAAATAGACAATTAATACGAGAAAATGATATATAATAATTTATCATTAATAACTATTTTTAATGTTTAATGAAATAAAAATATATGGGAATTTTATATCCCATAGAGTTCTATTTAAGAATTTGAAGGAAGATTTTCTATAATGGCATGAGGGATATATATAGTAGGAGGAATCTATATGGTTGATAAAGTGAAATATATTGATGAAGGGAAAAGCATTGTGGAAAAACATGTATAGACAATATAAAAAATGTATATAGTTGTGGAATATGTGGAGTTGTTCCACCATTAGGGGATGATAAAAATAAGTTATATAAAGGGATTGGAGTATATATTACACCCAATGATTTTATATAAATTAAATTTTAAATAATCATTATGTACTTCATAGAATATTTTAAACATAATCGCAAGTCAAAATTGAACCGTGATATAATAATCATTTTTAACCTATTTGTTGGAATTTTAAAAAACAGATAATATTTTCCACATTAATAAATATATGTATAATTTTTGAAGATGAAAAAAAATGTAAGCTCTAATATTTATTTTAATCATTTAATAATTAAAAGACATAATTTTTCAATGAAATGTATTTTTCTACAGATTATTTATTTTTATCTAAAAAACTATTTTTATAACTATTTAATAATTAATTTAATGAAATTTTTTGATTATTTATATTAATAAATTAATATAAATCAATAAAATAGATATATAAGGGTTAATAAATATGGTTAAATCATTTAATTAAAATTTATTTATTTTTTTAAATGGTGTATTTATGTGAACCAATGTTATTCTCATAATAAATTATATTAATAGAAAATTGGTTTTGATGTTAAATAATTATTTAGATTATATGTTCTATAAAATATTTTTAAATTTAAATATTAGAACATTATTGAAAAATAGTGATTTTAAATTTATATTAATGTATCAAAATATATAAATAGATTTTTGTTACCTTTAGCATGTTTACATTAAAATTAATTTCTACAAATTATAAAAATTGGAAATAATAAAATGGACATTATTTTTTAAATTGGAATTTAATATTTTTTAAATGAGTCCACATTCCTTTTCAGCCATTAAGAATTGATAAAATATACAAGTTTCGTTGCATGGTTAAGGTTAGAACAGGTTTACCGAGGGATAAACCAAGAGATTTGGGTAATAATACCAGAAAAAACATGTATAATACATATAGTTGAAGATATTTAATCCTTACATTATTATACCATAAATTTCTTGATCAATTAGTTCTATTTTCTCAAGAATATGTCATAATATTATATTAATATTTTGTGAAATTCCAATTGTTTCCTCCCTCGCACTTATAAAAGGAGACCCTATATCCCATTTTCCAAAAACATCAAGATCCTCTTATAATGGAATATAAAGGATCTGATACTTTATAATACTAAATACCAATATATTAGAGGTCCTCGTTTTATAATAATACCATCCTTTCAAGGATTAAGGTTTAAGAAAAAAGTGGTTTAGTGTATAGGTATAACCCTTAATCAAGTAATTTTGGGTTTTCTTTATCCTTAAAAATTCTATGATGATATTTAATCAATAATAAAATGATTATTATAATATATTCAATAAAATTATGTTTTTTTATGATTATGTGACAAAACAATTTCACCTCATTTCCATAAAATGGTAAATGAATGTATCGATCTTCTGTGAATACGGAAAACTACCTCCACATAACGATTTGATTTATTTTCCATCACCATAATTCTGGGATAGTTATAATGATTATTTTAATGTTAATATATGATACTAATGACACAATTATTATTTTTGAATTATAATATATGTTCCACTCATTTAACTTCATATCAATTGCCAAATGATAGAATTTCTTGAGTGTTTGGGGATGACCATTTCAATGACATGATGTGATTCGTTTCGCATATACATTTAAAATGGATAATAATAAGGATACAGTTAATGAATATATATGATATTTAAAATACAATATATATTCCACAGTGTTTAATTATTATTTTACATTCTTTAATTTAGTCCATTGAATAGTGGAATCAATACTCACTTTTATGTATGTAATACAATCTCAATGAAGTGATTTAATTAGTTTTTCATATCCACATTATGTGAATATATATAAAAGTGATTATATTTTATTATATATTATAATTATTATATTATTAAAAATTTTGAGATGATGTAACCGTGATGAATAAACAAGTACTTAAACTTCCTAATTGAAACATGCATGAAAAACAAAATAGATATCTCCCAGATCCCAGATTTTGAAAAATAATTTTTAATTATGGGTGATAAGATGTTGTAAGTAAATAATATATTGTATGATATATATATATTCAAGGTATAATTCTAACAAAACACCCACACACGAGAACACACAAACCCAATGGTATAATCTAGTATATAGGCCACACAAGAGATATTCTTTGGTTATTGTCCAGCTAGTAATTTATTATATATAAATATATATATGAAAAAATTATGGTAGTCTATAGGACACTAAATGTGGATCATTGAACCTTATGAAACTGATCCCAGATTCCATTATTATTTCAACTCAGTTCACTGTTGCATGTCTATTGGCCCTATGAAACACCACATCCTTCTAGTGGGGGTCACTGTTAACTATCATATTAATTGAGGCCTAGAGACACAACCACCATCCTCAATTCCATCATTGGCATCAACCCAGACCATAACCATTTAAAAAATCAACATCTCACCACTAACTCACCATATCTTTCCTCTACATCACTAACACTAGAGGCCATTGTCATACCTTACACACTATGCTCACTAGTCGTATATTCGCCCCCATATCACCATATGGAGATAATATTGGCCATTTGTATCCCCAAAATATCTTTTGGGATAGATATAACATTGTTAACTACATCTAGTAACATAATAATTGACCATCACCCCTGTTGATGGGAGTGGACCGACCTACACCTCTATATATTTCTGATTTAATGAAACATATATCCTTCTAGCATCATTTATGACATCCCAGAAACATTCTTCACCTTATTTTATTAGGGATCTAATATCACAATGACTGGGATTTGAACCCTATGCTCCCCATATACAATATTATGATGCACCTCAACAACAGAGGAATGAACTCAAATTAAATGATATATGATCATTTTTTTTATAATACATGTATAATAATTGTGTATTTTTTATAAAAGTGTTATTAATGTATATGAAGTATAAAAAGACTTGATTAAATCGTTTATGTTACTATCTCATTTCTTTTTTGGATTTTTTAATCTATTTCTTCATTAATGTAAATTTTATTGTTAATATCATTTAGACACAATATTTTTTATTCTCACTTATTCATGTAATTTACATTTAATAGAACTCTTTTTATCTCTTTGGGACTGGAAATAAATCATAAACTATTTTTATGAATAACTGATTCTATTTCCCATTTATCAATCATATTTTCCTTAAATGTTCATTTTTTCTATGAAAAATTATCATAGATATTGTTTAATATTTTTTAATGATTGATTACTTTAATATTACATATTTTTTTAATTGTTATAATATTTTAATGTAATATTTTGTTTTTTTCTACTGAGGTACTTTTTAACATAAGTGTATATAAAATATCCATTTTAACATATACCGTATAAAATTTTGTTTCAATCATTGATCTTCTTTGTTTTTAATATTCATTAAAATATTTTCATTAATAATTTTCAATGAAATTATTTTGCTAAATATTATGTACATTTTAATATTTCAAATAATATATTACAAAATAAAAATGCTATTTCTCTAAGAATTTTTTTATATTCTCATGGTATTTTTATCTATGAAACCAAATATTTATTTTAATTATGCTTCACTTGGGATTTGATCCAATGATAACTTCTTAATTAATTATCTGATTCATTTTCGAATATTATGATGAGATATTGATAAAACTCATTTTATTTTCAATGGGTTAATCTATAATTTAATGATATTTTTTGCGATGGCATGGAATATATATGAATGAATTATATGATTGGTCAATTTTTTATCGCACTAAAATGGTCTGGGTAAATAATGATAAATAAAAATATAACCATGTTATACAGTAACTAATTTTCTTAGTCACAACATGATTCCAATAACTGGTTTCAAGTACATTAGTTTATCCGTGTACCTAGTTTCAAATCCATAAGATTATACAAGGACCATATTTCATGTCCTTAAAATTATTAGTAAACCAATTAAAATTTCTACATCAAAAAATGCAATAATAAAATATCTTCACTCATTCTTATATTTATTATATGCTTACCTTTCTCAATTTTGAATATTGATGATTCCATACTCTTATGAGTGTTATATTTATTATGATAATGTGTTATGATATGACTTGTGAAGTAGAAGTTTTTTTTATATTGTAATCTCATGTTCTAATACTCTTATACTCAATTATCATCATTGATTTATATCTCATTTGTTTTAATTGAGCACATGATCTCACCATTTCGTATGTATCTAATTTCCTAGGGTTTAGAAGAATGGTTTTATGTATGAAATATTTAAGAAGTCTATTATATGAGAAAAATATCATCAGAGATGTTGTAGATATATCATAGAATAGTATGTTTATATATCTAATATCTAAAGACAATAATCCTTTACGGGACAATGGTATATCTAATTGTGTTATGTGTTCAATATTTACAAAAAGTGATGTATTATTTATTTATTTTATTCACAGGTTTCTTTATTTGGTTTCAAAGTGTGGTTTAGTAATTTTTAGATATTAATATTAAAAGATAGTGGGGGAAACAATGAGGATAAGAATATGTATATCATAGTTACTTCTAAAAAGGTCATCGACCATACTAGGACAATGTATTTATAAATGAAAATATAATGGATAAAGAAGAATGAAAAATATAATTTTATTATAGTATCTTATGTTACATGATATCAAATCAGTCGGAAGATTATATTACTAATTGATATCCTTTCCCACTCCATTGTTAACAAAACCATACACTAACATATTCATCTCCTGAAAAAACAAGAATAACAATAAAACTGATACTCATTAGAGTTTCCATATATTCCTCTATCATTCCATGGGATACCAAGAGAGATGAAATGTACCATTTACTAATTCCAGAACAAGGTTTGAAGAGTAACTCTCCAACCAATGATTATACATACCTTTTATGTTTTCCAAAAAAAACCTTCATTATAATTCCATTCATCTCTAAATCAAGTGACATTTCTACTCCACATGAAACATAAAAACATCACAAAATATTTTCACTATGACCAAAAAATGTAGATCCACACCCCAAGGGACCTATATTTCCTTTTACTGCACCATATGAATTTATCTTGATCCAATTAATAAGGGGAGGTTACAAAAAAACCTCATGTTTTATAGATGTAGTCTTGAAATTAAAAGAAAATCCATATCATTATAAAATCAAAATATTATGATCATTATTTTGGAAGTGTCACTTTTATAGTAAAACCGGTTCCATGATTAAAAAAACCCCTTAATATCACCACACGTGTGTTATGGAACATTCCATCACGAATCATAGAATTGCGTCCATCCCATATTGAATGAATAATATCAACCACAACAACTTGTAGAAGGTTGTGAATCTAAGGGAACAATCTATTTTTTATGCAGTATAATGAAAAACATATTTCACATAGTTGAAGCGAATATCATTAATGCAAAATATATCATAGACTACATCCCATTGTTTCAGAGCTATCACACAACTAATGAAAACATGATCTATTTCCAGACTATGTAGTCTTCAAAAATAACACTTCGAATATTTGCTTATTCTAAATAGTTTTAAAACATTGTTATTGGGTAACCTATCTTGCGCCAGTCACCAAATGAAAGTGATTCAAGAAGGACAGATCCAGGACTTTCAATTGTTTTTGATCCTAATTAAAGCTTTATTTCATTCCCTATTGAGATACTGGTAAAATATCATTCTATTCAATAAACCAATTCTTAATAGTTCACACAATATAATATTAGGACTAGACCCAAATGTATATATATTTAAAATAGAGTTTATATCCTCCTATATGTGATAATTAGGTGTGTGAAAAAAATAATGACCATTTTTGGGTCTATTAAATAATCCCTAGGCTGTAAATTCTTAATAATAATGGATATAGTCTAATTTTTAGTCTATAATTTAAGAGTGATGTTTTTATTAACAATCCTTCTTGAGAAATCCATAATTTAATTGAACTATTTATTCAGAACTATATAAATAGATTAATTAATGTCAATTTCATTCCCCTATATTAATATTTAAGGAAATATATATTTATATAAGTTCAAAGAAGAATAAGCATTGTAAATAATATTCCATGAAAATCGTGATTTTAGAGAGTCATTGAAGTGGATGAAGTTCTTGAAGCCCATGCTTTTCTTAGGTAAATATTTACAACTAATTTTCTATGTTATAATGAATAATACTCTTTCATTATAGATTCAAATCCATATTAAATTTTTTATCCAAGCATTTATACCAATTATAAACCCATCAAGCCATTTTAAAACCACTAAAAAATGGACCGATTTATAAATAATGTGGAATTTTACCATAAATTTCTACCAACCATAAATAAATTCTCTCTTTTCAATGTAGAAAGTTGATTTATGTCATTAAAAATTGCTATATTAAAATAACCTGCCATTGGCCTCCCACATAATAATGAAACTCAAAAATATTTAAAGGGTATTGATCCCTATCTAATGTTTTATTATTGTAGAGATTGTGTGTTTCCTAAAAAATTCATCATTGTCTTGGTATTTTAAAGTATATGTGGATATGAGAATGATTCTCCATTGGGTAACAAATATGAATTGGGTGGATTGGGTATTAACTCATTCATCACTCTTTCATGTTGTGTGATAATAGGATTTCCAACATACCTAGACACTCCCATATATATAATTTGGTTATTTGACAATAATATTTATAATTCATTAATAAGTATTTGAATATATGAATACCATGAATGACCTAGGTTAAACAAATATTATCATTAGTTGAAAAAAATATGTCATAATTGAAGATATATCATGAATTATTTTCATGTATATATGATTCTTCAATATGATTTTTGAAGAATGTTTCTCAGATTATGGTTTTGGTTTTAGTAAATCGATTGAACCAGAGGGAATCATGTAATCAATGAATGTGATGTCCATTGTAACGATGGTACATATGAGAAACTAAATGGCCTGACAGTAAGGATGAAATATTTTTTTAAAATTTTAATTCAACTTTATCAAGATATGAGAGGTAACATCGACCATGATGAAATTTTGATCTCACCAATGAGGGAGAATCATGGAGTTGAATTTTTTATGTGACAATTCAAACCCTATTTCCATTGGAAATAAGATCCACATGTTACTAAATATTAGTTCGATATGATAGAAAATATATTTTTCATTCTTTTATTCTCATAGCATGGGAATTTTTTTTAGAATTTTTTTTATTGGAAGGTGAAAAAAACCAATACTGGAATCATATCATGAATCCAAGGAATGTGGATAAAACAAAATCTATGAAATTAGAGCACTATAAGAAATTTTAATCAATAAGTAAATTTATTGGAAACGTATCACTCTAATGGAGAGTGAATATATGTTGATTAATTAGTTGGATAATGAACCCATCAGAGACTATATGGAAAAAATTGAATGACTTGAGAGGAACACTTTTAGATTTTGCATAGATAAGTAAATAGAGACCGATATATTATTTAGTGGGTATAGACCACAGTGTGGAATGGAATTACATATAAAGGACATTGTAAGATATTAATAAATTTTTTGTTTTCAATAAATTTGAATCTAGAAGAAGGAAACCTTTACTTTAATAGTTATAGATATTAGAAAAGAATGATAGATTTTCATGGAAGCTCTAGTTGTATCTATTATTGTGGGATGATGATGTTTCGACCTCTAACATGTAAATAATGTGGTGAGGATCACTCCGGGAATTTCATGAACGAAATTGGAAGAGTTTTTTGTGTCAGAATCCTTAATATAATGAAAAATAACATCGATGTGATGTAAGGATTCATTTAAATGAAATGAAAACACAGAAAGATCAACTGAATACATTGCCCACACTATAGTGTTTTATATGTATGTATTTTGGGAACTATTTGAACCAATGGCCAAATAAAAGGCCTATAAAGATGGTAATCCCTATTAAACATAGATGTTAATGAAAAAAGTGAAATATTATGGAATCATTACCCTTTCAGTGGGTTAAGTGAAGTATGTGGGGAATGGAAAACTTATCAATCACTTGAGAATTTTTATTTTTTATTTGATTTCGGTTCTACTCACTATTTTAAATTTGATGAATTTTATATTGGAATCACATCCTCAACTCAAAGATTATATTTTTAGTTATCAATAATAACTCATAATGGTAAAATGATGTCTTTCATGCCAATATCTCATCTCTGATTGGAGATTGTGGGAATGTGCAATTGAAAAATATTTTGGCTATCCCAAAAGATGAATTTCATGTAATTTTATATATACATTTTCTATTAATAAAAAGAAAAAAAAATTCAAGAAATGGATGTTACATTTGATATTTTGAATCATCCTACAATAATGTATCTGTTGAAGGATAATCCTTAACAACTAATGAAAATTGCATCCATTTTATACGTTTTTCTACCTATTAAAATGGGATATTTCTATTTATTGATTTGGGAGAATATCAAAAATAAATATATTCATATTTTTTGGGAATAATATAATATATTTCTTAATTAATTTCCTTGTCTACCCCCAAATCATGAATATAATTTTCCAATATAAATTATACCTGGTTCAATATGTATTTCAATTAATCCATATATAATGACCCCAATTCAATTACAAGAATCGAATAATCTTGATAATGGATTAATTGGACCATGTTCTTCATTATGGGGTGTAGCTTTTATTTTTTTATGAATATTGAATTGTCAATACATCTAAGAATTTATTATCAAGAACATAATGAGATCATTATTAGGAAAAAATATCTTCTACCCTATATTGTCAATGTTTTTTTACAATGATAACGAACGCAATATTTTTTCCTGATCGGTCCTATTTATATATCATCAAATAATGGTCAAGAAAGAAGATATTCTAAAGAAAAAATTTTGGTTGAGGTATGGTCATTTTTAATTTATATTAATTCCCTTTGGATCTATTAATTATCATGTAATCATCCTAGATATAATTACTATAGTCATTATAAATGACCTTGATCAGTTTTTGGAAGTCATTAAAGTTGATATTATTATATATTCAATGAGAAAGGATGAGTATAAAGGCAATTTAGGGATTGTGCTAAAGACCACGAGGAAAGATAATCTATATTCTAAATTTATCATTTGTGAATTTTCAATATATAATGATTCAATATTGGGTCATATAATTTTATGTGAGTTTATATTGGTAGATCCTTCAATGATTTAATTTATTGAAAAATGACCTAAACCAACAACTTTAACAGATATCAATAGTTTTCCTTTGTTAAATGTGTAAAATAAATGTATTTTGAGTTATTTATGATGAAAATATATTATAATCACTATGTTGACTTAAAAGGGAGTAATTTTCTAGTGGAAATAAGAATGTGAAGAGAATATCAGGGTTTTAAATATAAGGTTATTTAGTGAAAATATTCTGAAACAATCTAGTAGAGGAAAATGTATGGTGATCATTTGTGATGTATTAAACAATGTATTGGGAATTTATCATATCTAGAATTATGTGGTTATAGATTGTGAGAAATATTAATTGTATATAAATGATAAAAATTACCCAAATACTGATTTGTAACTGGTAATGGAAATATTTTTAGTGAAGATATGGATGAATTATATTTATGGAAAATGTGGGAAAAATCTATGTATCATTGTATATTTATGTATAAATTTAAAAAAAGAGTTTATTATGTTTTTTAGAAGTTATTTGGAGGTGAGTAAATATTATGATGACTCATTTAATTACCAATATGGGAAGGTGAATAAGGTGGATAAAGCTCAAAGTTGAAAATACTATTGTAGTTTTCCCATTTTAAGGATTAAAAAGATTTTATTTTTATATATTTTTAGAATATAGCTATTGAAATCATAATGATATGATAATGATCTAATCATTAATAGAATAATATTAAATTTTTCATTCGTTATAGGATTAATAATGAAAATATTGAATATATAGAACTATAAAAGGTTATATATTTTATAGAGTTCATACATTAAAGAGATGTAAGGATAAAGTTAATAAAATTATTATGTGTCCCATTAATAACAAAATTAATAAAATGTTATTGGATAAATTTCATATTTAATTAATAGAAATATAAAAACATTAACATGAATTCCATCATCTAACTCAAAACTATATAAAATGGAAACAATACTATATAGTTATAGTCAGTCTTCTTTCAGAATAATCATATTTTATTTTAATTTAAGGAGATTTATGTACTGATCATATTTTAAGGATATAATTTTTTTGATGTGATAAGGTTTCAAGGATTATAACATTATATATTGTATCAAAATGGGATATAAGGTTTACATAATTTTAGTAGATAGGTCATAAAAATTACTTTTATATATAGTTGAACATTATAACATCATATAACCTTCAGACAGATTGTCAGTTTGGGAGGACCATTTAAACCCTAGAGGATATGATGCATAACTAGAAATCACTTTATTTCAAATTTAAAAACAATTTGTTACATAAATATTCACTTAATTTGACTAAAAAGTTAAATAAGACTATTGTATTTTTGAAATTAGGTATATTAAAAATCATTTAAATAAGAAAAGCAACATCTTTATTGAAAACATATTTGACATGACCACAACATTTCTTCATACATAACAATGCATGGGATAAGCTGAAGATGTATATAAAAATGGGTAACCTATAATTCCTGGTAATGGAGTAAAAATGAAATAAATTGAGTATAATAATACATTTTAGACAATAAATAATAGTGAGGCATGAAATAATGTGAACAAAAGGCATGATTTAGCATGCTAATCAGAACATGGGAAATGTGGAAATGGTATAAAACATTGAATCATTAACGTAAGTCGAAGATAAACCACTAAATCATCGTGGTGAAAAAAAAAATGAATTATGTAAAACCCCATCCCAAAAATATTTTTCATTATACTAAACAACACTCACTACATTAGTGTGTTATCAGTCTACACCCTCCATAATCATTTCAATCTCATCATTAATTGGTCCACATTGATCATATAACATGGATTCATTCAACATTATAATTTATTAACTAATCAAGGAATGTATAATACATAAAATTAAGGCACCAATAAATAATAAGATGTGTATAAATCTGAATACCCTTGATAGATAAATGGGTATGGGATTCACTACAAAATTTGTTTTTAATGGAATATCGTGGTGCTATTTCAGCAGCACAACGACATCATATAGAAGTTCTTAAAATGGTATGATGAGAGTGAAAGGTAGTATCATAATTTATATATGACATGGATAGCAAGAGGGTCTTGATAATATATTCCCAAACATATTTAATTATAAATAGAAGGTGTAAAAAATTAATATTGGAGAAAGAAAAGGAAGGAAAAGAACCATTACAATGTTTTAGCATGGTAAAAAGTGTACATAACGGTTCTTAGGAGTGTTAAAAAAGAGAGAAAGGGGATATAGTAATTTATAAAACATGTGGAAAGTATATGGGATAGGTAATAATTTATTATAACATAAGAATACAGAAACTAAAAAGGCATATGATAATTGAATGGATTGATTAAAAGATGAGAATGAGAGATACCCTTATATAGTTTTGAAGTACTAATCGGTGTACATAAACTATTATAATGGGATTAATGATATTTAAAGGAATATGTAATACTTTTTACATAAAATAAACTATAAGGGGATCATTTAACATCATATAAAAACATATAAAAATGGAATATAATAATCATAATAAAAAATAAGTTCTTGAATGGAAACGAGAAGAGAGAAATCCATTACAATATTTCAGCATAGAAAATATGTACATGATAGATTATATGGGGGATTAATGAGAGTGAAAGGAAGATAACATAATTTAAACATGAAATGGATTGTAACGGTATCATAGAACATTATATCCCTATGACAACCCTGGTTTTATTACAACTTAAACATGCTTTATTACATAAAACTTCACTTGATACAACAAAGAAGATCGAGAGGTTTAGTGTCTTTGGGGCTTAGGATCATTACATAAAAACTTTAAACTTGAAATACAACATCCTTATTGAAAACTTCTTTTACATGACCACTACATTCCTTCGTACTTAGCATTGCATGGGATAACCTGAGGAAATGCATAAGAAAAGGGTGAGCTATAAAGCCCAGTAAGGGAGTACACAATGAATAACATGAGGAGTACAATAAATGTTAGGCAATAGTCATATCAATAGAGCATAAGAGAGACATGAACATAAAGGCATGATAAAGCATGATAATCATAACATGGAAATGTGGCAGCAACACTTAACATTGAATTAGCATGAGCCAAGGCTCATTGCACATGGAGCATGAGTAAACCCTCATTGCACTTGAAGCACGAGTAAACCCTCGTTGCACTTGAATTAGCATGAGTCAACACTCATTGCACATGACGTATCATGATACTATACTTTACCCAATGCATTGGAGCGCTATCAGGGCGCACCCTTCTTAAACATTTCATTTCATGCATAAGTGTGCCACATGGATCATAAAACATGGATTCATAAAACATAATCATTTCTTCCACGATAAAGGAATGTGGAATTCATACATGAAACTTTACAAACAATATGTAAATGTGCATAAAGGTGAATACCCTTGATGGAGAAATGGGCATGGTATTCACTACACAAAGACATTGGCTTAGAAAATCGGTGCGATTTCGGCAGCATAACGGCGTGACATAAGAACTCATAAAAAAAGGTTGATGAGAGAGAAAGGGGTTCCTCATAATATTTACATGTAATGGACAGTAATGAGATCATATATATACATGTCCCAACAATAGAAAAGGAATTTAGATTCATGATACAAAAGTATTGCTTGAATATAAAAGAGGAGAAAAAGGTTCCTTTCGGAATTTCGACATAGTAACGGGTGTACATGGGAGGCATTTAATGAGAGAGAAATGGGTCTCCCATCATTCAAACAATAAGAGGGCAGTATGGGAGAGGTGCGAAACCATACCCCAACATTCATAAATGAAATTAAAAGGGCAATACAACTTAAAGAAAATTGACAAAAAATGAGAAAGGAAGAAAAACCCTTACTTGGAAGTGTGCTTCCAAAGGCTAGAGAGAGGCTTGTGAGAGGATTCTTGGGAGCTTGGGGCACCTTGAGAGGATTCTAGAGAGAGTAGGGCAGAGGTTGGACGAACTTCAAGGGCTTTGAGTGAGGATGAAGTGGGAGCTTGGGTGGGTTTATATAGGAAAGGTGAGAGAATTCTTTATTATTTAGGTTTGGGACCCCTTATATTAAAATAATCCAAACCACAAACCATCCCATGGTATTTGCCCATGGTTTCTGGAAAAGGAGAGAGGAAAATAATATTTTATAAGGCCAAGGTCCGAACTTATTAAAAAATTAGGGTTGCTTATGTGGAGGTGAGTCACACTCCCATGGAAATTAATTTAAAAAGGCAAAGTGTTGAATAAGTCTTGAGGGCTCCATTAATGCTTTGAAAAGTGATTCAAACAAACCCAAAACCTCATTATTTTAATGATAAAACACATATTGGCCGAACATAAGGATTATGGTATTTTATTACATCACTATTGGGTCATTATGATGTCATAAAACACATTATATATTTAAATGGTATTTAATTTTTACCCAAAAATTTGACTGTCTCAGAAAATTATGAAAAATTCACCGTTGGATAATTTCGACGTCCTGATTCCAAAAATAATATTTATTTTATCTAAATAATTTTCTAAATATGTGAATTTTCACTTTTAAAATAAAAACCGACATTTATAAAAAATTCACGGGTTTTGACAGAAATGGATTTCAAACCATAATAAGAATTTTAATTGCATTCATAAAATTATAAGATCATTTATATTTAATAAAAATTAATTTAATATTAATAATAATATTTTATTAAAATATTATTTAATTCAAAAATCCTTTAATTTAATAAAATATAATTCTTAATTAAATAATAACTAAAAACATCATTTGTACTTTAAAAACTAATTACAATGCATCAAAAATGACTAGAAATTATATTCATTATTATATACAAAAAAATAATGTACATCAACATGGTGCTACTTATTTGTTACATAACCCCTTAAAATAGCCGCATAAGACCTAAGGGTAAGGTGTGCGATGGTGACAGACTCTTGGGGTTGCTCGGATAACATCGCTCGAGTGGTAATCTCTATCAACTTCCATTTTTCCCGTAGACGATCACGTTCGAGCTTGACTTGATGAAGCTCGGCTTGGTCTTGGTCAAGGGCAAAGCCCAAAGACGCCACCTCCTTTCCGAGCTCCGACAAATGGGCTTCGTAAGGGGCAATTCTACTGGATGAGGCCATCGCTTCCTTTGTCTGAGTAGAAAATTTGTTCGTTAAAGCCTTATATTTAAACTACCCAGATGATCACTGTTCAACGGCTATAAAAGTAACGGTCACAAATCTTAACGTAAAACTAAAGAAGTTGACATCTTATAAAAACATAAAGAAACATTTTTCATAAAGAAACATTTAACTGGATCAAGAGGGATTTTCCATTAATGAAACTTTGGGTCGTTACAACATTCCCCCCTTAAGAAATTTCGCCCTCGAAATTTTCCTTTTCCCACACTAAAACAAATGTGGGTAACTTAGCTTCATCATATCCTACGACTCCCAAGTTGCTTCTTCAAACTTGTGGTTTCTCCACAACACCTTGACGAGGGGCATTGTCTTATTTCGTAGAACTTTTTCTCTACGATCCAAGATCTTCACTGGTTGCTCCTCATAAGAAAGATCGTCTTCTAATTGTACCACCTCGGAAGAGAGTACATGTGAAGGGTCTGGTATGTACTTCCTTAAGAGGGATACATGGAAGACATCATGCACCTTGGCCATAGTAGGTGGAAGTGCTAGTCGATAGGCCACAGCCCCAACACGATCAAGAATCTCGAAGGGGCCGATGTACCTTGGACTTAACTTCCCTTTCTTTCCAAACCTCATGACCTTCTTCCACGGAGATATGCGTAAAAACACCATGTCTCCGACTTTAAATTCAAGGTCTCGTCGACGATTATCTGCATAACTCTTCTGTCGACTTTGGGCTGCCTTGATATGCTGCTGAATGGTTTTCACCTTCTCCACCATTTCTTCGACCATTTCTGGTCCATGCAGCTTACGTTCACCGACCTCATCCCAACATGCCGGTGTTCTACACCTTTTCCCATACAGGGCTTCATATGGTGCCATTTGGATGCTTGAGTGGAAACTATTATTATAAGAGAACTCAACTAGAGGAAGATGTTGATCCCATCCTCCTTTAAAGTCCATTGAGCACGCTCTCAACATATCCTCAAGTGTTTGGATAGTCCGCTCGGATTGGCCATCAGTTTGAGGATGATAGGCCGTACTGAAGTTCAGTTCAGTATTCAGAGCATGTTGAAGACTCTTCCAAAACTTAGAGGTAAATCTTGGATCTCGGTCCGACACAATAGATAGTGGTACTCCATGCAACCGTACCACTTCCCTGATATATATCTGTGCCAGTTGATCCAAAGAGAAGTCCTCTCGAATAGCAATGAAGTGTGCAGTCTTTGTAAGACGATCCAAAATAACCCAGATTGCATTGTTGCTTTTGGATGTCCTTGGAAGTCCAGTGACGAAGTCCATGGTGATGTTCTCCCATTTCCATTCTGGTATGGGCAATGGTTGCATCATCCCCTTAGACTTCTGCCTCTCTGCCTTCACTTGCTGACACACCAGGCACTTTGATGTATATTCAGCGATCTCCTTCTTCATATTATCCCACCAAAAGTTTTCTCGGAGATCTCGATACATCTTTGTGCTCCCTGGGTGAATAGAGAAATTTGAACTATGTGCATCATCCAAAAGTTCCTTCTTCAGCTCCGAACTTGATGGGACACATAGTCTTTTCCCAAACCGCACAATTCCTTCTTCATTAACATTAAACTCTGAGGATTTTCCCTTTTTGATAGCTTCCACTTTTTCTTGGATTCTCGCATCATCCTTTTGAGCATCCTTTAACCTTTCCAAAAGAGATGGTTGAGCAATCATTTGTGAAAGGATTGATGATGTTCCCTTCTTTATGATTCCCACGTCCATCTTCATCAAGTCTAAGAAGATTGGATCCTTCTCAATTCTCATCATTGATAGAATTGCTGGATCCTTTCTACTTAGGGCATCCACCACCTTGTTCGCCTTCCCAGGGTGGTAATGTATTGAACAGTCATAATCCTTGATGAGCTCTATCCATCTTCTCTGGCGCATATTAAGCTCTTTCTGTGTGAATATATATTTAAGACTTTTGTGGTCAGTATATATCTCACATTTCTCTCCATAGAGATAATGCCGCCAGATTTTCAAGGCAAAGATCACCGCCGCCAACTCCAGATCATGCGTTGGATAGTTTCGCTCATGGATTTTCAACTGTCTTGAGGCATAGGATATCACTTTATCATTCTGCATCAGCACACATCCTAAGCCCTTCTTCGAAGCATCACTGAATACCACAAAAAGCTCCCCACTTGTGGGTAAAGTGAGCACAGGTGCAGTGATAATTCTCCTTTTCAACTCCTTGAAGCTTTCTTCACATTCATCACTCCAAGAAAACTTTACTCCCTTTCGAGTTAGCTTGGTAAGAGGGTTGGACAATCGTGAGAAGTTTCTCACAAATCGTCGATAATATCCAGCTAACCCCAAGAAGCTACGGATATCAGTTACCGATGTTGGCCTCGGCCATCCCTCAATTGCATCTGTTTTGGAGGGGTCCACAGATATCCCATTGCTTGTGATGATATGGCCCAAGAATGAGACCTCCTTCAACCAGAACTCACACTTGCTGTACTTCGCATAGAGCTTATCCTTGCGCAAAGTCTCCAGTACAGTTCTTAAATGCTCCTCATGGTCCTCCTTGGTTTTGGAGTATATTAGAATATCATCTATAAAGACTACCACAAATTTATCTAGGTAATCTCTAAAGACTCTATTCATCAAGTCCATGAATATTGCTGGAGCATTGGTGAGTCCAAAAGTCATTACTATGAATTCATAGTGCCCGTACCTTGTACGAAAAGCAGTCTTGGGGATATCTTCCTTCTTCACCCTTACTTGATAATATCCCGACCGCAAGTCGACCTTGGAGAAGTATTGTGCTCCATGCAGCTGATCAAACAAGTCATCGATTCTTGGGAGAGGATACTTGTTCTTTATCGTGATTTTGTTAAGTTCACGATAATCGATGCAAAGCCGCATTGACCCATCCTTCTTCTTGACGAAGAGGACTGGTGCACCCCATGGTGATGCACTTGGGCGTATAAACCCTTTATCCAGATTCTCCTGTAGTTGTTTCTTCAGTTCTTCAAGCTCAACCACAGCCATTCTATATGGAGTCTTGGATATTGGTAGTGCCCCAGGTATAAGTTCAATTGAGAACTCAACATCTCTTCTTGGAGGAAGACCAGGAAGTTCCTCGGGAAATACTTCAGCGAATTCCCTCACAATAGGCATTTCTTCAAAGGTGGTTTCTTCCTTGGACTCAATCATCTGAGCCAGATATGCATGCTCATAAGGCAGTAATATCCATGCTTGAGATGATGGAGCTAAATGAGATTCATCTTCCTCCTGACACTTGTAAAGAATCGGGGGTCGATTCTCCATATGGAGTGTGATTTCCCTCTCCCGACAATTTATGTTGGCTCTATATAAGTAAAGCCAATCCATGCCAAGAATTGCATCAAATTCCACCAAAGCGAGTATGACGAGGTTCGCCGGGAAATTCAATCCACAGATTATAACAGGGGAGGACTTATACTCATGGGATGCAATGATTGCCCCATTTGCCGTACTCACCGACATCTTTACTTCCATGATTTTTGGTGGTGCATGGATTATTCTACTAAACTTTTGAGATATAAAAGAATGCGTAGAACCTGAATCAAAAAGTACGTTCGCTATTCTTGAATGAATAACTAGCGTACCTGTCACCACTTCGTTGTTGGGGTTCACTTCGGCAGAAGTGATGGAAAAGGCTCTTCCTTGCTGTCTTGGAGGTTGTTGATTGCCTCCGATAACCCTTGGATTAGGGCACTGATTCGCAAAATGACCCGGTTCTTTGCATTTGAAGCATTGAACAACGCGTTGAGGTTCGAACGGAGTGTTCCTCCCCTCCGTCGCAGCCGCGGGTCCTTCTTGCTGACAGTTAATAGCTAGGTGCCCTTCTCTTCCACACTTGAAGCATTTTCTTGTCCCCCTAAGGCAATTTCCAGGGTGCTTCTTTCCACACTTTTGGCAAGTGGGGTGCTGGAATTTCTTAGCGCCGTTGGATTTATCCATCGGACCACCAGCATTGAAGTCCACCTTCCGCTTCTTGTCCCCATGATACCCTTGTGATTCTACGATCTCCATTTCAACCTTGAGGGCACATCGGACAATTTCCTCATAGCTGTCGAAGTCACGGATCGCTAATGCTTTCCGCAAGCTAGGCTTCAGCCCACCAAAGAAGCGGTCAACTTTGCATTCGGGGGTAACGACAAAGCCGGAAGCGTATCGTGCAAGCCTTGTGAAGTTTGCCTCGTACGCTCCCACAGATTCTTCATCTTTCTGCTTGAGGGAAAGGAAGTCCCTTTCCATCTTAAGACGGAGGGTGCGTGGAAAATATTTATCGAAAAACATCTTCCGGAATACCTTCCATTCCAAAGCCTCGATCTCCTCCTCAGGCTTCGTATTTTTGATCAATGTCCACCATTGATCAGCTTCACCCTCCATACGATAAGCCGCCAGGAGAACCTTCTCTTTTTCAGAGAATTGGAGGATGGAGAATATCTTCTCAATGGAGTTGATCCATTGTTCAGCGATCGTGGGATCAGATGATCCACTAAAAGTAGGAGGCCTTTGTCTCATGAAGCTTTCAATAGCGACTTGTTCTTTCTTAGGGGGGGTTGAACGTTCCTCTTGACCAGTGTTTCTATTCAAAACTTGAGTTAGCTGAGAGAGAAGCGTGACAAAGTTCGCGATTCCCGCTCCCATCGGATTGGGCATCTCATTAGTACAATCATCACACTGATCTTCACAACGGTTGTTAGCCCGAGTTCTCCTATTACCGGCCATTGGCTGGAATAAAAGGAAAGTTAGGGGTAACACATAAAGGGTAATCCAAAGACAAAAGTTGATGACTTATAAATAAACTTTAATCTCTTTAACTAATGAGTCTATAGGATTCAATCCAGGATTTTCATGATCTTCCTTCTAACATATATTCTTAGGGGCATTTTTCCCTTAATAAGGGTTCATACTAAGATTGTGAATTTATCAAAACATATACCCCGGGAGTGTCGTAACCAAGAGTGCAGCAAGGCCTGTTGTCGTGCACCAGTTCTCGTTCGAGTCTAGCTCAAAGCGGTGTTTTCGGGTTTTACCCCTAGGATACATCTGTGCCAGAGCCGCCTCTACCTGCTCGTATCCAGACAGGGATGTATTTGTTTGATAAACCACTTACTTAGTATTTACCAAAACTTAGGGATGTTTTTATTATGCTTAGTCTTGTATCTAAGGCTTTACTAGGGTTTCCTAATCCCAAAAATAACTAAACCTATCCTCTGATACCAACTATGACAACCCTGCTTTTATTACAACTTAAACATGCTTTATTACATAAAACTTCACTTGATACAACAAAGAAGATCGAGAGGTTTAGTGTCTTTGGGGCTTAGGATCATTACATAAAAACTTTAAACTTGAAATACAACATCCTTATTGAAAACTTCCTTTACATGACCACTACATTCCTTCGTACTTAGCATTGCATGGGATAACCTGAGGACATGCATAAGAAAAGGGTGAGCTATAAAGCCCAGTAAGGGAGTACACAATGAATAACATGAGGAGTACAATAAATGTTAGGTAATAGTCATATCAATAGAGCATAAGAGAGACATGAACATAAAGGCATGATAAAGCATGATAATCATAACATGGAAATGTGGCAGCAACACTTAACATTGAATTAGCATGAGCCAAGGCTCATTGCACATGGAGCATGAGTAAACCCTCATTGCACTTGAAGCACGAGTAAACCCTCGTTGCACTTGAATTAGCATGAGTCAACACTCATTGCACATGACGTATCATGATACTATACTTTACCCAATGCATTGGAGCGCTATCAGGGCGCACCCTTCTTAAACATTTCATTTCATGCATAAGTGTGCCACATGGATCATAAAACATGGATTCATAAAACATAATCATTTCTTCCACGATAAAGGAATGTGGAATTCATACATGAAACTTTACAAACAATATGTAAATGTGCATAAAGGTGAATACCCTTGATGGAGAAATGGGCATGGTATTCACTACACAAAGACATTGGCTTAGAAAATCGGTGCGATTTCGGCAGCATAACGGCGTGACATAAGAACTCATAAAAAAAGGTTGATGAGAGAGAAAGGGGTTCCTCATAATATTTACATGTAATGGACAGTAATGAGATCATATATATACATGTCCCAACAATAGAAAAGGAATTTAGATTCATGATACAAAAGTATTGCTTGAATATAAAAGAGGAGAAAAAGGTTCCTTTCGGAATTTCGACATAGTAACGGGTGTACATGGGAGGCATTTAATGAGAGAGAAATGGGTCTCCCATCATTCAAACAATAAGAGGGAAGTATGGGAGAGGTGCGAAACCATACCCCAACATTCATAAATGAAATTAAAAGGGCAATACAACTTAAAGAAAATTGACAAAAAATGAGAAAGGAAGAAAAACCCTTACTTGGAAGTGTGCTTCCAAAGGCTAGAGAGAGGCTTGTGAGAGGCTTCATGGGAGCTTGGGGCACCTTGAGAGGATTCTAGAGAGAGTAGGGCAGAGGTTGGACGAACTTCAAGGGCTTTGAGTGAGGAGGAAGTGGGAGCTTGGGTGGGTTTATATAGGAAAGGTGAGAGAATTCTTTATTATTTAGGTTTGGGACCCCTTATATTAAAATAATCCAAACCACAAACCATCCCATCGTATTTGCCCATGGTTTCTGGAAAAGGAGAGAGGAAAATAATATTTTATAAGGCCAAGGTCCGAACTTATTAAAAAATTAGGGTTTCTTATGTGGAGGTGAGTCACACTCCCATGGAAATTAATTTAAAAAGGCAAAGTGTTGAATAAGTCTTGAGGGCTCCATTAATGCTTTGAAAAGTGATTCAAACAAACCCAAAACCTCATTATTTTAATGATAAAACACATATTGGCCGAACATAAGGATTATGGTATTTTATTACATCACTATTTGGTCATTATGATGTCATAAAACACATTATATATTTAAATGGTATTTAATTTTTACCCAAAAATTTGACTGTCTCAGAAAATTATGAAAAATTCACCGTTGGATAATTTCGACGTCCCGATTCCAAAAATAATATTTATTTTATCTAAATAATTTTCTAAATATGTGAATTTTCACTTTTAAAATAAAAACCGACATTTATAAAAAATTCACGGGTTTTGACAGAAATGGATTTCAAACCTTAATAAGAATTTTAATTGCATTCATAAAATTATAAGATCATTTATATTTAATAAAAATTAATTTAATACTAATAATAATATTTTATTAAAATATTATTTAATTCAAAAATCCTTTAATTTAATAAAATATAATTCTTAATTAAATAATAACTAAAAACATCATTTGTACTTTAAAAACTAATTACAATGCATCAAAAATGACTAGAAATTATATTCATTATTATATAAAAAAAATAATGTACATGAACATGGTGATACTTATTTGTTACATAACCCCTTAAAATAGCCGCATAATACCTAAGGGTAAGGTGTGCGATGGTGACAGACTCTTGGGGTTGCTCGGATAACATCGCTCGAGTGGTAATCTCTATCAACTTCCATTTTTCCCGTAGACGATCACGTTCGAGCTTGACTTGATGAAGCTCAGCTTGGGCTTGGTCAAGGGCAAAGCCCAAAGACGCCACCTCCTTTCCGAGCTCCGACAAATGGGCTTCGTAAGGGGCAATTATACTGGATGAGGCCATCGCTTCCTTTGTCTGAGTAGAAAATTTGTTCGTTAAAGCCTTATATTTAAACTACCCAGATGATCACTGTTCAACGGCTATAAAAGTAACGGTCACAAATCTTAACGTAAAACTAAAGAAGTTGACATCTTATAAAAACATAAAGAAACATTTTTCATAAAGAAACATTTAACTGGATCAAGAGGGATTTTCCATTAATGAAACTTTGGGTCGTTACAATCCCTATATATGAATATGGAATTTATAAAGCCTAATATAAATAAAGTGATTGAATGAAAAAGGGAAGTGAAAATCACTTACTTGGATGTACAACTCAAAAGGATTAGGAGATGACTCTTGGTAGATTATGTACCCATTATTAGGACTATTGGGAGTATAGAGAAGTGTGTGTATTATATTCAAGGAGTTTTAGTAAAGATAAATGGGATATTGTGTAAGATTGTATAGGAGAGGAGGGGGATTAATTTTTTATTTTGGGTTTTGATATTCAGAACCAAAAACCATACCATTATTTTTCACATGTTTTTTGAAAAAGGGGAGTGGTATAAATTATTTTATGAAAAAAAATTGATGTATATAATAAAATATTTTTCCTTCTTAGGAGGAGATGAGTTAAAATTTCAAATAAATGATTATAAAATCATAAAATATATCTTATGTCTTTGATAATTTATTAAGGCTTTATAAAATAATTAAAATAAACATAAAATTAAATTATTAAAAATTTAAGAAAAATATTTTGATGATTATAACTTTTATATTATTTATTACATCACTATTTGGTTATTATGATCTCATAAAACACACAATATATTCTTATAATATTTATCTTTTACCGAATATTTTGACTATCACAAAAAATTATGAAAAATTAATCATTAGATAATTTTGAAATCTTAATTCAAAAAACTAATATTCATTTTATCAAAATAATCATATAAATATTTGAATTCTCAGTTTAAACTAAAAAATAACATTTATTTAATATAACTGGGTTTTGACAATAACATTTTTTGAACCCTAATAATAATTATAATTGAAATAATAAAAAACATATGATCATTTATATTTTAAGAAGAAATTTAAAAACAATATTTTATTAATATATTATTTATTTATAGAATCCATTAATTCGTCAAAATAGTTTCCTTAGTTGAATTTGAATATTAACCAAATATATTATTTGGTAATTTTATATCATTTACAATGTAACAATAATAAGAAGAAATTATATTCATTATTATAAAAAATAAAATATAAAAAATACTATTTCTAGGGTCTTGATACATATCGTTTTATTACACCACCATATACCTTAAGTGTAAGGTGAAAAATGGTGAGGTTTTCAAGGGGTTGTTAGGTGAACATTATTTGTACTATGATCTCAATATGCCTGAAATTCTTCGATAAACAGTATCATTCATGCTTATGTTTTTGGACCTCGTCTTGGGATTGTTCTAGAGAAAATCCTAGAAAATTGAACTTTCCCTAAAGAAATGATAAATGAGATTTATAGGTTATGATTCTATTGGTTGAGGCCATCATTTCCTTTTCCTATAACAAAATCTTTTGGAAAACCCATATATTGAAACTATTCTTGTGATCATTGTTTAATGGCTATATTATTAATGGTAAAGATACATAATTGTCACTTAAATCCTATTATATATAATAAAAAAGATAAGCACATGTGTTTTCTTTATCAATAAGATATTTGATTAAATAAAAAGAAATAGATTTTTTAAAATGTCTAAGTCGCTATAACATTCACCCTTTATGAAAGTTCACCCTCAAAATTTTCATGTACCATACTAAAACAGATGAGGGTAACAATAGTTCATTAACTCATCTAGTTACCACAATTATTCTTCAAATATATTGTTTCTCCACAACACTTTGATAATTGTTATTGTCTTTCTTCATAGTTATTTTTCATTATTATCTAAGATATTCACTAGATGATCCTCATATGAAAAGCCCTTATCCAATGGTACCACCTCTAGTTGGAGTAAATGAGAAGGGTCTTGTATGTACATTCTGAAAAGAGATATATGGAAAATATCATGTACTTGAGATATTTTTTTTGGGAGTGTTGGTCGATATGCCACTTCTTTGATGCAATCAAGGATCTCAAAAAGGCCAATGTACATAGGAATAAGCTATACCTTCTTCCTAAATCTCATTACTCTTTTCCATGGATATATATAGAGGAATACCATGACTATAACATCAATACTTATGTCTCATCAATGATTGTAAAATTATCTCTCTTGTTAACTCTCATCAATTTTATGTTCTGCTGGATGCTCTCATCCTTCTCCACCATTTAGGTAACCATTTAAAGATTGAGAAGTTTTTTCCCCATATTCATCCCAACATGACTATGTTCTGCACCTCTTCCCATAAAGGGACTCATAGGGGTCTATTCGGATGCTCGAGTGAAAACTATTGTTTTTAGAAAACTCCACCAAAGGATGAAGTTGATAACACCATCCTTTAAAGTCTATTGTGCATGATCTCAACAAGTACTCTTATTTTTGGATAGTTCTCTCTGATTGGACATAGGAATGGGGTGATAAGACACACTGAAGTTAATCTCATTGTTTATAGTATATTGAATTATTTTCCAAAACATAATGGAGAATCATGTATCTCGATCAGAGACAATCAATTATGGTATTCCATACAACCTTACTACATAACAGATCTATATCTGTGCCAAATTATCTAGTTATAAATCCTCTCAAATCGCGATGAAGTTTAAAATATTTGTAATATGATCCAAAATGACCTAGATATATTTGTTTCCCTTATATGTCATTATAATTATAGTGACACAGTCAAGGGTTATGTTCTCCCATTTTGATGTTCTTATATGTAAGGGTTTTATCATCACATTAGACTTTTTCATTTCAACCTTCACATGCTTACATACAAGGTACATTGATTTATATTCTGTAGTCTCCTTCTTTATGTTTTCCCACCGATAGTTCTCATGGAGATATCGATATATGTTTTTTTTCCTTAGTGAATCGAAAATTTCATACTATGTACATCACTATAATGTTCATTCTTTAACTCACAATATTTTGAAACTCATAATTTTGACCCAAATCTAAAAATTTAATCTTCATTAACATTAAACTCTAATGATTCCCTTTTTCTAATAGCTTCCAATTTCATCGGAATCACCACATAATCTTTGTGAGAATCCTTTTACCTTACCAGAAGAGACGGTTGAGCAATAATTTGTGAAAGTATCGATGATGTTACTTTTGTTATGACTCCCATGTTCATATTATTCAAGTGTAGGAAGATTAGATACTTCTCAATATTAATCACTGATAGAATTTCTGGATCTATTCTATATAGAGAAGCCTCCACTTTATTTACTTTTCCTTGACGGTAGAGGATTGAGTAGTCATAACCATTGAAATGATCTAACCATATTTGTTGGCATATATTTAGTTATTTCTAGTAGAATATATATTTGAGACATTTGTGATCCATATTTTATTCACACCTCTTCAGAAATATATAATGTTGACATGTTTTCAATACAAAGATCACACATGGAAACTCTACATCATGTGTGTGATAGTTTTTCTCATAGATATTCCTTTTCCTAGAGGTGTAGGTAATGAAATTGGTAATTGTCATCAACACACATGCCAATAAATTATCTGGCACATTACAAAAAATTATGAAATGATCCCCACTTGTGGGTAGTGTGTGAAGATGGGAAGGGATAATCCTTATTTTAAACTCCATGAATCATTCTTCACATTCATCATTCCAATAAAATATGACTCCCTTGAGAGTTAGATTGGTAAGAGGGTTTGACAATCATGATAAATTTCTCAAAATTCGGCTATAATATATTGTTAATATAAGGAATCTATTGATTTCTATCACTGATGTTATCCTCAGACATCCCTCAATTGCTTTTTTCATTGAAAGATACACATATATCCAATTTCATGTTAATAGATAACCCAATAATGTATTTTCTTCGAGCTAGAACTCACAGTCGATGTACTTTTCATAGAGCTAATCCATTCGAAATGACATTAGCACATCGCTCATATTATCCCCATACTCCTCCTATGTTATTGAATATATTATAAAATCTTCTATAAATACTACCTAAAATTTGTTGACTTAGTCTCTAAATACTCTATTAAACATGTCCATGAATATATTTTGAGAATTTGTGATTCCAAAAGGAATCACTACGAACTCTAGTGTCCATACCTTCTATGAAATGTAGTCATGTAGATATCTTCATTTTTCACCATTACTGGGTAATATCCCAACTGCTGAGACACCTTGAAGAATTACTATGATCCATTTATCAAATAGAATTAGTCATACATTCCTAGAAATGGATACTTGTTCTATATCATTATTTTATTGATCTCACAAAAATAAATGAAAAGGTCTATTTATCCATGTTATTACTTAATTAAGATAACTAGTGTATCCCATGGTTGATCACATGGGCGTATAAGACATTTATCTACATTATCCAATATTTTTATCATTAGCTCCTCAAATTCAATAATAGAAATTCAATACCAAATCATAGATATTTTCAACTTCCTAGGTATAAGTTCAATCTAAAATTCAACCACTCATCTAGGAGGAATACCAGGAACAAAATCAAAAAAACACTTCAAAATATTCGATTATAATATTCATGTCTTCAAGGATAATCATTTCCATAGACCGAATCATTTGAGCTAGATATGAATACTCATTGGGATATAATTTCCATGCTTGACATGATGGTTTTAAAGATAGTTCATCTTTATTCTATCAATTGTATAGAATTGAGGGTTGATTCTCTATTTGGAGTGTGATTTTCATATCATGGAAATTTATGATGGATCTATATAGAGAAAGACAATACATTCCCATAATTACATTAAATTACACCATGGGAAGTATTACAATATTTTCAAAGAAGATTAATACAAAAATTATTACAATAGAGGAGTTATATATATGGGATAAAATAATTTTCCAATTTTCTATCATCACAAAAATATCAACTTTCATGCGTTGTGGTGGTGTTTGAGTCATTACACTAGAATTTCATAATATAAAGGAATACATACAACCAGAGACAAAAAATATATTTTTTATTCATGAATGAATAACAAGTTTACCTATCAATACATCATTTCTAGGATTCACTTAGGTTGTAGTGATAGAAAAATATCATCCTTACAGCCTTGGAGGATATTGGTTTCCTCTGAAAACCATTCACTAAGTACACTGGTTCACAAAGGGTCCTGGTTTCTTGTATTTGTAGCAAGGAACAATGCATTGAATGTATATTTTCATTTCCTCATTCACATATTAGGTTTCTCCTATTTGTAAGTATTTTCTAGTTTCCCTTCTCTTACACGCTTAATGAATTTACTTATTCTCCTTAGAAAATATTTTGGGTTCGTCTTTTGATGCATTTTAAAATTGGGGTGATGGAATTTTATAGAACCATTAGACTTATACCTAAAACATCTAGAATTAATTTCTACTTTATGCTTCCTATTCACATGATACCCCTCAGATTTACCAATTTAAATCATGAAATTGAGGTAACATCTAACAATTTTCTCATTGATATTAAATTCATGGATTGACAAGACTTTTCATAGACTAGGATTTTACCCCCCATGAAATCAGTCAACATTACATTGATATGTAACGAAAAATCTGATGGCATATTTCCAATTTCTTATGATGTTCTCTTCATATTCCCCATTATAATGGCCAACCATCATCTAGAGTGAAATTAAATAACTTTTCATCTTAATGCCTATGGTGCCAAGAAAAAACAATAATTTTATTTCTCGAATTCCTTCCACTACATTGCATTGATCACTTCCTCAGTATTCCTATTATTGATCAATGTCCACCATTGATCAACTTCACCCTACATACCATAAAAATATAGAAGAACCTTCTCTTCCTTATAACTCTGATGGATGGAGAAAATATTTTCAATGTAATTGATCCATTTTACTGTAATTAAGGGATGATATTATATCAAATTCTTCCTAGATTAGGTTTATTTTCAGAACATTACTTAACTAAGGTAGTATCGTGAAAATTATCAAAATTACATATCCCATTGGGTCAGTCATCACACTACCCTTCACATCGGTTTTCAAAATGGATCTTTGTATTTATGACATTGTATTTAATTAACGGAAAACTAGGGATAAGTATCTTCAATACTTAAACATATAAAGTGGAATCAAATGATATTAGAGGGATATAATACATTTACCTCTTTAACATATGTGTTTCTAGACTTCAGTCTATACTATCCAATATCAACATATATCATATATCTTAATGGGAATTCATTTTGATCCCTTAATTTTTTTAATAATGTTTTGAATTTACAAAATCATTTCCCTCATTAGTGTCAATACAATTGTGTAGTCAGGCATGTTGTTGGGTAATAGGTTTCCCTGAGTCTTGTCTATAAAGCCTTGTTAGAGTTGTCACTCCTAGGTAAATCAGTTCCAGAACCAGGCCCACATATTGAATCTTAGAATGATTTATTTTCTTGATAAAACACTTTTCTATACTCTAAAAAATCTAGGGATATTATCTTACACATAGTATTATTCATATGGGGTTTCACTAGTTCATTCTAATCCTAGCCCTAAATATAAATAAACATATCCTATTATACCAATTATAACAATATTTATCTTTAATTCATAATTATAAATGATTTATTAAATAAAATTCCAAATAATACCACTAAAAAGATAAAGAATTATAATGACTATGTTAAATTAGGTAATCACATCACAACATAAACGTGAAAATAATAATATTTATTGAAAACTTCTTTAACATGACCACAACATTCCTTCATACATAACAATTCATGGGTTATCCTACAGACATGCATAAGAAATGGATGAGCCAAAAATCCTAGTGAGGAAATAAAATGGAATAACATGAGGATAATAATAAATTTTAGTTAAGTCGTATCAATAAGGCACAAACAACATGAATAATAAGGGATGATTTAACATGATAATCATAACATGGGGGAAATTTGGAAACAACATAAAACATTTCATCATAAACATATGTCAAAGCTAAATTTACAATATTTCATTTGAATAAATTTACCGTTAAGGAATCATGTTAACCCAATTCATTAGAGCCCTATTAGAGAACACCCTTCATAAACATTTTTATATCATGTTTATGTGTGCAACATAAATGATAAAAATGAACTTAATCAACATAATACATTAATCCAAGATCACAAAAAGTGGAATAAATATATTTATTTCACCAATGAATAATTATATATTCAAAAATTTCTATACCCATGATATAGAAATGTTAATTGTATTCACTACACAATTATTTTAGCATGGAAAATCATGGCACAATTTTTGAAGCATAGCGACATCATATTAAAATTAATTAAATGGATAGATGAGAGTAAAATGGGTCACTCAAAATTTAGAAATTAAATGGAAAGTAATAGGGACATGAAATTACATGCTCTAATAAACATAATTGGAAATAAAATGTGAAACTTAATAAATAATCTTGAATAAAGAATATGAAGCAATGGAACGGTTACAAAATTTGGCATGGTAATAGGTGTACATAATGGATTGTAAGAGAGTTAAATGACAGTGAAATGGGTGGAAAAATTTATAGAATAAGATTAATTTATATGGGATAGGAAATAATGTATCCCAACATAATAAAATATAAAATTAAAATTTATATCATAATTGAATTGCATGGTTAAATGAGGAGAGAGAGAATACCTTGCAAAATTTTATCATTTTAATAGGTGAACATAAAGAGTTATATGGGTATTAATGAGATTGAAAGGAAGATATATTAAATAATTCATCAACTGGATAGTAAGGTAATAATGTAACATCATATCACAACATATGAAATTTAAATTTAAGAGTAATAATATAAAAGTAGTGCTTGAATTAATATTAGAAGAGATAAATCACATACAGAATTTCATCATAGAATGGGTGTAAATGAAGTATAATAGAGGGAATTAATTAGTTTTAACAAGTATATAATAATTTATAAATTAAATGGAATGTAATGGGAACATTTATTTTAATATATATAAATATTAAAATGGAATTTAAAAGAAGAATATAAAATAAGTGCTAGAATGCAAATGAGAAAAGAGAAATCCATTACATGGATTTTTGACTCCAAAGGCTAAGGAGAGGCTCCTTATGAACTTTGGTATGCCTTGAGAGGACTCTATGAAGTATAGGAAAGAGTGTGGTCCATCGTGAAGGAGTTTTAGTGAATATAAATAAGATATTTGGTGGGATTATATGAGAAAGGAGAAGGATTTCATTATTTTTTTTTATAAACTACATAATAAAAAATTCAAAACCACAGACCATACCATGGGATTTCCCCTAGTTTCTATAAAATGGGAGTGTTATATATTACTTTATGAGGCCAATACATGAAGATAATATAATATTACTCTTGATTATGTGGAGTTGAGTCAAACTTTCAACGAAACGATTTAAAAATCTTGAAATATATTGTATGTATTAGAGGATTCATTAAGGCATTATAAAATAATTCAAACCAACATTAAATTATATTATTTTAAATAAAAAATATATTTTTCTGATTATGAATTTTATAGTATTAATTATGTAACTATTTGGAAATTATGATACCACAAAACACATCATATATTTATCCAAGATTTAATTTTTACAAATGACATGAAGTGTTTCTGATAATTTTGAAATATTTACCACTAGATAATTTAATTGTTTTATTCCTAAAAATAATATTCCTTATCTCTAAATAATTTTCAAAATATTTGAATTTTATATGTAATATTAAAAACCTACTTTTATTGAATATAACAGGTGAAGATAATAACAGTTTTTCTAACCCGATTAAAAATTACATTTGAAATCATAAAAATTATATGATAATTTACATTTTAAAAAATTAATTTACTAATGATATTTTTTAAAATATAATTTTTATAAAAAATACAACAATTGAATAAAATATATTTCCTAATTGAAATTTAATATTAAATAAAAATACTATTTTTTAAAAAAAATAATTTACAAAGTGAAAATAATAGGAAGAAAATATGTTACTTATTTTATAAAAAAAATGCACATAATGATTTTTCTAAGGTCTTGATACCTATCCCTTTATTACCATAGTATATTCCCTAAGATAATGGTGAAAAATTATGGAGATTTCATGGGAAATTTTAGTGGAATATTTTTGGGACATGATCTCGATGAGAATAAACTTCTCCCCTAAACATAACGTTCTTGGATCTCAGAACATGATTGGTATAGGGAAAACCCTAGAAATTCTATCTCCCTTGTAATGTATGATAAATGTACGTCATAGGGTATTATCAAATTGGTTGTGTCCATCACCTCCTTTGTTCAAAAAGGATTTTATAAAACACTATATTTATACTAGTCAAGTTATCATTATTCAATGACTATATTAAAAACCATAAATATACTTAATGGTCTTTTAAATCCAATTGGATATAATAAAATAATAATTTCATGTGTTTCCAATATCTATAAGAAACTTAGTTAATTCGAAAGAAACGAAATTTTATTCCTAAATGTTCAGGTCATTACATGATGAGATACCACAATATTGATTTTAAAAGAGATTCACATCAAAAACATCCTCCAGAATAGTTTTCTTAATACAGTATCTTTCACTTGATAACATTAATGGATCTATAAGAATGCCTTAATGGAAGGAAATATAGAACTCCAATACTCCAATATGAAGTTAGGGAAGTAATGTTATTAAAACCTAAAAAATATGAGAAAATGGAAGTGATGGTTATAGAAATTTAGAAACATATTTGGTCCTCTTAATGTTGGATAAAATTTAGAAGATGTTGGATAGAAGTTATTCTTTAAAATTTCTCCATTCCATAAGGTAATGATATTTTTCAAATAAGTGAATGATGATATGCAAGTATATTATAAAGACCTAACATTATTTCATTACATAATATTGTATTTTATTCAAGAACTCGCTTCATTTTATATTGAGGATATTTTCATTATAATATCTTTTGAGAGTTGTGATAGAATACTTAAATAACAGTCCACATTATTATAGAGAATATACCACAAAATAGTATCCATTTTATATATAATGTAAGGCTTTTAAAATAAAACATGTGTTCATTGACATATCTTCATAATAATTATATTTTCATCCTTATTTTTCTTACACATACTTATAACCTTTAAAAAAAATTAAAAAAGGGATGAGAGAAAAAAGCTCTGAATGGGATACAAAAATAATGAAATAAAACATGAATCCATGTATTCTTGTAACATATGAAAACATTTTCCAATAAAGTCATACTTTTTACCCATATAAACATAATTTTGGAAACCTATGATTTCATTGGTATTTCTTAGAATCAAATAGAACATAAATATAACAATAAATGTATCTTGGGGAATTACGTACATAATCCTGTAACCCTCTCGGCTACCTTATAATTTGTAACACTCACGACTACCTTACAATTTATGTAACCATCGCAGTTTCACATGGAGTAACCATACGAAAGACCTCTAACATACATGTACCCAATGAATTGGAAAGACAAATAGTTACCAATATTCAACATTAAAAAATAAAAATAACCATCACAGAATCATACATAATGAATAATTGCATAAAAACATTTTTTTTGAATTTTGTAAAAAATGATTTTAAAAAGTTTTTTAAAAGAAAAGTTCTGTACAAATATCATATAATTGAAGTTACACTTATTATATTTGATTAAATATTTATATAAAATATCGATTCACATAACTAAACTTCATATAAACTAATTAATATCATAAAAAAATTTAATACAACATTAATAATAAAGTAGAATGTTTACCCAATAAATGGAAATCTGGTTATGAATTCCATTACCATTGGTTTTTATTATTTGAAACTCATATAGAATTAAAATATAATGGTTTAAAAAGTGTTATTATTATATTATAGAAAAAAATTCACATTTAAAACACATTATATGATCATTTCTTAATAGAATTTCACAATTTAATTATTAGTATTTTCTTCCTTCAAATATTTTGGGTGTTGTCTTTACATGATTTCTGTGCCAGTTTGTATTGGATTTTCTTCTCAAATGGAAAAACAATTCGAAAAGTGGAATGAAATGGAATTAATATGTTTCCAAAACATATAATGTTATCATAAATAATATTTTTTATCATATATGATAATGGATCATTATGTAAAACATTAATGATGTTTGTTTAGACCATTTTTTGCAGTTCCTCGATAATCATGAACTAGTTTCATTTAAAAATTTTACTCCATGCATAGAAGTTCATTCTAGAACAAGAAATTGGTTAGAACATAAGAAATAATTTTTTTTAACAATTAATTTTTTTTTATAATCATCTTTAAAGGTTGTAATGGTCATTGAAAACATATCATCCCTGATTTGAGTAAATAAGCACATCATTGACTGTGTTTTGATATTTAGAACAGCAAGACGAGGAGAGGAAGAAAGATTATGAATTTTTTACATGAAAATTATATCATAAAAAATTGATATGATTTGGATATTTAATATGTCCTATATAAGTGTAGGTAAATAGATTATAAGAAAAGAAATGAATTGGAAAGAAAACACTTGAAAATGAAGATGATTCATACCTCTTGATCTCTTGTCCATGAGATCCTCTTTAAGGCCTTTGGTTTTGGAATTTTGGTGAGACCAGAAGGACGTGGAAGTTGGTATTGACTTCAAGAGGGATTTTTGGAGAACATATAAAATGCTCATGGCATAAGAGGTATGAGAGGGAGAGAGGAATGAGGGCGGTATTTATAGTGGAGGAGAAGAAGGATTTTACATTGTTTTAATCATTATTATAATATTTTTCTCAAGAAAATGAATAATATTGATTACTGTGACCAAAAATAGAAATAATTTCATATGAGTTTGAACCAAATGGTATTATACCCTCCTTGAATCACATATGATGCTGTAAAACAAGTATTTAGCATTTATCATAATTTATCATATTTTACAATTCATAAAAAATTCATGAATTTCATAAAATTCCTTGAAATTTACCTAAACCATTTTTTGACATATAGTATTCAAAAAAGAACAAATTTTTTTGAAAATAATTATCTAAATATTTTTAATTAAATTTATAAATAAAATTATAATTTATTCAAAATAACAATTTTAAAACTGTAACTCAATTTTTAACACCCTGAAAAACTTATCACGATGTTATTATCATAAAGCCGTATGAAAATAAAAAAATAATGCAATTTACAATTATTTAGGTTCATATTACTATTCATATAACTATTCATAATGGTATGTTCCTATTCACAAGAAAAAAAGGTGGTTCTATCCGACTACAAATAATATACTGATCAGAACCGTAGATGACCATTTTCTGAAAATCAAAGCAGAGAAGATGCTATATTATTTTTGAAGGATAGTTTTAAATATATACTTAAAAAACAATGTTTCATTAAATACAATTTATTTTTTGAAAAAATGGGGTGGTCCATTATCTCCACTTTCTGTAAATTTAGTCGTCACAAATTTATTTACTTATTAAACAAATGAGGTTACCTTTACCTCATAGAATTTTAATATTCTCATATTTCTTCACCAACCATGTTGTTTGTCCACAAAACCATTACCTAAGGGATTTTTGTTTTCGGTAACAATTGTTCCCTTCAATCAAGAATCTAAACACCTATATCTTCATAAGAAATATTCTCTTCTAGAAAAATTTCTTCTGGAATCAAAACATGAGTTGAATCTGTTACAAAATATCTCGAAATTGAAACATGAAAATAATGTGAACCAATGATAATCGTATCGGAAAAGATACCTGGTAGGTGACTGGTCTGACATTCTATAGGATTTCATATTTTCCAATTTACCATGAACATAGCTTTCATTTCTTACCAAAATAAATATCACTTTTCCATGGCGAGATTATAGGAAAAACATGATCCCCTAACTCAAAAGATAAGTATTTCCACTAGTTGTGTTGATAAATTTTCTTCCTTCTACGAGCATTCCTCATGTATAGCTAGATCATCATGCCATTCTCATCCACTTCCTCTACTAATTTTGGTTCCATAAACATCATTTCCCTGACTTCATCCCAAAAAGATAATTTTCTACACTACTTACCATACAATCCCTTGAATAGTTCTATCAGTATAATATAATAAAAAGTGTTATTATAAAAAACTAAAATAAAGAATGAGGTTGATCCCATATTCAGCAGTAGTCTATTGAATAAGCTCGAAGCATGTCCCCATGTTCTAAATAATTTATTTTGACTATCCATTTGATTGATCATGAAAATATATTCTGAAATTTAATATTATTCCCAATGAATTTTGAAGGCCCTTCCAAAAGATAAAAGTGAACCTAGGTTCGTGGTCCGATACAATGGAAAGAGGAACTCTATTTAACGTGAAAATCCATTTGAGGTACCATTGAGAATACTGATCTAAAGACATTTTATCTAGAATATAAAGATAACATGTATATTTTGTTACACAATCCACAATAAAAAAATTGAATTGGTACCTTGATAAGACATAGGTAGTTCCACCACAATGCCCATTGATATATTCCCCTATTTTTTTCTCAATCAGTAGTATTGGCTGAAGAATCCCTGTTGGTAACTGCCACTTTTTTTTAACATGTTGACATGTGAAACCATTTATGGTAAAATATAAAATATCTCTTTTCATTCCATCCAAATAATAATACACATGAAGGTCTCTTTACATCTTAGTACTGCCAGGATGAATTGAAAATGGAGAACTATGAGCTTAAAACAAAAAATATTTTCTCAACTAATAATGACAAGTCCCACAAAAAAATTAACCAAATCTTAAAACATGATCTTTATCATGTATAAATTCTAGATAATTACACATTTTAATAAATTATACCTTTTTTATAGCTTATGGTCTCCCTTATGCGCATTAATAATTCTACATAATGAATTTTTCTCCACTAAAACCTAATGGAAATAGATTTATTTCGTTCACAAACAACTTCTATGAAATATTTCATCAAATCATTAATCAAGGGATCATGTTCTAAATGTAACATAGTTAATGAAGCATGATGTTTTTGACTCAAGGAATCCACCACATTGTTTGAAATTCTTGGATGGTAATTGATCGTGAATTCCTAATCCTTTATCAGTATAGGCCATCTTCTCATCCTCATGTTTAATTACTTTTGACTGAATATATACTTCAGTCATTTATGTTCAGTATATATTTGACATTTGGATCTGTAAAAACGATGCCTCAAAATTTTCAAAGAAAAAACCATATATTCCAATTCGTAGTCATGCGTGGGATAATTCTCCATTAGAAAACAACCATGTTCCTTCAATGTCCCTTCAATGAATCATCACTTCAGATAAAAAACATTACATTTTGAGAAGTCATGTCAAAAATAGAATCATTAAAAAAATACTTTCTTCAATTCCTAAAAAACATCACATTCTTCTATCAAAAAAAAAATTTACAACTTTTTTCATTAACTAAGTTAGCAGGCTTGATAACCATGCAATTTTTTTAACAAACCATTGGTAAGAACATGCTAATCCTATAAAAATAAAAACTTTTTAAATAGTTTTACTTATTTTCCATCCATCAAAAAATATTTTTGTCAGTACCAACTATTACTCCATCAATATTTTCAATGTGCACAATAAAATAAATATGTTGCAAAAAGATCCTACATCTTTTTTTTAAAGGTTGGGGCCAAAGCCTTATTTTATTATTAAAGAAAAGCAAAGACCTCTTTAACTGGGTAGAGGGAGACCCATTACATAGCCCGAAGGCCCAGTGGGCATTTAGCCCATTACATGACCCGTAGGCCCATTTTTTTGACCCAAAGCCCATTCTGTGAATAGTACTGCTACAGTACCTCATTGCTACAGTACTGCACAGTACCGCTGCTACTACAGTGCTCTGTCGCCACTACAGTGACCTGCCGCCGCTACAGTGCCCGCCGTTGCTACAGTGCCGCCGCTGCTACAGTACGCTACAGTACTGCTACAGTAACCTGTGCCCAATGGGTTTTGAACCCCCATTTTTCATGTAGATTTACGAGGTGCTTACCACTAAGCCAAACCCCAACTACAAAAAAATCATACATCTTGAATTTTGTATAAAGTTTCCTTTACATTATGTTTTTCAAGAAAACCCTAATATTTTTTTATCATAATCCCCTTTTCTCTTTGAGAATAAATTAATATCATCAATAAATACAACCAAAAATTTATCCAAGAACTATTGAAATATTATGTTAATACGCGTTATGAATAAAACAGCTTCATTAGTTTACCCAAATTGGAAAAAAAATTCATTATGACTATATACAGTACGCAAATATGTTTTTAGGATGTCATTATCCATTACTATCAGCTTTCTGTATCTAGATCTCATGTCAATCATGGAAATGTATTGATCTACAAGGAGCTGATCAAAGAAGTCATCGATATGAGGCCAAGTATACTTGTTTTTATCAATGATGTTATTCAAGGCCCAATAATCAATTAAAGGTATCCTAGAACCATCTTTAATTTTAATGAACAGAATAAGTGAACCCCGTGGTGAAGTTCTATGATGAATGAATACTTTATCGACAAAATCCTACTACTAATTTTACAATTCAATATGATCCATTTGATCCATTCCATATTGGGGTTTAAAAATTGGCATAACATCATTTAGAATGTCAATTGTGAATTTGTCTTCCTGATCAGGTATGTCACTAGGAAACTAATCAGGAAAAACCTCAAGGTATTCATTTACCACTAGAACATCATTAATATGATCTGTTACCTTATTTTCATCAATATAAGAAATATAAAATTTATTAAGATCTTTTAAATGTTTCTCAGCATCCTGATATGTTATCAATTTTAGGGGTTTGTTCTTGTATATGAACTAAAAGACTTTTTTAAAAACGACATCTTTAGATCTACATTCAATCTTAGTATGATAAAAATAAATACTATCATTTCCAAAAATGACATCAATATGTACTAAATAAAAAAACCATATTGTTTTTAGGTAAAATATTTCCATATACCATAATATAATGATTATTATAATTCCTCCTCGCAATAATATATTCTCTTGGTCATTTAACAATATGTTCTAGTCTCATTTCATGAGGTTATAATTCCAATATACTAGAAGATTCATCAGAACTAAAGGAATGTGTAGGCCCCATATAGAACAAAACATTAGAATAATTAGAGTAAACAAAGTTAGCTGATGCAACTTCATTGGATTGCCCAAAATCTACTGACGTAGTCAAACTACACCTTTATGCTTATTTTATGGCTTCTTTTCCTCATTCAGATCTCTCTTTGGGTAGGCATTTACATAATGTCCCATCTCTCTATATTTAATAAACATTATAGTTTGATGATATGGATTACACTTAGGACAATTTTGTTTATAATATTGATACATATGTCCATACATATCACATTAACATGACATACCAGATATGTTAAGGCATTCCCCGTGGTGTTTTTTCAACACATTTCACAAACTGGAATCTAGAATTTTGTAACATTAGATTACTTCGGTTGATTCATACAAATCACATACCATATGGACCTCTTCTTCTCTTTATTTTCAATGTTCTCAGGATCATCAATAAACTCCGCCTCTATCCTCTCATTAAATTGGAAAATTTTATCATAACTTTTGAATTCACTTGAAGTCCA
Source organism: Viscum album (assembly GCA_963277665.1). NCBI lineage: Eukaryota > Viridiplantae > Streptophyta > Magnoliopsida > Santalales > Viscaceae > Viscum > Viscum album. Next base: position 1,809,413,995 of record OY728142.1, on the reverse strand, counting down.
TTCCCTTGAATACCTTGTCTTTAATCCAGTATAAAAGAAGTTGATTTTTCTATCATAATCCAGAATAAGATTGGGAACATACTTCTCCATTTGGGTGAAGTTTTCTTCATACACATCCACTTAGTCATCTTCCTTTTTCATCAATTCAAGAAATTTATTTCCCATCATATGTTGCACCACCTTAGTAAAATATTTTTCAATGAAAAGGCTTTAAATTTAATCCCACTCAAAGGTATCAATCTCATCTATATCCTTGAAATTTATGACTATTGACCACCACTGATCTGTTTCACCTTCAAAATGATAAATTTAAAGACATAAATATTGATTATTTGAAGGACCAGTAACATTGAATATCTTTTCAAGGTACATAATCCATCCTTCATCCACTACTTGGTCCTTATATCCATTCAAAGTAGGATAGTGTTGTCTCATAATATGTTCCACTATCATCATGTTCCAATGTGGTACCTATAGTTTTTATTTTTCATTGATTCCACCACCATTTTATTTCATCATAATATGAACCATTACTATAACAAATTAATCAGTTCCAATCCATAACATTCTGAGCTGCATATTTAGAAGGATGTCATTTTTTCAGTGCCTCGCCTCATCAGATTGCATGTTTCTTCTGAATAAAACCATTCTTAACAATAAAGTCTTAGTAAATGATACATGGAAATATTTAAATTATATATCATTTCAAATTAATCATTAAATAATAATAATTTATTTTATTCTATAAACATCATCCTAACCCCTAAATTTATATAAACCATCTTCGGATACCATCTATATGCACTCGACATTATTACATTAAATAATCTTGAATTTTAGTTCAGAAATCATGTACTTTAATATTGAGGATAATTCTTATGCTTATATATTTAGAGAATTAGGATATAGTACATAAATTAAATACCATATTAATATAGAAAAAATACAATAAAAACATTATTCATTTCATCCGTATTGTATGACTTTTTCAATAAAACATGTGTTATTTGGGAAATCATCAAAACATTTAAAACGGATACCTTATTTGTATTAAAAAACCTTATAACCTGTGAAAAAAATATAAAAACAAGCGATTATCCACATAATTTTATTAAGGGATATACAATAAAGGAAAAAAGACATTATTCAATGAATACTTATAACATATGAAATAATTTTCAAAAAAAGACCAACTTTTTACCCATATAAACATAAATTTAAAACATGATATTTCCATGAAATTTACAAAAGAAATATATAAAATAAATTGAACCATAAAGTAATCATGGGTCATTATTACCTATTATTTTAACCCTCTCGTCTACCATGTAATTTGTAACCATCACGGCTACCTTACAATTTGTTTAACCACCACAATTACATTTGAAGTAACCATATAGGTGACCTCCAACATACAAATAACCAATGAATTTTAGGGAGATATATATCCCACCCTTCATCATAAAAAATTCCCATGAACCAGAAAAAAATAATACAATATGAATAATTTCATACAGACATTGATTTTGAATTTCATTAAATAATATTTTAAATGAGGTGTTTTAATGAAAAGTCCCTTATAAAGATCATATAATAGTAGTGAGACATAATAGAGTTGATGTAATATGTAAATACACTATAAATACCCATTATTCAACATAATATAAAAAAGTTAATCTCAAACTAATTTTTAATACCACATTAATATTGAAGTAAATTGTTATCCCAAAGAATGGAAATCAGGTTTTGAATTCCCCTACCTTGGGTTTTTCTTACATCAATCTCATTTAAAACTCGTATATAGTGGTTAAAAGAGTGTTATTAATATCTTAAAAAACATATTCATTTTCATAGAACCATTATATTATCATTAAATAATAATGTTTCACCCTTTATTTATTTGTATTTTGTTTCTTCCATTGTTTTGGGAGCATTTATACATGATATCCATGGTCAGCTTGTATTTGATTTTCACTTCATATGTAAATGGAAAAATAGATTTGGAATGAAATAGTATTCCCTTTATATAGAATATATAATGATTCCATGAATCATTTTTTTCATATGTGATGATAAATCCTTAGATAAAAAATTAATGGTGTCTGTTTAGATCATTTTTTGTGGTTCCTCTATAACAATGAACTTATTTCATAATAAAATTTAAGGTCACACATAAACGTAAATTCCAGAGAATAAAATTTGTTGAATAATAATATTTAAATTTAGTTTCAACCATTTAATGGGTTTTATGATCATATTTGATGGATTTAATGGATATTCCAAACACATTGTCCATAATTTTTGTAAATAGGGAAATCGTGGATGTTGTTTTTATTTCTAGAACAAGAGGGATAGGAGGGAAAGGAAGATAATAAATATATTAGATGATCAAGATAAGATATAGAATATATAATATTTTATAGATTTCATACCTCTTATATAATTGGAGGGAAATAGAGAATATGATAATATGGAATTGGAAAGATAACAAATGAAAATGGAAGAGGATTTTTTCCTCTTGATCTCTTCTACTTAAGATCCTCTTAAATGCCTTTTGTTTTGGTCTTTTATAGAGACCAATAGGTCTTGGACGTGTGGAAGAGCGTTGAGGAGGGTTTTGGCATAACATAGATAATTATCAAGGATTGATATGTGTGAGAGGATGTGGGGAATGAGGGTGGTATTTATGGTCGAGGAGAGGAGGGATTTTACATTATTTTAATCATTTTTATATTATTTATTTTTCTCAAGTCTATGATTAGTCTTGATTCATATGATACCAAATACTAATAATTGAATGTGTATTCAAACCTTGCGAGCTTACATCCGACTTGCATCACCTATGATGCATTAAAATAAGTATTTATTAATTATTATAATTTGCTGTATTTTACATTTCATCAAAAAATTATAGAGTTTTAGAAAAATCAATAAAGAAATCACCCTAAACATTTCACGAAGTGTAGAATTTTTTAATGTACTCAATTTTTTTAAAATACTTTTCTGATAATTATTAATTTTATTATTGAAAAAATCATTATTTATTCAAAATAACATTTATACAACTTTTAATCATTTTTAACACTTTAAAAAATTAATAAAGATAATATAATGTTAAAAACCTAAGAAAATAAAAAATAATAATACAATTTACTATTAATTAGGGTCATATTACTATTCATAAGGGTATGCTACTAATCACCAAAAAAACTAGTTGGTTTTATTAGACTCCAAATAACATACTAATCACACCATTGGATGGCCAATTTATTAAATTGAAATCCTAGTAGTGAAAAAAATATTTTTAATGGTTAGTTATACCTATCTACTTAAAAAATGATTCATTCATTTAAATTATTTTTTTAATAAACATGGGGTGTTACATATATTGACCATTTTGATAGTCTGGATCGAATAGGGATGGTTGATTAGAAAATGTGGTATCCACAAAACCACTATCATGTTCATGGTGAATTTCATTCATCTCTCCTAAGGATTTACACACCTAATCCTTCACATGTTCTGAAGTCAGATCTTACACTAACAGAGAATGATATTTCTTATGAAGTGTATAAACCCATTTCCAATATTCATGTTGTCGTTATCCCATTATTGGGATGATCAATGATTGGTTAAATGCTTCAGGGCTATTATAACTTTTATAATCTTAAATAAATTTATTTGGTAACAATATTCTAAAATCGGCCTTATCGCACCACATTACTCATGACCACACTATAAAAGAGATTGAAACACCGTGTAGTTTGTGGATAAATAATAGTGGTTCTATGGATTGAAACCACACTGTAGATATAATGGATTCCTCCAAAAGACCATGTATTCCATTTATATCATTGTGGTTGGAAGGGATGTGAATATATGTCTTATACCATGCTGTATTCTCGTGTCCCCTGTCAGTTTCTCACATTTTTATTCATTTAAACATTGGAATTAAAAAAATTTAAGGATCCACTTCATTTTTTTTCAGGATACTTTTCTTTGTTTAGTAGGATTTATTATGGGTTTTAAAATTCATATCAAGGCCCTATTAATTACCTACCATCCCCTTTTCATGGTGTTTATTCCAATATTTTTAAGAACGAATATATTCATGTCTACCAAATGTAGTCTATCATTTTAAGTGTTGGAGTTATGTACAATGGTTTCCCTAGCACAATAACATATATAGAACTATTGTGGTATAGCCTACACTACATCTAAATATACAATGTTGTGAGTATATGTTACAGTGCACCGCATAATCATTGTGTTCCATCAATGAATGTGGTGTTTTCATGTGCATATCAATGCCTATATTTTGTTGTGGTGCCTCCCATATTTATATAGGATTAACCTATTACACCCGGACTAAGGATTTACATATATATTTACCAAGGTAGTTCTTCCCATTCTTTTACATAAAATTTTGATTCATATTTTTTTGAGAATTCATATATAGGTATACTTACTTTTAAAAAATTTTAATTGTATGTTAAACATGAATTTTATATGAATGTTTTTTAGAAATCATATCACTAATTTAATAATAGCATAGATAAAATTTATTTTCCTTCTCAATTTTTTTAAATTTTTTTCTTTCAATATTTTCCCTGATTCCATTTTAATGATCATTTGATGACAATTTTGATTATAGTTAGTGTATAGTCAAAGGTTCTAGTTTCTAGAATGAAAATCCACATTTTGAATGAAATAGGATGATATAATAAATACATTCCAAATTATTTCAAATTTATGATGTTCTTAAAAAACTATTTTTCCACTTTCTATGAATCATATCTTTCATTTAAGTTGGAATTCATAGATGATTTGAAACAAGTGAATAAATCACAGGAAAAGAAGGTGTAAACTTGTATATTAAAATGAAATCAAAAAATTTTAATACGACAAACAACCAATGACCTGATGGGTTGTTTTGAATTAAATGTGTTCTTCAATTACCCAATTTTCATTTTAATTATGTTTTTTTCATTTAATAGGGTATGGATTACCTTATGAATGTTGAATTAAAGAAAAACAATTCAATTGTAATTTATAATGCTTTACAATCTTTTTAGCACTTTGTTATGATTATATATTGATATAATCACTTTATATGGACTAATATATTATTATTCTACCTATTAATGGTTTTTGAAATAGGTATTATTAACATGATGGATTTCATGGGTGTATGTAATATTGAAACAGAGTAAAAGAGACCATAATTGAAATATTTAGCGAATGATACCAAAATTGATATTCATCAAGATCCCCATTATTATCATTATAACATTATTATTTCACTCAAATAATTTGACTTGTCATGGGAACCATGACAGTTATATGATATAACAAATATTTATTAAGCACTAGTGGAATCAATGTCCATCTTGTGGATCTATCAATAACATGATAGGTTCAGTACACAAACATACGACTAGGGTAGCAGGTGTGTGTGCTCATGTTTTTCTAGTATCCTTCGAGAATTGATATATACACAGTGAGTAGTCATGAATATTTTTTAACCAACATGGTTATGGTGGACTCAATATCATATATTTATTATATCCATGGCATTATTATACTTGATAAACAATAAATGAATATGTTTGTTCTCACTACATGGATCTGGAGTTTCATTTCACAATTGATTACTTTATATTGATTGATATATTCCTTGAGATGATTCCCATTGAATCCATTGCATTAAAACTTATAATACTATTGATATCTGGTTCTTGATCGTACATATTCCTATATGATATTAATATAGATTTTGAAATTTAATTAAATTGTTTTCAATAAATGGTTTAGTTTTCAAATGATGAAATCACATGTTTTCAAAATTTTGTTTCATAAATGATTTTGAAAAGTATAAAAATATATTTCAAAACCAGATATATTATAAACTGATTCTAATGGATTTAGTTTATTTTTATTAAAACTAAATCCTTATTTTCCCATGATTAGTCACCTATTTATGAATTTTTGAATTATATTATAAACTAACTGCATAGACTCTTTAATAGAATACAATATGGATTAGAATCTCACACCCTCCATGTATCGATTGGTTTTTTTAGCCCTTGTTGTAACACCCTGACCCCAGAATCCCAGAGTTGGTGCATTATTACATATCATTGGAATGATTATAATGAATCATGTCCCGAAGTAATGATCAGTTTAGATGTCATGGAAAACAGATTACATACGTGAATCTTACATTACACTTTATAACATACCACACAATATAAATAATCCTTTATTAATGTCATTATTACCGTAGCATAACCTGGAATATAAATCATAATACACTTCTTGGAATCATGGGAAAAATAAAACATAAAAAAGGTTATCTCAAATGTTCATTTAGGATAACAATACAACGGAAAATTTCATAAATAAGCATAAGCATTTAAGGAAATGTATAAAACTAAAACAAAAGCTTTTTCAACATAAACATCAACATAATGTGGAAAATAAAAATAAAAATAATGTCATTTACTTACCCAAATGGTTATTCTACTAGTCGAATAATCACATGAAATATCAATAGCCACACTCATAATGATAGAATGCATAATTCCAGACTTTCATAACCACATAGTTAAGGCCTTGATCTAAGACTACAAATATGATTTTATCAAGGCCTTGTGACAAGACACTAGTTTGTCTCATGAGACCTTCTGATGCATCGAGGAGCTATATCAGGCTCCATCATTCACATACTAATTCTAATGAATTCCTCATATGAAAAGGTCTAAAAATAACGTAAACATTCGTATTAAAACTAGCTTAAAAAATGTCAATACATTATCTATAAACCATGAATGGTAAAAGAATAAAACATCCTAATTCAAACATATTACAAACCCTCAATACAATGTGTAAGTTTTTTATCATAATAAATCATCTTCAAACAAGTTTAAAATACATCAATGTATGTTGGAATAGAGGAAAATTATTTGAAAACACCTTTGAGAAAAATATCCATTTTTCATGAAAACATTTAAAAGTCACACAATTTATAAAGAAAGACAATTAAAAAAATTGAATCAAAGTTTCCCATACCACTTTGAAACTTTTGAAATTAATTAACATTTTAAAAACATTCATGTCCATATAAAAAAATCCTTAAAACCCATTTTGAAAACATGGTTATTAATGAGAATGATTTTGAAGAATAAAATTTTAAAACATTTTAAATGCTGTTTTAGTAAAAAAAATTCCCTCAATATAATCAATTTGAAAACACTTTTATGAAACATGTACATGGATAATAAAAATACCCCATAAGATACATACACATAAACAATCTCTGATAATAATGAGATTGAGGAATTAACCCTTACCTTGAACATTTGTTTAGTCAATAGTACATTTAACCTCTTGTATGAAGACTGTAGTATGTTATTAAACTATACCAGATCCATATTAATATTTATTATATAATACATGATTCATTTATGACTTTATAAAACCCATTTAAAAATAATTTCCATGTTCAATTAATATTTCGGGTAATAATCGCTTTCTTTATCGTACGCGTTTTAACTTGTTACTCTTGATTGTATCACATAGATAAAGATTTAAATAATTACTGCATATGAAAAATTATTTATATATCATATATATTTAGAATATAAATATGTATTATAGACATATATATATGAAATGGAAAACACCATTTATGGAGACGGTAGTCTGTACGTACACATAAAGGCTATTTCTATTTTCATATTGTATTCAACAAGTACTAAGTGAATAAGATATATGTAAGTAAATATAAATAAATATATATATCTCCAGTATAATTATTATGTCTTATATTACATACTTATTAATGATATGTATTTTTTAATCATCGTTGAATGGTGAATGTTGAAATGAATCTAATCACATCATGGCGACGGTAATCCGTACGTATGCCCGAGCGGCATTAACATTATATTGATGGTAACATTTTATGAAATTGGATGGTATATAATATATAAAGAATCATTAACATGTTATATGTATTATTTACATAATTTATACTCATTATTATACCCATCCAAAAAATAAAGTGTTTGAATAACAAACTACACCACGACGTAGAGACGGTAATCCGAACGTATGCATCTATGGTGACTTTGTCATTTATAGGATGGATATAATAATTAATATGGTTTTACCATATCAAAAATAACATAAATTTTTATATAATTTACATAAGGTATTATTTTTGAATGGAAACAAAGCAAGAGAAAGTGGAAGAAGGAAAGAACATTAAAGATGTGATGAAATATTTACCTCTTTTTCGTGTTCTTCCTTTTAATTTGATCAAGAGGGCTCCTTAGGTTAGATTCATAACCATATTAAATCCTCTAGGATGAATTTTTGAATGTTGGTAGGATATGTGGACAGGTTTTGGCCGAGCCAAATGGCTTTGGAGATTTGAATTTGAGAGAAGGGTAAGTTCCCTTTTATAAGAAGGGTGAGGGGTATCTTAGGAAAAACTTAAAATATTATTTTATAATAAATACATTTTCGGTTTCTAATGGATGAAAAATGAATTATTTAAAGTCTAAGGTATGGATGGGTCGAATATCTCTCAACCAATAAGTTTTATAAAGGTTTATGTCACCATATTTATTTTTACATTTAGATTTTACTCTAAATTAAATAGTTTGATATTTACCATGTCTCTTTGTATTTTTATATTATTTGGTTTATAAATTTACTATAAAATGCCAATATAAACCCAATTGGTTCACTAATGTCATATATATTATTATATAAGTCTTTTGGAATATCCTTAGATTTTTAGGACTATTATATCAATTAATAATATAATATTTGTTTTAAAAACTCTTTTAGGTCAATTTTGACAGTATTTGGTATTTTGTTTTTTCTAAATTCATGAAAGCATTATTACTTAGAAATAAATTCATCTAACCAACCCTAATATGTCATATTAACCTATAAAATTAGTGGAATGCATAAAAAGTCTCAAATTACATTTATTTGAATAAGTATAATATCAATTATTTTAATCATTCATTAATACGGTAATTACTGCATCATCATTGTGTCATAAATAAATATAATTATATAATGTCTAAATAATAAAAATAAAATAAAATTATGTATAAAATCTAATTAAATTTATAATTAATATTTATAGTTGAATTTATCTTATGTGTAACCCCATATTGAAAATGGTTTAGTTTTTAATCATTGAATTTAACACTTTTAAATCTTTTTTGAATTAAATAATAATAAATTTCCTAATCTAATTGAAGTGGATCTAAAGAATAATTTTTTATTCCTAAGGTTGTTTTTTATCAAATTAATCTTATCCAATAGAATTATAACATGTGTTAGGGTAATAATAATATCATTTTTACTCTTACTTGCCATATTTACTTTTAACTGTTGTAAATAAAAGTAAAAAGTTACCTTTCACCGAAAATTATTTTCATCTTATTGAACCACATTTTACTTACTGATATTAACTATGTCTCTTGGATTATTGAAATTCAACTCACGGAAGCAGTAAAATTATGTTTTATGTGAATTTTCAAATTCTCATAGGAGGTGGGTAAAAGACTGTGAAAAGTTCAATAAAATTTTATATATATAATTTTATTACAAAATGACTCCAATGTATTAAATTGAGCATATATAGGTTTTATGTATCTATTTTGACCTAAAATAAATATAAATAAAATAAATAATTATTTAAATGAAATGTTGGTTTTAACCAATGACGCAGTGTTTTTCAATATTCATCAAAAATTGAAAGTAATCAAAAAGGTACCAAAATTTCACCCTAACATAATTTTGATATTATGAATTCAAAAATTAAGTATATTTTACCAAATTCAAAACATATAAGTTGAATTTATTAATTTAAAATTAATTTCCATTTTCAAAACCAAAAATACTGTTTTTATGAAATAATAACTAACAAAATATTGATACTTATTTATGTTCAATTTCAAAGTAAAATTATTACCAATGAATAAAATTGGATTAAATGGTTAAAATATAATCTATTTATACATCCAAACAATTAAAATTTATAATTTAACAAAACAAATTATTTTGATTTAAAAGTTATTTTCAACTAAAATATAGTCTTGGTCACTATTCACCCAATTATGAAAGTTATCAAAAAAACACAAAAAATTATTGAAACTAAATTATTTTGTCTCGATTCTAAAGAAGAACTTTATTTTGTAGAATTTAATATATAAACATTTCAAATATTGGATTTAAAAAGGGTTCTCCATTGAAAGGTGTTAAAATTGGATTTTTTTTTTTTTAAAAAATACTTCTTTTATCTGAAAAAATGAATTTGTTTTTCGTTATGTCTAAAAAACTCATAATATGGATTACATAATTATACGTATTATATAATGTTCAAAATTTATTTAATACTATTCATAACCTCTTTTGAACGACTAGTTTGGTAAGTCGTGTGCGCTTGAACTTGGTGTTGTGTGTAGTGCATGTTATTGAATTACTTTTAAGAAATAACGTACTATGAATTCTTGATGTGTTACATTCTTCCCTCATTAAATAAATTCAGTACTCAAAATTTTAAATTGTTATTATAAAATATAAGTTTTAAAATTAAAAATACTTTTGTGGGAAACCCCACAACAAAAATTAGGTTAATAAAATTTAATCTTAATAAGAGGAAAAGGGGAATGAAAAAGTCACCACCAAATTATGATCTCTATTAGGATATCATTGGTTGAAATTAGAGACACATAATTGGAGGAAGAACTTAAATATTTTTTGGGAGTGATTGAGGTCATCAGGAACAAACAATTGTAGAATTTAGGGCCTCAAATCCATGAATCTATGATGATTTAAAATATCATTGGTTCAACAAAACATAAGTTATTAGATTAACACATTTTTAGTTATAATATATCTTACATAAAGTTTAAGAATTAATTGATTCATAGAATAAGAAATGAAAAAATATATATACTTGACAAGTAGATTTCCATCTTTTAACTAATTTGTACCACAATTTCATCATTCACTCTAAAAGATAATATAAATTTAAAAAAATTCCATATATCCTATTAGTATAGGGTTAAAAAAATGAATTTATAATTCATCTTCTAGGACATTAAATAACAACATTATTCAATCTATTACATCATGTGGGCCAATGGTAGGTGTTACACCCTTTTTTCCCTTTGGTTGTGGGTTCAAGTCTTGCGGCCTTGATGGACATGACTGGTTGTCGCACGACCTCCAGATTGTCCTTTTTATGGCAATCCAAAAATAATCCCAAACTAAACTTATCCAAAATACTTTTTTCCAAACTCACGTTCCAAAATTAATAAGGAAGGTAAACACAATTAAGATCCGTTTTTTCACGTAATAACATTTGAACCCCTTCATCATTTATTCTTTTAAAACACTACAACATCCTCTATTACAATAAAACCTTATTGATTACATTCATACTCCCTTATTCCTTATAGAATACACCTTCTATCGAAAAATGTTTTAAACTCCAAAAACGATAGAATATAAAAATCATTATTCAATTTCAAGGTAGTCAATAATATCCAATATAATTATCCAAATAATTCATGTATTATTCAAAAATCACTACCTTAGTATCAGAACAATATTATGGTTTATGTTTATCTCAACCATATATTTTCCAAAAAATTAACATGCTATTGAGTGAATTTTCTTGGTTCCACAAAATCTCTAGGCCTTAATGAAATATTATTGCAGTACAATCCTTATATAATCTATAATTCTTATAACATGTACATAATTAATACAATAATCAAATTAAATAATACTTTAATAGCAATATTAGAAATATAATCATTCATCTCCATCTTTGATAGTATCAAAACATTATTATTATTCAATAGCATCATTTGGGGTATAATTTGATTATTTTGACATTGATAGTCTTAATTTCCTAACTCCTTGTAGATGAATCATTGTACATTTGAAACTTTTTTCTTACCCTTTCAATCAGGTACATGGTGTCATTTTTCTCAACACTTATAACAAACTCCCATTACCATCAAGCATTTACAAAGGTGATTCATTCCACAGTTATCACATATGGGAAAATCCTTCTTTTCCCTCCTCCCTTTATCCATCTTTATATCTTCCATCCTTTTCTTCTCTTTCTTCCCTTCAAATCCATAGGACTCAGATAATTATTTATTTATCTTATTAATAAATTATATTATTTCTTCATATGTTGACAATACATGAGAAAATATTTCCCTTCTAATTGTTTGAATAATACTGTGAAAGATAAGATCTTTCATACCCTTTGAATCATACGTATTGCTGGAGTTCACATTCCTCATACTGGGTTCCATTTCTATACAATGGCATAAACATGATTAGTTTATGAATCTCAATACAAAAATCCAAATTTTTAAAACACTTAATATAAATTGAACAGTTTATGGATATAATATATAATCATAAAAAATGTTTTCTTTGAGGAAGTATATACTCATAAACCCATTATAATGGTTTATAAAGAAAATGAGAATTATCCTAGTCATATCCCCAGGAGTGTTGTAACCAAGAGTTCCATAAGGCCCATTGTCGTGCACCAGTTCCCATTCGAGTCTATCTCAAAGCGGTGTTTTCGAATTTTATGCCTAGGTACATCTATTCCAGAGCCGCCTCTAACTAATTGTATCCAGACAAGGATGTATTGCTTGGAAAACTCAAAAAATCTCTACAACACCAAAATTCTAGGATTTTATTCTATAATAATCCTCAAAGTCTATTTTAGGGTAATGTGCTCTAATTAGAGGTAATCTAAATCTACTTTGTAAGAATCTGGATCTTCTTTTCTGGTATAATTTTCCTTTTTCTAGTTTTTTTAAGAAAAATGACCATTCTAGAAATTTTCAATGTACACGTCGTGTACTTTCTGACTACATGCCATGTACTCTTCTACGTCTCGAATCCGTGTGCTGGCCATGCGCGGCCCACACACACGGTGTGTAGGGATGACATGGAGGCCAAATTTGGCGGAGTATGGAAAAGACCCAGTACAAACCGCGTACTTTCTTTTTTTCACTAAACGGATCAGGGTCACGCCTGATGCAAAAAAATACCTCCTTCTCAGTTACTTTCGTCTGAGGGCAACCTGTACGGCCAAATATTCTTTGAGTTCTCGTCTCCTCGTCCGTTCTCCGATTCGAGCATGGTCGATTGCGTTGGAATCGCAGCGGTAAGATCTTCCTTTTGCTTGAGCTTCATTTTCTGATTCCTCTTCGTTTGTGAGTTATTGTGCGTTGAGAGTTTTGTGTGTTTTCTCAGATCTACAATTTTCTAAAGGGAATCAATCATTGTGGTTCACGTATATCGATCACCTTGGATCTAGGTAGGTGGTTTGTGCCTTTATGTTGAAAGTTGATGAGTATTTTGTGCAAATTCCAAAAATTCCCTTGGGCGAGGAATTGTGGGTTTCCTATTTTGCCCCTTTAGTTTGCCTACTTTGCATGATTTTTGTAGTAGAGGGTTATGCTTGTAAGTAGAGTAATTTATTTTGTGCTCAGATTTCTTTTCCATGTTGTTCTTCTTATTTGGTGTTTTTTCAGTTTCCATGCCTAGTCGTAGGATAGTGGAATTGCTACTTTATTATGCTTTTGATCATTAGAATGATATCCAAGTAGTTCGTGAGGATTACTTGGATGATACATGCACACTATGCATGTTTATTTTCACTCAGGACTGTGAGAACCTAGAGTAGTAGACCAAAGGGAGAATTAACGTAAGGGCTTCACCATAGTGTCTTTAAATATGATGCGAGACCACAGGGGGAATTGATGATAAGTGCTTCCCCAGAGAGTCCATAGTTCCTCGAAGCGAGCCACAGGGGGAATGAGACATTGAGTGCTTCCCCAGAGAGCCTTTAGTGCGATACAAGACTATAGGGGGAATTAACGGTGAGTGCTTCCTCAGAGAGTCTATTATTATTAGTTTCATAGCTGAACCAGAGGGGTGAGACTGTGTGTGCCACCTAGAGGGTTTTTTGTACTTATAGGTTGAACTATAGTGGTTAGGTTGTTAGAGCTACCCAGATGGTTACCTTTTTTCTTATTGTTGCAGGCTGTTTATTTGTGTACTAGGTTTGTTAGAACTGTGTATTGTAGCTGCTTGTGTTTCCCTGTTTACTGCTTCTTGTTTTATTACTACCATGTATTCATTGACTGTTAGGAACAAATCTTTGGGTGATTGCCTACTTTGATTGTATCTCACACCCTGTTTGGGCCATTCTTTTGGCCCCAAGCAGACTATGTTGTTGCAGGTATAGATAAGGTCATGCACCCTTCTACAACGGGTTCTTGATTCACTGGAGCTGGAGAGCATGAGACCGAGCCGAGGCTTGCGATGCTGAGGAGTTTACTTTGTTTTATTTTGCACATTGTTTTTAGTTGTACTTCAGCATTTTGGTTTGTTTACTTCTTTCCATAGACATATGTGCCATGTTGCATCATTATTATGTATCCATTGCTTCCGCTATTCACTTCACTTGTTGTATGATGTTGACTGTTTCTGCTATTGTGTCTTTTTGTTTTCAACTGTATACTATACAGAATGAAGGCATAGTTTCCCCACGGACTCACAAAGACCCTCGCTGCTAGTCGGCAGCCTCTAGCATTTTGGGAAATGCACATGAGGTCATTTGGAGAACCGGGTATGGGGAACCAGTGGAGGGGCTCCAGATTTGGGTCGTTACAAAGTGGTATCAAAGGAGTTCTTTTCTCTTACTTTACTGTTTGGATACTTTAGACAGGGATAGGACAAACTCGGTACTTGGTGTTAAGCTATTATTGGGAGTAGCTAACCCATGTATAGGAAAAATCCATACTACCATTTTAATTGTAGTTTTCTAGTTTTGAGATTTTATAGTTGATATGATTTCACCTAGAGTGATTCACATGATTTGTGTTGTTATTTTCTTGATGACTGCGGATCTATTTCTGTCGCAACCCAATGAGATGAGTGTATGCCATCTCATGCATGATATAGGGACTCATAGAAATCACATTCCATGCATTCTTTCCATGCCATCTAGTGTGAATTAGCGATTTCATGCTGTTGTGATAGACTTTGTGTAGATTATGCATGTTGTTGTGAAAGATTCTTGATATAATCTCTGCTGTTATGTTAGATAGTTGTTTGTTTTTCCCTTGTATGTGACTATAAGAGATTCCAATATTTGATTCGTGGGGAGTATGGGCCCTCAAGAATCAGAATTTGGCACCTCTTTGCCTTGTTTTTAGTGTTTCTGGGGTTCTGTGCAGTTTCTGAGCTACTGCACAGAAAAAACCAGAATACATGGTGTGTACTTTTTGGATACACACTGTGTAGTTTTTAGGCCATGTTATTGACCGTGTGAGAAATGCACGGTGTCGTGAAAGTAACTTTTGGAACACACCGTGTATGTTATGTACACGTCATGTAGTAATGAGCCATGTACCCAGTCGTTTCACTAACAACACGGGTCAGGGAAGCTCGAGTAGAACATGTCGTGTTGTAACAGAACACGTCGTGTAGTTCCTTCCAGGAACCCGCCTGTGTCACGAACAACACGGGTCGGTGTGGCCTTCTCTTAGACACGCCGTGTGTTTTCGGGCACACACGTGTAATATTGTTCTGGTACCTGGCCGTGTCATGAACAACACAGGACGGTGTCACCTCCACCTATACACGCCGTGTTTATTCGAAACACACCGTGTAAAGTTCAGCCATGTAGACGGCAGTGTGGTTCACAAACCCAGGCAGCCGAAGACTTGTCTAACATACGCCGTGTGTGTTAAGAACATGCCGTGTAGTCTCGGGTTAAGAAAATAGTTTGGGTTATCCGTGTAAGGAACTTGAGAAGGGGAACAGTTTTCAAGTACACGCCCATGTTAGTGGTTTAAGAAGACACTCCATGTAGTTTTTATACACGCCGTGTAGTCGAGTTTTGTAAACATGTGTGTTTTCCCTCCCCTGTTTCTGTTTTGAACTCTAGTGTTCTATGTACTTGTTTTCTTGATCTAAGGTGTACTTTTGATCTTTCATATTTATGCCTCCTAGACGTCCTCTGGTCATACGTCTCTTTTCAGGAAATGATCAGACGCCATATAGGGCTGATCAGGGACTTCCTACCAATCCTCCAGTCAGGCCAGCCTTGGCACCGGCTGTTATACCAGTTGCAGGCGCTGATGTGCAGTTCAAGGAAGGTTTCATGAGGATGATGCAGAGCTTCTAGGGAGCGCCGACTCCTACCACGACTATGGAAGACTTGATGTGGTTTTTCTAGCAGCAGTATCCTCCCACGTTCTCGGGGGAAGGAGGACATCAGGCAGCACAGTCATGGCTGGATGTCATGCTGACTATCTTCGAGCATCTGGAGACGCCTCCCAAGAGGAGGGTCAATCTCGCCACCTACATGATCTAAGACTCTTCCAAGAGGTGGGGGACATGATCTCATAGGTAGGTCAATGGCGGGATATGGCTTGGGAGGAGTTCCAGTGCGTGTTCTATGACTACTTCTACCCGGAGACCCTGAGGGCCGATCGAGCCCAAGAGTTCATGAGCTTAGAGCAGGGTACCCATTCTGTCATGGAGTATTCCTCTCGATTCACTGAGCTGCAGCGTTTCACACCCCTCTGGTATGGGAGTGGTATTTTCTTATCAAGGATGTTTGAGGATGGTCTCAGGAGGGAGATCCACTTGCAGGTGAACATCTTCTAGCTGACTTCCATCACTTCCATCGTCAACCAGGCACTGATCGCGGAGCGCAATCTGAGAGACTCTAGAGCTGCAATCCAGGGCAGTTCTGCTTCCAGATCCGGTTTTCCTCCAGATGATAGCAAGATGCACTGAATGGAGTTTACACGTGGTGATCCGAGAAAGTGTGATGCATCATCAGGCAGCCAGGTGGCATGATACTAGTGTGGCCGGTTAGGGAACACGAGGCCGCAGTGCTAGAGGGACCCTGTGGAGTTCCAATCTTGTGGCAAGATGGGTCACCTTCAACGTTTATGCCATGTTTTCTCACCATCAGCAGGTGACCGGGGTTCTTCCATGACTCCTTGTTCAGGAGAAGCGCCTCTAGTTTGTCACCAGTCGGGGAACTGGAGTTCTTCCGGCTATTCGGGCCGAGGTGGAGGTCGAGGCCATGGCGGTCAGCCACCGCTCCCTCTGCATCAGCAGGGTGGGTCATCTCAGAGTGGTCGGCCAGGGGCGTAGGGCCGTAGTGTAGGCCAGTCTTTCACCGTGGAGCAGACCTATAAAGAGCAGGATATCGTCCCTTCTATAGTTCGAGGTATGATTTTAGTAGCCTCAGTTTTATCTTCATCCCGTTTCGATACTGGCGCTACACATATCTTTATCTCTATTGTTGTCATGGAGAGCCTTGTGCCCTGCATCTTTTCTTCTGCCGACTCGTTGACACTAGACACACCTTTGGGGATGAGGACATCTAGTGTACGACAGTATAGAGAGTGACCTCTAGAGGTTGTAGGGTATCGTTTCTTATGGGATCTCTATGTCGTCGAGATGACAGGCTATGATGTCATCCTAAAGATGGACTGGTTGGTTCCCTTCTAGGCATTCGTCGACAGTTATCACCGAAGAGTTAGTTTCGTTTCACCATAGGGTGATTCTTTTCATCATAGAGGTGAATGGGATGTTCAGGAGAGTCAAGAAGGACTCGAGCATCATGGGCTAAGAAGGGTGATATCCTATATTGCTAGTCTTTATCTAGATGATCAGGGGACTTCACAGTTGGAGTTTCCTCCAGTGGTGGATCGTTTCAGGGACGTCTTTCCAGAGGAATTTTCAGGTTTGCCTCTGGAGCGTGAGGTAGACTTATCTATTGAGTTCATTCCAGGAGTGGCACCAGTGTCCATTCCTCCCTATAGGATGGCGAAACCTGAGATTCAAGAGCTCAAGAAGCAGCTGGAGGAGTTGTAGGAAAAGGGTTTCATCCGACCCAGTACTTCTCCCTAGGGTACCCCTGTCCTATTTGCGAAGAAGGTAGATGGAAACCTTTGGCATTGCGTGGATTATTGGAAGCTGAACCAGTTAACGGTCAAGAATCGATATCCCTTGCCGAGGATCGATGACCTCTTCGATCAGCTTCGAGGAGCTTGAGTGTTTTTGAAGATCTATTTGAGGTCTGTTTATCATCAGATGTGCGTTAGACCATCAGATATACCTCTGACAGCCTTCAGGAGCGGGTATGGTCTACATGACTATACAATTATGTCATTCGGTCTCACGAACGCACCGGTTGTTTTCATGGCACTGATGAACCGATTGTTCCATCCTTACATGGACTCTTTCATCGTGGTCTTCATGGATGATATCTTGGAGTACTCTCACACTCGACATGACCATGGTTCTCATCTTGAGATCATTTTGAGTACACTGAGAGAGAATCATCTTTATGCTAAACTCTCGAAGTGCCACTTCTGGATGGATCAGATTCACTTCTTGGGTCACGTAATCTCTAAGGAAGGAGTATCTGTGGACCCAATGAAATTGAGATCTGTAGTTTCCTGGGAGCAGCCAAAGAACGTCTTGGAGGTACGGAGCTTCCTAGGGAAAGCTGGATACTACAGATGCTTCATTCAGGAATTTTCTCGTCTAGAAGCACCTTTGACAGGTCTGACCAACATGGGATCAATGTTCTTATGGTCAGATTATTGCGAGTTAGCCTTTCAGGAGATGAAAGGGAGGTTGACGTCAGTGCCGATACTAGTCTTTCCAGTGCCAGTCAAGAGATACACTGTTTACGATGATGCTTCAGGTATCGGGATAGGAGCTATGCTTATACAGGGCGATGGAGTCATTGCGTATGGATCTCGGCAGTTGAGGCCACATGAGAGGAACTACCCTACACACGATCTGGAGTTGGAAGCTGTTGTTCATGCCTTACGCCGTTGGAGACACTATCTTCTGGGAGAGCACATTGTGGTCTTCACCGACCACAGGAGTTTCAAGTACATCTTCACTCAGCATGATCTGAATCTGAGATAGTGCATGTGGGTCGAGTATCATAATTCTTTTGATTTTGATATAACCTATATTCCCGGAAAGGGAAATGCAGTGACATTTGCGTTGAGCAGGAGAACTCGGATTCAGGAAGTTCAGGAGGCCGGAAGTGAGTGGAAGCTTATGGATCTGTTCTCTGAGATGCATCTAGAGGTGCACGACAGGCAGGGATAGAATTTCCATTCTTCGGCAGCTGTTACCTCTACACTTCCTGGTCGGGTACGGATAAGGCAGCTATCAGACATAGAAGGCTTAGTCCTGCAAGAGAGTGTGTCAGGCGATGACCCTCTTACTAGATGGATAGTGGGTGAGGATGAGATCTTGTGTTTCCAGGGATGTGTATGGGTGCCAGCAGACATACGCGAGGAGCTGATGTGTGATTTTCATTCCTCTGTTTGGGCAGTTCATCCTAGTGTCACCAAGATGTATTGGGACCTTCATCGCCAATAATGGTGGCTAGGTATGAAGAAAGATGTTTCAGGTTTTTTCATGAGATTTTCTACATGTCAGCAGGTGAAAGAAGAGAATCAACGACCAGCAGGACTTTTACCGTAGTTACCCATTCCGGAGTTGAAGTGGAACGATGTCGCGATGGACTTCGGGACCGGATTGTCGAGGTCTCCTCAAGAGAATGATGCGGTTTGGGTTGTCTATGACAGGCTCACAAAGGTTTCTCACTTCTTACCGATCATGGAAACCTTCAGTTTCGATGATATGGGACGACTTTACATCTGAGAGATCATTCGTCTACATTGAGTTCCACACTCCATTGTTTCAGATAGGGATGTGCGCTTTACCTCTGTATTCTGGCAGGGACTTCAGAAGGCCTTGGGTACACAGGTACTTTTGTGTACAACATACCATCCCCAGACTGATGTGCAGTCCGAGCGCACGATCTAGGTGCTTGAGGATATGCTCCGATCCTGCATTCTAGACTTTGGAGGTTTTTGGGATAAGCATATTCCTTTGGT
The DNA here is from genome assembly GCA_963277665.1 of Viscum album. Classification (NCBI taxonomy): domain Eukaryota; kingdom Viridiplantae; phylum Streptophyta; class Magnoliopsida; order Santalales; family Viscaceae; genus Viscum; species Viscum album. The sequence goes on along the minus strand of OY728142.1, from coordinate 1,809,393,962 downwards.
GGAGTTCGCCTACAACAACAGTTTCCAGGCCACCATTCAGATGGAACCCTACGAGGATTTGTACTGTAGGCCATGCCGATCACCCTTGTGCTGGCTGGAGGCGGGAGAGGCACTTTTTTTAGGGCCTTGTCTCGTTCAGGAGACCTCAGAGAAGATAAATCTAATTCGTAAGAGGATGGCTACAACACAGTCTCAACAGAAGTCTTATGCTGATACGCGGAGATGACCTCTGGAGTTCGAGGTCAGGGATCAGGTTTTCCTGTGTGTCGCACCGAGGATGGGACACAAGAGGGTTTGGAGACAAGGTAAGATTTCACCATGGTACGTCGAGCCATTTAAGGTGTTGGAGAGAGTAGGTTCAGACGCCTATCGGTTGCAGCTACCTCAGCGGTACCGGGCCATGCACAACTTCATCAACATCTCTCATCTTTGATGCTACTTTTCGGACCCGTCTCATGTCCTTCAGCATGAGGAGGTTGAACTTTAAGCAGATGCGTCATTTGAGGAGCATCCTATCCAGATTTTCGATCGCAGTACGAAGGTTCTTCGTGGGCGATCTGTTCTTCTGGTACGGGTGCTATGGAAGCAGGGACGAGTACAAGATGAGACCTGGGAAAGGGAGACTGGTGTACGATCACAGTGGCCAGAGTTGTTTGGGGATCCATCTTCTACGCCACATTACGGAAATTTGGGGATGAATTTCTTTAAGAGGGGATGTTTGTAAGAACCCAGATCTTCTTTTCAGGTAGTTTTTCCTTTTTCTAGAGTTTTTAAGAAAAATGAACTTTCTGGAAATTTTCAAAGTACATGCCTTGTACATTCTGAGTACATGTCGTGTACTCTTCTACGGCTCGAATCCGTGTGCTGGCCATGCCCGGGCCACACACATGGTGTGTAGGGATGACGTGGAGTCCAATTTCGGTGGAGTACAGAAAAGACCCAGTACACATCGTGTACTCTAAAATTACACTCCATTTACTTACTTTTTTCACTAAACGGACCGGGGTCGCTCCTGAAACACAGAAATACCTCCTTCTTGGTCCCGTTCGTCCTAGAGCGACCCGTACAGCCGAATCTTTGACGAGCTCTCGTATCCTCATTCTTTCTCTGATTCGAGCACGGTCGATTGCGTTGGAATCACAGCGGTATGATCTTCCTTCTGCTTGAGATTAATTTTCTGATTCCTCTTCGTTTCCAAGTTATCGTGGGTTGAGCGTTTTGTGTGTTTTCTCAAATCTACGATGTTCTAAAGGGAGTCAATCGTCATGGTTCACATATATCGATCTCCTAGGATCGAGGTAGGTGGTTTGTGCCTTTCTGTTGAAAGACGATGAGTATTTTGGGAAAATTCCACAAATTACCTTGGGAGAGGAATTGTGGGTTTCCTGTTTTTCCCCTGCTGTTTTCCTGCTTTTCTTGATTTCTGTAGTAGAGGATTATGCTTGTGAGTAGAGTAATTTATTTTTTGCTCAGGTTGATTTTCCATTTTGTTCTGCCTATTTGTCATTTTTCCAGTTTCCATGCCTAGCCGTAGGATAGTGCAACTGCTACTTTATTATGTTGTTGATCCTTAGAATGATATCCAAGTAGTTCTTGAGGTTTACATGGATGATACACATATTCTATTCATGTTTATTTTCAATCAGGACTATGAGAACCTAGAGTAGTAGAACAAAGGGAGAATTAATGTAAGGGATTCTCCAGAGTGTCTTTAAATACGATGTGAGACCACATGGGGAATTGACGATGGGTGCTTCCCCAGAGATTCTGTAGTTCCTTGATGCGGGCCACAGGGTGAATGAGACATTGAGTGCTTCCCCAAAGAGCCTTTATTACGATACGAGTCTATAGGGGCAATTGACGGTGAGTGATTTCTCAGAGAGTCTATTATTATTAATTTCATAGTTTAACCATAGGGATGAGACTGTGTGTGACACCTAGAGGTTTGCTAGTACTTATAGGTTGAACCATATGGTTTAGGATGTGAGAGCTACCCAAAGGGTTACCTTTTCATTATTGTTGCTGGTTGTTTACTTGTGTACTCTGTTTTTTAGAACTGTGGATTGTAGCTGCTTGTGCTTCCATGTTTACTGCTTCTTGTTTTATTACTGCCATGTATTCATTGACTATTAGTGAAAAATCTTTGGGTGATTACCTACTGAGATTGTATCTATCACCTTATTTGGGCCATGATTTTGGGCCTAAGTAGACTATGTTTCTGCAGGTATAGATAAGGGCAAGCGCCCTTCTACTTCGGGTTCCTGATTCACTGGAGCTAGAGGGCATATGATCGAGCCGAGGATTTCAATGCTGAGGAGTTTACATTGTTTTCTTTTGAACATTGTTTTAAGTTTTACTTCATCACATTGGTTTGTTTATTGCTTTCCATTGATATATGTGCCATGTTGCATCATTATTATGTATCCATTTCTTCTGTTGTTCACTTCACTTGTCGTATGTTGTTGATTGTTTCTACTATTGTGTCTCGATGTTTTCTACTATATACATTACTAAATGAGGTCATAGTTTCCCCACCGTCTCACCAATGCCCTTGCTGCTTGTCGACAGCCTCTGGAGTTTGGGAAAACGCGCTTGAGGTCATGTGGTGAACCTGGTACGAGGCACCGGTGGAGGTGATCTAGATTCGGGTCGGTACATAGTTTCCATGGTTTTTACTAATCTTCCTCTAATACCAACTATAATTCCCTGAACCTAGAAGCCCCGAGTTAATGAATTATTATGTATCATTGGAATGATTACAAGGAATCAAGTCCTGAAGGACTGATCAGTTTAGCAGTCATGGAAAGTATATTACATACACGAATGTTACATTACAATTTTGAATATACAATAAAATATAAATAATCTATTATGAATGCATTTATTCCCTTAGCTTAACCCTGCATATCAATCACAATACACTTCATTGATTCCTAGAAATAATAAATCATAGAAATGGGTGATCTCAGATGCTCAGTAATGATAATACACCAGTGAAAACATTTATAAATAAGCATAAACATTTAAGGAAATGTAAAAAAACTAAAACAAAATCCTTTTCAACATAAACTTCATCATAATATGGAAAATATAAATCAAAATAATTTTATTTACTTACTCACAAGGATATTATACTAGTATAATAATCACACGCAATATCAACAGCCACATTCATAATGGTGGAATGCATAATGACATACTTTCATAACCACATAGTCAAGACCTTGTGCAATGACTACAAATAAGATTTTTCCAAGGCCTTATGCCAAGATAGTAGTTTGTCTTATGAGACCTACTGATGCGTCAAAGAGCTATAGTGGGCTTCAACCGTCACATACAAAGTCTAATTCATTCCTTATATGAAAAGTTTTAAACATAACATAAACATTCGTATTAAAACTAGAATTAAAAATGTCAATACATTATCCATAAACCATGAATTGTATAAAAATAACACATCCACAGTCGAACATATTACAAAATCTTCAATACAATATGGAAGTTTTGTATCATAATAAATCTTCCTCAAACAAGTTTAAAATCCATCAAACGATGTTTTCATAGATGAAAATTATTTGTAAAACTCTTTGAGAAAAATATCCATTTTTTCATGAAAACATTTAAAAGTCACACAATTTAGAAAGTAAGACAATTAAATACATTTTTTAATCACATTTCCCAAACCACTTTGAAACTTTTTAAAGGATTTAACATTTTAAAACATTCTTGTCCATATAAATACATCCTTAAAACCCATTTTGAAAACATGAACATTAATGATAATGATTTAGAAGAATATATTTTTTAAAAATTTAAAATGATGTTTTAGTAAAAAAAAATCCTTTAAAAGATTCCCTTTTAATACTCTTTTATGAAACAAGGACATGGATAGTAAAAAATTCACATAAGATACTTACACATAAACAGTCTCGGATAATAATGAGATTGGGGAATTAACCCTTACCTTGCACTTTCCTTTAGTCGAGGGTACGTTTAAACAATTGTATGAAGATTGTATTATGTTATAAAACAATAACAGAACCATATTAATATTTATGATATCAAACATTATTCATTTATGATTTTATACTATCCATTTAATAATAATTTGCATGTTAAATTAACATTTGGGGTAATAATTGCTTTCTTTATCGTACGTGTTTTAACTTGTTACTCTTAATTGTATCACTTCGATCAAGATTTAAATAATTATAGAATATATAACATTATTTATATATCATATATATTTATAATATAAATATTTATTATAGAAATATATATTAAATTTAAAACACCGTTTATGGAGACGGTAGTCCGTATGTACGATTAACGTTGTTTCTGTTTTCATATCGTATTGAACGGAACTAAGTGAATAAGATATATGTATATACAAAAGCACAAAAATATATATATATATATATATATATATATATCCAGTAGAATTATTATTTGGTTTATTACATACTTATTAATGATATATATTTTATAATCATCGTTGAATGGTGAACGTGGAAATGTATCTCATCACGTCGTGGAGATAGTAATCTCTTTGTACGCACAAGCAACAATATCATTATATTGATGGTGAAATCATATGAAATTGGATGGTATATCATATATACAGAATCATTAACATGTTATATTTATTCTTTACATCAGTTATTCTCTTTATTATACCCATCCAAATAATTATGTGTTTGAATAACAAACTACACCACGATGTGGAGACAGTAATTCGTACGTACACACATATGGTGACTTTGTCATTTATAGGATGGATAGAATAATGAATATGGATGTACCATTTCTATAATAAAATCAAATTATATAGAAGATACATGAGTTATTATTTTAGATTGGAAACAATGATATATGATGTGGAAGAAGGAATGAACTTGAAAGATGTGATGAAATATTGACCTCTTTTTCGGGTTCTTCCTTTTGATTTGTTCAAAAGGTCTCCATAGGTTGGATTTTTGACCAAAGGAAGTCCTTTATGATGAAGGTGTGAATGTTGGGAGGATATTTGGGCAGGGTTTGGTCGAGCAAAATGGCTTTGGAGGTGTGAATTTGAGAGAATGTGATGTTCCCTTTTATAAGAGTGGTGAGGGGTATCATAAAAAAACTTAACATATTATTTAATAATAAATTCATTATTGGTTTCAAATTGATAAAAAATTAATTATTTAAAGTCTATGTTTGATATGGGTCGAAAAAATCTCAACCAATTGGGTTTAGACAGGCTTAGATCACAATATTAACCATAACATTTAGATTTAACTCTTAGTTAAATAGTTTGACATTTACCACGTCTCTTTGTATTTTTATATTATATGGTTTATAAACATACTATAAAATGTCAATAGAACCCCAATTTGTTAATTAATGTCATATATATTATTATATATGTTTTCTGGAAATACCATATATTTTTATGACTATTATATCAATTAATAGTATAATATTTGTTTTAAAAACTCTTTTATGTCAAGTTTGACACTATTTGGTATTTTGTTTTTTCTAAATTCATAACAGCATTATTACATCGAAAATAATTCATCTAACAAACTATAATATTATATATTAACCTATAAAATTAGTGTAATACATAAAAATTCTCAAATTACATTTATTTGGATATTTATAATATCAATTATTTTAAACATTCATTAATACTGTAATTACTGCATCATCATTGTGTCATAAATAAATTTAATTATTTAATGTCTAAATAATATTAATAAATTAAAATAATTTATGAAATATTTTTATATTTCTAATAAATATTTGTTGTAAAGTTTATCTTATGTGTAACCCTATATTAAAAGTGGTGGAGTTTTTAAACATTGAATTTAAAACTTTTAACTCTTCTTTGAATTAAATAATAATAAATGTAATAATCTAATCCAAGTGGACCTAAAAGATCATATTTTATTCCTAAGGTTATTTTTGGTCAAATTAAACTCATCCAATATAATTAGGACACGTTTTAGGGTAATAATAATATCATTTTTACCCTTAATTACCATATTTACTTTTACCCGTGGTAAATAAAAGTAAAATTTACTATTCACCAATAATAATTTTCATTTTATTGAACCACATTTTACATACTGGTTTAATAGTGTCTATCAGATTTTTTAAATTCAACTCACAAATGTGTTAAACATTATGTTTTATGTGAATTTCCAAATTCTCCTAGGAGGTGGGTAAAAGACGGTTAAAAGTTCAATAAAAATTTATATATCTAATATTATTACAAAATGACTCCAACGGATTACATTGAACATATATAGATATTATGTATCTATTTTTACCTAAAATAATTTAAAATAAAATAAATAATTATTAAATTGAAAAGTTGGTTTTAACAAAAAATGCAATGTTTTTCACTATTCACCAAAAATTGAAAGTTTCCAGAAAAATACCAAACTTTCACCCCAATATAATTTTGAGATAATGAATTCAAAAATTATGTCTAGTTTACCAAACTAAATACATATATATAGAATTTATTAATTTAAAATTAATTCCCATTGTTAAAACCAAAAAGAGTGTTTTTAAGAAATAATAACTAACAAAAGATTTATACTTGTTTATGTTCAAATTCAATGTGAAATTATTTCCAATGAATAAAATTAGATTAAATGGTAAAAATATAATCTATTTATACTTTGAAACAATTAAAATGTATAATTCAACAATAAAAGTTATTTTGATTTAAAAGTTGTTTTCAGTTAAAATATATTATTTTTCACTATTCCCCCAAATATGAAAGTTATCAAAAAACACCAAAAATTTATTGAAACTAAATTCTTATTTCCCTATTATAAATAATGAGTTTATTTTTTCAAATTTAATATATAAAAGATTCAAATATTGGATTTAAAAAGTGTCTTCCATTAAAAGGCGTTAAAATTACATTTTTTTAAAAATACTTCTTTTATCTGAAAAAATGAATTTGTTTTTTCATTGTGTATAAGAAACACATAATTTGGATTATATAATTATAAGGATTATATTAAGATCAAAAATTTTGTTAATAATATTCATAACTTCTTTTTAATGGCTAGTTTGGTAAGTAATGGTGTGCTTGAACTTGGTGTTGTGTGTAGTTAATGTTATTGAATTACATTGAAAAAAATATTGTACTATGAAATCTTGGGGTGTTACACTTCTGTTCTAATATAATGTTATCATGTTCTAATTTTTATCCTTATGGGATCATTCATGGTTGGAAGACTGCTATTGTCATTATACATAGTGGTTGGTCATGGGATTCCATGAGTGTTTTTTATAGTTTCATTTTACAGTTTTGGAACATATTAATATAACAGAAATGTTTTTTTAATTTATTAATTTGATAATGTTTCCTTAGTAAAAATTGATTATTTTTGTATTTTGTTCAAGGAAAATTAATTCCCAATGGGTTTTTATGGATTCCTATGTTCTATATGCTAGACTGTGGGGATCAGGAACTTCCTTCAAGTCAATGGAGAATCATATCAGATTTTTTTATATATGGTAATATAATATCATTCATTAAAAATTGTATCAAATAATGGTTTTCAATAAAGGAAACATATTAATTTTAAAATATATTATATTATTTTTGGTGAATTATGCAATAAAGAAATTAAAAATGTTCTGAGACTTAAGAGGTATTTATTTTGTGGGTGCTTAATCACAACAACATCAAGATGAAAATTGAATTTTTAATGACTTAGGTATTTATAAAATAATATTTTTTCATATATATTAATATTTAAAAATAATATATTTAAATTAAATTAACCTAAATATTTTTCTGATAGTGTACTCAGCACACAACAACTTGTTTCATCGAAAACATATGTTGCACACAACTTTGAGTTATTCGGAAAAATAATATAATATAATTATTTTAAATGGTAGTTACCACCTTAATATTGTATTGAAAGGAATGAACATAACTAGTTAAAATAAGGATATACATGTTTTTTAATTCTTTTACATATATAAAATAAATTGTATAGGCTTAAATGAGAATGAATCTAATTTAAGCATAGAATACTCTAATATTTTTAATAAGTCGGTTTATTTTATTTTGATGGAAAATCCTATTTAAATGTTTTTTTTTTCACATTAATATGTCATATTTGACAAAATAAACTTATTCTTTAGAATAGAGACATCAATATTTACTTTGTAATAAATTTTGGTATTTATCTGATAAAATTCATATTTTATAAATAGTGAAAAAAATAATGTTTTTTAATTCAGAATTGCATGTTAATCAAAAGTCATTTATATTGATAAATTTTCATTTTAATTATTTTAATAGTGTAATATGATGATGTTTTTATCATTTTATCGAATATTGGTCATTGTATGTAATTTAACATTGAGATTGGTTATAATCACTTGTTAATATTTTTGTACTTTTTATTTCATAAAAATATACTTTTTGGTTTTGAGAACAGGAATTAATTTAAAATTATTTTTTACAAATTAAGTGTTTTGAATTTGGAAAAATAGATTACATATTTATAATCATAAGATCATAATTTTTTAAATATGAATCTCTTATATTTGGAAATTATGAATAGTAAATTTAGTAAATATTTTTATTTACCATGGTTAAAGAGTAAATTTTGTAAATAAGTGTAAATAAATAATATTATAATAATATAAAACTACTCTAAAACATTAGCTAATCTAATTGTATGAGAGTCCAGCAATTAAAATATTCAGGTCCATTTTATTTTCTCATGGAGCTAGTTGCGTGTGATAATGTCATGTTATAAGATATAATTTAATGTAAAATGAAATATAACATAAAAATGTGTCTTATACTAACTTTTATAATATAGGGTTATATATATAATATATTTGAATATAAATAGTAATTAAAAATAAAAAATTATTCACTACATAATGGTATTTTATTTATAATTTTTAGAAATTATATAAATAAATTTTTTATGACTCAATTTTGATAAAGTGATTACCTTATTAAAGAAAGATTCAAATAGATGATATAATAAATTTTAAAATAATTTTAATGTGGTTATTTTGATTCCATTAATGAATTTTTTGGATGATATATACCTGTTATATTTTATTTAATGACTTTAGTTCGAAGGAATCACGTTTTTATGGATTTGTAAAAAAGTCATGTATGCATACTGTCCAAAACTCACTTAATTCATCAATTAAAATATAAAATTGTTTATTTAATAATATTAAATTCAAAAAAAAAATCAATGATGTCAAAAAATTGTTAATATATGACCAAATATTTCATAAATTAATTTTTTTGGGACTTTTTAAAAGATATTTTAATTACCTCAAACCACAATATTTTAATAACATGATATCACTGTAAGATTAAATATGGTAATATCAGGGATAAACAAAAACGATAAGGATAGAAAAATATTAAAAAATGTGTAAATTTTTTTGTATGATTGGTATTCGAACTAAAATAATAATATATTAAAATGAAATGAGTTTTTACAGTTTTTAATTGAAGTTCAATTTATAATAAATTAATATTTCAAGACATTCCTAATATGACCCATCTCCCTATAATAAAAGGACACCACCTCTACCCACTTAATCAAACATGACTTGCCCTTTGGATAATTCAACATCTACTAAAATTATCTCATTACATACCTTCATTTCTCAAATAACCCATACAATGGGAAGAAGGCTATTCAACAAATCATTTTGGCTCTAACATTAATAAGTTACATGATTTAAATGTAATGACTTATCTCATGTTAACTTACTTTATTTATGTTATCCACTCCCTATTCTATTCATATTATATGACTACATATTAAATCTAGTATCATCAATATACTAGGATTTTTTAGGGGAAGTATTTAAACTACACATTCACATGCCTCCAACTAATGTATACGAACATACTATTTTTTTGTACGGAGAACTACTGCTTCACAAAACAATGATTGTTCAATTTTCACCAACAACCTATCATTATAGACATTATGATGCTACTTTATTTATATATTACATATATTATATTTATAATTTCTCAATTATTATGTAATTTTTAGTAACAACACACCTTTATGCTTTACATGATGTACAAATACGATAATTTCATTCGATGACGTGTGGACTAACGCCCCCTCAATGTGTTAGGGATCATTAATGATATACATGGAAACATATAAAGGATGTGTTTTTTAGATATATGAGACCTAAATGAAAAAAATAAAACAAGGGTATTATAATTTATATTTATATAATTTTATTATTATATATTTAATATGAAAAAAACAAATGTAGCATTTATGCATACGTATGACCAACTGTCTCCATGAAAGATGCATTACATTTATTATCTCCAAATATTATGGTAATTATAAATATATATATATATATATATATAATGGATATATATGATATTTAAATCATGAATTTCAATATGGAGATGATGAAATTTTGAGTACATGTACAATTTACATCAAAACAAGTTCATTTTCGACTTGAGTACATAATATCGACAAAACGAATGATATGACCTTGAATAAATATGAAATTACTATAACATGATAATAAGTAATATAAAATAAATAATAATGTTGTAAATGGTTCAATAGATAGTATAAATTAACCTATGTTTACTATTTAGAAATATAATAAATGAATAAGACATGTTGGACTCAAGGTAAGGGACTTCATCTCAATCTCTTTTAATTGAGGCATATCTTAACTTATATATGAAAATATATTACTGGTTGTATAATAAACCCCTTTGGTACTCTAATTTCATTCTTTGATAATCATTTTTCGAAAAATATTTTTTACAAATGAAAAAAACTAATTGTTTTTAATCTATATGGTGATAATGAATTCTTAACCACCATTATAGTTATTTTATATTTAGCTTCCTCTATAAGCCTTAATGTCTTAAAATGAAAATAAATCCCTTATTATTTATTTTGTAATCCTGGTATTGAAAATATGTTATTAAATGAAAATCATATTTTTTATGGAAATTATTTTCATATTGGATTAGAAGAATCTTTCAGAAGGTGTTTTGTTATTAACGTGTTTTATTCATAAAATGGTAGATGAGGATAATATAAGATGAGTGATCCCAATATAGAATATTCAAAGGGGTGATCCCCATTACATCTCATGAGTAATCCCAATATAGCATATATTAAGGTTTGATCCACATTATAGCTCATGGATGATCCCAACAAAGCTTATATAAAGGGTAGATCCCCATTATTGCTCAATGGATATCCTGATATAGCTTATTTGAAGGATTTCCCCCACTATAGATCTGAAAATTAGTAGGCAAACATATTTTTATTTCAAGTGGAATATTTTTAAAATTATTTTATTTTATGATTTTCTAATTCACACGAAAGAGATTCAATTTTATTCTATTATTTCTAGTGTTTTCATTGAGAAAAATGTATGAGTGTTATTCATGTGAAAATGTTTGGTCACATCCTCTCAAATAACATCGAATGGGTTATCAGGTTTAAACATAACTAATAGGTTTTAATTTTATTTATGTCCCTTAATGAGATTTTTTTGTTTATCCTACATTTTTTAAATGTTTTCACCGGGTTTAGGGAATTTTAAGAGAAAAAATGTTTTCATGAAGATTTATATCAAAAAATGAATACTTTTTTTCTTTGAGGAGTTTTATTATGGTAAAAAAATTAAATAGAGTAAAAGTGTCTACTTTGTAATATTTGAGATGTAATGTAATAGTTATGAACTAAATCTCAAAAACACTAAACCTAAAATTATTCTCAATGTTAAATAATGAAAAATTATTGACATAACTCAATATTATGTAATGTTTTAATTAGGTACGTTATTGTTGGTATTTGTGAAATTGTTTAGACAACTTTTAAGATTAGTATGTCTTCATAAGGGTTATAGATATGATCGTGGGTTTTTTTTTATGTTATATGCTAACATAAATGAATTTGAATCCCATTTTAGGGGTTATATTATTTCAAGGTGAATAACTGTATTTTTTTATAGTTTCACCTTTGAGGAAATTAAGGGTTATTAGTATTTGGGATGAAACATTTGAGGTATGAAATAACAAATGATCATAAAACATGTTTCAGTTTTTTTATAATTTTATTTCATTTTGTTAATTTTCTTTGAATTATATAGTTCTCGAAAAAGGAAAACATGCAGACAGTGTGACATCCCATTGTTTCAGACAATGCTATGAGAATTAAATACTAGAATAATGTGAAATTGGTATTTATCACCTACCACAAGCCTACGTGACATCTAAGGTTAGTATATCTTATTATTTTTAGTTAAATGATTATATTTATATAAATATATAGAGTTTGTGGACTTATATTATATAAAGTGGACATCGTTAGTATAGGAAAATTCATTGGTGATTAATTCACAAATGTTTTTTTAGAAGTTATTAACTCCTTTTGTGAATACTATATACCTATGGAAAATAAAATAACATGGGATTTCATTTGAGAAGTAGTGGTAGAATTTTATTCCGGAAGAACATATGTTTCTTTTGTGGACATATAATGATTTCTGTTAGTTATGGAAATTATTATCATATCATTTAGAATATGTTATTAGGTTAATTACTTTTATTTATGAGACTTTAAGAGTGGTCGATGTTATCTTGAGATAAATATTATTATTTATCCAAGATTACTATGTGATCAAATTCATCTATGTTTTAGGACTCATTCTTAGTTTGGTATATTTTGAATAATTTTATGCAGAATTGAATAATGAATGGTTTTTGTTGATCTTTGGATATTTTTTACTGAATTTTGGAGACTAAAAGTAGTCTTTTTCTTATAAATTATTATTATTTTGTGGAATTATCTTATATAATCTTAACCATTTTGGTTCTAGATAACGTATTAATAGTTGATAAAAAGATATTTTTTTGTATTGTGTTATTCAATATAACTTTATTCATTTGGAATACTCATTATTTGGAAAAAAGATGACTTGTGGTTGAAGTTGATTAAATGATGAAACATGACTTTTCAAATAGTATTTTTCTTTTTCATATTAGTCTAGCTACTATGAAAATTCATCATCGATATAAAAATAATATTGAATAAAAAAATTTATATTCATTCTTTTATCAACATACTTTTACCCAACCACGAATTTAAGGTATTATGGTGGTGATTTTTCAATCATCAAGTTATATATAACTCTATTAGTCTATAATAGTTAGTTTTTTATCCATATCCATGTTTTCATACATGGAATCCCAGTATGTGTTATCTGGGGAGACCTCTGTATTTTTATTTATTTCTTTTATAGGGATATTTTTATTCACACTTTTTCCGATTTGGGAATTTCAATGAAGTTTCACAGCCCAATTTTAAAATTACAAGGCCGCAATTTCTTAAAGGAGGGAATGATGTAACCAACAAAGTATTTATAGAATAAAAATTTTCTATATATATTAATATATATTAATAAGAAATTTGTTTTCTGTTATAGATGAAGCTTTTTAGGATATTATACTCGACGCGCAACAATAGGAATATCTGAAAACTTATGTTTCTCACATAATTGAGTTATACCATAAAATAATATTATATTTTTATTTTAAATGGTAGTTAACTCATAGTCTTTGTATTCATCGGAATGAATATAAATAACTAAAATATTATTATAAATTATTGTTAATTGTTTTAAATTAATCCAATGAAATTTATAGTGTTAAAATGAGAATGAATCAAATTTTAAGCTAAAAATCACTAATATTTTTAAATGATCGGTTTATCCCCTTTTGATGGAGAAAATTTTTTAAATTTTTTTCTCTATTATATGTTATATTTGAAAATATATTTTTCTTCTCTAGGATAGGGACATGAAAATTATCATTTTATGAAATTATGTTATTTATTTGATAAAATTCATATTTTTAGAATAGTGAAAAATACTGCTTTTTAATTCAAAACTGCATTTTCATCTAATTTATTTATGTAGTTAGATTGTAATTTTTATAGGTTTTAAATTTTAATTGGATTAAATTTATTAACGTTTAATCTAATTTTGGTTATTTTAGGTAATTTCCAATTGAAATATGACATAAGCACATGTCAATCGTTTTGGCATTTTAACTTCATAAAAACATGCTTTTCGGTTTTGACAATGGGAATTAAATTTAAATTAATATATGAAAATATGTATATTTAATATGGAATAATGTATTTCATATTTTTAGAATAATAAGGTCCAAATTGTGTAAATAGTTACCTTTTGGGACATTATGAATAACATCATCAATATCTATTTTCATTTACCATGGTAAATGGGTAAATCCATGAAATAAGGGAAAGAAATTAATATTATAATAATATAAAACCACCCTAACACATGTCCTTATCCAAGTTTTTGTAATTTTTACAACCCTGGGAATCCATGTGTAAAATTTATGACCCTATAGAGCAACATGGGCCTGATACTGACATTTTATAAGAATTAATTTAATGAAATAGAAATATAACATAAACATGTATCTTTTCTTAAAAATATTTCAATATTAGGTTCTATAAGTAATATATTCAACAATAAATATTAAATAGAAATATATAAATATTTCTTACTCCAATAAATTTTTTTTATAATTTTTAGACATGAAATAAAAAAAATTATTTATGAGAAAATCATGATACAATGATCACCTTATTAAGAGAAATTCAAATTAATGACATTATAAATATTAAAGGAAATGTAATTTGGTTATTTTGACGGCATACATGAATTTTGTTGACGAAATGGACATATTATATTTGATTTATGTACTTTTTTAAGGAATCAAGTTGATATGAATTTTTAAAAAAGCCATGTATGAATAGTGTCCAAAATTGACATAGTTCATATCTTAAAATATAAATTAGTTTACTAATTGATATTAAATTCCTAAAAATAAAATATTTTAATAAATTGTTTAAGATAATTCCAAATATATCATAGATTAATTTTTTCGATCTTTTGACATGATATGGTAATTACATTAATCTAATATTTATAAATAACTTGGAATCACTATAATATTAAAAATGGTAATATATTGGTTAAACCAAAAAAATTGGATAAAAAATATTCAAAACATATCTGAAAATTTTTAAGGAGATGGTTATTCGAAAAATAATCATCTTATCATCTAATTAAATTAGTTTTGGATAATTTTTAATCGAATAATATTTTATAATAAATTAATATTTCAAGACATTCCTAAAGTTCCCATCCTCCCTCTTATAAAAGGCCACCACAACTACCCACATAGTCACAACACTCCAAGCCCTTGTATCATATAAACTAGTTCTCGCTCGTGCTATTGCACAGCGTATTCAGTTAATGTTTTTTCTTCTAATACGAGATTAATGTTTAGAAACATTAAGAAGAGAACATATGTTGAATAAATTATAATTAGAAAGTAATGTTGTCTCATAATGGAATAAGAGGACATAGAATATGAATACATCATTCAAGTAGTTGACAAAAAGATCAGATACAAAGATGAACCTTATTCAGACTAAAACCCAAAAGCATCATTAACCTCTAGTTGTTGGAGTATATGAGGTTTTGGTACGCTTCCATACTACTTACTAGTGGTTGTTGCTTAAGACCGCCCACTCCAGAACATATAGACACCACGCCCCATCTTCCATCTTCATGTGAACCTTAATCAAAATAAAATAATTTAAATAAATGATAAAACAACACATCTTCAATTATAAATTCAGAAAAGGAAATTGTATGGGAGAACTTATTATAAATTTCAAGTGCAATAAGATGTTTTAGAGTAGTTTTATAAATTAGAACAACACTAGTAGTGGACTACAACAAGAAAGGAGATATTTAACTGAATAGTCTCAGAAATTTCCATTACAAAGAGCACTAAATTACATCTTGGATAACATTGACCTGAAGCCTGCACATTAAATGTCTGTTGAGGAATCTACACATTAAAGGAGAAATGTCTCCCATAAACTGTAATGAGGAAGGTTGAAAACATCAAAATCATTGAAATAAATTTACAAACACCAACATGGATATTTGGTTATACTTCCAACAACAATATGATTTGATCTTCAAGAGGTGGGTGGAGATCTGTATAGTTATTTTCCTACCCAGAAAATAGAAAGAGAATTTTATTAAATACTAAAATAACTACAGGAATGAAAATAAATTAAAAGGGACAAGATTTTTTGGCTTTAAAACATCAAAAAGAAAATTAAAAAAGGATACCCACTGAAACATGATGAAAATAAAATTCTTATGTACCTTTTTCATGCATGAAATCAAAAACAATACAATTAACTGAAATGAAGATGTTCGTGGGGAAAAAAGAAAACCCATTCATTGATTCATGTTGTTAACACCCAATTTCAGAAATTCAGTGAACTGGAGGGACTAAATGCAATAATGTTTAGCTATAATGTTATAGACACTTGAACCATGAATCAAAAAAATTAAAAAGAATATTCTTACAAATAATTTATGGAGGTAGAGTTAAATTAAAAAAAAACTAACCTCTTAGAGGTTTAATGGTATTTTTATAATAATTTTCTTCACCACATGGAAACGATTTTTATTTCTCACATCGACTGTCTGTGCAGTAATTATGCACTGATTGAGTAGAACCTTTAGAATCTTAAAACATATAACAAAAACATGAGGAGAATTGATACAAGAAAAAAGTAGGATATCGTGGTGATGGAAATGGAATTAAATACAACCTTTCTCTTCATGTATAGCTCTAGATGGTAGTGCATTATAAGTCCACCAAGGCAATGGAACACTTCGGTTCCCCAACATTGAAGATGATTATGGTCTGAGAACATATCCAGGTTCCAGTGCAACATATGGTGAAGGAAAAATTAACCAAAATATGTGTTTCTTGATGTAGGTTCTCATAACATGTCCAAGTTCCATGAAAATTTCTAGGTTCCAGGTTCTCAGAACATATCCAGGTTCCCCAGCACTGAAGATGATTCTAGTCTCACATATGAGATTCTTTATGTAGTAATCCACCTTGATGATCATAAGTAAAGATGCATGTAGCAGAAAAAGTATCAAACATAACTTGGAAATTTCTAAAATCAACTGAACCCGTAATAAAAAGATATGTATGAACTGAAATAATAAGTGATAGATAAATCAAAGATAAGAAAATTGTTGTAATAATAAATAAGATATGTGAAAATGATTGAATTAAATACAAACTGATAGAAAGTATGTAATTGATGCATAATTTTTAATGTATAAATTTTTAGATGATTTTCTGCAACATAAAGTTATACACTCATCAAAAAAAACATTTTTTGCAAGATGTATTCAGCTTGAAAAACTTCCAGCAGGTACATTCTACAAATACAGAAAATAAATTATGTTTTGAATAAAATAATAAAAAAATGAATTGATTGGGGTGTTACCTTTTAGATGAATCATCATGTGATCATTTCCACCGTATATCTATTAGAGTTTATATCACTTCACGACTACATGACATCATTAAGGCAGTTACATTGGATATTTCAAGTTTATTTCTAAAAAAATTCGAGAAAAATAAAATGAAAATAAGACTTTCATCAACGAGGGAATGTAAGCTACTTAAAAAGAGATACAATTTCAAATATCCTCTATATAAGGAAGGAGATATTCTCCCCTCAACATTAAAAGTCTATTCATTCACCTTAATGCTAGATATATATTTTTGGATCATTCTCTCCTTGTTCATGATGTTGAAAATTGATTACTTATATCACCCTCTTTGATCCATCATTAGTATAAATTCCTTTAAGAATCCTTTATTCAGTAGGAATGAGCTCACCAATCATATATTGTAATAGAACTTCCTCATATGTGGGGAATTCAAGTTTACCAGAACTATTTTTTCATTGCAAACTATATAATGTCCCTACATTCTTTAAAATGGAGCCAAGAATTAATGAATCTAAAAGTGATAGGAGATATACAATCTTTAGTGGATAAAGAAAAAAAGGATGTATGTGTATTGAATATAAGATGGTGACTTGCATGTGAGTGGGGGGTACAATATAGATATTCTGTTATCTGTAAATAAAAAATTAATTAAAACAAAAATATTAATGGAGTGAACCAACCAAGGTGATATTTGCCTAAATAGTCTCTGATATGTCCATTACAGAGATCACTAAAGCACATCTTGGATAACTTGTGACCTGAAACATGCACATTAAATGTATTCTAGATAAAACTGCACATTAAATGTGAAATGACTTGCATACACTTTAAAGTTGAATGATGAAACCATCATATACATTGAAAACAAAGTAGAAATAGGAACCTGGATGTTTTTTTTACTTCCAAAAATAGTATTATTCGATCTTCAACAGGTGCATGAGGTGTTGTCCAGTTGTTTTCCTGCCCAGAAAACACAAATAAATTTTATTAAATAGTTAAATAACACATTATTGAGTTTTGTTAGATAACCCTTCACATTAAATGGGCAATGTATGATATACACTATTGAGTGTTGATTCTAGTTCCTCTTGAACTTTAACTTCAGTGAAGTCAATACAATGTCCATTAAGACCTCTCACTAGTTGTTCCCAGTATTCACCCCCTTCGCATGCACTGAAATAATGAAAAACTAAAAAATAACAATTCAAAACAAAATTATATCCTATAATATAACTGCACATGATCATATCAAAACCCTATAAAATAAATACATTAACATGTCTTCCTAAATATAGCCCCTATTTAACTTCATTATAATGAATTTTTAGTGTTATTGATTAAATTTGGCATACAGAAATCATGTAATACAGCAGGAAAATAGTTTCGCATGAGAAAAAGTAATGTCGAAACAATGTAGTGATCAAAATTGCTAAAACATAGCAATTGTCATAGAAGAAAATTTATGAAGCAGGTTTAGCTTAGGCAAGTTTGGAATGCCATGGAGCTGGGTAGAGGCCCACCTCCTAGCAGTCTTGCTGGAAGGGTTTATCCCATTCTTCATTAGGTATCACTCAATGTTAAGCATGTCACGTGGTAGCTCAATCTCGCATATGAGATGCTTGATGTCATTGTCCACCTCGATGCCCACTTGCGGTTCATTTAGATATTTGATATCTTCTTGTGAATATGTGAATTGGTAGGAGGCTAGAATGAATAAACTCAAAATGGTTTCAAATAAATGTTCATGGAAATCAACAAAATGTTAGGTCATAAAAATTAAATAAACATCTAGTTGAAAATCTAACTAACAGAACCATAAAGAATTAGAGAAAGCGATTCTACAAAAAACAATCAGCATATGCAGCATCTAACTTAGTTAGTCAACTCCATGTATTCATATAACATTCAGATCACATACCAATCAGTTTTGAGGGAAGATATCATTTTTGTGCTCCAAATAATACGAAATTCAACCCTAGCCACTTATGAACACATTTAGAGTCAGTAAGACTGGCTGTAACAGAAAAGTTCTTGAAATACCAAAAAAACCTGCATGTAAACAGGCTGGAAGACTGTCCTGCATATTGAATTCTTTAAGGTCCAGTTTTTTCCTATAGTAAATTGACAGTCCTACAAATGTATAGATTAGAATTTAATCATTAATAGAAGAGAAAAAATTTCATTAAATGAGTAATACCCAATATGAAAACCATCCAGAAAATCTTAAAAACATCACAGTCAACAAAACGTCGAGCATATGACGACGTCCAGAATGAATAACCGTATGGAATAAATTTATATAAAAACATTGAGCATCAAAATCATCCATAATTATCCTTCGACAGCCTCTGTCTCATCTAGTTAATTGAAAAATATCCATAATGGAAAACTGATACAAAATCATCCACAATGTAAAAATTCAAAAATGAAAATAAAACATGCCACCTTGAAAAACCTACTGCATGAAAAATGTCCAACATGGAAAACTGATAATCAAACTGTAGAAAACCCATACTAAAATATCCACCATTATGAATTCCAAATATAACAATATGCACATAAAAAATATAGAAAGATAAATTAATATTAATGACTTTATCTACAGTCATTCATTTGAGGAGAATTGGTATTGGCTCAGAGAATAACCAAGATAATATGTAACTAGTTTATAAAGTAAATGTGTTATTTAAATATTAAATAAACATTAAAACTGAGTAGTACACTTGTTCTAATATGGTAATAGTACTGTGAAGACTACAAAACTGTATTTATTGCACAATATATTTTAGAAAAAAGGAATGTAAACCAATTAAATATTTCATCTAGCATTATCCTTCTACAGCCTGTGTCTCATTCTGCTAATTGAAAAATATACATAAAGGAAAACTGATAAAAAATCATCTACCATGAAAAACATCAAAAATAAAAATAAAACATGCCACCTTGGAAAAAGTACTGCATGAAAAACGTCTAACATGAAAAACTGATAATCAATATTTAGAAAACCCATACCTAAATGTCCACCATTACGAATCCCAAATATAACAGTTTACAAATACAAAATATAGAAACATAAATTAATATTAATGACTTTATCTACATTCATTTATTTGGGGAGAATTGGTGTTGGCCCAGAGAATATATAAGACAATATGTAACCAGTGTATAAAGTAAATGTGTTATGTGAATATTAAATAAACCTTATAACTGATTAGTACAGTTGACTAAAAAAGTCATAGTAATGTCCAAACTACAATACTGTATTTATTGAATAGTATATTTCAGAAAAAATTAATGTAAACCAATTGAATAACCAAAAAATATTATTACCATGTCATTGCAGCAAAACATCTCAGTCAGATATCTCAGTTTTCATGTTCAAACTCCATGTCGTCCCTTCATAATTAGCTGCTTGATGTCATCGTCGACCTCAACGACCACATGTGGGTCTTTTAGATATTTAACATCTTCTTGTGAATATGTGAATTGGTAGGAGGCTTGAATGTGTAAACTCAAAATGGTTTCAAATAAATGTTCATGGAAATAAACTAAATGTTAGGTCATCAAAAGTAAATAAACATGTAGCTGAAAATCTAACTAACAAAACCTTAACGAATTAGAGAAAGTGAGTATGCGAAAAACAATCAGCATATGCAACATATAACTTAGTTATTAAACTCCCCATATACATATAACATACAGATCCCATACCAATTAGTTTTTAGGGAAGATATCCATTTCATTCTCCAAATAATACGAAATTCAACCCTGGACACTTATGAACACATTTAGAGTCAGTAAGACTGGATGTAATAGAAAAGGACTTGAAATACCAAAAGAAACCTACATGTAAATAGGCTGGAAGACTTTCCTGCTTGTTGAACACATATAGATCCAGAAACTACATATGAAACATAATAGGGACTCCACATGATAGATAATTACATTATTATAAAATTAAATAACTATAAAAATGTAATTTGTAATCCAGAAACTGCACATACAGCATCTAACCCAGTAAGTCAACTCCTGATATTGATATAACTGTCAGATAACATATCAATCAATTGAATATGAAAGTTGTCCTTTTTGTGCTCCAAATAAAATTGAAGGCCACATTGGCCAGTCTTGTTTTTTATTGAGCATGTTCTTATTAGAGAACATATCTATGTCAGCGTCCTGGTCACCTATACCCGCATGAAAAAATGTGGTAAATTTATAACACATTTGTTTCATATGTTTTTAGTGCCTAAAAATCAATACACATTTTATTTAATAAGGAACAAATTACCTACATTCATATTATAGATGAAACGGAGGTTAAATCCAATATTTGACAATAAAATACCAGCATTCATTTCCAACATTTGAAAAAAGAAGATGCCTTTTCCACGATGATTTTATACCTTGAATTGGATTTCATCGTCAGTTTTTATACCAAATTCACATCTCTGGAAATTGAATACCCTAAGGAATCACATGCAGATCAGTCCACAACTTCCTTGTTGATTTCTTGATTGGTAATAAAATGCATAAATTTCAAATAACCGGATGGGAATGATATAATCATAACTTTTAATTTCATTGAAGAAATACATCTCTTACTTGTGTTTTTTCCTCAGTCACATAAAGAAATAAATTACCTGTAATAACACGCGTCTAGTAGTGGCTCATCTGCTTGATTTCATAATCCCTAAGAGACTGAGACTATATCTACAACAATAGATATTTCATCATAATGAAAATAATGTTATCGAATGAAGATAATTCATGGAAAAAAATATCATTTATTGAATGAAAAGTGTTGTGGAAACACCTATCAAAATCCCAAAAACAACCCACCTTGTAGCTGTAACCATGTCCTTTGATTTTATGTAGACTGGAACCCAAAATTACGGAAACATAAAATCATCTCAATCTATAAACCGAAATGAAATCAGAATATGTTCCAAGGGAAATCTTACAAGAATAAACTTTAGAATTTTATTTTAATAGAAGGGTAAAAGTTTATTCAGACAATTGTAAATGAACCCATACTGTTATAGAACTAAAAATATACCTGAAATGCGATAGAAAGAATTTAGTGTTGAAAGAATTTAGGTTCTATAGTATGTATTCATTTTCATACCTGAAGTGAGAAGATGAAGCGGGAGGGAATATGAGATGAAGCAAGCGTGCGGATATGGGAAGGTTACATTGTTTGAAATTGAAAACCAAATAATCCCTTCAAAACCTGCTTAAAATTGCAAACTCTAAGGGGGAGATGTTATGAATTGTCTATAGTTAGAAATAGCTAAGATGGGATATACAGTTAGTGCAAGGAAAGGAAGCAGGCCTGTGAAGGAATATCCTGACATACCGTGGTCCGGTATTAAGGAATCCTGGTTTCGGAAAAACTGTAAACTGAAATCCTATGGTGAAATTTAACATGATGGAGTGAGATGCTGAAATTGAGAGAAGGAGGAAGACGAATTCAGTCAAGGACGGTCTACAAGATAGTCAGGAGGAGGATGTTGCTGGTGTGGGGAGTCTGCAGGAACCATAGGTTAAGAATAACAAAATCCCAACAGCGACAGTGAGAGGGAAATCCAGGGAGACAACAGACGTAACAACGACAAGATTGTGGTTGGATTCTATGAATGGTATACCGGGATAGGGAGGATAAGAGAGTGGGTAGTTCAACGACCATCTAGGTCAAGACCCGCATAAATCCCTGCGGTAGTAGGAGATGGAGGAAGAGGGAAAAATGGAACCCACGGGGTGGTGTGATGTGGTAAGGTGTTTGGGCGACACGTATGGGAAAAACAACGTGGAAGAACTATGGATGGACACATCGTGGTTAGAAATCCATTATTAGTATATATAGTAGATTCTGCTTAAATAAGCTCCCAATATCCCTACCTTCTTCTTAAAATACTTAAAATGTGAAGAAGGAAATTCAAGAAATCCTTGGGGCTTAAATCAAAATAAGTTACCCGATTTAGATGTAACATCTTCTCTCGAGTTCCATTACTTTATTTTCCTTATTCATTCCATGTGGTACTGTTATCAATTGATTACATAACAACAACAGTATCATCAGTATACATGGATTCATTTATTAGAAGTATTTAAACAAAACAGACAATGAACTCCATCTAGTAGATACGAATATACTATTTCGGTGTACGACGAACAACTAACTTACGAAATGATGATTGTTCTATTTTCTGTTACCACATATCATGATAGAAATTATGATGGAACTATATTTATATTTAAAATAAATTATATTTATATTTACAAAATTAATCTATATTTTTTATTTAGTAAACACCTTTCTTCTTTCAATGATGTGTAAATATAATAATTTAATTTGATAAAATGTGGACTGCCGCCCCTCAAAGTGATATGACTCATTCATGATATAGATGAAAAATATAAAAGAAGGTTTCAATTAATCCAATGAGACATAAATGAAATATATATATTAATTATATTATAATATACATTTTATCACTTGATTATCATTCTCTTAATAGAGAAATTTAACGAAATTAACGTTCATGTGTACGTATGACCTACTATCACCCTGAACGGTGCATTTCATTTATTATCTCTAAATATTATGGAAATTATGAAAACACATATACTTAATATATATATATATATATAATTTAAATAATGAATAAATTTTTTTGAGATGATAGAGTTTTGAAAACATGTACAATTTACATCAAAACAAGTTCATTTTCGACTCGAGTACCGAATATCGACACAACGACTGATATGAATATAACTAATTATATAATTTTTATAACATGATAAGAAGTGATAAAAATGAATAATGAAATTGGGAAAGGATTTTATGCAAGTCGAAATTAACTTATGTTTATTATTAATGAATATAATGATTGAACGAGACAGGTTGGACTTAAGGTAAGGTTCTTCATCTCAATCTCCTTTCATTGAGGAATATATTGATTAATATACTACCATATTTTATAATTTTTATAATAAACCAATTTCCCATTTAATTTCATTCAATCGGAATCTTTTTTGTAAGAATATTTTTTCTAAACGACGTAAAAGTAATGTTTTTAACATATATGGTGACAACCACTTCTCCAATGTTGGTACCATTATTTGATATGTGGCTTCCACTATAAGCCTAAATGTATTTTTAAATGAAAATAAATCCTTTATTACATAATTTGGGTATGTTGGTTTTGAAAAAGGGTTGTTAAATGAAATTGGTGTTTTTATACAATCATAATTTTCATATTTTAATAGAATATTATTTCAAAAGGTTGTTTTGGGAAGAATGTGTTTTATTCATAAAATGGTACATGAGGATTATCTGAGATGGGTGAGCCTGATATAGCTTATATGAAGGGTGATAACCATTATGGATCTCCAATTTTGAAGTCAACCACATGGTTATTTCAATTGGAATTTGTTTGAAAGGATTTTATTTATATAATTTCCTAATTCTCTTGTAAGAGTTTAAATTACATTATATGTGTTTCGGTATTTTTCATTGAGAAAAATTTATGAGTGCTATTCATGTGAAATTTTTTTGTATAATAATATGTAGGAACATTGAATGGGTTATATGGTTTTAGCAATAATAATTCTTTTTATTTATTTTTATCTACCTTACTGATATTTTTATGCTCAACCCATGTTTTTGAAATTTTTTTCATAAGTTATAAATAAGGTTATGAGAAATGAAGATTTAAATAAGATTTATATGAAGAAAATAATTATTCATTTATTTAAAAAAAATTATATTGTGAACAAAATTGGATATATTTTAAGTGTATTATTTTTTGTATTTTAGATTTAATTTAATAGTCACGACCTAAATCTCTAAAAACCTAAAACATAAAATATCTCCAATGTGAAATAAAGTAACTTTTTTGACTAAACTATAGATTATGTAATTTTTATAATTGGAACCTTATAGTAGGCATGAGAGGAAAGTTTTTACAACATTGGAGATTAGGAAGTATTCTTAAGGGTTAGGAATATGATCATGGGTTTATTATTTTAAGGTAAGTTATAAGTTTAATCAATTAGAATCCCTTTTTATAACTAATGTTATTTCAAGGTGATTAACAGTAATTTTTGAGACATTCACCTTAGAGAAAATAATGAGTTGTTAGTTTTGGGGATAAAAAATGTGAGGTATTAAATAACCTTTGAGGTTAAAAAATTTTGTGGTTATTTTTTAGTATTTTTTCACAATTTTTAAATGTTATTATAATTATACAATTTTTTATAATGGACAACATGTAGACCGTGTGAAAACCCATCGCGTTAGACAAAGATGCAGGAATTAGACCCATAACCAAAGTGTAACTGCAATTTATCACCTACCACTAACCTATGTGAGGTCCTTGATTTGTATAAATTATTATTTTTAGTTAAATGATTTGGAGAATTAAGAATATATTATTTGGGAACGTATGTTTTATCAAATGGATATATTTACTATAATAAAATGCTTTTGTAAATTGGTGGTAAATTATTTTTTATAAGACATTCACTCTTTTCGGAACACTATATGACAATGAAAAATGGAATACCTTGGGATTTAATTTGAGGAGTACCAGTATAATGTTATTTTTTTAAAATGTATGTTTCAATTAATGAAATATGGTGATTTCAGTTATTTACTGAAATGATTAACCTATCAGGGAGAATATGTTCTTAGGTAATCTTCATTTAAGTATGAGACTTTAAGAGCAGTTAATATTATTTAGAGATAAATGTTAAGATTTATCATGGAAGAATATCTAATCAAATTATTTTTTGTTTTTTGTTTCAATATTAGATTGGTTTATTTTTAATAATTTAAAGGACAATTTTTTTATTGAACAGTATTCGTTGAACTTTGGGTATTGTTTATTGAATTTTCGAGATTAAAAGTAGTCCTTTAATTTAAAATGATTTTTATTTTTGGGGAATTATCTTAAATTATACAAACAATTTTGTTTCTATTCAATTTTTCACGTTTAGAGGAATAGATAGTTAATTCTTTTTTCGATATTTTGATTCTCTATAACCTGATTCATATAGATTATTCATCATTTGGAGAAAAAAATGTCTTTTGAAGGAATTTAAAAAAATGATGAATATCAACTTTTAAAATAGTATATTTCGTTATGATCTTAGTCTAGTTAGTAATAAAATTATTTAAATCTATAACACAGATATTGATGAAAAAAATATTATAAACATTATTTTATCAACAAACCATTACCCATCCATAAATTTATGTTATTGTTGTGGTTAACCTTCTGTGATCATTATCTCTATCACTCTCTACTAGTCAATGGGATTTAATTTTTCCATTTTTCATGTTTTCCAACATGGAATCCTATTATGTGTTATCTCGAGTGAATTTTTTACTACTCTTTCTGGTCATTTTATTGACTATTTTTTTGATGTTTTATTTTCAATGATGTTTCCAAGACCAATTTTTACGTTTCGAGGACACAATTTCCTATATGGGGAAATGATGTAACCACCCAGGTATTTATAAAATAAATAATTTTCATATCAAATAATATTTATGAATAAGATATTAATTTTACATTAAAGGTGATGCTTTTTTTGATTGCGTACTCGACACACAGCAACGATTTTCTCCAAAAACATACATTTCACCAAAAAATTTGTTATACTGAAAAATAATTTAATATTATTATTTTAAATGGAGGTTAACACCTATTAGTTATATTGGAGAGAATGAATATAACTAAATAAAATATTATTATTCATTTTTCATAACTGTTTTTACATTTATCCAATAATATTTTGAGGCATAAAATGAGAATAAATCCAATTTAAACATAAAATACAATAATATTTTTAAAAGGTCATTCTATCTCCTTTTGGTGAAGAAAACCCATTAAATATAGTT
The DNA here is from genome assembly GCA_963277665.1 of Viscum album. Classification (NCBI taxonomy): domain Eukaryota; kingdom Viridiplantae; phylum Streptophyta; class Magnoliopsida; order Santalales; family Viscaceae; genus Viscum; species Viscum album. The sequence goes on along the minus strand of OY728142.1, from coordinate 1,809,366,595 downwards.
TTTGTCATTTTTATATGTTATATATGAAAAAATAAACTTCTTATTTAGAATCCGTACATCAATATTTACTTTGGAAGAAATTTTGTAATTTTTCTGATAAAATTCATATTTTTAAGTATAGTGAAAAAATTCAACTTTAAAATTCCAAACATCCTTGTAATTTAATTTATTTATATATATATATTATCATTTTAATTGTTTTCAATGTGTAATTGGATTATTCTTTTAACATTTAATCTAATTATTTTTATTGGGAATAATTTCACAATGAAATTGGACAAAAACACATGTTTATCTTTTTGTAGTTTTTACATCGTAAATACATAATTTTTGGTTTTGAAACGATAATAAATTTTAAAATAATTTCTGAAATTTATAGGATTTTAATATGAAAAAATGAATTCCATATTTGGAATCAAAAGGTCCAAATTTTGTAAATAGGTATCTTTTTTGTTCATTAGGAATAATAACTTCAGTAATATTTTTTTTCCATGGTTAGAGGTTAAATCAGGAAAATAAGGGTAAAAATAATATTATATAAATATAAAACAACCCTATAAAAGTTGATATTCCTATTTAATGAGATATTTTAGTCCATGGGAATCCTTGGGTCTATTTTATGACCCCAAAAATCTATTTTGGTGTGATAATGATATGTTATATGAATTTATTTAATGTAAAGAAAAATACAACATAGACATGTATCTTTTACTAAAAAAATTAAACAGGGTAATATAACTAATCTATTAAAAAATAAATAGTAATTATAAAAATATATATATATCCTACATAATGGAATTATAAATATTTTTAGATATTAAATATTAAAATTTATTTAGGACACAATGATGATGTAGTGATTAACTTATTAATGAAAGAATCAAATAAATGATATTATAAAAATTAAAATAAATGTAATTTTGTAATTTTTGACCCATAAAAAAGTTTTATGGATGATATGGACATATAATATTTTATTTAATGTCTTTTTTTCTAAGTAATCATGTTTATTTCATTTTTCAAAAAAAGTCATGTATGAATAGTGTCCAAAATTGACTTTATAAATAACATCCAAATATATTATATTTTATTAAATTATAATAAATACATAAATATATATATTATTCGTTTAAATGGTTAAGATAAGTCCAAATATTTCATAAATTACTTTTTTGTGTGCGTTTGCACGATATGATAATCACATTAATCCACAATGTGTAAACAACATGATGTCACTGTAAGATTAAAAAGGGTAAAAAAAGGGTTGAACCAAAATGATAAGTATAAAAAAATTATTCTAAACTTGTATAAAAATTATTGGATGATGGGTATTCAAACATAACATATCTTATATTTTAATTAAATTGGTTTTGAACCATTTTTAATCGAAATTTAATTTATAATAAATTAATATTTCAGGACATTTTTTAAGTGCCCCTCCTCCCTCTTATAAAAGGCCACCACATCTACCATCTAACTCACACCTCTCTATCCCCTTGTATCATCCAAATTATGCTAAATTTAGATACCAAAATACCTTCATTTCTTTTATAATCCTTACAATGGTAATAATTCTATTCAAGAAAGCCTTTTGGCTCAAATAAAAAGAAGTTGATAGATTTAGAGGTAACGTCTTCTTTGAAGATCCATTCCATCATTTTCCCTCTCCACTCCATATGGTCTTATTATTATCTAATTAAATAATAAAATATCAAAAATATACTAGGATGTCTTTATTATAATGATTCATTCTACTCATACATACTCCTTTATCTAACGGATATAAACATATTGTTTCTCTGTTCGAAGAACTATTGCCTCACGAAATGCTAATTGTTCAATTTTCCTCTACCACCTCTCATAGTGGACATTATGATTGAAATATATTTTTATTTGAAATATAATATATATATTTTTTATATTATTATTAAATTATGATTTAAGACACACCTTTATTCTCACCATGATGTGTAAATAAGATAATTTCAATCGAGGAATTGTAGACTACCGCCCCCTCAAAGTGGTATGACTCATTAATGCTATACATAGAAACATATTAATGATTATTTTATGAAAACTATGAGAAATTATTGGCATAAATATAATACTGGTATTATAATATACATTTATATCATTTTATTATCATTCTTTTAACATGAAAAAAAAATTAATGTATTGTGTATGTGTATGTATGACCTACCGTCTCCATGAACGGTGCATTTCATTTTAATCTCTTAATATTATTGAAATTATAAATAAATATATAATGGATATATATGATATTCAAATCATCAATATCACTCTGGAGATAATGTAATTTTGACTACATGGACAATTAACATCAAAACAAGTTCATTTTCGACTTGACTACTGAATATCAAAAAAATGACCGACATGATAATAAAAAATTATTTAATTTATGTAACATGATAATAAGTATTATAAATTTAATAACATAATTGAAAATGGTTATGATCCAAGTATAAATTTAAGTATTTTTATTATTCAGGAAAATAAAAATGAACGTGACATGTTGGACTCAAGGTAAGGGACTTTGTCTCAATCTCCATTAATTGAGGCATATTATGATTTAAAGACAAACTTCTTTTATTCAATGTATAATAAACCCATTTTTATTTTAATTTCATTCAAAGGGAATTTTTTTCTATAAAGAATGTTATGAAATATCGAAAAGAAATTTTTTCAATGTATATGATGATAATTAATTATCCTCTACCGTAACAGTTATTTGATATTTGGAGTTATTTATATGACTTAATTTATTTTTAAATGAAAATAAATCTGTTATTCCATTATTTGGGTATCAGAATATTTATAACGAGTGTTTTAATGAAAATGGTAATTTTATATAGTAATTATTATTATATGGTATTAAAATAATCTTTCATAAATGGGTTTTGTGATGAGTAAGTTTAATTAATAAAATGGTACATGAGGATTATATGAGATAATTGAGCCTGATATAGCTTATAAGAAGGGTTGATCCCTATTATATATCACAAGTGAGCGGAAAATAGCTTATATAAAGGTTTGATCCCCATTATAGCTCATGGGTCAGCCTAGAATTACTTATACAAAGGGTAATCTGAATTATAGATCTCCAATTTGGAAGTCAAACATATAGTTATTTCAATTAAAAGATGTTTTGAAAGGGTTTTATTTATATTATTTCCCATGTAACTTGAATGAATTTTAATTACTTTCTATTTAATTGAGTGTTTTTATTTAGAATAATGTATGAGTGTTATTTATGTGAAAATGTTTTTTTCATCATTTAAATGAACATTTTATGGGTTATTATGTTTTATATAAAATAATATTTTTTCTTAATTCTTATGTGCCTTACTGAGATTTTTATGCTCATCCTATGATTTTGAAAATGTTTTTGATAGGTTATAAGGAAGTTTAAGAGAAAGGAATAATTAAATAATATTTATATCATGAAAATAATTCTTGTTTTAATTAAGGTGTTTAATTATAATGAAAATTTTGTATATAGTAGAAGTGTGTAAAGTTTATGTTTTGAGATCTACTTTAATATTTACCTCCTAATTCTCTAAAACTCTAAACTTAAAATGGTCATCAATGTGAAATAATGTAATATTATTGACTTAAATAAATATTAAGTAATGTCTAAGGATGATACTATATATAATTACAAGGGAATTGGGTACTTGAGTATTTTTATTATGTTATTAGTTTCATGTTGACTAATTAGATTTAGATTACCTATGAGAGTATCATTAATTTTTGTAATCTCATTTGTGTATTTCTCAAGAGATAAATGGTAACCATTATTACAAAACACATTCATATTCAAGTTAATTGTGTTGAATCAGTGTGGAATATCTTGGAGTAAATTTAAGAAATATTTTTTTATTGGTTTGTTGGAATATAGCCCATGAAATTGATTGCTATATACTTCCACTCTCACCAAAACATATAATGTTTCCTATTTGTTTCCAAAATGAATTCACTTATGTGATGTTAGTATGGGGATTCTTTTTATATAATGGACATTTTTGGAATGTTCTATCTCATTCCATTATTTTTTTAAGCATATATCCCAATTGTAATGTTTTTAAATCCCTTGTGGAAACCAAATTGTTGCTAAAAACATTTTCTTCATTGATAATAATTTTAAATTAAAAAACATTGTGTTTTATGAATTTTTTTATATGACAGGTTTAAAAATATTCTTTGATGATATGTAAATACAATTAGGATGAAATTTTGGATTAAAATGGTTTTCAAAAGGAAAAGCTTTTGAAAAATGGAAAAATGGGATTAATTATTTTAATATGATAGATTAATTTAATTGAGTTGGTAATGGTATTTGGAAATGGTGATTGATTTATACCAGGATTTATTATTACGATTAAGACAAAAATATTTTAAAAACAATGAAATCATATCATATTTGAAAAAATGATTCATTGATTTTGGTTGGGATTTATTATTTTGTTGATGAGATAGTGTTTTTTGATGTTTAGAAATATCTCTCCAAATATTTCTATGAAATATATAATGATTTTTCATTGATATAGTGTTTAGCATTGTCTTTTTTTACTTTATATAAGTAAAAAATTCAATTTATGTCTATACCCAAGAGATAAATTGAGTTTTGGTTGTGGATCATTTCCTTAATTTAGACCCCACATAGGTCTTCTTGAGTTTCTGTTAATATTAAATTGGTTCAGGGAATATATTTTTTTTCATTAATATGTCTAGGATAATATGACCTATATAGTTGACCATAGTAGATGGTTATGAAGGAATATTATTCTAGGGAATTATTTAATCCTTTCATGTACCTATATTGTGAAGCACCGGGTTATTCAAAAAATGAAGGTTTAATATACTTCAATGAATCTTAATAGTGTGGCAGGTAGGGTCACCCTAAGAGGCTCTTTTGGTTAGGATATAAAAATAGAATATTCGAAACAAGAATAATAATCTTCTTAAATTGGAGAAGAAGATTCATTAAAATAATAGGGATCCTTCCATAGGCCTCAAAATTAATATTTTCATGTAGAGGTAGAGTTTCGGGAAGGGATGGGTATTGATCTAACAATTTTTTTTCTAATTATAGATTGAAAAATAATCATGTTCTTGTTATATTATGGATGGCTTGTTTTGGGAATTTTTATTTTTTTTTTATTATATTTTTTTGTTTTGGGATCCTTTTGGATAATCCCTAATAGATATTGGTTTTCATTATAATGATTGATACATTATCCTGTGATTATTATGATTATTCTTTGTGGATGTTCACTCCTTTATGGTAATAAACTTCTTGAATGGTTTTGTATCCTTGAGATTTTTATGATAATAGTTATATTAATAAATATTTATTTTATAGAATTTAGATGTTGGTGTAGTTTTTTATTTAAATCATTTAAATTGTTTCCATCTATGGGTATCATTATATTGTCATTGTTGGATATCATCGAGTTGTTTCTGGTTTTATGGAATCCCCGAGTTTTTTCTATGATGGTTTGTGATCTATCTTGATGGAATAAATGATCTATATTGTGAAGGTATAATATCCTATTATTCAAAGAAAATGTTCATATGATTTTTATTCGGTTCTACTTATATACAAATTGAAGATGTATTTATGTGATTAGAATGATGAATATTTTCATGGAGATGGGACTCTAGTGATTTGGTGGATGTTTTGATGAGATCATCAAGGTGTGAGGCACAGTGTTAGTTTTTACCATTAGTTATCGAAATTTTAATTTTGAAGGATCTTTATATAATTGACTCCACTCTTATCATTGTGGTTCCCTATTATGTCATTCCTTTGAGATTCTATTTATGGAGCTTATATGTATCTCCTTGGTGAGTGTTTTAAGTCTATTCTTTTGGGTGGGAGATACATTTTCGTCTTTTGTTACACCATTTTTTGAATTAATAAATCATGGGTAGACCTATTATATCCCTCTAGTTATTCAATGTAGTTTTTCTGTTCGTATTAGTGCTGTTGAGTGTTTGTGATAAGATGTGTTGATCTAGATGTTGTGTTCTATTATAGTTTTTTGGTAGATCCTTTATTCATGTTCAAGGACTATCTAACTCACAAAATGATTGAGGGATTTATTTTTCATTCATATTTATCAATCATTTACACTATAAGCTTTCTAGGGATAAAATTTACTATGGTGGGGAGATTGTAAAATCCAATTACCAGCTTTTAGTTTAATTTCCACCTGTTTTTGTGTGGATACAATTATGGGTAGAGGCTCATGGGTGTCATGAAATTTTGGAAGATTAAATGATTGTCTTTGTAAAATTTATGATAAAAATATATTGTACCATTACCTGACACTGAGTATTATTCCATTGAGGATATAGTTGTGCAATAAAATTGGTGGCGACACCACCGTGTTATTGTGGAGGATGAGGCTACACAGTAGAGAGAAAAGATTTTCTATAGATACCCCCTATATTTTAGATTCCATTATATAATTAATTTCCTCACCATAGTGGAATAAAACATGTTACCAAGACATGTTCCTTATCATTATTATACATTTTCATCCATTGTGTCTTTGGTATTTATAGATTTTAATTATCCAATTATATTTTGATTCAAGGATCCTCCATTTTAGTTTATTATTTTTATTTCTGATGGGTTTTCATTCACACCTCAAACCCCTGTTAATATAAATTAATATCCCCACATGGTGTTCATTCCAAATTTTTGAAGAACCGCTACTAAGACATCTCCACACCATGTTATTCTCTTTGTTAGTGGGAGACATGTTTCATTGTGTTCAATATTGAGGTACCCCATCTTGCACCATTGTGTTACAGAATTTTCCCCATATGAATATCTTGCATCATGGAGGAATTTTCTAGTGTACCACTATGCCATGGTTTTCCACCATACGTAGTTGTATTTTATTCTATGTCGTATCACCTTACTTCCACCATAGGTCCTCTCACATTTTCATTGGGTTTATATGTTCCTCCATACCTTATCATGTTTTTATATATTTATCAGGGTAATTTCATCTATACTTTTACTTAATCTTTTGAATAATTTTTTTTATAATTTACATACATGTATTACATCTACATAATACATTCTCCATGTATGATGATTTTGAGTTTTCATGAAAGTTTATTTGGAAGTCATCCCTATGATTTAAAAATGGCATGTATAAAATGGATTTTCCATACCACTGTTTTGTAAATTGATAAATTTCATGTTTCTTCTTATTACATATCAATGTGGTTGTGTAGAATGTTTTGAAAAAAGTTGGGTCTTAGGATCATATTCTGATTTCAATAATGAAATAAATAGTTTTAAATAAAATTGTATTATATATGAAATTTATAAAAGTTTCTAAAATTAATAGATTTCAGAAATGACTAAGTAAACTATTTGTATAATCTTCCCTATACATTTAAATAGGACTTCATGGATTAGTTGAAATGATTGACTTCACCACTTGGAAAAAGGGTTCAATAACAATTTTGGAAAAGTAATTTATAAATTTTTTAAAATATGAAACTTCTATTGAATTATATTGGATTGTTTTAATGAAATTTTTGTTTTAATGGACCATTTGTAATTTTTATGGTGAATTTTTAATGGAATCAAATATGGTAACCCATTTTCATATTGAATTTTATTAATGGTTTTGAAATTAAATTGATTATTTCTGACTACAGGATTAAAACTTAATGTGATCCAATATTGAGAGAACCCCATTATGTTTATCACTTGGTCATAATACTTCTCATTTATGGGTGTTGAAAAGGATATTCTTCACTTAAGGGAGTTCATGGGTGACAATGAGTTTTAAACATAGGCCAGTAGTCTATGATTGAAATTGTTTGGGCATAAGTTGATTGATTTAGATAAGGATTTTTATTGAGATCCTCATAAAATGATTATATAACTCAACTATTTTTATTGGTCATGTGAACACAGATAGTTAGTTGGGATGACCTAGATTTGTGACTTCATAAAAGACTCAGAACTTTTCTAGTGGATCCATATAAAACATGATAGGTTCAGGCTAAGGATTTTCTATCAGGTAAGAGGGTCTACATATAACTCGTAATTTTGTGACTCATGATACTCTATTTATGCATAAAGATAAGTCATGATTGATTATTTATTATCTTGACCGTAAAGACTCACAACCATATAATTTATTTACCCATGAAATACCTATTCATCATAATTGATACATGATAGTGTTTTATCTTAGTAATTAGCACTATAGTTGCCAATATTAAATTATTATTATTTATCATTTTATATATTTATTAAGATGATGAAACTTGAATCCATTGTATTGACTCATTTAAAAAAATTTACAGAATGTGTATGTTTATAGAATTTATAAATTTACATAACTTTATCATGTGAAATGGTTTTCAAATATATCCAAGAAATGGTTTGGTATTAAAATGATGAAGTGGAGTGTTTACCATCAATGAGTTGTTGAATGAATTTGAAAAGTTTAAACTTTTTACATGCACATATTTCTATTATAAATTTATTTCAGTGGATTCAGTTTCATTTTATGAATTTTTAATTCTTAATATCTCATTAAAATTTTTCTCTTTATGAATAATTTAATTACATTATGAAGCAACTACATAAATTATTTTGTGGAATCATATTAGGCTTTGTATACCACACCATGTTTCAATTGTTTGGTGTTGGAAAACTTTGTGTTCTTATTATATGTGGTCATGTTATTCTTTTCTTTTATAGAGGATATGTCATGGATGGATGAGGGTTGTTGAATTAGGACATGGGGAGTGGTCGTATACTACAAGGCTGTAGTTTTTATAGTTTCATTTTATTATTTTTTATAATATTCATATAAAAAATTGGTTTATTTTTTACATATTTATATTATGATGTTTCTGTATAATACATTTACTATATTTATCATTTATTGTGGAAAAAATACAAAAAATTTATTTTTGGATACACGGGAACTATTTTCTAGGTATTGGGGATCCATAATTCCCATTGGGTTAGTGGGGAATCCTCTTGTGTAATGGTTTTGATGGTACTATTGGTTTGTTAATTACATTAAGAATGGATGGTATAAATGATGGATCACAGAGATAATGTTGTTTGGTATATGACTACTCATCTAATTAATGTTAATAGGAGGAATCATAAATATAATGATGATACTTGGGAAACCAAGAATGTGACGATGCAAATATATATTTATTGTTTTTAAGTGATAAAATTTGGAGGTTGATATTCATTTTAACTATAAAATAATATAACACCCCACAACTCGATATTTACATAACTTGAAATTAAACTACAATATTTGATATCGTTCTTTATATGTAGCCTTGTGTCTAAATAAACTGTGATGTGTTAATTAATTATTATCATGTAATTGGAATTTATGGGTATGAATATCATTTACCACATCATGGAATATTTGTATAATTTTTCTGGTTGATAAAAATATATTTAGATTAACTCAAATTTTATAAAATTATTTATTTATTAAAATTATTTTTTTGATAAAATTTATTTTCAACATGTAATGTATTTTTGTCAATAAAAAGTTTAAATATCACTATTAAAAATTTCCTTAAAAGATATATATTAATGATTTACATGAATAAATAAACAATCATCCATAATTGTGTTATCTAATAGGAATAAATGATAATGAAGCAAATAAATGGTAAAAAGAGTTATTTTTCATAAAAATATTTTTTTGTGAACACTGCGTCTATTTAGTAATAAATTAAATTACATACAATTTATTAATAGTTTTAAACAAATATTTTTGTAATATATTGAGACAAATATTTTTATATTCATCTATAATTTATTTTTATGGAAGGAAAGAAAATAAATTCTGTTTTATGCTTAAGAATGCATTATACTAAAAATGGGTTTTCATTCCATCTTACTCGCTTAAATTAAAATAAATTTATACCACTTAAATACATAGAATTTGATAAAATGTATTACATATTTTTAATCCAAATGATTATATTTTAAAATTATGACTATCATTTTTTGTCATAGTGAATAGTAAAACCAAAAAAAAAGTTATTGTCGTGGTTATGGATAAAATGTGTCCACCATAGGGTAATCAAAAAAATAAAGGTAATATTGAAACCAAAAATTATATAATAATTTTTTTAGAATATATTTCCTACATATATAATATTTTCTTCTTATCATTTCCTTTTGGAGCCACATTCAATAGAAAATATAAGTATATTATTATATTATTTTGAAATATTCCATGTGTGTATTCTCCCTCACATATAAAAGGAGTCCCTTATAATATCTTATAAACACTTCAAAATCCTTTTATCTCATTTAAGGCTAACCTAAATAAAATTATATCACCCATCCCATTTTCATATAGGTTTTGGAATCATCATAATACCATCTTTTAAAGGATTAATGTGTAATCTATTGAAGGATTCTCAATAAAGATGTATAACTCTTATTTGTGAACATTCAATTTTAATACCTATTTATCCATATCTACTACCATTTTAACCATAATAACTAGATAATTGTAGAATCTTAAAAATACTGAAATTTTATTTTGACAATGAAATTTTCATTTTCCACCTCCCTATCATCAGATGGGAAATGAATGTATCAATAAGACTTACATGTTGACTACTACCTCTATGCAGTGATATGATTCCCTTTACAAGAACATATATCATTGTATGTTATTATCTGGGATTTAATTTTTATATGTGATATTAATGACATAATTACTATTATTTAATTATAATATATTATCTATCTTATCACCTTCCAATTAGTTGTGAAATGAAAACATTACTCATGCGTACTCTTAAACCATAACCTCCACAAAGTGATGCGATTATTTTTTCATTAAGGATTTCAATAGATGTAAATAAGGATACAATTAATGAATATATTTAAAATTTATGATATAATAGTGTTTCTAAAAAAATTGAATTATTATTTACCATTCTTTCATTACATTAACCGAAAATTGGAAAAAATACACACGTGTATGTTCAAATTACCATCTCCACGAAGTCATGTAATTTATTTTCATCACCACTTTATATGAATATTTATAGAAGTTTATAACATGTTAAAATAATATAATTAAGAATGAATTAAAAATATTAATGTTGTGGGACCATGGTCAAAGTACAATTAATGAAACTATCAAATTGAAACATGCATGTAAAGACATAGTTATCACATTGAACTGCAATTTTAATAAAAAATAATTAATAAAAATGTAATAATATTTTAGATAATTAATATATGGTATGATATATATATATATATATGGAAATGTTTTTTAATATATTTATATTAAATTAATTTCTTTATATAAGTGGTGTTAATTCAGATGAGTCTGGACCAGACATGAGTTAAGGGATATTGTTATAATATTTTTTCATGTTGGGATATTATATACTAAATTTTAATTGTTGTAAATTTTATATTTTTTTTCCTACAATACTTATATATCCACTTATTATATTTTTATTCATTGAATTTTCAAGTAATAGTACCATTTTTTATCCTTGTTACTAAATATGATAGGAAATTTTTTTAAGAAAGCATGATATTATTTTCCAATTGAATAGGAATATTTTTATTCAATGTCCATAATTATGTAAAAAAAATTCAAGAAATGGTTTTCTATGTTATGAAAATATTGATTAATTTAATTTATATTAATGTTTTAATTTTTATGAAAAAAATTTAATAAATATGTTCGTGTGTTATTCTGAACAATGTACTTTTTACCCATACTCGTATATAACCATTGTTTTGAAATATTCTATATGAACAGATTTTACCAATATCAGGACAACTATTTACATTGAATATTTTTCTTTAAATATTCAATGGTTCTTTCAAAATAATTATTTTCATAATATTATAAAAATATTTATATTTAAAATAACTGATTTAAAAAATTAGATGTGTATTATCCAGAAGAAATATTCAACTAATAATTTATAATTATTTTCATATATAAAAATATTTATCAAAAATATATATAATTATATTGGGATACTATAAAATAATACAAAACTTATTTATTATATAGAATGTATATTATTTTGATGTTGATATATTTATGAAAACTATTTTTTTCAGATGTTTTGAGATATAAATAAAAGATAAATGTTTTCATGATCTTTTGAAATATATAAAAACAAATTATATACTGGGTGGTTCCCTTATATCAATTTAATAGATTGTGTATATATAGATAACTAATGAGATAACTATTTTTTGTGTAAAAATGATTACTTGTTCAAAATGTGACTCATTTTTCTGGTTTCGTGTCTATTTGTTTATGAGTGGACCATGTTTCTTGTCTATATGATTATATGGGGACCTAATTTCATCTCCATAACTTAATGAGTGAACATGTTACTATTTTTTCATGTCTAACATTTTATAAGATTATGTTTTTCCACAAAATCATGTTTATGATATTATATGTAGACCAAGACTTCTTATTGATGATTTCGTACTCTAATAAAATTTGTTTATTATTATGAAATATCAAAATTCCATGAGTCATGATTTGGATATATAAATATGGATTGTGATTTTTAAATGGTAATAATTCACGTATGATTACAAATGATCACTGAATTATATATCCATTTCTTATCCATATTGAGAATCTGAGCACACCCTTTATCATGTTCCCATTTCAAATAGTTTATGAAGAATGGTTTTATTTTGCGTTTCTTTATGAGGTTTTTAATATTATAAGTAAATTTTGGGATATGTTGAACATATCTATTTAACTAATTTTTTATTTTTCTAGTCTATGAAAACACTAATCCTTTATATAAATTGAGTGTGTATAATTGTGTTACATATTGAACATTCATCTATGATAATATAATATCTATTTTTTATTTCCTATTCAACTTAGTTTGAGAACTACTGTCATATGTAGCTGTTGAAAGGAATGTATATATAAGTGGATGGTATGGAATGTAAGGATATTAAATTTTAATAGGATAACATTCGGGTAAATGAAGAGATGTGGTGGTATGTTGATTTATTGAATTAGTATTACATGGGACCCCACCATACTCTTATGATCCACTGTACAATATAATCATATCCTAAATGATGGAATATAAATAACTTGGATGATATAAAAATTGAATGTCAAAATGATATGTAATATGAAAGATAATAATTTTCGAGCAAAAATGTATTTACAATGGTTATTATACTAAATATGACAAAATAACTATTTTCTTTTAATTTCTCTACATTGTTATCCTTATAATTTCATCATAATCTATTATTAAAACCTATAAATTTAAAATAATACTATGAGATAAATAGGAATAATGAAAAGGTTAAATAATACAAATGGTTAATGTAGAAAACAAATGAAAGAGAAAAATTCTATTGAATGTAAGGATTTATTAACTAAAAAAAATTATTTCATTATATTTTAATATTTGGATTCCATAATGGTAACTCATATGATATTTTCACAATGTAATTAACAATATTAATTTGATAACCTATTAAATTTTAAAAAAATGATATTATTAGAATAATATTAGGAAAATACTTACAAATTATTCAAGTCAATGTGATATTGTTAAAAATATTGGCACTAAATTGGTTCTAAAAATTTAATATTATTTGTCCTAAAATAGATAATTTGGATTAATACTTACAGTTTCATAAAAAACACAACTATCATATCTTTCTCTATAAATGATATGTCTTGGAATGACATAAAAAACAAAAACCAAATATTTTTATAATGGTCCAATTATATAATATAGTTTATTATCATATAATGTAAAACATTAAGGTTTATTCATATATAGATGATGTTTCATATTAATCAATATAAATCCACTACAAAAAATATTCAATACTTTTCTTTTCATTGGAGAAAAAAATAGAATTTTATTTTTACCACACCAACATGGGTATATTAATCCATGAAAATGATTCTATTGATAACACTATAAGAAGATATATTATCTATTACGATTCATTGTATGATGCACTCTCATAAGAATCTGTTGTGGGGCTTTTCAATAAACCATCATTTTAATTTTCCATGTTTTTTTTCATAGATATTTATAATGAATTTAAATAAATTGACAACCATTTTTTCAATCATGTACGACATTTATTGAACCAAAGAAAATTTTTTTTATTTAACTTGATATATAGTTTTTTAGAAAATATATAACCTATAAGATTTAAATTTCAAATTTTAAATAGATACCTATGATTATGTTATGAAAAAAATAAATATGTTAACTTTTATATTAACGAATGAAATATTCATTATGATTAAATTATTTCCTCTTCATAATATATAATGACAATTGTTTTCTTTTTATAATATCTAAATTTTCCCTATTAATTTGAATTCGTTAAAATTTCAAAATCTATGAAAAAATTACCCAATGAATATTTGCATCTTTATTAGTTTAGTTACATAATTAAATCATCTATCATATCAAAGTTTAATAAAGTTTGTATAGTGATCCATTTCTACTCTTCCCTGCTCAAAGTTCTAAATAAGTAAAATCCATATATCCTCCATATTTGAGGTAGAAAATGGAATGAATAAACAATGTGATCAAATTTCTCATATTTAGTTTTTTAGTTGAATCGACCTAATTATGACATTAGAGAAATATGATAAATAGAAATCCATTAATTATGTAAATATCAAACCTCAATTGATCCTTATATATGATATTTATTTCTCAAATATATTTAAATATAGATATCATTATTTATCTCATATACATCAAACAACCTGAAATATAAACACTAAGAAAGAATCTTGTGGGAAGAAGAACATTTATTTATAATATACTTGTAATAAATAATGGAGGAAAATATAATCTAATTCATAAATAATAATTCATTGTTTGATAATTTTTTTAAATAACAATTCTACTCTGTATTTTGTCATAATGGGTTTGATAAAATTGTCATAACCTAATAATATTCGCTCTAATATCATTAATAGTTAGTGTCGTGTGAAAATTGGAACCAACTCTTGTAAAATGAAATGGTAGTCATGGGTTTTAATATATTTTATTTTCACATCATGTGTATTCTCCCATTTTGAAATGTCACTTAAATGTCCATTTGGATTTATTAAAATATCTAAGTCCTAATAGAATTGTTTTTCTCATAATTTCTCATCAAAAAACTATAAATATTTACATTACTCTGATTATGGATAATTATGTCAGGATAAAATCATGTAATTATACCACAATCCATCAAATAAATATTTTATAGAAAAATATTCCTTTTTGACAACGAAATTTAAAAGAGTGGTATGTAAAATTTCTAAAAAAGAATTCTCAATATGGATGTATTCTATGAAATGAAACCACAAATTTATTTACTAATACATTAACAAAAATAATATAATTTTATTTCTCTAGTAACCATTTCAATTAGACTTCAAAATCCATTAAATCTTTTATTTCTATAAAATCATTCTAAAAAAATAATTAAAACAAATAATGTCTTTGAAAATATTTTTTCTCAACATTGATTGGGGGGTTCCATCTCTCTCTATAACATATCGTATAATATTATATTTTTTAGTATAGAGGATCCGTTGATAGAAATCATCAACCCCCTAAGAGGTTGACTGTTCATGAAAAATTAATGTGCTGGTGTTTTAATTTTTCGTACATGTAGGTAATAATAATTTATTATTTATATTCAAACAAAAATTTATTCAATATGGAAACAAAATTTATCATTCATAATAATATTCAATGAAACAAAAAATAATACATCCCAGGTAAATAATAAACCACCACCCAAATTATAAAAGGCTTTTTAAGTCATCTATTAATGGGTAATGTTATTTGAAAATATCATTTCTAGGATCACTAGATCCAAATATCAATATACTATTGATAATAAATATATTATTCATACACAACCATGATGGAATGTAATAAATTTGAATGAAAACGTGGTATGTACTTTGTGGTGTTTATATCTAGGGTAAAGGATTGAAACCATCACCTTATAATTTGTTTTTTACATTTCACGGGTCATTTTTAAAATCGTGATGTATTTTATAAAATTTATTCCAAGCTAATCCAAATTCATGATGAATAATTTCATCATTATCCTTATTTCTATCATATCATAATTATTTCCATTTGTACTCACTTAAAAATATATTAATGTATTGGTATACAATGAATGTTCCAAATCACATTTCATAGCATACAATATTTGGATTCATATGTAATTTTCTTCCACATTTATGTACCAATATATTTTTAATGATTCAATTAATAATTTAACTTACATAATGGACAAAAAAATTTGGTAAATGTATGGATCTATGTGGATAAAAATAAAAAAAATCGATCATATTTGATTCCATGGAATCATTTTTCAGAATACATGATTCATCAATAGTAATTCCTTGAAAATTGTGATGATACATAAGTCCATATTATTTATAATTCCATAAATTTCAATCCCATTATATAATCATAAGGATAACTCATGTTTTCTCATTTCTCACACACCTGATAAACTACGGCATTCAAATATTCCATTATATTTATTACATTGTTAAAATATTAATTCTGAAACATATATTGAATCTATGTTCATGTATTCATATACTATTGTAGTACTCTACAATAGGAGTTGTATTTAAAATATATATATGGATCATAAATAAATTTTTTAAATTTGATCCATTTAATTGAATCAATGTCATTCACCAATTAATAATTTTCTCTATTGTGATACAATTCATTATTTTTTATACAAAAAATATTAGTGTTATGATAACTCACTTACTTAGATGTTAATCATGGTATTCTAACACATTCAAAATATTTTTATCAAATTGATCATCCTAATGAATCATAATTTAATGGAATGTATAAAAATTATCAAAGACCCTTCTGAAACTCATCGATGATCTATTCTTCATTATACATCCAATCATTATCCATTATAATGGATATAAAATCACATTAAATAAATAACATTGAATATTAATTTATGTGATCAATATTGTTCCATGAGATAAAAATAATTATAAATTACACTTTTAAACAAAAATGATAACAAATATCCTAAATGGAATGTTAAATAATATATTTTATGTTGTTAAGTTATTATTTATATCCATTTTTTATTTTCTATTCTATAATATATATTAAATATTTATTTAAATTTGTGATAATATATCTTAATCAGTGAAATTTTTTGAAACTACTCTATAATTCATAATTTGGTATAAATGTATTAATTATACATACCTGGAGAAGAGAATGGGGAGCACTACCTGGCGACATGACGAAGACTCTTGGGTGAATCCCCGATCCATGGAAGCTCTCGATTACTACATTGATCTGAATGATGTCTTCATCCCCCATAAGAATAAAGGATATAACAATGAAAATGACTTAAAGTCACGCATCATACCTTGGAATGAAGTGAAGAATATTGTGTGATCTTAGAAACCTAAACCCTCAAATAGATTCTTCACTAAATCAAATTTGGAGATGTTGAATAAGGGAATTACTCAGAATGGATCCGTCACTATTGTGGAGGTCAACCATAAATTAATTTAAGATCATATCGAGATATTTCGGCATTCTCTACTACTTAGCGTCTCAGGGACGCAGAATAATGCTCCAAGGAAGCATAAAGGCATCAATTTTTATCTTCAGCAACACTTGGGTTTTGAAGAATGGTGACTAATTTCAAAAGGTAATAGAATGTATCATGTTGTCTTCTCATCAAAAGAATATAAATTACTCTCTCGGGGTGTTGGTCCAATTCATTTGAGTCCTGATTACCTCTCCCAACAAGAATTGGATTCTCATTACGATCAGCACTTCTCAAGGAATACTTTTTTCAAGCATGGATTCAGATTAATGGAATGAGTTGGTTCTTATGGCACCCTTAAATCCTTTATGACAATGCCACTATTGTTTGATGACTAATCAATCATGACAAGGAAACTGAGAGTTTGAGGTATGGTCACTACGCCAAAGCACATGTTTAAATTATTCTCTCACAAGATCTGATTGATACATTTTTTTTGTCTTATAGAAAATACAAACTAGAACTAAAAATCTAGTTTGAATGGCTACCATAATTCTATTTTTTATTTTCTATAATGGATTACCCCTTTGAAAGTTGTCACAACAAATCACAATTAACTATTTTTATGAAATATGGACATGCTTCTGTTATGTAAAAATCGGCTGGTGCAGACCAACCAAGATGGTGTTGTCCCATGAAGGAAAAACAAGAGTACCAGTGCCAAAAAAACTACTAATGAAAACCATAAGGTTAGAAATTATTATTTTCAAGATATTTTCAAACAAGGGACTGGTAATGGGGTTCTATAAATCCCTAGAATGTTATTTGATCACACAAATAGAAATAATAGTTCTCTCTCTGATTATTTTAATGGGAATGAGGTTATCAATAAACCACCATGTGAGAATGACATAGAACAAAAAATTTAACCAGGGATTGTTTAGCCTGATTCACGGACCGACGCTGATTTGGAGGAAGATATGAAACATTCATATCTTGAGGAAAAAGATAAATAAGGGGATGATTTTGATTTTATGTAGGAACTGATTATCAACACTAAAAGAAAATTATTGAAAAAGATGATAGATAATGATGTTTTTCAAATGGTTGTTCCCAAAAAATCCAAGGATCCCATCCATAATGCTATTTTAAATTCCATTTTTTTGCAAAGTGATGTGGGTGAATCTATTAAAATGGAGTTATTTTCACTTTTTAGTGACACATAATTCCACTACAGCGTTGATGAGCAAGTCACTGTAAATGTAACACAATCACATGTTTTATCTTCTATCCAATCGCTCAACAAGGATTAGTCTAAACCATCCTTACTAGTTTCCACATTAAATGCATCTCTAGTTTTCATTGAGAACCATCAGTTATCTCCTCCCTCCCCATTTGATGTGGTGGATTTACCCCACGGTAATACTCATGGTGGTGCCCCGCCTCCCTTTCATGAGGATGCTATAAAAGTTTCAGATGTGTTAACCCTTGATGTTCAACAAGTTGACACTTTCAGGGACAATGTGATGAATGCCAATAAAGTGAACTTTTCATGTGTATGAGATGTATTTGAATTATGAAAGGAATTACCAGACGACATTCAAAAAAACGTAAACATGGATGTTAAGTCATCTTCCAAGATGTCGTGGAAGGGGGCGTGGACGTTTGAATTGGGCTAATCGAAAAAATAATTTTCAACCATTGATGCAATATGACTTGAATGGCACAGACATAGAAAACCTCCTTCAATAGAAATCAAAATTATTAGAGAGCTACTCTAGAGCTTGGGGTCAGGGGAAAGGAAGAGGTATAAATTGGTATGACCTTTGAGAAAAAGAGAAAAATATTGGATCTAAAATTAGGAAAAAACATATACTTAAATATATTTGGTGTGGGAAGTTACCCTGTCTAACTCCATCCAATCACTTCATTGTACTATTTTTATTTATTCTATGGGATTTGTCCCTGATTCTAAAAAAAATTAAGTATACATACCAATTTCGTTAATAACCAATTATGTTATTATACTCAACACTATATGTTCACATTCATATAAGATATCATATGTTGTTGAGTCTAATATTTTTTGTATATATGTTACATAATTTATATATTTCTATAATTAAATATTCTTATTTTATTGTTATATTGGATCTCTAATGGGGATAGTTTTTTATGTCACTAGTTTATTTTTGAAAATCATAAATGTATAGATTGATTATAAAAATTTTAAATCTGTGATTATTGTTTATGTTCTTTTTTTTCTGTAAACATATTAAGTAATATGATGTAGAAACCAATGGATTTGATCACCATTCGTAAAAAACATATAATATTCCCAAGAACAATAGTATATAAATTTTAAGATTGATTATTATATCATATTTTTCATGAAAAAATAATTATCAAAATTAAATAATTTAGATATTAAATAAATAAAATCCACCAAAACATTTTTTTTGTTTGTCCACCAGCAATACTATAATTTATTAGAGCATTAAGGATCGACTATGTTGAATTTGGAAACTCAAAATTTTAATTGATTTTATCATTAGTAAATTAAATGGTAAAATAATATTCTAATAATCTTTTAATGTTCGTTCTAAGATCCATCAAATGTGAAAACTATATTTCATTAACGTAGTTATTCATAATATCCAATTGATAATATGGAAAATATTAATTTTTTTAGGTAAATTCATGTTCTAATTTTAGGTTGTGTTGTTTAAATACTGAACTCCTTGATGAATTAAATATTACATCCAATTATTCAATTTATAATTTCATGTTTTCTCATTATTTATTTCATAATTTATCCTAATATGAAAAATTGACTTCAAATTATAGTGTAGATATATAAAAAATAATATTACATAATGAATAATTTATATTTCAATCATAAATAATTAATGTTAAAAATACTTTTTTATAAATATAATATAAAATATATATATATATATAGAGGTGTATAAAGATATAATTATATAGAATTTGTGATAGAGGAATAATTTGATGAAATAGTAAACCACTTAATGACTTAGTCTTCAGATTCATGGAAGAAATCATGTCATGTGATATATAGTGTTATTTATTATTTATTTTTCAAGAAAAACCAATATATTGAATTAAAATTATAATAACATATTCATGATCCCCACATCATAACCATTCTTATGATATAAATTATAAAATAATCTATATCAGTGGGTTCATTCATTGTTCTTCCAATGACTATATAATATTTTTACTAGGGATGGTGTCATTGGTTACTCTATGACTATGGCTGAACCGATATTCCCCCCCAGTACACCTAACAATACCATTTCAAATATTTTTTAAAAGAAATTAAACCCTAAAATACCACCTTTTATTCTACAAAACCAATATATGATTTTACGAATATCCTATTAAAATATTTTCCTCCATGTTTTCATTTTAGGTTGATAATAAAAAATTATTAATCCCTGAATGTTATTCATCAATCATGATTATTCAGTAATTAAAATTTCATATTGTTTTTAGTGTAAAAACCAAATATATTCATACACACCATTATATTTATTCTCTTAAAATCGTTATAAACCCCTATTTTTTCTCATTTTCTTCCATTATAGAATATACTCATAAAAAACAATAGAACTAAAAATCTATTCAAGATTATTTAATGATCACAATGATCATATTATTCATTGGAGGTACCCATAATATTAGACATTCTTTTCAGATCTAATGATTTTTTAATCCATTTTTATTTTTTCAAATACAATACTTTATATCTATCATGTCACCCATTCTTAATTTTTTTATTACATTTCAAAATCATCTATTTCTGATGAATTGTAATAAATTAAGGGATCTATAATTCAAAAATACTCAATATTATATTATAATAAAACATTATCCTTATATATAAAAATAAATAATGTTCTATATCCATATATATCATCAGTTAAATGTCATATAATGATGCAATTCCTTTTATAATTTTTCAAAATGACTCATAGAGGTCATCCAAGTGTTTAAACATATTTTTTATGGACATATAATTATTCTAATACAATGGTTGGTTATATAAAATTAAAAAACTGGATAAATTACTGATTTTTAACTACATAATGTAATATTTTTTCAATATTTGTCATATATAGTCTAAAATATTTGTAAAAACACCATAATGAAAGTGAAGAAGAATTTGTTTTCTTATAAAATAATTATTTCACTTTTCTATTAATTTTTTCTATTAATAGGAATATTATATAGAAACGTGAAATTTACTTTTAGTTTATTCATACCAATGATATGTTATTGAGAATATTTTAATATTTATCATATTAAATTTTCAATGAGATTTAATATAAGGTCAGACTCCTTTTGAACCTCTAAATCAATAAGTTATCCGTGAATATATATGTTGTATACCTCTCCTATCTATCAGAAAATTATAATAGAATTAAAATATCACAATTATATATTGTTTTAAATTCAATATATAATAGTATAATATTTTTGGAGTGAAATAATAGTAAATTAAATCATGTATAATCTATATTCTTTGATTCCAATTTTAATCATTTATAATATATCTTTAAGGATAATTTTTTTTCATTCAAGGTGTATAAAATATTGTTTTTAATATACAATAAAATACAATTTTTTTGATATTAATTATATTTAAATAATTAATGACATATAGACTCATTATGTAAATTATTCTAATATAGTTGTTCTATTTTCCAAATCCTTCATTTGAATTCATTTAGAGACCATGTTTTCATGTAAATTAATGTCATCCTTTACTATATTAAGAAGTTCTCCACATGTTAGTAGAAAATGTGAAAGTCCTTCTGAGTTCTCATATAATTTTTTCATATATAATTAGTATTTCTATAACTGATATATAAAATTTCAATTTTTAAGTAATTAGTATTTATATAATGTAGCACCATATGTGAGTATTTATCTTTTTCCAAAAATAAAAATCATAACCAACCATTATTTTAACACACAAATATTTACCATAATATGGGTGGTTACTTATTTTGATGCACAATATAACACTCACTATGAATTAATGTTTTTAATAATCCTAAAATGCCACAATTTTTACGATAATAATTTGATACAGTAAAATGGTTGAGAAAAATAAAATCCAATATCAATAGAAGGAAAACATGATTATGATATATGTATTGGAATTATAATATAAAAAATCTTATTTCATATCGACACTGTAAAAATAAATTTTACCAAAATAACTAACATTGTGTTGTGTGTTCTACTTTATACACAATGGAGATCAATTCAACAAATACAAAATGAAAAATGTCACAAACCGAATCTAGTCACAATAAAAACCGGTACAAAACCCGGCCCTTGATTAATACTAAAGGGTGTTCCCTATCCCCATGGGCTGGCATAAGTTCCTAGGTATCATAGATATTTTTTGCGGAATGATTTACCTGAATATGGATACATAAATCATAAAAAACAATCTATAACAAAATCTAAAACTTCATGACAAACAAGCATTAAACAAAATTCAGGACTAAATACATAGGTTTAAACATAAAACAACTGTTCCAAAAACCTATAAAGGTTGAAGAAAAATATCCCCAAGGACTCCACATGACTATGGGTCATAACCCACAAACCGTCTCAACAACATCAAACCATGGATGTGAGCTGACAACCCGAACTGCCATCTCCCAAGGGCTTGCCTTTACCTTTGTCAAACCTGATCAAGTATACATACACCCACGGTGTTTAGGTTGTGTGTGATCCTAATCCCAATATAATTCCACAAAGATATTACATAGATTAAACACTACGAGATAAAATGAATGGCAGTTTTTATAAGCAGAATTTTGTTGAAATGAATTATTAAGAATAAAAAATTTAATGTAAATTGTTTTCAAAGCAAATTTTCCTTGAATGAGAACATTTAAGTAAAAAATTTAAGCTACTTTATTTTCTATAAAAAATATCATATTCCAAAGATAATTACAAAATTTTCAATAAAAAATAATCTCGATGACACCCCTAGGAATTAGTTAGTCTCTGTCTGTCTGTACCTCGTACCTTGGTGTAAAATTACCATAGAAAATATTTATTCTCTTATATACTTGGGTTTCCCCCATTGTGCTCAAACCACATTCAAATAATACCATAATCCATTATTGCATAAATAAATCTATTATGGTAAAAATAAACTCAAAACAAAAGCTACACATGCTTTTCACCACTTATATCACCCAATAAAACATTTAGGATTTCAAAAAATAACATCACTAAATATAAAAATCTTTGGCACACAAAATACCATAAAAACCCCTAATTGAAAACTATTTTCATACCAATATTTACAAAAATAAAATTTTTATCACCAAAAATCATGTCCATAAACCCATTAGTTGAGTTATAAAACAACCTCAATTGGCATAACATAAAATAGACATGTAAAACACACAATTTAACAAAATATTGGTACCTAAAAATAATTTTCTTAACAAAATTCACTAAAACTAGATTTCTAAGCATCAATAACGATGTATTAGTTTGGAAAAAATTATAAATTCATAAAATCTAACTCATCTAGAATTTAATACCCATGGAATATCATACCAAAAGTATCAAAACCAATGAATAATTGTGAGAAAAATCAATCACAACATAGTCACACCACAAGGTATATAGATCAATTCTTAAACAAGAATAATCGACCAATAATCTTGAGATTGAAATATAGGTTCCAAACATTACATTATGGGCATATTAAACATTAAAAATAGGGGAGTAAACCCCATAGAAAAAGAAAGAACTCTATGAAAATTCGAATGAAGAAGGAAGGAGACCCACTTACATGAGGTATCTTAAATAAATATTCTCAAATACACTAGTATATGTATTTACAAACATCAAAAATTCATGTGAGGTTCTAATAATTCTGATAAGGTCAGGGGAGAACTAAAAGGGGGGAATGAGTAAAAATTAAAGGTGTTATGAATGAAACAAGTTACCTCTTCAAATATGGATGATTTGAGAATGAATAATAAGTTATTCCATAATTTTTTAAGTATATGATCTATAGATAAGGGGGAAAAGATAATGGAGTTCCCTTGGGTTTAGTGGGATCATGTGAGACTTGGAATCACAAAAAAATCATAAAAATTGAATATGATATTAATTAAAAAAAAAATTTGAAAAACATGAAATGGGATTCTGGGATGGCCCAATTCGTTAATTAAAAACACAGTATCCACAATGATTAGGGATTCCAAAAGATTAAAAATTAATATTGTTGTGTTAATAGGATAGGGGAGGCCATTTTGGATGTGTAATGGGAGAAAATGTTAAAATTAAAAAGAGTGATAAAAAAATTTAAAATTAGTTTTTAAATCTAGAGGCGGGCTCACTACTTTGAGAAAACCATGAAAAGTCTCCCTTTTCTCAAAAAATGCATGGGAAACCCCCCAAAATAGAAATAATAGAAATTAAATGAAATATACTTTTAAAATAATTCATGTATGTGAAATTTATCCCTATGATTAAAAACGGTCCATCCTGGAAAGTCAAACTAAATGTTGATGGGAAAATAAGAATAGGTACTCCTTATCAACCCATAACTTCCACTTCCTAGCTTCATGTGTATCATTCCCATGCTTCCAAAGAAACTGGACTAGTGGAATAGAATTTCACTAAAGCACATTCTCTTGAATGTCCATTATTCGTACAAGCTGCTCAAAAACAGATAAATCAGTCTCTATATCCAACTCCATCAAATTCAGTACATGGGATGGATCTGGGTTGTATTTATTTAGCTGGGAGACATGGAAGAATTCATGGATAGATGTTAACTAATAAGGTAAGGCCAACGTGTATTCCACCTTTCCAATATACTCAGTGATCTGAAAATATCTGACATATCACCACGTCATCTTCCTTTTTTTCCAATCGATGATGGCCCAAACAAGGGGCCATTGTCAAGAAAACCCTATCACCAACAAAAATCTCTATGTCTCGATTCCATTGGTCAGAATTTTCTTTATAGAGACTTTGTGATGTCAATAGGTGTTGACTGATCAACTTGACCTTCTCAGACATCTCCTGAACCAAACTCAACCCTAGTAGTTAGGTCTCACCTACCTCATCTCCAAACAGGGTGGACTGACAAGGCCAACCATAGAGAACCTCAAATAGATCCATTCAAATCGAGGATTTGTTACTATTATTATAATTAATCTCAACCAATCCAAAATGTATATCCCAAAAACCTCCTAAATCCACAACATAGGCCCAGTGCATTTCCTCCAAAATTTGATTCACCCGCTCTGTCTAATCATCCATTTGAGAATGGTATTTCGTGCTAATCTAAATATGAGACCCCAATGCCTCTTAAATTCCTTAAAAAATTGAGAAGTATACCAGAGTTATTTTTTTAGATAACTATTGATGGTAAACCGTGGATCCTTACCACCACATAATGATACAAACAGTCCTACACATCTACTTTAGTTGTATCTATGATTGTAATTAAGTGGGATAATTTGGTAAAATGATCAATCACAAACCAAAAGTAATTCTTACCCCGAGGTGTACGTGGAAAGACAACAACTAATTCCATGGAATCCTCATCCCACTTCCAGGTAGGAATGGGTAATGACTAGAGAAACCCGGAGGGCCTTTGATGATCTTCTTTCACCAACTAGCATGTGTATCATATTAACAAGATGACAGTGATGGAATGTCTCATACCAGGACTCTAGAACTGTCGTCAGACATTATAATACATTTTGGTGGAAACTGGATGGGCAACCCATTAAGATTGGTGGTTATCCTGTGTCACCACATTCTACAGAGATTAAAACACTAAACAACTTCACTTAAAGAACCTTATGACCTAGAGAGGCAATGACCAATCAGAAGACATCTCCCCACCATGAAGAAACTACATCAACCACTGAAAATTCTCATCACTAGGATCTTTCTACAGAATTAGCTCCACCAGAGAACGATTAAACTAAAATATCTCTAAGAACGCAGCCTCATTTTTTTCTATTGTCTACAAATGCATCTGAGAAAAGAGTTCAATTTGAGTCTACTCGTCACTAGACATTATAAAATCTTGCATTGGGACTCTTCTGCTTAAGGCTTCGTCCACCACTTTACCCTTGATTATTGTATAGACAATGTTAATGTCAAACCCCAACAAGTACACGATCCAATGATGTTTCCTTATGATGAAGTCCTTATGTGAGAAGATATAGGGAAAAATTTTGTGATTTTTGTAGACCACAAACATATCTCTAAATAGGTAGTGATGCCAAGTCTTCCAAGAATGCATCAAAAATGAAAACTCCAAGAAGTTGGTCGAGAAATTATTTTCGGTTGGTCAGAGTTGGCGAGAGCCATACGCCACCACATGATCATATTTGATAACCACACATAACACCCATACCCGAAGAATAAATATACAACTCATACCCCTTTCCAGCCTCTTGAAAAAGCAGAATGGGGGTGGTAGTCAACCACCTATTCAACTCTTAAATGTATTCCTAAAATTCTAGGACCCATTAAAACATCACACTTTTCGGGGTGGGCATGGTCATAGGTGAACCAAGACAAAATAAATTCCAAAAAATCCTCTTATAATAACCATCAAGGACAAGAAAACTTATGATCTCAGAAACAATTTTCAACTACTCCCATGAAATAACTGCATTGATCTTCTCAGGGTCCCTTGAAACCCCCTGCCCCAAGATCAAATGCTGCAAAAATGTCACCTCCCTGATATAGAATGTGCATTTAGACAACTTTATATCAATGCGATGCTCTCGTAAAGTTCCTAGAATGATCTACAAGTGATGATCATGTTCCAACATGGGTCTTGAATAAACTAGTAATTCTTACAAAAATAGAAAGAAAAAATAATTGATATACTGATGGAATAACATGTTCATGATTTCTATATAGACCGATGGAGCATTGGTAAATTGGAAAGGCATGACCAAGTATTCACAGTAATCATACATTCTTCAGAAGGCTGTCTTTGTGATATCTGCATATTTCACCCTGAGTTGATGATATCCCAAATTAAAGATGATTTTAAAAAACCCCTTTACCCCATAAAGTGTTCATACAAGTCATGCACTAATGCTAAAAGTCATTTGTTCTTTTTTTTACTTTATTCACCTTCTGGTTGTCAATGCAAAATCGGAGGGATCCATCAACCTTTTTCGCGAACAACACAAGAGTGACCCAAGGTGAGATGATCAGAAGAATGAATCCATTGGACTCTAGTCCATACAACCTAATATTTAATTCCATCATCTCGGTGGGGGAAATTTGATATGAGGGAAGAGATCTTAGCTCTGTTCCTTGCACCAGATCAATCGAGGACTCCACTTACCACTACATGGGAAAACCTAAAAAATAATCCTGAAATACCTCCAAAAACTCATCAACTACATGAGGTAGTCAGCCATCAAGAGAATGAACATTTTCTCCTTTCACGAGTGATGATAACTAAAAACAAGATCATCCAACTCATTGAGTGAAGGTCCCACACAACTTGACCGAGGATCCATTTCCACCATGAAAAACCGAACAACTCCTATTAATTGTTGTGAAACAAAACCCACTTCTATAGAAATAGATTTGTGCCTGGATGTGTACAAGATGATACCAGACAAGTATTATTTCGAACAAATCCACATCTAATACCAAGTTCTCCAACTCCATCTTAACCCTTGAAACAGAATTCACACACAATGGGCACCTGAGACCCAACTCCTTATTCATTCCCTGTGGCACCACCAACTCTATATCAAAAGACAACAACTCAATTATAAAATTTATAATGGCTAAAAAATGCGAATAAATGAAGGTATAATGGTGAACAATATCAAAAAGATAATCAGCTGTAGAAGATGTAATAAAAACGGTACCTTGAACTGTCAATGGTCTGACCTCTGATCATACTGGTGCTTGATCCATAGTGTGGATATGTTTGGACTCTTCCTGGGGACAACCACTAGTTAGTGGCTGGTACATAAACCCACTCTGCCCAGAATATGACCAATCCCGACCACCACGGCTACCAAATTGAGTTCCCCTTGTCCTTAACGTCTCTAAGAGAGTTGGAACTCCTCTTGAAGCAACTGATCCTACCAACACTAAAGTGGGCGTTCCACCCCGCAAAAGAGTGGCATGTGACCCATACCTCCACATTGATTATAGGACATCAAATGAAATGGAAATTATGGTTGTATGTGCCTCATCCTTCCACACTGGTGGTAGATGACCGATCTCACATCAAAATCCACAGATGAAAACTTCCTGGAAGACTGGACTAAAATACCACCTCCCTTCTTCCCCTGCTCCTCTGACATTCTTTTCGTCTCTAAAGAGCAGCCACTTCTAACATCTCATAGTATCATAGATAAACTAGACCTCCATGTTTTTCAATCTCCAAGAAACATTCCCGGTCAACCTCCTTAGCATAGGTCCTCATCTTAAATAAGAAAACCGGGTAGTATATATCTAGTCATAAGACTTTCTCAAACCACTGGGCCTTGACTAGCTCATTAGAGATAATTTTGGCAGCATACCAAAACAGCTCAGAAAAATGGTTGGCATTCTCCAACATAGAAAGATCCCCTGAAAAAATATCCATGAACTCTCGGGATATACCATATACCAAGACATCAGGGAAGTACCATTGATTGACGATGACCTTGAAATATCCCTAGTGCATCTGCACATTCATCCTAGTTTGAAGTACCAATGACCACCACCTGTGGATGGGACCCTCCAACAAAAAATATGCACACTTCACCATGATCTCCTCGGGTGTATCCATGAACTCAGACATGTGCTCAATGTTTTCGAGCCATTTCTCTACTTCTTGAGGTTCTATGCTACCATGGAATGTTTATGACTTATTTTATAGGATCTTTTTGGACTTTTTCTTCCTAAGAACAATCTCATCATCTCAAATAGGAGCTGGAATAGAATCTATTCCATGTCCTAGATCCTGGATAGCTTGAACCACATCATCTACGAACCTCTAATCAAGTTGTGCGAGAGAACTCTCTCTGGCTTCCACATGTGGGTGCATGGGAGCATTCTAGGGGGGATTTATCTACAAAAAGGAATCTATAAGAAGAGATAAAATTATTACAACATTTATGAAACATCCATCAATAAAATCAAATATAAATAATCTAAACACATTATAATGATAAAAGAAAAAACTACCCCACCCCCACTCGATGTCCACATGTGGTCTGCAGCCCATGTGTCTCACCTGAAAGTTAAGTTAAACAAACAATTCTAATGTACCATGGTGACTCGAGGTATTCTAATAGACGTTCAAGAAATGCACCATACTCATGAACAAAACTCTATGTATTGATAATCGTAGAAGTTTTCTAGCATGACTCACCCCAAATTAATAATATTTCCCAAAAACATTAACCTCATTTTATACAGTTTTTTGACAAACTGAATCTGGTCGACATCAAAACTGGAACCAAACTCTGCCCGTGAAAAGGCCTAAAGGGTGTTTCCTATCCCCATGGGCTGGAACATGTTCCTGGGTATCATAGATTTTTGTTTGGGAATAATTTAACCAAGTATGGATACATAAAACATAAAAAATAATCAATAAACCGAATCTGAAAATTCAAGCCCAAGAAGTATTAAAAAATATCCAGATCTGAATAAATAGGTTTAAACATAAAATAGGTGGTCCAAAGACATATACATGTAGCATATAAAAAGCTCCAATG
This sequence comes from Viscum album, assembly GCA_963277665.1. Taxonomy (NCBI): domain Eukaryota; kingdom Viridiplantae; phylum Streptophyta; class Magnoliopsida; order Santalales; family Viscaceae; genus Viscum; species Viscum album. The sequence goes on along the minus strand of OY728142.1, from coordinate 1,809,336,178 downwards.
TCTCTACATGATAAGGGGATATCTCCCAAAATCTGTCTCAACAACACAGAATCATGGATGGGAGCTAACAACCCGAACCGCCATCACCCAAGGCATTTCTATTACATGTGTCAAACATGATCAAGTCAATTTACACACAAGGGGTTTAGGTATTCTGTGATCCAAATATCAATATGATACCACAATGATATTCTATAGAGTAAACAATACAAGATAAAAAATCATGCCAATTTTGATAAGCAGAAACTGGGTGAAATAAATTCTAAATATTGAAAATTTTAAATGTAAATAGTTTTCAAAAGAAATTTTCCATGAGTGAAAACATTTAATAAAAACATGTATGATAATTTATTTTACAGTAAAAACCACCATATTCTGATAATAATTAAAAAAATTTCAATGGGCACTGATCTTGGGAACACCCCTCTGAACTAGTTAGTATCGGGCCCCATGTACCTCATACCTTGGTGTAAAGTAACAATATAAAATATATATTCTCATCAATACCCAGGAATCCCCCTTTGTGAAAAAACCACATTCACATGATCCCAAAAGCCATTATCACATAAACACATTATTTAGCGTAATAATAAACTGAAAATAGTAGCTACACATGGTTTTCACCATTAAACCGCATAATAAAACCTTTAGTATTTCAATAATATAACTGAACAAAATTTATCAATGTTTTTTCACAAAAAATCCCTTAAAATAGCCATATTGAACACAATTCGCATACCAATATTTACCAAAATAGATTTTTCTACACCCAAAACATTACCATAATCCCATTACATGAGTTATAAAACACCTCCAATTGTCATAACAAAAAATAGACATGTAAAATTCCCAATTTAACAAAAAAATTGGTTCCTCAAAATCATTTTCTTAACAAACTTCACCAAAATCAGATTTCTACACATGTATAATGAAGTAGAAGAGTTTTAAAAATATAAACTCCTGAAATCTAACTCATCTGAAATTGATTACACATGGAATAACCTACCACAATTATCAAGACAGTTTAATGAATGTGTGAAAATTCAACCGCACCACTGTCACCCCACAAGGGACATATATTAAGACAAAAACCATAAGAATAGAACAAGAAACCCACAGTCAAATAATAGGATAAAAACCAAACTTTATGGACATAATAAACAATAATAATAAGGTAAGACACCCCATGTAATAGGATGGAACTCTAATAAAATAGAAAGAAGAAGGACACCCACTTACATATGAAATCATGATAAAATCACCCCAAATACACCAGTAGATGAATTTACAAACAACAAAAATTCATGTGAGGATCAAATAATTTTGAGAAGGTCGTGTTAGAACTAAAATAGGGAAAAATAAGTAAAAATTGAAGGAGTTTTGAATGAAAAAAGTTACTTATTCAAATCCTGGTGATTTGAGAAAGCCTATGAAGTTCAACCCTAATTCGTGATACATAAGAGTTCCAAAGAGGGGGAAAAGGGAATGGGGGTGTGTCTGGGTTCATTGGGTCCATATTAATATTTTTGTTTTAATAGGTCTGGGGAGGATATTTTGGAAATGTAATGGATGCAAAATGTGGGAAAATGAAAGATTAATAAAAGAAACAAAATTTGTTTTTAAAGATTGAAATGGGATCACTTTTTGGCCCAAATTAGAAAAACACATCATCTCCCCCAAATATTAATGGGAAACCCCTACAATAAATAATTAATGGAAATTATATGAAATGCAGTTTTAAAATAAGTTATGTATGTGACACAAAATGAATGTCTCATGACATGATTTTCAATCTGTGATAACATTTTAAATTTTCATTTATTGAGTATGATATTATAGATTCTATAGTTTTTCATGCTAAATTATTTAATCCTCATTCAATGTAAATATAATTAAAATATCAAATTTTCCATATATCCCTTGAAAATATAGTATCAAAATGTTTTGTGTAATATTTTTTAATTTATTTTTATAATATACATTCAACAGACTTATTTTTTGTAGAATAATACATGAAATTTTGTAAATTTAATAAATAAATGTATATGTATATATATATATATCTTGGTGTGTTTGTGTTAGTTTATGAAATAAATGTTAATTTGGTCAATTAAAAATTAATATCGAATTATTCATCTAATATATTTCATTTTTTATTTTTTATTCATGTATATTTATATTAATTCTATTAATTATAATATTTTTTTATAATTACGATAATCCAAATAATATATATTATGGAATTGTATTAAATAATAATGTGCATTTTAGTTTGTAAATACTTATGAATTGTTTTAATAACATCATATATTATTATATTAGGAGATATTTTAATTGGTAATATTTAGTTGTTGTAGAATCATGTAAATAGAAAATATTTTATATTTTGAATAAATATATCAATATAAGGAAGAAGGAATTTTTAATGATATATATAACTAGGAATTTATCAAAATAATAAATCTGATATATAATATTATTTATTTTAACAATTATGTTAAAATAATATAAATGATATTTTAATTATATTTATGATTCAATAATATTTTATGGATTGAAAATTTTAGAAAATATTTTACTAAATCGATAAAAACAATTTATGGATATGTTTGAATTATAATGCCTCTTAAAAATAAAAGAAAAAATTCAAATTATTTTATAATACTTAGTAATTTATATGTACATATAATGCTTTAATTCCATTATTAATAGTATATAATTTGTAAATTAATATTTAAAACAATTATTAAATTTGTTTCAAGAAATATATGCAAAACATTAGATGGGTATTTTAATGATATTGGATTGTTTTGTAAACCTTTGGAAATATTGGAGTTAAAGAGTCTCCTTGATGTGTTTTTTTATTTTCAACGATCATAATTAACATTTCATAATTGTGTAGGGTACAATGGAATTAATAGTTGTGTAGCCTTAAAATTAGTCTTATATATGAGTATTTGAATCAAAACAATAGTTATGGTGCTCAAACTATCATTTATAAATTTTGTTTAATCATATGTGAGAGATTATATGTTTTGATGACTTTTATTCTATTATAATGTGGGTTGATCATTAGGATGTTTTCAGAGTTCACTATGATTTTGGGGATTTATAATGTGAATTTTTTATTCCATAGTTTTATGTTCTCTGATTGACCTTGGTCAATTAAAAAATGATTAAGCATGATGAGTAGTGGTTTTAGTCCAGATTCAGTGAATTTCACCATGATTGTTAGAATATTACTATGATTGTCTAGCCTAAAATCCTATTATAAATTATAATAGAACCCTATAACCCATGTAAATAAATTTTTATTATTAATGTTTCGTCTTTTAGTGTTTTTTTTTTGGAATTGTATCCAGTATAGAGGGTACATAAACATGAAATTCTCTTATATTGATCCCATGGTATATACCTAAAATGTCTTATAGATGTAGTGAATAATAATAAATGAAGTAGAACTATTCATTATTTAATACTCTATTATTTCAAGATTGTTTTCGAATTAATCTGCAATTTTTTTCAATATTAATCTTGTTATATTAAATAATAAAATCTAATTTTTTATTTCAATTTTAATTTTTTAATTTTTAATCAAATTAATCCATGTAGATTAGTTCCCATATATTAAATATTGTGATGTTTAACCATTAAATTGAATACGCCTATTATTTTCATGGTTTAATTAAGTTGAGTCCCCTAAAACATATAATAGTGGAAGGTGGAATCGATATATGATAGTGGGGGAATGAAATAGATGCTATAATATGATATGAAACCAATGATGGAAACATGCCTATGTTTTACAGGGTCACGGTACACTATGTAAAGTCAAGTCATTAATTTATATATGATTCACATGAATCTCACCACGATCTGAATGATCATGTCCCAACACTCTATAATTTTCTATGACCACCCTATTCAATTGAGGTGTGTTTTTTATGTTAATTTAATATAGAAACTATGGGTATTCTAGTTAATCCAACATGATTAGGTTCATGAAATTTTGGATCTAGATATAGTGTGAATGAGGAATATATAGTATGAAAATGACATTTTTTGTGGAATTATGGAAATAATATAAATGATCTATGATTTCTGGAACATTGATTCATATGTTAATCTCATAGGTTAAGTGTTGTGGTGTGAAAATATGAATCACTCTTAGACCATGTCATTCTAGAATGAAATGAATTAAACAATTCTGTATTACCCCTGGTTTCTAGTATGTAACCCATTCGTGATGCTTTTGATGGTTTTAATGTTAAGGGTGACGAATGGGAGAGTTTCAAGAACGTTGAATAAATTTTTGTGGAAAAGGGTAAGTTGCACGGACAGCGCATGGTGTGTCTGAACCGTGCGGCAAAACCGTGCGTAGTTGGCCCTTGAGGCAATATCATCCACATGGGTGGTGTACTGTTTTTCTAACCTTGTTGCAAAATCGTGGATGGAGTGTCTGCCAAGGCAGTGGCAAACACACGGTTAGTGAACGGTTTTTCTAACCGTGCGGGAAAACCATGTGGCCACATAAATGAGATCCTATAAAAGTGAATCTCACACATTTTTACCTCTAAGTGGCTCGTTTTTCCTCTTAAGTGGCCCTAAATCGGGATTCTTCTTCTCCTAAGTTCAGAGAAGGTTCTCTCATCATTCCATATGCGATCTGAAGGCTTCTCATCGTGAAACAAAGATGGATTCTTAAGGTATGTGATCGTTATTCATCATTCTTGATCAATTTCTTAGATCTACTTAGATCTACTCCTTCCCTTCTCTTGGTTTCTTAGATATACACCCGTTATCGGTAGATCTAAGTGTGTGGATTCCTAATATAATGATATTTGGTCCTGTTCGTGTTAGGATAAGAGATCTACAGCAGGGTCTTGGAGATTTGACCCGGTTTTCTTGAGCATTCTTCGATCATTTTGGTTTTCGTCAAAACCTTTGATGTAGGTCGCCACACTCTCAAATCCTCTAGTTAGAATTGATTTTCTTAGTTTTATATTTGGTTATTTGAATGGAAATGATTGTGAAATTCATAGAATATATCTTCATTTGTGATGATTTATGGTTTTAGTGGAATTGTGAAATCTTGGTGAATTATTGGGCAAGTAATTTGGCTTCTTGAATTTAAAATTTTGATTTTAAATTATGGATCTGCTGAAATTAGAAATGGTTTGATGAAAAATGGGTTTTAAATTAAAAGGGCGTTTTATTGAAATGGTTTGATATTGAAATGATCTTAATGGAATTGGTTTTCAATAAAAAGGTAGTTTTATTGAAATGGTTTGTAATTGAGATGGTTTGGCAATGAAATGGTTTTGATGGGAATGTTTTTTAATAAAAATAAAGTTTTATTGAAGTGGTTTGGAATTGAAATGGTTTGTAAATGAAATGGTTTTTATGGTAATGGTTTTCAACAAAAAGGGAGTTTTAATGAAATGGTTTGGCATTGAAATGGTTTTGATGGAAATGGTTTTCTATAAAAAGGTTCTTTTATTGAAAGGGTGTTTTAGCATGATTGATGGGCATAGGTGGTGTGTGTCCATGTTGTATGTACGAGGCTTGGTTGAAGTATGACCTTGTTCTTGGTTCCAAACGTTTAATGGAACAATGGAAACTGTACGTATTAGGCATGGTTGAAATATGACCTTGTGCTCGGTGCCAAAGGTGTAATGGAACACAGGAAACAATTACCTTGTGACGACGTGGTAGATCGATGAGAAACCACCCATGAGTATGGAACTATCATAACGTAGCATGCATTGATGGTTGCATGGGTTGGTGAAATGTTTTGGTATGACAAAATGGGGATGTTTTTTAAATGGTTCTAAAGTATTTTTAGTTATTTTCCTGAAAAATAACTTTCTGGAAAATTGGTTTCAATTTCTCTTTGAATGATTTTTGTTATGAATGGTTTTGGAAACTTGTTTATATTTAGTTATAAACTACTTTTGAGAAAATCTTTTAGAGAAATTGTTTTTATATAACTGTTTATAACTCTTCTTTCCTAATGGCATGAGTAGGGATGTCATTGGGAAAACCTATTGAGATTTATAGTCACCCCTGCATTGGCACATTGGTGCATTTTTAGATTTCATGTTCTAGGATACAAATAATGGTAAATCATCTTATTGTTAGTGGCTCGTGGTGATTCTTGGGAGATGTTGTGGATCTTGGAGCTTGTGGAGCACAAAGTCGTGGTGTCATTTGAGAGTATTGAGTTTTTCATCCGTTGTGCACTTTAATGCTTGGTTTGGTCTTATGATATTGTCTACATGATGTTGTTTGACATTAATGAAGTTGTTTAGTTGTCATTCATTTGTTCATGCATCATATAGTGAATGATTGGTTACGCTTGGTTGGTTTATGGGTTATTTATTAAAGAGTAAACTATCCCCCAACTTGTATTTGAAACCCTTCGGTAGTTATTGCTAGCCTTTGGCATCTTGGAGATGTCTCTTAAGGCCGTTTAGTGACTCGTGGTACTCTCAAGCCAATGATAATTTGCGGGTCATTACAAATGGTATCAGCTTGTTCGGTCCCTGCCTAACAAGTAGTCATTGATGTTCCTAGTCTTGGAGATCAAATTCCTTCTTGTATATTCCTTGGGTAGAAATTTTAGATAGGAGGAGGATTGTCAGAACTTGAAATGTATAGCATAAAATGAAGAACAAACCCATTTATGTTGAAATACATGTTACCAGGGTGTTGGGTACGTAACTGTTTTGGATACACTTTTAAATATTGGAAATCTCATTGTCCTGGGTTTATCCAATGAGATGTGAATGGAAAGCATTATAGAGGAATGGCTTCCCACTAGGATCACATATCTCATTGTGAGGAATGACTTATGATATTCTGTAATGTGTAAATTTTTGAAAAGAAAAAAATGCATAAATTGTTTTAAGTGAATGATTTTGAAAATAAGATATTTTGTGTATTTTGGAAATGGTTTGATTTTCAAAAAGCATGGTGAATTTTTTCGAAAATGTTTGAACATTGAAAATGGTTGTTTTTGGAAAAACAATGTTTTGATAGTTGATGTGATTGAATTTGAAATGCTAAGACATCAGTTTCTAGAGAGTGAGATTGACGAAGTTCGTTGTCCGTTTAGAAAATGGAATATGTAGAAAGGTAGAAAGCCTCATTGTGAAAGTGTTGTCTATTGCAATTTGAAATGGGAATTCTTGGTGTCTATAGATGTGAGACTCAAGGTTGGTTGTTCTGTATATAGATACTGGGTTGGTGTCGTAGAGACCAACCAGAAGTGGCCGATGAAAACGTGGTTGCAGCGAGCCCCAGGGGAACCAGCAGTTAGTCCAGAGCATAGTGCAAGCTTTCCAAGTTGTGGGATGTTTGAATAGAGGGGAAGATCCAATTCATGTTGATTATGCGGCTTCATTCCAAAAGCAGGATCCACCAATCTTTAGGCGTTATCCGTACTCAGAAATGGCAGAGACGTGGCTGTCCAAAATGAACAGAATTTACAAATTCTTGGGGACACCGGTCGAGCTGAAAGTAAATCTAGGAATGTGTAAGCTCGAATATCTTTCACTTAAATGGTGGGAGTTGGTAGTCCAAGAGGGAATGGACTAAGTTGTTACATGGTAAGGGTTTTGAGGAATTTTTTAATAAAAAATTTTACCCACATACATTCAGAATTTAGCTCACAACTGATTTCTTTAGTTTGAAGAAAGTGCATATATTGGTGACGAAGTATGAAACTAGGATTATGAGCTTAGTTAAATTTGTACCCGAGGTGGAGGGTTTCCAAAATTGAAGGAAAGGATCTTTGAAGTGGGTTTAAGGTAAGATATCCATTAGAAATGGCAGTGCTGTGTATCAGTGTTTACACAGAGATGGTGAATCGTGAATCAGTGGCTGAGCAGGATTTGTAGGGATCTTCAGGTGGAGGAAGCATGGTGGTACCCATAGGGAATATTAGGAACACTAACATTGGGTTCAAGAAGAGGAGGGAAACATATTCACATGGTGGGAGTATGACACATAATCTGATGGCTGAGCAATAAAGAGCAGAGTGTGGAAACAAAGGCATTTTTCGGAGCCGAGTAGGTTATGTTGGATGATCAGTCAGGACCATCCACAGGGCCAAGTACTATTATTTTAAATTCTACCTTCATGCTTGTGTTGTTTCATACATGCACTTCAAAAGTTTTTATTGTTTCACGTGTGGTTGAGTTTCTTGGATTAAGGGTAAAAATGATGCCATCAGTTTTGAAACTTCAAACATCTCTAGGTCAAAGAGAGTGTTGAGCCTCCTTTTGTAGATCATTTTGTATCATTGTGGGAGACATTGAGCTATTGGAGATTTTATCAGTTCTTGGGATTGATGGGTATGATTTAATCCTGGGAATGGATTGGCAGGTGGTGTTTAAGGCCCACATCGACTATAATGTGTGAACAATGTCTTTTAAGACACACGATGGTGTTAAGAATCTCTTTAGAGGACAAATGAACGAATGAAATCATGAAACTAGTTTATGGGCACCAGTAGTGGACACGTTATCATATCAGTTTTTGGTGTTGTTGTTAGAATCAGTAAATTGGGTTAAGCACAATGTTCTTCAAGTAGTGTTGGATTAGTCAAGGACGTTTTTCCTGAAGAATTATCTATTTTATCTCCTATAAGAGAACTGGAGATTACTATTGATCTCCTCCTGGGGACCAATCCTATCTCACTTCTATCTTACCAAATGGAACCAACTGAGGTATGGGAATTTAAATTGCAGATAGAGGATCTGGGAAACAAGGGTTTTATTCAACCAAGTAAGTCTCCTTGGGAAGAAACAGTTTGGTTCATGGAGAGGGCATATGGAACTGTAAGTCACCTTACATCGGCTCCTATCTTGAACATTGCCAGAATCCAGACAGGGTTATGTGGTGTATTGTGATGATTCAGGATCATAGTTGGGTTGAATTCTCAAGAAAAGAGATCACGTGGTTTCTTATGGTTCAAGACAGTTGAGGGTGCATGAGAAAAATTACCTCACACATGATTTGGAGTTGGATGAGTTCATCCATGCTTTGAAAACATGGAGACATTATCACATTAGTGATAAATTACTAAGTTTACGGATCACAAAATCTTGAAACACATTTTATCATAGTGGGATTTGAATATGAGGCAAAGAAGGTGAATGGAGTATCTCCAAATGTTTGACTTTTACTTGATGTATACACCGGGAAAATGAAATTCGGTGGAAGAGGCATTGAGTATAAAGTCATATGCTCAGTTTGAAAATGATGCTTCCGATGAATGGCAGTCGATGTCAGTCTTAGCTGACATGCATATGGAATGTGAAGGCTGAGGTGATGTTGCAGTTTTATTTTCAACTATTCTTGTTCCTGATTTAGTAACTATTATCAAAGAAGAACAAAAATATGATGTAGAATATCAAGTTGTGAGATCAAAACTCGATTGTGGGGAGACCATTGATGACTGAAAAAATGATGGGGGTTTAGTTTTGTGTTTCATAGATCAGATGGTTGTACTTATAGTTTTTCATGAACAACTCCGTCATGCTTACCAGCATTAAAGATGGGTTGTAAATCCAAGTACACAGAAGACATATAAGGTGTTGAAGGCATAGATTTGGTGGAGCGGCATGAAAAATAAGGTGGTCGAGTTCGTCTCGCGGTGTTTTACTTTTCAGCAGGTTAAAGTGGAGCATCTGAGACTAGATGGTTTGTTACATTCATTACCTATCCATGTGTGTACATGGGATCAAATATAAATGGCTTTTGATATAGGTCTCACTAGAATGGTCTGGAAATACGGTGCCATTTGGGTGATAGTGGATCGTCTAACCAAGTCGGCACATTTCATCCTTATTCGTGAAACTTATATAGTGGAGGATCTTTCAAAAGTTTATATCTGAGAAGTGGTAAAGATGCATTGTGTACCACTGTCTGTAGTCTCAGATAGAGATCCAAGATTCACATCTCGTTTCTAGAAATCATAACAACAAGCCCTTGGAACACAGTTGACTATGAGCACGGCGTATCATCCTCAGACAGATGGGAAATCTGAGCGAATGATACAAACAATGGATGAAATGTTGCAGGCTTGTGAAAAAAAATTGGGTGGCTCATGGGAGGAGAATATACGCTAAGTGTAGTTCTTATACAATAATATCTTTCAAGCCTCGATACACATGGATCCTTTTGAAGCATTGTATGGGCATCCTTAACGTTCTCCACTATGCTGGGGTAGAAACGGGTGAAACTTCCATAGTCCGACCAGGACATTTCCAAGAAACAATAGAGAAGATCAAGTTGATTAGAAAAAGGATGGAGATAGCTTAGTGTCATCAGATATCTTATGCAGATCACCATCGAGGACCATTGTCATTTGTTGTGGGTGATCATTTATTTTTGAGGATCTCCCCAAGGCTTGGACATTATCATATAGGGAAGTAGGGAAAGTTATATCCTAGGTACATAGGCCCTTTTGAGATACTGGAATGGGTTGGAGAGGAGGAATATTGGTTGGAATTACCACGACAGCTTAGTTCATTGCATATTGTGTTCCATGTATCTCAGTTGAAAAAGTATCATCCTGATCCTGACCAGGTGATCAAATGGGATCACGTTGACCTAGAGACGAATTCTTCATTGATACATATCTCATTATAGATTGGGAATAGGAAAGAGAATGTCTTGTGTGGAAAAAGAATCATTCTAGTGTGGGTTTTTTGGCAGCATGGTTTGATTCTAGAAGAGACTTGGAAATGTGAAAAAGAAATGAAATAGTAGTGGCCGAAACTCTTTCAGTTGGTTGATGGTTTTCAACTTTCTGAGGAAAGAAATACCAATAATGTAGAGAATGTAGTACCCATTTTTTCTGTTATATAACCCTTTCATGATGATTTTAATTGTTTTAATGTTAAGGGTGATGAATGAGGGAGTTGGGAGAACATTGGATGAAGTTTTGGCACAAAGGGGAAGTCGCTCGGACGGCGCACGGTTTGTCTAAACTGTGTGGAAAAACCATGCATAGTTGGACATTAAGGTTGTAGCTTCTGGATGGGAAGTGCATGGTTTGTCAAACCATGGGGCCAAACCGTGCATGGAGTGTCTTCTAAGGCAGTGGCTAACACACAGTTAGCGCACGGTTTGACAAACTATGCAGGAAAACTTTGCGGCCACTTAAATGAGATCCTATAAAGGTGGATATCACAAGTTTTTTCCTCTATGTGGCTCATTTTTTCCTCTTATGCAGCTCTAACTCAGGATTTTGCTTCTCCTAAGGTCAAAGAAGGATCTTCCATCATTCTGGAGGAGATCGGAAGGCTTCTCTTGGTGAATCGAAGCCAGATTCTAGAGTTATGTGATCATTCTTCTTCTTTCTTGATCAATTAATTAGATCTACAGAAATCTACATCTTCTCATCTCTGGGGTTATTATATCTATGCCCATTATGGGTATATCTAAGCATGTGGATTCAAAAAATGATGATATTTGGTCTTGGTCTTGTTAGGAGAAGATATCCATGGCGGGTTCTTAGAGATTTTACCCGGTTTTCTTGAGCATTCTTCGACTGTTGTGGTTTTCTTCAAAACCCTTGAGGTATGAGGCTTTACTCTCGACTCCTATGGTTAGAATTTATTGAATTAGTTTCAAAATGGGTTATTTGAATGGAAATTATTGTGAAATTCATAGAATAAATCTTCATTAGTGAGGATTTATGGTTTTAGTGGAATTTTGAAATCATGGTTAGTTTTTTTCCAAGTAATTTGTATGCTTGAATTTAACAATGTTGATTTAAAATTATTGATTTGCTGAAATTGAAAATGGTTTGATGAAAATTGGGTTTTCAATAAAAAGGGTGTTTTATTAAAATGGTTTGATATTGAAATGATCTTGATGGAATAGGTTTTCAATAAAAATGGATTTTTTTAAATGGTCTGGAATTGAAATTGTTTGGAAATGAAAGGGTTTTTATGGGAATGGATTTCAATAGAAAGGGAGTTTTATTGAAAGGGTTTGGAATTGAAATGTTCTGGAAATGAAATGGTTTTAATGGGAATGGTTTTCAATAAAATGGGTTTTTTATTGAAATGGTTTGGAATTTAAATGGTATGGAATTGAAATGGTTTTGATGGAAATGGATTTCAATAAAAAGATGTTTTTATTGAAATGGATTTTTGGCATGATTGAAGGACATATGTGGTGTCTGTTCATGTTTCAGGTGCGTGGCTTGGTTGAAATTTGGCCTTATTCTCATTGTCAAATGTTTAATGGCACAATGGTACCTATATGTACGAGGCATGGTTGAAATATGACCTTGTGCTCAATGCCAATGGTGTAATGGTACATTGGAAACAATTACCTTGTGACGACTTGGTAGATCAAAAAGAAATTGGTCATGAGTATGGAACTGTCATAACATAGCATGCATGGATGGTTTCATGGGTTGGTTAAATGGTTTGGTATGAGAAAAAGGGGATGTTTTTGAAATGGTTCTAAAGCATATTTAGTTATATTTTTGGAAAAATAACTTGCTGGAAAATTGGTTTCAATTTCTCTTGGAATTATTTTGGTTAGGAATGGTTTTGGAAACTTGTTTATATTTTTTTATAAACTACTTTTGAGAAAATGTTTTATATAAATTTTTTTAGGTAATTTTTGCTAAATCTTCTATCCTAGTGGTGTGAGTGGGGAAGTCATTGGAAAAACCTACTAAGTTTTATACCCACAACTGCGTTGGAACATTGGTGCTTTTACAGATGTCATGTTCTGGGATACATGTAATGGTAAAGAATCTTATTGTTAGTGGCTCGTGGTGATGATTGGGAGTTATTGAGGAGCTTGGATCATGTAGAGCACATAGTCATGGTGTTTTATGAGAGTCATGATTTGTTCATCCACTGTGTACTTTGAGGCTTGGGTTGGTTTTCCACTATTGTGTACTTGATGTGGTTTGACATTAATGAATTGGTTTAGTTACCATTCATTTGTTCATGTATCATATAGTGAATGTTTGGTTATTCTTTGTTGGTTAATGGGTTATTTATTAAAGGGTAAACTATCCCCCACCTTTTATTTGAAACACTTCGACATTTATTGCCAGCCTTTGGCATCATGGGATGTTGCTTAAGGCCACGAAATGAGTCGTGGTACTCCCATGCCAATGATAATTGGCGGGTCATTACACAAGCCCTACATTGTACTTTATATATATTTTTAATTAATCGAGGTGTGGAAATAACCTATCCATTTATTTTTATGTGTATAAAATTATGGTAAAATTTATTAGAACATGAAAGATTATTTTTGTCTTGTTCCATGATGGTTTAGTTTTTTACTCTTTTGCGACAATTTCTAGGTTCAGATGTGATGAATAGTTAATACCATGCGGTTCTGTACAGCCCTAGTATTTTTTTGAGGATAGGGAACTGGTCTTATATATATATATAGAATTTTTTACTCCTCCACATTCCAGTGGTGTTGGTCTCCTATATATTATTCATGGAGTCAATATACCTTCACTTTGATAAGGAATTATCCTCTATATGGTTCATGTTGTTTGGAAATTCTATAATCAATGTTATTAGAATTATCAAGTTATGGGTCCTCTATATATAGAGTTAGGTAATCCCAAAGTTGGTGACATTTTTCAGTGTGGATCTGGTCCTCCCGTAGGATATATAACATCCATCAACTGAAAATTATATTAGTGAAGAAAGAATCTCTTTCCATTTTTGGTGATATGATGGTGATATGATTTAGTTTTGTTTAGTGGATGTTTTAGTTACTCAAGGATACATATTTTATATATTTCTAATGAGTGTGGCCTAGTATCCCTTGTTATCTATATTGAAATATGTTCTAGGTTAATTCACATCATTGTGTTCCTCTTCCTTGAGTGGGTTATCAATTATTAATATTATTTTAGGTCAATTGGCGCTTTTTACATAATTTTATTTTTGAGGTCCTACATGGCTTGTATATAATATCCCCATGATATACTTTTCTAGGAACCTATTGTGTCTTATGAATAGTATAGATAGTTCCATGGACTTAGTTTTTAAATATTAGAAGTTTAGTGGTTCCCATATATGACAGTAGCTAACAATGTTAATGTCTAGTGATAATTCATTATGAGTAACCCTTTAACATTATTTCTTTAGGTTGGATTTTCACTCAGTATTTTGGGGATTTAATTTACTCATTTTTTATATAATTAATTTACAAACATTAATCCTTAAGGGATCATATTACTCATCATAGTAAATATGTTTTCCATTTAGTTTTATTTTTTATTTTATATTATTATATCCCTTGTATATATATGTTTTTATTTCCACGTTCAATTAGAAAATGACCTCCATTATTTGTGATATGCCTAATTGGATCTAGACACATACATGTGGTTAATTGGAATCAATATTAGGATGACATATTTGGCTCACTACCAACCTACCTTGGATTATGGTGGATTGGGTTGTGTAAATGTATTATCAGAAACAAATAACTTAGGTAATTAATTTTGAGTTATGATTCTTGGTGGATTGATTTTTGAACATTGGAAAATAGTTTCGTGGGTTTTTAGGTAATATTTCAGGCCTGGGAACCTATGGTTTGTCTAAAAGCTGATGTATCCATTAACCAGGAATTGATTGAAATATTTTGAACTCAATGATTTATGGTATAAATTTTATGGATTTACTAAATTAAAAAAATAATTTTGTGGTCTGTTATTTATTTTTGTTCTTTATTTAGATACATCAGTAGATATATATTATTTTCCTTGGGTTTTCATATAAAACCTTTGGATTCAACCATATATATTGATATATAGGATCCTATGAAAGGTTGGTGAAGTTATAGTGCTAATCAATATGCCTCTTACTACTGACAAGATGGGAAAGGATGCATCTATATAGTGACTAAAATATGAGATTCCCCACCAAGAAAGTAAGTATCATTTCCTTATCTTATAGTGTAATGATAAAATACACTACCCATAGCCTAAGTGTACATCCCTCTAACTATTGAGTAGTATATTATTAAATTATGAGTCATATAGAGGTTTTTTCGAGCTAATAGAACGATATTCTATGACTGATGACAATGATGTCACATGGATTATGTTTTCCCAACATGGATTTACAAAATGGGTAGTTGGGAAGTCAATGTACCTTCATGTTAAAGATAATGACGTGATCAAGGACATTGTTGATGTAAAATGGGTGATAAATTAGGAAGAATATTTATTTGAGGGATATAGGTTCTCATGGTGGTGGAGCCATAGGTACCCATCAATATGATCTCCTTCCAGAACCACCACACATAGGTAGTCCAAACTATGATCGTGGATATAGGAGGCAGTCACACAGATAAAAATAAGTTGAATAGAGTTACAATTAGGCAATTAATTATTTGATATTCAATCAAATCCATCAATTGAGTTTTGGGATTCATTTATATAGAGTGATGGAATGATAGTTATTGGATGGAAACAATCAGTGACAATATTTTGAAAAACTCATGGAGATAGAGTAGTGGTGGTATAGTGAAAATTCCTCAAAAGCTGTAGAAATGTTCTTCAAAAAATAGGTAATTATATGAGAATCCATCAAAATGTATAAAAAATTATATATCTATGATATCATCAAATAGGTAAATATAGACTGACATGGCATGTTGAGGTGGTTGGATTCTTAGATCTAATGAATTATTTCTCAATTTATTTTAGATGGGTTGGACTCCATACCACAGAAATCATATGGTGGTAGTGTTTGGGATAATGTAATGTTTATTACAATAAATGAAAGATAGATGACTTGTGATCATGGAAACGACTATAATGAGTAACACTAAGATAAAAGAGACATATTGATCATTTAATAATTCCTTTATTTTTTGAATAATGTGAACAATCATTCCCCCATGGACTATGTAACTGGCATAAACCAATTTATATCTTGGATTTTTTTCATGTAATTTCGTGTTTTTTATAGACTTTAATGAATACTTATTGTATTTATATATTTTACTATATTTAATTTGGTTCTAATTCCTTAATTTTACAAGAATCATTAAATTGGTTAATTCTGAATCTATAGTATTCTCGTGTGAATTTTCAGTTGATTATTTTCTAGTTTTATAATAGAAAAGTTTTATGTGATCCCAAAATTTGATAATATATATCATGGTTGGATTGATTTATGAGGGTTACACTGTAGTGGATAAGTTTTAGAGCTTGTCTTAGTAGAATCATTCTTCAATATTCCAAATATGAGAATTTTTTTAAAAAAATGTACATCATGTTTTCAACCAATTATAATTGGAAAATAAAATTTTAACTGTGATGGAATTATATTAGATAATTTTATAGCTAGATAAGTTCAATAGCATGGAATTTTTCATTTTCAAAATATAGGTTGAAATTTATATTTTATATAATAAACATGGTTTTTTGTTGAATGGATCTAGGATAGAAGAGATGATGATAGGTGAATAGTAAATGATAGATTATAAATCCCTTAGGATGATGCATATCTCACTTTTATGGAATATAGTTCTCAAAAATTCATTAATTAAAGACTAATCAAAACTCATTATAACCTTAAATCATATATCTAAAAAGATGAAAAGAATAAATAATGTGTTCCTTATAAATAAAATGTTCAAAATGCATACATTAAAAGTATGATTTAAATATTATAACTTTAATGAATTCAATGAAAAGTTAATTAAAATGGAATAAGTTATGATTTACTTTAGAGACCTGGTTTTCATGTTTTTGACAATGTACTACCTTATGGAATCGTTCATTGTGATAGTGTTGACTCTGAGTAATTAAAATAGAATAATATATCTAGATTGTTTTTATGTATGAAACCATATTTTAAATAAATTAATTAATCATAAATAAATTAATGTATCTTATCTTAATGTGTGAAATGAAAAGGAATGGGCTATACTATTCGATGAAATAGTAATCAAAAAGGGAATGTTCAAATTAGCTAATGTAGGAGTATCATGGTTGAATATGATACAAAGTTTTGGAATTGCTGAAAGAATGGAAACCTTAAAAATTATTCTTGTGATTTTATATATTATATAAAATCATATACTTCCAATAGTATGTCTGTGAACCATATATTATAGGAATGTATTTTTTTAGTCCTACATACCACAATGAATATCATTCCATTAAACATGTGAGAGGGATAGTGCGAATAGTTACATATATATATCTTTTCAAAATATTAATCTAGAATTTGGGGGAACTATTGATATCATTATCATGGGATATATCTCCATCCAGACAAGGAATACATAGTGTTTGATTCTATAATGTGTGATAAACATCTCGAAATTATGTAAGAACGCAATTTATATGGAAAAACATTATGAATAATTATTTTTAACAATTTTTTGGAATAAAACATGTAATATATCAGCTAGATACATGGATATAGAAGATGGTGTGATGGATAATACCCAATATCATACATTTTAATCAGAAGGAGCAATGCATGATTGAAAATATACGGATTCTAAATTTTTGCATTACCTTCTATTCCACCGTAGTGTGGATGAAATCAATATACTAGATACTATTGGATTACTAAAGGATGGAATAAAAAATGGAACATGAAATGATTTCATCATTAGAATTTTGATGGAGTCAAAAGCACCAAAATATGAAGTTAGTTTATATTTATGTCTGGGGAAAAATCAAGTGAATTTATATTGAGGATCACTCTAATGAATGAAATTCATTAATGAATATACGGAATAAGTGTGGGTAAAATTCACCAATCATAATTATTGGGTATTCAATACTCTTATTAAATAGAGGGGTATTTTGTAAAAGGATATTGTATTTATGTTTATATGCATATATTAAGATAATGGTAGCTAGAAAAAAAAGATGGTAATTTTAATGGATTGGTTAGTGGAGGGGGATTACTCGTGATAAGATCATGCATGGGAATCCATAGTAGAATATAGTAGGTGAAAGTATGAATAAGAAATTATTATAAATGAATTTTATTATGAGTATTTTCATATATTTACCTATGGTATTTTTGGAAGGATATGTGAATTTCATGACACACTTAGTCAATCAAAGTCCATTCTCACACATTAGGAAACACATTATAGAGAAATATTGGTATAGGATAAATTTTTTTAAAAAAAAATTTAAATAACATTTCAATTACCATGATTATTCCAAGGAATAAGATAAGATGGGTGATATGTCCGGAATGTGTGACACTTTTAATAATTATAACGATTTTGGATTTTCACAAAGGGATATTAACATTTTGAAAGTCATGAAAATTAAACATGTCATATTCAATGAGAATATGCTATGAAAGGATCGTAAATTGGAAGTAAATTTCATTGAATTTTCATATTTTTAGTAATATTTGTTACACATGGATGTATGGATATAAGACAAAAATAATATAGAAACACTATATCATTCGATGAAGTAACCAAAGAAAGGTGGTAAAATTATAATGGTATTTTTAAGGGATGAATTAATATTGAGTTCATGTATTATTGAAGATAAATGACAAAAATATCATGGTATAGTAGTTTTAGTATGATATGGGGGTCTATTTTAGAAAAATGTGTGGATGTATAACAAGGAAACTATTCATATGAAAAGGTATGGTGTTTCTATATATTTTCTTCTTCTAACTAATGGTGGAGAAATGATGTGCCTATAGGATTCAAGGAGTTTGAATTATTAAATATAGTTCTATTTATACATGTGGGATTAACATGAGTAACTCCATGTTTTTTGAATAATGTGAGTTGATATATAGATCTTCTAGGAAGATTATTCCTCAAAAAAATTGTTTTTATAGATTGATGGAATAATAAAATAGTCAGATGATGTCTAAAAATATTCAATTTGTCAACGAATTTCAATATAACTAAGTTGAATATTTATGAATAATATTTTATCTAAAACTCATGTAATAAAATATATAAATAGTTTTGATCATGGGTTCATCGGAATTTAATTATATGGAGTCGATGGACATGAAGAAAAAATTCCTTAATGGGGACATGAATGAAGATATCCATATTGAGAAACTAAATAGTTTTAGGGAAAAAAATCTGATACATGTGTGTATTAGAAATCATAGAATTTATATTTTGATATAATGACCAAGGTGTTGTAATCAAAAGATAAATAATTTCATGATGGATGAAAATTTAATCTAGATAAATGCCAAATATTACTATTACCAGAAGGTGGTTGGGGATAGTAGATTCCTTATCAATATTGTTTAAGGGGATAACATAATCAAAATAGTTTTTATGAAAATAAAAATATCTTTTAGATAAATGATGTTTTGTCTAGAATAATTATTATAAAAGATATTGTTCCAAAAATTTATAATTTTTGTGATAGTTTTTTTAGGTTAGAACATGTAGTATACTATACCCGACACGAGCCGACTATATCAAGAATATAGTAGAGAATTTTAGTTTTTAAAAACCTTGTAACCATAAAACAATATTTTAAAATCATTATATGTTTGTATATGTTACATTGAATAGTATATAATTTCAAGTGTATGGAAAAAGATTAATATTTGTAATATTTCATATATATTAAAAACTAAATGGTTTATACTCATTCAAATATAGCACATGTAGTGAGAGATTTTTTTATGTTTTCTTTAAAACTATTAGGCAATAAAATATGGGAAATAAATCCTCTAATATATTATATGGTTCTTATAAAGATTAAAATTTTGTTGAAATCGTATGTCTCAGGAAGAGCTTTCTAATTATATGTTCATGGGAGATTCAGATTAATTTTTGATTACTATAATGTATGTGTTGAATTTTAGTGAAATTATGGCTAGTTATATAACCAAACATTAATTAGTAGTCATAAATTAAAAAATGTAACTCTAGAATGTTTATTTGATGGGTGCATATAAGGAGTTGGTGACGAAAAAGGGGTTTTGGGATGATCTCATAATATTATAAGATGTTGGCATGAAATTTAATGACTCTTAGTGGATGATTAACTTGTATATATATATATATATATGTATATATATACGATGTTTCATTCATGTGGGAAAATATTTATTTGATTTATCATTTCTTTGAGACACTTTTCGAGGATGGTGTGATATATCAAGGGAAGATGGGAGGCATGCCGAATCTGGAAAACATACTAAAATGGTTCATTAATTTTTAAATGATGAAAAAAATATTAACCTCAATAGTTTGGGGTTGACGATAATGATGTCATGGGAGAGAAATACGTATATACATAATGAAATTTCAAAGGCAGTAATATGCGTTAGCACCGATGGAAGACTTAGTCACAACACATAAAATAGTCTCATGTTGTAGATTACTGATTGTGATCTTTATTTTGATAGAATGCTGGAATTTCTGTTCTGTAGAAGAATAATATACAATTCCCTTATTTCAAAAAATTAATGGAGAATGAATAATGAAATAAATGATCTTGTTCAATAGAAGTTATGGGAGTGTGCTACAAGATACCGTACATCGTAAAATCATCCACCCGAAGATATGGATATTTTTATATTTTTTATATCACTAAAAGGGGTGTAGTCTATCAAATGGGAATTTTTTAAGTGTGGGGAAAATAAAAAATTTTGGTTCCCCATTATGTTATATAGTATTTGGACTCCATTTTAAAAAAATTATGCAGAATTGTAATAGGAATCCTTGGAAGGTCATTACGAAAATGACGGGATGGATCACTTGTGATCAAAATGGAAAAAATGATGTGTCCCAGTGAGAAAATAGTGACTTATTAGTCATATAATCATTCATCTTTAGTCATTTAATAAGGTGATGTAGTATTCCTTCATAAATTATGGTGAAAACCTAAACTAGATTATTTCTTTGTGATTGTTCTTTACATTTCATGTTTTATTCTAATAAATATTATTAATAGGCATGCTTGCATCCTTATGGTGGTTTTATATTATGGTGTTCTGATATGGTTGATCTTTTATCCAAGTTATTTTCATATTATTTTGTATTCATTACATGTTTTTTCTTCTACACTTGAGGATCTAGCATAGTTTGTACTAGTAATTTAATCATAATCTGGCTATGGGATCAATACTATAATTATTTTACACTAGAACTAGTAATCATAAATACCAGGAAGAAAATTTTCAGTATTGATGCATCCCATTTTTGAGAGATAGATATATTGTTAGAGGCTATGTAAATACTTATATATCTATAGTTTTCAACTCGAATATATCCCATATTCAATCACATATTCTGATGGTGTTTGCAAGTTCTTAGAGGATAGTAGTTTTCATGGGAACTTATAGTGTCATTGATGAATCCCTATGATTTAATTATTATTATAGATTGTCTATCAAAATCCTATGTCTAAATAAAAGGATAAAATTAGATAAAGAGTTTTGTTTTTCAGTATATGCATCAAGGATTCCTTCATGAGTGAGTTGGAACTTTATTCATGATTCATGGGGCCTATGTTCAAGATGTTGTAGTAGATCACACATTAGTTAATGAGTTTGGATCCATTTGTGGCAAACACTTATGATGGTTAACATCATTTTTTCACGGAAGAGTACACCAATATCATACTATTGAATATAAATTTATTTTACATATCACACTCCAACCATCAATATCATATATAAATTATTTTTTATTATTATTTTAAATTATTCGTGTGTTATTAGTCTAATGGTTAAAAATTATGACTATTTATATTGGAGTACATGTTCATGGTTGGCGCACGATTAGTACTAACCAACTAGAAAAAACACAAAGGTCATGAATTTTTAACATATATAGTTTTTAACAACATAGGTAATGTTAATAATAATTAATTATATTTTTATATATTATATTATTTATAATGAAATCATGTAATTTTTTAGTCAAAAGGGGAAATCATTATTTCTAACCAAATTTAGTCTTCATGCATTATATATTTTCATTTAAAATAACCATTTATATATATATATAACGTATATTTTAAAAAATAAAAATATTTTTTATTCTATATTTAAAATTTAATATTGGATTAATTTATTAGTATATTTTATAATGTTTTATTTTTCATTCAATGGTGACAAATAACATTTTTGCAGGACAAAATATTTTCATTTAAGTACTTACTATGTCGCATTATGTTTTGGATAATTTTTAAAACATCATTATATTTTTTTTTAAAACTCAATCCTATAATTTTTATTAGAATCCAAATTATACATTATTTTGTTATAGAAACATTATTATACTTAAAAATTAATTTTTATACTAACATATTTGTCATCACATTTTATGGGTTTTAATAGTTATTTAATTATTCCACACTTAGAAATTTAATTTTGTAAAATGTATTCTATATTTTCATTCTTCATGATTAATTTTATGCAATAAATATATACTTAATTTTTAGCCAAAATGATTATTAACAACTGTAAAAATTTGATACCACAATTATGGTTAAAATATGATTGACATTGGTTAAAGTAAATTTATTAGTGTAAAAATTTAATATACACTTTTCTCAATCGAATTTGATGGGAAAATATAGACATTAAAGTAGATTATCATTATAAATGTTCCATTTTGGATCCAATTGTCTTGAGTAAGATAATATTATATTTTAATATTCTTAAATATTATAAATTTTTACTCTCTCACACTGATAAAAGTAAACCAATATCCATTACTCTCAACACATTAATTCCCAATTTATTTGGTGAATACAAGAACATATTACTTTTTTCTATCCAACCAAATATCATAGGTTATTTTTCATGATCATAAAACCATCATGGGAGGTAATTAGTTATAAACCTAAAGAGATTGTCCAGAGAAGAGCTATAGATATTAACCAGGAATATTGATATTATTTCTTCTTCTACCTCCTTCAAAAATTATTACAATAAGATGAAAAAATAATTCCAGTATATTTCATATACTGATATATTTTGATTTTATTTGAATAAACTATATCCATAACCTTATTCCATTAAATAATAAATGAAACCATCATTCGTTTGTGTGTCAAGCTACCTCCTCACAAAACTATGAAATTTTTTCCATAAAATCATCTCTTGGATGGTTTTATAGATTAATTTCATATATATATATATATATATATATTATTATATTCATGAAATTTTTATTAATTTTTAAGGATTTCATTTAACCTATTTTTTTTACATTCAATGAATTTAAAAGTGATTAGGTCATGCGTGCCAATATATGGATAACCATGTCCATGAAGTGATGTGATCTGTGATTCATCACTTCATCACATTGATGATATATATGTGACTTCAGTGATATAATATTATATTTATTATATAATCATCTTTTTTAGACATAAAAATATCTTTACCTTCTTTCCATTATGTTCATTGAAAAAATAGAAATGTTACTCAAGTGTATGTACAACATATCAAATATGTGATTATAGAATAATTCATTTTTATTATCATTAATTAGTCATTTATTTTAAATGTAAAATAATTTTATGAAAATGTAAATTATGTCATCTATATTTTTTATATGATATAATAATGATCTTTTTTACTGTATTCATCCTAACAAAGTCATTTTGGACATATAAGATGAATATCATTAAAACATCTGATATGAACATAATTGATTAAGTAATTAAATATAAAATAATATTAAATAAATTTAACCTAATAATAATATTGAAAAAAAATATTTATAATGTAAATAATTATAATAATTTAATTTTCCAGGAAGATAACAAATTTATGTGATGAGGCAAAATCAAGGAATAGGAATCTATAACATAAATCCAGATTTTCTATAATTTATAGATTTACTTGTTATGTAATTATATTCCATATCCATATTATTGATATTATTTTAGAAATGTATTTATATAGTTATCCCATTATTACAAAAGAACATTTATGAATCCTTTTAATTCCATAAAATTGGTTTTTTTAATATTTTTATATTTTTGTTATGGAGTGTTTTATAAAAAGGAAAAAAGAATGGTGTAATTTTATGTATATGGAATCAATAGTTTCTTCCCAAAAAATAAAACAAATTTTGTTATTTTTTTCATTAAAATTATTTCATGATTATATGACCTATTACCTCTATTATGGGTATATGAAAAATGTGGTTTAAATGGTTTGGATATTTAAATATTAACAAATTATTTTCCTAAGGGTGTATGTAATATTTTTATATGTATGATGGTAGAAATGAAATCCATCATCTTTTATTATTATGTTATGTTTTATATGAATTTTCATGATGATTTGTGAACCATATATATCTCAAGATGATTGGTGATCTAGATATATATTATGATTATGGGATACTCTGATATAAGTCTCAAATAAACTACAGAAAGGGTTGAAGTAAACAGGTTATGTTTACCTAATATGTAATTTTAGTTAATCATAAAGGTTATTCTATTTTGAAATGTTATTTTAAGAAGAAGATGGAAATGATTTAATTGGTTACCTAAATTAATTATCTATCATTTCTATATGATTTTAGATAAATCTTCAGATCTCCCAATGTATTATAATGACAATTATTTAGAGTCATTTATGATAATTATTTTTTGTGAAATTCATAACATTGAAAAAAAATACATTATATTTTTATGATAACAGAAAATCCTATATGTGTTTTATTTATTCCATTAATATCTAATTATATTTTTTTTAAATTTTTTGGTTGAAATTTTTTTCATGGGAAATAATATATTTATTTTAATCTCATTTTTTACAAAGAAAATTTATAATTAGTAATCATTGATAATATGGTTTATTTTTCTATTTTTCTATCTTCACAAGATGTTTTAAAATGTTTTCTATTTGTATTTAAGGATGAGTAGGGGAAATGATACGTCTAAGATGAAAATTTTGACAATATTTCCATAAAAACATGTTACATCATAAAATTATTTTATTGCTTACAAAAATAGACAGTGAGTAGATGAGGCCACATTGGGAAGTAAAATTTATCTATGTAATGATGATGACATAATTATCAAAAACTATATATTGTTAGGATCATAAAAATATAATAGATTGAATTCATGCCCTGAAACTCAATATTATATTATGTTTAATGTCATGTACATATTGTTAGTATCATCAAGAATTTTTTTATAATTTTATTAGTCTGGGTAATCTAGGTAAATAAATTTACAATATTCTAACGTATGGTTATTGATGAAGAAATATTTCATGCACATTTCTTAATCAAATTGTAATGATTTTAAATGGTTTATAATAGAAATTTTCTATCTAATTCAATATATTATTCGACATTTGTATTTTAAAGATGAAGTGATAAAATTAGATTAAATGCTTAATGAATTTTGAATTCTTGTGGTTAATTTTTACTAAAAATTTATGAGTGATCATTTTTCAAATTTTTTATAAATTTTCAAGAGGTTACTAAAAAATATTATATCCTATGGATATCACTCAACTAGAATCCCATATACACTTATCTATCCTCATGAAGAAGAAGAAGAACCATGTATCGGACTACGAGATCCTTATGATGGTGGAATGTCAACACAGGGGACCATTCTTGTGCGGCGTGTGTGGTCATATAAGCATCCCACATGCATTAGTTAGAAAAAAGATAGAATGGATGATGAAAAACCCTTTGTGTGAAAGTGAAAATGGGAACCCAACCATAAAGTAATCATTTATGTTGATTATGTGTCACATATCCATTTATACGATATCTGAGATGACACCATCATCCGATGTGCGATGGAAAAAGGTGGGGAAGTATTCATTATAACTTAAACAGAGATGTCCCGCTCACTCATATGTCTTCGTGGTTCAGAAACCATGCTCAACCGAGATCTACCACCATTTTCCAATGTATATCACAACTATATATCCTACATTAGGGGAAACCCCATAGATTCCATTAGAGTGTGTGGTCTCTATATCACCCTCTTTTATCACAAACCATGGTCAATGTCTACATATTATTGGGCATCAACTAACCCATATAAAGAATATTACATGATCCCATTGGACACTATGAAGGATAGAGGGGGAGAGGAAGAGTCTATTACCACTTATATGTCTATATCTACCACATCTCCAACAAACCCCATGCATTTCATACACATGTGAAAGAGGATCCCATGATGCTTCAGGATGTTCAGACCAACCCCGAATGTGGATTTCATCCATGAACATTATGGAAATGCCCAAGATCCTAGGGTGTATCTTTGAATATATCATATTTTAGGGTATTTTATTTTTAAGAACCATTTTATTGGAGAAATCACTTCCTCTATAAAATGAGGTCATTCTTGCTTCTATGGGGGGGGGGCATCCGGCACACATCGAGGATAATCCATAGAACATAATCTTGGCTACTGCTTCATATCTCTTATTTTAATTTCAAAATTAATTTTTAATTAATTTTAATATTCATATTCAATGTAATTCATGCATTAAATTTTTCATTTAATCCTTCATCTTCCACTATCTATCCTTTTCCAATCATCATCTTCATATTATTATTCTTCTCATTATTTCATTCTTAAATATTTTAAAATTTTCTTTTCATTTTAATTCTATTATTCTATTTTTTTCTACACACATATTTTTATTATTTTCTATTATTATTCTTCATCTTCCTCTTATCCCATTATTTTTATATTCTATTTTTGTTATAGTTTTTTTCTGTTCTTCTTAATTTCCTTTAATTTTTTTTATATTTATTCCCTTCTGTAATGTCGCATTAGATCCACTATGAACACTTAACATAAAAAATGAATGAATGAAAAAATGCATGGCCTGAGGGAGATATATTGTGTTTCAATTCATTACATACATCAATTAATATGTTTATTTTTATCATGATAAAGATCAATGTATAGGAGTTCTTAAATTTTCCAACATGATACTAATATCAAACTCATTTCTCTTATATTAATCATTTTTTTAATCAATTGAACACTAGATCTTTACATGATGGATTTTTTCAATTCAAGGGACTAAATGAAAAATCAAAGTGCAGGACCTAAGATAGATCAAAAATATCAATTGACATGTTAGGTCAATATTTATTATAGGAGGAGGTGGATTTTAGTTATCTATAGGAATTCATGAATTAAAAAAACTAAATAAAAAGATATTAGTTTCTGGGATATAATTCAAGATTAATTTATCAAACTAAATTTAGATAACAATTATAATAATGATGGAACCCATCAATCAAACAACAATTTCCATGTTAATTCTTTAATAATCTAATTTTCCATTTTAATGATAATTTAATTTTTTCACTCTCTTTTTTCATATAAATAGAATTTTTTTCCTATATAAATCAAAATAAATAATAAATAGTTTATATGAATTCAAAGATATTAGTTTAAAACTACAAAACTACTAATGTGATATTACCCTATCCAAGAACTGTGATTCACTAAGAAGAATATTAGATGAAAACATTTCCACACCCCAAAATAGGTTTCCTATGAAAACATGCACTATTTTTGGAGATCCAATGAATAGTTTTCATATTTTATAATTTTTAACCCACACAAGATTTTTTTCCCTTGAAAAAAAAATTTTAAACAAATTCATATTTAATTTATTAGAAAAATAATAAAAAACAAAAAAATGAAATTATAATTATATAGATTATAATATGTATGTGATAAATTTTTAATCTCCTCTAGTGATTCAATCCTAGCCAGCTACTGTGACACACTTAGAAACAATTACTAAATATTCCTTTTTGATGACCTATGACCTGCATGTTAGTAGTTATCATTACATATAATTTAAATGTTATCGTGTATTTTTACTATAATAGTCCTATATAGAATGTATTTTATAGATAAAATAGGTATGCTGAAGATTAAAACTACTAAGAGGAAAACATCCTTTGAAATCAGTATCCTATAATTTCTAGAATCAGAACTGAGTAGTTTATTACTGTGAAAAATTAATTGACACATAATAACAATTTTGGTGTCATCAATTCTAGATTTAAATATAATTTCCCAGATAAGAATAGATTGATAGTAGATAATTTTATATGTAAAACCCATCCATTATTCAGTGGATCTTCACACTCATGGTAATATAAAGGATGAATTAAATCTCTATAAAAGATATTTGATATCTTGGGTTGTTCATATAATCAATTTAAAACTCTTATTATTCAAAATTATGATGTTTAATTTAATAAATCATACCCAAT
The DNA here is from genome assembly GCA_963277665.1 of Viscum album. Taxonomy (NCBI): domain Eukaryota; kingdom Viridiplantae; phylum Streptophyta; class Magnoliopsida; order Santalales; family Viscaceae; genus Viscum; species Viscum album. Next base: position 1,809,307,930 of record OY728142.1, on the reverse strand, counting down.
TTTTAATAATATTAGATATGTATAAGAGAAAAACAACATATTATGGGATATATTTATGAATCTTGTTCTGGAGTGTAACGCCCTGACCCCAGTTACCCAGATTCGGTGCATTATTATATAACATTGGCATGATCACAAAAGATCAAGTCTCTAAAGACCAATTATTTTAGTAGCCTAGGAATAACTGGATACATTCCTAAAGATTACATTACTTCATAAATTGAAAACTAAAACAACATCTTATCTCCACACTCATATCCCCTTATACTATCCCTACAGTTCATTCATAAAATACTTCTTGACGTACTGGGAAAAATGAAACATAGAAATGGGTGAGCTCAAATGCCCAGTAAGGATAACCATATAGCGGAAACATTTATAAATAATCATAAACATTTAAGGCAATGTATAACTAAAACAAAAGCCTTTTAAACATGAACTTCAGCATAATATGGGAAAGATAAAATGAAATAATTCCATTTACTTATTCACATGGATATTCTACTAGTCGAATAATCACATGAAATATCAATAACTACTTTCATAATGATGGAATGCATAATGCCAGACTATCATAAAAACTTAGCCTAGGCCTTGCACCAAAACTACAAATAAGATTTTGTCAAGGCCTTGTGCCAAGATACTAGTTTGTCTAATGAGACCAACTGATTCATCTAGGAGCTATAGTGGGCTCCAACCGTCATTTATTAAGTCCAATGCATTCCTCATATGAATAGGTTTAAACATAACATAAACATTCGTATTAAAACTAGAATATATAATGTTAATAATTTCTCCATAAACCATTAATGGAATAAAAATAACATATCCACAGTAAAACATATCAAAAAACCTTCAATAATATATGGAAGGTTTGTATTATAATAAATCAACTTCAAATAAGCTTAAAATCCATCAAAGGATGTTGACATAGATGAAATCAAAACTATTTGAGAGAAATATCTCTATTTTTTAAATCATTTAAAAGCCACATAATTATAAAATAAAACATTTACTTTGAAAATATTCTTAAAATATTTTAAGGGAATCTTCGGAGATTTTATAATGGAGGAATATAGCTTCACCCACAGTATAAGTTAAAAAAGACATTATTACCATAATTTTGTCGAAAATGATAAAAAGGACCTTGTTTGGAAAACGAAAGAAAGATTCCTTTAAAAAAATCTTATAAAAAGTCAATAAGAGTATAAATGACTTTAAACCATAGTCAATAAAATAGTAAGTATGATTTGAAATACATTTTCAAGGAAAATAAATGAGGATGATAAAAAGGTCTCAGTAGATAATTACGTATAAACAACCTCAGATAATGAAGAGATTGTGAAATAAACTTTTACCTTGTACTTTTCCTTGGTTGAGAAGAGGTTGACCTCATGTATAATGGGAAAATAACTGTTTTTAAATTATACAAGAATAATATACATTAATATGATATCATATATGATCTTTTAACAATGCTTTGATAATAATATCTTAGTATTATTGTCGTTTCGGGTGTTAAATTACTTGTTTTCTTTTATATATTTTGTTACATAATTTGTGTTTGTTATGGATAGGTTGTAACTTGTTTATATACAGGATGATATCAAGTCCTTATAAATTTTTTTTTATCATCAAATGATAATTATACTTTCATGGATATGATGGGGAATGAATCTCATCATGTTTGTGGAGACGGTAGTCCGTACGTACGTACGAACAGTACTTCCATTTCATTTTTCATTTTAAAAGGGATCAAAACCAAATGATACATAGGTATATTATTATTCCAGTATAATATAATTTCTTATATATGTTACTTATTTTCATTAACAGAATCTTTTATATATTCCATGTCTGGTATAAACAAGTCATATTACTTTGAGGGGGCAGTAGTCCGCACTTCCTCAAATAAAATTATTGTATATATATAAAACATGAAACGAATAATGGTATGATATAAAATGGAATTACAGAAGCTTATATATAAAATAAATATCATTAATATCATATTTAATTACAGTTCCATCATAATGGCCACCATGAGAGGTGGTAGGATATAATTGAACAATCATCGTTTCGTGAGGCGTTTGGTTGTTATCCACAGAAACATTATGTTCTTCACCCATTAGATGGAGGTGTGTGTAAGTGTAGTTTGAATACTTCTCATAAAAATATCCTAATATATTTAGGATATTGTTTTTGTTACAAAAGAATATAATAAGAATATTTTTGGGGTTGGATAAGTAAAATAAAGAAAAGAAGCTAAGGGAAATTGTTACATTTAATTTTGGTAACTCCTGCTGTCAAAACAAAAAGCGTGTTTTTAAGAAACACTAACTATCAAAAGATTGGTACTTGTTTATGTCCGGTTTAAATGTGAAATTATGTCCAATAACCAAAAATGGATTAAATGGTAAAAATATATTCTAAATATAATTTAAAACCACTCAAATTCATAATTTATCACTATTAATTATTTCGATTACAAATTTTATTTTTAATTAAAATTTAGTAATTTTCACTATTCATAAAAATATAAAAATTAGCAGAAATGTACCAAAAATTCACCCTAAGATAATTTCGATATTCCAAATCCAAAAATGAAGCCTATTTTGAAATATAAAATTTATAAAATTTCAAAAAGTGGGTATTACTATTCATAACGGTTAGTTTGATTGGTTGTGGTGTGTTAGAACTCGAAGTTGCATACAACACATGATATTGTATTATTCAAAGAGAAGTATAACATGGAAGCTTGTGGTGTTACATTCTCCCCTTCTTCAAATAATTTCATCCTCAAAATTTCTAGAATACTACCACATGAAAAGACTCGAGTGGTTCTTCATCATAAGTTCCTCGGGTTCCCACTTTGCCTCTTCTATCTTATGGTTTCCCCATAAAATTTTCACCAGACGGGTCATCGGGTTTCTCAACACTTGTTATCTGGTATCAAGAATCCTGACGGGCTCTTCGCAATAAGACAGATTGGGTTCCAGTTCTACTTTCTCATAGGTGAGTACATGAGTTGGGTCAGGCATGTATTTTCTCAACAGTGATACATGGAACACATCATGAACTTTGGAGAGACTTGGTGGAATTTCCAAATGGTAAGCAACATCCCCAATTTGTTCTAGAATTTCGAATGGTCCTATGTACCTGGGACTCAATTTACCATTCTTATCGAAACGTATAACTCCCTTCCATGGAGATAACTTCAAGAAAACATGATCTCCTACCTAAAATTCCTAATCCTTCCTTCGATTGTCATCATAGCTCTTCTGACTAATTTGAGCTGCTTTGATGTAGTTTTGGATTAACTTTACCTTTTCTATTGTTTCCTCCACCAGTTCTGGGCCTACAAGTTTTCATTCACAAATATCATCCCAATAGGTTGGTGTGAGACATCTCTTTCCATATAATACTTCATATGGTGCCATCTAAATACTCGAATGGATGCTATTGTTATAGGAAATTCGACCAGAAGTAAATATCAATCCCACATACCCTGAAAGTCATGTGAGAATGATCTCAACATGTCTTCTAATGTTTGAATAGTCCATTCTGATTGTCCATCTATTTGAGGGTGGTAGGCAATGCTCAAACGAAGTTCAGTATCCAAGGCCTTCTGAAGAATCTTCCAGAATCTTAAAGTAAAATGGGGATCACAATAAAAAACAATCAATAGGGGTACTCCATGAAGTCTCACAACTTCATTAAAATATAGTCTTTCTAGACGTTCAAGTGGTAGATATTCTCTTATAGCAAGAAGATGTGCTGACTTGGTAAGATGATCAATAATGACCCATATTGCATCGTTCCTTCTAGGAGTCATAGGTAGTCCCATGACGTTTTCCATCGTGATATTATCCCATTTCCAATCAGTTATGGGAAGAGGTTTCATGACTCCTCCAGGCTGATACCTTCCATTTTTCACTTATTGACAAACCATACATCTTGACACAAAATCAGTAATCCCCCACTTCATTTTGTCCCACCAAAAATGTTCCTTTAAATCTCTATACATTTTGGTGCTCCCAGGGTGTATAGATAAATTGGAACTATGATCATCGTCCAAAATTTCCCTTTTTAGATCAGGTATACTAGGAACACAAAGTCTCTTCCCAAATTTCAAAATTCCATCTTCATATACAAAGTCACTCAATCTTCCTTCATTTACATCTTTAATCCTCTATTTAAACTCTTTATCATCGGTCTGAGATCTCTTTATCCTTTCTAGTAAATATGGTTTGGAAACCATTTAAAAAAGCATTGATGTTTCACCTTCCATGATTATTCCCATATCCATAATTACTTGATCCATGTATATTGGATCCTTTTCAACTCTCATATTGTTCAAAACTCCATGATCCTTTCTATTCAAAGCATCTTCCACCTTATTTTCCTTTCCTGGGTGGTAGTGTATCATGAAATCGTAATCCTTGAGTAGTTCAAGCCATCTCCTTTACCTCATGTTGAGTTCTTTGTGTAAGAAAATATACTTCAAACTCTTGTGATCAGTGTAAATCTCACATTTTCACCATAGAGATAATGTCTCCATATATTCAAAGAAAATATTACAGTAGCTAACTCAGGATCATGAGTAGGATAGTTTTCCTCATGAATTTTCATCTGTCGTGATGCATAGGCAATAACTCTATCAATCTGCATAAGGACACAACCAAGTCCATTCTATAAGGGTTCTTCGATATAGGCCCTGAACTAGGAATTAAATCAATGGAAAACTCAATTTCTCATTCTGGAGGATGTCCAGGTAAATCCTATGGAAAAACATCAATTTATTCTCTCACAATAGGTAAATACTCTATTTGAACATTTATTTCCTTACCCATAATCATTTCATTCTCTTCCTCCCCATTAATTAAATTTAATTGAGATATTGGGGGTGGATCTAGGTAAGAATCAGGTGGTGATGATTCTGCTCTAAAGATAAGGTGTTCATTGTCGTCATCATCATAAATCGTAACCTTCTTCTTCTTACAATAAATTTTCTCATCATGGTCTGAAACCCAATCCATACATAAGATTATATCAAATTCAATCACGGGTATGATGATGAGATCAGCAGATAAAGAACATTTATATGCCCTAATGGGAACAGATCCATAGAACATTGTAGCAATGATACTTCCCTTAAAAGTTTTGACTTACAACTCCCATGTAAAATCAAATTGTAAATATGTAATTTTCTTAGCAAACTGGAAAGATATGAAACAATGTAATGATCCAGAATCAAATAAGGCATTTTCTAAACTTAAGGAAACCATTAAATTACCTGCCACCACGTCTTTCGGTGCTTCTACCTCAACAGTAGTGATAGAATAAGCTTCTCCATGATGCCATGACCTTTTCTGAGGTAAGTTCCCCTGACACATAGGACATTCATTTTCATTATTTCTCATCTCCCTACAATTGTATCATTGAGCATCAGTAGCTTCTTTCTTCCCCTTGCAATCACGATCTTTGTGGCCTTTTTCACCACACTTGTAATAGGCTCACATTACCTTCAAGAAAGTACCAGGGGGTTTCTTCCCACATTTACTACAGGCTGGATATTCAACTTTTCACTTCTACCCCTTATTTCCATTTCCAGAGTGATCAGCAGATCTCTTCTTCTCTTGATTTTCATTAAAGTTGTAAGACGTAGAGAATTGTTTTTGTGTCTTGATAGCGCATAAGACAATATATTTGTACGATGAGAAGGATTGTGACAATAATTATCGATGAAGAAATGGTTTTAACCCATCAAAGAAATGATAAATATTACTCCTTGGGTTATATATATAATATACTGCATGCCTCGCTAACCTTGTAAAGTTAGCTTCATACTTTGCGACATTCTTATCCTCTTTTTGCCTTAGGATTAGAAATTTTCTTTCCATATTTTCTTGATGGTCACGGGGAAAGTATTTTTCTAAAAATATCTCTTTGAACTCCCTGTATTCCATATTTGATACTTCATCATCTTTCTTCGTTTTTTGAATCAATGACCACCATTGTTCATCATCTCCAGTGAGGTGGTAAACTTCAATGATAAATTTTTCCCTTTCGTTACTCCCTAAGGCCTGGAATATTTTCTCTAATGAATTTATCCATTGCTCAGCTACTAAGGGATTTGTACTCCCACTGAATGTTGGTGGTTGTTTCCTCTTGAAGCGATCTAACATTGATCCTCCACACTGTGGATCAGGGTGCTCTATACGAGTAAGGTTATTATTCATAACCTGAGTGAGTTATCCTAGTATGGTGATTAGCTGATCAGCACCAGTTGCGTCACTAAGTCCATTATAATTATCTTGAGTAGGAGGGAAATCCCTACATGGAGTGTGTGCATTGATATGGTTTCCATTCATCCACTAGGTTCCATTTCTAAACAATTTCATAAACTATATCAATTTATGAATGAAAATACATAATTCCATACTTGTAAAACACTTAAAATAAATTGAACTTATTTATGGATATAATCCATAATCATAAAAAATGTGTTCTTTGAGGAAGTATATATACTCATAAACCTTTCATATTGATTTCTAATAAAAATGAGAATTATCCTAAGCATATCCTCTGGGAGTGTCGTAACCAAGAGTGCAGCAAGGCCCGTTGTCGTGCAACGGTTCCCTTTCGAGTCTAGCTCAAAGTGGTGTTTTTGGGTTTTACCCCTAGGTACGTCTGTGCTAGAGCTGCCTCTACCTGCTCATATCCAGACAGGGATGTATTGCTTGGAAAACTCTCAAAATCACGACAATACCAAAATTCCTAGGAAGTTCTTCTATACTAATCCTCAAAGTCCATCTTTGGTATATGTGCTCTAATCAGAGTTTATCTAAATAAAGATCATAAGTTTTTTACTAAACTTCCTATGATACCAACTATAATGCTCCGACCTCAGTTTCCCAGAGTCGGTGCATTATTAAATAACATTTCCATGATCAAAAAATATCAAGTCTCAAAATATCGATTAGTTTAGTAGCCTTGGAATCAATAGATACATTCATAACATTTGCATTACATCATAAAGTGAAAACTACAACAACATCTTGTCTCTACACTAATATCCCATTATACTATCCCTTCAAGTCATTCATAAAATACTTCTTCACATCCTAGGAAAATGTAACATAGAAAGGTGTGATCTCAAATGCCAAGTAAGGATAACAATATTGCGGAAACATTCATAAATGAGCATAAACATTTAAGTCAATGTATAACAAAAACAAAAGATTTTTAAACTTGAACTTCATCATAATATGGAAAAGATAAAATTAAATAATTCCATTTACTTATTCACATGGATATTCACCTAGTCAAATAATCCCATGCAATATCAATAACCACTTTCATAATAATGGAATGCATAATGCCAGACTATCATAACCACATAGTCAAGGCCTTGTGCCAAGACTACAAATAAGATTTTGTCAAGGACATGTGAAAAGACACTAGATTGTCTCATGAGACCGACCGATGCATCGAGGATCTATAGTGGGATCCACCCTTTTCTTATTATGTCCAATGCATTCCTCATATGAATATGTTTAAACATAACATAAACATTCGTATTAAAACTAGCATAAGAAATGTCAATAATTTATCCATGAACCATGAATGGTATAAAAATAACACATCCATAGTCAAACATATCACACAACCTTCAATACTATATGGAAGTTTTGTATTTTAATAAATCAACTTAAAATATGATTAAAATCCATCAAATGGTGTTGACATAGATGAAATCAATACTATTTGAGAGAAATATCTCTTTTTTTTAAATCATTTAAAAGAAAAATAATTATAGAATAAAACATTTACTTTGAAAATATTCTTATAAGCTTTCAAGGGAAGCTTCAATGATTTTATAATGGCGTAAAATATCCACACCCACCGTATAAGTTAAAAAAAGGAATTATTACCATAATTTTGTCAAAAAGATTAAAAAGGACATTGTTTGGAAAATTAAAGAAAGATTCTTTTATAAACTTCTTATAAAAAGTCAAAAATGGTATAAATGAATTTAACCCATAGTATGTAAAATAGTCATAATGATTTTAAATACATTTTTAAGGAACATGGATGTGGATGATAAAAAAGTCCTAGTAGATAATTACGTATAAAGAACCTCAGATAATGAAGAGATTGTGAAAAAAACCCTTACCTTGTAATTTTCCTTGTTTAAGGGTAGGTTAACATCCTGTATAATGGTGAAAAAAAATTTATTAAATTATACAAGAATCATATACATTAATATGATATCATGTATGATCTTTTATCATTACTTTGTTAATAATATCTTAGTATTATCGTTGTTCCGGGTGTTAACTTGCTCGTTTTCTTTTATATGTTTTGTTACATAAGTCATATTTGTTATGGATATTTTGTATATTATTAATATATTGTATGATATAAAGTCCTTAAACATTATTTTTAATCATAAAATGAGAATTATACTTGCACGAATATGATGGGGAATGAATCTCATCGCGTTCATGGAGACGGTAGTCCGTACGTACGTAAGAACACTACTTCCATTTCATTTTTCATTTTAAAATGGATCAAAACCAAATGATACATATGTGTATTATTATTATAGTAAATTATAATTTCTTATATATGTTACTTAATTTAATTAAAACTATCCTTTATACATTCCATTTATGGTATGAATGACTCATATCACTTTGAGGGGGCGGTAGTCCGCACTTCCTCAAATGAAATTGTCGTATATATATACAACATGAAACGAATAATGGTATGATATAAAATTGAATTACAGAAGATTATATATAAAATAAATATCATTAATATCATATTTAATTATAGTGTAATCATGATTCCACAATGAGAGGTGGTAGGAGATAATTGAATAATCATCGTTTCTTGAGGCGTTTGGTTTCCATCCACAGAAACATTATGTTCTTCACCCATTAGATGGAGGTGTGTGTAAGTTTAGTTATAATAATTCTCTTAAAAATATTCTAGTATATTTAGGATAGTGTTTTTTTTATAAGAGAAAAGAATAAGAAGATTTTAGGGTTTTGAGAAGTAAAATAAAATAAAAGAAGCTAAGAGAAATCGTTATCTTTAATTTGGATAACTCCCTTTGGTTTGAACCAAAAAGGACTCTTGAAGTGCCTTCTTCCTAAGTTAAAGCTTCTAGGAGGAGGTGAGGGATGTAGGGAGAGTAATTGTTCAGAGTTTGGATGAGCCAAAAGGCTTGAGAGGTGTTAGGAATTAGTTAGAAGTGGTGTCCTTTTATAAGGGGGAGGAGGGGCTCTTTAAGAAATATTGAAAATATTATTTTATTACATAATGATATTCAGTTTCTAAATGTCCAAAGTTCATTAAAGATAAATATAAGATTAATCATGATTGAAATGAAATCATCCAATAATAATTGGACAGGTTTTTTGTATTATTTTAGTCTTTATAATCTTATTTATTTAAATCATTTATTAATGAGGTAAAGACTACATCATTATTGTGTCATAAATAATTTAGTTAATTAGATGTCTAAAAATTATAAAAAAAATACCATGATGTAGGAAATATTTTTATACTTCTAATTAATATTTATAGTTGAAATGATAACATAAATAACCAAATGTAAAAATTGTTTTACTAAAAGATATCTACTTATGTCATTTTTGTGTTTACTTTAACTTAATTAATATAAAGTGTCATTATCACTTACAAGTGGCTCTATGGGGTCCCAAAATCGACACAATGATGCCCATGGTCAAACATGTATCATCCAATAGAGTTACGACACGTTTTAAGGTAATTTAATATTATTATAATATTATTTGTTTTACCTTTATTTACCGGATTTATCCTTTAACCATGGTAAATAAAATATTTACCGAAGTAATTATTCAAAATGTCTAAAAATAAGAGTTACCAATTTACACAATTTGGGCATCCTGATTCCAAATATGGAATCCATTTTTTTGAAATTCAAAACACATAAGTGGTATAAATTAATTTATAATTAATTCCCACTATCAAAACAAAAAGCGTGTTTTTAAGAAACAATAACTACCAAAATATTGGCACTTGTTTATGTCTGGTTTAAATGTGAAATTATGTCCAATGACAAAAATTGCATTAAATGGTAAAAATATATTCTAAATATACTTTAAAACCACTCAAATTCATAATTTACCACTATTAATTATTTCAATTAAAAAAGATGTTTTTAATTAAAATTTAGTAATTTTCACTATTCATAAAAATATGAACGTTATCAAAAAAGTACTAAAAATTCACCCTTAGCTAATTTCGATATTCCGAATCCCAAAATAAAGTCTATTTTGAAATATAAAATTTATAAAATTTCAAAAAGTGGGTATTACTATTCATAACGGCTAGTTTGATTGGTTGTGGTGTGTTAGAACACGAAGTTGCGTATAACACATGCTATTGTATTATTCAAAGAGAAGCATACCATGGAAGCTTGGGGTGTTACATGGAGAAATATTTTCATATGGTTATGAAATTTGGGATAGAGAAATAGGAACTAAAAAGGAGTTTGAAGGATAATGATTTAGTGGGCTTATATGGATAAAACATCACTTTTTGGGAATGGTTGACACAAAATTATAGTAGATATATTTATAGTAATTTTTTCACATTTTAATTAGGATGACTAACAAAATACTAATGAATATTAGAATCTAATTAATTTAAAATTTATGAGAAACATGGTCATTGGACTAGGAATATTGAAATGGTGTTTAGTGATGATCATGTATTGCGTGAATAAATGATAAAAATGGATCCATTTGGTATAAATATTTGAAGGATATATTAGAAAAATATGAAGATAAAACACATGTTTCAATTTATTATAGGTGAGCTAAAAATAGAATTGGGTGATGTATTATGAAACCTTGGAATTGATGCTCATGTGGTATGTTTGGGAATATGACATCTGATTTGAAAGAAAAAAAATATTTTTAGTGGGAAGATAATGTTGATTAACATGTATTAAAGTGTTATAAATGTAATGAGATGGGTCATTATGAAGATGTATATCCATGGAAGATAATGAATGATGCTTGGTAGTAACTCTAAAATGAGAAGGGTTTGGGTAAATCATTTTCCACAGCTTTTATTGATATTGGTTCATTGAATTAAGTTGTAATATATCCATGTAGATATATATTTTATAATGGTTTATATATGTTTTGGGGATGATTATGTGAATGTGAAATAATGTGAAATTCCTAGGAAACAATTTCATACATGGCAAGGTTATTATGAGTTAATATTATAACATATAGGTTAAAAAATGATGTTGTTGTATTCTTAGATCCAATGAATATATTTTTTCCATGAATATATAGATAAATATTTGTTTTTTGTTTATTTATGATGATTTGTTTTATTAAAAAATTATAAGGTTCAGTAAAAAATATCTATGGACTATTATGAAAACCCTAAAAATTATGTTATATGGAAAAATTAGTAAATGGACTTTTTGATTATAATATATTTCATTATTTGGACATATCATATATCAATATTGAATAACCATTGATCCCACTAAAAATAATGTTGTTTATGAATGTCCAAGACCTTCAAATGTTTTTGAGATTTATTATTTATTAAATTAAAAGGGTTTAATTAGAGGTTTCATAAAAACATTACATAGTTATATTACCCACTAAAAATTTTATCACAAAAATATTTGTGTTTACCTTGATAATGTTATGGGATGATTATTTCATTGAAATGAAAAGTTGAATAGTTAATGATTTATTTGTGGATCTACCATTTAAAAATGGTTACTCAGTTACCTATAGAGATTCATCATTGAATTGAATGGGTTATGTTTTAACGAAGAATGTTTTAGTGATTTAATTGTATTCATATCAATTAATACCCCATAAGTAGAATTATCATATACCAAATCCGTAAATGGTTATTATTGATATTTTATGAAAACAAGGAGGCAATATTTATATGGACTAATGTGGGAAATATATACTGATCAATAAATTTTAATGAATATATTCACTTATATAGAGTTAAACATGAAAGAAAAGCGATGAATGGAATTAATAATGGATAATTAATAAATAATTTATTATCATCTAGATAAATAAAATAGATTATCTTTTTGATTGAGGAAAAACCAAAATGATTCGTTTACTTTATTACATATGGAACATTATACATTGGTTAAGGATTTGAATAATTTTGTCCTAAAAGTTGTGCATGTATGAAATCACTATGATTGTATTCTTGTACCATTGCAATAATCTTTATTAGAAAAGGTTAATCCATTATATAGTTAGATTTTGTTTCATGAGAAAATGTAGAACCATTCAATATTGGAATGTTTCTAGAGTTTAGTTTTGATGAAAAATTCAATGTAAAATTTTTAATGATGTAATTTGTTCTAATTGATTCATAGATGATGATAAAATTATTTATTAAGGTATATATTTCTTCATTTATAATTCATCTTATATTAATAGAATTTATAAATAACTTTTGGGACATTTCTTATGAAGAGGAATGAATAATTATAATGTTGATTTTGTGATAAAATATTTTAATTTTCAATAGGTTAAATCTGAATAACAATTTCCATAACAGATTTATTATCCCTTAATTGTTCCATAATTAAAATTGGAGAATATATCAAATGATTTTATAGATGTATTACCAAATATATCTAGATTAATTATGTGATTTGGGTAATTATTGATCGATTTAACAAACTTGGTTATTTTTATCCAATTTGAGATAATATATCTTTGGAACAATATTATCAAATAATTTATAAATTTTTAATTATATTTCACAGTCTCTTTCCAAATTATTTGTAATCATGATCCTATGTTGATCCCTAATTTTTCGAAAGGGAATTATAAGGCCTTGGGTACTGAATAAGAATTCACTACATTCTTCCATAAATAATCCTATAAATATTCAGAGGGATCAAGTTAATCATTTTAGGATATTAATAACAAAATTTCAATGTATAATCAAGGTATTTGGGATAAAAATATAACATTGGTTGATTTTTTTTATAATAGAAGTATTCATTAAACTATATAGATGGACCTTTTTGAATTATTATTTTGAAATTGGTGTCAAAATTCATCATATTTGGATAATTAAAGGGAAAATAAGTCATCAGGTCTAATATTTTTATAATAAAAAATTGATAAGGATAAAGTTATTCTGTGGCACTTGTGGATGACTTGGATTAGGGGGGAAATTTATACAAATAAGAAGAGGAATATCATATATTCAAGGTAGGGAATAATATTTTTATAACAGTATCTAATTGGAAAATATTTATGTGCGCCTATAAAAAGTGAATGTAATGTTTATAGTTTATTAAACCATAAAAAATAATTTATAACATTTAAATAGCATTCTATTTAGTGGCTTGGAATCTATGTTTATCTCAGGTACATGATGCATTTTAGGGTTCATTGTTAACAAATAATGTTGTAGATGAATTCCATGTTTTGAGCCCTAAAATTGTAATATTAGAAGAAAATCCTCCTTATGAGGAAAAATAGATTGTTCATTTAACATTGATATAAATTTTCACTAAATAAATTTTGTTTTTCAGTATATGGTTTTTTATAAAACCCATATGGTTTAAGAAGAAACTTTTGAATTGTATAATTATATGAAGGAAACATATTTCCACCTATTCATGAAATGAATAAAATAATAAGGAAATAATTTCTATAAATTTGAGAGAGTTTAGAATCCAAGGTATTGTTAGATAAATTAATTTTATGTATAATTAATTTCCATTAATTTTATATTTAGAGTTATATTTATAAAGAATATATTATATAATTTTTCAGAAAAATGTAATATTGTTATTTCTAACAAAATTGAATTTTCATGGATTATATAATTGTATGTAAAACACATACTTCTGAATTATATCATTTTAATTTTAAAAAATTAACTGAATAATTGAATTCAATGTGTTAAAATTTTCATAAGGATATTTTGTTCTAATTATCAGAAAATATTTATATTTTTTAAAAATTTAAACAGATTTTTTTGAATAATAAAACAAAAAAAAATTAAGTATCATTATAGTTGAATTTGGTATAAAATAATTTTTTAATAAAAAATGATTGTGTATACAAATATATATTCATTTAATTTATCTAGATTATTTTTTATATTAAATTGTATCAATTTTGTGAACTGAAATTTAAAAAATTGATTTTATATTTTCAATAATCATAATTAATATTAGGAAATTTTTTTAACTTATTTTTTTCATAATTGGTCTTAAAAATAGAAAAAATCAATTTTCATGGTATACTTAAAACCAGTTTATGAGGGGGTTACAATAAATCGTATGGTATAAAATGACCAAAAAATTGTATAAATTTATTTTTATTTCCATATATGGACCTTATATCTTTTCATATTAACCCATTTACCATTACAAGGTGATTAATATAATTTTTAAATATTACATGTTTGTCTTCTCCCCCACATATAAAAGAAGACCCCCTCACCTCTCCTCTATAGACTTCAAGGTATTTTTGTTATGGAAAATTACTTCCCATACACTATAAAAATTACTAAACTTGTTATAATGGATTTTTTTATTAGGTAACTGTTTTAACAGGTATTTATGTGTTAATATAGATGTCTTTTCCAAAGTATATGTAATTTTTTCGACAGATAATTACAATTTTCTTTATTATTATACAATATTAAAATATTTATAAAACATGATTAAATAATAATACCAATATCATCTATGAAATAATTTATATTTATATTAATAGAATAAACTAAATTTATCTACAGACTCGGTCAAATGGAAAATGAAATCTTCATTCATGTGTATGTTAGACTACTACCACAGAAACAAACATAATTCAGTTTTTATCAACACATCCTATATATGGTAAAAATCCTTTATTTAATATATATTAATTATATTCATTCTGTATATATAATTATATAGATATATTATATCATCTACATTATTATCATCCAATAATTTAAAATATGATAACATTGTTCATGCATACGTACTGATTACTACCAACACTAAGTGATATGAATCATATTTTATCACCACGTCAACTGTATGGTATATATAAAAATATTTAAATATATATAATTATATCAATGAAATAATATTAAATCAATAAATTTAAAATTTTACTAAAATTATTTCCATAATCATTTATGAATAATGGAAATGTTACTCCAGAATATGTATCACCTACCATCATCGTGATTGTAATGTAATTCATTTCTCAAAACAAATTTTTAATGGATGATTATAAAAGATTAATTATACAATAAATATTATAATTATTTTTGGAATGTAATTATAGAGATGATGTAATAGGGAACACTTTGAATAAAGTGAACCTCCCAAAGTCATTGTTGAAATACGAGTCAAATTTCATCCAAAACATCTGATATTTAGTAAATTGATTATTTAATTCCGCATACCTTGGTAATAAGTAACCTAAAATGAGAAATAAACATGAAAATTTATTCTAATTATTTAAAGAATTAATATTTTTTTAATTTAAGTATATAAATAACATACATGATGTGTTAGCTTGAAGAAATGGTAACTTTAACTTCGAATCTAATATTAATTTTTTAACTGTTTATTTTATAAACATTTTTCGTTCATGTACATATTATTACAATTAATTCATGTATGTAATTATAAATTAAAAAATAAATTATATAAAAAAATTTGTGACTCTATAAAATGTTATAATTTTTTTAAAATGTATATTCTTATGTATATAATATAAAATTATTTTATAAAAACTCGAAATGAATATTCTATTTTAAATGTAATGGATAAATAAAAAATTTCCATAGTCGTGACCAATATTTGATTTTTTTCTCTTCCAAAATATTTCATGGTTTAAATAATTAAAATCCTTCATGTCGTTTATAATGGGGTTTTAAAAAATGTTTTTGAATATAATGGATAATTAAATATCTTGAAATATTTTTTCTTATAGTTGAAAAGAATATTTTGACTTTATGGTGATGGAAATTAAATACTTCATGTTTTATGATTAATTTATGGTTTCTGGTAATTGTATATAATGATAGGTGATCTCGATAGAGATCATAATGATATGTGGTCTTGATATTTGTTTAATAATGGGAAATAAGAACGTATATCTCAAGTATATCATGTAAATATATGTAGATAATCAATTGTATATATTAAAATATTACTCGAATTTACCGGGTAGGTTATACCATTTATAAAAGTGATTATAAGAGTGATTTTGAAATGATGTCCCAAGTTACAAAAATTGTTAATGAATTGTATTTCTAGGATTTCCAAGAAATAATATGATTTAAAAGGATATCTAATGAGATTATGTTTAGAAATGAAACATATACAACATATTATGGGTGGAATGTATAAATTTTTTTTAAAAATTCAGGAGTTATTAATGATTTTTAAAAACCTATGTTATTAATATTTTTTCATTAATATTTATAATGAAATATCACATGAAAATATGGGGGTAATATGTTTTATTTCATGGGTAAGAAAATTATTATTTTAAAATAGGGAAATATTTATTATTATCCAAGGACTAAAGTGTTTCTTTGATTTTATTTATATGACCCTCATAGAGATTTTTTAATCATATATCATTTAAAAATATTTTTTAAATGTTTTTAAGTGTGATTAGGGATAATAATGAATTTATGTTTAATGTATTAATGTTATGTCATGAAAAAAAATTATATTTTAAAAGTATTATGTTCTGATCTAAATGGATAAAGAGTGTAAGTTTTCACCATGTGAGGTAATATTTATTTATTTCTGGGAAATTCACTAAATCAATAAAACTTTAAATTCGATATATCCTAAAAAATATAGTGTGTGAACTAATAACCTACAAATACATATTATGTTATATTTTCGATTATATCTATATTGTTTTCAAGGAAAGGGTATTGATTCCCAGACTGTGCCAAAAATCATATTAGTTTCCAAATTAAGAAAAATGATAGGTTAATGGTTGGCCGAAAATTTATTAAACAATGAGTCCAAACAATGGGACTTAACGATAAATTTTAAAACATAACATTATTATTATTCACCTCTTCCAAATAATCCCTTATAGAGCCCCACAAATCCTTACACAACTAAGAAACCCATGGAGGACCTTTGGTGAACCAATATTGCTTCTACCATATATTTTTGAGTGTTTCATTCCCAAGATATTGATTTTTTTCAGGAATTATGGTAATTTATCACTCACATATTCATTTATTCTAGGTTTTTTATTCACGACCATAGAATGGTTCCTTCTTGGGTAAATCTTATCTAAAATTTTGGGCTTAATTCATGTGATTCTAATTAGTTTAGAGTGTAATAATTTTCCATGGTTCTAACTCTTCCTATAATCTCCCATTTCAACCCATATAAACATTATTTTTCGTAGAAAGTCCCTTTCAATGGAATTTTCTTCAGTAATATGCTTTTATGATATTTCTAAATGTGTTCATTACCAAATTCGTGTTTTTTAAATTTTATTGTTTTAATTACTAACATATTTATTAAATATATAGACTCGTGACTAGATTTTTAAATAAATTTATGCATATATTCGATTAATAAAATTATAAAATGGGATTTGTTATGGATTTTTATATTTAATAGATGTTTATGTATTTGTAATAATTTTATGGTTGTGTTAAGATATTGAAGATTTTTTTGATTAGGTTATAAATTTGATATTTATTTGTTTGGATTACTATATAAAAATTATTTCATATAGATGATTGGCTCTAAATGTGTCACCTTGACAGTTTCCTTGGAACATCCAATAAATTATTAAATGTATGTGCCTATTTAAAAGATCGTATATATACATATATATACATTTATATATATATATATATTACTATAGGTAGATATATATGGGGTTTACTAGGATTACGTCCCTTAATAATAGAAAATTTAATTGTCTTTCCATTTTGAAATTGGCACATAAAATGGAATTTTTAATGAAACTCTCTAAAAATAACTCCTAGTCACATTTGGTTCTTTTGAAGGATATTTTAAATAGAATTGATATTGAAGTTTGGATTCAATGATATTTTGGGGAATACACTACTATTTTAATATGTAAATACTATATAAAACCATTAAAACATTTCTAAATTGATTTAGACCCTAATTGAATTACCCATATTTTAATATTATTGTATTATATTGTACTTAGAGGAAATGTTG
The DNA here is from genome assembly GCA_963277665.1 of Viscum album. Taxonomy (NCBI): domain Eukaryota; kingdom Viridiplantae; phylum Streptophyta; class Magnoliopsida; order Santalales; family Viscaceae; genus Viscum; species Viscum album. The sequence goes on along the minus strand of OY728142.1, from coordinate 1,809,289,656 downwards.
ATTGATTTGTGTATAGATTTAGGATTTAGGTGTCATTTTGTTATATGTTTTTTTAGAATTGAAAATTTAATGATATAACTCTCCTCATATAATTATTAATCAGGGGGATCACGGGAATATTATTAAGGAATAAGATCTAGTTTCTACCTAGTACTAATTAGATAGACAAGATCTATAATTTTCTTTGATTCCATAGGGGAGTTCCACTAATGAGGTGAGTTATGGGAAAAAATTTGTCATTGTACTAAAAATTCATTAACATGCCTCTATAAGGATCAAAACCAAGTTTATATAGGGTCACCTCATGTTTTTTTTAGAATTTTCTAAGATTTTATGTCATTTTCCTTTTTTGACTACTATTATTGATCTTATTACTACAGTACTTTATTTGGGTTCTTACATTACATTTTTCACATAATCAAAATTTATGTTTTATTTATATATATTCAATGAATTTGTTTATTTATCACTTATTATTGGGTTCCATAGATTGGATTGATGGTGGTTTCAATAGAGTATGAAAATGATATGTTTTAAAAATGGGTAGTTCGATGAATAAATAGAAGGTTCATTATTGAATATTTTTATTTTAAATATTGTATTTTTGGAAAATGTCATGGTTTTTTACATAAAATACATAGAACTATTTATTATCTATATTTCAAAATATTAGTAATTATATATTTCATAGAATTAAATATATGAACTATAATTTGACATACTACTAATATATGTTATCTACACACCCTACTTGTGCTATAATGACAAATAATTTTATCAAATAAATTTTCCTTCTTATAATTATTTTATATGATATAATATATACAAACATATAACATATTTCACCCAATAAAACATTGATATAATTAATTAATAATGATATTATTAGTATTTAATGAAATTAAAGAACCCATACCGATAAAATATTTACTTGTCCATTGAAATAGAAATATAACCACTTAGAATAGTAATATGGGAAATAGAATATTAACATTACCTATGAATGAATAAATAAATATATGGAATCTTATAAATGAAAATATAATAAAATTATATCATGGAATAAGTATAAATATATTTTAAAAATGATAAATGAAGTGTTTATTATTTATAAATTTAAATTTTTAATTAAATTTCTATAATGAGGATAATTATTAAAAAGAACATGTATTTTCATCAAATATATTAATAATTTATTATGATGTTTAATGATAATTAAATGATAATTTTTTGTGTCTTTAATTAATTTTTCAAATGGCCATAAAATCGATTAATATATAAAAATCTGAATTTTTTTGAATAAATGATTATCTTATTTAATGAATAATTTTATTATATTTATAAAATAATTTTATACATGGAATATTATTTTTAAATTATTTAATTAAAATGATGGATAGGATGATTATTTTTTAAATTTTATGAAATAGTTGAATTTTTGGTAAATAGTGAAATATAGTAATTTATTGTATTTACAATATAAATGAATTTTGTATCTTAGATGATGTATAGGTGATTTCACCAAAAAAGTTATTCAAATTTTAATAAAATATTAATTATATATATTCATATAAATAATCACTTTTGAGACTCTTGAGTGCAAATAGTAATCTAATGATTAAAATAATCAAAAAACTCCTCTTCCTTCCCTAAATATACAACCTCTTCTCCTCAAACATTCTAAAACATGTTTCTTTTCTCAATTCACAAAAAATACCTTACCCAGACTCATCCCCTCACTGAGGAGATGTTTTTGACAATAATATACAAAAACCATTTTCCAAAAGGATTTTTTCATTGATATAAAATTCATGTGGTAAAAGCCTCAATCAATCTATTTTAATTTATGTTTTTTCTTATTATCTCCTAAATTCACTTAATTAAATAGGAATGATAAGTAAAATACCATATAGATACTGTATTTTTTTAGTTTAATACTCATCAAAAAATCTCTTATATTTTATTTTTTTGAAAAAAATGAAAACATCTTCACTAATGTGATGAATCACAACCTTCAGGGATGGTGAGTTCTTATTTTACAATACTGCCTTCACGACGGGTCATTTATACATTATTAGAGTTAAAAAATATTCTAATATGTATTTTATAATTAATTAAATGTTATAGAACTATTATATAGGCATAATATAATATAAAATGAATCTAAATCACGATGGTCAAAAAACCAACCAAAATGATCAAATTTTTTACAATTAATGTTTTATCAAATAAATAATACTCATACAAGAAAAAAAGATTTATTATACCAATTAAAATAATTTAATTATATTAATATCATATAATTTCAATTATGAATAAATATTCACATTTAATATAAACCTGTTAACATATATACAATTAAACTAACTATGAAACCATAAAAATGTATACTCCATGTACTATAAGATTAAACTAAATAACTCATCATAATGGTTAAAAATAAAAATTAAAAAATTATAATAAATAACATTCATGTAGAAGTGGTTCTGAATATTGTAATTAATGAATATAATTTGATTATCCTGGGTACTAATCATATGTATATAGTGATTTTCGACAAAATGTAAGAGGAATTATAAAACCCAACTCCCTTACATTGGGTTGTTACTATTTCATATAAACATTCATTATAGATATTCATTTATTTTTTCTCATATATAATTTAATTTTTATTCCCTTTTATTTTTTTTTGATATTCATTTTACCGCTCAATTTTTATGATAAATACAAATATTTTACAAAATGAATCCTCTGTCAAAACACAACATGACTCTTCTGGTTTTGTTTATTCTTTAATAAAAATGGTAATTCTTATACAAATTATTTTCATTCCCTTTTACATTTTTGGAATTAAATTTTAATTCATGAAATCATGATTGATTAAATCCTTATGAAATCCATACCATTACATGGTTTATTTCATGAATATGATTGATATACATTCTATGTATCATGAATTGTTATCTAAATACTATTATGTGATGGTTGGGATATGCATTATATCACAATAAAATGCAATGGGTAATTTGATGTTTCTTATGATGTAATGTGTAATAAGTGTGGACAGGAAGATATTTTTTTTCAAATTTTTTATGTTAGGATTAATCACATTTTTTATGCATGACCATGATGTTAAAACTATTTACAACAATGTATTGTACTAGTGAAATAAGAAATTATGTTTAATATTTAATTATTTTCACATTCAATGCCTTTATCCAATTTTCCCTCATGGTTTTGATGATGATATCATAGTTCATTTATGTTGAATATTATTATACTCACTCATTTTTAATTGATCAATGTCCCTTATAAATCCATTAACTAGGATTTTAGCTCATCCCATTTCCTTGGTGTATATCCTTAGGTGACTACATATAGTAAAGATAACATGATCTTTAATGGAATAAATAAAATAATTTAAAGACACATTTTTATTTTTAATGTGACTAATCTTTTCAATAAACAAAACCTTTTTATCCATCATTAGTGGTAAATTTTTCAACATTTTTTCTTTATATAATGTTATATTCATGTATAAAATAGAGGAGTCTCAATAAATGGTATCATAATAGGCTATTGTTAATTTGTGAATTTTTATTAAATAACATTTTATAAAAACATTTTTATAATACTATATATAGGTAAACAACTAAAAATATATATGTTTTGTAACACCCGAGACTTTTTTGAGAAATATTTTGTTTTTATAAATCATCAAAGGAATATTTTACTACACACAACACTAGCTTGACTTGCTTTACACGCAACCATGGCCTTCCTCGATAGCTTGTGTCGTACGCAATACCGAGTTTCAGTAAACAATGATATGCTATTAAAATTATATTAAAACTAGCCATTATGAATAGTAATAACCACCTTTTGAAATTTTATTTTTCAAAAGGGACTTAATTTTTGGATTCGGAATATCGAAATTAGACTAGGGTGAAATTTTGGTATTTTTCTGAAAACTTTCAATTTTTGATGAATAGTGAAACCACTAAGTGGTAGTTAAAAAAACTGAATTTTTCATAAAACATAATTTTACCGCTTCTATGAGTGGAATTTCGAAAATCCGAGAGACATGATTAATATCAAGGACTAAAATGTGGTTCAATGAGATGAAAATAATTTTTGGTGAAAAGTAACTTTTTACTTTTATTTACCACGGTTAAAAGTAAAAAGGGTAATTAAGGGTAAAAATGATATTATTATTACCCTAACACATGTCCCAATTCTATTGGACAAGTGTAATTCGACCAAAAACAACCTTAGGAATAAAATATGACCATTTAGGCCCACTTGGATTAGATTAGGACATTTATTATTAATTTATTTAAAGAAGGGTTAAATAGTTAAAATAAATGTTTAATAAGTAAATCATTTTTAATATGGGGCTATACATAAGATAAATTCAACTATAAATATGAATTAGAAATATAAACATATTTCCTACATAATGGTATTTTATTTGTAATTTTTAGACATTAAATAATTTAATTTATTTATGACACAACGATGATGCAGTAATTATCTTATTAGTGAAATATTGACATAATTGATGTTATAAATACCCAAATAAATGTAATTTGAGACTTTTTATTAATTATACTAATTTTATAGGTTAATAGGACATTTTATTATTGATTTAAGTAACTTGTTTCGAACTAATCATTCTGTTATGATTTTCACAAAAATCAATTACTAAATCGTGTCAAAATTGACATAAAATAGTTTTTAAAACAAATATTATATTACTAATTGTTATTTTATTCCTAAAAATCTAAGGATCAGCCAAATGACTTATATAAGGCCAGATATATTAATAATAGACAACTTGGGGTTCGTTTGTATTGATATAGTAATTTTATTAACCTTATAGTGTAAGAAAACAAGAAGACACGGTAAAAGTTAAATTATCTAACTTAAAGTTAAATCTAAATGATAAGGTTAATATTGATACCTAAACTTGTCTAAATTCTATTGGATGAGAGGATTTTGACCCATCCCCACCTTAGATTCTAAATATATCAATTTTGAGCTATTTAAAACTGAACTTGACTTTATAATAAAATAATATTTTTAGTTATTCCAAAGGTGCCCCTCCCCTCCCTTATAAAAGGGCACCTCCTCCCCCTCTTCCTCACACCACATTGAGCCTTAAAGCTCGGCAAACCCCTTCCAATTCCTCCTATACACTTCCCTAAAGACATCCTAGAGGTTCTGGTCTTCTTCAAAGGCCAATTTTAGTGCCCTAAAAGAAGGTCTCAAAGAAGGACTTCAAAGAAGAGGTAATGTCCGTTACCGATTCTTTCATCTTTATTTCTTCTTCCACTTTTCTTCTTTAGTTGTTTCATTATGAAGTAATAACATAAGTATCACTCATATACTGATATGTTATTATGATTATGAAACAACCCTATTTCACCATCTATCCATCCTATGGAAAAAAGAAATCACCGCGCGTGCGTACGTACGGAATACCGTCTCCACGCCGTGGTGTAATCTATTTTCCACCACCACCTTACTTGGATGGGTATAATGGTGTAAATAATGACCATATATGACTATTATAAAGTTATACTTATTCTGAAATAGTATACATACACTCCAATACAATTCCACGATCATAGGAACGATATCAGCACTCGTGTGTACGTACGGAATACCGTCTCCACGATGTGATGCGACTCGTTCTACATGATCTTCATTTCATAATGATTATATAAATGAATTTAATGAATTAATATGATATATATTACACTAATACCATTCCGGAAATGAGGTATCTATAACCTAAAGATAATAATAAGAATTTATTCGACAAGACACGCATAAGAACAAAAAGTTATAAACACCCGAATAACAAGTAGCAATGAAATATTACTACGAAGAAGATAAGAATATGACCATATATGTATGATTCTGGAATAAGTCAATAACATTATTTAAATCATTATACAAGAGATTCGTACACTTATGAAGCAAAGCGGACCTAAGGTAAGGGAAATATCACAATCTCATTTTTAGCCGAGATTGTTTATACATTGGTATTTACTGGGGTGTATTTTATCATCCACATCCAGGTTTCCTCAATATGTAATATTTATATCCTTCTAAAATATTTTATATCCAATTTTACCCTTCGTTGAGGTTTTAGTTAAAGATATGAAAGGAATATTTTGTCTTTTTTGTATGAGGTACTTTTGGACTTTTTCGAAAAAAGTACAAGAAGAATGTTTTCTTTTAACTTATATGGCATGAATGGATTTTTAAAACATTATTTACAAGAAGATTCCTTTACAAGTTTTCAAGTTTATTTTTAATCAACTTCTTTTAGTTTAAAATTGTATTAAATGTTAAGAAAGGAAAATGTTTTTGAAGTAGCAAGGACATTTTCCTCAAGAATGGAGTTCAAGTGTTTTATCAAAATTATTTTCCATCTAAGATAATATAGGGTTCTGTTTCTATCCCAATTATTACATTGATTTGATTATGTTGTGATGGAATTATTTTTATGAATTCCTTTATCTTATATGAATTGTTTTATGATGTCATGTTGTTTAAGAATCCCATTATTATTACATGGGTTATGCAATGATGTATGATTTATGATTTTGTGGCACACATATGAATGGTATCATTATGAGATGGGTGGGACCTATATCTCCCTCCAATGCATTGGGTAAATATTTTATATCTCATGAGATAGACATGGTTGGAACGATAGGTTATACCGGTTCAGTGAAACAGGACTGAAACGACGAGTGAACTCGGTTCAGAAATGGACTTTGTCCACTAAGATAGTCTTGGCAATGAGTCTTGACTAATAAGAAATGATTCTCTATGATTATCTGTGTATGACACAAAGTTTCATGTTTTAAGTTATGATTTTTGGGATCACATTTCACTACTATGATTTATCCCATGTTATGAAATTATGATCTCTTTTGCAGGTTAAGATTTCCAAAAGTTATGTGCTTATGTATATGATGTGATTGATATTTCTTTTGTTTACCCTTACTGAGCATTTGAGCTCACTCTTTTGTATGTTCTCTTTCCCCAGGTTAGGAAGAAGGTTATTAAGTAAGATATGCCAAAAGGGACTGTAGATATGATGAAATAAATGGGAGATAGTTTAGACGTTTTATGAACCAGTTGTTTATGTTTCCCAGTTTCTAAAGACACTATACCTATAAGGTCCTTTCGTGGTTTTGTTATATGTTGTAATAAGTATGATTCAATTTTAAAGTATTAACAATGTATATAAAGTATGGGTCGTTGTAGTTGGTATTAGAGGAAAGGTATAGTCAACCTTTGGAAACTAGGATGTGAAAGCCTTAGTAAGAACCCTAAGGATAAGTCTAAGAATAGAACATAATCTTAGTGTTTTATAAATAGCCATGAATAACCTAGGATAAGACCTTAAGTGTGAAATTTTATTCTTGATTATGTGGTTTTCCTATTATAATTAGTGTTGCTCACACTATTCTTCTTGTTTTTATTCAATGGCTAGAACCCGAAGGAACCGTGTTAATGCGGAATGCGACCGGAAATACAATGATTGTCCCCCTGAGCAACCAAACGTTTTGGGAGCTAGAATGAAAAATCTTGTAGCCATGCTCACACAACTTTCTCAAGCTATGAATCATGCAGGACTTCCAAACGAGCAAAGGAAGGAGCAACATTCTGTTGAATCCTTCATGAGACAGCGTCCACCTTCTTTCAGCGGGTCTACTGATCCATTAGTTGCTGAACAATGGATTAGTACTACTGAAAAGATATTTTCAGTTCTTCAATGATCTGAGCATGATAAAGTCATCTTAGCAGTGTATCATTTGGAAGGTGATGCTGATCAATGGTGGAATCTTATTAAGAATACGAGGCAATGGGATGAAATTGAGTCCATGGAATGGGATGAGTTCAAGAACTTATTTTTCAATAACTACTTCCCTCGTATTCTCCAAAAAAATATGGAGAAAGAGTTTCTTGAACTGATGCAAAAGGATGATGAACCTGTTGGTACCTATGAAGCAAATTTTACAAGACTTGCAAGGTACGCTTCTGGTATTATTATCCAACCTGAGAGTAAGATCGGTCGATTCTTTAGTGGCTTAAAACCATGGCTTTGAAGGGCCTTATCCATAAGGGACTTCAATAGCTTCGAGGAAATCGTTCGATGTGATCTCAAAGTTGAGATAGAGATTAGAGTAACCCATCAGTCATATGGGTTTGATAAGAAGAGGAAAATGGAATTCAAAGGAAAATCTAAAGAGCACACTGAAAAGAAGATGAGCTTTCCCTTATGCTCAAAGTGTGGAAAGAAACATGGAGAGAGTTTTCTTAAAGGGACAAGTAAATGTTTCAAATGTGGAAAAGAAGGTCATCAGGCATTTGAATTCCACGATGATGAGAAGAAGATGTCTAATGATGCAAACAAAGGAAGGTATACACAAAATGAACCTACTACACTTCAATGTTTCAAGTGCAAGGAGATGGGACATTATGCCAATAAATTCCCTAATCCAAGGGTTGATGATGATGGTCGATGTCAATAAACTCTTACGGCTAAAGACAATGGAAAGTCACATGCAATTTCTATCAGCGATGTGGAGTACGATAACGACGTAGTGAAAGGCACACTTACCATCCACTCTAAAATAGCAAATGTTTTATTTGATTCTAGATCCACCCACTATTTTATTTCTGAATAATTTTCTAAGGGTATCACCGTACTACCTCAACAATTAGATGTTGAGTTAGCTGTGACAACACCTAGTGGCACAATAGTCGCATCAAAAGTTTATAATTCTTCTCCGATCGAAGTTTGTGGGAAAGTGCTTCCTGCAAATCTTGTGATCCTTCCTATAATGGAATTTTATGTGATTCTTGGCATGGATTGGCTTTCTTTATATGGATCTCATATCAATTTCCAAAGAAGGGAAGTCACATTTCATATTCCAGATCAATCTATGATCGTCTATCGATGCAAGGATGAACATAACCTTCCAGTGGAAATTTCTTCTATCTTATGGGTCTTGATTCCACTAAATGAAGGTTATTTATCTCAAATGGTTGGTGAGAAACTCATGATTAATAATATTCCCATTGTACGGGAGTTTGATGATGTCTTTCCGGAGGAATTATCGGGTCTTCCACCAAATCGTGAAGTTGAGTTCTCAATAGAACTCGTACAGGGTGCTTTGCCTATTTCAAAGACACCTTATAGAATGGCCCCAATTGAGTTGCAAGAATTGAAGAAGCAACTCCAAGAGAATCTTGATAAGGGATTCATATGCCCTAGTGCATCACCTTGGGGAGCACCTGTTCTATTTGTTAAGAAGAAAGATGGATCAATGAGACTCTGCATTGATTATCGAGAACTTAACATGATCACTATCAAGAACAAATATCATCTCCCACTCATTGATGACTTATTTGACCAACTACGCGGAGCGCAATACTTTTCCAAGTTTGATCTTCGTTCAGGGTATCAATAATTAAGGGTCAAAAGGGATGATATACCAAATACGGCTTTCCGTACAAGGTATGGACACTATGAATTTATAGTGATGCCATTTGGTCTTACTAATGACCCTACTATCTTCATGGATCTAATGAATAGAGTCTTTAGAGACTATCTTGATCAATTTGTGGTAGTCTTTATAGACGATATTCTTGTCTATTCAAAGAGAAAGGAAGAAAATGAAGATCACTTGAGAATTATGTTGAAGACCCTGAGAAAGGAGAAGCTTTATGCCAAATTTACCAAGTGTGAATTTTGGCTTCAAAAAGTTTCATTTTTGGGTCACATAATCTCATAATAGGGGATATCTGTGGATCCAGCAAAAACAGAGGTTATCGAAAGATGGTCGAGACCAACAATAGTAACTGAGATCCGAATTTTTCTTGGTTTGGCTGGATATTATCGAGGTTTTGTGAATGATTATTCACGATTATCTAATCCTCTCACCAAGTTGACTCGGAAAGGAGTTATGTTTGTTTGGATGGAGGAATGTGAAGAGAATTTCAAGGAGTTGAAAAGAAGGTTATCCAGTGAACCTGTGCTCACACTGCCTTGTAGTGGAGAAAGGTTTGTGATCTATAGTGATGTATCCAATAAGTGATTGGGATGTGTTCTTATGAAAAATGATATGGTGATAGATTATGCCTCACGATAGTTGAAAATCCATGAGCAAAATTACCCAACACATGATTTGGAGTTAGCTGTGGTAATCTTTGCATTAAAGATTTGGAGGCATTATCTTTATGTAGAAAGGTGTGACATTTATACTGATCATAAAAGTTTAAAGTATATTTTCACACAAAAGGAGCTGAATATGCGTCAAAGAAGATGGTTGGAGCTGATTAAGGATTATAACTGCTCAATCCATTACCACCCTGGGAAAGAAAACAAGGTGGAAGATGCATTAAGTCGACAAGACCATGCCAGTTTATCCATGATGAGGATCACAAAAGATCCAATATTTTTGGATTTACAAAGGATGGATCTTGGAATTATAATGGAAGGGGGAAAATCTTATCTTTCTCATATGAATGTTCAACCATCTATATATGTGAAGATTAAAGAGGCACAGAAAGTAGATGTCGAGTTACAAAAGAAGGTGAGAAATGTTCCTGAATTCAACCTTGATTATGATGGGATAATAAAGTTCAGGAATCGGGTTTGTGTTCCTCCCATCCCCGAATTAAAGAAGGAGCTGCTGGATGAGTCTCATAGTTCTTCATTCTATATTTATCCTGGAAGCACGAAGATGTATAGGGACCTAAAAGAGTACTTCTGGTGGGATGGCATGAAAAGAGATGTTGCTGAATATATCTCTCGATGCTTGGTTTGTCAGCAAGTTAAAGCTGAGAGATAGAAGTCTAAGGGGATGTTACAACCATTACCCATACCCGAATGGAAATGGGAAAACATCACTATGGACTTTGTCACAGGACTTCCTAAAACATCCAAAGGAAATAATGCTATATGGGTCATAGTTGATCGTCTTACAAAGTTTGCACACTTCATTGCTATTAGAGAGGATTTCTCTCTGGATCATCTTGCCAGGATATATATAAAGAAAGTGGTAAGATTTCATGGAGTACCACTTTCTATTATATCTGATCAGGATCCAAGATTTACCTCGAAGTTCTGGCAAAGTCTTCAGAATACTCTGGATACAGAGTTGAGTTTCAGCACTGCTTATCATCCTTAGATAGACGGTCAGTCTAAGAGAATAATTCAAACCCTAGAAGATATGTTGAGAGCTTCCTCTATGGATTTCAAAGGTGGTTGGGATCAACACCTACCTTTGGTGGAATTTTCTTATAATAATAGCATTCACTCCAGTATTCAGATGGATCCTTATGAAGCTCTCTATGGAAAGAAATGCAGGACTCCAACTTTCTGGGGTGAAGTTGGGGAAAGAAAGCTATTAGGACCTGATCTCGTTGACGAAATGGAAGAAAAGGTCAGATCTATTCAACAACACATAAGAGCAACTCAGAGTCGACAGAAAAGTTATGCCGACAACCGAAGAAAAGACCTAGAGTTTGAAGTGGGTGATAAAGTGTTCTTACGAATATCTCCCTGGAAGAGAGTCATGAGATTTGGGAAGAAGGGGAAGTTGAGCCCTAGATATATCGGTCCATTCGAAATACTGGATCGTGTCGGGAAGGTAGCTTACCGATTGGAGCTTCCACCGAATCTCTCTCAAGTACATGATGTGTTCCATGTATCTCTCCTGAGAAATTACATACCTGATCCTTCACATGTACTCAGCTCAGAAGTTGTACCGCTGGAGAAAGATCTTTCCTATGAAGAACAGCCGATAGAGATTCTCGATCGTAGAGAAAAAGTCCTACGAAACAAGACCAATCACTTGGTGAAAGTTTTATGGAGGAACCACCAATTATAAGAAGCTACAAGGGAGCTTGAGGATATGATGAGGGAGAGGTATCCTCATCTGTTTGAGACAATGTGACGAATTTCGAGGGAAAAATTTATTTTAAGGGGGGTAGAATGTAATGACCGAGACTTTTATGAGAAATATTTTGTTTTTATAAGTCATCAAAGGAATCTTTTACTACACACAACACTATATTGGCTTGCTTTACACGCAACATCGACTTTCCTCGATAGTTTGTGTCGTACGCAATACCGAGTTTCATTAAACAATGATATGCTATTAAAATATTATTAAAACTAGCCATTATGAATAGTAATAACCACTTTTTGAAATTTTATTTTTCAAAATGGACTTCATTTTTGGATTCAGAATATCAAAATTAGCCTAGGGTAAAATTTTGGAATTTTTCTGAAAACTTTCAATTTTTGATGAATTGTGAAACCACTAAGTGGTAGTTAAAAAAACTGAATTTTTCATAAAACTTAATTTTACCGCTTCTATGAGTGGAATTTTAAAAATCCGAGAGACACGGTTAATATCAAGTACTAAAATGTGGTTCAATGAGATGAAAATATTTTTTTGGTGAATAGTAACTTTTTACTTTTATATACCACGGTTAAAAGTAAATAAGGTAATTAAGGGTAAAAATGATATTATTATTACCCTAAAACATGTCCTAATTCTATTGGACAAGTGTAATTCGACCAAAAACAACCTTAGGAATAAAATATGACCATTTAGGCCCACTTGGATTAGATGAGGACATTTATTATTAATTTATTTAAAGAAGGGTTAAATAGTTAAAATCAAAGTTTAATAAGTAAATAATTTTTAATATGGGTTTATACATAAGATAAATTCGACTATAAATATTCATTAGAAAGCTAAAAATATTTCCAACATAATTTTATTTTGTTTGTAATTTTTATACATTAAATAATTTAATTTATTTATGACACAACGATGATGTAGTAATTATCTTATTAGTGAAATGTTGACATAATTGATGTTATAAATAACCAAATAAATGTAATTTGAGACTTTTTATGAATTAAACTAATTTTATAGGTTAATATGACATGTTAGTATTGATTTAAGTAACTTGGTTTGAACTAATCATTCTGTTATAATTTTCATAAAAATCAATTACTAAATAGTGTCAAAATTTACATAAAATAGTTTTTAGAACAAATATTATATTAATAATTGTTATTTTATTCCTAAAAATATAAGGTTCGGCCAAATGACTTATATAAGGCTATATATATTAATAATAAACAACTTGGGGTTCTTTTGGCTTGATATAGTAATTTTATTAACCTTATAGTGTAAGAAAACAAGAAGACATGGTAAAAGTTAAATTATCTAACTTAAAGTTAAATCTAAATGATAAGGTTAAAATTGATACCTAAACTTGTCTAAATTCTATTTGATGAGAGGATTTCTACCCATCCACACCTTAGCTTCTAAATATATCAATTTTTAGATATTTAAAACCGAACATTACTTTATAATAAAATAATATTTTTAGTTATTCCAAAGGTGCCCCTCTCATCCCTTATAAAAGGGCACCTCCACCCCCTCTTCCTCACACCACATTGAGCCTTCAAGTTCGTCCAACCCCTGCCAATTCCTCCTCTCCACTTTCCTAGAGACATCCTAGAGGTCCTGTTTTTCTTCAAAGACAAATTTTAGTGCCCTAAAAGAAGGTCTCAAAGAAGCACTTCAAAGAAGAGGTAATGTCTGTTACCGATTCTTTCATCTTTATTTCTTCTTCCACTTCTTATTCTTCGGTTGTTTCGTTATGATGTAATAACATCAGTATCACTCATATACTGATATGTTATTATAAGTATGAAACAACCCTATTTCACCATCTATCCATCCTACAGAAAAAGAAATCACCGCGCGTGCGTACGTACGGAATACCGTCTCCACGTCGTGGTGTAATCTATTTTCCACCACCACCTTACTTGGATGGGTATAATGGTGTAAATAATGACTATATATGACTATTATAAAGTGATACTGATTCTAAAATAGTATACATACACTCCAATACAATTCCACGATCATAGGAACGATATCATCACTCGTGCGTACGTACGGAATACCGTCTCCACGATGTGATGCAACTCATTCTACATGATCTTCATTTCATAATGATTATATAAATGAATTGAATGAATGAATATGATATATATTACACTAATACCATTCTGTAAATGAGGTATCTATAACCTAAAGAGAAGAATAAAAATTTATTCGACAAGACACGCATAAGAAAAAAAAGTTATAAACACCTGAATAACAAGTAGCAATGAAATATTACTACTAAGAAGATAAGAATATGACCATATATGTATGATTCTGGAATAAGTCAATAACATTATTTAAATCATTATACAGGAGGTTCGGACACTTACGAAGCAAAACGGACCTAAGGTAAGGGAAATATCACAATCTCATTTTTATCCGAGATTTTTTATACTTTGGTATTTACTGGGGTGTATTTTATCATTGACATCCAGGTTTCCTGAATATGTAATATTTATATCCTTCTACATTATTTTATATCCAATTTTACCCTTTGGTGAGGTTTTAGTAAAATATATGAAAGGAATCTTTTGTCATTTTTCGTACGAGGTACTTTTTGACTTTTTCACCAAAAGTACGAGAAGAATGTTTTCTTTTAACTTATATGGCATGAATGGATTTTTAAAACATTATTTACAAGAAGCTTCCTTTACAAGTTTTCAAGTTTATTTTTAATCAACTTCTTTTAGTTTAAAATTGTTTGGCATGTTAAGAAATGAAAATGTTTTTGAAGTAGAAAGGATATTTTCCTCAAGAATGGAGTTCAAGTGTTTTATCAAAATTACTTTCCATCTAAGATAATATAGGGTTCTGTTTCTATCCCTATTATTACATTGATTTGATTATGTTGTGGTGTAATTATTTTTATGAATTCCTTTATCTTATATGAATTGTTTTATGATGTCATGTTGTTTAAGAATCCCATTTTTATTTCATGGGTTATGCAATGATGTATGATTTATGATTTTGTGGAACACATATGAATGGTATCATTATAAGATGGGTGGGACCTATATCTCTCTCCAATGCATTGGGTAAAGATTTTATATCTCATGAGATATACATATCTGGAACGGTAGGTTATACCGGTTCAGTGAAACAGGACTGAAATGAGGAGTGAACTCGGTTCAGAAATGGACTTTGTTCACTAACATAGTCTTGGCAATGAGTCTTGACTAATAAGAAATGATTCTCTATGATTATGTGTGTATGCCACAAAGTTTCATGTTTTAAGTTATGATTATTGGGATCACATTTCACTACTATGATTTATCCCATGATATGAAATTATGATCTCTTTTGCAGGTTAAGATTTCCAAAAGTTATGTGCTTATGTATATGATGTGATTGATATTTCTTTTGTTTACCCTTACCGAGCATTTGAGCTCACCCTTTTGTATGTTTTCTTTCCCCAGGCCAGGAAGAAGGTTATTAATTAAGATATGACAAAAGGGACTATAGATATGATGAAATAAATGGGAGACAATGTAGACGTTTTATGAACTGGTTGTTTATGTTTCCCAGTTTCTAAAGACACTATACCTATACGGTCCTTTCGTGATTTTGTTATATGTTGTAATAAGTATGCTTCAATTTTAAAGTATTAACAATGTATATAAAGTATGGGTCGTTATATGTTTCATAGAAATTATTAACTAAGAGATCCTGTATGATATGACTTTAGTAAAAGAATAAATTATTCGTAGTTTTTTGACATATTTTTTTTAAACTTATCTGTTTTAGTAAATAGTGGGAACTGAGAGAATACATGGAAGAAACTCATGTGACAAACAATGAAACAATTTATTTAATGACATCCTGAATGCTATGGGAGATTGAGTTCAAAATCTCATTATGATACTTACCAATCCATAGTTGGATATCAAAATTTACCTGAACAATGTGCAATGTATGCCTTCACCTAAGAAGGAGAAATTGGATATCAAATATATTATACATCAATGAACATCTATATTTAGTGGATCATCAAATCCATTTTCATGTAATAATGGGTAAATTCCATGTCGATGATATTTTATATGGTCCACTATTCTGAAATGTTGAAGGTGACTTTAGATGTCTATCAATCTGGTGAAGAGGCCAATAAATGGTAGGTGTTGATAAGAAACACCAAACCAAATAATGAAATAGAAGAGATTTAGTGCAAAGACATTACCCAATTATTTCTTAACAATTATTTCCCTCATACATTTTAGGAATACAGGGAGAGATAATTCACAAATATAATGAAAAATAAAGATGAACCTCTCATGAAATGCTTGGATATCATTATAAAGGATTTAATTTAAGCCTCTAGTTGTGTCATAAAAAACATATAAAAAAGATAAATAATTTAGTGGATAAAAAACACATTCAAAGGGATTTAGATATTGGATAATTTGTGAGTTTTGAATAAGTGGTTCGATTTGATCCCAATATTGATATAGAATTTAGATAATTGTCTCCTGGATAGGGAGATAGGAAGATAAGAATGGAGTCCCTTTATGGTGGACCAAATAATAATAAATTAAATAGGATCCACCCACCCATGTTTCAAAAAATTTGAAAGAAGAATTATGGGAATTTCATTAAAGGGAAGGAGAAAAACTTCATGTGTATGAGATAAGGCCACCATGATCATAAATGATGAAGATAAATGAAGAATCTGGGGATCATGATGTATGGGGGAAGGGAATTTATTAATACCTCACCTATGTTTCAAAGACACAATTGTATAAATCAAGGGAACTATGAAATATTATTCTGTAATGTAAGATTCCATGAGATTAATTTCGATCATCACCCACAAAAACCAAAGAATCATTGAAAATTGTACTGAATCACTACCATTGAAGTGGTGAAAGAAAGAAAAGTTGTACAAGTTACACTTAATATTCACAAACTAATGAAAAATGAATTATTTGATTCTAGATCTATGAATTCTTTTATATACTAAATGTTATCTATAATGGTTGAATCAAACACCCAATACCTTGAATTATAGATAACTCTAAAAACAAAGTAGTGGTAAAATACTTTCAACCCATGTGTTAAAATCTTCTCTTGTTGACAAATGTTGGAATACTCTTCCACCATAACTCATATAACTTCAATTTATTTATTTTGGCACCACACTATTAGTGGATTGGATATCATTATATAGATGAAAAATAAACAATTTGTAAAAATATATATATTTTAATATTCAATCCCATCCCTTGATCTAATACAAATGTATGGAATATCGTGAATCTTCTAGGGAAAATCCCTGTATGTTATGGGAGTTATACCCATTGATGAATAAATTCAATCCCAACTGGCTGATTCAATATATGTTATCAATCTAGATGAAATTCATATTGGTAGTCAGTACACATATGTGTATTCAGATTAGTTACCCAAAAATTTACTGGATCGTAAGGTAGATTTCTAAATAGATCATAGACCTGGAGTCAATTCTATATCAAAATTCTCAAATTTTAAGTCCAAGATTTAACTACAATAATCAAAGAAATAGATACAAGAGAATTTTGACAAAGGGTTCATAATACCTTGTGTATTTATTATTGGTTCTCTGGTGATCCTTGTAATGAAAATGTATTGATCAATATGAGAACATATTGACTACCTATAGTTAAGCAAGATTACCATAAAATAGGTATCCCATTAAAATTATTGTTGAATTCATCGATCCACTATGAGGAACCCATTACATCTGAAAGGTGAATCTCCATTATTGTTTCAATAAACAGATAGGGAATACTGTAGATATATAGGAAAATACATTCTGAAAAATGTATAAGAATTATTAGTTCATAGTGATTCCCGTCAGTCATACTAATTCCCTTGAAATCTTCATGGATTTGATGAATAGAGTCATTATAGAATAACTGGAAAAATTTGTGCTATTTTTTATGGAAGATATTTCATATAATCAAAGATAATGTAAGAACATAAATAACATATATGGAATGTTCTAGATACAATAAGACAGAATAAATTGGAAACCATGTTTTGAAATGTATATTTTGAATGCAGGAAGTATCATTCTGGGGGTACATGATTATATATGAGGGAATATCTAGGAGCCGTCAAAAATGGTAATTATGGAATGGTCCAGACCCACTAGTGTCTTGTAAATATATATTTTTCTTGGATTATTTTTTTATAACCATGTTTTTAGGAAATTATCATTATTTTTTAACCCTTGAACTATGTTAATAGGGAAAGGAGGTAATTTATGTCCTGATGGAAGAATGTGTTGAAAGTCGTAAAGAGATCACTAATAGGAATGTCACTACAAATTTACACACACTATACAATGTTTGGAATATTTTTTAATATATATTGATGATTCTATAAATTAATGGTTTGTATACTCATATAGAACAATAATGTGATCATTTATGACTAACTGTAGTTGTAGATGTATTAGTAGAACTACCTGATGCATAATCTAGTGCTTGGATGTGTGATTTTTTCAATGAAAATCAGGTGGCACTACCTCTATGTTGGGAAGTGTAAAATATATACTAATAATAGAATCCAAAATTATACATTTATAATAATTGATATCATAAACCATTAAAGAAAATGGTTGGAACTCATCAAGGACTATAATATCTCTCTCCATTATCATTATGGGATGGAAAATTTGATAGCTGGTGCTCTTAGAAGGAAAGAACCAACCACTCTATACATGATGCAGATTGAGAATGAACTTATATTCTTGGATAAGAAAATATGGATTTGGAAATCATAATTTCATGGAATAAATATTATCTTTTCCAAATAACTGTCCGACAATATATCTCAGGGAAGATCAAGGAGGCACAAAGTGGTGATCTGGATCCACAAAACCATGTTAATATGAAAAGAAAAAAATAAACTAGTGTTAGACATCGATGAGGATGGCATAATCCAATTTGGAACTAAACATTGTCTTCTTACATCACTTGAGATTAAGAATGAGTTTTTGGATAATGAATATATCATATTTTCCTCTATCCATATTGGATTTAACAAGATTTACCATGATCCTGGAGAAAACTTCTATTATGAATATAAAAAATATGGAGATTGCTAAATATATCTAAATGTGTTTGGTATGTTAGCATGTAAAGTTAGAGAGACGAATAAAAAATTGAATGAGGAAACCATTTTTTATACACACATGGAAATGTTATAGTGTCACTATGTACAAAGGCATAGGTCTCTCATAAATATCAAAACGAAAAAATTCCACATGAGTTGTGGTGGATCGACTCACCAAGACTACCCACTTAATTTCTATTAGGGATGATTTCTCACTTCAACTACCAACTAGGATATATGTGAAGAATGTGTGGAGGCTTCATGGGGTTATTCTTTTGATCTTCATTGACCATGATCCATGGTTGACATATAAATTTTATATATGTTTTCAATAGAATTTGAGTACTGAATTGAATTTCCACATAGACTATCACCCACAAATGAATGAGTAATCTAAAATAACTATTCAAATGGCTGAGTAAATAATTAGATAATACGAAATGGAATTCAAACTATTATGGGTTCAACATATCCCTTTTCAAAATTTCTTATAAAATATGATCTTCCACTCGAGAATTCAGATAGCTTAATACGAATCATTTTATGGGATGAGATGTAGAAATCCAACCTGCTGGGATGTAGTTGGATAAAAATCAACCCATACAAGTTCTTATAAAGAATATAATAGATATGTATAAATCCATCCAAAACATATAAAAATTTCTCAGAATCAAAACAAGGGTTATTCTGACAACCATCAAAGAGAATTTCTCATTGACTTTAGGGAAAATTTATTCCTTATAATATCACCACAGAAGTGAGTAATGCAGTTTGAAAAAATGGAGTTTTACCCAAATGTAAATTAAACCCTTTGTAATCCTTAATTTCATAGTATCGATGACATATTAGCATTGAGTTGATCCGGATATGGCAAAATTTCATGATGTTTTGCATGTATCTCTCTTATAGAAGTACAGACCCGAACCCTCACATGTACTGAATCGAGAGGTGGTATACCTAGAGAACGACCTCTCATAAGAAGAGTATCCTTCCAAGATATTGGTATGTAGATATAATGTGCTAAAAATATATATAAATATCATTTTTAGTGTTTTTATAGGAACCACATGTATGAAAAAGAGACATGAGATCCATAGAAAGAAATGTAAGAGAAATTCTCAAACTTGTTTATGTAAAATAAAATTTAAGGGGAAAAATTTCACAAGTGGAGAATAATGTAATGACCTATAATTTAATCTCTCGAAATTACCATCTTATAATTATATTCTATATTATAAAACACATATTCAACATAAATAACATAATAAGAACATTATTAATATAAATTAAGAATTAAATAAGTCATATTTATCCAAATTAATTACACTATACTGATGAAATAATAAGTTGAACATTGGAATTGTAAAATGGCCATTAGGAATAATAATATGAAAATTATAAAAAAGCACTCAGCTAAAAATGTACAAACAATATTTAGGTTTATTATAAACGAAAATAAATTTGATTTTGGCATCTTATTTATGAAAATATGGTATATTTATATATAAATTTATAAGCAAATAAGTATTTAAATAACGAAAACTAAGTGTTGATTTTTAAATGTAAATAATTATTTACAATTTTCTAATTTTATATAATTATATAAAATAAAATATATATTCAAAAAATAGAATAAAAAATTAATATTATTTTGTATCAAAATTATATGATAATTTTATCATACCATAATTAAATATTAAATTCTTCATAAAATCTATTATATATTAATATAGATTTTTTAATAAACGATGATTTTATTTTAGAATAAAATTTCTCGAATTTGGATAATTATTTTCAAAAAATGGAGTCTATAATTGAAATATAAACATTGAAAAAAAAATTGGGTGATTTTGAAAGGAATTTTCAAATGTAGCTGAATTTTTGTTGAATAGTGAAAATAGTAATTAATAGTAATTAAAAAATAAAATAATTTTTAAGTCATGTTTTATGTATAGTTTATTTAATGACCTAGTTTCTTAGACACTCTTAAACAATTTAATCTAATTTTAATTGAAATAATTAATATTGATCGTCCTGATAGAAAATAATAGAAAAATTACAATAGTATTAAAAAACCACCCCTCTCATCCCATATAAAAACCACCCTCACCACCATTTCTCCAAACAACTTCTAAACCTGGTATATTTTCTATATTTTTGTGAATTCAACTCCCAAAATTCTTCCCCAATTCCAATATATTAGATTCTCAATAAAATTCCCTCCTTACGTTCCTTATGTTGGTTCTCAAGGAGACAAAATTAATGAGTTAAAATCCTCAATCCTTCTATTTTAATGTAATTTTTTTCTTATTCTCTCCAAACCCACACTATAAAAAGGGGAAATATATCTACATTATAATATGAATATTATAGTTTTATTAGATTAAGGTAATATATATCATCAAATATCTTCTCACTCATACTATTCTAATAATGATAATAATAACTTTGTTGTGTCGATTCACGACCTTTATGGATGATGGGTTTCCATTGTCCATACCTCATTAAATGATTATCAAAATAACATTATAACAATTATAAAATATTTTAATATGTATATAATAAGTTTTTTAATCATTCGTAAATAATATATTGACATAATATTACATAAGTTTTTTTATAATGGTCATAAAAAACTACCAAAATAAACAAAATATTTACCATTAATGTTTTATAAAAAATAATCATCCCCAAAATAGAAATTAAAATGATATTTGAGAAATAATAAACTTCTATAATTGGATTGGTATCATATAGTTTTATTTTTGAATAATAATTTAATTTTAATATGAAATTCAATAACTATACACATGTAAACCGACCATAAAACTATTAAAACATATTCTCCCAGAATGACGTCATTAAACCCTAAAAATCATCAAAATGGCTAGAAATGAACTAAATAAGATAATAATAAATAGAATAGCAGTATAATTTATTATTTATTATGTAATTAAAGAATATAATTTTATTATCCAGGGTATTATGTGCACGTTCATAATGCTTTTGGAAATAATGAAAGGGGACTTCTTGAAACTTACTCCCTTTATGGTTTAATTACTTCTTTATTCCCAATTTCAATATGGATACTATTTAAATATTCCCAAAACATATTTCATTATTCATCCATTTTTTAAGGGATATGCATTTTTTTAATATTATTATATGACAAATTTAATTAATTTATAAAATAACTTCTATTTTATAACAAATCATCTCTCCACTTAATGCATGTACCCTACTCTCAAAAATGATGTTTCTTATTCCAAGTATGTTTGTTCCCTTTTAAATTTCGGAACACTATTTTTATTCATGAAATAATTGGTGATATATTTATGAAATCAATTCTATTTCATGGGTTAATTTATGTATTTGATTGATTTACATTCTATGTGGTGTGCATGATTAGGTAAATACTATGATGTATCAGGTAGGACCATAAATTTATAACCCTCTAATGAATTGGGTAATGAGATTTATATCATCATATAATGTGTAATACATGTGAAAATGATTCTATCTTTATTTACAACATTTTTTATGATTATTTACATATGACATGCGTGACCATTATGGAATATTTGGTAACAGCTATGTGTGTTGTTTTTCCACTAAGACACAGAGATTCATTTGTATAAATTTCACATTATATGAACTTATCAAACGATTAAATCATGTTGTTGAATATTATCTAGTGCTTATTTTATGATGATGATTATTATTCTCACTCGTGTTTTATTTATTCATTCCCCTTGTTTATCCTTTTTTTAGGATTTTAGCTCACCCATTTTCTTTGATGTATTTCCTTTAGTGACTACATGTAATAAATTGATTGGGAGAAATATTTGGTTAAAAAATATTATTTTATGTAAATGATTATGTATTATGGGACCAATTTTCAAAAGACAATAAACATTTGGGTCATGTTGGCGTAGAATATTTGTTTTAATATTTAAATGATTAAATTATCATATAAGGAAAATAAGGGTCACGATATGTACCACTCAGCATCGTTAGTCCCGAGCTATTTTGCAGGTTCATTTTCTATTAATGGTCACTCATGGAGTGAGTCAATACTGTTTATTGATATTTTCAATGTAGTGAAATAAAGATAATATCATCTATTTTTTTATTTTTTATTGTGGATATATCAGTTAAAACGACCTTTTTTATTAATTTTGTAGTTTAGATCTACCGCTTATTTTGATTTATATTGTTTTTTGATTTATAGTTTAATTGTTTTTTAAGCACATTTATTTATGTATCTAGTTATTTTTCACACACATATACCATTGATACATATAGTGGTAATATCTTACTTACTTGAGTAATCTCCAAATTTTATTTCATTATTTTGTAAAATCATTCTCATAATCTCACATTATAAAATTAGTAACTATTTTCAATCATTAATTGATCATGCACTCACCTTAGTTCTTTTTTGGGCTAGTTTAAGGGGAATAATTAATTGATGGTTTAGTAGGGTTAAGAAAACCTAGGTATGAAATCATATTCTCTTCAGATACCAAGGATCATGGAGGGCCCAATGTTATTTTGGTTGTTTGGTAGATTGGATATTAGGAACAACATAACTCTATATCATGGAGAAAGAATAGTGTCATATTCTCTTGCATGTGGCTACCCACATGTTTCCATGAGTTATCGGGCACTATGTGTTAAATTGTGGGTTTAAATTATTTTTGCTTACTGTAATTCGATATAGATTTATGATACAGGGATATATATTGATGTTTTTTGGATGGTTTGATATTATATATGAATTGGAGGTGAAAATAAATGGATACAAGTGTACATGATTAGTCCACATGGTCTATAAAACCATGATGTTCTAGTGGATGATGCTCAACTGAATTCCTCTAAGTCCTACAAGCCATGTAATACTTATGCTTATGGGATCTTGTAAGGGTTACACCTCACCCCTTGAAAGGTAGATTATCAAAAATCATTAAAAAATTAAGGACTTTGGGCCATTGGAGGATAATGGATGAAGCTTGATCTACTATCATTGGCATTATAGCTAATTGGTGCACGGTCTGCCAAACCTTGTTTCCAAGATTTGCATGACCAATAACATCCCCTTGAAATTTATTAATGGTCTCAATTTTATCAAAATTATCATTATTTTTTGGTGGATGTAACTGGGATTATTTAAAATATATCTTCCTGGAATCTTAAAGAAAACTTATCTTATTTTATTTATGAATATTCGATGAAATGTGGTTTTCAAAAAGATTAATGTGGTTTTATAACCTTTTAAGGGGGTGTTTCATGAATTTAAATAGATATATGTTTTTTTACCATGGGCTTGTGAACATTATAAATATATAATTTTTCTTGTTTTATAATTAAGTCCAGTTGGTTAAATATTGAGATTTTATATTTTGTAAATTTAAACCATAATTTTTCTATTGATTTCAAGAGGATGTTTTTAAATAGTGTCTAATGATTTCAAATGAATCATTGAATTATTACCTCAAATTAAAATATATTTTAGGATATGATTTATTTTATTTTGGATTATCATTTATTTGGATTTATATTTTTTTAATGTATGCCTTGTATATGTGTTCCAAATAATCATATCTGTTTGTGTGTGCCCATGTTAGTTGATGAGACTACCCAGTCCCATGATATATTAAAGGATATAGTTTTCTATCATGGTTTCCTTTCCTTTCATGGTAATTATGATTAAATTGGGTATTTAGAGTGGATCAAAATAATGAAAAATGTATTTATGTTTTCTGATACTGTTGATGTCACAATTGTTATGGTTGTTTTGGGTTTTTTAAATGGAAGCGTTTGATTCGTGGAAGACTGTAATCCTGTGTCAGATTTATTTTAAAATTACATGGTAATTATTTTAGACCACATTGATTTAATGGTTCCTTCTCAAAGATTTTAAGGTGTAAAATGTGGTGAATCCAATATGACTTCAAAAATTTTAATAGTGGATGAATGAGTATATTGACCACATAAATAATCTAGTTTCCTTTTCTATTGAGATAGTGTCAAGTTAATTTTAAATGCTCAACAATTACTAAATGATATTAGTTTAGATATTATTTCTCTTAGTAATTTAGTCAAACACATCCTATTTATTGTCTTGGTGGATAAGGACTATATATTATATTTAGTTTCAATTGGGAAATCTATGTTGTGTAGTATCCCCATATGATTTAGATTTGGTGATGGTTCCCCTTATGGTGATGATACGAATCTATAGAAACTTATTTTTGGTTGATCTATATTTTCATATATCATTACTTATGAATGGAATATAACTCTCAAGTGATTTTAATGATTTTGGTTAGAACACTACAATACCTCATTCTTATATGTTGAAAAGGCTTTCCACAATTACGGTCATTTGGGATAAAACTAGAGGTTCTATTTATAGAAGAATCACCTGAAGAATAAATATATATTAAAATTAACAACATTATGTGTGTTTTCTAGAATTTGATGTATTACCCTCTTCCTTATTCTAATTTTTCATTCATCGTTATCCTCTATATCTATAATATTTAGTTTTTTCCTTATAATTAATAATGTTGTATGCTCATTTTGAGAGTATGAACATATTTTAAATGGATTATAAATGTCTTTTTGGTTTGGTCACACAACATAACTTGGTACTGACATCTCATAGTGCCTTGTTGTTGTTTTTTTATCCACCATGTTAGTAGATTTCTAATTATTTGGGAGACCAACTCTAGGAATTTTTCTAGTGATCTATTTTCAGGATAATCTTATTGTGAGTTTTTTGTGGATATTTTTGTTTACAATTTTTTTGTTTGTTTTTGGGTATTCGATTAGTGGTACCACTTCCCATCTGGTTAAAATTCCATAGTTTTTTTACACTTCATTCAGACATTTTGATACTTTAGGGGAAAATGTTTTAGGATAGAGAGAATTACAACTCCATGACAATTTTTTATTTCTATAATTTATTTATATTTGGTCTTTTCCCTGAGATTCAAGTGAAAGTAATGATTAATATTTATTTTTAGATGTTCCAGCATAGGTGTAGGGTGGGATCATGATTAGAAATAACCATTCAGATAAACATACAATGTTCTAAAATATTTAACCTAAAAGTTTCAAATGGATTGTATATGGTGTCTGAAACCATGTTGTCAAACTAGGTTGGTGACCTAGTGAGGCAATTTAGGGTCCCATGTTTTAGTAAATAATTTGGACAACCCCTATTAAGCACCCATAATTTTCAAGAAATAATTTACTATTATAAAATTTCCTTCAATTAAACCACAATCAATCAAACCTTCCAATCACTCGATTATGTCTTTCATGGAGGCCATTAGGTTCTTCCCTTTCATATACCTTGTATTTTCTGGGGTGATTATGCTTTAACTCTTAGTGGTTTCTTTGAGGTAAATGCTTTTATCTATATCCTATTTTTTATTTCTTGTTTTTCATTATTCCCCTTAGTATCATTCCTTTGAGGATAAATTCTAGGTAGAGGGTTTCCTATAATTCATTGTGTTTCTAGTTTGAAGAGTAGGTGAAAATAGGTTCTTAGTTCTTCTTCTACCATTAATTAATGTATTAAAACCATCGGTATGTTATTTGGGGAAGGTATTAGTTTTATTTTTCATTTTCTTCACATACTAAAATTTTTTGGGACCTAAAAATATTTTAATTCCCAAAATTTCTATTTTTTAATGTTTTCAAATTCAACTATAAGTATTTTGAAAAATTATAGATAATGTTGACAGGTTTTTTAATGAAATTGGTGTATTAAATGTGTTTTTTAATTTTCTAAATGGGGTTTTCATGTGGATTTTTGTTAATTAATTATTATTTTTCATTTTATTCTTCCTTATAATTCTATAAATGGATTGAGGGGTTGTATCAGTTGGTTTTCCATTTTTTTTGGGTTTACCTTATTGAATATTTTAATTTAATGATGGATCAAAATATGTCACATTGTTGGTTTACATTGTATATCCTATAAATGGTGATATATACATGCCTATGGAAAATCGGAGGTATATATTTGAATACACATACATATATATTTGTATAGGTATATATATGTGTGTGTGTGTTATTTTAATAGAGGTCTTTACATAATAATTTTATTTTCATTAGTATTTTGGTTTTCAAATTGGCTCGTAAAATTGATTTTTTCAATAAGAATTCAATATAGAACACTAAGGACAATTTTTGAAATTCGAATGATTTTTTATGCATGAAATTAATTTTTCTTTGGTTCTTAAAATGGATTTTTGCATGGTGATAGAGGTTTTAGATTTTATGGAAGAGTTGTCACCTTTACATTTTCTCAAATGAGATGAACAATAATAAAATCCCATGTGTGTTTATATGATTATAACAGATTGGATTCAGAGGGGATTCAAATTGGTTGGTGCATAGTTATGGTATGTATTTATGATATTTTGATATATAGGTTATGATTAAAATTTAATTTATGTACCTAACCTCTAATATCTAATATTTACTAGGATTCTGTGTATCATAGTTGAGTATAGATTGATTTTCACTCCCTTTGGAATGCTTCTATTGGCCTATATATGGTTCCACATTGAGTACTTCATGTGTCTCCCCATGGTTTGTTGCAGTATTTACATTTATTATCTATCCTTTTGGGTTATTTCTCAATCGATTTTATCTTATAAATAAAACATTGTATTTTTTTTTGTTTTATAATATGTTACAATCGATCGACTTTTATATTATATTTATTCTTCCATTGACATATTTTATTTTATAGTTTTCTTGGCGTTACATAATTTGATTTGGTTATTTTCAATATATTATTAAATTGGAATGTTTTTAAAGTGAAATGTTTGATGAAAATTTCCAAAATTTTCTTTAATTCCTACTTATAATTACAAATATGGATTGTTTTTTAATAGAAATGAATGGTTGTACTTACAATTAAATAAAAATTATTTTTATGTATTTTGAACTAGAATTGATGGTACCTTTTTAGAAAATGAATTTCATAGAATATATGGTCGTTTACTACTGATCATTATTATGCTCGGAACCTAATAATTCCCCTTGGTATCGGTAGACCTGATATATATTGTTTGGTTTTTGAATTCTAGTGGTATAATATTTTATTGTGTAAGGATGGTGACGAATATGTCACATGGTGATGGTATCTAGTAATTACATTTTAATTATATATATTTTTTGGGTCAAAAAGATATACATATATATTTTGGATATCATTTATCTTCGTGTTATTTTTTTATATTTACTTTATTTTGGATGAGTATTCCATTTTTTCATTATTTCTTTTGTTTTATTTCTATATCAAAACATTTGTTTTATGCATGGACCTCTAATATAATGAATGGCCATTATGAACTTTTGGGTGAATGATATTTTTTTAATTCATTATTTACGGATTTAACTACCACAATATAATATTAGAATTCTTACATCTATTTTTTAAATAAGGGAGATCAGGAATTTCCCACGGGTATATTACAGGAATATTCGGGTGCCCTCTTGAGGGAGTAGACCATGTCAGTTCAACACATAACCATTATTAAAAGAATAATATCTACATTAATACCCTTAAATAGTTTAATTCAATGAAATTAAAAATTATTATATGGACACTAAGGAGAAATTAGATAATGGAATTCCATAAAAATTATATAGAATGATTTTATTATACTTAGTTTGACCCATGTGCATCAATAGTTTTGTTCTACAAGAAGTTATATGAGAGCTTGATAATTTATATTTGTTATCACATCTTGAATATGGGGATAATATGTGAGTTATCCCTTCTTCCCATGATTGATGACCTCATAAAATAGGTTAAGGAAGTAAAGAGGCTCCAGTAGACCGATCACTAGTCCGGCTATCACCAGTTTCATGTTCATGATAAAATTTGGATGATGAAGTTTCATTATTCAGATAAATATGATGAGATACTGGTTTTTTCCTATGATGGGAAATGTAACATGTTGGTGTTTATTATCCACATGAACTAGTTATTCCATCTTTCCTTGGACTAGTTACTATTGATCTTGATCGATGGTAGCCTAATTTATTTAACATTATGGAATGAGAATGACGGGAATCTAATGTTTTTACATGAATTTATTTTCTTTTCTAGTTTTGATGAAAATTTAGTTTAGTCCTTGTTCAATATTATATATGTATTATACAAGCGTAATAGCATATCTATGGGTGGATAAGGTATATACCTATTGAAGACTATGGCAGTATTTATATGAGAACCACAAAAATTTGTTTTGGAGGTACAATGATATATTAGGTTAGATGGATACAATAATTGATTTGTGATTGAATTTACTCTGATTGGAAATCCAGTGATTTCATTTACTTAAAAAGGAAATCCCATTATTTTGTCTAGGTGATTGTACGGTCCGAAAAATTCCAACATGCAATGAAAATACCCAAAAATCACTATCCATAAGGATGGAAGTATTCCAACACGTCTAGCATATAGAATGGACTCAAATCTAGTTGAATGTTTTTGGAGAAAAAATAAAGAATTAATGTATTCAAATCATTTCATGTGGCTCGCGTACCATCATCGAGAAAGGTATACAGAATAGCTGAATCAAAAACCACTCAGTACACAAAACGATCCGCAAACCACTGGCCCAAAGTTCGATGGCCAACAAACAAGGTAGAAAGCAAACTGCATCACCGAAGGACACATGTGCATGAAGAACATCTGTGTACCGTGTTTTGAACTCATTAGTTCAAAGACGAGGTGAACATGAAGGGTTCTACAAACTGTTATTGTGAACCAATGCCTCCACAATCCTAGGATTGACGAAGTCTTCACCAGGTCCGGATATCTCTTCGTGGTCCCTTGCAAATGGATTTGCATGCCGAATAGATATAATTGTCTTGATGCTCTATAAAAGGAGAATAGTATAAGGAAGATAGGCGGATGATGTAGGCTTGAAGTTTAATCAAAGGTGGAATGATTAAATTTGGAGAAGACTCCGGCTTCCGTCTTGATTCATCGGTGAAGCCCATATCGCGATCCACTCTCTCCATAGGTAGAGCTGGCCGTGAACCATAAAACAGGGGAATTGAATAATAAAAATAGAACTTTTTACCTCATAGGTGAAAAAAAATCTCATTCTTCTGAAGGATGAATTTATCAGGAATAATGATCCCCTGAACCCTCCTTCAATATGGAGCTTCACGTAGTGTACCGCTATGCAGACTAAACTCGGCACCGCTTACGACATCAATACGTTGATAAATACCTTAGAGGTTTAATAGGATGCATACCACTATGGTGTGAATTTTATATATCCATGCCCGTGTACCTCATTGGTAGAGGGATGGCCATTCTTCTTACATACAACTATGGTTTGCAGATAAGAAACTAGTTTTCAGAATGAGGTGTTTCCTGGTATTATTTTCTCCAATTCCAACCACGCCCTTCCATTACCGTCTAGTCCTCCATGATTCCTCCCCTAATAAGAC
Organism: Viscum album; assembly: GCA_963277665.1. Lineage (NCBI taxonomy): Eukaryota > Viridiplantae > Streptophyta > Magnoliopsida > Santalales > Viscaceae > Viscum > Viscum album. Next base: position 1,809,259,048 of record OY728142.1, on the reverse strand, counting down.
CATTAAAATATGGTCAAATACTCCCCCAATGCCACCAGATCCGTATGAGCAGACCATCAGTTGTATCACTACACCCCAATGAGTCTACATACCCATGGTATGTGGAGTCACTAAGGATATCCCTTCAATGGATCGAGCATCGGTAATGCCTGTGGGTCTACAATACCTTGGTAACCTAGCATCCAACAATGGGACACAGATGTGAACCTCCTTGTTCTATGGGTTAAGGGTTTTAACATTCATTTCCATTCAATGATGAATAGTGATCTATCGAAAGGGTTACATTCGCTCCCACTCTTGATGAGGAAGAAACTCCTGCCCTTCCCAGAATGGGCTCTAGGGCCCTCTCACTGTGGTATATCCCCAAGTTTTTGATTCCAAGCCTCATGATATTAAATGTCATTCTACATTGAAATGTTCATGGCTCTACCACATTGGGCATGGTAGCACTAACCCCTTTCTCTAAGGGATCTTCTTCCCCCACAAATTAGGGGGGTGGAACTTTCATTTTTTAATCATTCAAATCATCTTGTTTCCGACACTGAGAATGACTCATGCGGGCTATGCCGTTTGTCATGATTACAAAATACACATGATTCTGAACTACGTGAACTCTAATTACGGATGAAACCAGGATACGTATGACACCTTCTAGAAGGTCTGAGTTCAAAATGGTACCAATCCTAAATGGGTCCATCCAATCATGTCTCCTCAAATGGGTAGCTTTCATGTGTAATTCCAACACAATCCAAACTACAAAGGTATTGATTACGCTTTTGAGGATATGTAGGAAACCCATATTATTAGTATGATCCCAAAAATAGGTCTCCTTCTATCCCCCTAGATGAGGATAAACTCCAGAGAACCTTATTATATAGATCAAGTATGTATCACCTCTATATAATCAAACATATGCATGCCTACAGTGATCCTATGAACCATGGGTATCCTGTGTAAACAATATTCAGGAATTAACGAAGGATTTATGAACATATAAACATAAATTAAATCATTATGTGAGCCCTAGAATAGGAAAAAATCTTCCCTCAGAAGGGTGTGGTGAGCTTGACCTCCCATCCTCTCGACCACTAGAATCCTTATGTATCGTTGGCTGAATCATCAATTAATGAGAACCTACCTTTCTAAATAAGGTACATGAATCATGGATACAAGGGTAGTTGGGTGTTTCTGGATCACAAATATACTTATTGGAGACCATTTGAGGATGTTATATCTAAGGAGGATACATTTCAAAAGTACTTGACCCCACTAAATTGCCTGTTGGGATCATCTGACCGTGGTAACTCCTTCACAGTACGGAAGAGGTAAATTGCCTAGTCCCCGTGGGGATAATACAACCTCCTTTATAGGATAATGACACATAATGGGTTGAAAAAAAAGTAATGGTGAATTCGATGGGAATATGTATATATAAAAATGGTACGGGTGATGATCCTTATCAGACCATATCCACACAACCTGAAATGCACCCCCTCCAAGGTGGAACAAAAATGGTCAACCCGATGTGAATCCTTAAACATGGTGGTCGTTCTACCCCAATGAAAAAATAAAAAATGATACTACACATCTAAACATTTTTTTCACCTAGGTATTCACAAAACAAGCCACCTCGTTGGCAGAAAAAAAAATGGCGAATCCAACGTGAATCCTTAACCAAGGTGGCAGTCTTACCCAACTCATGCCGCTACGCCCCATAGCAACAAAAAATTAGAAGGGGGCCAATCCAAATTGAAAAATATGAATGTGTTTAAAATAATTCTACATAGATGATGTATTGTGGTATGTATGTCATATATGTAGTTCTTAGGTTCACTAAGAGCATCCTTCAATCCAAATGACATCTTGAAGACCATTTCACACATACACTAGTGATTCCATAGGCAGCTGAGGCCCCAACGAAGAGTAGGACCTCCTCGCCTACCTAGAATCTTCAAAACTAGGTATCCAACATGATGACAAAATAGTACCACTGAAATTTTACTCTCTCAAAAATGGAGGCCAATAGAAAAGCCCTCCAATATGAAAAGGTCCGCCAACTGCCTCTTCAGCCGCTGCTAGCATCCCATCACAAGGAGGACCTAGTGGTCATCTCAAACTTTTTTTGGATCCTATCCCCAAAACATCACAATGAGTACCTCCATTATCTGAGAAAGGCAAATGAAGTTTATACTGACAACATCATCTCAACTGCACATGGGTCCTACCTAGGGTCCCCCATCAGAGATTGTCACCACCGACACGGGACGACCAAGCCTCCTCCCACCGAATAGGTCCTTATACCGAGGGAACCTTCCAATGTCCTGATGACTCAAGCCCTCTAGATTCCTTCCAAGGGTAGTGAATATAAAATCAGGAACACACCAACACCGTGTTTCCTAAGGATAAGCTCCATCGTACTAATGCGGCGGCATTCAATGGGAAGAAATAAAAATAATCCCCCTCCACTCAATCCCACCACCAAAATATGGTGGCACAATACGATCACATGTATGTTACTTCTATTGTTTGATGGTCCCACCATGCAGACAGAGTGAAAAACTACAAGCAGATGCAGTTATCTGCCCTTCCTCAACAATCCAACCATCAAAATAGGGCAGCAACTAGCTATATGCAGGCCCAAATACCTACTGAGGCACAAAAATCCCACCATCCAAATAGGCAATCACTTAGATACACATAGGCAAAAACACATGTTAATGCATTTAAAGCATGGATTCTAAATAGGGAAGTTAGAATCTATATATAGGAACATATACTAGCTAATTTATATCAAACCATCCAACTAAATATGGAGAAGACCAAATATGAGTAGATTAGAATTCATGCGGATCCATACAAAGCCCGTGAGACTAATATAATGGAAAGAGAAAATATTAAAATCTCCACATGTGAATATGAATCCCACTAGTATAATACAGTGGAAACAAGGGAAGACAACTAGTGGAAGACTCGTTCCTCTGCCCCGACCCAGGAGAACTACCAGTATCTACATATAACTCATAGATTAACGAAGTACGTGAAAACCCCTACTCCGAAATAGAAATGGGACTTCATACTCATTCAAGATGAATATATATATCTCAGTAAATCCTATAAAGGATTGAGGATCAGACATTGTTTCCAGATCATATCCTCCAAACATGCCATGATACCATTGCATTGGCGATAAAGGCGAGAAATTAGGCCAACGACCCAGTTTCTTCGAACAGAATGACTCACTCAAAAAATGATTTAGTCACTATAGAGTAGTTATGTATCCCTTCTCCATCCCAGGAGGGTTGACATAAATATATCATGATGCACAGATAACTGGACCAGAAATAAAAATCTGTGTTCCAACTGGGAGATGTCTGTCCAACATGGTGGCCACTCCAGGGAAGACATATATCCATTCCAAAACACATGATGTCTAAACACGTATCCCAATGACATCAAGAGATTCATAAAGATAGGGGCCCATTTTTTAAGTTCATTACCAACCATAGATGGCTTTATTTTCCCATAAGAGAGTAATAAAAAATGAAATGTTCCAATGGAAATGGAAAAATAAAGAGTATATACATGATCCTACTCTACTGGAAACTTGGGTTCTTGAAACCCTCAAGCATATATCAAAAAAGGGTCAAGACCCTATCATTCCATAACCAAATTATGGATGTGGAAGTAGTGGTTGCGAAGGTCCTCCCCCTAATGTCTCAACCAGCAGCTCTGAATTTCTTCCACAGAGCACCCAGAAGGGCTTACTCTGTGGGCCAGGAATGATCAATCATGAGATCCTATCTCATGATACGAGTCGGGGTAGCCCTACCCTCGACCTAATGATTAAATATTAAGATGTTCATCCCCTTTCTATCATCCACACTGATGGTCTCCATGGGGTATATTGTGAAGATATGTTTCTCTCCAAGGTCGTACATCATGTAATGATTGTAGTCCTCACATTGATTAGAGTAATTGTGATGGCCTTCCCCGAAATAAAAGTTACTTGGAAGTCCCTCCCCATAGTAATATATTTCAACCATAATGTCCTCCCCTCATTGCAGTACATCCTGAAAGGCCACCCAAGGATTGCATTGAAAAACTTCTCCCTGGTGCCAGGTATCATGTTGTGATAGTAGTAATCACCATAACAATAGTCATCAAAAAGGCCCTTCCCTCGGTGACACCATGCTGCAATAAAGTTCTTACCTTGATTTAGTCCACCCTGATCATCCTCCCCAAGGTATATGACACAAATATGTTTCTCCTTGTAGTTGGAAATTCAGTCATGATTGTAGTCATCAACATGATGACAGTCATTGTGAAGGCCCTGAACACAATGGTAGTTGTTGTTAAGGCCATCCCCATAGTAACAAAACTCATGGTGATAGTCCTCCCCTCACTATAGTACTTCCTGAAGGCCCTCCCTAGGTTTTGAACTATAAAAATCCCCCCTACACCTATGTATCAAGTTGAGATAGTAGTCCTCGATATCACATCTTTATTCGAGAATGTCCTCCCCTAGAAGAAACAAAGTAGAAAGAAGGTAATCCCTTCACTCTATCCCACCCTAAAGGTCCTCCCTAAGGTATAAATCTTAAGGTCATTTCCCACTATCAAAAATGAAGTTGAAATATTAGCTCTCACCATTACTGGACCAATTGTGATGGACCTCCACACAACCAAAATCCACATTGATAGGAAGGTCCTCCCCTTACCAAAAATAATATGAGAATTCCATCCTATGTCGAGGCTCATAGGAAAATGGATTCAGAAACATATGGCTCTCGGTTTTTAGTGAGTGATTTTCATTATCAACCAGAGGATTTCCCAGGGCCATGCTTATATTCTGAGCCACCCCCACGCCATTTTCAAATCAATGAGTATCTCAATATCATGGCTGATTGGAATGAACTTATTAAGAATCAGTCGATATGGGAATATCATGTATAATATCCTATTGAAAAAAACAACGGCATGATATGTTTCCTGTGAGAAGACAACTAGATAGGGATAATATACTGGTGATGTATTTGCTTATGACCACTTCTCACTTCAACATACCAGGATAGTTGTCTGGGGAATGCACACTTGAAATTAACATCAATATATAAAAAACCCTTCTCTAGATGAAAGAAAAATTATTACCCTACAAAGGGTATGTAGACAATGTTGACATGATAGAGTAGCTTTGCCATCTAATGGAACTGAAATACATCTCATCCGCAAGGCATCCAAAATAAGAAAGGTGGATGAAAAACCTTCAACTGACCTGCCTCCATGCACTTCATAAGTTGTGTCGCCTCATTGGAATCACCCTAGAATAAGTTCACATTCGGGGATGAGGATAACATGGTGCTCTACACTTGTCCCCACATCCCTTCCTACAGGTCCTATTGGAAATGACATCCTACTATGTCATCTCTAAGAAGAAAAAATCAAGTGAAACCCCTGCTCAAGAAAGATGATATACTCAAAAAAACAAACCCATAGTATGTCTCAAAAGTTTCAGGGCCAAGGGATCAATACATTTAAATGCTTCTGATTCAGGCAGACATGAACATCTATAAGGCTTCCATCCTAAGAGAATCTAACCATCAATCCATGCTTATGTCTTCAAAAGACCATAGACTACATGAAATCCAAATGCCATAAATTGATAAAACCTTTGTAAGATTACATGAAATTGAAAAGGTGGTAATAGTAGCACCTGTCGCCAAAATGTGGGAACATCCTCATCCCACAGGGCTAGGGGAATTTTTAAATCAATATTTCTCCACAAGACCAACAAATCCATGCCATAGAGCATCAATGGAAGAACAGGAACTATGCGAGCCAATAAGTCTGGTTATATTTTTACCTCAAATACGCACACAATGGACGTATTTCTTCCATTATCTAGGAAGAACGATGGATAGTGGAGTTACCCATTTCACTCCTTGTGGTTCTCACCCTCAGAGACAAAGGCTAATTACGGGGTCAGTACAAAGCTCCATTCATGTCAATCTTCACTGAGAAATCTTAAGAGTACTGCATAATAGAAGAGGAAATTCCAATAAAGGGCGAAAAAATCCTTCATCCCATTTGGCACCAGGTCTACCATCCCCAATGTGGTATGCCTCAGTGAACGTGGGTAACATCAACCCCACGGATCTCACGGGAAATGACATAGAGGGATATGATGTGAAGGAAGATGGTTCCCTCCAAGAGGCATCCCACACCAAGCCTCATGCTTTCTATACCTAGAACCACAAGGAGATCCAAATTTTGGGTTCCCACTAGGATAATCTATTACAACCTCCCTGCGAAACTTCAATTAGGATAAGAATAAATCCATGGTCATCTTTGAACCTCCTTCACCTCCCCTTCATAATAAATCCCTCAATCTCGAATAGTTATTCACTAGGAATGAGGAAGAAATGAAATACCACATGAAAATTAATGTCGAGTTGCATCGAGGGAGCTATCTATCCAGATTTTAACTTCCTGTGGAATGTCAGCAGGTGCTCCTAGAAGAGGTTCCCAAACCACATCCACTTATCCCGGTGAATGAATCCATGCTTTGAAGAATGTTCATCCCGGCCTTGAAAGTACATCATGTCTTCCTCCTTCTAGGAAGGCATCCATAATATTTTTAGGTAAACCCAAAAATGATACCCTGGGTTGCGAATCAACAAAAAATTCCAGTTGTGCTGACACACAATATTTTTGGCCACGGCCGCACAAGCTCAATTTCATGCCCGACAGGATATGCATAAATGGATCCTGAACACCATCAAGTAATTTAAATATCAAATAGAATCCCTGGAGGGGCGGCGCGTACCGATAAATCCAGAACAAAAACCCTACCTCGATTGGGTGAGTAATGTTACACAGCTGCTAAACATTGGAATGCTCATATTCCTAGAATTCAATTGGTCGGGGACCCTTAATAGAATTTAATGATCACAAATCTGCCAATGACCCCATGATGGGAACTATAGAGAAGCAAGAAGCAGTAAAACTCAGGTGCTTCATATGAACCCTGTAAGGCCTGACCGTCATAAGGTATACTGCCAGCCAGCCAATTCAATCACTGGCTGTGAGGACCTCTAACGAATTATTATCCCATAATTTAGTTCAATGCTTCCTAAGACAATGATAATTGACCTCATGAACTTCAAATATTTAGAGAAATAATGACTCTCAGTCGTTATTTACTAATGAGAAGGCCTGACTTATTCCCTAAAATTACCCCTCCTCCAAGATTAGATTCTCACTCTGTGCATCAATAACCTTCGAAATAATATCCGAACACCGCTCATCCTGATGAAGTACAAAATTGTGTTTAGATATTTCTCTACCATTAGCCAAAGGATATAATACTACTTGAAAAAAACCTATATATAGTCCCATATGGCCCCATTAACCCATGGGAAAAGAAAAGGAAAACAAAATGTGTCTTATTTCATGCTTAAGCCACCCTAGTACAAACTCCAGCTGCGAGACCCCCACATAAATGTGCAGGACCCCTGGATGTCAAAAAACACCCACCTCAACAAGATAATAAAAGTGGTGATAAAATAAAATATTTTGAAGAATTAATAAATAAGTTTTACTCATTCTATGACAACCAGGTCTGTGGATATTTCATAGCAGCCATGAATATCAATTTTCTCTAGCTTCTAGAGCCAATGTGAGCCAATAAAGTCTGACTCGATGGCCATCCAATGTATTTTTTATATCACTAGGTACTTTCACACACCTTCTCGGAATGACTCATTATCGAGTATCTCTTATAAAATATGGTGGATTATAGGAAAGTAAAGTTAGTCCTTCCACTAGCACAAGTAGTGTATGTTTCTACCTTATACAAAAGAGAGGAAGATGAATGGAAAATAATTTCCAGTAAGAGGGAGAAAAAGTTTGACAATTGGATGACCTCGGAGAAAGTCAATAGAGTCCAAGGAATCTTCCAGGCATAGTTAAATCAACCAATTATGCCCTCAAAACACCTCCATACAACACATCCATCCTCATCATCCCAATGTTCCTCTTAGGGAAATAAGGGAAGAATGAAATTGAAATAAGATGAGATGATACCAAATATGAAGTCAGTGTGGATGCATTTAGACATCGTGTCAACAGTCTTAGTACAATAAGCACTGCCACTCAAAATGGTACAATGGGCACCGCCCCATAAAAAATCACCAACAGAAGAAAATAGTTGGATAGAAATCATGTGGATCAAGAACAGATATTCAACTCCATTAATACCATTCACTTGATGGACCCCTTATCTAATGATGACTATAAAAACAAACCCAAATTCCCTACACCCAACTAGAGAGCATGAGTAAGATGTCAAAGAGGCTAGAGGGTTCCTGAAAGGCACGATTGTGGCAGAGGTCAAATTCCCAGCCACACCAAAAGTCAAACTGTTAACATGGCGGAAACTCACCGACGGACCCTACGACTGACATAACAAGAACCAGAATTCCTCTCCTCCCTATTGGAAGAAATAAAAGACCAATTATCTTGGAAAATACATCAAGGGAAGAACAAATACCAAACCACCAAAGGCATATAGGTAGGCGAATTCAGTGCAATCTGGAACGGACCGCAACACCACCAACTCTGATAACAGAGGCCGAACCATCTGCAACCAAAGCCCAAATCTCTAAAGTGTATGTGATAGAGGAACCATAAGCTAGAAAGATCCATCCTTTAGAGAATATGTATGATATTCTAAAGTATATGGATTCAGTTCCAACAAATCTATCAATCCTGGATATGATAATCCTGTTCACGTTTCTTAGAGAGGCCCTCATCAAAACCATACTAATTCCTGATGAGTTCATTGATGATGTAGCAGCAGCAATAGTCTATCAGATAGAGACCAGTACTGAATAATTTATTGTCATCATATCTTCACGGATAGGTGTGAAGACAGTTTAATATAAGGGAACATCAAAACCTTATATGTTTCCTACAAGATAATTAGAATTGAGGTCCAGAGGACATTCATCTATAACAGCTCTATATTTAACCTCCTTCTGTTGTGAATGCTTCGCTGGCTAGGCTATGAAGAAGAAAGCTTGATACCCAGCAGCACAACTCTACTGAGATATGAATAATATGAGGAGAAATTGTTGGGATGGATCATGCTTAAAACATGGCTGAAAAATTTCATGTCAGATTCTGACTTCCTAGTATTACAGAAAACTACATTCTTCAACGTCCAATTTGGGAGTCCTTGGCTGCATCAACACACTATTATTGCATCATAATAGTATCAGTGCATCAAATATAGCACTAATAGTAAAAAATGGGACATTTCATGCCAATAAATCCATGTTTGAGTTATGTGAGTCACACAATATCGACGTAGGGGTTTATGAATCGTAATAAGAACATTTTATGGCTGACGACATTGATTGGATCAATTCCTAAAATGTATTGGAAGCCTCTCTCGTTGGACCCCTTCATCAACTTGGGGAAGAGTTTGTAATACCCATCATCCATGTTGAATGCACAAGTGCATGCTCGGATTCAGACTTTGTTATCTCCATGGTCGATATTGTGGTCACTAAGTACAAAAACACAGAAGAGTAGACTGACTCCCGCAATGTCCAGAAAATCTCTATCAAAGATGATCTTGTCCCATATATGACACCTCAAACATCCCTTGTATCACACATGATGTCAAAAGATGATTCTATAACAAAATTATAGTGTTTATCTCAATAATACACTCTCTATTAGAAGAGGATGAAGATGAAGATGATGAATATAATGAATAAGAAGAAGAAGACCTTAAAAATGCCTCTCATGTATTCAAAGAAGTTGTCTCCAACTCAATCGAGGAACTTAGGAAGATAAATCTAGGAACCAAAAATGAATCACGACCCAATCTGTTTAGTGTGGCTATTCCTATTGAGGAACATGAGGCATACACCTCCTTCCTAAAGAATTATTGAGATGTGTTTGCCTGTAACTACACAGAAATGACAAGCCTCAATCCTATGGTCCCCACTCATCTTATAGGCTTACCATAAGATCACCAGTTCTATAAGAATGCAGTTAGGAGGAACCACCTGACACATGCTACCAAAATAGTGGATGAAGTTGACAAGATGATCAAAGCCAATTTTATATGGGATGTCAAATATCCGATCAGGCTGGAAAACATAGTTCCTATTAAAAAGAAGAGTCAATAATTAGAATCAACATTGAATTTATGTACCTTATATGAAATTTTACAAAAGACAGTTTCGTCGTCCAGATTACAAAACTGTTGATCGATGAAACAACCGGATATAGATCCCCCTCTTTCATAGATGACTATTTTGTATACAATTAAATCCGGATGTCCAAAATTGATGAAGAAGTTACCACTTTTAGGGACCCTTCGAGATTGTTTTGTTATAATTTGATTCCATTTGGTTTGAATAATTCTAGCTCAACATATCAATACGCCATGAATCCCATCATCAAGCCCTTATTGGGATAGTTTATCAAGTTTTATGTCGAAAATTTTGTGTTTAAATCATGAAATCCCTCAAAAAACAAGGTTGATCATGAAACTATCTTTATAAAATTATGATAGAATAGTTTAAAGATAAATCCAATAATATATGCCTTTATTGTTACCTATAGAAGATTTCTCAATTTCTTCATATGCTCTAGAGACATCGATGATGACCCCATGAAGAAAAAATCCTTTCGTGGCACTTCCCCACCTAACAACCTCATTGAGTTTAGAGGTCTCTAGGGGCCCCTTGTCTACATTAAAAACATCATATCCAGACTAACATGTAAATGTTTTACCTTCACAAGGTTCATAAAGAAAGGTATTACATATAAGTGGGATATTTATTGTAAGAATAATTCAACAATATCAAATGATCTCTCCTAATCCTATCGGTGATGAAGCCAAAAATTGAGGGGCAGCCACTCATTTTGTACGTAACCACCCTAGAATGGTCAATATTCCCCTTTTCTCAAGTAGAAGAATGATTCTAGCAGTGATAATAAGCTCTATTACCTCAACTAATCAATGACTAATACTGAAACACGGTATTCAATCATTAAAAAGAAATTATTAGCCCTAATATTCACAGTTCAGAAACTAGAGCATTACCTGCAGCACCATGAGGTCCACATGGTCTCCGGCAGCCACCCACTCATATATATATATATATTATAAAGCATCGCATTCTGAATGGGTGCCTATCATGATGTGTGGTCATCCCATAACAGTTTGACAAACAATTCATTCCCAAAAATGACATAAAAGGACAAACATTTATAGACAGAATGGAAGAGCAACCTTTAGATAAAATAACACCATTGGATGCCAAACTTCTAGATGAAGAAGTTTTTTTATCTAGGAGGACCCCCAGAGATGGGAAATGTACTTAGATGGTGCTTCTAGAAGCTGGATAAGGAATTGGATGGATGATCCCAATCTCAACAATATGGGACTAGGAATTATAATCATATCCCCTAAAAGGGTGCCTTTTTTTAAACTTTCATGATTTCAGAAAGGCATAGAAATAATGAAGAATAATATCAGGCCCTCATTACAAGCCTTGAACTAGAACTTCATTTGTGAGCCAAACACCTAAAAAGGTGATTCAAATTTAGTCCTAAAAAGGCCAGTGGTGAATATTCCATCAAGAATGATGTAATGGTTCCCCTAAGGAACCATATTTGGTAGATGATGGATGAATTCCCATTAGAATCAACATTGACTAAAATCCCACAGTTAGAAAATTCTCAAGATTACGCATTAGAATATGCACCCGCAACCTTGGTTGATCCAGTGTGAGATGATACCACTATTAGAATTTCCCACCACCGGTTGGTCTTTCCATTTATCTAGATAAATACTGATGAAATCAATGAAATTATTCATGTTTCTGAGATTTATGGTAACACCACTGGCTGGATCACTCTCATTTCAAATTACCTTTGGAACGAGGAACTCCCATTAGATACAGATGGAAGGGAGTAGGTCCAAAGACGTACAATCAATTTTAGTTTTTATATTGGGGGAAACTATTAAAAGGTTCTCTACAAACGAGTCCTTGACAGAGTCCTTCTCAGGTAAATTGATGGGGAAGAGACTACTACCATCATTAAAGAAGTGCATGTCGTATCTTTTGGAGAGCATCAATCTGCAACTATGCACTCCCACCAGTTATGGAGGCTTGGGTATTACATGCCCACATTGATAAAGGATTGTTCCATATTCACCATGATGTTCTATTCCTAACTTGTTCATTACAATTTCATAGATTGAACCCCTGAGTTACTTTATACAGCTATGTACTCCTGGCCATTTTCTTCCTGGGGTATGGATGCAGTGGGGCCATATCCTCCCACCATAGTGAGATAATTAAATTTCATACTCACAGCAATAGACTTATTTTCCAAATGGGCTCATGCCATACCCTTAAATGAATTCAGGGTAAAAAACATAGTTTTATTTATGAAGGCCAACGTCATTATAAGATTTGGTGTCTCCCTTGAAATATTGATGGACAATGACACTATCTTTTGCATTTATGAGTTGGACAAGATATACCAAGAGTATGGTATTAAAGATAATGGTTCATCTCGCTACCATGCACCAGCCAATAGGTTGATAGATACTTTCAACAAGACTCTATCCAGAATACTCTAAAATATGGTCGATAAGGAAAAGAAATCATGGTCTGGAAAGCTCCTGCATGCTTTTTGGGATTATCAGACCACAACCCACAATGCCACCCAGGAAAACTAGTGCTCACTATTTATATTGGGCTGACGCGGTTTTGACTATCGTGATGCATGTTCCATCACATAGTGTAGCAATTAGAAATCAACTGTCCATGGATGAGTAATACTAGACATGTTATGAAGAGTTGGAGTAGCTAGATGGAAAAAAGGTTGTACACTCTTCATCATTTGAAAATCTAGCAAAATCCGATTTCACGAGCCATCAATAAAATGGTTCTCCTTTGATCTTTCCTCTAATGAGAAATGGTGTTAGTTCTCAGAACTATGATGATACTTGGGAAGAACCCCCAAAGCATGAACCAAAGTAGGAAGTACCATATGTTATACATAGGGTCTATTCTAATGGTGAATACACCCTGATATCAATGGACATACATCTCATCAGTACTCCTGCCAATGCAAAGTTCATAAAGAAATGATTTTCGTAATAAAACCATGTTAAATTCCATGCTCTATGACCCTAAATTATGAGTTATAAATCCCTATTTTTATCTAAACTCTATGACCCTAGAATATGAGTTATAAATCCATGTTGGGGTCCAAACCCTAATACCTTATACTATATGTAGAAATAAAGTGAAATCATGGTCTAAACTACATGACCATTAAATATGAGAATAAATAAAGTGAAATCATGGTCCAAACTCTACGAAAATACACCAAGACCATCAATAATGTGAAATCATGGTCCAAACTCTAACACCATAAACTATTAGTAACAGTGTCCCCATGTTATTGTCCAAACTCTATTACACTAAACTATATTCCATTGTCAATTCTACGTGATGATTAACTGTGAGGAACTCCTACCTGAATCATGAAATTAAATTGTGATTCATGTCCTTTCTATAAGACAATAAACTACATGGTACAAATCATATTAATCACATGTCAATAAACTACATTATCTTTTGCAGAACAACATACGACTTGATTCCCACCATCACATGATATGTAGTGACACCTCAATCATCGATCATGGCCCAACCCCCATTAACATTTCCCCCATCATTCACCCTATCTACCCATATTCATAATGGATACCCTTATCTCTCATTTTTTCTCACATCAAGTATAACTCATGTATACTTAGGATCATTTCCATGGATTCTCTTATGAAGTAAAACTATAGAGTAACATGGTAGACCTTGAAATTCTGATGGATAGAATGAAGATTCCCCTACCAAATGGACTAATCTAGATCAGTATAGGGTACATACAGAACTACGTATTCCTTGATTCTTACACCCACATGATAGGTGGTGAGGCCTCAATCCTCGATCATGGACCAACCCAACCAACAAAAAAAAGAATACCCCCCATCATATCCTTTTACTCCCAACACCTTTGAAGGAAATCATATGCCCAATTATTGTTTCTCACAATGTGTATGAATCACTTGAGCATTGGATCAATGGTAAGGATTCTCCAATGAAAATAATTTTTGGAGATGTATGGTTGAACCAGAACCCCTAGAAAATGAAACAGAAATGTCCCTGCATATGGATCACGCCAAATCGATACAGGGAACATTAATAACTTCATCCGGCTTCATTCCTGCCCGCATAGGATACGTAGTGACGTCTGGATTTGGAACCATGGCTCATCCATCATCAAGAAAAGATAAATGAGAAAAAATGACCTCAAATGTCCCTACAACACATGAAAACATTTTTAGGGAATATTAAGAACTATGTGTGGCTTGATTTTTGTCCTCGAAAGATATGTAGTGATTCCCAAATTTGGAATCTCAGCCTAGCCTCCATAAACAAATGCCACATTTTCCCCATGAGAGGTCAGAAAAGTATGGGGATCCAATGAAAGGTCCTAATCGAATGAAAATAAAAAAAGAAATTCTTCTAGAGTTATGTGTGGTCCAGGCTTCATTGATATGAGATCTCACACATGCCCCCCACTGATGATAGGACATAGGATCCTACTTCCCCCTATACATATGAGTAAGATCTATGTGGATGCTCCAGTAGTTAATAGGTAATCACAATCTGGATATTTCTCACATGTTTAGGCACATCTCTCACTTTGTTCAAACTCTATACCCTGGGAAAACATGGATCCCCATAATCATTCAAGTCCATCTAAGATGGATGGATAGTGTCATGCAGACACCATTGATTGAATTTTCACATCATTCCTCAAACACTCTACAAATGTTTCCCACAAAAACGATCATCAATTAAATTAAAATCCATCCCTAGGAGAGTCATCTCCTATATTAGTATGCCCAATTGCTTCCAAGACCCATTTCATCCCTCATAATTCATTTTTTCCCTAAGATTATGTTTTAAAACTTCTGTCATCACTCATGTCTAGGGAGCATCAGGGAATCCTAATTCCAGTCTACCCAAAACTATTAATGATATGTATGATAGTATAATCATCCTCACTATATGACAAAAAAACACAACATTATTTCCTCGCCACATGACATTAATATTCGAGGTCAAAATTGTCTTTTCTATGCATCAATAAACTGGGAAGCAATTTTTTAAGCCTAAATTTCTCTTTGATGTTTATTTTTCCATTCAAAAGAAAGTAATTGGAATCCTCATAATTCCTTCTTTCTCAAACCAAGAATAGCTCATGTGATTGTAGGGATCATATCAAGATACACACCATTGAATTACATCAAAAAAGTCTAGGAATTTGGCCATAGCAGCATGACACTAAATGTAATGTGACAGTTCCCTCTCCTAAGAGGAGCCCCACATCTGGTCTATATGAAATTAAATGAATAGGTGTCCCAAAGATGGATCTAATACCTCACCCTGTGTAAGAGTCATATCTACGTAAGGGACACCTAATTCCAAGAGAAATTTGCAGCCCAATTGACCCCAATATATTTAGATGGAATCCTTTCATACCCCAACCTCTGTGAATTGAGTGATCATGAACCCCCCTAACCTTAAAAATCCTTCTAAGATAGAAGGATAGAGTCTGGAGAAAAACTTTGTTTGACTATGCACATCATTCCTCAGAGGATATATATATGTTACCCCCAAAAATGGCCATAAATCAATTGAAAAGTTTCTCCAGGAGATTCATTACCTATCAGGGTAAGCCCTATGGATTTAAATCCCCATTCTATCAATACTTATTCAAGGGAATTCAATGTCATGGTTTACATTTTTATCTTACACACATCCTGAATGTATCAAAACATGTAGGCCGAATTCATCTCTAGTTTCATCTAAGGTTTCTAAAGATAACCATCCATATATGTGACCTTAAACCACATACTAAAGAAAAGTCCCCAACTCATTTCTGGGTATCCTTGATGAAATTTATTTCAAATTTCACATTTTGGTGTTCAGGTGCAGCCCTTTTCAATGATAATTTATAGTATTCCAAAGGTTCCCAATCTCTACAATCTGTCATGTACACCATGGATGGAAGTATAGTATCTTGCAGAGACCACTGATTGACTAAAACATCATTCCACGGTGACTCGTCATATGTCACCTACATAATGGCTATCAATAAAAGGAAAATTATTCCCCAAGAGAGTCCTCAACTTTCGTGCTCTCAAATTATATTCTTGTCTTGTCACACACAAGGATTTGGAAAACTCCTAGATAAAGGCGTACATACCTTCTTCTTTAAAAATGACCCGGACATGAAAGATATATATAACTAAACAAACCATTCACCAGCTCTCCCTCAGAAAATAAAAACTCATCCAAGAACTATTTCTCCCTCATATTCGATATGAAGGTCTATAATGTTGTCAGATAACACTACTCAGGCCAACCATCGAATGTAACTCTCAACTTCAAAATAAATTTTAAATGTTTCATATCCTACTAGTCCTTTAGAAATGGAAGGCTAGTGTCCTACATACATCTCTTCATGACTATGAATATCATTCCATAGTGGCTCTGCATATGTTTCCCACAAAAATGGCCATCAACTAATGGAAAATTCATCCCCAGGAGAGTCATCTCCTACCTCGTACAACTAAATTGGATCTCGAGCCTTATGCATGTCCCAAATCACAAATCTAGGGTCCATAAAAATCCATAATTCATGTATGAATGATATTATAACATTATTGGATTATGGTTCTGAATTGGGGCCCTTGCCCCATTAGGTTTGGTCAAAGTTGTTCGTCCAAAAACATCTGTAATTAGTATGACTGGCAGGACCATTAACTACTATCAAAAAAGAAACCGTACTTGCTAGAGGGAAAATACTTTCAAGGCACATCCGGGGAAAATTCTAGTGTTGGTTTGATAAAAAAACAATAAACCATCAAAAAAGTCATAAATCTTGTTAGGTTAAAAACCTACAAAGGGAAGCTGAAGAAAAATTTATGTTGTTCCAAATAATCCCATTTCAAATACGATTAGGTAAATATTACGCTAGTAATGAAAAATACATAATAATTTTTTTGGTGTTCTATAAAACCTCAGAAATTGTCGAACTATGCTCGCAAAGTCCCACAAATCAGGAAAAAATGAAATCGTGTTTGAATTATTCAATTTTATTGATAATTGATTAAAATTAATTAATGATTGAGATGATGTTTATATAATATATATATCAACTAACACCATAGGAAAAGTAAAATAAGATGAATTCAAATGAAAATCAGATTCATTGAGTTAAAAAATACAGGATCATTCCGATTTCAATGTCACTCAAAAATATCAAAAAAGGGTAAGAGTGCATATCCTATTTTGGTAAAGAACTATAAAAAGTTTTGGTTATCCCTCTCTAGAAGGATTTCGTGTGATTTCCATGGGGCATTGATAGTTTTCTCCAATGATTCTATGTCCACCATTGCAACCGGGACTGTCAGACGCACCCACTCCAGAACAACATCAAGGTCCTACCCTTCTCCTAGACTACTTCATAGTTGGTGCGTGAAGAGGCAATTGATCACCAATCCTTTCTATGTGGGCTTATCACTCCAAAAACTCTTCCTCTTGGGTGTCCACAAAATCATGGGAATTCACCTCCTCAGTCGTGAGATGATCAAATTATTATGAAACATCTCTGAATGTCACCACCCGGTGATGAGAAGAATTGAACTTGGCCAAATTATCCTTATATGAGGCAAGTTATTACTAGTTAATGACTATTTTCTTGATAAATAGGGGTACGTGTTGATAATCAAAGCCACTGGAACCCGGCTTGGTGAATTATCGATGAAAATTTCCACCCTCTTCAGCAATATTTTGAATGGGTGTCTCCGTGTAAAGAGTGCATTATTTGTTCCATGCCTCTTTTCACATTGCCTGGTGGATTCCTACGGTATCAATACATTGATCCTCCCCCACTGTAACATGTCTATAAGATGTAATCATCATCACAGAATTGTGGAGATACCTATGAAAGGTCACCCAAGAGGGGGGGCTCCCTTTTCCCCTCAGATGGCCCAGCCACTAGATCTAGATGTTGAGGACTACCCACAACTTCCATGTGATCGATGATACTCTACATGTTCCAAACTCCTTGAGGTCTTGGGAGAAATCCACAAGAGGTTATAATTATTAATTACTCCCCAATGAGATAGGTTGTACTGATGATAACCCTACCAGATGTTTAGGATGATGAAATAGGCATATTCATACCACAGGGGAATGAACAAGTGTTGTATCTGTCATGGCTACTGAATGGATAGAATTAGAAGGTGTAGCTATCACACTCTTCAATATATATTGAGTGTATAACATTTTTTTGTCAAGGATTTGGAAGGAAATGTTAATGGGTTTCTATACCCTCTGAACTGGTTCTTTCAGCTTCTCTTTGGGGTAATAACTTACCCACATCTTGGCATATTCCAACAATAGAATGGTGGGCTCTGTGGTGTTATGATTGATTAACTCCTTATAATCAGCTTCATACATCATCAGGAGTCACAATTGGTGGAGCACCATGGGATGATACTCTCCCCTTCATTGAATAGTGAAAAGTTATGCAGTCTATTAAAGGAATATAAATTGCTAAGAAAACAGGTAGGACAGGTATGGCTCACAAATGACTACTCGATCTATGCGAGTAGTCAACATCCCGTCCTGAAGTGTGATAAGGTATGATAATTCAAACAATGAACCGTTTATGTCACCTCTTAATGATCCATGAGGGGTCGGATGTGGTGAAAATGTGAAACTAGAATCATCGTTCAACAACCCAACCACACTAATAACGCTCTGAGTCATGGGATGAAAAAAAGAAATGTTAAGAAGATCTAGATGGATGTCAGAATGGGGAACCATTGCAGTATGTCGGTATTAATAATAGGGGAAGTGTTTCTCCATCCACCCATACATAAATTGGAATAGTCCTCTAAGATGATGTATAGGACAACCTTCTGGTATTTTTTCCAACAACTCATAAATCTTGAAAAGAGTAAGAAGGGCCAAATTAATGGGTCGACCCTCTTCCAACATGGACTCTAACATTAATGTGTAGGCCTGAAGCACTATATATACATTGTGGGATGGATAAATCCATCCAGTCAAAACATGGAAAAGAAACCTGCTAACCAAAGCGGGGGTGATCCGTCTGACTGAAGATCATATCCCCATTTGGTATATCGGCATGCGTCATGGGTAGAATAATATGACCAAAGAGTTTGGTGGGGATTTCGAGTTGGATGAGTTTCACCGTGGTGAGCCCTTGGCATGGGTCTGTTTTTCTATAGAAATAATCTTATCCATGCCTCGAATGGAATGAGATAGAGAGACTCGAGTGGATGATCAAGTAATCCCTCTACCATGACTAATAGACTCCATGACAAAGGGGACATGTCGTTTGGGTCATTAAATTTAGTGGATATTGGGAGAAACTCATCATAAATTTCTCCAAGGACATGGAGTCCTAAAAGCTGGTGGATATCCCATAGGATTATCCACACCTCCTCATGTAATAAAAGGAATGTGTTGGTGTTTGAAAACTATCAGCTAAGAAACTCCAGAAAAAGACAACAAATTGAGAAACCCAGCCTGCCTGATACAATACTACCACCTCTAACCTATTTGGGGACTCCAAATAGGTTTGATGTACCCAGAAGATCTAGTCCCATTCATCGGAGAATCATAATCTGGCCCGCCAATCCCACACGGTTCTCCAAACACCATTGATATTTTTATAGGAGATGCAGATAATTGATGGGTAATCTCGAGCATCTAGTCTCATGAAATCATCATGGTACCCGCAGTTTTCTTGAGTCAATGTTGATCCTCTTAGTATGAATACATTCACTTGAATCAGAGTGGAAATGGTTTATCCTACATGGGAAATGTTGGCATGGTCATGACCTTGTGTTTCCTCTAAGAGGATGAAAGAGATATTTGGGTGAGCCAAATGTAGAGGCATGTCCGCAAGAATACGAAAGCCGTAAACGAGAAATTGTACGGATGAAGAATTAACTATGACCACTGGCATCAAAAAGCCCTTCAAAAAGCTGTCACGAGGAATGTTGTGGGCTTGAAAATTATCCTCGCTATTTCCTTCCAGGGGTTCCCTTGTCTTCATCAATTTTATCACAGCTTATAAAGGAGCCATTATAACCTTCATGATAATATTCAAAAGCCAAAAAAAGTCATTCCAATAAAAAATTGTTTGATAAAGGCAATAGAATATTGGTTAAAGGGATCAAAATATGTCTGTATAAGGCTCCATGTACCATTTCCTAAAATGGTGCACAATATCCACATATCGCAGAATACATAGTATATGGAGTCGCCATTACACACATGACCACGGAGTGCGAATGTGGCCCTACATACTGTTATGGTATGTGGATTCCTGACATCTCTTACATCCATATTATATGAACCATCCATGAGGCGTTGGCCTGCGGATCATTGGAAACAAATAGAATGGCTTGCAGAAGATGGATACAATAAACCTAGGCCTTGATTATGATATTATTCTTAAGATGCAGATTAAATTTTATGTTTGAATTATAATTTCTTAAAGTTCAGTTTTCAGATCCACATTTTGTATATGGATGTTCCAAATGTGTAGCGTCCTCCTTTGAAAAATCTAGATTTTAGTCTTAAAATTCCAAAATACAGTTCACAAAATACAAATATGGTATGTGGACAGAGATATAGTAATGAAACCATTTTTTGGTACATACGAAGTTGTTCAAGAATGGGATTTTGGTAGGGAGCATAGTATGTGAGAGTAGAGGAAGCAAAGAAAATTGCGATCACTTTTATACCTGAGATACATTAAAGGAAAAATGACTTTGACCCCTATATATAGATTTTTTCCCTCCTACCGTGTCCATTTGTTCTACCGCAAACCATTTTAGTTCAAGATAGCTTCCACAATGGAATAGTCCCATTTTCTTTTCGAACGGACCCCATTCCAATGGGGGGCATTGGTTGGGTCCTGAAAATTCCACCAAGGGATGAAAATACCTAAAAATTATTTTTCATAAGGAAGAAAGTATTCTTAAAAGTATAGCAGGGTGAATAGACTAAAATAAATTTTCATCTTTTGGGAGAAACATGATGGAATTCATGATTTCAAAGCATTTCAAGCTTCCCACGTACCATCATAGGGAAAGGTACGCAGACTAGATGAATCGTGAACCACTAGGTACGTGAAACGATCAGAGAACTGCAGACCTACGAAGTGATGGATAGTGAACAAGGAATACCATGAGCCTTGATCCTAAAGGACCCATGCGCATGAAGCCCATCTACATACCATTCCAAGAACTCATCAGTTCGTGGAAGAAGTGAACGAGAATGTTTATGTGAACTGTTATCCTGAAACAGACCTCTGAAAACCTCAGATTGACAATGCCTTCTATGGGCCAGGATATCTCTTCATGGGCATCAGCAAATGGTGTTGTGTGCCCAATAGATTCAATTGCCTAATTCCGTTATAAAAGGAGCATAGTAGAAGGACGAGTGATGGATGTAGAAGGAATGAAGTGGACTCATTGTTTAGAAGAAAATGTTTTGAGAATACTTTGACTTCCATATTGATTCATCGGTGACTCACGAATTGTGAACCACTCTCTCCATAGGTATAGTCGGTCTCAGACCATAAAACTAGGGAATTGAATAATAATAGTAGAACCCTGAACCTAACTGGCGAACCAAAAACCACATACTTCTTACGGATGAATTTTTGGTGAACGATGATCCCCTAAAACGTCCATCAATATGGTGATCTGTGTATTGTACCTCTACACTGACTGAAACTGGCACCGCGTACAACATTTGTAGGTGGATGGAACCTAAAGCTACATGATGGGCCCTGTACCACTATGG
Source organism: Viscum album (assembly GCA_963277665.1). Taxonomy (NCBI): domain Eukaryota; kingdom Viridiplantae; phylum Streptophyta; class Magnoliopsida; order Santalales; family Viscaceae; genus Viscum; species Viscum album. The sequence continues at coordinate 1,809,237,023 of OY728142.1, read as the reverse complement.
TACATGGTTTCCTATACCCATTCCCACATACCGCATCTGTATGCAAACGAACCCTATGTCTGCATACCTCTTCGATATATAGAGCCTCCCTCATCACTTATAATAAACCAGTTCATGTAATGTGGTGTTTTCAGGTATTATTTCCTCCGGTTCCATCTGCACACTTCCATTACTGTCCAGAACTCCATTATTTCTTCACTAACAAGTCCCCTGACATCATGAAATAACCTCCTCCAAATCCGACAGAAATATATGATCAGACCATTGGGTCATCAGTGTGCTACATTGAGTCTACACTCATCTGGTATGTGGAGTCACGAAATCTCTCCCCGCAACTGTTAGGGATTTGGGAATGCATGTGGGTTTAAATTTCCATGGTAAAGCATATTCCAAACAAGGGACAGTGATGTGAACCACCCAGTTCAAGGGGTTAACATTGATCACTTGATTTTCCATTCAATGAGGAATAGTGATCAGTCGAAAGGGTTTTGTTTTCTCCCCCTTTTGATGAGGAGAAAACTCCTCCCCTTCCCAGAACGTGATATAGGGCCCTCCCACTGAGGTAAACGCCCAATTTTTAGAGGATAAGCCTCATGACCTTAAATTTCATTCAATATTGAAAGGTTCGTCACTCCAGTCCCTTGCCCATGTTCACCCCGTCCTCTTCCTCTGCAGGCTCTCCCTCCCCCGCCAATGGGGGATGAGGCATGTGTATTGTAAAATCTTTCAAATCCTCTTATTTCTCACACCGACCATGATTCATGAAATCTTTGATGTTTATGATGATTACAAAATCTACATGATTATGAACATTGAGAAATTTGATTCATGTTCAAACCAAGATATATATTACGCCTTCCAGAAGGCCAGATCACAAAACGGTGCCCATCAGAAAAGGGTCCAACCAATCATGTCTCCTCAAATGGGAACCTTCCATGAATAAGCCACACAATATCTGAAATACGTTGTTTCTGATTCCACTCCCAAGGATAGGTAAGAAACCAATCTTACGGGTCTTATCCCAATATCAATTCACCTTCCATCGCCCTTGACGACGATAAACACCAGAGCACCTTATTATATGGATCAAGATAGTATCACCTCCATATCATCAGATATATGAATGCCTATTGTGATCATGCTAACCAAGGGTAGCCCATGGACACACTATTTAAGAATGAACCAAGGATTTGAAAACATATGAGAATGAAATAAAACTATAAGTGTGTCCTTGAACAGGCAACAATACTCCCCTAGAAGGGTGAAGTGATCCTGAACTCCCATCCCCTCGACCAATGGAGTTCTTAAGTATCGTTGGATGAATATTCAATCAACGAGCACCTTAAATTGGAATGTAAGTCCATTAATCATGGATAACATGGCTGTTTGGGTGCTCTTGGCTCCACAAATAATCTCGTTGGAGACCATCTGAGGAAGTTATATCTGAGGGAGACTAATTTCACAAGTACTTGACACTATGTAATCGCCTACTGGGATCATATGACTATGGTACCTCCATCAAAGTATGAAAGAGGTGAATGGCCTTGTCCCTGTGGGGCTAATCCAACCTTCTTTACAGGATAATGACATAAACCATGTTAAAACACATGGAATGATGAATTCGATAGGAAACCATCTCTATAAAAAAGGGATGGGTGATGGTCCTCATCAGACCATTTCTACACCACTTGAAACATGATACCTCAAAGGTGGAACAGTGATGTTTGAGAGCATTAGAGTATCTAATTTATAATCTATGAGTGATAATGCTATAAATATTTAAAATGATAGAGTGAATGTTTTTTTTGTTCTGTGATGTATCTAGTGTAGGGTTTTGTTATGTTCCAATGAAGAGTCAAGTGATTATTTCTTCTTTATCTAGGTGGATGAGAACTCATATGAATAATTTCACATCCAATTAATGGAAGGTATATTGAACACTGTTTATTTAGAAGACATGAAGCCAATTCATTCATGGTGATCAGTTCATAGTCAACTTTTCCCCTAAGGGCCCTGGAATATATCCTCACCAAGATATATCACCACATGAGGTAGATATGTATGTCGTAGTTTATATAGAATTATTAATTTTATATTTTCTATAATATATAGAAATAATACATGGTTTTTGATACCCATTGTAGTAAATGTTGTGATTAGCTGATAGAAGACACGTCTGAGTGGTTGGAGATGACTCTATTTTTAATTATCGATTGGTAATCAGTTTACTATCTTCAATTGAATGTGGTGTCCCATATAATCATATTGTGTGTGAGTATAGACCAATAAAGTGATATAATGTATGTGGTCATGTATGATTTTATTTTCATCGGTGATACAATTGATTGATTTTCCAAATTCGAGGATAACACCATCATCCTTTGAAGATGAAAAATGGTACCCATTATTCTAGGTTAGGCGGTGAAAATAGAGTTCCATAATCCCCCTTGTGGGTTCACCAAGAAGTGCATAAGATGTATCATAACCTTAAGAATCAAATTTGAAGTCCATGAATTAAAATGAGTATTAATGATTTTATCTCATGGTTCCCACCAATTAGCTTTTGAAGGCTGGGCACTAGGTTTTAGTGGGTCTGGTTCAAATTGTATTGGTAATATAGTAGATGTGTCATGGTATATCCAATAAAAAAATTAACTTCTTTTTTAGCATCCTTTTCTAAAAAATATATCTCATTTTCTAGTCTTTTTATCAGTATTTCAAGAAATTTCTAATTTTTTAGTTTAGACATGTTTTCGTAATAATTTGTACAACATAGGAACATTTTTTTCCATTTTCTAAGATGAATCTAATTTATCTTTATTTATATTTTAAAAAAATGGATACATTAAATAAATCATTAAAAGGTTTTTATTATATATATATATATACATTCACACAAATAAATATAGACACACACATATTATTTTTCATATTAATACATATATATATATATAATATGTATATTTTTATTAGTGAATATATATATATATATAAATATTAATAATCATAAATACGTGTTTGTATTATATGAAAATAAAAAAATATATATAAAAAAATTAACATACATATTCATAAATACATTTAATCACACAAACACTAAATTTATTCTATTATTATAATTAATTAATTTTAATTGAATAAATAATTATTGATACATATATTAATATATATATATGTGTGTGTGTTTGTGTTTTTTATAAATTTATAAGTATATTTATATGTAATTTAGTATATTATTGTTAATTTTTATACTAATCTATATAAACATGTTGATAATATTACATATATAACAGAATTACATAACAAAAAATATAAATTTTATATATTTGTACATTTACAGACAAACATATAATGATATATATGTACATATAAATACCTAAATACAGTACTAAAAACATGATTATACTTCATTAATAAAATATAAATAAATGAAATTTAATATGTTAATTAACATATATAAATTTAGAAGTATATTAATATTAATATATATATTGAAAAATACATATACTTCAATTCTTAATAACAAAATAAATGCTATTTAATATACAAATTAACACATATATATATATATATATTTATATTAATAAAAACATCGACACACACACACACACACATATATATATATATATATATCACGTACATATACACTTACACACACATATAGAAACAAACAGAAACTTAAATAGATATATGTAAAAATATATTTATATATTCAAATATAGATAAAAATATATACAATACTATCGGTGTGTGTGTCCACATATGTGTGTTTATATATACATAAATTTAATAGATAAAAAATATATGGGCATACAAATATATATTCATTTGTTTATATTTGTGTATACATATACGTATATAGATATGCATATAGTTAGAAAATATATAAACAAATATATATACCAACAAATATTTATATTTTTATTTACTTTTTAATGCGTATCCATATACATATATATCATTATATATATATATATGAATTATTTAACATTATATATGTAAGTATATACATACAAATAAGTATTTATTTTTAAATTATACAATGTGTATTAATAAAATACAAAATTAATTCGTTTATATATAATCATATACAATATAATAACTTATTGGTGCAATGAAAATTTTAATATGGAATTTGATTTCCTCATTGAAGCATGGGTTTGATTATCCATTCATATAAATAGATATAGGTTTTCTTTCTTAGATCGTCATTATAAAGGGGGAATAGGGAGGTTGGGTGTTGTAGTTGGCTATAACCTGTCTTATAGAGGTAGCGTGGGATGGGAAATATGTTTGAGATAAAATAAATTAATATTAATATAGTTACCCATGTTTATAAAAAATTGATAACTATATTTTCCTACGTTGATTGATAGAATTAATAATGCGACATCCATGATTGGTGGTGGGTCAAAATGTGATTTTGGTGATCACCAGTAAACAATGAAAGATACCACACTTCCTGTTCGGTGAGAGAGTTCGGTGGATGTCATGAGGTAAACACACTTGAATTCATGATTTTTTAATGAGACATCTGGAATCTGTGGTGGGTCATAATTTTATTTTTATAACCATCAATCTACTAGGAAATTTATCACACTAATTTCATATTTTAGAGATGTGTTTGGTGGATTTTTTGTAATGACAGTACTTGTATATGATCATGAAGCTGCATGAGATTCTTTTTAGAATCGTTTCTGTCTGAGATTCTCATTTTACTTTGTGGGTGTAGCGGATCATGAATGGGGATTTTGAGACTCAGATGAATAAGATAAAAAAAATTACACCCTTATACATATATATAGATATTGTAAACCATAATGGTTTTTTATGGTATATTGAGGGATTCTGAGTTAGAATTTGATCATAGCTGATAGGATCACTTACCTATAGTTGTGTTTAAAAATGACAACCATCACTCTAAAATTAGAATGAAAACTTATGGGGAATTTTATAGGATACTATACATTTCAACCTTATACTATATGAACATTGGAGAGTCTTCATAGATAGGTCTTGTTTTAGTGTAACTAATGAAAATGAAATGAATATGAAAAAACTTGTGTATTTTGTTAATATAATATATGTTGTTTGGTTTATTAGTGTTTTGGATTATGAATATATATATATATAATTAATACATTTATATATAACTACATCACTTATTGAACAAAATTATATAATTAATTAGATACCAATTAAATTTTCAAAATTTTATGTTTACACTAGAATAACAAATATATTTTTAAACGTTAAATAGAATTTTATAAAATGATTTATTGTTAGGGTGTATTTAATGATTTATTTAAATGCATAATAAATGGATATCTAGGTTAATTTTATAAATTCAAATTGGTATTTATCATTATCGTATAATTAAAATTATCAATGTTTGTGTTAAGAATATGTGTTTTCATATGAAAAAATATGTTTTATTTTAGGAAATACATTTTCCAATGTCATAATGGTTTTATTTAAAAGAAATTTTTTTAACTTTTATAAATTAAATTTCATAATAATGTATTAATATTTTGTTTCATCATGTATAAAAATTGATTAGAATGATTTTTTTTTAAATAATGATTATTTTCTAGTGAATAGTTAAAGAAACGGTTTTTTAAGAATATTGTATATTTTATAATATCCACATGAATATATATATTTATTAAAATACTTATAAAACCTATATAAGTAGTCATACATGATAATATACTCGATAAATAATGAAATATGTCTCAAATAACATATGATAAATCTTATGTGAAGAGAAATGTTAAAATCATCATCGACATTGACACAATGCTTACTCAAAATTTTAGAAATGAAATTAAATATCCATGAGATAACATTTAAGAAGGTAAAAATCAAGGATTTACATGAGTAATATATATTTTTAATGAATTATTTTCATATATTTTATGGATTTTAATTTTACATGACATAAAATATGTCAAAATTATTTTGTAGTACAAAAATATGGTGGGAAAAACCAAATTACCATATTAAATAAGTTTTAATGACATTTGTGAGAGTAAATATACCTTATGAATGAATCCTACAGAATATAGTTTATTTAAAAAATTATATTTATATTTATAATTTTATTATATTTTAATAATACTTTCATTATTGAAAACAATTATGTAACACCGACATAATATTTGTGAATGTAGTATAAAAGTCAATACAAATGTTTTTAAAAAAATAAATAGTGCTATGATTTAGATTATTTATGGTGTTAAATGTTTTTTATTTATAGTTTTTATGGATAATTAATTATTTAAAATATTATATTAAAATTTCATTATTTTCTAGATATTTTTAATATGTAAATTATAAAAATTTCCATGAACATGACATAAATTAATATGTAATGTAAATAATGATTTATAATGTGATGAAAAAATTATAAATCTTATGAAGACAAATTTTTTATTGTCAAATGACTATAATTTTAACCATTTTCCCTTTATTAAAAAATTTTAATTTTTAAAATTACATTTTAGACACTTAATGATTTAGTGTTTGTGTAAATTCCATAATATTTTTCAAAAAAAAGTAAATCGAATCTAGTTTTTTTAAACCATTTATAGAATTATGTTTAATCATATTTTCATTATATAAACCCTCTATTATGTTTTTCTAGATCATATTAAAGGAATATATTTTCCCAAAACACAACTCTTCCATGGTTTTAGACTCAATCGAAAAGGTTTTGGTTCAAGGAGAATTATAAGGAATTCCAAAACTACATCTTATATCTTATTTATAATTCGTTGTTGATAAAATATTTTAAAATATAAATTATTATACATATATAATAATAATCATGTTTTAATGATATATTTAGTATCCATAAATGAATACATATTCTCCAATACAACTTATTGAATCGTTTTCAAAAGTTATTACTATCTCAAAATACTCAGTTTCTCTCAAAACCATGTCTTTTTCCAAATATGGTCTTATAAATATAAAAAATTCATGTAATCCTAAAAATTATAAATAAAAGTATTATTAAATTTTAGTCCAATTTTTTAGAAGATCTCAAATATGTAATTGGTTTTAATTCTTTTAAAATATTTTCAAAACAATGTCTCCATAGTGTGCTTACACAACTTATGTGAAGGGTGATGGTTTTATAAACCAACGACATTCATTCATGATTTCAGATCTAGATTCTATGATTGAATATAACATTAGTATTCATTTAATTTTATGATTTTTACTCTTTATTGGTGAAATACCTATCATAAAAATTGAATTAAAAATAAACAAACATAGATACATGTAGTCATAAAAAATAATATTGTTAAGGAAAATTCATGGAAAAGTTATCATTCCAAGAACAATTGAAATATTTTTATAACATAATTATATTTATTAAAAACCTTTAAACTTTTTGTTCTTATGGAAATATTTATAATTATATTTTCTGAGGAAAATATATCATAACTATAATCGACCCATATTTCCCTAATATGGAAAACATATAAAATAAAAAATTATGTAAATTAATTGTGCATATTCATAAATTATATTAATTGAATAAATGTTTGTGAATGAGTAGACAAAACAATATAAATATATTATATAACTTATATAATTTTTAGATTATGGATGGTACAATATTAACACATTGAGTGGGTACTCAGGGTATGATATTTTTATTCTTATTCATATTTGAATTTTATAATTTTTCCATTTCAATGATTTCTCTTCCCAGAACATTATAAATATGGAGTTTTATTATATCAACATTGATTTTTTTTATCAATGTATAATTTTATTATCTTTTAAATTATGTTCAATATTTTAAGAATGAATTATTTTAAAATTTATTAAACATGTTATTTTTGAAATTATTTATAATGGTGTGAATAAAATGTTTGTTTTTTTTTCTCCCATAGATTCCTTATCTATCTATCATGATTGATACTAATTACCAATCATCATTATTATGTTTTTGTGGGTTTCCAATTTATATTTATTTTTTATAGTTTTGTGAAATTTTCATTTAGCATTGTTATCAAGGAAAAAGATTTTTCATTTTATTTTACAACAACTACTAGTTTTATGAGTTATATGACAAATGTTCAAGACCCTTTATGTTCTAATCATGTTATAGTTCATGGAAATTATATATGATGATTGTTATTTATGATATATCCCTTTAATTTTGATGTTGATTATGATAGAGTTTTCTGTATAGTTACACATATGTAGATGACACAGTTATCTTATTTGGTGACTCTATAGTGATACGATGTTAGAATTAAAAGGTTACATTATTCTTTGTTAATGGAATTGGAATTAAGTCGTATGGTTATGTGATTATTAGTGTGATATAAATATGATGTCCTAAAAACCACTCATGATTATTTTTTCCTTTATTAGTTTTTATTATATGTTTAATGTTTGTTTTTGGTAATGAATTCTATTTCATGATTATGTAGTAATTTAAGTACACAGATTTTTATGTAAAATGGAATATATTTTCATCTTTTTTCATGTTTTTATATGGAATAAATTTTTTTCATTTTTCTTATACCACATGGTGAGTTTTTTACAATCATACCTTATTATCAAATGAATTTTTAGAATTTTAGGATTTGTAGTAACTCTAGAAAGTACAATATTTCTGTTATGAATAATCAACTTGAATGAAGAATCTATTTTATTAATGAAACTTGTGTATTAATTTATGAAACTATTTTTGTGGGAAAAAAATGAAAACTATAAAAAGTGTATTCTTTTCAAATGTTACAATATTCTTTATTATCTAAAAATTTTAACATAAATGTTATTGGGAATATAGTGAAGTGAAATAATTTCTAAACATCATTTAAGTATTGTTTATTTCTATATAAGTTGTTATAGTTGGTATTAAGGTAGGGTTTATATATCATTATCTAATAAAATGTGATTATTTATGGTTAATTTAAGAGTTATATATAATATCCAATGACTATAGGAGATGATAGAATAAATAATAACTTAAATTTTAAATTATTTGGTGGTTGTTTTTTATAAATGGGAATCAAAAAAATGTTATAAGCATTCAAATATCCCATAATGGTGTTTTGGAATGTGGGCTGAGGTTTGGTGGTTGTCCTGATGGATCAAATGAATTTCATTGGAGTGGTCAGGGTACTAATATTTTAAACAGTGTATCAGTAGAGAATTCAAAGTGAGATTTCTTTATTCACATCAAGAATCGGATTCAGGGAACAATTTAGGGTGTGGAAGAGGGAAAATAGATGGATTCGATGACATTTCATAAAATTTAATATCCTAAATAAAATGTTCATTCCATTACATGGGTTTAACTAAATTTTGGGTTTCAAAAGGGATCTCTATCCTCTTTCTTCTTTATATGAACATGGAAAATGTGGAGGGTCATTAATAGACCACCCTGCCCTTATTTATAATATGGTTTAGATGGTTCTATGTTTATTTTTATGGCATCATTGGTATAGTTTATCATCATCCATCCCTATAATATGTTTCTTTATTTCCATATCTAATTTAAATATTTACATTTTTACGGCTCAATGATGATTCCAATGGATCATGGTGGAATCAGTTTTTTTGGATGAAATTTTCTTATAGGAAATATATGTAGGAATAAAATATCCTTTCCTTATTCTATCAATTGTTATTTCTGAAAATGCACACCACTATTTAGATTTTTCCATGGTTTTGTACCTAAATTGATTTTATTGGACGTTAAATTGAATATATTGATTCAGGATTTTACATTTCATTTGTTTAGGTTCATTTCAAGAGTGGAACATACCCCATGTGGTTATTTTAATTGAAATATGTTGTCCTGATAAAATTTATGAATTCATATTTATTTAAATTAAATTAAAATAAATTGATTTTTTTTTTGGAAATTGTATAAAAGACTCAAAATTATTATCATTTTTGTTTGAATTGATTTTTGGACACAAATGGATAAGGGATTGATAGTTAAAATTAGACGATCCTGATAAAGAGTTATTAAGCTTCACATGAATAATTGAATGACTTGTATTAAGATGGTGTTCCTTAGTTACATCCTTATATTTTAATGAATGTCATTTATAATTAATTATATTCATTGTTTCTCCACTTTTGGTATTAAAAAATTTTGATAAATTAATTGAATGGATTAACATAGAATAAATATTTAGTTTATATTTTATTCCATAAGAGAAATTTATAATGTACTGAGTCCATATTAGCCCCTGTTCCCTTGATTGTTGGCCTCAATCACTGATATTGGAGGATGTGATTTAATTTGTTTTCATTGATTACAAGACCACCCATGATGGTTATTCATAGGTTAAGAGTTAAATGATTATGAATTAGTGTACTGTGCCTTGGGATCCATGGAAACCTCTCAATGGGGTGTGGGATTACTTAATATTTATGAACCTAGTAGGTCATGCCAAGACTGTTGAGTTATTTAATCCATGATGGCTCCACCATCGGAATGTTTTACATGGATTGGGAGTACATAAAAAATTAGATAGACCTCCAAGTGTTGATATGGGTAATGATCAAGAAAACTAGAAGGTAGGATATGAGGCTTATCCATGCGGTTCATGAGGTCGGGCCATATTTGTGACACTGCTAAGGATAATGTCATCCTCTATGTATCTGGTCAAGGACCATGAAGCCAAAATGAGGCCAAGGACCCAAGTGGGATTTCTCTACACTTGTATGTACTAATGAAACTATATGTAGGCTTCCACTCATTTAGTGAGAATAAGGAGAACCTAGAAAGTACCATATAGATAAACCAAACCTGAACGGGCTCGCTTGAGAATGGGTAGAGATGAAAGATTGTGTCATATAAGATTATGTACCAAACTGGTATTCTTAGGGTTTTATAGATATTTTTTACTTTTGTAGAAAATACAAACAATTGTGACTTTAACATATTAGATAATATAATTATTATAATGATGTTATGTATTCCTTGACATGATTCTTAAAATATGGCTTATAAGACTAATGTGAGATTACGGTAGTGAAATTTAGGATTCCTAGATTTTTTTATGGCAGTTTCTCCTTTTTTCCTACTATTCCATGATGATTATATAGATATAGAGTCCATGATTTTCCATGTAGGATCTGGTTATTGATCCATATGATGAATGATTGGGATGCTGGGATTCAGCCTTAGGGTATTATGGTATGCCTAGGACTCCATGGGTCACAAGGATGACTAACATGTCTAGGATTCATTCTAAAATTCATGGGGGATTATTATTATTACTATCATTTTTATAATTGGTGTCCTCATTTACCCATATGATTTTTCGATTGATCCTAATGAGATACATGTTTCACATTTGGATACCCAGGATGGTGAGATCAAATTGGGTGGTATGTTGACATGAAGATGATTTTTAGGATGTTATTTTGGAAGAACATGAATAGTCATTAAGAATTTCATTATAATGGGGTTTTGATAAATTAATTTGACACATAGTATCTATCCTTTGAGCATATTATGAAATGATTTTTGGATATTGAGATAAATATTTATGGATTCATAGGTTAAAATATTATATTAGATGTAATATTTTGTATAATCATGAATGTGGGATCATAACTTAGGACTAGTATCCCTCCATAGTGATATATTATTCTTAGTGGTATTGAATTTTTTTTAACATTTGTAAGGATGATATGGTTTTAGGACCTGAGGATCAACAATGGTTAATTTCTTTATTTTTATTTGGATTTTTTTTCAATAATGCATATCTCAAACACACAACTTTTCATTTACAATGTGTGTGAGAACATGTTTGTGCCACCCTATTATGTTTTTTACATACACCATGTTTGGTACCCCATTCCCTATGATTAAATTTGAAAATTACAACACGATTCTAGTTACAATTAGGGACAAAACTTGGTATTTTTCATATGGGATAGATAATTTTAAATAAGATTGAATGTTTAGAGGTGAGTCCAATATTTGGGTGCATGGCCTCATATATTTTTTATTTATTTATTCACATTTTATATGAAATTGAACCAGTTAGTGAACTTTCTTATGTACCAATGTGACTATTTGAGTTTCTATGGAATGTACCTTCATTTATGATTATTGGATATTTTTATTTTATTTATGTGCTATGACTTTTATATTTTTTAGTTATTTATCTATTATTGAACAATCTAATATGGGGGTATTATCTCTCCAATTTCACACCGTGTCCCCCACTACTAGTTTCTAGCATTTGTAATATGGGGAGTCGATCATCAGGTTTGAGAAACTATAGTCTATAGGAATGGTTGAGCAGCTTCTAGTCTAGGAGGATAAAAAGTTGTATGAAAGATGATTGTATTCTTTTAACAATTTGGGTGTGCTACCCCAGAAATATAAGACTATGTTGGATCATGTGATGGATACTAGACTGGAGAATCATTAACACTATATTCAGAAGGATACCTAGGTAAACAGGGGACAAGGATTGTTGTTATTGATGTGAGATATATTAGTTATGAGAATTTCACTTCTTACAATGAAAAGTTTTTTAGATTTGTGATTATATTATAGATTTTACTCTTAAAAAATAGAGGTAATATTCGTCTCATGTGTAATGATTATTCATAAGGGATTTACATAATAGATGCTTATACTAGGGTGTGGTTATCATTAATATGAGTAAAAACTACCTAAATTATACACAAAATCCTATATTTTATTTTCCCATATTATTTAATAAATTATTTCTAATTATCTGTACTATCATATAACTATTTCATTTTCTTGTGGATTGTAATAGGAATATATGGTTAGACAACTTATGATGATTAATTTGATTTTTTTCCCATTTGTAAAAAGGTGGAGTTGCCATTGTAGGATAACACAAGAATTTAATTCCTCATTTAAAATCCGCATTTGGTTGTTTTTTATTTATGTTCAGTTATTTAAATGTTATTAATAGTATATATGATGTTTTACCAAAATATAAGGGAATGATATTCTACCTAAATCAAACTCCTAGAAAGGGGAATATTTTAGTGGATCATCTAGGGAAATTATGTTATGTGGATATATAATAATAATAACTAATGGGAATGTGATTATCTAGGGGGTACCTCCCTTTTGGATTCATAATAATGGTTACCTAATATCATGATTCTTTAGGGGGGAAGTCCATTATGTGTATACTTTATGGGAATAAATTTTATAGTATGGTGATGGTTTTTAATGTGATACTAGTTATGTATATGTGAGAATAATATATGGGTGTATTAATGTGAGAGTTCCTGGTGATAATTGAGGTGAGTGTGTGTATGGAGTCTCGTGAGCTATAACCCATGTGAGACCTTTGGTGGGTGGTTTGGAATGTGTGTATTCATGATATATTGAAGTAAATATGATGTAATTTTATTATGAGTTATGAGTTATATGAAATATCATATAGGTTCAACGTGGTAGTTACTATTAACACTTGAGAAAAGGCTCTGGTTTCTGAGTGAGTCGGTTCCATGTGGTGGGTGAGGGTAACATGTTAGGGTGGTTATACCAAGTCGGTGAGTGGCTCTGATATGTAACCAGTGAATATGAGCATGAATTATATTTAAATATAAAATATTTTATATTGATTTTATGATGATGGAATGGTTATAAAATGGTTTTTGTGGGAATAAGACTTGTATGTTATTATGCCTTGGTATTCAGGTGAGGTTTTTTATATGAAGGATCATTTAGATGAATGAACAGTTATTTCAAGATGATATTTGAAACCATAGTGTATATTGGTGTAGATTCATTTTTTTTAGTATGATTTTGATTTTTGGGTAATCATGAGGTTAGTCCATGTAAGGAAACCTAGGGTGTGGCATAGATAATATTTAGTGGTGATTATGAGATAGATCATGGGACATATGAAGTGAATGATTACATTTTTTAGCTCCTTTGGTTCTCTATTTAGATGTATTTTTACATTATAAAGAGTATGGTTATACTGATTTAATGATGTTAGCATCACTAGATGATGAGTCATGTTTCAATTATTGGGGGGTATTTTAGTTTACTCATGTTTGTGAGATTGAGTTTGTGTACACTGTTCCAAATGAACCCTACTAAATAATAAATCATTGAGTATCCACGATGGATGAAGGATTGATGAGAATTATAAATTATAAGGGGATGGAACCCTTGGATTTATGATTAAATGAAAAAAAAACCCATCAATGTTAGTGTTAACATCATAATGTGTGGAATGATATTTTATGACATATCCCAGAGTTGATTCTAACAATTTTTTAATAATGTAAATGAGCTTGTCTCAAGAGGAGAGGTAAATATTTGATGATGAAATCTATTGAGGAGCCACTCTAGGATTAGTGCATTGAAATACATATGGTGGGGAATCAATGGTAAGATATTATATGTAAATAACCATGTTACAGATGAATTTATTCTCATATCATGGATGACATTACCATGATCCAAGAATGGAAAATAGTTGATATTTCATATTTGTTATTAGGTATGAGCAAGATTGTTAAATCCCATTATTAAAATTAGTGTAGGATAGAGTGTGATCCATATAGATACATCCCTTTGTTCATAAGATCATCTATTAATTATACAATCTATGTGATGTTTGATATGGAATTTGGATTTATATGACATAATATTTAATGGTTCATCTAGATTACCAAGGGAATTATGAATATAACACAAGGCTTGATATAGGATGAAGTCTAACTGTTTAATTAAATATTGGAGCAAATTGATGTAATGAAAGGGTTGTTCAGATAAAATATGACTCAGATCTTGGTTATGGAGAACCAAAACTAGTTGTTTTGGTGGTGTTTCTGAAAAAAATCAACTAGGTGTAGGTTCAAGATTTCTTATAGATATAGAGAATTTTGTGGAACGATCCCTATTTGAGGACATGGGTTAAGTGGTTAACAAGTTTTCGGTCATGGTTTACGTGTTGAAATGCTACATCATAGAGTAGTATAGGGGGTGAATCATGTGATTCAAAATATTGTAGTGTTTTTTTTGTAATTAATATTCATGGAAAAAATAAAAAGATTGGTCCCTAGTCAAGGGAATGAGAAATACCAAGCATATGTGGCTAATTTTTTTAAATATATTTTTATTTTTAGGAATTTATTTTCTAGATTGTTTTTTGATTGGATCCAAAAAAATGGAGTATAATTTAATGGAGGATGAATGGATGAATTTATTGATGAGATTAGATATAGTGGAAGGGAAACCATATTGGGAGAATAATGTGGGACATTGTTGGTGGGTTGGAAGACCACTATGAGAAATTTTTCATAATTTGATTCCAATGGTGTGGGGAACCATAGTTAAAAAAACAAGTTAGGTGAGTAGAGTCTAATGGTGGGACCCACTTCAATCTGTTTGATAAATCTAATTAATAGATCATGTTGTGTTAGGGAAGATATGTATGGTAGGAATAGTCAAAATGTTTTGGTGAACATTTCCTACAATATAATAGTATTAAAAAATGATGTGACTTATGTTTGAAGTTGTGTAGCCTGATCTAATTCAATGATAATGGATGAAACACACTGCGTTGATCATGGTTTGGTGTACAGATTATGATAATTTTGTTTACTAAATTATTAAGGAGGACACTTAATGATGATTTTTTTTGTATTGGGGTATTTTAATATCCCATATCTAGATGTGATTTTAATTTTAAAAAAAATGTGTTTGATTGGTAGATGGTCCATTTAGAGAAATGAGACTCAAAACTATGTTATTAGCATTTTTGGTTTGAGGTTCTTTAGATGTATCGAGGGTCTAAGATAATGCCAATGGAGTGACTAGTGGATTTGGATAATTAAAATCAAATAATTAGTCTATTAATATTCTGAAAGGGTTATTTTTAAAAAAATGTAACTCACTGGGTGATTTAGAAAATTCCAAAATGTTGGTTTTGGGTTATATGGGAATCTATTGAATAGTCACTAAATGGAACATATATTCATTTTGTGACATTTTATAGGAGTATTTTTTCTATTTCATAATGGGGATCAAAATGACTTTTATTTTCATAAGAACATAGAGCTTGATGAGGATTTCATATATACCTCAATGTCCCTTTTTTCTTGACTATTTGGGTTATTTTTTATTTTATAGTTTCAAAGTTATCTTTATTTTGACACTATACTTCCACATTGATCCCCCTAAAAAATATTAGATATTGGTGTAAACTTTTTTAGGGTTATACATAGATTCTAATAGATCATAGTAGAATCGGTCGATTATGATGGGTATTTTTCACATCCTTAAAAGATAGGAACCTAGATATTATCAACATGTGGGTTCACATCATTTTAAAACATTTATGTTACAATTTTTTTACAATGGTTTTTACAAAAACATTATTCTTTTGGTCGTGGATTAATTGTATAACATGTGTATTTTACATGGTGGAGGTTCATCTAGGTGTCAGAAGTGGACTAATCCCTATTTCTAGTTGTTTCAGTGTGACATGATGACATGATATGTTTTATAATTTTATAAATATTTAATTTAAATTTAATTAATTTTATAAAATTATTGGTATTTTATAATTCTTTATATAGTAATAAAAATAATTGTTTTTTCTGATGGTGTTTAGGATAGGAAATCGATGACCGGTTGGACATGGGGAAGATAGGGAAAGTGTTCTTAGTCAGAACATAAAAATAGAAATGATTTATTTGTGGATAGTGTCACTTTGTACTTTTAATATGGTTAAATTTATATAGATTATGATTCATATTATTTTTAGTCATTCTAATTAAGGTTTTGAATAAATTTTATAAATTAATTGTTATTTTTAAATTGTATCTGAAAGATTATGTTATATGTTATACATTATAGAAACTAAAAAACTATGTCTATATGAACACATGTGAAATAACATATTAACCTCATTTATTGATGGAATCATTCATAATTTAATTAGTTTTCCATGATTCTTGGACAAATATTGTGGGGTCTTCATAGGTTAATTTTGAAATGGTTATGAATTTTAGTCCTTACTAGGGGACCATTGAACACCAGAAATAGGGGGTGTGAGATGAACATAGACGGACGACTCTAGTAGGATATGTGAGGAACCTTGTGTTATATTGACATTGGAGGATTCACCATATAAAAGATTTTTTTTAGGATTGGTGTGCATACTAACCAATATTAACCCTATAGACATGATATTATCCATGAATAATACCCCTAGATCATGACCCATGTGGCCTATCCATGATTTATATGATTACATTCCATGGTTATAAAACCACTATAGAGTATGGTGTCCCCAGAGTATATGGTGTTGACCTATAATACCAAACTGAGTCCAAGAACCCATAAGGGGTTCATTTACCCTTGATTTTACCAAGAGGACACTATGTAGGTTTCCTCCCTAATGATGTGAGATTAGAGAACTTTATAGTTACCCCATGATAGATTGGCCCAATATGGTTGTGTTTGGGAATGGATAGAGATGGTAGTGTGTTCTAATACAGAACCCATTCTGAATATGTAATCCAACGGGGCTATTTATAGTTGGGATAGTTTTATCCATTTGAACAACTCGTAAATGTTATTTAAACATTAATTTACTTATTATGATGTAGTAATGAATGAAAAATATTGATACCAATTATTTGTATCATCAGCCTGATGCATGATTATGAAAATAAAATTAATGATGTCTATACATAATTCCTCAAGTTAGGATTGGGATTATTTTACGATATGATGAATATATTGATATGGATTCCTAGATACATTTCCCAGGATCATACTATTAAACATTTTTTTGAATTCATATGATTTTGGGTTTCTACCTCATATTTGTATGGGATGACATGGAATACCAGGGTCCCTTGAAATCATAGAATGTTTATGATCCATCAATAATGGTATGAGGATTAATATTATCATTATTTTTATTAGATGGATAAGGTACCTTTAGAATCCAATTTTTTAGCCTAATAAAATACATGTATTTCATTTGGATTCCCAACATATAAAGGATTTGGATGGTTGGTGGATGACATAGAGATTACTTCGATCAGTGATTTCCTGGGATGACTGAGAATCAACTAAAATACATTCATTATGTTAGTGTTTGGAGAGATTCATATTATTCCTCAAATCTAGCTATTGATCCTATGATTGTATGATGTTTTTTATCCATCTTGAGATTTATGGATTCCTAGGTGACATTCAAGGGTGCAATGTTATATTTTATAGTGGAATGTGTATGAGATTCTGGGGAATTGGTTGTATACTATAGTTTTTATTCTTTATACATAGAAACATTGTTACACTAGATTATGTAGGTATGGTCAGTCATGGTCATGGAACTATAAATCCACGAGGGTTAATTTACTTATATACTTTCTTATGTTCATTATTTTTTTCCATCTATTAATTTCAAACACATATATAACTACATTTCAGGTATGTACAATATGTTTTATAGTTCCCTAAAAATATTTTCACTCACACCATTTATAGGTCTCTTTTCCACTTTGATAACTAGGTATACTCTATCATGGTTTCATTTATAAAATGGGATGGAAACTGGTATTATGTTTTTAATCTGGACAAGCATGAGTGGGATCATGGGAATTGAGGTTAATCCTAGACAAATGATCAAAGCATCATTGTATTTTATTTGAACATTTATTATATATATATGGTCAGCCTAGTGAGAATTTTCTCTAGTGTTCCATCATTACTTCTAGATTCTTTATAAATATTGTATTCATTAATATTTATCAGATAAGTTTATTGATTCTATGTACAATTATAGGAAGACATGGATGTTTTGAAGTAATTTATCAATTAATATATACTCTTATATTTAGGGGTATAGTCTTCCCATAGTCACACCCTAGACCCATAGTGATAGTAAATAACCATTAGCATATGTGGAGATATACATGAGGTCATGTGGCATTCAAGTATAGTGAATCTGTTCAATGGACATTGTGTACAGACATTTCATTATGGATTTCAATAGGAGTTAATATGTTTAAAATTTATCATATGTTGAAATAAGTATATAACCTTATATGGTGTTATAAATTTTTATTTTATTGTAATTTATGATATATTGGATATTTTTAGAACATTTTTAGAATACTCGATTTGGGTATATATAATCCATAAGTTTATAAATATATTAATTGTAAATATATATTTATAAAGAATGCTGATATTTTTTAGAGGACAAATGCTAAAAAATTTTGTGTTAATTTATTAGAACCAATATATTAGTAAATTAAATTTACATGTTTTCATTTACTTGAATATTAATCAAATATCTAACTTCGCAGTACTTAATCTTCCTCATAATTTATTTGATAATGTCCAAGGATTAACTTTCTTACTAAAATCTCGTATAAATTCCAAATTATGATGATAAACATGATGTTCCATGAAAATATTTTTAAATATAATTAATCTAAATGAATGATATTATTTGGTGAGAAACAAATGGTATTCACTATCAGGGGCGGAGAATCATAGGGATTTGGGACAATTTATAAAGTTTTACACCCTTAGTGATATTCAACAACTGATATTAATGGAACATAAACCAACAATAGGAAACTGATATTTAAATATATCATCAGATATTCTATTCATAATATGTATTTAATTATCCAAATAATTTCAATTTATTATTAATACATATCTTGAGTCATATCCTTTTAGGTAACGACTATAATCATAAAGATATATCCACATGGTGAATCAATATATATTGGGTTGGTCATTAGTTAAATTATATCAATGCATAATGTTATAAAGAATTTATCTCTTCTATTTTTTATTTATGTTTATATCTCAAGAAATTTTATGGGAATTGAACTTCATGATTAATTCCATGGCCATGATGGTGTTTTCTCCATTTCCATTACTATAAATGTAGTGAAATATATATCGAGCACCTTTTTTTATGAAGTTATCATGAAACCTAATTGATTATAGATATAAAGATAAAGAGATTATATTACAAAGCTTATATTTTTAGGATGATATATGTTATTGAGATATTAACTTCAATATCTATAGGAGGGTTGGCATATTTTAGGAACCTAACCCTAGACATTAAGTATCGTAGATAAATTCCACTGAGAAAAGGGATTAAACTGTGTCACAGAAAGTATATTTGGAACATCAGTTAAATTTTATATGAATTTAACATTTTGGGTAAAAAAATCCCTCATTTTCAATAAAAAATATTCCTGTTATTTTGATAAAATATACTAAGTTTACTATAATTAATAAGAATATATATGATAGAAAAATAATAAAACATATGTATTCTGTATGAAATTATTGATTTAATTCCCCGAATTTATAATATTAATTTATATTAGTTTATTCATAGATATTAAAATTATTTATATATATAGTAATGTGAATATTTTTTAAAAATACATATTAAAAAAAATTTAAAATAATATTTATTTATATTTTTAATAATAATACAAATAATTTTTCTAGTTCAATAAACATAAATTATTTAGTTTCTATGAAATATGTAAGAGGATTTTGAGAAGATGATTCATACATTGGTGGGAAATTTCTTATTAAATATAGTTTCAATAAATTTTAATTTATTTTTCATGAAAATATAATATTCATTTTTTCAAGAAAGGTTTTTTTTAATGAATCTACTGCATATGAATTGAATAATAATAATTCGATTATTATATTTCCCTAGTGTTTAATAGCGATTAATAAATATAATAAGGGCCCTCATGAAATTATTTTTTTCTAATTAAAAACTATTTAAACATGATTATGAAATTCACCAAATGTGAGAGGCATAATCATTGATTGTGTATAAAGTGTTATTGGGAATATTTCTTAATTTCCCCAAGAGTAATCATCGTGTATTGTCTATAAAGGAAATATATTTTCCCATATCCCATAAGTGTGAATACATTAACCCTTAAAGGACACAATTGTGATCATCATTGAGGACTTCATGAAATATAATTTTCTATGCTACCATACATAGGATACTGTGAGGATTATCCTTGGTAAACAAATTATATGTGGAAAACCTCAAAAGGTAATCTAAAATTTATTACACATATTAAATTATGGAACGATACGATTTATTCATCTGATCATCAAAAGTAAAAAAATAATTCAACAAAACGTAATTTTTTATTTTATAATTTAATTATAAATTCTCTGTCAAAAGGTTAGATATTATGTGTTCAACGTTCTTTTCAATTTTCCAAGGTTTTAATTCTATTGCACTTGAATATTCTTCATCACATTCAACACAAATTATTTAAAAAATATGAAAAAATATGAGTGGTTCAAGGCCCAACGAATGAATGTAATGTTCTCAAAACCCTCATAATGGTATGGAAAAGCATTACATATAATATATAATTTGTGGTTGTTTTAGATATTATTAATTGAGTTAAATACCTATGATTTTTTAAAATAATCCGAGTAGTGTAAATAATCTAATGTAATTTGAAAGAGTTTGTGTTAAAATATGATTATAGTAATTTTTAGGAATGTTTTATGATAATTTTGAGAAAATAAATTGACATTGGTATATTTTTGGATAATATGATACTTTATAATAAATCGGTAGATAATATATTAGGGATTAATGTTGATATATTATAAAAAATAATTCATAGGTTTTAGTGTTTTATGTCTTGGTGATTCTAGTACATTTTGGAAAAGATTATTATTTTTTGGATAATATATGTTTTGAGTCGATAATTGTTTTTGTGTTGTGAATTTATATTTGAAATTGTGATGTTTGGGGATACATATTATGTCAATTTTAGAAGGTAATATTGTAATATTTTTCTCATTTTTTTCTAATTTTACCAAGAATGAGTGCATGTGTTTTATGGTTTTGTTTTTTAAAGAATAATTTAATTTAAATGTTGATTATTATTATTATTATGTTTTTTATTTTAAATAATTACTTCATTATATTATATTTTATTTATATTTCATTGGTTATTATTTTTATTTTTGATAACCAATTTGTTTTTTGTAATTTATTTTAACTTTTTTGAATAACTTGTCAAAAACATTACTTCATACAATGAGTAATATTATATTTTTTAGATATCATTTTCTATTCAGAGTTTTCTTAATTTAATATATCATGGAATATTAATATTTGATATAAATGATTTATAATGTTAGATAAAATAAAGGTTTTTATTATTGAAAAACACAACTATATAAAGAAATCATTATTACAGAATATAACTTAATAAAGTTAGTATATTTTATTATATAATATATCTCAATTGTAAAATAATTAATCAATATTAATATGATGAAGACAAATCCATCAGGTCTTATGTGGAAAACATAACTCGACTATCTTATTACGCCATAAAAACTCATTAACAAGTACAAATTCTATAAAAAAAATGTTTATTTAAAAAAAATGAAATATTTATGATAAATTTGATTGTCATGACATACATCTAAAGATTACACATATTTATGATCTATTTTAAAAATATATATTCTTTTTATGTATTGAATTTATATTTCATGTTCTCTTAATGAAAACATTAAATGAATATGATACTCTTCTATTGAATTTATAGCATCTTATACACTATTATGGATTAATAATTCACACATAATTTATGAGGCCCAGTTATTTTATTTAAAAAATAATACTATTTCATTAATTGTAATGATGACAAAATAAATATTTTTTTGATGATTTTACCATTTTTAAAATTATGTGAATAATTTATATTTCATTATTTAATATTTCATTTGAATTCCTTAATTAAATTTGTGATCATTTGATTCTGATAAAATGTTTATAATGAAAATATCACATGAGTATGTAAATATTATATAAACATTAAATTTGGAAGATTTATCCTAAAATGAAAATATACTATGTGTAGTCAGATTATCCTACTCACAGAAATTATCTAATAAGAATACACTAAATTTTATGAATATATAAATATAAAATATCATATGATAGTATTTAATAAGTAAATTATCATAATATTGGGGATAAATATCATATTTAAGGAAATATAATACATGAATTATCGAAAAAATATAGAATGAGATAAGTAATAGATATTTTGTAAAGTATTTTACCCATTGAGTAATGAATGTATTACATGCATTTTTTTATATAGTCATTTATTGTAGGAAGATAAAATATCCAAAACATGCTAAAATTATCCTATTAATAGGGGAAAACACATATAGAATAGTAGTTCCCATCAATCACATGATGTCTATATTTATTACGATGTAGAAAGTCATATAATTCAAAATATTTCTTTAAAAAAAATTCCATATGGGACTAGAGATATCATTAAAATATGGAATTTCTATCTGAAGAGGAATATGTTTTTCTCTATTTAAAATTTTATATGAGGTTTTATAGTCTCTTGGTAGAGTCTATAGTCTTATTATTAGAATTAAAGTAATTGGATCAGAATTATTATAAATAAAATCCATTCAATGTTTATGAAATAAAAAGTTTTATATTTTACAATATTTAATAACACTATCAAGGATATTTTTACAGTTTTAGTATTCAATTAAAATTCCAATCCCACCATTTTTAATATAAAAGTTGGTCTTTCCAAATAATAAATGTGTGAATTAATTAATTATTATACTTCATTGAAACATATAGTTTATTGGAAGACCAATTACATAATGAATGATTGCCTCTGGGTTTTATATTTTCAACGTCGTTCACTGGAAATTGAAGACCTGATGCATTCTAAATAAAAATATATATTCTATTTAAATCTTATCTGAATGAATGATTCATTAACTAGTTCAAATTAATAAAAGTATTTGGACTGTGTATTCTATATAACCTGAAGTTCAATTACTCTATATTTTTAGGGTATTTTTTTCCACACAATTGAAAATGAATATCTAGTTTTGGTATCCCTTTATGTTATATATATATAATATGTTTTTATAGAATCTACAATTATTATTCTAATTCTCACAGTAATTTTGATCATATTTTAGTTTCTACTTATAACTATGTTCTAATCCCACTACATTTATTCATATATTATCTCTATAATGCTCACACTGTTTTTATTATGTTTTAAAGGAATAAAAATATATCTTCTAATGGTATATTCTATTTAAATCACCAATTATCTTCATAATAATAAATTATTGATTTCCCATAAAATGATCACATATATTATAAATCACTACAATGAAAAAAAATAATGTTAGTGGAGTAGAATGAGGTTCTTTGTTGCATAAAAAAATATCATGTACCTTGAATATTTTATTTTATTTTTTGTATATGTATATGGATATGATGAGTGGTATATAATAATTTAAACATTTATAGAGGATATGTTTTTGAGATTAATTTTTTATGAACTTTATTCACCCCCCTCTTGAGTCATTCCAGGACTCTATTGGAACAATAATTACCTTAGAGGTAAGAACATTTAATTTCTAAACCTTAACCAGTTTAAATATAAATATCAATTGATTATTGTGAAAAATTGTTTAATACAAATAAAGTATGTCAATTATTAGATAATCATACTACAATGAAGAAATTTGTGGTTACTGGAAATTATATATGATTATTTACTTGAAGAACCATGGATTGAATGTGTACATAAAATTTATAATGCCATATTAAATAAATTAGGATGACCAGCTACTTTTTATTATATAATATAATTTAAATATGAAAAGAAATGAAATAATATATGTATTAGGTTATAATGAGTAAAAATTGCTTTCATAGTGTTTTATACCCCATAAGTTGTGTACTACAACATTTTAAACTTATGAAGGTACTGCAAATGTAAAACACCTACAGTATAACTTTGATAAGAAAAAATATGAGTTTGTAATAACAGATGAGTTAAAAAATAAATAAAACTAATGTAATTATTACAGAGATAGTAAATAATATTTCTTATTTGGGAACTCCAACTTTTATATTAACTATTTTTGAGTATTACCATCTTAGTGTAGTAGAATATCAATTACCATTAGACAATCCAATCCTATCAAGGGTTTGAAAATAAAATACCAAATTTTAATTCTTATAACATAAATGGAGTAAATTTATATTTAATTATACAACACCATATTTTTTTAAAGTGATAATTATGTATTGAATGTCTCTTCCATTAAGGATTATTAGAAAGAAAAAGAAAAATCAATTTTTGAGTCATTAAATTAATGAGATATTGGTAGTTCAATATATGTTGAAAAATATCTCAATTTGATAAAAATTTCAGAGTTATTTAAAAAAATATAAGTGTATTAAATAAATACATTATCATGTATAATAATTTTTATACATATACAATAAAATTTTAATTGAATTCCATAATTTTGGGCACATAATTCCTTAGTGTCCTTAGCCAAAAGAGAAAATGAAATATGTAAAAAATTTCACTAGAATTTAAAATTACAAACTAAATTATGTTGTGTATTTGAATTTCAAATGGAGTGATTTTGAATACAGTATTGATGATTCATGTTATAACTCCAAAGATGAGATATCAGATAAATATAATAATTTGTGCTTCATGTCTTAGTCTGAAGCAGTACAACTTATTTGTTATTCATGTTATGATTATGAATCTAAAAATAAAAACTTCTCTTATGAAAATATAATTTTTTACTAATATATATTTTAATATAACAATGAATTATTAATGAAAAACAAAAACTCCAAAAAATTAAAGTATTACGTTGTAGTAATTTTTAAAAAAAAATAATAGAATTATGACCTTATGATATATATATATATATATATATATATATTTGTACACGTATTTAACATGTATTAAGTAATGTTATTAATGTTTTAGTTAAAAAACTATATAATATATTTAATGTGTCTTTTAAAAATGGGATGAATACATCTACTAACCCGGGAAAAATAATTCTTATAAAGGTAAACAACACACAAGTAGTAATGGATAAAATTAAATTCTATATAAGAATTATTTTGTGAATTATAATGAATATATTAAAATGACTAATAATTATTACATTAAATATGAAATAAATGGTTATTAAGCTAATATTGGTTTTTATAAATCCATTATTTTTTGGAATGGTGAAGGATTTTATTTCTAGAAACTAAACTAAATTTAGTGATGGAAAATATGAATGTTTTAGATATTGTCGAAAAAATTAAGTTCTAAAATCATTAACATAAAACATTTATGGCCCTAATATAATTTGGGTGAAAAAGAAACTAACTTTTATTTGTTTTTGTAGTAAAATAACAACATGAATTTAATTAGAAAATATTTAAAAAAATGTGGCCTTTTACTATATATACTGAGAAAGTCCACGAGCCGGCCAAAAATGGTCCCCAGAGAAATTTATTAAACATAATAAAAGGAAGAGTCGGAAAACATAGGGATTATTAAAAAATCGGGTGTATATATCACCATGAATATCCGCCTCCACCATTGAAGAGAAATACACAGGAGCTGTAAACGACAATGACATATCCATCACTAGGTTTGCCTTCTAAGACAAAGCATCTACCACCTGATTGGCCTCCCTATAGGCATGTGAGGAAATAAAATTTAGATGATTTAACTGATTGAGACATTCAACCAATTTTGTGAGTACCCACTAGGGCACGTTCCACGTTCTTGTTTGTAAAGATTAGACCGCAAGATGAGAGTTTGATTCAATCCATAGCATACTCCCATTATTATGGACAACATACCTGACTGCATGAACTATCGCACATAACTCATCTTCGAAGGCAACGCCAATGCCAGTGAATTGATAAAAAAATCCTTTCATAAATACACAGAAAGTGTGGAAGACACCACCACACCCTGAAGTACCTGGTTCCCAAGAAGTATCTCCATCCACATTTACTTGGAGCCTTGGACTGGTCGGTGGTATCCAACAAATGTACCTGAGCATCCGCAACTATCCAAGAACACCAAGAGACCACACAATCTGCAGATCAAAACAATTGTTATACATCTCACCTTATTGAACCCTTGAGGCCGCATTGACCTCTTAATGAATATCCATTATCCCAACACGAATATGCACCTTTCTTATGTCAAAAACTATAGCATTTTGAGTAGTCCATAGGGCTGCAATCACAGCCACAAATCCACAATTAATAAGTTATGCACATGTTCACTGCAAAAAACTCCAGCCAGCCTTGCCAGAAAATCAGATAGCTGATCCTGGTATAATTAAATCCCAAATAGGGTCACAACATAGTCCCACGACTGCCACGCATAGGCACAGTCCACAAACAAGTGTTGGACATCCTCTTCTGCACTCATACATAAATAACAGGCTGATGTAAATTTAAGCCCAGAATGCTTAATCTGATCATGAGTGGGAGTCTGATTTTTCTAAACACACCATATTAGAGAGAAGCGAGAGGGTCAAATGAACGAAGACCTGTATTTCATGAGCCATGCAGGTTGTTGACAAGAACCCCCACAAGACATCTGGTAGTAGTCCCTGATAGTAAACTGAACATTCCTGTTATATTTCCATACCAATGTATCACAATCCATAAAATTATAAGATTGTATTTCCAGATCCACCGAAGAGGGGATCATACTGTCAAAGTGATGCTTGTGAGATAAAAAATCAGCAATGAAAATGTGTCCATCACCAGAAAGAATGACCATATTGTCATGGAGAGGTTGTTCAAGCCATGTCGTGCTCCCACAATTAAGAATACAATCGTGACAGACCAAATTTTTTTTATCATTTGTGATAAGTATGAAAGAATACTTAATATATTCCTCGACAAATTATGTGAGATAGTATTTTTAACCATTAATTGGCATGCCTTTGAACCGATTAACTAAAAAATCACCATCATTTTCCTTAGACATCAGACCCTAAGTGAATTTCCCAAAAATACCATCATTAAATGTTCTTAAATCCTAGACTACAAGGCCCCCAAATTCAATAGGCTTGACACTTTCCTTCCAAGAATCAATAACAGTCTTCATCTTAGGAATTTACCTCGTCCAAATAAAGTATCGGACTAGACTTTGAATCTCCTTGATGAGTCCATGAGGCCACCAATAAACTGAAAAGAAGTATACAAATTTCGATGTTATTACTAAGTTAACAAGGAACACACTCCCAACCAGGGAAATCTCCTTACCTTTCTAACTGGAAAGTTGATTAAGAATACTAGAGTAGATACCCTCTATGTATTTCCTCTTCACATTTCCCCAAAATGATGGAATACCAAGGTATTGAAAGGGGAAAGATCCTTTTCCACCCCCAAGATCTCTAATTATCCTATTAGGCTTCCCAATCCTGACACCATTGCCAAAAACAATGAAGGATTTATCCTAACATATTACTTGGCCATCCACCTCTTCATTATTTTGAAAAAGGGCCTTTATAGAGAAGATCGTATTTCTTGAGGCTTGCCCAAACAGGAGAATGTCATTAGCATACAATAAATGAGATGGAGCAGAGTCATTCCTTCCAGCCTGAATTTTCTTGTAGATACCCATATGTGTAAGGTTATTGATACATCTGCTAAGATAGTCCTCAGAAATAGAAAATAAAAGACCAAGAAGTGGGTCCCCTTACTTCAAACCTCTGTTACAAGGGAAGAATCCTCTACGTGTAGAACTAATCAGAATGGAAAGCCTTGATGAACAAATAATGGTGTTGATCAACTTGATGAACATATTAGAGAATCAGAACCTCCAGAAGAAAACTCTCTTTGAGTGTATCAAAGGCCATTGATATGTCAATTTTCAGTGCAAAGCTTCCTTCCTTCGTCTTCTATCTTATGATATTGACACTTTCTGAGGCAGTAAAGAGGAAATCCTCAATATTCCTTCCAGGAACAAGTCCAAATATATTTTTAGTGATCATATCACCAACCATCCATTACAGCATGTTCATGAGAATTTTATTGATCATCTTAGTGATATTGTTCCCAAAATACACTGGCGAAAAATCCTTTATGCCATGAGCATTCAATTTCATAGATATAAGGGAAATGAAATGGGAGTTCATCCCATATGGAAGGTAAGAGTGGATAAAAAATTCCTTTACGGCTAACACAATATCATCCTGCAAGATATCCCAATAAAACACAAAAATATTATTAGTAAAACCATATGGACTAGGATAACTCTCTATATTGTGGGATAACAGAGCTGCTTGAACTTCCTCCTTGAGAGGAGGGTTGACAAGAAATATTTTATCATGATCCACAATGCATAAGTGGATATTCCCAACCATGATATGTGAGTTTCTGTGCCCATCATCTGAGTACAGCCCCTTAATGAGCTCCACAACTACCAGTGAAATCTCATTTTTAGAATTATATAACTAACCATTAATGATGATTCCTTTATCCCTTTCTCGTGCTCTTTTTTCCCGATGCACTCTTTTAAAAAATTAAACGTTCATGTCTCCATTCTTTAACCATCTAACATTCAATTGATTTCTAACCAATCTCTTTTTTCCTCTCCAAGATTCCAAAACTATTTCCCTATATCCAGGATCCATGATCCACCAATTATTAAATAGAAAAGGAAAGGGGCCTGACCTTACTGAATGTATGTTAATGTTCACAACAATCGGGTTATGATATGAGTGATATGTAGGGAGTGTAAAGCCAGAAATCACATGAGAAGCATCATGTCCAGTTAGTTGAACAAAAAATCTATCAAACTTTCTTGCTTGCCTCCCCTTACAGGTGTGTCTACACCATGGTAACTCAACTCTATCAATTGGAACTTCAACAAGATTATACTGATCAATGCATGTGGAAAAGTCAGAAGCAACAGTCCTATTAAAATTCACATCAGGTTTCTCCTCAGGTAGAAAAACTGTGTTAAAATCTCCCATAGATATCCATTCATGATCCATGCTCCCAGAATCCTCTCTGAGTTCCTCCCATATTCCCCTTCTCTTAATATAGGAATTGGAAGAATACAAAAAAGAAATTAAAAATTCAGAATCATCAATGTTGTATGATAGCAGAATACTCTGAGATATATCCAAACAAGAATTGATATGGATGGATTAATGCCAAAACTCCCAAAAATG
Source organism: Viscum album (assembly GCA_963277665.1). Taxonomy (NCBI): domain Eukaryota; kingdom Viridiplantae; phylum Streptophyta; class Magnoliopsida; order Santalales; family Viscaceae; genus Viscum; species Viscum album. The sequence continues at coordinate 1,809,206,929 of OY728142.1, read as the reverse complement.
ATCCATATTGGCTTCATGCAAGTCATGTTCCACAAACGTGTACTCCATGGAGTCACATTTGAAACCATTCCAAATGTTAAATAGAAACTTTGGTTAATTAATACCAACCAGCATGGGATTATGGGTCATCATGTAATGTTTAAGGGCTATGGTCATCCGAGAATTTCCCAACCCTTGAGAATTCAATAAGAGAACCTTCATTGAAGATGGGTCTTTCCCCATTTCTGAGGGCAACCCTATGATTCCCTAAGCATGTTACCTTTCCCCTTCCTCATGTTCCCTTTCTTTCCAGGCCCCTACTGAGTACTACCAGCTTCAGGACTCTTGCTGGTATATTTTCCAGTATCCTATTTGACAATAATATCAGAAGCCCCAGTGTCACTAATCTGATGAGGCACCTAGGTAGAGATAATGGCACATGTACTAGGAGCATCAGCCATCACATGTGATCTGGCCATAGGAGAACCTACTGCAATTCTAGAAATAATGTTACCCAGATCAATGTGCTGTGAGTCATCAACATCATCTGACTGGAAGATACAATTTAATGGTATGAATTTGTTTTGAACCTTAAAATGATATGGATCGCTTCAAACTTGTGTCCTTCCTGCAGCTTTGGAGGTCGATGTCTGAACAAATCCCCCCCCCCCACCAAAATTTGTTATATCAGAGACCAAAACAACACCATCACCATTAGAAGGTAGCATAATCGGAGCAACCTCTGCTAAGTGAGGTGTGCCTTGCCCTGTAATAAAAACCTATGTAGCAGTCACCATAGGAACAATATCACTGGGACATGTCCCAGATTCCAGCTCGGGGTCACCCACCTTGGAATTCCCCACACATGTGTCCCAAACTGGAATAGCTTAATATTCTTCCACTGTCTCTTGCCTTTCAAGAGGACCAGAGGACTATCCAGGGCCTTCCTGGTTTGAGTGCATTGGTGCGGGAAACCCCTCTATCACCCCCAGATCAGTAGCTTCCTTAATCTGAGAATCATGTAAATATTTTTTCTTTCCCTCCCTCCTATTACATGTAGCTTCATTATTCCCTTTCATTTTACAGACAATGCACCCCTTATTACTTTTACATTCGACCATGATATGGCCAAAAAACATGCAACCCAAACAGAAATTAGGCATCCGGTCATTGACAATGTCTAACTTCAAACTGGCATCCTGTGTTTTTAGCACAACATCCTCCACAAGAGTGCATTACATGTCCACTTCCACCAATACCCGAGCATAGTGTCTGAACCTCGGATTGATTGTCTATCGATCCAACTGGATTGGGTTTCCAATAGCTGAAGCGATATCCCATAAAATCCTTGGATTCCAATAGAACCAATTCATCCTACAGATTCAGATCCATATTTGGGCATGTGTGTTTTGATCAGTCATGGGATCAAAGTTGCGATACCACTCCTAAATATTCAAAAAACCAGGCTCCATAGTGACGGTAACATTGGAATTGATACTATAATAGCTCTACATTCTATGATCATGAATAATGTTCTTTATATTTACTGATTAGAGAACAACTGGATAAGTATCTCATATCATTATGGTGATATATTGTAAATTAATTATTCAAATAATTTCTATTCTATTTTTAATAGTAAAATACATAAATTTAGATCACTAATAACTAATACTTGTTACACAACAGATATTATCTCCCTATGTTATCAAAATGTAATCTGTTTTAATTCCAAAATTAAAGAATATTGGGTTTCTTATAGAATAATTGGACAATATAATATTTATTAATTGGAAAAAAATACAAAAAAATAATATTTAATACTCATAAAAATAAATATGACGTATATTAACTATATGATTATTTTCAAGTGGGAAAGTAAGAAATTCATCTTTTAAATATGAATTAAAAAATATTCTTCTTCTTCACCGATAAAATCATCCGCATAGATTTTTTTCCCATTTAGAACTCAAATATAAGGTTGGTAATATTTTTTATATGAGTTAGAATATAACATAATTAATAATAGATAACTATGTACAATCATTTGAATTTTTGAAAGCATGTACAGTTTGAAAAGAAATCATAAATAATCTCTTTAAGATGTTATAATGTAGGGGTGGTTTACAATTCATAAATAAATTCTTTTTTTCAATAATATATAATTATGGATAACATATTTTCCCATTGTAATCCCCAACAAAATGGTGTTGTTGAATTGGGGAATATGATCTTGCATGACAATGCAAGAAAAATGTTGAGTGAATGAGTATGCCACTTTAATTGGAATGATTTTTTTACACAAAAGGTTATATCATTAAAAGAGTTTATATAAGAATTTTAATGAATAATAAAATTAATTAGTTATAGTATAATATAAAACCAAAGGCTAGATACAAAAAAAAATTCATGTAAATGTTATATTTTAAACACCCAGTAAATTATTGGTGAGTTACGTCAAACGGTTGATGATGTAATCTCGCCACGTTATTAGCCCACTATTAAATTTTTAAGTGTTTTTAATAAACAAATTCAAATATTTTCTATGAATAAAGTCATATAAATTTTAATAATATTGATCATTTAATTATAAAAAGATTAAATCACATAAATTATGTGTTTTATGGAAAATCGTGTACTTGAACCATTATTTGATAACATAGAGCTTGATGATATGAGATATGAACAAGCACAGTCAACCCATTAATGAATTAAATCAATTAAATAAGTTTATAATCTACATTAACATCCCGAAATATCCAAAACCCTAATTTTTAGATTGTTTTAGGTATCCTGGATGAAATAGTCTTATTTTTAAGATGTATAGTAAATAACTCTACATTTTAATCATTTTATGAATCCAAAATCATTAAATAATTACTTATCGAAGAGAGTTAGATATATATATTTAATGAATAAATATAATATTTTATTTCATCAAGTTATTAGAACCAGATGATAGAACATTTGACTACCTAGTTATTAGAATAATGTGGCAACTTATAAATATAGGATGATTAAGGTGTGATATTAAAAATTTGTACGTACCATTTACTAATGGTTACCAATAAGTGGAATGAATAAAATATAAAGAAACCCTTTTCTATATAGCCTGATTTTAGGAAATTAGACACATTCTAATACAATCACCATACATTAACATTAAATTAATTCAAATGGATGAAAATAATCATCTCCAAATTTATTTTTATTAGAAGAATTTATAGTGGAAAAACATCTATGTTTCAGTAACTCCCATTTTTTAATTCTATTTTTAAACATACCAAATATATTTATATGGTTTTAAATAATATCAAAGATCATGGTACAAAATATTGAGTTTATTTAATTTACAAAAATTTTATAGTTGGATTGATATTCCTTATATTCATTAAGAAAATGTCATTAAAAGATATTTTTTAGTACAAATTTATGATAATGATGTAATTTTTGGTTTCCTAAATCTAAATTTTTTTATAATTATATATTGATTATTATGAAAAATGAGTCTCATATAAGAATTTAATTTCATTCATCAATTTTGAATATATAAAATTGTTTTTAGAAATGTTTAAAAATTTAATAAATTATTTACTAAGAATATTTGGAATTAAAAACAGTAGGTTATTTGAAACACCCATGATTTTCAATGTTATAATTGATTTGGATTCAAATTTGGATTAAAATGGTAATCTAGTGGATGAAAAATTATATAGAGGAATTATTGGTATATTGTTATATCCATCCAATAGTAGGAAATACATTATGCTCACTATGTTTTTATAAACCGGATTTTAGAAAAATTTAAAACAATCTTATTTGAAAAAATATAAATTAATTTTAAGATGTATTAAAGGTAAAATATATATTTCTCTGCTATTTATAGAATTATGTTAATTTTATTTATTAATATATTCTAATTATAAATTTTATGGTTTTAGTTTATAATGGTAGAGTACTTGAGGAACCAACCACTTCCATTGTAAATATTTAGTTTCATGGATTGGTAAGAAGAAACACTTAGTTGTGTTTTCAACTACTACAGTTTATTATATTAAAAGTACTTTCTATTGTGCATGGGTGTTGTGGATAAAACCCACAGTGATAGATTTTCTATTTACTATGGATCATGTGCTGATTAAATGTGATAACACTTCTTCTATAAGAATTTTAAAAAATCAAAAGAGAAATACTTGGTTAGAACACATAGATCTATTGAGTAATTTCTAAATATATTATGAAAAGAGATGTGGTATCACTTTTGAATTCATTAGTTCATTATATCAAAATACAAATATATTTACCAAGACATTACCAAATGAATATCTAAATTTATTAAAAGTTGGTCGGGATTGTTTGACATTAAATTATTTTTTTAAAATTGATAATAATATCATATTAATTAATGAGATATTATATTTTATATTTAGTTTATATATTTATAGGCTGTGATATGTATTCACTATATCAAATTCCATATTTATTATTTATTTGGTTCCATAAAGTATTTTTATTTTGATTATTATTGTAGTTCTGACTTATTTAAATAAAGTATTTATCATGTGAAAAAGTGAGAGATGTCATAATTAAATTTTGGATTACTTTTTACCTATTTTTCATCACATCACACTTTTTTGAATTATAATATTCATTATATGATAATATGTTTTTTTAATATCCATCCTCAAATTCATGAAATTCTCATAGTCTCTTCGTTCTTAAATAAAAAACCCTTCATTCGATTAACTAATATTATATCATCAACCCACATTTCTATCATTGATAATGGATAAACATAAAAATTAAAATAGGATATTTCAATATCATTTTAAAGAGGGATAAGGTATTAAACAAGGTTCAAAATGGAAAATATATTCATTTTAATGAACTATAATGAAAAAATTCCCTTTAAATAATGTTCCAACCTTCCAAGTATTGGATTTTTTCTTCGAAGAAAAAATTATTATGGTAATTGAGTAATGTTTTGTTTGAGCGTTTTATGAAAGTAGTGAGTGAGGTTATGATGACTTTTAAGAGTTGGTTCTATCATGTTTGAATAGAAATAACTTTTCAATCTTGTTGGTCAAAATCGATGATTTCTATTATTTCCCTCAGGAAGGTATTTATAAGTTCACTTCCACACTAGCCAGTATCGATGAGGTATGCCCTGATAGTAATATATCCTCTTTTTTGGTGACCTAGTTGTGAATAATTTTTTTTAGTGAATTATAGGATGAGTAAAATGTTTTATTTTTGTTTATATATACTATTATTACATAGAAAAACATTGAGTTTGACTATAACTTTTTTTATAATATCTAAATTCTATAATTTCTATTGATAAAGTTATAAGTCGATATTCCATGATATGTTCTGAGGTATATATACCATGAAATTAAGAAGACATGGAAATTATATTTATTTGGATGAATTCACACTATCATGTGTCATATATGATGCTACATCTTTCATGTTTCATGGCTTCAATACATTCAATGCTTTAATCCTTAGGAAAAATATATATAATTGGAATTTTTCATTGAAGAAGCTTATTACCATTATGTATTAAAGAGAAACTATTTCAAAACATGCTCAACCTGAAGTGGAGAATTTAATGGGAGGTACTGTTGTTGGAAGGGATGAATTGGGAACTTTTGGTGTTCCAAATATTGATAATAATTTGGAAAACAATACTCTTACAAGGAGGAAATGATGAAGTAATGTAATCTGAAATGAGATTCCATCATATATTTATGGAGTTATAATGGTTCAAGATGAACCTTTTATTTATGATGGAGTCAAATCATTATTTGTGGCTAATCCAATATAATTGGTTTATTCATCTCAGGATGTGAAAGTTGTTATTAATTAGTATACAATCCGTATACAATTTTGTGATACTACTACATTTCGATATTGGTGAAATGAGGACATGAACATTTTCAATGGAGGCTTTGAATTTTTCACTTTGACTGCAGTAAAAAAAATAATATAAATGTTGTTAGGACCCCCTTAAGAAAGACTAGTTAAGGTCAAAAAATATTTTTTTATATGAATTGATACTCATGTATAATATGAGGAAGGTTGTCAATAAATTTATATGATTTTTAAACTCCAAAAAAGTGGGGAGGAAAATAAAAAATATTTTGAGGAGGCAGAAGAACATAAGAAATGATTGTACCCAACTTTTACAGAGTTGAACAGAACTGAATCAAATAATCACATTCAAACATTTCTATAAAATAAATATCTTTTTGTTTGATTGGTTAAACAAAAACTTGATCATGAAAAATAAGATCTTCAAGAATCAAGGGATGATATGAAATCCATAATGAATGATATGGTTAGTGAGTAAGAGTTTGAATTGATGTACTGTATAATGATATCTGAAGTTTATAAAATCAAGAGAATTCTATTTTCTCAAATAACTCATAGGAAACAGGCTTTTATATCTTCCCAGATATATTATTTAGTGTAATATAAATATATTTCAAGTAAGTAGATGTTTCATCAGATCATAGTGCATTATATGAAATGTTAGCCTCAAGGAAATGTGAATTTTTATAGTTTGAAACTCATATAAAAAGATAAACTGATATACCAACTGAAATATATGATGTTAATATTAATTTTAGAGAAGGAGTTAAACATATTTTGATACCTCTATAAAAAATTAGTTTTATTTTCACGATGAATTTTTTTCTCAGAATGAGACACCTACAAAAAAACATGAACAATATGATTTCTCTATAATATAAATAATGAATGTGAATGTCCCTATTGATCATAATTTTATGATATTGGCGATAAAATTATCAAACATTATAAGGATGTTGAATAATTTTTTACTTGTTATTTTGATTAATATTTTGTGCCAAATGATATAAAATATGATAAAGATCAATGATAATTTTCTACTGACTGGGTAGAGGGAGACCCATTACCTAGCTTGAAGGCCCAGTGGGCATTTATCCAATTACATGGCCCATAGGCCCAAACCTTTTAAAAAAATGATAATTTTCTAATATTAAATAGGTTATTGTTCTCAGTATAAACCAACCTATGAGTATATCAACTATAGAAACCATATTTTTTCATAATTATTCGATGAATTATAATATAATCTATTTAAATTATGTGTATTAAATAATCATTTTCCTAATTATTACATAGTGTTTTTCTACAATGTTTTGAAATAAAATACAGATACTCTAGATTTTTATCTATGTAATATATATAAGATATGTATATGTATATGTATTATATATTTTATATGATAGGGAGATCATCTTTTAGTCCTTAACATCTGATAAATATCCTACCACTAAGAAGAAGATGCAAGAAATATTTCATTTTTCTTGAATTTTATAATAACATTCATTAAATATCTATTGAGAAAGACTCAGTAAATTATCTACCTACCCAATCAACAAAAATATATTTTACTAAATATTATATGTATGGTTATTTTATGTATATGGTATTATGTGAACAAATCATATATTTTCTCATAATGACATCTTGGGGATACAGAGTTATTGTTGGAGAAAATTCATATTTAGAATTAAAAGATGAAATGATTCACTCTGAAGATCCTTTTATCATGGATTCTATTATACTAAACCTTTCCTCTCAATTATCTTTCATGAACACTTCTTCAAGAACATAAAATGAAGACAACCTTCCATGAACCAACCTTAATCTTGAGAATAGATACTGAAATCAATTAATGTATAAATATATTTAAGTTATTAATGAAATTTTACTATTATATATTTAAATGTTATATAAATGATTCATTTTATATCTTTTCATGTTTACTAATTTATTCTCAGTTTCTTATTAATATTTTAATATTAATTTTTCCTTACAATTCATTAATAGATACTTTTTCATTTCATTATATTTTATAACCACTATTGATATCAAATGGGTAATATATAGAATGCGTTTTATCTGAATCCTTTATCTCATTTCTATTAATACAAAAAAGAAGTAGAATATCTATGTAAACATAACAGTTTATTCAATGGGGTGGGGTGGGGGAAGTAATGTAACATTTTTTAAATAAATTTTTATCATTTTTGTGATCATAAAAAGGGGAATATTTTTTATTCACTTATGTGTTTCCAATATGTTATGATATATAAAATGATTTTATTATCAGAAATACCCATTATGTTTTACTGATGAATTTATTTGTAGTGAAATTTTTAGATTAATTTATATTCCCTTTTTTTTGATTTCATTTGAATGTTGTAGTAAAATATAAGATATTTATATTTATATAATATAAAAATTGAAACTATCATTTCATAATGTTAATATATTTTAAGCTACCATGATAGAGGATTTTTATATCTAATAATATATCATATGACCATCGAAATTGTCATAGGAACTTTAATTATCTTATGAAATGAACGTGTAATTCAGATATGTGGCAAATAAAAATATCTTATGAGATACTTGCATAAATTAATTATCATATTACATATCGTGAAATATTATATGAAAGGAACCAAACTATTAGAATATTCCTACAAATGGATAAATAATTGATTTCCAAATATTTTTTAAAGTAAATCATTCTTAAAAAAATAAGAAAATACAAACTATGAGTTTTATAGAGTAAATTATTATATAATGATAAAATATTATATGTGTGTAGAATATTTCCAATGGTTAGATAAAAAATATTACATAATAGTGGTTCCCATAAAATTATTTAATTATTAAAATCATATGATACTATAAACTTTAAAAATATAATGATTTCTCTGAAATTGAAATTTCTTTTGAGACTCAATATATATTTCAAAATAAAAATTTTCTCAAAAAATAGGGTTTTATACAATGTAAAAAATCCATATTATGTGTTAAAGTATATTTATAAATTATAAATTATTATTATTATTATTAGAATATTCATATATTTTAATAATTATTAAAATATATCTTACATAATAGAAGCCATTTTATGATCATAAATTTCAAATATTAAATTGGTTATTTAAGGAACTTATTACTGTTTTAGTATTCTCAGAAAAGTGAATAATTTTTTTTTCATTTTTCAAAACTATAATGTTGAAATAGGGAAAATAAAAATAAATAAAGAATATATATCTAAGAAAATGTATAGTTGAATGAAGGATCAAATTTTTAGTAAAAAATTACTTTTTTGCTTTCTATTTTTTGGAAATGGCCAGATATAATGGATTAAGAGATTCTTTCAGGACAAATATATATTTTCTATCAATCACTAATTAAATTGTTATTCTATAATTAGATATAAATTAAAAATGTAAAAATAATTTATATTATCATGAACATGAAGCATTCATATACTCTTTTTTCAAGATAGTCTTACTACGTGACTGAAAAGGAATATTGTTTACCACTATTCTATTATGTTTTATATATAAAAAAATAATTTTCCTGAAATACCCATAAATATTTATTCTCATTATTTGATTATGCTTTATCATTTCCAACATGATACATGTAACTATATGATAAACCTAAAATTTCTATTTATCTAATCTCTTTTATAATTTTAAACTCATTTTATGACGTGAAAATATCATTGATAAATCTTATTATGGTTGTGTTCCATGAATTCAAGAGGAAACTTTGGAAAAAAATTTCTCAAACTCAAATATTGGGGTCTTTTTAAAAATGGAATTTATGGTTCATGTCCCCATGCTTGATGAAATAGTATTGGTTGAGTGGATTAAGGGAACTTTGTTTCCAAAACTACTCTAAATCATATAAGTATGGATTCTTACATTTTGGTTATTTATGATAAAAAATGATTATGAATATTGTAAAAGATACATTGAAATATATAATGTGGCTCATTTTTTGTGTTTATGAATTTTTTTAGAACTCAATTCACCATATATTGAGACATTATATGACTATAATTGATCAAAATCATGTATTTTGTACCGTTTTTATGACTCAATATTCCTCCATTATTGATGGGGTATATTATTTAAACATGTTATTATATGTTTGGTTCGCTCCACCTTATTATTTTATTATACTAAAATTCCTCTATCTTTTTTAGTAATATAAATTTCATATTCAGGATTCATAATGGATTTTCATATCAATTATTATTTTCTAAGAAATGATTTATATAGTATAAAATTTTCTATTTTGAAACTTCATATAATAATTTACTTGGGATTCAATGTACTTACCACTCTATTTCATGTTCAATATTTCATTGGATTTAAATACATATATTACCGAATTTATAAGGTTTTTTCTTAATAAAATATGTTTTGACTCATTTTAATTATTATTTAACTGTATTCCTCATTTATTGATATATTTTTACATTCACATCATTAAATATTATTTTCTATTTCTATCATTGAAATGTGATTTTCTATCATATTTTTCTCCATTTGTTCAATTTTCTGGTTTTTTCATTTTTTATTTTTGAAGATAAATATATATATTCTATTATGAATAATTCATTCCACACATCTTCTCTATCATGTTTATAAGGTTATTTATCCATTTTAATTAGGTATTACTTAATAACATTTAACAAATTTTAAAATTATTTTGGGTCACTTAGGTTTAATTATTTCATTTTATAATCTAGATTTATTATATATACCTTTATATCTTTGTTTTGTGACATTATTGGAACGGTATTAGAAAATTGTCGTAAATAATGTCCTCTTTCACACTTTGAAGAGGATTTTGAAGAAGTTTTACAATATTTCTTCATGTTATTAACCCTGAGTTATTTGATTTGAAATCAAATTTTTTTTATTTTAAAAAAACGGTTTTCCCACCTACTCTATAGATTTAATTAAATGATAAAATTTTAACTATTAGAAATTTAATTTTAAAAGGTATTATTTATAGTTATATAATGTCAAATATATCTTAGGATAATTCTATAGTAATTGTCGATGAAATATGAATTTTTATGAATATTTTAAATATAGTTTATTTTAAGAAGTCAACAAATTTTAGGATATGATTATGAAGAAAATATGTTCTAAAAAAGTATGAAATATATAGAAGTACTAATTAATTATTTAAAACCCTAATATCATATATGTTTTATTTGAAAAAATATAACCTAATTATAATTTTAATAAAAAATGAAAAAATGTGATGTTAATACAAGGCCCACACTACACTAGAAAATTATAATTTAGTGTTTTTGAGATAAAATTTCAGAAGGTAAAACTATATTCTAAAAAATTAATAATAAATATGATGAATGAATAATGATTTTTATTTATTTTTTGAATGAATGAAATAGATAATAAAAAATAACTTTATAAAAATATCGAAGCATAGCGATGAACACACTTGCACAAATACAGACAAGGAAGGGTAATAATTTAAATGAAAATGTCGAAACATTTAAAATAATCTATAAAATAAATATCCCATACCTTTATCCTTGACTCATCACATAAATGCACTACCATCCCATATAATAAAATTATATAAGTTATGAACATTACGCAAAAACATTTAATGTTCATTACCTTTTCATTATTCCTATTGTTCTATTTATTATTTGGCTTCATTTATATATTTAATCAGTATTGTTCATGTTGATCGTTTAGGTCCAAAATTTATTTTTATTCTATTGGTAAAATTTATTCGTACACAAGTTCAATATGATATATATGTATTATTTATTTATTTTTATTCCATTAATGAAAAAAAGTATTTAATGGCTTTGTAAAATAGTTACTTTTTAATGAATATTCTTTAATAATCTTTATTAAATGATTACAAATATCCATGTACTATTGATATTTTATTGAACATCACTAGTTTGAAGATGATTTTATAAGAATTAAGGACGTTTATGAACTATAGTGATGTTATTATTTCTATTAATGGGAATCAACTAGAATTATTTAAGTGTTCTTTAAATGAAATAAAATTGTTATATTAAGAACATATTTTGTTTGAAAAAATATATATTATGTTGTAGTTTACTTATTTATAATATATTAATTTCTTTTGTTCTATAAAATATTAAACCTAGAATTTCATGGTAAAGAAGAGAAGTACAATACATTTAATAAATATTATAATTATATGTTTTTATGTACAACCTATTATGATATATGTTATTTATGAAGATCTTAATTTCCCAAATTTTATTCTATAACGAAATTTTTTAATCCCACAAATGTGTTATTTAATGGGAAATTATAACAGATTTTGGTTTTAAGAATAAGTTTACAATTAGACTTAAAATTAAATAATATTTTATTAATATTAATATTTTATTTTTATATATTACAAAACATTTAATACACAATACAAAATAAAAAATTCCTTTTTTTATATCCTAAGTTTGTTTTTCTACATATGAAAATGTTGTACCAAAAGAAAATTAAGAAACATTAAGGGAAAAATGATCACACAATTTAGGTATTGTAATATGTGACCATATTTTCCAACATTGAAATATGGTCTAACATATCACTATTTAACATACAAATGAAGATTCAATTTTCTGTGAAGAAAAATAAAATCACCCAAAATAATCGGTTTAATTTTAAATAAATTCTGAATAATTTGTATTATTAGGAATACATATGTTCGCAAAATTTCACATTTTTTACTCTTTTTTGATTTCTCCCACTATTAGTTTCTTAACTCTCTTATTGGGAAGAAATACTCTCATTATTGTTTGGGGTGGGGGTGATGTCCATGTTTATTGTGCTTCAATTTTTTAACATTCTTTTATTATTTGATTGTTAATATAGAATAAATTAGTTGCATGGAATATTTTCAACATTTTTTTTATTTTTTTACTAGTATTCAATTTTTATCAATTGTCGTTCCCATAACTATTTAATTCATGTATATGTTGGTGTATATCTATAATAGTAATGGTTATTAAAGAGTTCTCCAAGCTAGATTTAGCTAGAGTATTTCCCCAAAAATAGAGTTCTCTATTATTAATAATTACAATAACCATGGGTGGATATGTTATGATAGGCCATATTAAGTATAATATTGAATGTTTTTTAAAGAAAAAGTATATCATTAATGTAAAATTTGATAAACAATATTTCATCTATCAATAATTTTTTTGGTTTATTTTTCTCTTCTTCCTTGAGTATTATATATATATATTATAATATAATTTTAATTTTTGAAACCCAACACATAAATTTATATTGAATGTCTACGTATATTATTTAGAATAAAATAGTTAAAATATAGTCTTTGTGTTTTATATGAGTCCTTTTTGAGGGATCGACCATATGGGTAAACAAATTTTTTTGTTATGAAATTAAAATATCGATTTGGGATCCTTGAAAAATCTACATACATCTGTTCGGTGTAATTTCCATGTAGGACAAGAGAATTCACACAATAGTAGTAGGATCAAATCAATGAATTATGGTATATGCTGAATGAAAATATTATTTTAATGATATCACCAGATAAAAGGTTTTCACTGAAGGGAAATAATAAATGTAAAAATCAAAATATTCATTGAAATAAAAAGTCAAAAATATTTTATGTTCATTTTTTATAATAAAATACCATCATAAATCATTTAGGAAAAAATTTACTTTTCATTTTCATCACATACATTTAAATTCATTCATCCTAAATAATCTATCCATTGACCAATCCCAACATACCTTATGTGGAATTTTATGTCACAGATTACTCAAGAGACAGAAAAATAGAGTCCTTCTCAAAATTTGAAATTATATGTGTCACCATGGTCTAATAAACATCATCATATCTCTACATTAAAATCCATAAAATATATTTTATATAATGGTTTCTTTTAAAGTATATTTCTGTATATAAGTGTTGGTGAATACTAACATATAAAAAATTAATGATAAAAAGGATATTTTATAATCTGAAATAAAATGTATGAATATTCATGTAAAACTAACATTATAATACTCAATAAATATCCAATAAAAATGTACCACACACACCATTTTCTTAGAATGGTCTATGAGAGTAAAATTTATTATAAGGATTGATTTCATCTTAATAATCCCATTTTAATACTTTCGTTCTTTTTGATAAATTATTTTCAAAGAGGATGAGATAAAAATTGTATATAATGAATTTATGAGATGGAAATAATTTAAAGAAGAAATAAAAAGGAAAATTAAATTACATATCAATTTTTTTGATCTCTATACTTTTTTTACATTTTTTCTTTTTTCTATTTTTATGCTAAATTTAATGATATAGAAAAATACAAAGTAAGTAACAACTGAATCAAAGTTACCTCTATAATTATATAACCAAAAATGATTATACACATTTTAATACTTATCAAAAATGATGAACATACCAATGAACCAAATTCAAGGGTTCTCCTTTAAACTCTAACCTAAAATAATTTTGAAACAGTATAAAAACTTATGGTTTTTGACAAAATTGGGATTAAATTTTCTATAAACATATAAAGGAATTCTTATAATCTAATGAATGAATAAGGGTAAATTTAATAATACTTATCAACATAATATATGGATATAAAAATAGGTGAATGAATCATTTAAAAAATTACAAACTCTAATTATTTAAATTAGGAAAATCAAAAGTGTTTTCTTCACAATAAATACATGTTTTTCTCTATAATGTGTGTGAATTAAGATTAACTTGATAAAATTTTTCAAAATAATTAAAAATATAAGAAGAATACTTCAATTTAGTGTTTCATATACTTTGATTTCATTAATCAGTCAAAATCATAAAATCTTAAGAAAATAAAATTATAGGAAAAAATGTTTTGCAACAAAACTCATATTAAATACATTTCATAAAATATCAACAAAAATATAAAAATATATACAAGTGTGAAATAAGATAAAAAATATTTATTAAAGGTCGTTATTCATTAAATTAATAAATAAAATACAAAAATATTATAGAAACTATTATTTAGGTTGATTTTCCCCCCCATTTATTTAGTCACCACACATTTATGCTAAATAAAATTAAAACATGAAGTTACAAAAATAACTATAATGGTAGAAAACATAAAGGTAGAAAAATGACTACATAAAATTATTCTTAAAATTAATTATGGTTTAATGATTTTACAAACTGTAACATTAAAAATAAATAAAATCTCGAAAAAATAAAGAAAAATTAAAAAAATAATGAAATTGAAAGACTACATGAAAAAATGATAGAATACAATTTATCCTTTTATTTTGGTGCTAGTTTTTTTTACTTCCCCTAGACATACATCTAAATATGATCATCATTAATCTAAATATGGATTTTTTTTATTGATATGATCCACCCAAAAAACATTTCCTCGTTATCCATTTTTAAATACTAGGGACGGATTACTCTAAGAAGAAACATAAGAAAAACATCACATAGAATAAATAGATAAAATAGGGTAATGCTTGAAGGGTAAAGTATAAATGGGGTCTCCCTATTTTGTTTATCTATAAGATTTATTCCCAAAAATGGGGATGATGAAATAACATGATGTGTTCTATCAGCTATTTTAGGTTGAACATTTTATTCATTAATAATTGGAATTTTTCTCATCATACTCATATACAAAAATGAATAACACAACTAGACACTCTTTTCACTCCACACAATATACTACTTATTCCTATTTTCATTAATAAACGGATGTAACTATTTTTTGAAAAAAATATATGATTATATCATTAAATGTAAATACACAATTTAGATTCAATATAATTAATAATAGGTGAGTTCTATAAAATATTCTCTCTTACATTGTGTTATATTTAATTATTTTTCTTTTTTCAATGCCATTAGAATATGGTTCTATTGGGGGATGAAGTTAGTAAATATATTACATATTTTATTTAAATTTAACCACATTAGTGGTTTCATATTACACTAAAATATTGAATTTATGATTTTCATTTCCAAATATTGTTGAAACACATACATTTTCATATATAACAAAATCTGGTCAATATTTTTCCAATAAATCTTAATCTACCAAAAAGTATCATTTGGAATATATTATTTTCTATAAACATCATTTAATGAATGAGATATTTTTAATGGATCATCAAGAAACCACTTCAATCCCTCATCTAGTTATTAAAATATTAAATTTAGTGTAAGAATATAATATTATCCTTTAATTTGTTGTTTCTATTTTTCAAAGAATTTTTTTGATCTCATGGTGAGATGTGAAATGGATATTAATTTTTTGAATAATTCCACCATAAATCAAAATCCTTTTTTATTAGAACAATAATTAAATCTTTCCTTGAAGAAAAATAAAAATGGGACTAATAATATGAATAATAATTGAAATAATTTATCTTATCATATAAAATTAATGATATATAATGGAAAACTATTTTTAGTCTAATATTTAGAAATATTTTTTCTGTTTATTATGAAATAAAATCATTGAAGGATGTTAAAATCAAAAAAATGTAGAATTTCTTCAAATGTACTACTCATGGATCCCTAATAAAAAATTATGTAACATAAAAATTTAACTAGGAGTAGTAATGGGTCAATATCACATGGGTAACACTTATATGTAATTTTATATTATATTATCACTATTATATTTTAACTAATATACTCTTATATTATATAATAATAAATTGGGGAGGGGGTTTAATATGGAAATGACATAAATTTTAATATATAACAAAATATATATAATATTTTTAAAGAAAGAGTTATAATTAAATGCATCATTATCTTGGTTTTTCATAATAAAAAAGACATATTTCTATTTAAAACAGTCAATATTATATTAAATGTAGTTATCAAAGCCTATAACACCACACCCTCATGTTAAAATTGTAATTACCTACACCAATACCTCTGCATGTGGTGGAATAAAATTGCTCAATGTGGTTTGGAAAACACTTTGTACACCATCACTTTCCCAAAAATAGAATACTATATGCAAGAGATAAAAATTAAAAGCAAATAATATTAACATATGAGATGAAAAATATGGGAAATAAAATATGGCCACCATACAAGATAATCAATCGAACCATAACTAAAATACTAAAATAAGAAATTAAAGTGTAATAAATCATGAAATCCACTTCTATTTTCAACCAAACAAATATTGAACATATTTATTACTTTTTAAGGAGAAATAAAAAAGAGTTGGGAGAAAATAAAATGTAAAAGTAATACGGTAATGATTGAGAATAAGAATAAAATATATATTAGAAATTTATGAGACTATTATAGAAAAAATTCCACAATATCCACGATAAATTTATTTACTAAATGCACTACCATTTAAAATGGAGATGGAGTAAAAATTTATTAATAAAATATTGGAATGATTTAATTCCAAAATAATCTTTTGAATTGTTTTAAAATATTGAAACAATAAATGGAAATTTTTTTCATGTGGCCTTCCTGATTTTATAAAGATTTGTCTTGATATTTCTCCAATAAATTTGGGTTTAATTGTCCATATAGAGCAATGGTTATGGATGATTTACTACATAAAACATTTATAGACTGGATGACTATTAAAATTCTATAGAATTGATATACCATGAAACAATTAATATATATTACAAAACATCTAAAGGTTTATTTTTTATGAATATTTTTCTTAGGCATTTTATCAGTTTTCATTTAAATATTGGTTCAATTGTTTTTAAAATGTGATATATATTTTTCAATATTTATAATTATAAAAAGCTAGGAAAAATTATTGAGTCCAATTTTCTATGATTCCATTGGTCATCCAACAGTTGGAATCAAATATTTCTCCAATTTTCTAGAACTGATCTCATTTATCCTAGAGGTATAATGTTTTTATCAATTTGTATTAGTATGGGAAATTTTTTTCATGAAATAAGAAAATATTTTTAAAACTATTAAAAAAATACATATTTTATTATCACAATTTTTATCATATTAATCTAAAATAAAAATAAATGTGAATTTTACCCAAAAATAACCCATTTTTCTAGTTTTTTATTATTGTAATAAATGTATTACAATATTATCAACATTATTTATTTTGGATTAAAATAAAACAACATAGCAATATTTTAAATTATGTGAATACTGAATGTTGATGAATTCTGTGTTAGAGGAAGACCACATAAACCAGACAATATCTCCATGATGTTATTTGTTGAGGTTTAGATGGGGAATCAATCTACCGCAAGGTTTATTGGGCTCTTCAAGATTCAACAGAAGGGGGAAGAAATTTATTTTCACATCTAGTTTACCTCACAGTCGGATTGATTGAAAATAATCTTCCTTGAGTCATAAAAAAGAGATACATTCATGAGCCATCATAGATACTTAATTTGGGTGGTCCAGAAAAATAAAATATAATATGACATTTTTACAACACCTAGTGGTGATATTGTATTGACGGGATAAAAATATTAGTGTTAGGGTGATGTCTTTGGTGTGAGTTCTATGATGAAATGAGAACCTTTAGAAGAAGTTGTGGAAATAAAGGGGTCATATATGTGATTATATCCCAAAATAAAATTTCTGGATATTGATTTTTAGGACAAAATGTATTGATATTTGGAAGGGTATGATGACAAGTTAATTTTCTCGTGAAATATTTTCATTTTTTATTTTAAGAGTGTCTATATAGGATTGCTTTAAATTTTTAGATTTATTATTATATATACACTATGGTGAATTAGACTATGAAATAAATAGTTATATATCTTTTAGAATGATCTTTATATAGGTGTTTTTTTCAAAAATGGTGTGAAATTCATAATGAATTTTTATGGAAATTATCTTTAATTTAACTTGAGATATTAGGTATTGGATAACATATGTTTCACTACAATTGGAGTAATGTTGTATGGTTTTATAAGAGTTTTGTGTGTTTTATAGGGGAGGGGAAGAGATTCCATTACATATTTTTTATAGAATCATATATTTGACTAGATCCATTGTAGAATGAGTAACCATGTTTCTTCTAGGGATTTTTATGGATTTTAGGAAATGTGTTTCAACCAATACAATTGAATTTTTATCGGAATACCTCAAACATTATTATAAATAGATTCCTAACCATATATTTCCTCTCTTTTATTTTTCTCCCCCATCCTCAGATCTTCTAGTGGTGTATTTTTGGAATCCAAATAATCTTATAGGATATTTAAATTATTGATTATCATGTGGTGATTTCATGGTGAATTTAGAGTAATTAATTTGAGTAGTAGAAATGAAAAATATATTATATAAGACTATATACTTATCTCAGTATCTTTATCAAATTATTTTGATTATGAATATATTAATTTTTTTCATAATTTATTTATGATATTAATTTTTCCAAACATATTATTTTTGATTCAATGATAATTTTACATTCTTCTAGAAACTAACCATTTAAGACTACTCCCCTATATTTGATATTTCATTTCAGTAAGATTCATTAAAATCATCCTATTATTATCATAGTTTTATTGAATTTAGTTTATTATACCATAAAACATTGTAATGTATAATTGTTTTATAGTTGTGGTTGAATTAATGTGAAATGGTAGAATATGAAGTAATTAATTATGGAAATTATCATGTGATATGCATGGATTCATTAAAATATGATGACTCATGTCATTCCATGAAGATGATGTCTCTTGAATATTTTGTAACCCTCAATAGGAATGATCAAATCATAGTACTCCATGTTGAATTATTACCTACTTTTTCTTTAGTGTTTCATGTTCTAGCAGTTTATCATTCATAAAGGCAATGAGTTTTTTATTCCAATGTGAGTTGGTAAATTGAATGGTGGTTCTACACACATCATTATGGTGTTATTAGTAGCACGAATGTGTGGGATGTGACACAGTGAGGATGAATATAAGAAATGACTATGAAATGCAAATCATCAAATATGGATTGAAAAAAGGTAAGAAATTTCATCATGATAGTGTTGACCATGCAATGTTCTTTTTGATCATAGTAGAACAAAAATTCCACATTCTATTCATGGTACTATAAATAATTTTTCACATATGAGACATATTTTAGGGAGGAAATATCCTATATAGAAAGATTTATAGGTACAACATTATGTTATAATCCTTTAGACGACCAAATATAATTATCATCTTGTTTTAAGTAGGATTAGGATTTGGATAAATAGGACCAAGGATTGGGTTCAAGCGTGATTAGTAGATCATTCACTAATGTTTGGAACTCTACTAGTTAGGTGTTGACGATTGGGAAGAGGTCACACATTGGGTTTCAGATTTAGATACTTCCTCATAGTCAAGAGGCATGGGTAATATAAAATTCAAGTGTATATTCAATACTCACATTAACACAATAAAGGGTTGGTTAACCTCATGGTCTATAGATTTTCGTACTCCAATACAAAATTTTATAGGAATATTTGGGGTGAGGGTTTTATAATTTTTGATTTAGGTACACTGTCATTCATTTATATTGTTCGATGAGGAGTAGATTTTATCCATGGGGTTTGTAATTATTTTTATAATCACATATATTGGTGAATAATGGGTCCCTCGCTAGAGTCATTTATATGAAATAGGTAAGATTTATCTAGGTTGTTTATATTCAGGTTTTTCTCATGAATATAGATTTTCATTTTAAAACTACATTTTTGACAAGTGGCACTTTGTTTCACCTGTTAGCTAACATGAAATCATGTATAAGTTTAATTTTATCATTATGTTATTCATTCTAGAGTAGGTTATCATTTTCATTTATGATTTTAATATTACTATACATTTCATTATTTGTTTTATTATGGTTTTCATGGATTACTTATTGGTATATATACATTCAAACTTCTATGGTAATTTTACCTTCATATATTGCATCTTATACGAATGGAAATAAAATAAAGAAGATAGTTTGTTGGTATCCTTATTAATTATGTAGAAGACTATTTCATATCCCATATTACATAAATATATAACATTCCTTTTTTGAGGTAGTTATATTAAATATACCATCCCCTAAATTCCATTAGGTTTTTTATTGGGTTTTGGGAATGAATTTCTCTCCATTTTGTTCCTTTTGTTTTATGAAATTATACTCCTTTGTCGATCTTAACATTTTTAATATTAATTCAATACTATTTATAGTTTATTTATCTATAATTAATTATTATATATGACTTGATTGTTTTTTTGGTAAATTATGATATGGTCTCCCATCATGTTCGAAATCTTACTTAGTGCTAGTTAGCTGAACCAAGCTTGTTACATAGTGTTTGAGGTGGTACCATTGGATCAGTTATGTCCCATGTGGGATTTTATGGGTTAGTAAATGTAAGGTATGTAATGTGTCCAAATAATTATGTTTTTATGTACATAAATATTTAACTTCCAAAGGTGAAATTTAATTTGGTATAGTCTAGATAAGATATTTTATCTTCTTATAAAAATAATAAATTAAGATGAAATGGTATTTTACTACAAATTTTTTTTATTTTTCTAAAATGATAGTGAAAAATATATCAAAACATGAAAAAATTTATATATTATATAGTACTTATAATATATCATAGATATTATCTAATTAATATATATTAATTAATATTTTTCTTAAAATATAAAAATGAATATATAATACTTATATAGTTCCTAGATAACCTAGAAAAGGTAAAAAATAAATTATTACTGATATGATTGGGAATTTTTATATTTCAATAATATATTCATATAAATTTTAATTGAGTAATATTTTTGATAGCGAGTGGTATATAGAATCATCAAACCCAAATGATTTGTGAAATACTATTATTTATATATATCTTTATTATCTAGCTATTGGATTGGAGCTTATCGATATGAATAACTATATTATGAAGTATATGTTAAATTATTTCCTTAAAAAATGGGTAATCCATTATAAATTCAGTATTAAATTGTTTTAATAGAAGATAAAATATCTTGAATGAAAAATTTATATTTTTCATCAAATTATTTTTATCAGCACAATTTATTTTATCATAATTGATTTAATTTATCTATGATAATAATTTTTTATAATGAAATAATTATATAATATTTTCAATTTAAAAAAATAATATTCATTTAATTATAATTTTGGGCATGGAATTAGAATAAATTCGTCTCATTCCACAATAATATATTCTCATTAAGCAAATTTTCCAATATTTTATGTAATGATGATATATTTAATTTATACCAATTTCAGAAAAATATTTTGATTAAATAGAAATTATATTTTAAATCATCGCATAATGATGATATTTTAATGTTTTCATATATTTTTTATAAGAAATTAGAATTTTTAATAAAGAATGAAAATAATTGTTTTTATAATATGGTCAATTATTTTTATTAAATCAAATAGTTTTTTATAAAAATTATATTATTGAGTATGATATTAAAGATAAATAATATCCATTTTATTAAAGATAATATAAATAATTATACATGAATCAACATTATATTTATTTTTTTTAAATTAGTTTTTATGCATAAAAACACAAAGATGATATTTTAGGAGGTGGTATATGTCATAAACCTTCTATTTCATGTTTATTTCATCTTAAAATATTATAAAATATATTGAATTGGAAAAAAAATATTGATATATTTCTATAATATGGACATAAATACTATCATATTTATGTAAAAACACTTTTGAATATTTTTTATCAAACTATTCGAAAATGAAAATTTAATTCATGTGCATGTGTAGATTGCCTCTTCCATGAAACAATGTGTTTTGTTTTCCAAAATCACCTAACATGGATGGATATAAATATCAAACTCATGAATATATAATAATTTTACGATGTTATTATTATTTTGATATGATATGATATTACATAGCTTCATATAGTTTCTATCCATTTTAAATTTATAACATAACTCATTTTTACTAATGGTATATGACCTCTATGTTGGAATGTGTTTCATTTTTCATATCCACCTTAGAAGGTTTTTCTTAAGGATATAATTAATTACAAAATATGACATCTATAACAAATTTATGACTCTAGAAAGTTGAAATATTATTAATTGTGTTTCTTTTTTCCACCCTTTATACAATTGGTAATGACAGTCATGCATATATATGGGCTACTAAATCCATGGAGCGATATTGTTTATTTTTCATAGCATCCTGAAATGGATGGATTTAAAAGTGTATTTAATGTTAAAATTTGATTATTTTAATATTATATTGTAATTTTGAGTTAGTATATATTTAACATCCATGACCTATATCAACACTCTGATGTTGTTGTGAGGTTCTAAATCAAATGACCCCAAAATATATAGTGTAAAAACAAATACTTCAGTGAAAATAGAAATCTTGGTAAGAATTTATATAAAATAAATAGTTGTGACAAATTAAAAATATGAAAGATTATTAATCATGTTTAAATATTATATAATTTTATTATTTCTAAATAGATAATTAACAAAATTCACACTTGACTTCTTTTAAGATATTTTTCTTTAAAACCATGTTTTAATGTATTCCATTCAAATCATTAGACCCCATATCCATTTCCTTAAAAACTGTATAGTAAGTTCATTATTTATACAAAATAAATAATTATAAATAATATTCAATGAATTTTTAATGTATTTTTTTGGACAAAGTGGAAGATTATAAATATCTAGTATATATGTAATTTTGAGGTGTTTTTACCAATTTTATTACAAATGTTTTTAATGTATATAGATAAAAAATTATTCTTTCCATTATATACATTATTAATTGTCAATATTGTTATAAAATTGCCTATTTTTATATTTATATAATCCGTTACTATCATTAATAAGGGTAAATTTATATTTCTTAAAAAAATATAAGAACAAAAAAAAATTTCTATATATCCCTAATTTTCAACTGGTATTTAAATCTATGTCGTGGAACCTATATAACGTATATTTTGATCCTTATAGTAGATCAACAAGAATATAGAATGTTTTAGTGGTTTTATGGGAAATAAAAAACATTTTATTTTGTTTAGTGTATATAAAGGCTAATACTATGTTGTAATTTTGGTTGTTTTCTACCATGAGATCTCTTGTGTAAAACAAGATAATCGAGACTCCCATATCCAAGCATGATATCAGGTATATAACACTATGATTCCCATATATAGCATGGTTTTAGTGAAGTCATCGCATCGTGGTGGAAGGAATATTATATTAAAATAATAGAGGATTTGATATGATTCCATAGTGGGTGACAAAGTTGGGATGATTGGGATGGGAGTGTTTAAGGCCACTATGGACCCAATGCACATCACCGTGCATTGAAAAGTTTTATTTAGAATTTTATAATGTCTAAAACATCAAATAATTTTTTATTTTTCATACATTTAAAAGAGGATGGAAAAGTGACCTATGTTGAATGATTTTTTAATTTTCTTTTACATGGGTTTTACATATGTTAGTTGATTAGTCCTCCTCTCCTTGTTAGTTTATCATTTCCTAATGTTTCTAGGGTGATATCTAGAAAGAAAATTCTTGACTATATGATTATTCCTTGGGTGAAATTTCTTTCTCATGCCTTTCCTTATTCAAACATATTATAAAATCAGATCATAGTGTACATTGGAATGTTCTTATTTATCAAAACTCATGGGAATCATGGAATCATCTTAAGTAACCTTTACAAAGAGTGATATATTTTCTTACGTATAATAGGACAAGATATACTATAGATAGAGGTTATTTTTTTATTTGTTTATAATGTTATACACTCAATGAATACATCCCTTCATTAATCTAATTCTAATACCAATGTTATATGGGATCTACGTTAGTTTTAAGAACCCTTGTCATAGGGGTTTTTTCATTTTGGTGAACATTCATGATTTGAGAATCGACACCTAAAAAATCATGAAATTTTCTTCAATTTATTTGATGAAGGAATATACTTTCAATTTAGATCCATCATATATTCGTGATGGAATGATATGGAGGTCGGTTTTTGTGTACATTTAGACTTATTATTATTTTGATCACTTGTGTGTTCATATCACATGTATCCCATTTTTGAAATTGATCAAGTGTGTTTGATTTTGTAGAATTTGAGGCATATTATTTTTTTGATAACATGTGTTTGTATGGATAATAATAATCATTATTTATTTTCTAAATCATGATTATAGGTTCTATGACAAACTATGAGTGATTTTATGGCCTTTAGAGGATTTTATTCTTGTATAAAATTATATGTGAATTGTTATGGATTGGTTATATAATAGCATGGGGGGTGTGATATAATATGATCATGATAAAAGAATAAGACATTGGGAAAGGGTGTGATTCTATTTAGGATTAACCCAAGGATGTTCCAAAATAAGATGATTGCACTACCAATCCTCAGATTGTGATGGTGTACAATATACATGTGTCCTACTCCTTGAGATAGATGGGGTATGATAACCATATGTTATCAAAAATGAAATAATATTTGAATTTATGAAATTTTATCCCAACACGGTAATCATTGGATTTGTGGACGCTTAGAGGTATATGAGGTGGTCATGTTCCTAACGGTAGTTCATAACTTATTTTCTGACTAATCTCCATGTATGGAGATTAATCAAGTATGTACATGGATTGTGGTGTTTATTATAGTTCATGGATTCTCAGTAAATTATTTATTGTTAATTTTGTGAAAATTTATATATGTTCATGACTTAAAACTCTTATGTACGTGAACTGAGTTTATGAATGCATTTGTTGTGTCCTACTAGGCTTAAAATCATAACTTCAAAGGGAATCAAGAAATATGTATATACTTCATGATCTGTCATGATCCATCACATAGTGTCCCACCTTACAATAAATATGTTGAGTGAGACACCAGACTCCCACCTACAATAATATATGGGATGATGACTAGAACCTAGTTGGAGAAGATAAAATTGGATACATAACCTATGTACATATATGAATGAACACAAATGGATCCTTGCAATAGTGTATAGATGTAAATTAAAATAGAATGGTTATTGTTTAATCATGCATGCATCATCCTTGAGAAAACTTCATAGTACATTAATATAATGGGGGAAATAAATTCCTTTGTAGAAATAGAGGGGGAAACCAAAACTGACAAAAAATGAAAAGGGGGAAAACTATTAAGATACCAATAAATAATTTTCACTGAAAACCATCAAACATGGTCTATATCATTATATTATATCCTCACATGTAACCATACCCACCAATATCATCGTTGATTTGTTTTAAATATTCATAATACATAATAAATGTTGGAAAACCGATTTAGGGGTGTGTGTATACAAACACATTAGGAACCCCAAAATCACCGAATAGAAATCCTCAGGAGAGAGTAGTTATCTCCACACCATAAAGGATTATTGACTAGATCATGATACAAACACATACTAACCCATACATTCTAAAGAATAATCATAAGAAAGTGTGAAATAAGATACCCATATATATTTCCAAGATAATAATTGTGTGTTATCATGTAGCTCCAATGGCTAGTGTCAGATACCTATCACCCTAGGAAACATCGCTAGATTATGGGTTCAAGTATCACACCTCATCAATTTTCTCCATTGATAAAGGTACACTATCCCAAGTGGAGGACCTGCGTAGACATATTAGATATAGTGGAGGGTCTATTCCACACCACTGTACTCCATATTTGAGGGAGTGTTATCTCCACCACATTCATATTTTAGAAACTCACAAGAATATTTATAGAGGTTATTAGTACCCACTAAAACACTCCATAGATAATGGTACACCAACACCAATAGAGGACCCACTAACCATGAAATAATTATTATGGAGGGGGAATTTATTTTTATATATAATAATTTCACCATATGTTTCATGGTGGAGGAATAAATAAACATATATATAGAGTGTGGGGAAGATATTCCTTGGTGTGATAGTGGAGTATTGACTCTGACATCTCCCCATATACAGACCCATTCTGAACCATCAGCTAAGAATCGATGAAGGAAGAATCCTACACATGAAAACCCATGTCATATATCTGTTAGAAAAAACTAAGACCGCAATCATGTTTTGTGTGGAAAATCACATTGTATAGGCTACTCGCTGGCAAGAATTTGTGTCCCAATGAAGGATATTAGTAGAGAAATATCCTTTGAGGGGTGTAAAATGAAAATCCTCAAAGGGTAAATGGTGTGTATTCTAAGGATGAACCCTATCCATTTGACTTCATGGTACTGAGTGTGCATTAAAAAGTTCATGACATGTATATTGTATCACATTTTTTGTGGTCACACCTAGGCACATGGGAGTGCCCTGAACTACACATTCCATGACAAGCCATGAAAAAAATAAAAGGTGTGTATCTAGAATACATGTCTTATAAAAAACCATGTAAACCCTAGGCATGTACTCACCTACATGCTGCCTGGGTGTTGATTTGTTCCTACCTAATGTTCTTATAGAGTGAAAAAAAAATTACTTTATAGACTATCCCAATCCCATGTCGATCATCTTGGGCACATTTAAATCAGTATGTTCCCATATACACTGGAGTTCTGTCTAGGTACATCTACAAGACTATGTTCTCTTAATAGGGGGAGTATTTAAATTCAATCTATTATTTCTCCAAATACCATTATGAGTTATATACTTTGAGAACATGGAATATTGTCTACAAAAGACAGTCTCCCCTAATGGGAAGAAAAAAAACATGTGATCCGAGTTTACTTGTCGTGTAATTGATATTTATGAATGTTAAATACCCCAAACCTCTTGAAACATCCATTTCCCCACAAATAAGAACTAATTGAACCCAATAGTGTCTTTAGTAGTCATAAAATGTTTTGAAAATATTAAAAAAAATATGTGTATTAAGACACAAAAATCATAAAACCATATACCTAATGGTGTAAACACCAATGTTCATGGTCTAATACCATGCTTGGAAGCCACTACACCATGATCTGGTCTCTATTCACAATAAGGATGATTTTTAGTGACACCACCTCTCCTAATTGGTCTATCCAACCCATAACAAAGAACACCATCCCTCTTTCATTAATGGAAACAAATGGTAAGTTGTGAGGGGGTTGGCGTATTCCAACAATATAAATTAATTAAAAATAAATTCAATTAGTTATCATGTCATCCATCGATATCCTACCATGAAACTCATAAGGCTGAATAGATTTATGTGTAACCTAGAATGAACCACACATTATGAAAAAACTATGGACTCAGATATCTCATTGGAGGGTGTAATAATTGGGAAAATTATACAAAATAGAGAGACACCTCTGATTAAATAAATTTTAATATTTTAACATGTTAATTATTGGGTCAAGTGACACCTGAACTCAATGCTATATCTGATGAAATATTTAATAATATATATATATACACAATGGGAAAATAACAAGATCCATTACATTCTCTCTTCCTTCATGGATGTCACCTAAAAAAGAAAAATCTATAAAAAATATTGTGGTTACTATTATAATAATAAGTTCTCGCATTCATAAGAGAATACATGTATTCATCCATTGTTCCAGATCTCAGAGAGGGAAGGAAATATTCTTCCACATTGGGTATTCTTGAGTCAATCCTTGATCACCAATGAGTATTCCAAAGTGTTGGAACAATCCTAGATGTCCATCTAACCACACAAAATAACATGTGTAGGATCGAGAACAGATGTTCTTTGATGAGAAAAATTAAACACTTCATGTACGAAGATAAAAAATGGAGTAATTTATAGTGGTACACAAACCCACTAGCCCCATGTAAGAAATCAAATAGCCTGAGTAGAGTTTAGGAAATGTTCACCCTAGCCGAAACACCACAATGCTCATCATTGGGAGACACTCAAGAAAAAATTGTATCCCCAATCAAAATTAAGAGGCCTTTTATGTCTATTATTGAAAATATTATATTGACATTGAGCTTTAGTAAATTGATCATAGATCAATTGATCCCATACCAGGCATTTCATTAACCATCCTTGGTCCAATAAGAGATGTCTCACCTCTATATTTCTAGAAAAATGGTAAACTATTGGGTTTCGTAAACAGGGGCTTGAAGGGTTACACACTAATAGTAGAGTTACATATATCAAACTCTAGTATAGTAACCTGAAATTCCTTGTTTTAATTGATTTATAACACACAGTCATTCAATATGAACTCCAAAACATGAATAGTTGACTCAATATTCCCTTCTATCAGGGGGTATAATGTGACGATCATCGACAACTAGGTTCCAATATCTTTCATAAATCCTCTCTACTATCATGTTGTGAAGGAAGAATCAATTTAAAATATAGTCTTCATGGGTACACCATCTTGGTGGATGTTCTACCACTCATATAATAACCAAAACTAACAATTGAACACTATTGTGAAAAAATCATGTTGACTTGGTGAGTCAGTTTATAATCCCAAATATATTATCCAAGCTTCTCAATTCACATGCGATCCTCATTCCGAAAACCATTGATGTGCTATCTCACTTCAATTACAGCATCATAGGTGGTTTACTTTATTCTATTTGTAATTAATGTTTTTCCATTACTTATTAGAACATGTGGCACTAGGAAACAACATCAATAATGATTTTTCACATACCAAGCCAAAAAAATACATTGAATGACCTTTTACATCATTTAAAATCTAGGTTGTTCATACAATAGAGATGTATGTATTTCATTCAATAACACTTCAGAAAAAATTACTAAAACATCATGAAATTCCTATATTAATTTTGATGTGATACCCTCCTTTATGAAATCCATCTGATAAATCTCTAGAGGAGAACTGGTCATGTAGAACCTAATGGTCGATGTCACCAAACTGAGCACATATTACATGCTGAAATTTGTTGGAGTTTCCCACATCAGATAATGATAAGACTTATACCACTCTCTTCTATGGTTAGTTGTAAATAATCACACTGCTCAAACACAACCTGCACCAATAGGGAATGATACTTCCTACCAATGGAATCTATTTCCACATCCCCCATCCCAGGATTATAGACTATATCAATTTCATAGTACTATAAGTTATCCAACCACGACCCATGTATGATGTCTAGATCAATCCAAAATATACTTTACCTATTACTATGGTGTTTTGAGAAAATAATAAAACACTGACACATGAGGTGACACTTTTATATCTTCATAGTATAGAATTCTTGTACCAAGACTTCGATTCTTGAGTAAACCACTTCATGGGGATTGAATACTCAGCCCAAAAGAAAACTCAACAAGAATCCAAATCAACACACATAAAACCCTAGTTTAAAGGAATACACAATAATTACACCCTTGACACCCTCCTCTAGGAGCCTCAATGACAAGAACTGTAAACACACTACAAACAATCCTTAAAGACAATGGTCATGCTTTGGCCAAGGAAACTTATACCCATTATATGTCATTGAATTAAAAGTGTCTTCTATGATGAAAAATTATTCCTTTAACCTCTAATATAAACCTCACAAAAAAATTAATATCTTCACCTCTAATAAAATCTAGTGTAGCTCATAATAAAACACTACATCAAAATCTACATTGTCAACTATAATATCCATGTCTAAGAATAAATATCCCATGAAGTAAACCTCTATGCATATGAATAATTGATTTAAAAATTTTATATTCAGTAGATATTATAACACATATATCTGTACATTACAAGTAAAATTCCATGTATAGAACAACCTTTTGTTGGGGAGATAAACCTAGGCTATCCTTATGGAATGCACCCTTAGGTGATACAACAAAACTGAAAACTGAAAGCTCATAGCATCTACTACTGCATGGGTAATACAAACCAATTGATTAAATTAGCTATTTCTTCATAAATAGAATTCTATATTACTCTTTTGTAGATTCCTTCCTACACAAGAAGTATTATTGTGCACCACTAACATGGGATCTATGTAACCCCCACATATATAGTTTGATTTGGAATTGAAATTAGAAAATAATTCCACACAGACAAAATCATTGTATGGCCTCACCACCCTCAATAGAAAAATTAAATTAAATTTTCTATATCATATTACAGTTAGGAAAAACTGTATGTATACATTTTTTATCAATTATCCTCTTATAGAGGTGTCTTGAAACTAAATAGTGTAGGAAAATGTTACTATAGGAACCATTAACTCTCAAAAAAAGATGCACTTATGGTTGGGGGTTGGATTTGTGTACTAAAAAAACTGGGGTATATAAGAGACACATCATACATGGAATTAATAACATCAAATTTGGGTCATAAGATAGTAATATAAGGATATCCTTCACTCACTCTACCATTTTTTCCACAAATTAGACATTATCTGACACAATAGAAAATTGAAATGATCCCCAAAATACATGTCATAGGGACTAAACCACCACATGATGAAACATTTTCTTAATAAAAAAAGTAGGTGACTTATATAGTATTAATTCCCATTAATTGAATACATATTTTGGGAGGTTTTGAACTCATTCCTCACAAGTATCAATACATATCAAATATCATCCCCAAAGGGCCCAACTGATGTCCTTCTTTTCCAATAGGAAGCCTCATTGTTAGTAACATCCCATAGAGTATTCCTAAACTATATTAATACTCAAACCATAGGATCATTTAAATCCTATACCACCTGAGAATGGGGGTATAAAACACCATGAAACCCATGTGTTCCCTTTCCTAAAGAATAGTGATGTAAACCCAAAATAGATGCATCATTTTCTAGTAAAAATATAACTAATTGCTTCTCTATTGAGAAGAATGGATGTGAGCATAACCATATGACCTGTTATGGTCCACATACAAGAAACCCCCAAATAATACCTCTAGAAAATCCCTTGATGACTATGGTCATGAATATCCATAAAAAATTAGTAGTGTTTTATGATATATATCAAATAATACATAAAATCATTTTGTATAATTTCTTAATCCATCTATAGATATTGGTTGTTATGTATGTCAATGTTAGATCACTAGGACCATTAGAGGTGTATATGAGTGATTATCAATAGGTGGTATCACATCACTTTGGTTTATTATTGTATACACTTCAAGATTTTGTATGTGAACTGAGGTCTTATCGTTAAACTAGATTTCCTCATTATAGTATATCAAAATCCAATATAAATGTCATTGTAAAATCATACTGAAAGTTATAAATAAACTCCATGGTAAATAGAATATATGGGGAGATAACTAATTAAATAAATGGAAACAAAAATATATTCCTATTTGATCCATGTTTCAATGATGTACCTGTAACTAGAACATACATGTATTAAGTCAAAAAGTAAGTTTTCAGACTCCTGGTGAATGGATATGTATTCTGACTCACCAAAAGTAGGATATTTAGCCTATAAGTGGATAACTAGACAGTATTAAACTATTTCAATAGTCACCAATGGAAAACCAAACATGTATAAAAAAAATTATAACTCCAATCTTAAGACAAACTTTGGTGATACCACTATATCATGAACCAACCCAGAAGGACCTCTTGGTGGAATCATGCTGAGATAGGAACCCAAAAAACATCTAATAGGATATGGGATGATAAATATATATGGTTTGGTAAATTTTAAATAATTCTCCATTGGCAATGTACATGTATCAATACCAATGAACATATCCATAAAATAGTTCATATATAAAGAAACCGAAACTCGAGAATGTAATCAGGCATGAAAAACCATATAGGATGCATAAAAGTTCAAAAAATAAAAAGGTAAAAACATCAAGCCTAGACAGAAATATAAGGGGAACCCGAACATAACTATAACTAGTAATAGATAAAACTGAAGATAGTCTAGCTAAACATCTCCATGTTCAACCAACGAACACATGTTGTGTCAAGTGCTTCTATAATAACCCAAATCTAGGTCCATAAATTTAACTGTAGATATGTATGGGATTCCATAAGAAATAACACTGGTAGTAAAATTCCATACATGGGTATGTTTAGACATACATAATAGCCTCATGAAATCACCAAAACAAATGAATCAAAATATAGTGATTAGATCAGCACCATGAATCCCTATTAATATGAACATGATGTGAAATAATAACTACCTATATATTCTCAATAATAAATACAGCAAAATGATATAGGGGATATCAATATCCCTATATTTTCTAAGAATGATGTGTCATCCTGCATCACTAATGGTCCATTTATGAGGCATATCACCACACTCAGAATCACCAAAAACTGTGTGGTGGATATAAAAAATGCCACTATGCTCCACAAATGTGGGAGAACTATCTCCAGTGGTCTACCCCTATTTCCATAACATATTCAGTGGATGAACCACTCATCACAATTTCAATCAATAGTTATGAATGAGGTATCCAAAATGTATGAATCTCTCTTATCATCATAAGAATCTATATACGGGGTTCCAATAATTTTTACTATTATTCATATTCTTTCGTGCCCCAAATCCCATGGAGGACTCATTCCCCATCACAGTATGATGCTAGGGGAGTACATAAGAAAAATATAAGAGATTTCACCCTCTATTTTATAGGAGACTACTAAAATTTCCTATTTAATGTTTATTGTGGACCAAACCCATAGTTATATTAGGGAGAACAGATTCCCGGAAATCTATGTAGATAAAAACAATCACTATAATTGTCCAAGAATCACTCAAGGATAAATTCATATAATCACTCCCCATGTCATATCTATAATGAAAAAACAATGGACACTTTCACGTTCTACATAGAATAAAATATGGACATGCGATTTTATATCCAAAATTGAATTTCAATGAAGGATATATGCATTGAATAATTATTTTATGGGATCACACAAGATTTCCACCAAGGTTATATGACCGGTATCAGTATGTTGAACGGTAATCATGTCCCCATGTATGAATAAATGTATAGATGAAAATTAAACATCGGTAAAATTGTGTCCCAATGTATTTGACCTCATCAGGACACCATTGTGTGTCCTCACCTACACAAGGATTGGTTTCACATGTCAAAATATATAGTGTATATCTAGAATAAATAGTGTGTAACCTCACTTGGACACCATATGTATGTCCGGTCCCACTGATGGTCTAACCGGCCATGTAGTAATACATTGAATGAATTTTTTATCCCATTCTGAGACCATTTCCATTATCCTATTAAGTTGTTCACTGGATTGTACCCATGTAAACCATTAGTCTATTTGTGAACGTCTAAATGACAACATATTCCTAAAATGGGGTGTCTACCCATGTACTCAGACACATGGAAATGTACTAATAAATGAAATTTACTTTATGTACATTGTGTGTAGTATTAAATATTCATTCCCCAAGGGTAATAAAAAAATTGTGCTCCTGACCAAGACAATATGTGATAGAGAATTATAAATTCAAGATCCTTACGAATCTCTTGAAACTAGTGATTCAACAAATTAATAATATATTGACTTAATGGAGTCTTAAAAAATTATAGTTATTTTGAATTTTTTTAAAAAAATATGTATTGGGAGATAAACTCATAGAATGTTCTACATCATAGCAAAAACTCCAATGATTCTCATCCAAAAGCATGCCCATAAGCTACTATTCCCTAATCCATTCTCAATGATAATAAATGATGATGTATGATAGTTCCTAATCTCTTCATTTGTTCATCCTTCAAGAAATTGAGAACTCTATCATCCCCTTATGTATGTAAATCAGATATAAGGGTTGGGGTATTAGACCCATCTTAATTAAGGAAATATTCATTTTATTAATTATTGTATCCACCTGAAGTCATCTTCCCCTGAATGTCTATCTGAAAACATCATTATATCACACCAAGGGTAGATACCATGTTTGGAAAATAGTAATGGTGCTAGGTTTCTCATACGAGGTCGTGAACAGTGGAAAAACCTTTTATACTACCAAGATGTGCATCTATACTTTAATAAAAATTAATATTTTTATCATATTCATTATGGGGTATTTACATTAATAAAAACTTTTCCATAATTGAGGGAAAATTTATGCATATATATTAAAATATCAATATAAGTAAACCAATAAATCTAGAGTCATTACATAAGCAAGGATTATTGAACGGTAAAGGGTCTAATGACCTGGAGTGGAGGAGATTGAGTATGGGGTTCATCAGTTGTACTTGGGTGGACTATAAAGTGTCACTATAGATCCTATTTAGGTTTCTATTGGTTATTATACTCTGTATTGAATTTAAACTTTTAAAATCCATATTATATTAGTTTAATGACATGATTCACCTCTGCTATTATCTATTATAGATCTGCTATTTTTTACTTTGGTTATTGAATTTATTTTATTAAAATTTTATTAATACGTTTCTGATGATAGATTTTTATATAGAGGGTAAATTCTAATTAAATTAATGTTTGGATCCTCAATTATTTTTAGAAACCTCTTTTATTTAGGGAGTAATGCATGAGGCAATGTTTCACTTCAAAAAATACTATGTGATCTTGTATAGGGAGTAAAAAAGTGTTATCAATGAGGTATTTCCTTTTCATTTTCTCTATATTTGTTTTGTGTAAAGGTGAAATGGGGTAAGGCTATGTGGAACTCAGGTAGGGGAGCCATGTATGTGAATAGATATCTATTTTTTAATGGATTTTTAACATTTCACTGATGGAAATATTGTTATTGTTGTGTACGTATGATTTTATGTAGATACTATGTATATTGTTCTGTAATTTTTAATATGATTTTTTTGAGTTTATTCATCACTAATAATCATGCCGGGATACATTTTGTATATATATAATTATTTTTAATAAGCATATATGTTATTTTAAGTAAATTTCTTGATCATTCATCTGTGATTATATGATATATTTTTCTAACATTTATATTATTTTAACATTAACATACATGTTGTAATTTTTATATTATTGTGTCTAGAATAAAAGTATAATAAAAAGGCTTGATCCTTGGGTAGAACTATGAGGGTTATACATTCTTATTATGTATAAACTACTAGGAAATGCCTTCTATTTGCACCCCATATGTGTGGTGATAAAATATTTAGGTTTTTTTCTTATTCACACTAATATGTATGTTATAATAACAAGTTAGAATCATAAAAAATTTACCCATGATGATGTTGAATGGGATTACTTTTAGAAGAATCCTAGAATTATCCAATAATTTAGAATTCTCCTACTCCACCAACAGATGAACTAGAGGATAAAACTGATCATGATATTTTATATACTCTATTGGGTTTGTAAAAAGACACAATATAATAATGATTACTTCTTATAGTACATTTTCAATGTGGTGGAGATTCATGTAAGAAGATTTATTGTTATTTTCAATTTCAACTCAAGAATCCTTAACCCCACATTGGAATTGAAGTCCCCTAATATTCTATAGAAATGATTTATATCATCATGGGGATATTTTATTTATTGGTGACCCAAGAGGATATATGGATAATGTTTCATAGATCCATGATTCAAAATCCTATCAGGAGGTGGCAGGTTTTTCTGAACTAGGTTGGAATATATTATGGTATTAAATTAGTGGCCTAAAAATACCTCTTCCTTGAGGAGTTCATTCTAGGTTCAAAAAATATATATAATGATGAGGTTTATATAGAGATTCATTTTGTACCAATTTTAGTGTCCTCTTATTCTCATAAATTGATTATTATTTTAATATTCATCATCTTTTGGTCTGTGATGAGACACAGAAGGCACAAAAATTCAAGATCAGTCTCAAACCATAGTTAATGTATTACTTCAGTATCATTGACCTAATGAAATATAAAATGTTTTTTCAAGGACACTTGATGATTTATAGGGTTCCAGATGAAGAAAAAAATAATTTTTTCTTGTCATCCATCATTGGATAGATGGGTGGGTTCTCTTTCGATATATTGGGGGCCTCTTTTGGTAGCAAGAAGAGGGAGTCACATGAGTTTCTCCAAATAATTATTATATTATAAATGAATGTTATATTTTCTTCACCACATTTAGTGGGATTTATAGTTTCATAGGTTTTAAACAATTGACATAGTGGGAATTATCACTTATTTTTTCTAGAAACAAATTAAAAATGTTGATATTTCAGAATTTATGGGGTAACATTTGTTGTTTTATCCAAGTGTGTTATATAATGGTTCCTATAAGAATTCAAGGAAAATCTATATTGAAACCCCTATGTCTATTTAGGGTCCTTGGCTTCATAATTAATCCCCACAATCATTGGCAACCCAATAATGTTATGATCCACAAGTGTATTCCCCAAGAGATGATGCAAGAATAGTTTATGCAGTGGTCTAGGTTACAACCATTAGAAAAATTCCATTGACTCTTCATGGTATAATATTGATAATTTCCATGCTATATAAATCTTTTTGTGATAGGATATTCCAATTTCTTTTTATATTCCCATGTTGTTGTGGGTCATTAAATAATTTCCATGTTATATTTTAAGTTGTTATCTATCGACACAACCATAAGAAATTAATTTATTTTATTTAATGATTTTGATTATTTCATGTACTAGTTTATATTTAAAGAAATCAATTTGATCACATTATTCATTATACAACTTGTTTTATTGTGATTTTCAGCATATACAAGTTGGCCAATTATAGATCACACATGAACCACTATTGGAGACGAGTATCCTTTATCATGTCTAACCACGAGAAGTTTATTTTTAATGGTGAATGGGATTTTAGGTAAACTATAATGAGGCCATACCTAATATACGTTAAATAGATTACAACATAGGTAATAGGATTGGATCTTATAGTAGACCGAGTAGTATCTCAATCCTTGTTATCTCATAATATAGAAATATATCTTGACAAATTTAAAGGATATTTATAAGGACTTTGTAGCGTCCCGACCTAGCTCACCAATAAACCAGAGGTCGGACCGGTTGCCACATGACCTCAAGAACACCTCCCTATATGCCAGAGGCTGCCGAATAGCAACGAGGGTCTAAGGATAGTCAGTGGGGAGACTATACCCTCATTTTAGTGTTCAAAAATAGACAAAGGCTATAAATAGAGGAAACAGTATAATAAATGAATAAGCAGTGGAAAGCATATTTTAAAAATCTTGTACAAAACAAATGGCCAACGCCAAAGTATACAACGGATGCATGCATGACATGATAATGATACAAAAGTAGAAAACAGTGAACAAAACAGCATGATTTACATTTCAATGCATAAATAAATAAATAATCACTCAAAGCCCCACGGACGATCTCCTTGAGCATCTCGAGCCTCCGCTCAGTCCTGTACTCCTAACTCCCAAGTAAATGAAAATAGCATAGTCCTGAAACCAAATAGAATCTACTCGGGTACCTAGTGCAATGGCGGCCCGAGTAGGGCTTGAGATATAAATCTCGGTAGGCCGGGACCACCGATGTCTACCCCAAACCAGAAATTTAATAAATAACTTATAACTTGTGAAAGCATGCATAAATTAAGTAAACAATACAATGTAACTATATACCCAAGTACCTGCTTCAGCCCTCAGATGGTGTCTGAACCCACATTATAAATTTTTCATACATACTCAATATTCCTTACATAATCATTAACCGGTTATTAATTATTCCAATCTTAATAAATTATGAAGGTCTTGAGATTCATCCTACGCCCAACATCTCCTGTATAAATCACCCACCACATATGTTTCTAAAGACCATCTAAGTAATCAAAGTAAAGACTAATTCCAAGATTGTTCTTTGGCTTGGATAATGCATCATAAGTTATTCAATTCAACCTTTCATATACTAAGTCTGAGCCTGCACACTAATAGGGGTTCACCCAATTCATAAATAAGTCTGAAACCATCCTCATAAACAATTCACAAATAATCATTTCTCAACATCCTTCACTAACCATTAACTCATTCCATGCATGAACAATTGGACCCACACTCCAATGTTAATTAATGGGTGTAGAATATCATGTCTAGCACCCTTGTGAGTATTTGGAGCATCAGTCCTTTTCTCACAACTCATGGGTATTTGGAGCATCAGTCCCTGACCCATAAAATAATATTTTCTTGAAAGTTGGGTGTAGAACTCCATGTCTAGCACCCCGTGACTATTTGGAGGTTCATCCCTTGTCTCACACCCCATTTATCAATCACACATATATATTTATCATTGGTGAAGAACACCATGTCTATCACCCCATGAGTATTTGGAGCTTCAATCCATGTCTCACAACCCATTAATCAATCATACATATATATTTATCATTGGTGTAGAACACCATGTATAACACCGCAAAAACATCCATTAATTAATTCATAAATTAATTAATCTAGTCCGTTAATTAATTCATCAATTAATTAACAATATAAATTGCCTGTCAAAATTCAACCCTTAATTAACCATTCAACATCTCAATAGTAAATAATTAATTAACAATTAATTGTTCTTAGAAATCAAAATAAATAATTAACACAACATTTAATTTTCCAAATTCGTTAACAAGTTTGAACTCATCCACTCAAATAGTGATTCATCCAAGACTTTAACAATTTACATGCACATCATAATCATCACAAAACATGCTGAACAAGCCCATATATTTAGAAACCATCTCATGCATCATCTCATAATATAGAACAACTCCTTCCAAGTGACATAATGCATGGAAATCTAACAAGTATCAAAAAGTACCCTTGGCCAACAGTCGTAACAAACCATCAATTCACAATCTTAATTTAATGCATGCAAATTAATTAAATCAAAAATTAATTAATTAAATATTATCTCTTAAACCAATCATAAATTAATTAACCATTTAACATTTAACAATTAATAATTAATCCATCCATTGATTATTACCAATTTCCATTTTATACTTTTGAACATGTCAAATATTCAATATTCCTAATCATTATTAAAAGCCACAAATTTTATTCCAACTCATGACCTGATAATTAGTTCTACAATTAATTACCCTATTATACATTTTTTCCCATTATAATCATTTAACTATTTAATCATATCACCTTAACCAAATTAGCAAAACATTCTTAAAAACAACACAAGTTCAAGCCCTCATTTATCTCATGAGGGAAGAATCATTTAATAACTTCAAAAGTGTCATGAATCGACATATCATAATCAAGGAAACTTACATTCTAAATTTATTTAGAGAATCTATAATTCGTAAAATAAAGTGTTAAGGATTTGAGACCCTACCTCGGGGTGGCAGCATTTTAAATCCTAATAACTTTAATGTACTTGGCAGCAACCAGTCCGCAACTGGTCTGTAATCGCACGTGTGCACACCTTTATATATATATATATATATATATATCTATGTTTGTTTTCTACATTGATCAACAAAAATTACATATATTAAATCGATAACCAGAATCAAAGTTGTAATGAACAACGCACCTCTAACTTGGTACCAGGAACTCATAAAAAAATATAGCAGGCCTTAATATAACCGGTGAAAAGCCAAACCGCATGTTTAGAAACTAAGCCAAACCAATGACGGAAATACAATCCAAGACCATCTGCCTTTCCCTTTGTGGCGGATGTCGGATTATGGACCCATGGGTCCCAACTCAACATTCGAATATCCGGAAAAAAAAATGATGAATGCAATGATTGGATTAAACCTGATCCTTTGGGTTTTAGCTGAGAAAACAAGGTGAAAGAGAGGATTCAAATGATCGATGAGAATCAGCAGTTATACGTAGACAGACTCACATTGATGAGGTGTACAAGATTCATGGAGAGTTCGAGGGGAATCATCACATGCTCGGTGGATTCTGGGAGAGGGTTGGTATTCCTCTAGGTATTCCCTGGAGGGGGTTGCGCCATGGAGGTCGCGCGCCACAGGACCTCCACCTGGGTGTCGCGCTGCTGCAGCGAGGGTCGCTCTGGGGTTTGTGTTCCTCTTGGTCACATCATGGGAAAGAGCTCACACCGAGGAGGG
Source organism: Viscum album (assembly GCA_963277665.1). NCBI lineage: Eukaryota > Viridiplantae > Streptophyta > Magnoliopsida > Santalales > Viscaceae > Viscum > Viscum album. The sequence goes on along the minus strand of OY728142.1, from coordinate 1,809,166,029 downwards.
ATCTTGAAAGAGGGAAGAAGGGGTTGTTTCAGGGGGTGCACTGCTGTGTGTGTGTTGGACCTTGTGCGTAGGGAGGAAGAAGAGGGGAATTAAATTCCCTTTATTTTCTTTTTCAAACCCCTAAATTAAATGCCATTAATAATATTTATTATTAAACTATTAAAACCCAATAATAATACTACCATTAATGCAATAATAATAATTATATAAGATAATAATAATACTCATTTTATTTTTATTATTATACACATTAAAAACTTATCTACAAAGTAAAAAAAACCTAAATTAATCCTTCTTAAAGGAAATGTTTCATTTGAGAAAATCAAACTCCCCTTTACGCCTCAATTAAATTAAAATCTCTTTGACTTCAAAGTAATAAAAAAAAAATTCCTTTCCCACAATTAATAAAAAATATTTCCTTGAATTTAATTAACTAACAAAATAATAATAATAATAATTAAATCATCATCATCGTTATTATTAAAACATTCAATTTTTTTAAATTCCAACCAAAACACCCCAATTCATTACTATTATTATTTATAATAATAATACCCATAATAATCAATAATTATGGAACTTGTAAAACCATAATAATAAAAATATAATTATTTTTACTCAAATCTTTGATATTACACAAAAAATCTATTAAATAACCACACTCCATCAATAAATTCAAAACTGCTTATTTAATTAAGAATTTCATCGAGATACCCAACAGCCTCATTAAATTCACATAAATATTACACCCAATTAAATAAAAACAAAACATTGACAATCCCCAAAATTAAATTGTATTAAAAGAAATAATAAAAAACCCATTTTAATTGTTTCCAACCTCCCCATTTAAATCCACATTCAAATTCATTTTTAACCATCATTTATTATTCTTGTAATAAATTTTTCGTAATTTTTTATAAAACTCCATATTGATCATTAAATTATTTTAACATTTATTTAACTAAGTAACCACAAGAATAATAATAACATCATTATTATTATTATTCAAAATTTCATTTATTTAAAAACCCAAACCCCCAATTTATTACAATATCATTAATATGATAAAAACTCAAACCCATAACCCCTCAATTAATTAAAAGTTTCTTAGAGAAGCTCAAAAGCCACATTTAATTCTCATAAATGATACACTCCTTTAACATTAAATTAAAATCTCAATGTATAAAAATAATTTATGACTCCATAATAATAACAATGAAATTATTATTATTATCACATTCCTCCATTTAATAAAAAATGGTCCTTTAATAATTCTAAAACTCTTCATTTAAATAAAACGGTTCTTTGGTAAACCCAAAAGCCAAGTCAATACCTTCAACTGTCATTTAATTAATTATTTAACATTCAATATTTTTAACAACCACAATAACAATTATAGTAACTTCATTATTATTATTATTATTAAAACTTTATTTTAATTAATCCAAAACTCTCAAATAAACATATATAATTAAAAATAATAATAATTTATTAAATAAGACAAACTGCATAGGTTGGACCGCAACCATGCGCTGCCCATGCAGATCCCTTAATGTGGATTTTCCTGGATCCGGTGCACCAGAGACTCATCGGGACACCCGCTAAAATTTATCGGGTAATTACGCAATTCTAGAAACGACACCATTAGGTGTTTCAACACTCCGAATAAAATTCCAGAGCTTGGTTTAAAAAAATGAACTGTTGATAAATCGAACAAAAATTAAAAAACATTCATATTTTAACCCAGTTCAAAAACACGGGACTTTAAAATATACCCACCTTAAAAACTTATCATCCCTGAGAAGCCATCAGGAAACACTACTAAATCAACTGACCTACCAAGGTCATTTTAGAAGGTCAGTTAAAATATTATCGGACAACACCGTTCTAAAAGCTCGACATCACCTACTGACACGTTTATTAAAAAAGATGCAATAATACACACTTTAGGATTTTCCTTGACATCTTAAGAAATGATTAGAAACTCACCAACGTGTTTTTTTAGAATACATTAATTTATGTCTGTGACATTCCTCAAACCATGTTCATCACGTCGAACATTGATCATAAAAATCCATAACATAAACCTATCGGTGTTCCAAAACAACTGAGTCCAAAGAAGTCCTCCCTAGTAGTGGGACGAACTTACTTTAACAGCCTAGATTATTCTATGGGTACTACCTACCATGGATTATCCCCTTACGAAACATAAACATTGACCCTCTCTCTTGGACACACAAAACTGAAATCACAAGATTCAAAAACCCATTTTTATTTTAGGAATTTTTAATTAATTCATTTCAACCATTTAACATTTGAATGAATTTCAGCATACACACAAGTACATATTCACAACAATTCACTTGTTTTTCAAAACAAAAACCTACAGAAAAAAATATGCATGTTATCAAAAACATCATCTTTAATCATCATTCAAAGTTATTCAAATATAAACAGTAAATTTAGCATCTATGTTCTTTTTACCGAAAAGGCAACTTCCAAATTTATCATTTATTCAATCTGGGATCTTCCAAAAGAAACCCAACAATAGTTCATTATAATCCAAACTCAGTAGTTTTACATTTGTAACCATTTTCAAACATATTATGGTTGTATAAGGTTCAAACACATGGGTGGTCATCTACCAATCGATAAGGCACCCTACACCTAATCGCTAGAATTTGGATCCCATTTATCACAATCAAGATTTATTTAACATTTTATCTTTATCACCCCCTTCACATTTCCAAAAAATCTCTAACATGTTAGCATAAGTAGTAACACAACAACATGCTATAACACAGAAGCATGGCACAACAACAAAACATGTTATTAACTGAAACAGTATGGAGTATAATCACTCAAGCATGTTAAATATATTATCGGAACAAGCTATATAGAGAGGCATCTTAAAGCAGATCAAAACAATGCATTTCACCCAAGGAATAGAATCCAAATTATCAAGGATCCTACTAATGAAACTACATGGAATGTTATATGCATGACATGTGAATATCTAAGTGACTAAGATGAAGCATGTATGAAACTTCCTTTCCATATCAGGCAAAGACAATTATTTTTCAAAATTCTCAAAATCAATAAACAGAAGAAAATACACCAGTCACTCAAGGTGAAATTATATCAATTGTAACCTATAATAGTGCAAACATCAATTCTCATCCCTGGACACTCGGTTATTTCCCGTACATGAGGTGATCAGTCCCAAGCATGACTATTAACCCAAGCACCGACACATTCATATTCTTTTGTCTACCAACTCCAAAACAAAAAGACAAAGGAAAAGAAAGAAAACCTACACCTTTTATACCACTTTGTAACGTCTCAACCCGTCTCACCACTAAACCGGAGGCCGGACCAGTCTCCACATGACCTCAAGTGCGCCTCCCCATATGCCAGAGGTTGTCGACTAGCAGCAGGGGTCTAAGGATAGTCAGTGGGGAGACTATACCCTCAATTTAGTGTACAGAAATAGACAAAGGAAATAAATAGAAGAAACAATATAATAAATGAATATGCAGAAGAAAGCAGATTTTATAAATCGTGTACAAAAGAAATGGCCAATGCCAAATTATACAGCAGATTCATGCATGACATGATAAAGATACAAAAGTATAAAATAGTGAAAAAAACAGCATGCTTTACAATTCAATGCATAAATAAATAAATAATGACTCAAATCCCCATGGGTGATCTCCTCAAGCATCCTGAGCCTCCGCTCAGTCTAGTGCTTCTAACTCCCAAGTAAATGAAAACATCATAGTCCTGCAACCAAATAGAATCTACATGGGTACCCAGTGCAATGACGGCCCAAGTAGATACAAATCATTGTAGACCGGGACCACCGATGTCTACCCCATACCAGACTTTTAATAAATAACTTATAACATGTGAAAGCATGCATAAATTAAGTAAACGGTACAATGTAACTATATACCCAAGTACCTGCTTTAACACTCAGCTGGTGTCTGAACCTGCATTATAAATTTGTCATACATACTCAATATTCATTACATAATCATTCATCGGTTATTAATTATTCCAATATTAATAAATTATGAAGGTCTTGAGATTCGGCCTACACCCAAAATCTCCCGTATAAATCACTCACCACAGATGTCTCTAAAGACCATCTATGTAATCAAAGTAAAGTCTAATTCCAAGATTTTTATTTGTCTTGGATAACGCGTCATAAGTTATTCAATTCAACCTTTCATATACTAAGTCTGAGCCCACCCACTAAAAGTGGTTCACCCAATTCATATAAGTCTGAAACCTTCCTCATAAAAAATTCACAAATCATCATGTCTCAACAGCCTTCATTAACCGTTAACTCATTACATGAATGAACAATTGGACCCACAGTCCAATGTTAATTAATGGGTGTATAATATCATGTCTATCACCCTCGTGAGTATTTGGAGCATCAGTCCCTGTCTAAAACCCATGGGTATTTGTAGCATGAGTCCCTGACCCATAAAAGAATATTTTCTTGCAAGCTGGGTGTAGAATGCCATTTCTAGAACCCCATGAGTATTTGGAGCTTCATTCCTTGTCTCACAACCCATTTCTCAATCATACATATATATTTATCATTGGTGTAGAACACCATGTCTATTACCCCGTGAGTATTTAGAGCTTCATTCCTTGTCTCACAACCCATTTATCAATCATACATATATATTTATCGTTGGTGTAGAACACCATGTATAACACCCCTAAACTATCCATTAATTAATTCATAAATTAATTAATCCAAATCCGTTAATTAATTCAACAACTAATTAACAACATAAATCACCTGTCAAAAGTCAACCCATAATTAACAATTCGTCATTTCAATAGTAAATAATTAATTAACAACTAATTTTTCATAGAAATCCAAATAAATAATTAACTCAACATTTAATTATCCAAATTCATTAACAAATTTGAACTCGTCCACTCAAACAGTGATTCATCCAGGACTTTAACAATTTACACGCACATCATAATCCTCACAAAACATGCTGAACAAGCCCATATATTTAGAAACCATCTCACGCATCATCTCATAATATAGAACAACTCCATCCAAGACAACCTAATGCATGGAAATCTAACAAGTATCAAAAAGTACCCTTGGCCAACAGTATTAACAAACAATCAATTCACAATCTTAATGTAATGCATCCAAATTAATTAATTAAAAAATTAATTAATTAAATACTATCTCTTAATCTAATCAAAAATTAATTAACCATTTAACATTTAATATGTAATAATTAATCCATTTGTTAATTATTACCAATTTTCAATTTTACTTTTGAACATGTCAAATATTCAATATTCATAATCATCATTAAAAGCCAAAAAATTTATTCCAACTCGTTACTTGATAATTAATTCTACAAATAATTACCCTATTATACATTCTTCCATTTCAAATCATTTAACTGTTTAATCATATCACCTTCACCAAATTAGAAAAACATTCTTAAAAACAACACAAGTTCAAGCCCTCATTTATCTCACGTGGGCGGAATCATTTAATAACTTCAAAGGTGTCATGCATCGACATATCATAATCAAGGAAACTTTCATTATAAATTTAATTAAAGAAGATATAATTCGTAAAATAATGTGTTATAGATTTGAGACCCTACCTCAGGGTGGAACCATTTTAAATCTGAAGTGCTTTAATTTAATTGGCAGTTACCAGTCCACAATTGGTCCGTAATCGCACGTTCGCACACCCGTGTCTGTGTGTGTGTGTGTGTGTCTGTGTGTGAGCGCATTGTCTACATTGATCAATGAAAATTATATATATTAAACCGGTAACCAGAATCAATGTTGTAATCAAAAACGCACCTATAAATTGGTACCAGGAACTCATAAAAAAATTTAATAAGCCTTAATATAACCGATGAAAAGCCCAACTGCGGGTTTAGAAACTAACCTGAACCAACGGCGGCAAGACAAATCGTTACCATCCACCACATCCTTGGTAGAAGATGTCGGATTATGTACCAATGGGTACCGAGTCAACATTCGCATATCCTAAAAATAGAGGAACTCAATGATTGCATTGAACCTGAACCTTTGGGTTTTAGCTAAGAAAACAAGGCGAGAGAGAGGAGACAAATGATCGAAGTGAATCACCAGTTATACGCAGACAGACTCACCTTGATGAGGCTGACAAGATTTGTGAAGAGTTCGAGGGGAATAGTTGCGTGCAAGGTGGAGTCCGGGAGAGGGGTGGTGCGCCTCTAGGTATTGCCTGGAGGGGGGGTGCGCCATGGAGGTTGTGTGCTGCAGGACCTCAACACGGGCGTTGCGCTGTTGTAGGGAGGGTCACTCGGGGGTTCGCGTGCCTCTTGGTCTCACCACGGGAAGGAGCTCACACCAAGGAGGGAGCTCGAAGGAGGGAGGGAGGGGTCACGTCATGGGGTGCACTGATGCGTGCGTGTTTCACCTTGTGCGTTGGGAGGGAAAAGAGGGGAATTTGATTCCCTTTATTTTCATTTTCAAACCGGTAAATTAATTACCATTAATAATAGTTAGTATTAAACTCTTAAAATCCAATAATAATACTACCATTAATGCGATAATAAAAATAATAAGAGATAATAATAATACTCATTTTATTATTATTATTATACACATTAAAATCTTATCTAAAAAATAAAAAAACTCCCCAATTAATCCTTCTTAAAGGAAATGTTTCATTTGAGAAAATCAAACTCCCATTTACTCCTCAATTAAATTAAAATCAATTTGATTAAAATTTAATAAATAAAATAATTCCTTTCCCATAATTAATAAAATTATTTTTTCCTTGAATTTAATTCATTAACAAAATAATAGTAATAATAATTAAATTATTATTATTATTATTATTAAAACTTTCATTTTATAAAATTCCAACCAAAACTCCCCAATTCATTACTATTATTATTTATAATAATAATACCTATAATGATAAATAATTATGACACTCATAAAGCCATAATAATAAAAATATAATTATTATTACTCAAACCTTTGATATAACCCAACAACTCTATTAAATAACCACACTCCTTCATTAAATTCAAAACTGCTTATTTAATTAAGTGTTTCATCAAGATACCCAACAGCCTCATTAAATTCACCAAAATATTACACCCCATTAAATAAAAACAGAACTTTCATAAACCCCATAATTAAATTGTATTAAAATAAATAATAAAAAGCTAATTTTAATTTTGTCCAACCTCCCCATTTAAATCCACATTAATTATACAATTCATTTTTAACCTTCATTTATTATTCGTGTAATAAATGTTTCATAATTAATTATAAAACTCCATATTGATCATTAAATTATTTTAACATTTATTTAACTAAGTAAACACAAAAATAATAAAAACATAATTATTATTATTATTCAAACATTCATTTATTTAAAAACCCAAACCCCCAATTTATTATAATATCATTAATATGATAAAAACTCCAACCCATAACCCCTCATTTAATTAAAATTTTCATTGGGAATCTCAAAAGCCATATTTAATTCTCATAAATGATACACTCCTTTAAATTTCAATTAAAATTTCAAAGTATCAAAATAATTTATGAATCTGTAATAATAACAATGACATTATTATTATTATCACATTCTTCCATTTAATAAAAAATGGTCCTTTAATAATTCTGAAACTCTTCATTTAAATAAAACGATTCTTTGATAAACCCAAAAGCCACGTCAGTACCTTCCACTTCCATTTAATTAATTCTTTAACATTCAATAAATTTAACAACCACAATAATAGTAATAATAACTTCATTATTATTATTATTATTAAAACTCTATTTTAATTAATCCAAAACACTCATATAATAATATTTAATTAAAAATAATAATAATAATTTATTAAATAAGATACACTGTAGAGGTTGGACCACAACCATGTGATGCCCATGCAGATCCATTAAAGTGGATTTTTCTGGATCCGGTGCACCCGAGACTCATCGGAACACCTGTTAAAATTTATCGGGTAATTATGCAATTCCAGAAACGACACCATTAGGTGTTTCAACACTTAGAATAAAATTACACATCTCGGTTTAAAAAAAATAAACCATTGATAAATTGGAGAAAAATAGAAAACATTCGTATTTTAACCCGGTTCAAAAACACGGGACTTTACATACTCCCTCCTAATAGGGGAATTTAATTTGAGATTTAATTACTATAGGGGGAGACATATATCGAAAGGCTATATCATATAGCACTAGTTTATTTGAAGAAAATAATGAAACAATATGAGTATTTAGAGGTATTTGATTTCATTAGATCAAGAGCTTCTCCCTCATGTGATCCTTTATTGTCCATGAAGAATTTAAAAAATATCTTTTGGTTATGTGTGAAATAAATAAAAATACACTTATTTACTATGATGAATTGATAAAAAATTATTATGATTAATATTTTTTATTTTTTTTTGGGTTTATTATAGTTCCACAAGATTAACTAATGAAAAGGATACCACTACATTCATGTCTAATGGAATTATTTTCCATATAAAACATTTAGAATTTGATACTGACTAAATGTTAACTTTTCATGAATTTTTAATTAAAAAATCACTGGTGGTGTTCAAGGACTTCATGAGTAGGTTATTAGATCTCTATCAAACATCTTTTTTATGGTGGTTGTTGATTATATCATCATATATTCACAAAACTCATAGATACATTCTTCACTCCTATAGATTGTGAGGAGTACAATTTGAAAAAATAAGATATATTCCAAGATCCCAAAATAACTCTTATGTATAAAGTATGTATGTTTTCTTGGGAATGTGATCTTTGATTTGTGAATTTATATGGACATAGAGATGGAAGAGGCCCTAATTTCTCTGGAATTCCATAGAAAGGTGTATGAGATTAAGAGATTAGATGTTTTATCTGATAATTATAGATAGTTCATAAATTAATTATACCATTCAGTATAACCAATATATGATCTTACAATGAAAGGAAAAAAAATTAATTTGAAAAACCACTTTTAAAAATCCTTTTTATAGTCAAATGGTATAATAAAAACAACTCTGATCCTAATGTTGACATATTTTAGAATTTGATTTGTTGGTTTTTATTATTTGTTAGGTGTTTTAGTGTCATTCGTGTAAACACAAAGGGATCAGGTAGTGGATAATGGGTCTCTCAAGATATTACCATTTTATTAGAACAACCTTACACATGAATTGGATATGGAATATTTATTATAGTCATTAAAATAATGTTGACATTATCTCATTGGTGATTGATTTTTTCATATTCACAAACCACAAGTTTTTATGTTATATACAACATTAGTTGTTCCTAAATATCATATAGTGGTGTTGGTTATAGTATCTATATACATTAGACATTAATATCTATTATACAATGTGGAATGGTAATGTCATTTCTGATGCCCTCACCAAGAAAACATAGGATCATTGAGAGAGTCATTCAGAAGAGGAGTGTATGATGATGGGTTTCATAGATGAATTATTTATGGACTAATATTAGGATGATGAGCTGATGGCATATGATTTCCTTGTTATCACTCTAATTATGGTGGACTAGGTAATGAATATCCATATAACAGATCAATAATTCTTAGTGATGTAATAATATTTTTATCAATGTAACCCAGCTCAAGTATGATATGTGGAATGTGTTAATATAATCTTCATTCATGTGATATTATTGGTTAATATTTCTATAAGTATTTTATCATGGAATATAATTCCTATATGTTGTATTAGAAAAAAGTTTTGATGAATTTGAATAAATATAATTGGTGTAACTATTGGTTGTTGGGAATGAAGAGGGGCATCGTGGTATTTGTTTCTCATTTTTTGTCATGAAAGAGGATCAAGGTGGTGAACCAGGGACATGGAAGATTTTTTTTATAAAATCTGAAGCAAATTTGGATGTTGGATAATGTAATTTTGGACCTCATGATGGGATTAAATAGGAAATGAAGGCATCGTGATTCCTTTTTGGTGATAAAAGATCATTTAATGAATGTAAAAATATTTCTTTCTAAATAGTGATACTCACACTATATATGAGATGAGAAAGATTTATTCCAGGAAAATTATATGAATAAAATTTATTACTTCTATTGTCATATCATATTTGGAATCATTTTTTAGTTCCTGTTTTTGAAAATTCGTGTAGAATAATTTGTGGAATCAATAGAAATTGAGTACAGAATATCAACCATAGATCAAAGGATTTTTAGTGAAGAAAATCCAATATATTTGACATTATTCAGTAGAAATGAGTCATAGATTTATATAAATAAAATAATAATCATTCAACCTTGGTTTTATTCACTCATAATATCATTCTTTGGGAGTTGATTCATATAGAACTATTTGAGGCTATTTTTTGGTCAACCCAATCACTCACCACTATGATGGTGTATTTAATTTGAGACAACTATTATTATGATATGTTTGTTTTAGTATACATTTCATAGGGTACACATTAATAGAGAGTGTTTGGATTACAATTTTCTTATAAGTTTTAAATTAGTTGTAATAAAAATTGGGCCTTTTATTTTATGGAGGGAAAAATATTTTTATTGGGGTGTTACATTAGTAGGGGTATTGTAACATCTAGAGGTAAGAGAAACTGACATTGTTTTTTGTGCGCCCATTTTAGATTAAAAATAATATAATAGTAGTACCTTAGCGGCTGGAAATTTATAAATGACATCATTTTTTGCATAAATTTTCCATAATTTCTTAAACTCATATGTAATATTTGAATATTGTGAATTTGATTAACATTTAGGATGTAATGTCTTAACATATTGTATCATTTGTGGAATTCCCAATACAGATTGCTAGATGGAGTAGAAAGCTATTGAGGTGAAAGATGATACCACTTTTTTAAGTCATATGGAAACCTAGATGGATCCATGAAGGGATATGGGAGTATGAGGATATTGTTCGGGTGAAAAAGACCATGTTTTTAGTATATTGATAGATTCACTTCCCAAGTATGAAAATTAATTAAAGGGGTATTTTTTAACTCACTCATTGTAATAAGGTATTTTTATTTAATAATTGGTATTTGTAAAATGATTTTTTATTCTTGTAAGAGATTAAGTTGGATCATAGAGGAGTTAAATTTTTTTGTGATTAAATATGGTTTTTGGTCATTTCAATGTATGTCATGGGTAGGATCACAATATGATGTATGAATTTTCTTCATAGAGATAACATATTTATAATGAAGCATACAAAATTCCCAAGTATATGTGTGGTATTTTGTATGAACAACTGTAAATCCATTATCAATAATGGTTAGAGGGACTTCCTGATTAAATGGTTGAGTGCATGGTGGTTCCAAAATGGAAATAGTTTTAAAACTACACCTCTATGAGGGGATATTTTATTATTTCTAGGATAAGTATCATCATGTATAGAATGACCATGACAAAAGTCACCAAAACATGGTGAAATATATTTTTATAATTTTAAATGGGTGTATCATCCATCAATCGTTATAAGATTCATTAATTTATAAAAGGCGACACAAGAAATATTCATTGAAGGGTGTTTATTTACATTTTGACATGATTTTCCTATTTTAATCATTTTTTCATTCACTCTTATTACTTCCCAAGATGCAAATGAATATAAGGTGACAAATAGTTGACATTTCATACATTTAAGGTGTATAATTGGGTAAAATAATTCTTCATATCCCATTATTTTATTCAGCTTATATGAAAATCAATCTTTCAAAGATGAATGATTTTTTATATATAGAAAAATGTGAATCCCAACATCTACATTTCTAGGATAATTATAGGAATAATCATATTTACTTATTTGGATTGGACACGGATCTACCATTTATGGTTAGTTATTCTAAACTACATTGATGTGATAATAGCCTCATTGCATGATTACCATCATGAATATATTTGGAGAACACTATTTATGTTTGATTGAAATTTTTTCTAGGGACCATTGTCATTAGGGTTTAGAAATATTTGTTTATGTGTGTTTTATTTAGGAATAAAAACTAGTAAAATATGAACATTTGTATCAACTCATTGGATGTAGGAAACTAGTTAACATATAGATCCATTGTTTATGGTTAATGGAATGATAGTTTGGTATGTGTTTGTGTTCATTGATACACATTTTGAGTTTAATATCTTTTGTTTTCAGGTGTATCCCATTCGAGCCATTATTATCATGGATCACATGTGTTTTCTTGTTAATCTCTTGGGGCCCATGATTGATTTTGATCACACGTGTTTCTGTGTGAGTGTGTGTGCAGTTTCTAATAATAATTATCTATATATATGTTTTTTCAACATTTTTTATGAATTTTTTGTGGAAATGTATTTAATTTGGTTATTATTCCATGTAAACAATACGAAACATAGAGTCTCTTGTATTGGATAGCCAATAGAAGGAGCGCTTGTGTGACATACAACAATGATGATGTTGGACCGTGAAACAAGCCATGGGAGTGAGGAAATTGAGACCCAACAAAATTAAGTGTTTTCATATGTCAATGATGTAACTTGAATCATGATAGAGATAGGGTAAAATGGCCATATGCCAAACTCATGATAGATATTGGGTAGAATGAAACTATTGTTTCTCCAATGATATTTATGGGGATTTATGACCATGTTGTCGGAATTGGGTCTTTATGGACTTGTCGCTTCTCAAATACATATAATAAATCCCCACGACTAACCATAGTTCATGAATTTAAGTGTGAATGATGTTTTAACATAGAGTTGAAGCTGGTTTATCTGGGGAGCATGGGGGTGTAGTCAGCACATGAATGTTTGATACGTGATGGATTGATACTTTTTTGTTGATTTATCAATAATCATAACATAAAACAATTATTTATATTCGATTATGTTAAGGACAATTTCATTGTAGCACAATGTTTTTTTAAAGAATGGGGCTGATTCCTCATTTATTATTAAAGAAAAGAAAAGACCCCTTTTAACTAAGTAGTGGGAGACCCATTACATAGCCCAAAGGCCAAGTGGGAATTTATCATATTACGTGGCCCATAGGAACAAATTTTTGGGCCAAAGCCCATTTGTAAATAGTACAGCTACAGTACCACCGCCTGCTACAGTTCTGCATAGTACCAACCGCTTCTATAGTGCCCCACCGCCGCTACAGTGCCTGCCATTACTACAGTGCTGCCACTGCTGCAGTACACTATAGTGATGCTACAGTACATGTGCCCCATGTGTTCTACACCCCCGGTTTTTTATTTTGAATTACGTTGTGCTTACCACTAATTCAAACATCAACTAGTTTGTACCACAAAGGTTTATAATTAGACCCATGATGGAAATAATGATGCACATATGGACATCATGATTTGGGATCTGATAAATGGAATAGAATAATCATTAAAAAGATGACGATATGAGGCATGGGGTTCAGCAATTTTTCTACTATGGACATGAATTCCAATTATAACTGTATTTATGATTAAATTGAAATATATTTTTTCATGATATGGTTCTGGTGTTTATAAAATCATTTTTATTTTATCCTAAAATAAAATTAGTTATTAGTGCACTAGATATATCTCTCCCATTCATATGAAAATTTTATTATGTTATGAAGTAAAAATTCAATTATAGGAGATACATGGTTTATCCAGTTAATGATTCAATTGTTAGGGTTCTTGTTAGGGGGAATTTATTGATACTCTCACATGTTACCTGCATGATATGATTGAATGTATATTTGACTGAAATATTTCAATTTCAAATATATTTGAAAATCATAATAGGTTTTTAAAGAATTTTGATGAAATTTTTTTAAAATAATAATGAAATGAGTGTTTTTGAAGAAATTTTATTCATATGTTTTAAAGGGTTCACGTAAACATTTATGTGTATGATGTAACTTCTTGATCTAGGTGCCACATGCTACTTCCCCAACATAGTTGGGTACATGGCCATTGTAACTCCTCTCTATACGCTAGAGGACACCAACTAGCTCTGAGAATCTAATATTTATATCATGTGGAGACTATACCATCTTTATCTATGTAGAATAATAATGTTAATAAGAAAAAAATATTGAAATGGTAAAAAACAAAAACAATACCATAACCAACAATGAACAATGTCACAAGATAATCAAAATACAATGATAACTAACCATAGATAAAATAGTAAAGTGTAATTACCTATATGTTTAAAGTGTCAAGATAATACAAAAGAGTACAGACACACTAGAAAATTCCCTAGTGTATCCAGACATTACATCCATATCCCTCATCCATGATCTATGCCAACTAATCAACATAACATTGCCCTCCTTTTCTTATCATATCTGGGAAACATGATCTCCATTTGGGAACTCATTATGGAAACCTAATTAGGTTGTGAGTAAAAGTCAGTAAGACACCATAAATAATATACCAATCATTGTCTACACTATAAAAATGTATGTTGTTTTATATAGAAAAATGTACAATAAACCAAATATGTTGTTTTCACAATTCATTTTTCAAAAATTTAATATACAATTCCTTACTTTCATGATGACACCCAAACGATCAATAATTTCCCTGGCCTGTGCCATATTCTGAAACAAATATCATTTATATTCAAATAACATTCCATCATAGAATTAATTTTTCATTCAAATACACTTTAATATTTCTTCCACAGAAATCCTTTATCTGATACTAATCTTAAGGGGCCTAGAATTTCATGTCTTGCACATCATGTGTTTTGAGTGTTAGTTCATATCCCACTAGTCAATGTTTAAATGGGTATTTGGAGAATCAATACATATATCACAAGGTTATTTGATGTTTCATTCCACATTGCACATTCATTATTGCCAATATACATAATATAACAAATAACACATTTATCAGGGCTAAAAATCATTAAAACCCTTATCAAATATTCACATCATGGTGCATCATTTCAATTTAGCAGAAAAATCATTGTTCATCACTTTAATCCCATGGAATAATATGATCATTTCCTTATTAATACATCTATCATCACTTAATCACAGTATCAATTAATTAACCAATTTCCAAATTAAATAGTAATCTAGTTTCCTAAATTCAATAAACACTATTTATATCATATCAGCACACATTGTGGGATACTATGAAATTATTAATCTAAAATTAATAAAATTCATTATACTTTTAATCATCATGTTTCGGATTATGTTAATCCATCAGTTCCATGATTATATAAACTAATTAACCAGTTCAATAATATTGTTCAATATACGATAACCAAATGTGGAAATTTAAATTTTCAAATCACATGCATAATACTAAAATCCCAACTATGGTAAATTATCATTTATCCCACCTACCTTACAAACAATGGTGGATTTTTTCCACCCTCAAATCTCTAAATTAAAGTGGAAAGTCAATATCATAATGATGTGGATGATCATGGAATCCATCCTAAGAAAAATATCAAATAGATTATGATCTATGAAATGTTATTTCTAAACCCTTTCCAACAGAGGAAATAACATTCCTCTTCATCTAGAATGTTTGATATTAGTGATTGAACTCTGAATTGGAATATAATTACTTACCCAGAAAGATATGATCCATTTAATAGGTCTTTAATTATTAAAAAAATAGTTTAAAGGATGATTGGAATTATTTTTGGTGTATCCACAACTTTAGGTATCTAGGTTAGGTAGAAATAGGGAATATTGGCATAATAAATGGGGTTTTGAGAATTTAAAATAAAAAATTATACTAAATAAATCCTATGAAGATGGTTTCCTAGGATGGGTAACATTGTCTTCTAAATAGTTAATGTTTACAATGAACCCCTTCTTAGAGTTATAACATTTCATCTACGTGGGTGTTGTGTTTAGAAAATGATTAGTTAACTCTAAAACCATACAATATCTTGGTTGAATGGTTTTTTAGTGTAGGAAAATAATTTGGGGAAACCATATTTTATACACACACTACCTAATGATCCTTTTAAAACATACAATTCTCTTTAAATTCACCCAAAAATTACAGAAGTAAAACCTACCCATGATATACCAAATCAAGGGTAAAATAGTACATATGAATAATAAAAATAAATATTCAATGATGGTCGAGATATTACAATCTCCCAACATTATAACAACTCAACATATATATATTCTTAAAATTATCAATAATATTCTATGGAAAAAATATTGTGCCACTGAGAACATATATAATATTCTCCCTCTGATGTTCTATTCCGAATTCAGCCATGTTTCCATAATAATCGAACAATCATCAGGGTCTTTCCCTACAAAAAAATTATCACTATGATATATAGTAGGTATCATATTCTCCTTAAGAGTTTCATCTATCTGATGATCAATATCATCCACATCAATTACTTGATTAGGGTTTTGGAGATATTGTAGAAGATACATCAAATGATGAACATTAAGCATAACACTATACATAAATGGATGATCGAATCTGTATGTCAGTAGATGGATTCTATCTAGGATATAAAATGGTCCAACATACCTAGGACCTAAATTTTCATGCCTTTCAATACTACGGTGACCCAATATTGAACACACCTAATGAAATACACGATCTCCCACTATAACCCAAAATGTTCATTGATATTGACCTATATAAAAATTCTCTCTACTCTAAGACATAGTTATACATTTCTGAATCTATTGAACCTTATCCCATCAATCCTACATGAAACTCAGTCCCAAAAACTACAACTCACCTATCTCCATCATTCATAGAGGTGATTACAATAGATTACCATAAGGATACATATATGGTTCTATCTGAATTATTTCCTAATAAAGGTTATTATTTGAGAACTCATATATATATGTTATTCTACCATGAACAACAAATTTTTAGGTCATATGATCTTAAAATGTCTTCCAAAACCTACATAGTATGCTTTAACATTACATCTTTCTCTAGGTTGAATGATGTACTCAAAAAATCCGTTGTACCAAGAGATCTCTATAGTCATTTCTATAATGAAAATTGAAACATGAAGAAAAATCTGAAACTATGATTTTCATAACACCATGCATATAGACTATATCAAATAAATAAATTCCCCCAACTGATCCATAGAGAAATCCTTCCATATAGTCATAAAAATCCATAATTTTTTCATCCAGTGTACAAGAACCCATATATCATCCTTATTCAAGGGAATCCATGGAAGACCCTCCATAAATACCACGGTAATATTACCCCACTTCCATTCATAAATGTGAAACAAATGTACTAAACCTCATGGTATATGATTATAAGACTACACATATTGGTATGATAACATGATGTCTAAGATAGACGGTATCATCTTAATCTATAATCAAATTTGAAGGAGACTCTCCAACATAAACCATTTACACAAATGTCCAACACTGATGCTCATAATACTTCCTTTCTATGATTTAGAATAGATTTGTGCACTCAACATTTATTTTTGTGGAATCGATTTACTCCAGGCCTTCCTATACTACAACATGTGTCTCATCCAACAAGTTTATCATATTCTACACCAAACAATAGTGTTGAACATATTCAATCTCAGTCTTCCTTCACAAATAGTCAGAATCAATATTTTCCTACCTAGGATTATATTATAGATAAAAAAATGAAAACATATAATAAATTCATATTTTCTATCAAATATTCAGATATTTTTTTGGTTGGATAAAATTTAATACTTTTTGCTCCGTAAAAACAGAAAACACTTCCCCAGTAGGTAATTACATGAATATTTCAGGGAAAAATCCACAGCATAAATTTTGTGAACATTCATAGGGAAATTCCATTTACATGGCCTCAAATTACAGGACCCATATTCCATAACTCAATCTACCTACATCAACATTTCTACATGTCATACTCTTAAAACATCTCAATACACCATAATACCAACCTTTTCTTGGGTATGAAAAAAATTAGTATGGTTTTTGACAACTTATTCTGCTGTTTGAAATTATTTTCACATTCCTCAAACCATTGAAACATAATTTCCATTTGTTTTAGTCCTTAAATAGGTTATTCCAAGAAGGATACATCATGACTGATCCTTTGATATTATCCTGATAAACATCACATCTAAAAAATATTTAAATAATTTTGGGGATTATCACATGAATCCACTTCCCAATCCTTCTTTGTTTCCATTGATACACCTTCCTCTATGTTGATGTGACTGATAAAATTTTCTAAGATGATCCATAATTGACACTTACATAGTTTAGAACATAGTTGATTCTCTCATTGTTTAATCAAGAAGATGCAAAGATGTTGGGAATGATATTCACGAGTATTTTGGGACATCAAGATTTAATCCAAAAAAACAAACAAAAATATCATACTTAAGGGTATAAAAGTAATTATTATTTTTCTTAAAATATGAAAGTTAATATATAATACTTACATAGTTCCTAGATAACCTTGAAAAGGAAAAAAATAAATTATTACTGATATGATTGGGAATTTTTATATTTCAATAATATATTCTTATAAATTTTAATTGAGTAATATTTTTAATAGCGAGTGGTATATAGAATCATCAATCCCAAATTATTTGTGATATACTATTATATATATATATATATATTTATTATCTAGTTATTGGATCAGATCTTATCAATATGAATAACTATATTATGAAGTATATGTTATATTATTTCCTTAAAAAATGGTTAATCCATTATAAATTTAGTATTAAATTTTTGTAATAGAAGATAAAATATCTTTAATGTAAATTTTATATTTTTCATCAAATTATTTTTATCAGCAAAATTTATTTTATCATAATTGATTTAATTTATCTATGCTAATAATTTTTTATAATGAAATAATTATATAATATTTTCAATTTAAAAAAAAAATATTCATTTAATTATATTTTTTGGGCATGGAATTAGAATAAATTCGTCTCATTCCACAATAATATATTTTCATTAAGTAACTTTTACTATATTTTATGTAATTATGATATATTTAATTTATACCAATTTCAGAAAAATATTTTTATTAAATGGAAATTATATTTTAAATCATCACATAATGGTGATATTTTTATGTTTTCATAGATTTTTTGTAAGAATGAAGAATTTTTAATAAAGAATGAAAATACTTTTTTTATAATATGGTCAATTATTTTTATTAAATCAAATAGTTTTTTATAAAAATTATATTATTGAGTATGATATTAAAGAAAAATAATATCCATTTTATTAAAGATAATATAAATAATTATAAATGAATCAACATTATATTTAATTTTTTTAAATTAGTTTTTATGCATAAAACAGAAAGATGATATTTGAGGAGGTGGTATACGTCATAAACTTTCTATTTCAAGTTTATTTCATCTTAAAAAATTATAAAATATATTGAATTGGATAAAACAGATTGATATATGTCTATAATATGGACATAAATACTATCATATTTATGTAAAAACACTTTTGAATCTATTTTATCAAACCATTCGAAAATGAAAATTTAATTCATGTGAATGTGTAGATTGCCTATTCTATGAAACAATGTGTTTTGTTTTCCAAAATCACCTAACATCGATGGATATAAATATCAAACTCATGAATATATAATAATTTTACGATGTTATTATTATTTTTATATGATATGATATTAAATAGCTTCATATAGTTTCCATCCATTTTAAATTTATAACATAACTCATTTTTACTAATGGTATATGACCTCTATGTTGGAATGTGTTTCATTTTTCATATCCACCTTAGAAGGTTTTTCATAAGGATATAATTAATTACTAAATATGACATCTATAAAAAATTTATGACTCTATAAAGTTGAAATATTATTAATTGTGTTTCTTTTTTCCACCCTTTATACAATTGGTAACGACAGTCATGCATATATATGGGCTACCAAATCCATGGAGTGATATTGTTTATTTTTCATAACATCTTGAAATGGATGGATTTAAAAGTGTATTTAATGTTAAAATTTGATCATTTTAATATTATATTATAATTTTGAGGTAGTATATATTTAACATCTATGACCTATGTCAACACTCTGATGTTGTTGTGAGGTTCTAAACCAAATGACCCCAAAATATATAGTGTAAAAACAACTACTTTACTGAAAATAGAAATCTTGGTAAGAAATTATATAAAATAAATGGTTGTGATAAATTAAAAATATGAAAGATTATTAATCATGTTTAAATATAATATAATTTTATTATTTTTAAATAGATAATAAACAAAAGTCAGACTTGACTTCTTTTAAGATATTTTTCATTAAAACCATGTTTTAATGTATTCCATTCAAATCATTAGACCCCATATCCATGTCCTTAAAAAATGTATAGTAATTTTATTATTTATACAAAATAAATCATTATAAATAATATTCAATGAATTTTTAATGTATTTTTTGTGAAAGTGGAAGATTATAAATATCTAATATAAATGTAATTTTGAGGTGTTTTTACCAATTTGATTGCAAATTTTTTTAATGTATATAGATAAAAAATTATTCTTTCCATTATAGACATTATTAATTGTCAATATTCTTATAAAATTACGTATTTTTATATTCATATAATCTCTTACTATCATTAATATGGTAAATTTATATTTCTTAAAATAATATAAGAAAAAATACATTTTTATCTATATATCCCTAATTTTCAACTGGTATTTAAATCTATGTCATGGAACCTATAAAATGTATATTTTGATCCTTATAGTAGATCAACAATAATATAGGATCTTTTACTGGTTTTATGGGGAATAAAAAACGTTTTAGATTGTTTAGTGTATATAAAGGGTAATACTATGTTGTAATTTTGGTTGTTTTCTACCAAGATATCTCTTGTGTAAAACAAGATAATCGAGACTCCCATATCTGGGCATGATATTAGGTATATAAAACTATGAGTCCCCTATATAGAATGGTTTTATTTAAGTCATCGCATCGTGGTGGAAGGAATATTGTGTTAAAAAAAGATAGGATTTGATATGATTCCATAGTGGGTGACCAAGTTGGGATGATTGGGATTGGAATGTTTAATCCCACTATAGACCCAATGCACATCACCATGCATTGAAAAGTTTTATTTAGGATTTTAGAATGGCTAAAATATCAAATAATTTTTTATTTTTCATACATTTAAAAGAGGATTGAAAAGTGACCTATATTGAATGAATTTTTAATTTTCTTTTACTTAGGTTTTACATATGTTAGTTGATTAGTCCTCATATCCTTGTTAGTTCATCATTTCCTAATGATTCTAGGGTGATATCTAGAAAAAACATATTGATTATATGATTATTCCTTGGGTGAAATTTTTTTCCCATGCCTTTACTTCTACAAACATATTATAAAATCAGAGCATAGTTTACGGTGGAATGTTCTTATCTGTCAAAACTCATGGGAATCATGGAATCATCTTAAGTAACCTATACAAGGAGTGATAGATTTTCTTATGTATAATAGGACAAGATATAATATAGATAGTGGTTCTTTTTTTGTATTTTTATAATGTTATACACTCAATAAATACATCCCTTCATTAATCTAATTCTAATACCAATGTTATATGGGATCTACGTTAGTTTTAAGAACCCTTTTCATATGGGTTTTTTCATTTTGGTGAACATTCATAATTTGAGAATCGACTCCTAAAAAATCATGATATTTTCTTCAATTTATTCGATGAAGGAATATCCTTTCAATTTATATCCATCATATATTCATGATGTTATGTTATACAGGTCATTTTTTGTGTACATTTAGACTTATTATTACGTTTGATCACTTCTGTGTTCATATCACATGTATCCCATTTTGGATATTGATCATGTGTTTTTGACTTTTTAGACTATGAGGCATATGATTTTTTTTATAACATGTGTTTGTATGGATACTAATAATCATTCTTTATTTGCGAAATCATGCTTATAGGTGCTATGACAAACTATGAGTGATTTTATGGCCTTTGGAGGATTTTCTTCTTATAGAAAATTATAGGTGAATTGTTATGGATTTGTTATCTCATAGCATGGAGGGTGTGATATAATGTGATCATGATAAAAGAATAATACATTGGGAAAGGGTGTGATTTCATTTAGGCTTAACCCAAGGATGTTCCGAAATAAGATGATCCCACTACCAATCCTCAGATAGAGATAGTGTACAATATACATGTGTCCTACTCCTTGAGATAGATGGGTTATGACAACCTTATATTATCGACAATGAAATAATGTTTGAATTTATGAAATTTTATCGAAACACGATAATCATTGGCTTTGTGTATGCTCAGAGGTATATGAGGTGATCATGTTCCTAAAGGTAGTTCATAACTTATTTTCTGACTAATCTCCATGTATGAAGATTAATCAAGTATGTACATGGATTGTGGTGTATATTATAGTGCATGGATTCTCAGTAAATTATTTATTGTTAATTTTGTGAAAATTTATATAGGTTCATGACTTAAAACTCTTATGTATGTGAACTGAGTTTAAGAATTAATTTGTTGTGTCCTACTAGGTATAAAATCATAACTTCAAAGGGAATCAAGAAATATGTATATACTTCATGGTCTATCATGATCCATAACATAGGGTCCCACCTTATAAGAAATATGTTGAGTGAGACAAAAGAGTCCCACCTACAAAAATATATGGGATGATGACTAGAACCTAGTTGGAGAAGATAAAATTGGATACATAACCTATGTACATATATGAATGAACACAAATGGATCCTTGCAATAGTGTATAGATATAAATTAAAATAGAATGGTTAGTGTTTAATCATGCATGAATCATCATTGAGAAAACTTCATAGTACATTAATATACTGGGGGAAATAAATTCCTTTATATAAATAGAGGGGGAAACCAAAACTGACAAAAAATGAAAATGGGGGAAACTACTAAGATACCAACAAATAATCTTCACTGAAAACCATCAAACATGGTCTATATCATTATATTCTATCCTCACATGTAACCAGACCCGCCAATATCATCATTGATATGTTTTAAATATTCATAATACATAATAAATGTTGGAAAACTGATTTAGGGGTGTGTATATACAAACACATTAGGCACCCCAAAATCACCAAATAGAAATCCTCAGGAGAGAGTGGTTATATCCACACCATAAAGGATTGTTGATTAGATCGTGATACAAACACATACTAACCAATATATTCTGAAGAATAATCATAAGAAAGTTTGAAATAAGATACCCATATATATTTCCAATATAAGAATTGTGTGTTATCATGTAGCTCCAATGGCTAGTGTCGTATACCTATAACCCTAGGAAACGTCGCTAGAATATGTGTTCAAGTATCAAACCTCATCAATTTTCTCCATAGATAAAGGTACACAATCCCAAGTGGAGGGCTTGCGTAGACATATTAGATATAGTGGAGGGTCTACTCCACACCACTACACTCCATATTTGAGGGAGTGTTATCTCCACCACATTCATATTTTAGAAACTCACAAGAATCTATATAGAGGTAATTAGTCACCACTTAAACACTCCATAGATAATGGTTCACCAACACCAATAGAGGACCCACTAACCATGAAATCATTATTATGGAGGGGGACTTTATTTTTATATATAAGAATTTCACCATATGTTTCATGGTGGAGGAATAAATAATCATATATATAGAGTGTGGGGAAGATATTCCCTGGTGTGATAGTGGAGTATTGACTCTGACATCTCCCCATATACAGACCCATTCTGAACTACCAGCTAAGAATTTATGCAGGAATCATCCTACACATGAAAACCCATGTCATATATCTGTTAGAAAAAACTAAGACCACAATCCTGTTCTATGTGGAAAACCACATTGTATAGGCTACTCGCTGGCCATAATTTATGTCCCAATGAAGGATATTAGTAGAGAAATATCCTTCGAGGGATGTAAAATAAAAATCCTCAAAGGGTAAATGGTGTGTCTTCTAAGGATGAACCCTATCCATTTCACTTCATGGTACTGAGTGTGCATTAAAAAAGTTCATGACATGTATATTGTATAACATTTTTTGTGGTCACACCTAGGCACATGGTAGTGCCCTGAACTACACATTCCATGAAAAGCCATGAAAAAAATAAAAGGTCAGTATGTAGAATACATGTCTTATAAAAAACCATGTAAACCCTAGGCATATACTCACCTGCATGCTGCCTGGGTGTTGATGTTTTCCTACCTAAGGTTCTTATAGAGTTAAAAAAAAATAAACTTTATAGACTATCCCAATCCCATGTTGATTATCTTGGGCGCATTTAAATAAGTATGTTCCCTTAGACACTGGAGGTCTATCTGGGTACATCTACAAGTCTATGTTCTCTTAATAGGGGGGTATTCCAATGTAATCTACTATTTCTCCAAGTACCATTACGAGTTATGTACTTTGAGAACATGGAATATTGTCCACAAAAGACATTCTCCCCTAATGGGAAGAACAAAAAACATGTGATCCGAGTTTACTTGTCGTGTAATTGATATTTTTGAATGGGAAATACCCCAAACCTATTGAAACCCCCATATCCCCACAAATAAGAATAAATTGACCCCAATAGTGTCTTTAGTGGTCATAAAATGTTTTGAAAACATTAAAAAAAACAAATATGTGTATTAGGACACAAAAGTCATAAAACCATATACCTAATGGTGTAAACACCAATTTTCATGGTCCAATACCATGCTTAGACGATACTGCACCATGATCTGGTCTCTATCCACAATAAGGATGAATTTTAGGGACACCACCTCTCCTCATTGGTCTATACAACCAATAACGGAGAACACCATCCCTCTATCATTAATGGAAACAAATGGTAAGTGTTGAGGGGTCTGGGGTATTCCACCAATATAAATTAATTAAAAATAAATTCAATTAGTTATCATGTCATCCATCGATATCCTACCATGAAACTCATAAGGCTGAATAGCATTATGTGGAACCTAGCGTGAACCACACATTATGAAAAAACTATGGACCCAGATAACTCATTGGAGGGTGTAATAATTGGGAAAAGTATAAAAAATAGAGAGACACCCCAGATTAAATAAATTATAATATTTTAACATGTTAATTATTGGGTCTTGTGACACCTGAACTCAATGCTATATCTAATGAAATATTTAGGAATATATATATATATACAATGGGAAAAAACAAGATCCATTACATTCTCTCTTCCTTCATGGATGTCACCTAAAATAGAAAAATATAAAAAAAATTGTGGTTACTATTCTAATAATCCGTTCTCACATTCATAAAATAATACAGGTATTCATACATAGTTCCAAATATCAGAGAGGGAAGGAAAGATTTTTCCACATTGGGTATTCTTGATTCAATCCTTGATCACCAATGGGTATTCCAAAGTGGTGGAACTATCCTAGATGTCCATCTAACCACACAGAATAACCTGTGTAGGATCGAGCACATAAGTTCTTTGAAGAGAAAAATTAAACACTTCATGTACAAAGATACAAAATGGAGTAATTTATAGTGGTAGACAAACCCACTAGCCCCATGTAAGGAATCAAATAGCCTTAGTAGAGTTGTGGAAATGTTCACCCTAGCCGAAACACCACAATGCTCATCATTGCGAGACACTCAAGAAAAAATTGTATCCCCAATAAAAATTAAAAGTCCTTTTATGTCTATTATTGAAAATATTATATTGACATTGAGATGTAGTAAATTGATCATAGATCACTTGATCCCATACCTGTCATTTCTTTAACCATCCTTGGTCCAATAAGAGATGTCTCACCTCTATATTTCTAGAAAAATGGTGAACTATTGGGTTTCTTAAATAGGTCCTTGAAGGGTTACACACTAATATTAGAGTTACATATATCACACTCTAGTATAGTAACCTGAAATTCCTTTTTTTAATTGATTTATAACACACAGGCATTCAATATGAACTCCAAAACCTGAATGGTTGACTCAATATTCCCTTCTATCAGGGGGTATAATGTCACGATCATCTACAATTGGGTTCCAATATCTTCCATAAATCCTCCCTACTATCATGTTGTGAAGGAAGAATCAAATTAAAATATAATCTTCTTGGGTAAACCATCTTTGTGGATGTCCTACCACTCATATAAAAACCTAAACTAATTATTGAACACTATTGTGAAAAAAATCATGTTGACTTGGTGAGTCAGTTTATAATCCCAAATATATTATTCAAGCCACTCAATTCACATGGGATCCTCATTCTGAAAACCATTGATGTTCTATCTCACTTCAATTACAGCATCATAGGTGTTTTACATTATTCTATTTGTACTTAATGTTTTTCCATTACTTATTAGAACATGTCGTACTAGGAAACAACATCAATAATGTTGTTTCACATACCAAGCCAAAAAAATATACTAAATGACCTTTTATATCATTTAAAAGCTAGGTTGTTCATAAAATAGAGATGTCTGTATTTCATTCAATAACACTTCAGAAAACATGACTAAAACATCATTCAATTCCTATATTAATTTTGATGTGATCCCATCCTTTATGAAATCCATCTGATAAATCTCTAGTGGATAACTGGTCATGTAGAACCTAATGGTCGATGTCACCAAACTGATCACATATTACATGCTAAAATTTGTTGGAGTTTCCCACATCAGATAATGATAATCCTTATACCACTCTCTTCTAGGGTTAGATGTAAATAATCCCACTGCGCAAACACAACCTGCACCAATAGGTAATGATACTTCCTACCAAGGGAATCTATTTCCACATCCCCCATCCTAGGATTATAGACTGTATCAATTTCATAGTACTATAAGTTATCCAACCACGACCCATGTAAGATGTCTAGATCAATCCAAAATATACTTTACCTATTAATATGGTGTTTTGAGAAAATAATAAAACACTGACCCATGAGGTGACACTTCTATATCTTCATAGTATAGAATTCTAGTACCAAGACCTAGATTCTTGAGTAAAACTCTTCATAGGGATTGAATACTGAACCCAAAAGAAAACTCAACAAGAATCCAAATCAAAACACATCAGACCCTAGTTTAAAGGAATACACAAAAATACACCCTTGACACCCTCCTCTGGGAGCCTCAACGAAAATAACTCGAAACACAATACAAACAATCCTCAAAGACAATGGTCATGATTTGGCCATGAAAACTTATACCCATTATATGTCATTGAATTAAAAGTGTCTTCTATGATGAAAAATTATTCCTTGAACCTCTAATATAATCCTCACAAAAAAAATTAATATATTCACGTCCAATAAACTCTAGTGTAGCTTATAATAAAACACTTCATCAAAATCTACATTGTCAACTATAATATTCATGTCTAAGAATAAATATCCCATGAAGTGGACCTCTATGAATATGTATAATTGATTTAAAAATTTTATATTAAATTTTCACTCTCGTTGAATGTTCAAAACTCTCCAAAATTATCTCACATTCATCACCTCTGACACTGATTAAATATGGAATCCATTGAATAAAACTACCATGAACTAATCCAAGGAGTCTTGAATGACCTAACAGATAAGTCTCAGCACCACCATTGGAATGTTAAAAAACACATATGTATCACCATGATCTCAAGGTATCATTAATGAATTATTAAATAAATCCTTTATTTAGCCTCATCTCAAGTTCATAGCTAATGATAACACATCCTGAGGCCATCATCAATAACTACCTTACCCAAAACAACTATAGAATAATTCAGTCCTATGGGGTGGGGAATCCATAAAAAATAATACTAAATATAGAATATTTTAATCCCCATCTAACATAGATATTTCAGTATACTTTTGAAAAAAAACTCATCTTTTCCTATTAATGAAAAATATTTCTATAAAATCCAACCCTATTTAGATTATCCAACATCACCATTAAATCTCATAGCTACACTGGGTCAGTAGATATTATAACACATATATCAGTACATTACTAGTTCAATTCCGTGTATAGAAAAACCTTTTGATGGGGAGATAAACCTAGTCTATCATTACGGAATGCACCCTTAGGTGATACAACAAAATTGAAAACTGAAAGCTCATAGCATCTACTACTGCATGGGTAATACAAACCAATTAATTAAATTAGCTATTTATTCCTAAATAGAATTCTATATTACTCTTTTAGAGATTCATTCCCACACAAGAAGTATTATTGTGCACCACTAACTTGGGATCTATGTAACCCCCAAATATATAGTTTGATTTGGAATTGAAATTAAAAAATAATTCCACACAGACGAAATCATTGTATGGCCTCACCACCCTCTGTTGAAAAATTAAATTCAATTGTCTCTATCCTATTACAGTTAGGACACACTGTATGTATACATTTTTTATCAATGATCCTCTTATAGAGGTGTCTTGAAACAAAATAGTGTAGGAAAAGGTTACTATAGGAACCATTAACTCTCAAAAAAAAGATGCATTTATGGTTGGGGTTGGATTTGTGTACTAAAAAAACTCGGGTATATAAGAGACACATCATACATGGAATTAAAATCATCGAATTTGGGTCATAAGATAGTAAAATATAAGGATATCCTTCACTCACTCTACCATTTTTTCCAAAAATTGGACATTATCTGACACAATCGCACATTGAAATGATCCCCAAAATATATGTCAGAGGGACTAAACCACCACATGATGAAAAAAAAATTATAAAAAACTAGGTGACTTATATAGTATTAATTCCCATTAATTTAATACATATTTTGGGAGTATGTGAACTCATTCCTCACAAGTATGAATACATATCAAATTTCATCCCCAAAGGGCCCAACCTATGTCCTTCTTTGCCAATAGAAAGCCTCATTGTCAGTAACATCCCCTAGAGTATTCCTAAACTATATTAATACTCAAATCATATGATATTTTAAATCATATACCACCTGAGAATGGGGGTATAGACCACCATGAAACCCATGTGATCCCTTTCCTAAAGAATAGTGATGTAAACCCAAAATAGATGCATCATTTTCTAGTAAAAATATAACTAACTGCTTCTCTATTGAGAAGATTGGATGTGAGCATAACCATATAACCTGTTATGGTCCACATACTAGAAACCCCAAAATAATACCTCTACAAAATCCCTTGATGTCTATGGTCGTGAATATCCATAAACAATTAGTAGTTTTTTATGATATATCTTGAATAATACATAAAATCATTTTGTATAATTTCTTAATACATCTATAGATATTGGTTGTTATGTATGTCAATGTTAGATCAATGGGACCATAAGAGGTGTATATGAGTGCTTATCAATAGGTGGTATCACATCACTTTGGTTTATTAGTGTATACACTTAAAGAATGTGTATGTGAACTGAGGTCTTATGATTAAACTAGATATCCTCATTATAGTAGATCAAAATCCAATATAGATGTCATTGTAAAATCATATTGAAAGTTATAAATACACTCCATGGTAAATGGAATATATGGGGAGATGACTAATGAAGTAAATGGACACAAAATTATATTCATATATGATGCATGTTGCAATGATGTACCTGTAACTAGAACATACATGTATTAAGTTAAAAAGTAAGTTATCAGCCTCCTGGTGAATGGATATGTCTTCTAACTCACCAACAGTAGGATCCTTAGCCTATAAGTGGATAACTAGACACTATTAAACTATTTCAATAGTCACCAATGAAAAACCACACATGTATATATAAAAAAATTAAAACTCCAATCTTAAGACAAACTTTGGTGATTTCACTATATCATGAACCAACCCAGAAAGACCTCTTGGTGGAATCATGCTGAGATAGGAACCCAAAAAACATCTAATATGATATGGGATGATAAATATATCTGGTTTGGTAAATTTGAAATTATTCTCCATTGTCAATGTACATGTATCAATACCAACAAACATCTCTATAAAATAGTTCATAGATAAAGAAACTGAACCTTGAGAATGTAATCAGGAATGAAAAACCATATAGGATGCATAAAAGTTCAAAAAATAAAAAGGTAAAAACTTCAAGCCTAGACTGAAATATAAGGGGAACCCCAACATAACTATAACTAGTAACAGATAAAATTGAAGGCAGTCTAGCTAAAAATCTCCATGTTCAACCAATTAACACCTTCTATGTCAAGTGCATCTATAATAACCCAAATCTAGGTCCATAAATTTAACTATAGATATGTATGAGATTCCATAAGAAATAACACTGGTAGAAAAATCCTATACATGGGTATGTGTAGACATACATAATAGCCTCATGAAATCACCAAAACCAATGAATCAAAATATAGTTATTAGATCAACACCATGAATCCCTATTAATATGAACATGGTGTGAAATAATAACTACCTATATATTCTCAATAATAAATACAGCAAAATTATATAGGGGATATCAATATCCATAGACTGGCTAAGAATGATGTGTCATCCTGCATCACTAATGGTCCATTTATGAGGCATATCACCACACTCGGAATCACCAAAAACTATTTGGTGGATATAAAAATTGCCACTATACTCCACAAATGTGGGAGAACTATCTCCAGTGGTCTACCCCTATTTCCATAACATATTCAGTGGATGAACCACTCATCACCATTTCAATCAATAGTTACGAATGAGGTATCTAAAATGTATGCATCTCTCTTATCATCATAAGAATCTATATAC
This sequence comes from Viscum album, assembly GCA_963277665.1. Taxonomy (NCBI): domain Eukaryota; kingdom Viridiplantae; phylum Streptophyta; class Magnoliopsida; order Santalales; family Viscaceae; genus Viscum; species Viscum album. The sequence goes on along the minus strand of OY728142.1, from coordinate 1,809,135,241 downwards.
GGGGTTCCAATAATTTTTACTATTATTCGTATTCTTTCGTGCCCCAAATCCCATGGAGGACTCATTCCCCAACACAGTATGATGCTAGGGGAGTACATAAGAAAAATATAAGATATTTCACCCTCTATTTTATAGGAGACTACTAGCATTACCTATGTAATGTGTATTGTGGGCCAAACCCCTAATGATATTAGGGAGAACAGATTCTAGGAAATCTATGTAGATAAAAACAATCACTACAATTGGCCAAGAATTACTCAAGGATAAATTCATATTATAACTCCCCAGGTCATATCTATAATGAAAAAGTAATGGACACTTTCATGTTCTACATAGAAAAAAATATGGACATGCGATTTTTATCCAAAATTGAATTTCAATTAAGGATATATGCATGGAAGAATTATTTTATGGGATCACACAAGAATTTCACCAAGGGTATATGCCCGGTATCCGAATTTCAAACTGTAATCATGTCCCCATGTATGAATAAATGTATAGATGAAAATGAAACATGAGGAAAATTGTGTCCCAAGGTATTTGACCTCATCAAGACACCATTGTGTGTCCTCACCTACACAAGGTTTGGTTTCACATGTCCAAATATATAGTGTATATCTAGAATAAATATTGTGTAACCTCTCTTGGACACCATATGTATGTCCGGTCCCACTGATGGTCTAACCAGCTATGTAGTAATACATTGAATGAATTTTTTATCCCATTCTGAGACCATTTACATTATCCTATTAAGTTGTTCACTAGATTGTACCCATGTGAACCATTAGTCTATTCGTGAACATCTAAATGACAACGTCTACTTAACATGGGGTGTCTACCCATGTACTCAGACACATGGAAATGTATTAATAAATGACATTTACAATATGTACATTTTTTTAGTATTAACTATTCATTCTCTAATGGTAATAAAAAAAATTTGTGCTCCAGACCAAGACAATATGTGATTGAGAATTATAAATTCGAGATCCTTACGAATCTCTTGAAACTAGTGATTCAAAAAATTAATAATATATTGACCTAATGGGGTCTTAAATAATTATAGTTATTTTGAAAACATTTTTAAAAAATATGTATTGGGAGATAAACTCGTAGAATCACCTACATCATATCAAAAACTCCAATCATTCTCATCCAAAAGCATACCCATAAGCTACTATTCCGTGATCTATTCTCAATGATAATAAATGATGATGTATCATAGTGTCTAATCTCTTAATTTTTTCATCCTTAAAGAAATGGAGAACTCTATCATCCTCTTGTGTATGTAAATCAGATATAAGGGTGGGGGTATTAGACCCATCTTAATTAAGGAAATATTCATTTAACTAATTATCACATCGACCTGAAGTCATCTTCCCCTGAACGTCTATCTGTAAAAATCATTATATCACACCAAGGGTAGATACCATGTTTGGAAAATAGTAATGGTTCTAGGTTTCTCATACGAGGTCATGAACAGTGGAAAACCTTTTATACTACCCAGATGTGCATCTATACTTTAATAAAAATTAATATTTTTGTCATATTAATTATGGGGTATTTAAATTAATAAAAACTATTCCAACATTGAGGGAAACTCTATGCATATATATATATTAAAATATCAATATAAGTAAACCAATAAATATAGAGTCATTACATAAGCAAGGATTTATGAACGGTAAAGGGTCTAATGACCTAGAGTGGAGGAGATTGAGTATGGGGTTCATCAGTTGTACTTGGGTGGACTATAAAGTGTCACTATAGATCCTATTTAGGTTTCTATTGGTTATTATACTCTACATTTAATTTAAAATTTTAAAATCTATATTATATTAGTTTAATGAAATGATTCACCTCCGCTATTATCTATTATAGATATGCTATTTTTTACTTCGGTTGTTGAATTAATTTTATTAAAATTTTATTAATACGTTTTATATGATAGATTTTTTTATGGAGGGTACATTCTCATTAAATTAATGTTTTGACCCTCAATTATTGTTAGAAACCTCTTTTATTTAGGGATTCATTCATGAGGCAATTTTTCACTTCAAAAAATACTATGTGATCTTGAATAGGGAGTAACAAAGTGTTATCAATGAGGTATTTCCTTTTCATTTTCTCTATATTTGTTTGGTATAGAGGTGTAATGGGGTAAGGCTATGTGGAACTCAGGTGGGGGAGCCATGCATGTGAATAGATATCTATTTTTTAATGGATTTTTAATATGTCACTGATGGAAATATTGTTGTTGTTGTGTATTTATGATTTTATGTAGATACTATGTATATTATTCTGTAATTTTTAATAAGATTTTTTTGAGTTTCTCCATCACTAATAATCATGCAGGGATACATTTTGTATATATATAATTATTTTTAATAACCATATAGGTTCTTTTAAGTAAATTTCTTGATCATTCATCTATGATTATATGATATATTTTGCTAACATTTATATTATTTTAACATTAACAAGCATGTTGTTATTTTTATATTATTGTGTCTAGAATAAAAGTATAATAAAAAGGCTTGATCCTTGGGTAGGACTACGAGGTTTATGCATTCTTATTATGTATAACCTACTAGTAAATTCCTTCTATTTTCACCCCATATGAGTGGCGATAAAATTTTTAGGTTTTTTTCTTATTCACACTAATATGTATGTTATAATAACAAGTTAGAATCATAAAAAATTTACTCATTATGATGTTGGATGGGATTACTTTTAGAAGAATCCTAGAATTATCCAATAATTTAGAATTACCCTATTCCACCAACAGATGAACTAGAAGATAAAACTGATCATGATATTTTACATACTCTATTGGGTTTGTAAAAAGACACAATATAATAATTATTTCTTCTTAAAGTACATTTTCAATGTGGTGGAGATTCATGTAAGAAGATTTATTGTTATTTTGAATTTCAACTCAAGAATCCTTAACCCCACATTTGAATTAGAGTCTCCTAATATTCTATAGAAATGATTTATATCATCATGGGGATATTTTATTTATTGGTGACCCAAGAGGATATATGGGTAATGTTTCATAGATCCATGATTCAAAATTCTACCAGGAGGTGGAAGTTTTTCCTGAACTTGGTTAGAATATATTATGGTATTAAATTAGTGACCTAAAAATACCTCTTCTTTGAGGAGTTCATTCTAGGTACAATAAATATAGATAATGATGATGTTTATATAGATATTCATTTGGTACCAATTTTAGTGTCCTCTTATTCTCATACATTGATTATTATGTTAATATTCGTCATCTTTTGGTCTGTGACGAGGCACAGAAGGCACAAAAATTCAAGATCAGGCTCAAACCATAGTTAATGTATTACTTCAGGATCGTTGACCTAATGAAATGTAAAATGTTTTTTCAAGGACACTTAATGATTTAGAGGGTTCCAGATGATGAAAGAACTAATTTTTTCTCGTCATCCATCATTGGATAGATGGGTGGGTTCACTTTTGATATATTGGGGGCCTCTATTGGTAGCAAGAAGAGGGAGTCCCATGAGTTTCTCCAAATAATTTTTATATGATAAATGAATGTTTTATTTTCTTCCCCACCTTTAGTGGGAGGTATAGTATCATAGGGTTTAAACAATCAACATAGTGGTAATTATCACTTATTTTTTCTAGAAACAAATTAAAAATGTTGATATTTTGGAATTTATGGGGTAACATTTGTTGTTTTATCCAAGTGTTTCATATAATAGTTCCTATAAGAATGCAGGGAAAATATATATTGAAACCCCTGTGTCTATTTAGGGTCCTTAGCTTCATAATTAATCCCCACAATCATTGGCAACCCAAGAATGTTATGAGCCACAAGTGTATGCCCCAAGAGATGATGCAAGAATAGTTTATGTAGTGGTCTAGGTTACAACCATTAGAAAAATTCAATTGATTATTCATCGTATACTATTGATAATTTCCATGCTATATTCATCTTTTTGTGATAGGATATTCCAATTTGTTTTTCTATTCCCATGTTGGTGTGGGACATTAATTAATTTCCATGTTATATTTTAAGTTGTTATCTATCGACACAACCATAAGAAATTAATTTATTTTATTTAATGATTTTGATTATTTCATGTACTAATTTATATTTAAAGCAACTAATTTGGTCACATTATTCATTATACAACTTTTTTTATTGTGATTTTCAGTATATACAAGTTGGCCAATTACAGATCTCACATGTACCACTATTAGAGACGAGTATCCTTTATCATTCCTAACCACGGGAAGTTTATTTTTAATGGTGAATGGGATTTTAGGTAAAATATAAAGGGACCAGACCTAATATACATTAAGTAGATTACAACATAGGTAATAGTATTTGATCTTATAGTAGACCGAGTAGTATCTCAATCCTTGTTATCTCATAATATAGACATATATCTTGACAAATTTCAAGGATATTTATAAAGACTTTGTAACGTCCCAACCAGGCTTACCACTAAACTAGAGGCCAGATCGGTTGCCACATGACCTCAAGCGCACCTCCCTGTATGCCAGAGGCTGCCGACTAGCAGGAGGGTCTATGGATAGTCAGTGGGGAGACTATACCCTCATTTTAGTGTTCAAAAATAGACAAAGGCAATAAATAGAGGAAACAGTATAATAAATGAATATGCAGTGGAAAGAATATTTTATAAATCTTGTACAAAACAAATGGCCAACGCCAAAGTATACAATGGATGCATGCATGACATGCTAATGATAAAAAAGTAGAAAACAGTGAACAAAATAGAATGATTTACATTTCAATGCATAAATAAATAAATAATGACTCAAATCCCCACAGGCGATCTCCTCGAGCATCTCGAGCCTCCACTCTATCATGTGCTCTTAACTCCCAAGTAAATGCAAACAGCATAGTCCGGCAACCAAATAGAATCTACTCGGGTACCTAGTGCAATGGCAGCCTGAGTAGGGTTTGGGATATAAATCTTAGTAAGTCGGGACCACCGATGTCTACCCCAAACCAGAAATTTAATAAATAACTTATAACATGTGAAAGCATGCATAAATTAAGTAAACAGTATAATGTAACTATATACCCAAGTACCTACTTTAGCCCTCAGATGGTGTCTGAACCTGCATTATACATTTGTCATACATACTCAATATTCATTACATAATCATTAACTGGTTATTAATTATTCCAATCTTAATAAATTATGAAGGTCTTAAGATTTAGCCTATGCCCAACATCTCCCGTATAAATCACTCACCACATATGTCTCTAAATACCATCTATGTAATCAAAGTAAAGACTAATTCCAAGCTTGTGCTATGACTTGGATAATGCGTCATAAGTTATTCAATTCAACCTTTCATATACTAAGTCTGAGCCCACACACTAAATGTGGTTCACCTAATTCATAAATAAGTCTGAAACCATCCTCATAAAAAATTCACAAATAATCATTTCTCAACAGCCTTCACTAACCATTAATAAATAACTTATAACATGTGAAAGAATGCATAAATTAAGTAAACAGTACAATGTAACTATATACCCAAGTACCTGCTTCAGCACTCAGCTGGTGTCTGAACCTGCATTATAAATTTTTCATACATACTCAATATTCATTACATAATCATTCATCAATTATTAATTATTCGAATATTAATAAATTATGAAGGTCTTGAGATTTGGCCTACACCCAACATCTCCCATATAAATCACTCACCATAGATGTCTCTAAATTCCATCTATGTAATCAATGTAAAAACTAATTCTGAGCTTGTTCTTTGGCATGGATGATGCGTCATAAGTTATTCAATTCAACCTTTCATATACTAAGTCTGAACCCACCCACTGAAAGTGGTTCACCCAATTCATATAAGTCTGAAACCTTCTTCATAAACAATTCACAAATCATCATGTCTCAACATCCTTCATTAACCATTAACTCATTACATGAACGAAAAATTGGACCCACAGTCCAATTTTAATTAATGGGTGTGGAATATCAAGTCTAGCACCCTCGCGAGTATTTGGAGCATCAGTCCTTGTCTACAACCCATGGATATTTGGAGCATGATTCCCTGACCCATAAAAGAATATTTTCTTTCATATTGGGTGTAGAATGCCATGTCTAGCACCCCGTGAGTATTTGGATCTTCAGTCCTTGTCACACAACCCATTTATCAATCATACATATATATTTATCATTGGTCTAGAACACCATGTCTATCACCCCGTGAGTATTTGGAGCTTCAGTCCATGTTTTACAACCCATTTATCAATCATACATATATATTTATCTTTGGTGTAGAACACCATGTCTAAAACCGCAAAACATCCATTAATTAATTCATAAATTAATTAATCAAGTCTGTTAATTAATTCATCTACCAATTAACAACATAAATCGCCCTTCAAAATTCAACCCTTAATTAACCATTCAACATCTCAATAGTAAATAATTAATTAAAAATTAATTGTTCTTAGAAATCCAAATAAATAATTAACTCAACATTTAATTACCCAAATTCGTTAACAAGTTTGAACCCGTCCACTCAAACAGTGATTCTTCCAGGACTTCAACAATTTACGTGCACGTTATAATCATCACAAAACATGCTGAAAAATCCCATATATTTAGAAACCATCTCATGAATTATCTCATAATATAGAACAACTCCATCCAAGACAAATTAATGCATGGAAATATAAAAAGTATCAAAAAGTACCATTGGCCAACAGTCGTAACAAACAATCAATTCACAATCTTAATTTAATAAATGAAAATTAATTAATTCATAAATTAATTTATTAAATATTATCTCTTAAACCAATCATAAATTAATTAACCATTTAACATTTAACATGTAATAATTAATCCATCCATTAATTGTTATTAATTTCTAATTTATACTTTTGAACATGTCAAATATTCAATATTCCTAATCATCATTAAAAGCCACAAATTGTATTCCAAATCATGACCTGATAATTAATTATACAATTAATTACCCTATTATACATTCTTCCCATTCAAATCATTTAACTGTTTAATCATATCAAATTAACAAAATTAGAAAAACATTCTTAAAAACAACACAAGTACAATCCCTCATTTATCTCACTTGGGAGGCTTCATTTAATAACGTCAAAAGTGTCAAGCATCGACATATCATAATCAATGAAACTTACATTCTCAATTTATTTAAAGAAGCTATAATTCTTAAAATAATGTGTTAAGGATTTGAGACCCTACCTCAGGGTGGCACCATTTTAAATCCAAAGCACTTTAATGTACTTGGCAGCAACCAGTCCACAACTGGTCCGTAATCGCACATGCGCACACCTTTATGTGTGTGTGTGTGTGTGTGTGTGTGTGTGTGTGCGTTGTCTACATTGATCAATGAAAATAAAATACATTAAATCGATAACCATAATCAATGTTTTAATGAACAACACACCTCTAACTTGGTACCAGGAACTCATAAAAAAAATTTAATAAGCCTTAATATAACTGGTGAAAAGCCAAACTGCAGGTTTATAAACTAACCTGAACCAATAGCGGCAAGACAATTCAAGACCATCAGCCTTGCCCTTGGTGGCGGATGTCGAATTATGGACCAATGGGTCCCGAGTTAACATTCAAATATCCTAAAAAAATAGGAACAAAATGATTGGATTATACTTAAACCTTTGGGTTTTAATTAAGAAAACAAGGTGATAGAGAGGAGACAAATGATCGATGCGAATCACCAGTTATACGCAGACAGACTCCCCTTGACGAGGTAGACAAGATTCGTGAAGAGCTTGAGGGGAATCATCGCATGCTAGGTGGAGTCTGGGAGAGTGTTGGTGCGCCTCTAGGTATTTCCTGGAGGGGTGTTGCGCCACGGAGGTCGCGTGCTGCCGGAGCTTTGCACGGGTGTCGCGCTGCTGCAGGGAGGGTCGTTTGGGGGTTTGCGTGCCTCTTGGTCGCATCGTGGGAAGGAGATCACACCGAGGAGGGAGCTTGAAGGAGGGAGGAAGGGGTCGTGTCATGGGTTGCGCTGCTATGTGTGTGTTTCACCTAGTGCGTAGGGAGGAAGAAGAGGGGAATTCGATTCCCTTTATTTTCTTTTTCAAACCCCTAAATTAACTGCCATCAATAATATTTATTATTAAACTCTTAAAAAAAATAATAATACTACCATTAATGCAATAATATTAATAATAAAATATAATAATAATACTCATTTTATTTTTATTATTATACACATTAAAAACTTATCTAAAAAGTAAAAAAACTCCCAAAAATAATCCTTCTTAAAGGAAACGTTTCATTTGAGAAAATCAAATTCCCCTTTACTCCTTAATTAAATTAAAATCTCTTTGACTTTAGAGTAATAAAAAATAATTCATTTCCCACAATTAATAAAATTTGTTTTTCCTTGAATTTAATTAATTAACAAAATAATAATAATAATAATTAAATCATCATCATTATTATTATTAAAACTTTCAATTTTTTTAAATTCCACCCAAAACTCCCCAATTCATTACTATTATTATTTATAATAATAATACCCATAATGATCAATAATTATGGAACTCATAAAACCATAATAATAAAAATATAATTATTTTTAATCAAACATTTGATATAACCCAACAACTCTATTAAATAACCACACTCCTTCATTAAATTCAAAACTGCTTATTTAATTAAGCATTTCATCAAGATACCCAACAACCTCATTAAATTAACCTAAATATTACACCCCATTAAATAAAAATAGAACTTTGACAAACCCCATAATTAAATTTTATTAAAACAAATAATAAAACACCCATTTTAATTTTGTCCAACCTCCCCATTTAAATCCAAATTAATTATCGAATTTGTTTTTAACCTTCATTTATTATTCATGTAATAAATTTTTTTTAATTTATTATAAAACTCCATATTGATCATTAAATTATTTTAACATTTATTTAACTAAGTAACCACAAAAATAATAATAACATCATCATTATTATTATTCAAACTTTCATTTATTTAAAAACCCAAACCCCCAATTTATTACAATATCATTAATATGATAAAAACTCCAACCCATAACCCCTCATTTAATTAAAATTTTCATGGAGAAGCTCAAGAGCCACATTTAATTCTCATAAATGATACACTCCTTTAACATTAAATTAAAATCTCAAAGTATCAAAATAATTTATGACTCCATAATAATAACAATGAAATTATTATTATTATCACATTCCTCCATTTAATAAAAAATGGTCCTTTAATAATTCTGAAACTCTTCATTTAAATAAAATGGTTCTTTGATAAACCCAAAATCCATGTCAATACCTTCAACTTCCATTTAATTAATTCTTTAACATTCAATAATTTTAACAACCACAATAATAGTAATAATAACTTCATTATTATTATTATTATTAAAACTTTATTTTAATTAATCCATTACTCTCATATAATCATATTTAATTAAAAAAATAATTTATTAAATAAGATAAACTCCATAGGTTGGACCGCAACCATGCGCTGCCCATGCAGATCCATTAATGTTGATTTTTCTGGATACGGTGCACCCGAGACTCATCGGGACACCCGCTAAAATTTATCGGGTAATTACGCAATTCGAGAAACAACACCATTAGGTGTTTCAACACTCAGAATTAAATTCTAGAGCATGGTTTAAAAAATGAACCATTGATAAACCGAAAAAATTTCATAAACATTCGTATTTTAACCCGGTTCAAAAACACGGGACTTTACAGTATTCCCACCTTAAAAACTTATCATCTCCAAGAAGCCATCGGGAACCACTACTAAATCAACCGACCTACCAAGGTCATTTAAGAATGTCAGTGAAAATATTACTGGACAACACCGTTCTAAAATCTCGACAACACCTGCTAACACGTTTATTAAAAAAGATGCAACAATACCCACCTTAGGATTTTCCTTGACATCTTAAGAAAAGATTAGCTACTCACCAACGCGTGTTTTTAGAATACATTAATTCATGTGTGTGACATTCCTTGAAACATGTTCAACATGCCAAACATTGATCATAAAAATCCACAACATAAACCTATCGGTGTGCCAAAACAACTGATTCCCAAGACGTCCTCCCAAGTAGTTGGACAAACTTACTTTAATAGCCTAGAACATTCTATGGGTACTACCTACCAAGGATTATCCCCTTACGAAACATAAACATTGACCCTCTCTCTTGGTCACACAAAACTGAAATCACAATATTCAAAAACCCCTTTTTATTTTAGGAATTTTTAATTAATTCATTTCAACCATTTAACATTTGAATGAATTTCAGCATACACACAAGTACATATTCACAACAATTCACTTGGTTTTCAAAACAAAAACCTATGGAAAAAATAGGCATGTTATCACAAACATCATCTTTAATCTTTATTCAATGTTATTCAAATTTAAACGAGCAATTTAGCATCTATGTTATTTTTACAGAAAAGGTGACTTCTAAATTTCTCATTTATTCAATTTGGGATATTCCAAATGCAACCCAACAATAGTTCATTATAATCAAAACTCAGTAGTTTTACATTTGTAACCATTTTCAAACATATTATGGTTGTATAAGGTTCAAACACATGGGTGGTCATCTACCAATAGATAGGGTGCCCATACACCTAATCTCTAGAATTTGGATCCCATTTATCACAATCAACATTTATTTAACATTTTATCTTTAGTACCCCTTTCATATATCCAAAACATATCTAACATGTTAGCATAAGTTGTAACACAACAACATGATATAACACAGAAGCATGGCACGACAACAAAACATGCTATTAACTGAAACAATATGGAATATAATCACTCAAGCATGTTAAATCTATTTCCGAAACAAGCTATATAGAAAGGCATGCTAAAGCAGATCAAAACAAGGCATTTCACCCAAGGAACACAATCCAAATTAGCAGGCATCCTACTAATGCAACTACATGGAATGTTATATTCATGACATGTGAATATCTAAGTGACTAAGATGAAGCATGTATTAAACTTCTTTTCCATATCAGGCCAAGACAATTATTTTTCAAAATTCTCAAAATCAATAAACAGCAGAAAAGACACCAGTCACTCAAGGTGAAATCATATCAACTGTAACCTCTAATAGTGCAAACATCAATTCCCATCCATGGCCACTCGGTCATTTCCCGTACATGAGGTGATCAGTCCCAAGCACGGCTATTAACCCAAGCACCAACACATTCCTATTCTTCTGTCTACCAACTCCAAAACAAAAATACAAAGGAAAAGAAAGAAAACATAAAGCTTTGATACCACTTTGTAACGTCCCAACCCGTCTCACCACTAAACTGGAGGCCGGACCAGTCTCCACATGACCTCAAGTGCACCTCCCCATATGCCAGAGGCTGTCGACTAGCAGCGAGGGTCTAAGGATAGTCAGTTGGGAGACTATACCCTCAATTTAGTGTTCAAAAATAGACAATGAAAATAAATAGCGGAAACATTATAATAAATGAATAAGCAGTAGAAAGATGAATTTATAAATCGTGTATAAAAGAAATGGCCAACGCCAAATTATACAGCAGATTCTTCCATGACATGATAAAGATAAAAAAGTATAAAATAGTGAAAAAAATAGAATTTTTTATAATTCAATGCATAAATAAATAAATAATTACTCAAATCCCCATGGGTGATATCCTCAAGCATCCCGAGCTTCCGCTCGGTCTAGTGCTTCTAACTCCCAAGTAAATGCAAACATCATAGTCGTGCAACCAAATAGAATCTACATGGGTACACAGTGCAATGGCGGCACAAGTGGATATAAATCATTGTAGGTCGGGACCAACGATGTCTACCCCATACCAGACATTTAATAAATAACTTATAAAATGTGAAAGCATGAATAAATTAAGTAAACAGTACAATGTAATTATATACCCAAGTACCTGCTTCAGCACTCAGCTGGTGTCTGAACCTATATTATAAATTTTTCATACATACTCAATATTCATTACATAATCATTCATCGATTATTAATTATTCCAATATTAATAAATTATGAAGGTCTTGAGATTCGGCCTACACCAAACATCTCCCATATAAATCACTCACCATAGATGTCTCTAAAGACCATCTATGTAATCAATATAAAGACTAATTCCAAGCTTGTGTTTTGGCATGGATAACGCATCATAAGTTATTCAATTCAACCTTTCATATACTAAGTCTGAGCCTTCCTACTAAAAGTGGTTCACCCAATTCATATAAGTCTGAAACCTTCCTCATAAACAATTCACAAATTGTCATGTCTCAACAGCCTTCATTAACCATTAACTCATTACATGAACGAAAAATTGGACCCATAGTCCAATGTTAATTAATGGGTGTAGAATATAATGTCTATCACCCTCGTGAGTATTTGGAGCATCAGTACTTGTCCACAACCCATGGGTATTTGGAGCATGAGTCCCTGACCCATAAAAGAATATTTTCTTGCAAGCTGGGTGTAGAATGCCATGTCTAGCACCCCGTGTGTCACGACCCGTCCTCAGGGCCCATGTCGTGACTACCCCAAGCCCGCCTTCCATAGGCCAGGGGCTGGCGACTAGCACCAAAGGCGTAAATCCCGATAACAGGGAAGGCATTGCCTTTATAAAAGTAAACATACACCACAGAGTACAAGCTGAAGTAAAACACTAAGTAAAACTGAAACAAGCTGTGCTGAAAGTATGTGGGCCAGTATACAAACCCAAACTAAAAGTAAAGTACAACTAGAAAGGGAAAACAGCAACTGAAAAGTAAAGCCACAACGTCGAGCTGTCCACTGGAAATCCCACCTGAAGGGTGGGTACAGAAAGCCTCCATTTCTCCTCCGGTCTAGCCTACCGCTCCGAGTATGTCCCGCCCAGTGGTCCACCTCCAGGTACTGTCCTGCTCCGCAAGCCTCCACCACGATCAGTGTTGTCCGTCTTCTGCAACCAACACAACGTAGTGCGGGCATAGCCCGTGCAGGGGTGAGTATAAGCTACTCAGTAGGGACCCCGAGACCCCCCGAAGGTCTCCCATAATCCACAAAGGATATACCACAAAGGAAAGATACAATCACGAAGTAACATCCGACACGGCTTAGGTATATGCCCATACATATACCTAAGTCATCAATTCTCGTTCGGCTCCAACATCCAAGCCCAAGTACAACCCAGTCCACACAGGAAAGCAAAACGTCAATCCACACAGGATAGCTCAACTCAATCCACATAGGAAAGAAAAACAGGATTTCAGCTCACACATGTATACTTCTTTGAAAGATGATAGAGATGATCACTGATCCATCTAAATTTTCGGACCCACAAAGGATCGATAGGTACTAACCCCCACAATGACCCGCAAAGGATCGATAGGAAACTAACCCCCGCAATGACCCACACAGGATGGGACCCACACGGGATCTGTAGACGCTGGCTCACACAGAATCGCTGAGCGCTGACCCACACAGGATCAGACCCACACAGGATCGGTAGCACTGATCCACGTAGGATCGCTGAGTGTTGTAGTCATCACTGTCGAATCCACTGAGGATCTCTGTACAGTCGTCGTCATCACAGTAGCAGTCGCAGCTAGCTCTAGAGTTCCCGCACACAGCAAGCTCGTTCGGGAGGGTCCGCTCCACGAGCCGAGAGACTGATACATCAACTGACACATAGTCCAGAGTTGATGTATCCAAAATTTCTGTATCGTCAACAGGAACTTAACGACGCAGACGGCGTGTCAACCAGACACTCGGTCTGAGATTTATTGGTTTTTTCGTCCCAGGGGCCCGGTTGGTTTTTAAGGCCAAACCAACCTGACCATACTCCACCTGCGTCCAAACCTCGGGCGGAGTAAGCCAAAATATCCGTCTCACTTAGAGGAATTCAACAAAGTCGATGGCACGTCAATCGGACGTCCGGAGCTTAAGATATGAGTGTTTCCACTCCGAGGGCCCGGTTGGTTTTGTGTACGAACCAACCCGGCCAAACCCAAAGTATTCTGAAACCTTGGGTGTAGTATACCGAAACGACCATCCCGATCCAAGGATCGCATTACCCCTAACGGCGCGTCGTTCGGAGGTTCGTAGCAAATGATATGGGCAAAAGAATGAAAATGGTCCGAAAACGGGGGTTTCGGGCCCGGACCGACCCGGACCGGGACCCCCCCCCCCCCCAGGTCGGCTCGAACCGGGTCAGCCTGATCTGGGTCCGGGTCACCCCGGCCCGGCCCGGCGACCCGGCGCGCTGGCGCCAGCTGGCTCAGCCAAGCGGTCGAGCCGTTCTGGATCGCGGGGGGGGGGGGGGGGGGGGAACACTGCCCCCCCTGTTTTCCCTTTTGTCCGGTCGGCCGGTTCTGCCAACAAGGACCGGCGACGGCCGGTCCTTCCTCCTTCTCCGGTCACCCTGCTCCGCGGCGGCCCGGAACCGGTCGCGGCCTGGTTCGTCCGGTGCGGTGCGACGGCACCGCGCCCCTCCACCGCGGCACTGCTCTGGGCGTGGTGTCTTCGGTTTTCTTCGACGCGGCGCGACGGCGCTACGCATTACTTTTCGTACGATCCCGCATGGTACGACGACACCACGCCATTCCGTCCCAACCATATTAGAAACAACATTCAAATTGGAGGAGGGTCGGCCGTGTTTGTGCGGTCCGGCCCCTCTCGTTAATCGATAGCAACTGGTCATAAATTCACAAAGGACGACAAAGTAGAAATCACGAATGAAAATAATTAAATAAACCCCTACTTGAGCGTAGCTAGAACGGGGGTTCGCCGTGGAAAATGACGTCGTGAGGTGAAGCTCCGTAAGTTGATGGAGAACGCCCGAGGAGGAAGTGGTGTCTCCTTTTCGTTGACACGGGAAGAAGATCGAAAGAGGGTGCATCGTCGATCTTCAGAAACACACCGGCAGCAAAGAGGAGAAGAGACGGCATGTCGATCTCTTCTTACGGTGACAGCGTTCTTCGTCGATGTCTTGGTGTTCTTCGTTGAATTCTTGGTGTTCTTCGTGATGAAGATGAAGATCTCTCTCCTCAATTGTCCACACACAACATCCAACCAAAATAAAATAAGGCTCTCCCTTATTTTATTAACTTAAGCCACAATTCAAAAATTCAAAACTTAAATTAAATAATTGAATTGGGTGTTGGCGTACATAAAGAGAGGAGAGGCAAAGTCACCCAATTAATGGGAAGTTAAAAAGTTATAAGAGTTACACAACTTAAGTGGGTGGTTAAGAGGAGTTTGGGAGTTAAGGAATTTAAAAAGGAGGGGGCTCGTGTGGGCCCCACCTCACCTTTAATCCACTCAAGAAAAACTAACAAATAGTGGGTCCCACCCTAACTCCTACACTTAGGTTCTAACTCATGGAAATGGAAATAAAATTCTTAACGAAAATTTTATTTCACTAACACTTAATCCACAAAAAATAAACAATACATAACGAGCAAACGCAACTCCAGGAAAGGCGTTCCTAAGCAATTACCGGCGCTACGGTTCCATCAGTGCCCCCGAAATTCGATTCCGAGCACCGGTTCAAAAGTTAGAAATTCACGCTCGTTCGTTCACTGAACGTACCTGAGCTAAACTTCGGATAGAAATTCCGGGCACACCGGGCCTCGGAATCAAGTTCCGTCTGAAACTGCGTTCTTGTAAAATCCCAAAGAAAATTAAGAAAAAAATTTCCTTGAATTTTACGGGTCTTTACATTACTCACACCTCAGGGATTTACGTCCCCGTAAATATACATCATAAGCTAGGGAAACAAAAGTGGGTACTGATCATGCATCTGAGCCTCACGCTCCCAAGTGCTCTCCTGGAGGTTCCCGTGCTGCCATCTGATGCGCACTAGAGGAATAGACCGTCCATGTAGGACCCGCTCCTGTCGATCCTCGATCTCCACTGGGACCTCCGTAAAATTCGCCCCATCATCAACTTCTAGCTCCCCATGGTCATTGATATGCGTCGGGTCGTGCACGTATCTCCTCAATTGAGATACGTGGAAGACGTCGTGCACCCGGTGCAACTAAGGTGGTAGAGCCATGTGATAATCCACCTCGCTGATCCTGCTGAGGACCTGGAAGGGTCCGATGAAGCGTGGAGACATCTTGTCACCTCGGCCAAATCTCCGTAATCCACTTCGAGGTGAGACACGTAAGAAGACGTGGTATCCATCCTCGAACTCTAGTAGCCTCCGCCTCCTGTCAACATATGAGTTCTGCCAGCTCTGAGCTGTCCCCATCTGTTCCTGGATGACCTGGACCTTCTCTGTCTTGGCCTGGACCATCTCTGGTCCCACAAGTGCTGACTCCCCAGGGTCTGTCCAGCACAAAGGAGATCTGCAAGGTCGGCCGTACAACGCCTCGTATGGTGCCATCCTGATGGTGGAGTGGTAACTATTGTTGTATGCGAACTCTACCAAGGGTAGGTGGTCCTCCCAGCTGCGACCAGAGTCGAGGACACATGCGTGAAGCATGTCCTCTAGAGTCTGAATGGTCCTCTCCATCTGACCATTCGTCTGAGGGTGAAAGGATTCGCTCTGACGTAGCTGCGTCCCAAACGCCTCCTGCAACCCCTTCCAAAGCCAGGAAGTAAAGAGAGCATCTCGATTAGAGATGATAGATGATGGCACACCATGAATCCGCAAAATCTCCTAAATGTAAAGTCGTCCCAAGCTCTCCACTAAGCCCTGCTCTCTGATGGGTAAGAAGTGTGCCGAATTGGTGAGTCGGTCGACAATAACCCAAATGGAGTCGTGACCTCTAGAAGTGCATGGAAGTCCAGTCACGAAGTCCATAGATATTCCATCCCACTTCCACTCCGGGACCTCTAAGGGATGTACCAAGCCTGTTGGTACCTGATTCTCAGCCTTCACCTGCTGGCAGGTGAGGCATCAAGAAACGAACTCTGCCACATCCTTCTTCATGCCCGGTCACCAGTGCTGTCGTCTGAGATCCTGGTACATCTTCGCCACTCCAGGATGTACCGCCAAAGGAGAAATGTGAAACTCTCTCAGCACCTCCTCTCGTAAAGAAACTGGTACCAAGGTACGTCCTTTGAAAAGGACGTCGTGCTCTGCTCCAAAGGAGAAACTATCAGGTGCTTTTCCTGAGGATATCTGCGCACGCCACGTCTCACAGTCAGCGTCCCCACGTTGTGCCTCTCTGACCCACTGCAGTAGTGGAGGAGAGACTGTGAGTGACAGAAGGAAAGATTCTCCATCTCTATCCACACCTCTAGGGGTGCTGGTCAAACTCTGTCTCAGCTCCTGGAAGCTCTGCTGACATCTATCTGACCACAAGAAGGGTTTCCCCTTCGTCCTTAACGTTCTGCAAAGCTGCAAAGATTTATCCTTTTCAGAAAAGGAAAATCTGGTCTCATCCCCTGGATGAACCACATTCCTTGCCTAATACAATCAATCACGTCATGATTAGTTAATTCCTGGCATGGAAGACGTCGTAAGGCCTCGACGCTGCTATAAAGAGATCCAACTGTTACTATCACCTCCAAGGGTTGAGTCACACTGTCGGCATCAGTGTGTGGTCATTGGGTCTCCTCTAGTAAGAATCTCGCAAGTGAGGGTCAATTCAACAGTTTTTTTTAACCGGAACCTCTTAGTATAAACAAATAAAAGACAAGAAAGCAAACGTCACTATTGCAAGTGTCTTTTATTACTTCAACTCAAAGTACAAGGACACAAGGCAACACAAACAAAGAAGACAGAGGCATTATGGTCAAGGGCCTCTATGCCTGGAGCTAGTCCCGCACTTATCCACCCGCTTCTGGAGCTCCATGATCGTAGGCTTCAGCTGCCTGAAGCTGTGCTCTCCCCTGAGTTCGGGGGTGGACCTCCTAGTGGTGGTGGTGGTAGAGCCTCAAAGCGTCACCCACCACCTGCTACTCGGCCAGCTCCTCTGCCTCGTCTGCCTGCTCCATGCGGACCGCCACGGTCGAACCTCTTCTTCTTGCCTAGGTGGTTCTTTAACCGTCTGCTGATCCTCTGCATGGCGGGTCAGGAAATCACGAGCCATGTGGCCCTGCCTGCCGCATGCATAGCACTATCTTCCACTCGTAAGGCTGGTTATGTTGCGTGTGCCCCACACCTCTGAGCCAGTATCCTGTGGTCGTCTGCCCGTTGGCCTGGCCCGCTTGGACCTCTGCGACATCTGTCTACTGCCGGCTGTAGAAGACTAGGCCACGTGTCGCCCTACGGTAGGTCTCGTCGCTGGTGTAGACTCAGAAAGAAAGATCTCGATGATAAGAGCTTGCTCCAGTACTCCTGTCTGAGTCGGAATGCTGAGGGAGATCAGCGATGCCTTGATCTCATTCCTCAATCCCTTCTCAAAGGTCCGGGCCCGGAAGAATGGGTCTCGTACCATGTCTGTCGATTAGCGCGAGAGATCGGTAAATCTTGCCGAGTACTGGGCGACCGTCAAGCTACCCTGCCGCAGCTGTAGAAGCTCCTGGATGCGCACCGCATGGAGGGTGGTTGGGACGAACTCCGATCGGAAGAGGCTCTCAAAGTCCGTCCAGATAAGAGATGCCTCATCGTGCACCTGGAGCATCAAGCTCCACCATCTGCCTGCTGCTGCGTGCAGTAGGCTCGCTGCGAGGATCACCATGAGGTCTTCTGGTGTCCTCACTAACATTAAAACTCTCACCACTGCCTCCAACCAGTCCTCGGATGCCTGGGGGTCCGTCTCCCCGTAGAACCTGGGTGGTCGCTGGTGCTGGAACTCATGCAGTGCACTAAGACGACGTGCATCGTCAGCGGCTGGGGCTGGAAGCATCGGTGGCTCGGTGGGTAGAGCTACCGCCGGTGCCTCTGCTGACAAAGGGCCCTGTACCGAGGCCTCATCGCTCGGTGGGCTGTCGCCATGCTCAACTCTCGGAACCCTAGCTGGCTGCCGTCGTGGGGCCATCCTTAAAAGGAAACAGGTGCGCCATGGTCAGAACAGTATACTTGGTGAGCTGACACAAAGTAATCACAAAGAAAAAATGAAACACACATTCAATCATTGTTTTCGTGTATTAAGTCGGAAATCAGAAGTTAGGGTCCTTGTGTACGGATACGTCGACCACCGCACCAACACTGGACTCCCTGGACTGATAACCACACCCAATACGCTTAACACTATTGCTTCACATAGAAAAAGATCAGAGTCCCAAGTTCTGTGGTAGAACCAAACTCCTCTGATACCAATTTGTCACGACCCGTCCTCGGGGCCCGTGTCGTGACTACCCCAAGCCCGCCTTCCATAGGCCAGGGGCTGGCGACTAGCACCAAAGACGTAAATCCCGATAATAGGGAAGGCATTGCCTTTATAAAAGTAAACATACACCACAAAGTACAAGCGGAAGTAAAACACTAAGTAAAACTAAAAAAAGTTGTGCTGAAATTAAGTGGGCCAGTATACAAACCCAAACTGAAAGTAAAGTACAACTGGAAAGGGAAAACAGAAACTGAAAAGTAAAGCCGCAACGTCTAGCTGTCCACTGGAAATCCCACATGAAGGGTGGGTATAGAAAGCCTCCACTGCTCCTCGGGTCGAGCCTACCACTCCGAGTACGTCCCACCCAGTGGTCCACCTCCAGGTACCATCCTGCTCCGCAAGCCTCCACCACGATCAGCGTTATCCGTCGTCTAATACCAACACAACGTAGTGCGGGCATAGCCCGTGCAGGGGTGAGTATAAGCTACTCAGTAGGGACCCCGAGACCCCTGAAGGTCTCCCAGAATCCACAAAGGATAAACCAAAAAGGAAAGATACAATCACGAAGTAACATCCGACACGGCTTAGGTATTTGCCCATACATATACCTAAGTCATCAATTCTCGTTCGGCTCCAACATCCAAGCCCAAGTACAACCCAGTCCACACCGGAAAGCAAAACGTCAATCCACACAGGATAGCTCAACTCAATCCACATAGGAAATCAAAAAAGGATTTCAGCTCACACAAGTATACTTCTTCGAAAGACGATAGAGATGATCACTGATCCATCTAAGTCGTCAGACCCACAAAGGATCGATAGGTACTAACCCCCGCAATGACCCACAAAGGATCGATAGAAACTAACCCCCGCAATGACCCACACAGGATCGGATCCACATAGGATCTATAGGCACTGGATCACACAGAACCGCTGAGCGCTGACCCACACAGGATCGGTAACACTAATCCATGTAGGATCGCTGAGTGTTGTAGTCATCGCCGTCAAATCCACTGAGGATCTCTGTACAGTCGTCGTCGTCACAGTAGCAGTCGCAGCCAGCTCTAGGGTTCCCGCACACAGAAAGCTCATTCAGGAGGGTCCGCTCCACGAGATGAGAGGCTGATACATCAACTGACACATATTCCAGAGTTTATGTATCCAAAATTTCTGTATCGTCAACAGGAACTCAACGTCGCAGATGGCGCGTCAACCGGATTCTTGGTCTGAGAGTTACTGGCGTTTTCGTCCCAGGGGCCCGGTTGGTTTTTAAGGCAAAACCAACCCGACCGTACTCCACCTACGTCCAAACCTCAGGCAGAGTAAGTCAAAAGATCTGTCTCACTTAGAGGAATTTAAAAAAGTCGATGGCACATCAATCGGACGTCCGGAACATAAGATATGAGTGTTTCCGCTTCGAGGGCCCGGTTGGTTTCGTGTACGAACCAACCCGGCCAAACCCAAAGTATTCCGAAACCTTGGGTGAAGTATACCGAAACGACCGTCCCGATCCAAGGATTGCATCGCCACTAACGGCGCGTCTTTCGGAGGTCCATAGCCGAATATATGCGCAAAAGACCGAAAATGGTCCGAAAACGGGGGTTTCGGGCCCGGATCGACCCAGACAGAGACGCCCCCCCCCCCCCCTCGGTCGGCCCGAACCGGGTCGACCCGGCGCGCTGGCGCCAGCTGGCTCGGCCAAGCGGCCGAGCCGTTCCGGATCGCGGGGGGGGGGGGGGGGGAACGCTGCCCCCTCGTTTTTCCCTTTTGCCCGGCCGGCCGGTTCTGCCAACAAGGACCGGCGACGGACGTTCCTTCCTCCTTCGCCGACACCGGCGGCCCGGAACCGGCCGCCGGTCACCCTGCTCCGCCGTGGCCCAGAACTGGTCGTAGCCTAGTTCGTCCGATGCGGTGCGACGGCACCGCGCCCCTCCGCTGCGGCGCCGCTCTGGCCATCGGTGTCTTCGGTTTTCATCGATGCGGCGCGACGGCGTCACATCCTTTTCCAACTTCACGGCGCGGTGCGACGGCGTCGTGCATTACTTTCCATACGATCCCACATGGTTCGACGGCACCACGCCATTCCGTCCCAACCATATTAGAAACAACATTCAAATTGGACGAGGTTTAGCCGTGTTTGTGCGGTCCGGCCCCCTCTCGTTAATCTATAGAAACTGGTCATAAATTCACGAAGGATGAAAAAGTATAAATCACGAATGAAAATAATTAAATAAACCCCTACTTGAGCGTAGCTAGAACGGGGGTTCGCCGCGGAAAATGACGTCGCGAGGTGAAGCTCCGTAAGTTGACGGAGAACGCCCAAGTAGGAAGTGGCGTCTCCTTTTAGTTGACATGGGAAGAAGATCGAAAGAGGGTGTGTCATCAATCTTCGGAAACACACCAGCTGCGAAGAGTAGAAGAGATGGCACGTCGATCTCTTCTTACGGTGACGGTGTTCTTCGTCGAAGTCTTGGTGTTCTTCGTCGAATTCTTTGTGTTCTTCGTGATGAAGATGAAGAGCTCTCTCCTCAATTGTCCACACACAACATCCAACCAAAATAAAATAAGGCTCTCCCTTATTTTATTAACATAAGCCACAATTCAAAAATTCAAAACATAAATTAAATAATTGAATTGGGTGTTGGCGTACTTAAAGAGAGGAGAGGTAAAGTCACTCAATTAATGGGAAGTTAAAAAGTTATAAGAGTGACACAACTTAAGTGGGGGGTTAAGAGGAGTTAGGGAGCTAAGGAATTTAAAAAGGTGGGGGCTCGTGTGGGCCCCACGTCACCTTTAATCCACTCAAGAAAAACTAACAAATAGTAGGTCCCACCCTAACTCCTACACTTAGGTTCTAACTCATGGAAAGGGAAATAAAATTCTTAACGAAAATTTTATTTCACTAACACTTAATCCACAAAAAATAAACAATACATAACGAGCAATCGCAACTCCAGGAAAGGTGTTACTAAGCAATTACCGGCTCTACGGTTCCATCGGTGCCCTCGGAATTCGATTCCGAGAACCGGTTCAAAAGTTAGAAATTCACGCTCCTTCGTTCACTGAACGTACCCGAGCTAATCTTCGGATAGAAATTCTGGGCACACCGGGCCTCAGAATCAACTGCCGTCTGAAACTGCGTTCTTGTAAAATCCCAAAGAAAATTAAGAAAAAGTTTCCCTTGAATTTTATGGGTCTTTACACCATGAGTATTTGGAGCTTCAGTCCCTATCACACAACTCATTTATCAATCATACATATATATTTATCATTGGTGTAGAACACCATGTCTATCACCCCGTGAGTATTTATAGATTCAGTCCTTGTCTCACAACCCATTTATCAAGCATACATATATATTTATCGTTGGTGTATAACACCATGTCTAACACCCCAAAACCATCCATTATTTAATTGATAAATTAATTAATCCAAATCCATTAATTAATTCAAAAACTAATTAAAAACATAAATCACCTGTCAAAATTCAACCCTTAATTAACCATTCATCATCTCAATAGTAAATAATTAATTAACAACTAATTTTTCATAGCAATATAAACAAATAATTAACTCAACATTTAATTATCCAAATTAATTAACAAATATGAACTCGTCCACTTAAACAGTGATTCATCAAGGACTTTAACAATTTACATGCACGTCATAATCCTCACAAAACATGTTGAACAAGCCCATATATTTAGAAACCATCTCACACATCATCTCATAATATAGAAAAACTCCATCTAGGACAACTTAATTCATGGAAATATAACAAGTATCAAAAATTACCCTTGGCCAACAGTAGTAACAAACAATAAATTCAAAATCTTAATTTAATGCATTCAAATTAATTATTGAAAAATTAATTAATTAAATATTATCTCTTAAACCAATCATAAATTAATTAAACATTTAACATTTAATATGTAATAATTAATCCATCTGTTAATTATTACCAATTTCCAATTTATACTTTTGATCATGTCAAATATTCAATATTCATAATCATCATTAAAAGCCACAAATTTTATTCCAACTCATTACTTGATAATTAATTCTACAATTAATTACCCTATTATACATTCTTCCCTTTCTAATCATTTAACTGTTTAATCATATCACCTTCACCAAATTAGCAAAACATGCTTAAAAACAACACAAGTTCAAGCCCTCATTTATCTCACATGGACGACATCATTTAATAACTTAAAAGGTGTCATGCATCGACATATCATAATCAAGGAAACTTACATTCTCAATTTAATTAAAGAAACTATAATTCTTAAAATAAAGTGTTATGGATTTGAGACCCTACCTCGGGGTGGCACCATTTTAAATCTGAATTGCTTTAATGTACTTGGCAGTAACCAGTCCACAACTGGTCTGTAATCGCACATGCACACACCTATATATGGGTGTGTGTGTGTGTGTGTGTGAGTGTGTTGTCTACATTGATCAATGAAAATTATATATATTAAACCAGTAACAAAAATCAAAGTTTTAATCAACAACGCACCTCTAAATTGGTACCAGGAACTCATAAAAAAAATTAACAAGCCTTAGTATAACCAATGAATAGCCCAAATGCAGGTTTAGAAACTAACCTGAACCAACGGCAGCAAGACAATTTGAGACCATCCACCTCATCCTAGGTGGAAGATGTTAGATTATTGACCAATGGGTCCCAAGTCAACATTCGCATATCCTAAAAAAAGAGGAATGCAATGATTTCATTAAACCCGAACCTTTGGGTTTTAGCTGAGAAAACAAGGCGAGAGAGAGGAGTCAAATGATCGATGTGAATCACCAGTTATACGCAGACAGACTCACTTTGACGAGGCTGACAAGATTCATGAAGCGTTTGAGGGGAATAGTTGTGCGCAAGGTGGAGTCCGGGAGAGGGGTGGTGCACCTCTAGGTATTGCTCAGAGGGGGGTTGCGCCATGGAGGTCATGTGCTGTAGGACCTCCACCCGGGTGTCACGCTGTTGTAGGGAGGGTCGCTCTGGGGTTCGTGTGCCTCTTGGTCTCACCATGGGAAAGAGCTCACACTAAGGAGGGAGCTAGAAGGAGGCGGGAAGGGGTCACGTCATGGGGTGAGCTGCTGCGTGCATGTTGCACCTTGTGCGTAGGGAGGAAGAAGAGGGGAATTTTATTCCCTTTATTTTCATTTTTAAACCCGTAAATTAATTGCCATTAATAATAGTTATTATTAAACTCTTAAACCCCAATAATAATACTACCATCAATGCGATAATAATAACAATAAAAGATAATATTAATACTCATTTTATTATTATTATTATACACATTAAACACATATCTAAAAAATAATAAAAAAATCCCCAATTAATCCTTCTTAAAGGAAACGTTTCATTTGAGAAAATCAAACTCCCCTTTACTCTTCAATTAAATTAAAATCTCTTTTAGTATAAATTAATAAATAAAATAATTACTTTCCCAGGATTAATAATATTACTTTTTCCTTGAATTTAATTAATTAGAAAAATAATAGTAATAATAATTAAATTATTATTATAATTATTATTAAAACTTTCATTTTTTAAAATTCCAACCAAAACTCCCCAATTCATTACTATTATTATTTATAATAATAATACCCATAATGATAAAAAATTATGACACTTGTAAAAACATAATAATAAAAATATAATTATTATTACTCAAACCGTTGATATAACCCAACAACTCTATTAAATAATTACACTCCTTCATTAAATTGAAAACTTCTTATTTAATTAAGCGTTTCATTGAGATACCCAACGGCCTCATTAAATTCACCAAAATATTACACCCCATTAAATAAAAACATAACATTGACAAACCCCATAATTAAATTGAATTAAAATAAATAATAAAACACCCATTTTAATTTTTTCTAACCTCCCCATTTAAATCCACATTAATTATACAATTCATTTTTAGCCTTCATTTATTATTCATGTAATAAATGTTTCGTAATTAATTATAAAACTCCATATTGATCATTAAATTCTTTTAACATTTATTTAACTAAGTAACCACAAAAATAATTATAACATCATTATTATTATTATTCAAACATTCATTTATTTAAAAAAACAAACTCCCAATTTATTAAAATATCATTAATATGATAAAAACTCCAAACCATAACCCCTCATTTAATTAAAAGTTTCTTTGAGAAGCTCAAAAGCCACATTTAATTCTCATAAATGATACACTCCTTTAACATGAAATTAAAATCTCAAAGTATCAAAATAATTTATGAATCCGTAATAATAACAATGACATTATTATTATTATCACATTCTTCCATTTAATAAAAAATGTTCCTTTAATAATTCTGAAACTCTTCATTTAAATAAAACAGTTCTTTTATAAACCCAAAATCCACATCAGTACCTTCAACTTCCATTTAATTAATTCTTTAAGATTCTATAAATTAAACAACCACAATAATAGTAATAATAACTTCATTATTTTTATTATTATTAAAACTCAATTTTAATTAATCCAAAACTCTCATATAATTATTATTAATTAAAATAATAATAATAATTTATTAAATAAGATACACTACATAGGTTGGACCACAACCATGTTCTGCCAATGTAGATCCATTAAAGTGGATTTTTCTGGATCCGGTGCACCCGAGACTCATCGGGACAACCGCTAAAATTTGTCGGGTAATTACGAAATTCCAGAAACGACACCATTAGGTGTTTCAACACTCAGAATAAAATTCCACATATTGGTTTAAAAAACATTAATCGTTGATAAATTGAAAAAAAATCGAAAACATTCGTATTTTAACCCGGTTCAAAAACACGGGACTTTACGTACTCCCTCCTAATAAGGGAATTTAATTTGAGATTTAATTACTATAGGGGGATACATATATCGAAAGGCTGTATCATATGGCACTAGTTGATTTGAAGGAAATAATTTATCAATATGAGGACTTATAGGTATTTGGTTTCATTAGATCAAGCGCTTCTCCCTCAGGTGATCCGTTATTTTCCACGAAGAATTTAAACAATATATTTTGGTTTTGTGTGAAATAAATAAAAATACACTTATTTACTATGATGAATTGATAACATATTTATGGGATTAATATTTTTTATTTGTTTTTGGGTTCATAATAGTTCCCCGAGATTAACTAATGAAAAGGATACCACTACATTCATGTCTGGGTGAATGATTTTCCATATAAAACAGTTAGAATTAGATACTGACTAAATGGTTATCTTTTCATGAATTTTTAATTAAAAATCACTGGTGGTGTTCAAGGACCTCATGAGTAGGTTATTAGATCTATATCAGACATCTTTTTTATGGTGGTTGTTGATTATATCATCATATACTCACAAAACTCATACATACATTCTTGACTCATATAGATTGTGAGGAGTACAATTTGAGAAAATAAGATATATTCCAAGCTCCCAAAATAACTCTTATGTATAAAGTATGTATGTTTTCTTGGGAATGTGATCTCTGATTTGTGAATGTATATGGACATAGAGATGGAAGAGGCCCTGATTTCTCTAGAATTACATAGAAAGGTGTATGAGATTAAGAGATTACATGTTTTATCTGATAATTATATATAGTTCTGAAATTAATTATACTATTTAGTATCACCAATATATGATCTTACAATAAAAGAAAAAAATTTAATTTGAAAAACCAGTGTGAAAAATCCTTTTTATTGTCAAATGGTAGAATGAAAACAACTCTGATCCTAATGTTGACATATTTTAAAATTTGATTTGTTGGTTTTTATAATTTGTTAGGTGTTTTATTAGCATTCTTGTAAACACAAAGGGATCGGGTAGTGGATAATGGGTCTCTCAAGATATTACCATTTTAGTAGAACAACCCTACACATTAATTGGATATGTAATATTTATTATAATCATTAAAATAATTTTGACATTATCTCATTGGTGATTGATTTTTTCATATTCACAAACCACAAGTTTTTATGTTATATACAACATTATTTGTTCCTAAATATCATATAGTGGTGTTGGTTATAGTATATATATACATTAGACATTAATATCTATTATACAATGTGGAATGGAAATGTCATTTCTGATGCTCTCACCAAGAATGCATAGGATCTTTGATAGACTCATTCAGAAGAGGAATGTTTGATGACGGGTTTCATAGATGAATTATTTGTGGACTAATATTAGGATCATGATTTGATGACATGTGATTTCCTAGTTCTCACTCTAATTATGGTGGACTAGGTAATGAATATACATATAACAGATCAATAATTCTTAGTGATGTAATAATATTTTTATCAATGTGACCCAGCACAAGTATGATATGTGGAATTTGTTAATATAATCTTCATTCATGTGATATTATTGGTTAATATTTCTATAAGTATTTTATCATGGAATCTAATTCCTATATGTTTTATTAGAAAAACGTTTTGATGAATTTGAATAAATATAATTGGTGTAACTATTGGTTGTTGGGAATGAAGAGGGGCATCATGGTCTTTGTTTCCCATTTTTTGTCATGAAAGAGGATCAAGGTGGTAAACCAGGGACATGGAAGATTTTTTTTATAAAATCTGAAGCAAATTTGGATGTTGGATAATGTAATTTTGGACCTCATGATGGGATTAAATAAGAAATGAAGGCATCATGATTCCTTTTTGGTGATAAACGAACATTTAATGAATGTAAAAATATTTCTTTCTAAATAGTGATACTCACGCTATAGATGAGATGAGAAAGATTTATTCCATGAAGATTATATGAATAAAATTTATTACTTCTATTGTCATATCATATTTGGAATCATTTTTTAGTTTGTGTTTTTGAAAATTCATGTAGAATAATTTGTGGAATCAATAGAAATTGAGTACAGAATATCAACCATAGATCAAAGTATTTTTAGTTAAGACAATCCAATATATTTGAGGATATTCTGTAGCAATGAGTCATAGATTTATATAAATAAAATAATAATCATTCAACATTTGTTTTATTCACTCATAATATAATTATTTGGGAGTTGATTCATATAGAACTATTTGAGGCTATTTTTTTGTCAACCCTCTCACTCACCACTATGATGGTGTATTTAATTTGAGACAACTATTATTAGTATATGTTTGTTTTAGTATAAATTTCATAGGGTACACATTAATAAAGAGTGTTTGGATTCAAATTTTCTTAAAGGTTTTAAATTAGTTGTAATAAAAATTTTGCCTTTTAGTGTATGGAGGGAAAAAGATTTTTATTGGGGTGTTACATTAGTAGGGGTATTGTAACATCTAGAGGTAAGAGAAACTGACATTCTTTTTTGTGTGCCCATTTTAGATTAAAAATAATATAATAGTAGTACCTTAGCAGCTGGAAATTTATAAATGATATCATGTTTTGCATAAATTTTCCATCATTTCTTAAACTCATATGTAATATTTGAATGTTGTGAATTTGATTAACATTTAGGATGTAATGTCTGAACATGATGTATCATTTGTGGAATTCCCGATACAGATTTCTATATGGTGTGGAAAGCTGTTGAGGTGAAAGATGATACCACTTTTTTAAGTCATATGTAAACCTAGATGGATCCCTGAAGGGATTTGGGAGTATGAGGATATTGTTTGAGTGAAAAAGACAATGTTTTTAGTATAATTGCTAGATTCACTTCCCAAGTATGAAAATTCATCAGAGGGGTATTTTTTTAACTCACTCATGGTAATAAGGTATTTTTATTTAATAATTGGTATTTGTAAAATGATTTTTTATTATTGTAAGAGATTAAGTTGGATCATAGAGGAGTTAAATTTTTTGGGATTAAATATGGTTTTTGGTAATTTCAATGTATGCCATGGGTGGGATCAAAATATGATGTATGCCATTTTCTTCATAGAGATAACAAATTTAAAATGAAACATACAAAATTCCCAAGTATATGTGTGGTATTTTGTATGTACAACTATAAATCCATTATCAATAATGGTTAGAGGGACTTCATGATTAAATGGTTGAATGCATGGTGGTTCCAAAATGGAAATAGTTTTAAAACTACACCTCTATGAGGGGATATTTTATTATTTCTAGGATAGGTATCATCATGTATAGAATGACCATGACAAAAGTCACCAAAACAAGGTGAAATCTATTTTTATAATTTTAAATGGGTGTATCATCCATAAATCTTTATAAGATTCATTAATTTATAAAAAGTGACACGAGAAATATTCATTGAAGGGTTTTTATTTACATTTTGACATGATTTTCCTATTTTAATCATTTTTTTCATTCACTCTTATTACTTCCCAAGATGAGAATGAATATAAGGTGACAAATAGTTGACATTTCATACATTTAAGGTGTGGAATTGGGTAAAATAATTCTTCATATCCCATTATTTTATTGATCATATATGAAAATCAATCTTTCAAAGATGAATGATTTTTTATATATAGAAAAATGTGAATCCCAACATCTACATTTCTAGGATAATTATAGGAATAATCATATTTACTTATTTGGATTGGACATGGATCTACCATTTATGGTTGGTTATTATAAACTACATTGATGTGATAATAACCTTATAGCATGATTACCATCATGAATATATTTCAAGAACACTATTTATGTTTGATTGAAATTTTTTCTAAGGACCATTTTCATTAGGGTTTGAAAATATTTGTTTATGTGTGTTTTATTTAGGAATAAAAACTAGTATAATATGAACATTTGTATCAACTCATTGGATGTAGGAAACTAGTTAACATATAGATCCATTGTTTATGATTAATGGAATGATAGTTTGGTATGTGTTTGTGTTCATTGATATAAATTTTGGGTTTAATATCTTTTGTTTTCATGTGTATCCCATGTGATCCATTATTATCATGGATCACATGTGTTTTCTTGTTTATCTCATGAGGCCCACGATTGATTTTGATCACACATGTTTCTGTGTGAGTGTGCGTGCGGTTTAAAATAATAATTATCTATATATATGTTTTTTCAACATTTTTTATGAATTTTTTGTGGAAATGTATTGACTTTGGTTATTATTCCATGTAAACAATACGAAACATAGAGTCTCATGTATTGGATAGCCAATAGAAGGAGCTCTTGTGTGACATACATCAATGATGATATTGGACCCTGAAACAAGCCATGGGAGTGATGAAATTAAGACCTGAAAAAATTAAGTGGTGCCATATGTCAATGATGTGACTTGAATCATGATAGAGATAGGGTAAAATGGCCATATTCCAAACTCATGATAGATATTGGGTAGAATGAAACTATTGTTTCGCCCATGACAGTTATGGGGATATATGACCATGTGGTCGGAATTGGGTCTTTATGGACTTGTCGCTTCTCAAATAAATATAAGAAATCCCCACAACTAACCATAGTTCATGAATTTAAGTGTGAATGATGTTTTGACATAGAGTAAAAGTTGGTTTGTCTGGGGAGCATAGGGGTATATCTAGCACATGAATGTTTGATACATGATGGATTGATACTTTTTTGTTAATTTATCAATAATCATAACATAAAACAATTATTTATATTCAATTATGTTAAGGACAATTTCATTATAGCACAATGTTTTTTAAAGAATGGGGTTGATGCCTCATTTATTATTAAAGAAAACAAAAGACCCCTTTTAACTAAGTAGATGGAGACCCATTACATAGCCCGAAGGCCAAGTGGGAATTTATCCCATTATGTGGCCCGTAGGGACAAATTTTTTGTCCAAAGCCCATTTGTGAATATTATAGCTATAGTACCACCACCTACTACAGTTCTTCATAGTTCCCACCACTGATACAATACCCCACCGCCGCTACAGTGCCTGCCGTTACTATAGTGATGCCATTGTTACAGTACGCTATAGTGATGCTACAATACATGTGCCCCATGTGTTCTGTACCCCTGATTTTTCATTTTGAATTACGTGGTGCTTACCACTAATCCAAACATCAACTAGTTTGTACCACAAAGATTTATAATTAGACCCATGATGGAAATAATGATGCACATATGGACATCATGATTTGGGATCTGATAAATGGAATAGAATAATCATTAAAAATATGACGATATGAGGAATGGGGTTCACCAATTTTTCTATTATGGACATGAATTCCAATTAAAACTGTATTTATGATTAAACTGAATATATATTTTATTTTTATTCATGATATGGTTCTGGTGTATTTAAAATGATTTTTATTTTATCCTAAAATAAAAGTAGTTATTAGTGCACTAGATATATCTCTTCCATTCATATGGAAATGTTATTAAGTTAAGAAGAAAAAATTCTGTTATGGGAGATACATGGTTTATCAAATTAATGATTCAATTGTTAGGTTTCTTGTTAGGGGGAATTTATCGATACTCTCACATGTTACCTGTATGATATGATTGAATGTAAATTTGACTGAAATATTTCAATTTCAAATAGATTTGAAAATCATAATAGGTTTTTAAAGAATTTTGATGAAATTTATTTGAAATAATAATGAAATGAGTGTTTTTGAAGAAATTTTATTC
Source organism: Viscum album (assembly GCA_963277665.1). Lineage (NCBI taxonomy): Eukaryota > Viridiplantae > Streptophyta > Magnoliopsida > Santalales > Viscaceae > Viscum > Viscum album. Next base: position 1,809,103,399 of record OY728142.1, on the reverse strand, counting down.
ATATGTTTTAAAGGGTTCACGTAAACATTTATGTGTATGATGTAACTTCTTGATCTAGGTTCCACAGGCTACTTCCCCAACATAGTTGGGTACATGGCCATTATAAATCCTCTATATACACTAGAGGACACCAACTTGCTCTGAGAACCTAATATTTATATCATGTGAAAACTATCCCATCTTTAACTATGTAGAATAATAATGCTAATAAGAAAAAAATATTGAAATGGTAGAAAACAAAAACAATACCATAACCAACAGTGAACAATATAACAATATAATCAAAAAACAATGATAACTAACCATAGATAAAATAGTAAAGTGTAATTACCTATATGTTTAATTTGTCAAGATAATACAAAAAAGTAAAGACACACTAGAAAATTCCCTAGTGTATCTAGCCATCACATCCATATCCCTCATCCATGATCTATAACAACTAATCAACATAACATTACCCTCCTTCCCTTATCATATCTGGGAAACATAAACTCCATTTGGGAACTCATTATGGAAACCTGATTAGGTTGTGAGTAAATGTCAGTAAGACACCATAAATGATATAAAAATCATTGTATACTCTATAAAAATGTATGTTTTTTTATATAGAAAAATGTACAATAAACCAAATATGTTGTTTCATAATTAATTTTTAAAAAATTTAATATACAATTCCTTACTTTCATGATGACACCCAAACCATCAATAATTTTCCTGGCCTGTGCCAGATTCTGAAACAAATATCATTGGTATTCAAATAACATTCTATCATGGCATTAATTTTTCATTCAAATCCACTTTCATATTTCTTCCACACAAAACCTTTATCTGATACTAATATTAAGGGGACTAGAATGTCATGTCTTTCACATCATGTGTTTGGATTGTTAGTTCATATCCCACTAGTCAATGTTTAAATGGGTATTTGGAGAATCAATACATATCTCACAAGGGTATTTGATGTTTCATTCTACATTTCACATTCATTATTGCTAATATACATAATATAACAAATAACACATTTGTTAGGGATAAAAATCATTAAAACCCTTATCAAATATTCACATCATGGTGCATCATTTAAATTTAGCAGAAAAATCATTGTTCATCACTTTAATCCCACGGAATAATATGATCATTTCCTTATTAATATATCTATCATCACTTAATCACAGTATCAATTAATTAACCAATTTCCAAATTAAATAGTAATCTAGTTTCCTAAATTCAATAAACACTATTTATAACATATCGGCACACATTGTGGGATACTATGAAATTGTTAATCTATAAATCAATAAAATTCATTATACTTTTAATCATCATGTTTCGGATTACATTAATCCATCAGTTACATGATTTTATAAACTAATTAACCATTTCAATTATCTTATTCAATATACGATTACCAAATGTGGAAATTAAAATTTTCAAATCACATATATAATACTAAAATCCCGACTATGGTAAATTATCATTTATCCCACCTACCTTACAAACAATGATGAATTTTTTCCTCCCTCAAATCTCTAAATTGAAGTGGAAAGTCAATATCATAATGATGTGGCTGATCATGGAATCCATCCTAATAAAAATATCAAATAGATTATGATCTATGAAATGTTATTTCTAAACCCTTTCCAACGGAGGAAAAAACATTCATCTTCATCTAGAATATTTGATAGTAGAGATCGAACTATGAATTGGAATATAATTACTTACCCAGAAAGAGATGATCCATTTAGTTGTTATTTAATTATTAAAAAATAGGTTAAAGGATTATTGGAATTATTTTTGGTGCATGCACAATTTTAGGTATCTAGGTTAGGTAAAAATATGGAATATTGGTATAATAAATGGGGATTTGAGAATTTAAAATAAAAAATTATACTAAATAAATCATATGCAGATGGTTTCCTGGGATGGGTAACATAGTCTTCTAAATAGTTAATGTTTACAATGAACCCCTCCTTACAGTTATAACATTTCTTCTATGTGGGTGTTGTGTTTAGAAAACGATGAGTTAACTCTAAAACCATACAATATCTTGGTTGAATGGATTTCTAGTGCAGGGAAATAATTTGGGGAAACCATATTTTATCCACACACTACCTAATGAGCCTTTGAAATCATATAATGATCTTTAAATTCACCCAAAAATTTTCCAAAGTAAAACCAACCAAGGATATACCAAATCAAGAGTAAAATAGTATATATGAATAATAAAAATAAATATTCAAAGATGGTCGTGATCTTACAATCTCCAAACATTATAACAACACAACATATATATATATATATACTTAAAAATATCAATAATATTCTATGGAAAAAATATTGTGCCACTGAGAACATATATAGGCTTCTCCCTCCGATGTTCTATTCCGAATTCAGCCATGTTTCCATAATAATCGAACAATCATCAGGGTATTTCCCTACAAAAAAAATTATCACTATGATCTATAGTAGGTATCAGATTCTCCTCAAGATTTTCATTTATCTCATGATCAATATCATCCAGATCAATTACATGATTAGGGTTTGGGTGATACTATCGAAGATACATCAAATGAAGAACATTAATCATAACACTATACATAAATGGATGATCGAATCTGTATGCCAGTAGATGGATTCTATCTAGGATATCGAATGGTCCAACATACCTAGGACCTAAATTTTCATGTCTTTTAATACTACGGTGACCCAATATTGAACACACCTAATGGAATGCACGATCTCCCACTATAACCCCAAATGATCATTGATGTTGACCTATATAAAAATTATCTATACTCTAAGACATTGCTATACATTTCTGAATCTATTAAATGTTATCCCATGTATCCTATATGAGACTCAGTCCCAAAAACTATAACTCACATGTCTCCATCATTTATGAAGGTGATTACAGTAGATTACCATAAGGATCCATATATTGTTCTATATGAATTATTTCCTAATAAAGGATATTATTTGAGAACTCATATATATATATGTGTGTGTGTGTGTTATTCTATCAAGAACAACTAATTTTTAGGTCATATGATCTTAAAATATCTTTAAAACCTATATAGAATGCTTTAACTTTAAATCTCTCTCTAGGTTGAATGATGTACTCAAAAAAATCCGTTGTACCAAGAGATCTCTATAGTCATTTATATAATGAAAATTGAAACATGAGGAAAAATCTGAAACTATGATTTTCGTAACACCATGCATATATACTATATCAAAAACATAAATGCCCCCAACTGATCCATAGAGAAATCCTTCCATATCGTCATAAAAATCCCTAATTTATTCATCTAGTGTACAAGAACCCATATATCATCCTTATTCAAGGGAATCCATGGAAGACCCTCCATAAATACCATGGTAATATCTCCCCACTTCCATTCATAAATGTGAATCAAATGTACTAAACCTCATGGTATATGATTATAAGACTACACCTATTGGTATGATAACATGATGTCTAAGATAGATGGTATCATCTTAATATATAATCAAATATAAAGGAGACTCTCCAACATAAACCATTTACACCAATTTCAAACACCAATGATCATAATACTTATTTTCTATGATTTAGAATAGATGTGTGCACCCAAATTATATTGTTGTGGAATTGATATACTCCAGGCCTTCCCATACTACAACATGTGTCTCATCCAACAAGTTTATCATCTTCTACACCAAACTATAGTGTTGAACATATTGAATCTCAGCCTTCCTTCACAAATAGTCAGAATCAATATTTCCCTACCTAGGATTATATTATAGATAAAAAATTAAAACATATAATAAATTCATATTTGCTATCAAATATTCAGATATGTTTTTGGTTGGATAAAATTTTATATTTTTTGGTCTGTAAAAATAGAAAACACTTCCCCAATAGGTAATTCAATGAATATTTCAGGGAATAATCCACAGTATGAATTTTTTGAACATTCATAGGGTAATTCCATTTATATGTCCTCAAATTCCAGGACCCATATTCCATAAATCGATCTACCTACATCAACATTTCACTATGTCCTACTCTTAAAACATCTCAATACACCATAATACCAACCTTTGCTTGGGTATGACAAATATTCGTATGGTTTTTTACAACTTATTCCTCTATTGGAAAATATTTTCACATTCTTCAAACCATTGAAACATTATTTCCATCTGGTTTATTCCTTAAATATGTGATTCCAAGAAGGATAAGTCATGACTGATCCTTTGATAGTATCCCGATAAACATCACATCTAAAAATATTTAAATAATTTTTGGGATTATCACATGAATCCACTTCCTAATCCTTCTTTGTTTCCATTGATACACCTTCATCTATGTTGATGTGACTGATATAATTTTCTAATATGATCCATAATTGACACTTACATAGTTTAGCACATAGCTGATTCTCTCACTGTTTAATCAAAAAGATGCAAAGATGTTGGGAATGATATTCATGAGTATTTTAGGACATCAAGATTTAATCCAAAAAAACCAACAAAAATATCATACTTAAGGGTGTAAAATTGTGTTCATCAAGGTTATAAATGATGATAGTATTTCCATTCTCCCAACTAGAATCATTAACTCATATAGACCCCACCTACATCTGAAAGCTATATGTGGAATATTAGAATGTAAAACTCTCAACTAATGATACCCAAATGTTAAGTCCATAATTTAGAACTCAAATTCTCCTCTAAACTTTTCAAATATATTGACAACAAATGGAAATGGATATCGGTTAATCACTGTCATCTATTTCCACTTCTAGTACTCAACAATGATGTTCAGGGATCCATTAGCCTTATTAAAAATCATGAATAGAGATCCCCTAGGTGACTTATTAGGAATAATGAATACCTTATCCATAAACATATCCAGTTTAGTGTAATGTGGTTAATGCACTTTTGGTTCCATTATATAAGATGTAATACGAACTGGTTTAGATCTTTGAATGTTATCAATTATAATCATTACATCCCTGTTAAGTTGTAGCCCTGATATTCCCATAGGAAACATATATATAATTGTTCTATTGGTGGTGGGAACATATCATGATTCACAACCCATCAACAAAACATATAATTCCATCTTGGGAAATGATCTCACTAGTTGATGATGGAATATCTCTCCAAAAACCCATCGGGATATCCCACTCTCCATGATAAACATAATTTTATCCCTTAGGAGACATGAATGTCACTATCCTATGGTAAATATAAATTAGGGATAATAATGATTCCATTAATTCAAAATCCAAAATCATGTCAAATCCTAAAATATCTTGTATGTAGATAAGCAAAAAAACAGTACTCCAAAACCATTAGAGAATAAACCTTTCATAAACCAATCTTTATTAAATTTATTACCTATGGGTTTTCAGTAAAAAATATTATACTCACAAACTACACTTTTATAATCAACCAATTGACATGATAATTAGATATAAATTAATGATAAGAACCAATTATAATCAAATAAGAACAAACTAAAGAAGATGTAGGAATTTTACCTCTAACTGTCGATGGTCCATCCATGATATAATCATGTGTAATATGAAATACATGAAACACTCCTACTAATCATCCATATGATGTAGTTTGAGTCCCATAAGCTACACCGCTATGATGATATGGGGCATTATTCCCTAACATACTATTCACACTACCTTGAATGACACTCCTTGAAGAAATCCAACATATCGATGGATATGGGGTAAAAGATCCCCTTCTGGAATTCTGATTCTACCTAAATCCTCTTCCATTAATGACATGTCATGGGTTCCCTCTAAACCATTATATATTTCTTATCCTACCCAAGCTCAACCCTCCACTGTTAGTTAGGGGTAATTTTTATGAAGGTGGCTCAATATACAGCACTACTACAGAGTACTCGTGGAATTTATAGAGTAACTAATCCATCCACGTGGACACTATTCTTACTAATACACTAGTTAAAATTATAATATTTATGGTTCCTTTACTCTGATAATGTACCACCATGTAATATAATAGAAACCACTAGTCCTTCATTGTAATCATTCTTTATATTTCCAAAATAAATTAGATCATGATTCACCACCTCATAAAACAAATTCAATCTAAATATATTGACCTATGGCTTAATAGCAATTTTTATCAAATCCTGAAAGTGTTTTTCCCAAGTTGAATAATCTACTTAAAACCCTATATAAAAGCACTAAAAATTAGTAAAGTGACCAGAATAGTGAATCATGGACATACTCCCTTATATAATCCTCATAAACTTATCTACCATCTCATTTCTAAGTGTCTTTGGGTAAATGATATGGAAGGACATTGCATTAAATTCATTCCACTCCATATTTTCCGGTCGTCCATCCAATGTCTCGATGTCCCACCAGTGATTTACATAATCACATAACATATTAGTATCCTTTTTGACTGTCTTATCATTACTAGTTCTTATGTGTTCAAGTATATTTTGAATAGACTCAAAAATGAACTCAGCTTCCTCATGTACACCATCACTATTGAATGTCGGAGGGTGATAAAAATAAATTTCCCTTGTCATGTTAGACATACTCTTCACAACCAACCATGGGACTATTTAATTAAACTACATAAAGGTATAATAATTATCATAAAACTGATCTACAACCCCTTCATCTTAAATATTGGATCTTCAAGTTCAATTGTTCATGGATTAATCTCATTTATATCCATTTTTCTCTTATTAACAGGTGTAATCATGTATAAATATAACTTCAAAACCAAAAATACATTTTAGGAAACAATAGAAAACATTATGGCATTCAAATATGATGTATACAAAAAAATCAACAAAAAAACATCCTCATACCCCACCAAATGGTTAAAAAAGGAATTTTTACTATCCCAAACCAACCCTCATAATGATTATGGAAAACAAAGGGTAAACAATATTACATTTCACAAATATTATTAAACAAATATTTTATCCATTTAATTTATAATATTTTTTATCATTTACAATAATCAATTTCATATTAAGAAATTTTTTATGTTAAAATCACATGTATGGAAAATATGTTTTATTTAAACAACTCACCAAAAACCTAATTTTCCAGGGATGACTAAAATGATTCATGTCAAAATAATTCATGAGATCCTAGAATAATGCATGAATGAAAAACTTTTTCTCTATATTCAAGAAAAAATTATATATTAGAAAACAAAAATACCTTGCAACAAGTTCAACATACAAGGTGAAATTATATCCATCTCTAACATAAATCATCAATTACAACAATCTCACCATTGTAAAATGGGTTTACCCCATACATGGGTTATCTACTAAAATTTTTGATCTCTTGAACATGGCCTGAATCATCCATTTATACTTTATACATTTTAAAAATAGTATGAAAAATAAAACAAAATAACTCTCATTTGATTCCACTTTGTTACATCCCAACCCGAATTCCATATACTGGTGCATAAAGACAATTTGTCAAATAACCCCAAAAACACCTCTCTATTTGCCAGAAGCTGCTGAAAATTAGTTAGGGTCTAATATTTATTTCTTATAGAAAATATACAATAAATATAAAAGGATAAAAAATATATAAATAAACAACAAACATCATACTGGTAAAAAATAAATAACCAATATAATTCCATAACTAATAAAGTCCAACATCACATGATAATCACAAAAAAAATGTATTAAAAAATAAATAAAATAGTATATATGTAATTCTATATTTTTTCAAGTGTAAAATGTAAACCAAAAAGTAACGACCCATAGAAACCTCCCGATGATGGTCCCAACCTCATTTTAGGTTCCCTAATTCCTTCTTGATCTCTGCATAACCATCTAATATAGAGTTATTTCCCTTAATATATCGTGTAATGATGATGTTTAGTTAAGTATTGGTCAGAAATCTAGAGTGGGTAATTAGTGAAACATAGTGGGTCACCAAAAATAATATCTAAAATAATATCCATTATTATAATAATGTATGATGTTTTATAATTCATAAATTATTATTAATCAAGTAAACTATATTAACAATTAATTATTCCTATATAATTCACTTACTTCCATGAGTTCACGATGACATAGAATCTATCAATAACTTCTTTGACCCATTATGGATTCTGAACCAAATATAACTATGATTCACATATCAATCTCTTATGGATTTAATTACGAAATTAATTCCATTTCTATATTAAATTAACTTGGATTCAAAGTCAAATTCTTATATCATGTGGCCTAAAAATGTCATGCCAAGAACCTATGGGTATTTGGAGTGTTGGTCTATGTATTAAACCTAAATGTTGACATTGGTAATTGGGGCATCATTCCCTATACCAAAATCATTATAAAAAATATCACAAATACCAAAAATATCACATTTATCAATATTAATCTCCATTATAACTATTTTTAATTATTGACATCATGTAGTAACACATTAATGTATAAAAACAATGATGTATAATCATATTAATCACAAAAAATAATATTATATTTTTAAAATTATTCTATTTATCATAATCTAAAATCAATATCAATTAATTAACAAATTTTAAAATTCCACATTTATTCATTTTCCTTAATTCAATCCTCAAAATTTCTCTCACATCAGCACACCCCAGGAGTTACTATCAAATTCATAATCCATTAATTAATAAAATGATGTATCCCATTACTCATAAATTTCATAATAATGTTAATCTTTAAATTACATATTTCCATTAATTAATTATCTATTTAATTAATACAATTCAATATTATATTTTATAAAATCGAAATTACATTTATACAGTTGTATACATGTAATTAATATCTATACTATAGAAATTGGCATTTCATCCACCTACCAAAATGTCATTGTTATACATTCTCAAACCCAAAATCCTCAAATTGATGTAAAATGATCAAGATCACAACAAATTGGAATATCCATGACTAAAACCCAATAGAAATATCAAATGGATATATATCCATTAAAAAATATATCTAAATGATACAAAAAAGAGTAAGAAACTTTTATCTTCATCCAGAAAGTGATTCAAGAGAGAGATATATCCAACAAAAAATTAAATCACATACCAATAGGGAAGGGATCATTCGAAAAGATCATCAATTAGTCAATAAAATGGTACGAGTTGGCTTAGAGTCAATGCAAGAGCATTATAATTCATAGGAAGTTTTATTATGACATAATAGTGTGTTTTCAAGATAATAACTATGAGTGGTATATAAAAAGAATTTTTAAGTGAAAAAACACGTGTGCATGGTTTCAAGGAATGCATCCCATGATTTTCAAAACATTACACCTTAGCCATGCTTATCTCAATAGGGGTGCATAGTTTTTACTAAGTGGGTACACGGTTCGAAAACCTATACTCCATCCTTGAAAACCCCATAACCATAAGGTTTTATAGTTTTCATGGTGGGGAAATATTTTTTAATGCATCCAAACACTATAAAAACATTCAAAATTATCTAATTTCACCTGACGCATGACCAAAGTAAAACCCAACATAAATATATAAAAAGTGAAAATAGCACCAATAAATGTGAAAGGGACATGTTCCAAAAAGGTGAGGATATTAAATATGATTATTATTTTATCATTTAATTTAAAATAATATGTGAATCTAATTGATAACATTATTAGTTTTCACGTAAATATATATATATATATTTATGTTCAAATATTTCTTAAAGAAAAAGGAAATATTTCGTATATATTTTCATGTTTATAAATATACCAATGGTTTCCTTTTATTTTATTTCCCCTAATAATAATTTATTTCTCAACCATCATTTTACAATGATTTTTCATAGGTATTTAGGATGAGTAAAAATAGTAATATAGTTTTACTTTTAGATATGAGAGTTATCATGAATGAAATAGGTGTGTGATTATTAATAATAACATTGGTGGGGAAATTTTAATATTTTTAGAAACATACACTTTTATGTATGTTTTACATATTTATCTAAAACACTAAACATAAAATATTTATGAAAAAATAGTGTGAAATTTTTTACTATAAATTATTTTTTATGGGTAAAATAATATATGGTTCATTATAATTATTATGAATAAAGGGTTACCTGAAATTAGAGTATGTGATGTTATTATTTTATTAACTTACAATATAAAATTCTATAAATAATTATTTATATTTTTTGACTAGGATAATAATTATAAGACCATAAAATCATAAGGAAACCAATGTAGAACCAATGGTGAATCAAAATATTCTTAAAATAAAATGATTTTTATTGTATGATGTTCAAAATATTGAATAGTAAAATTTATTTACTTATTCACATTGATTTATTAAACAATATTATTTCATATTTTCTCATAAATTTAATCAATTAGTTTCAATAATATACTTAAATATGGATGAGAATAAATGTAACGTAATCCTTATTTCATGTATAAATGACTCACTTGAATTAAAAATTGAAAAATCATGCCCTTGTGATTTTTAATCCTTCTTATGTATTTAATAGACAAAAATAACAATATATAATATATCCCAATACACTTATAAAATTATATGTCATGAAAAAACGAATGATAAATTTGAATATTCTTTGAAAAAATAATATTTAAATACTAATTTTTGATTAAAACCTCAAGTAAATTATCATGTTTTTACTGGTGAAGAATCATAAGAATGACATGTAACCCTTTATTAATAAATAAATGAATGTGAATTTCAAGTTGATTATATATTTCCCCTATTATATAAAATTTATTATCTTATAAACCTTATTTTGGAAAATAGTAGGCCAACAATATATTAATTGATAATGAGAATATGTATGAGATTTTCTATAAAATATATATATATATATATTTAAAAAATTAAATTGGATAAAAATTTCAATATCAATAAACATTCAATTATATAAAAATGAAATAACTATCCATGGAAAAAAATAAGTGTATCATAGAAATAATTTTATAAATTTTAAAAATGTATGGACTCTATCGATTAGATCATATGGAATCTATTTTGGAAATTCAGATTTGAATGAATGGTAATATATGTTTCAAATGTATGAATTATTTATATTTAATGTTGGAAAAATGAATAGATTTATATTGAAAAATTGTTGAAAATTATTCATATTTTTTATTTCAAGAATGATTTATTAGTGAATAAGATGAAAAAGATAGGCTACTGGATCTCTAAGGACAATAAATTATAGATATATTAATATATAGGGTTTCAATACATATGATGTTTTGGTATATTATTTAATAGTTTATAAATTTCGGGATCACAATATGTTTAAATTATGTAATGGTGTTTTTATGTACTATGTGATGGTTGTACCTTGGGGACAATTGTGTATTTTTAATAAATTCTTGAGGTATCTGTAACCATTATGATTAACCTATGTTTTAATATAATGGTTTATAAAGGTGAATGTTTTTATATATTAATACAAAAGTCATATGGTATTTTTAATATTTTGTGTTAATATGTTCATTGATGATGAGTTAATTATGGAATATTTAACAAAATAGATTTTACATTTGTGAAAATTATTTGGTTCAGGAAAATGGAAATATATTTTTTCTAAAAATGAATTTTATTTTGGAATAAAGGTTGATATAACTTTTGGAATAATTTTTTTATCTTTATAGAATTTTTTTATTTATTGAAACAGTTTGAATATTATTGAGATTATATAATTGGTGAATATACACTTTTAGTGTATGAATTTATAAATGATTAATGATTTATGGGAAAAATTTTAAATCAATATTTGAGAAATATGTTCTTAAATATTTTTGATTAATAGGTTTTGAAAATATGGAAGATTTTTTTAATAATTCAATAGTAACAAGTGTATGGATTGGTATAAGTTAGTATTTGGGTGTCATTATAGAGGCCTTGGAGGTTAGTGTAAGGTATATTCAGTTGAATGTTTAATCATATTGGATATTGTCTTAACATGACCTTACCATTTTGATTTGATTCGAATATTTTATAAAAAAATTATAAATAATATTTCATACTTTTATGATGTGATGTATTATTAGTTTATTTTGGTTTATCAATCCTGAGAAATAATCTGAAATATTCTTTGAGTGCATTATGTGATGAGATAAAAGTGGGAAATAATTCTAAGCCAAAAAAATGATAAAAATTTTGATTATGGTTTCAATGAAATTAAGTAAGTATAAATCCTCATGTTTTCTATATTCAGGGCAATATAATCCCTCGTAAAATATAAAAATGACCTTGAAATGAATATGCTTCAATTTTAAAATAATTTATAATTTATTTATTGTCACTTATTTATTTGGGGAAATGAAATTTTAATTCAAACATTCATTCTTTAGAACGAAATTTCATAAAATTAAAATGTTATTTCTAATAATATATATCATATTTAGAGATTATTTCTCTTCCATGTCGAGATTTACACATTCCTTAAATGTTGTCAATATTTGGGAACATTAATAAATGATATTCCAAAAGAAAAAATGTGTCTCTACCAATATATTCAAAAGTATATTTATAATAATTTTATTAATATTATATTTTTCTTGTAAGACACATTTAAAATATTATAATAGGTTTTCATTCCATGATTATAGGATTTATCATCAGCTACTTGGAATTGATGTTGAGAATTTTTAAATCCCTATTTGTGAGATGTGGTTTAAAATTCCAAGGATGAAATTTATTTAACGTTGTAAAATGTAACACCCCAATATTTTATAATTTATTTATTTAAATAATATTTTCAATAGTGTGTGGTATGAAAAACATAACGCTTAATCAATTCTTGATATACTATTATTTTTAAATGTCCATTATGGCCAAGAATTTTTTTTTCATGTGTGAATAAGAATAATCATATCATTAATTATATATAGAATGATTTTACTTAATTAAATAATGAATCAATAATACATTGATCAGTATATGGTTGGAAATGAAGACGGTATTTTTGGAAGTTAAAAGATATTTTTTCATAAAACTAATATTTTTTCTATAATATAATAACCTGTGTATTTATTACAAAATAACACATGATTTTTTATATATCAGTACACATAATGATACCCAAAAGATAGAGAAGTCTAGTGTCTTCAGATAATTAGATAAAATAAATAAAAACCTAAAAATTATGTACATATTCATTTTTTATCACTTCCTTAACATTCTCATATAATTTAATTTTTCCAAATACAGCATGGGATAACCTATAGAGATACATAATAAATTGGTTAGCTAAAAATATCAGTAATATAATAAGAAATGAATTACATAACAAAGGTATTATATGTTTTTCAGAAGTCATATCAATGGAACATAAAAGTGTTGATAATAAAAAGAATGAATAATGAGGCATGGTATAACATGATAACATAATGGAAGCATATAAATGTAGATTGAACATCAAACATGAAATTATAAAATTAATTCAAAGATAACCATGAAAACATAATAAGATCATCTTATTTAGGATTTCTTCTAAGGAACTATACATGGTTTCTCCTGAGACTAAAACATTAACCAATTCATTTGACTACTATCTAGTCACACCCTTCAAAATAATATCATCTACATTCATACATGTGTAAAACATATCGTATAACATATGAACATATTTTAATACATATAATCCCATGATTAAGGATTATGTGTTAGACACATAGAAGTACCAAATAAAGGTATAATATTTTGGACTTGGTGGATAACATTGATTCGAAAATGGTTTGGGAATAAACCTCATAAATGTTCAGTATGAAACATTATAGTGCCATTTCAGCAGGGTAATGATGGTATATAATGATTTATAAAATAGTTCAATCAGAGATAAAAGGGTATATCATCACTTCCGAAGTCAATATTATTGTTTAAATGAGATATAATAATATGAACCAAAATTAATTTTTTTGAATTTATATGCATAATATAGGGAGGTTTCATGAATAAAAACATGGCTTGGAAAATTAACATTGAAATTTCAGCACCATGATGGAAGTACATAAAGGATCGTAAACTTTTTTAATTTTAGATAAGTGTTTATATCATCATTTAGATATCAAATTAATGGTAATATAGATTTGTAAAAATATTTCCAAACATTAGGAATTGGAATTAAAATTCATAAAATAATGATGATTTGGAATAAAGTTGATGAAGAAAGGATTTTGGTCTAATAAAATATTAAGTAAACACAATAATGACAGGGGATAAATGATCTATCTTATTTGGTAAATTAATTATATTATTTGAGATATATTTATATGTTTATTAAATAATAACCAATTAGGGTCAGATATTCTAAATATAATTATGTTTACTGACATGAAGAGAAGATGGAGAGGTCCCTCACTATTAGTATTGAAAATCACTGGACAATTTCAATAGCATAACAGGTGTACAGAAATGTTCAAGGGAGGGATTGATGATATTTTAAGGTGTCTATAGTCGCATTTAAAATAAAATCTTACACACTGATGAAAAATTGGAAATTATGAGGCACACCACAAAAGAGGTGCCTGAATAAATGGAAGAGAGGGAGATCACTTACCTTGTGTTGGTGATTCCAAAAGCATTCGAAGAAATTTTTGAGATTTTTAGGTAACCATCAGAGGGAAATATATAGTGGTATAAAAATTAAGAAGTTTATCAATGTGTATTGAGTGAAGATTGATGTTATCTTCAGTGGTTTATATTGAAAATTATTGTGTAGTTTGATTATATTTCAAACATTGGTTTTGGAATCTTTATAAAAATTTAACCAAGGCCACAAAAATTTCCATGATTTTATCGGATTTTTTCTTCAAAATGGAAATTTTTTTCATTATTTTTTGATGAAAATGGTATAAATTATTAAAATATTACCATTTGTGATATGTAAGTGAGTGACTTTCTTAATTAAATGATTTTAAAAACATAAAATAAAGTGTAGGTTTTGAAGAATTTATAACCACTCTGAAATATTTAAATAATAACATATAAAACAATTTAATTTAGAGGGAAAACGTATATTTGTTAGTGTATTCCATTTAAATATTTTATTTCTTCATTTTATAATAATTATGAAGTTATAATACACATCAAATAATTATTCTGTATTTAATTTTAACCTCAAAAATTAGAGGTATTAGAAAACTATGAAAAATTAACCATTGTAGATTTTAAATGTTATTATTTTAAAAATAATACTTATTTTACCCAATTAAATTTCTAAGTATTTGAATTTTAAATTTTAATATAAAAATTCGCAATTATTGAGAAATGATGAGGTGTTTGATAAGAATAGTTTCAAAACCCTTATTGATATTATTTTTAATGTAGTAAAATTATATTAACAACTATAATAAATATATATTAAAAAATAATAATATTTAAATAAAGTATTATTTATCCTGAAAATTTATTAATTGTCAAATGGAATGTACTATTTGAAATTGGATAATATCTAATAATACAATTTATGTTTTATCATAAAAAAATAAAATAAAATATAATGAAATAATGATAATAAGTAAATTTAATTATTATTCTATAGAAAATAATATATATATATATATATATATATGTTCATATTATTATTGTCATGGTACATATGACAATATTTCACTGGAAAACATTGTAAATGAAAGGGTCAGAGTGTTGGGATGTGATCTAAATGAGATTAAACTTATAATATAAATGTGTTTTCTCAAGGATTGGTGGTTGGATGTCATCTTAGGATTAGTTTACCACAAATCCCATTGATTATATCTCCCTTGTATGCACCAATAAATGGGATTTATATGATATGATATTATTTTTTGAGGATACCACTACCATTATTTTTGTCAATTGGATTTGTCAACAACCTATATTTACCCAAATCATATGATCACTATTCAATGACTCTATTATATGTTTTTATGACACTTAATTTTATTTTAAATATGAAATGATATATTAAAATAAATTATGTACATGTTCTTTCTATTACCATAATACATAATAATACATTTATCAAAATGAATAAGGGAAATTTTATTTATAAGTGTTTGAGTTGATAGAATCATCCAAACATTATAAATTTTTATTTAGGATTTTCATTTGGCACCTTAAAATAGAATAGGTTAATTATTTTTCATCATCTCATCCAATTCCCATATCGCATATTCAATCATGTTGTCTCTCCATGTAACTTTGACCAAGTTCATTTTGTTATTTTAAAGGACTTTGTCTCTTTGATCTTCAATAAATTCACCGAATATGATGGATCATTATCCAATTATACCCTTATAGATTTAGCGCACATATGGTGTATAATATGTACTTCCTCAATAGTGATAAATTTAATATATCATGTACTTGATATAGTTTAGGTGGGTGTTCTGGTTGATTGGACATTGCTCTGATACAATCAAGCATCTCAAATAGATAGATGTATCTTCGATAATGAATTCCCATTTATACAAACCTCATGACATTTTTCCAATGATATATTTCATGGAATACCTTATCCTAACACCAAACTTTATCTATCATCGATAATTTTCTGCATAGATCATTATTTGACTCTAAGAAAACATGATGTGGTATCAAATGGTCGTTATCTTTTACACCATTTATTCAATAATTTCATGACCTAAATGATTGTATAACCCATACTCATCCCAAACATTAATATGTTCTCAACCACTTACCATAAATGTATTCATAGGGGTCCATTTTTATGATGGAGTGTGAATTATTATTGATTAAGAAACTACATAGAGTAATATGTGGATCCCATCCTTCATTGACGGCAATTGAGAATTCTCACAATGTGACAAATTGTGTCTCGGTAGTCTATGCATATTGGGCATTAGTTTTTGGGTAGTAAGACACACTAAAGTTTAAATCCATATTTCGATCATGTTGGAGGCTCTTCTAGAACATAGAGTTAAATTTTTAAAATTCATCAGTTATAATCAATATTGGTGTTCATTTAAGGCTTACCATTTCATTAATGTATATCCTTGAAAATTGAACTAGTGGTAAGTTCTATAGAATAACAATGAAGTGGGGAGTATTTTTACAATTATCCACCACAATTCTTGTAGCATTATTTTCTATCAATGTCATGAGAAGACTAGTTTAAAAGTACAAAGTCATGTTTTCACATTTCCATTAATTTATAGTTTCTCATTTTATCATTACCTTTGATTTTTCCTATTCATCATTCACATTATAACATACAAGACAAAAATATATATTTTATTCAGTATCCTAATCATAGTGCACCACCCATTGTTTTCTCAAAGATCACAATACAACTTTGTGCTCCCTGGATGGATAGAGAATTTCAAGCTACATGAATCACCCATAAGATAATTCTTTAACTATGTGTTTGATGGTATATAATGTCTTGAACAAAATATTACAAAAATGACTTCATTAATTATGAAATATGATCATTTAAATTTTATTATATCTTTTAAATTCTTCTATGTTGCCACTTGATCTATTTGGGAATCTTATATTTTATTTTTAAGGGATGTTTTGAAAGTAATTTTTGGAATTAGTTTAAATTTTCCCTCCTTTATGATTAAAATTAACCACCTTATCACGTTTAAGAAGACAATGTCTTTCTCAACTATTATCAATGATAAAAAAAATTATCCTTTATACATAGAGCATCTACCTCTTTAGTTTCTTTCACATTATTGTAGTAGATGCAGTAATAATAGTATTTTATATGATAAAACTATTTTTGGGGGAATTTTCATGTCTTTCTATGTGAATATATAATTGAGTATCTTATGATTAATTTATATTTCACACTTCTCCTGAATTTATAATTCCACATGATTTTGAAAGAGATGGTTATTATAGATTAATCCAGACAATTTTTAGGGATGCAATATTCTTATGAATTAAATTTCATTGATGGATAGGATATCATGTTGTCATTATGATTTAACACATTTTGTTTTAAACCACACTATATTATAAAAAACATTCAACACATGCATGATGAATAAGTACACATGCAGTGATAAGAATATTTTTCCATTCCTTGTGGCTATCATTACATTCATCATTCAAAAAAACATTATTCTCTTTTGAGTTATTTTGGATAAAGTGTTTAAAAATGATAACTAATTTATTAGAAATCGATGATTGTACTGATCTAATATAGGGATGCTATGGATTTGTTTCACAGTTATTGGTGAAAACCATCATTAAATTCTATTCATCATTAAAGGCAAAATAATATTCCATTTATTGTGATATTATTCTCTACTAATGAGACATCCTTTAACTAGAACAAGTGTTTTCTATACTTTTCATAAATCTTATCCTTTAATGAGGTCTTTAACACATTCCCTAGATGATCTTTATACATGTCCTATCATTTGGAGTAAATTAGAATATATTTTATAAATACTAACTCAAATTTATCAATTAATATCTAAATACTATATTAATCATGTACATGAAGATTTATGGATCGTTATATATTATTAATAGAGTTATTAGAAAATTATAATTCATTCAACTTCTAAAGAATGTATTACAAGAGATATCCTCATTTACCATTACATGATAATACTCCAAATGAGGTTCCAACATGGATATGTATTGAGACTCATGAAGCAGGTTGAAAAAATCATAAATCATTGGTAGATGATATATTTTAATTTTTCGTGACCTTTCATATCTCATCAAAATGAAAGCATAGGCACATTGACCCATCTTTATTCTTTCCGAAGAGGAATGATGTACACCATTAAAATAACCTTGGAATACAAACCATTTGTCCTAAATATCATGTTGTTTGTTATTCTACTCCTCAAATTCGTTGAAACCCTTTATTTGTGGTTTCTTGGATAAAAGAAATGGTCTATGTATATGAACGAGTTATGATTCATCTTCTCATATCGGAGGAAGACCAAAATATTCTCATTAAAAAACATCAACATATTCCTTTGTAATGGGAAAGTCATAAATGATGATTATTTTGTTAGAATAAATAATTTGAGATAGATACACATTGTTTAAGTGAAACATTATCCATTAGTCATATTTTTTGATGTAATTAAAATTCATCATACTAATCTCACTTGTAAATAATCCTAGGACGATTGAAAACCTAGAGAGTTGTTTTATTCATGTAGAGACCTGAATCCTGACGTACATGTACATTATATTAATTTTTCGGAATACTTAGTACATAAAAAAAACACACACACACAAGGACTGTAATAGTTTAGTGTCTTTGGAAACTCGGAATATAATCTTCTAATCATGGTGAAAGATCTTCAACATCTCCCATAAAGATCTTCCCCTTTTTTTTGTTACCTAAAACCATTCTTTATATCCTGGGGAAAAGAAAACATTATGGGTGAGCTCAAATGCTCATTAAGGGTAATCAAAAGAAATATCAATCTCATCAAATTCATAAGAACATAACATTTTGGAAATCTTAACCTGCAAAAGAGATCATAATATCATAACATGGGATAAATCATAGTAGTGAAATGTAATCCCAATAATAATAACTTAAAACATGAAACTTTTTGGCATACACACATAATCATAGAGAATCATTTCTTATTACTCAAGACTCATTTCCAAGACTATCTTAGTGGACAAATTCCATTTCTGAACCGAGTTCACTCCTTGTTTCAGTCATGTTTCACTGAACCGGTTTAACCTGTTGTTCCATCCATGTCTATCTCATGAGATATAAAATCTTTACCCAATGCATTGGAGGGAGATATAGGTCCCACCCATCTCATAATTATACCATTCTTATGTGTTCCAAAAAATTATAAATCATACATCATTGCATAACCCATGTAATAAAAATGGGATTCTTAAACATCATGACATCATAAAACAATTCATATAAGATAAAGGAATTCATAAAAATAATTCCATCATAACATAATCAAATAAATTTAATAATAGGGGTAGAAACAGAAACCTATATTATCTTAGATGGAAAATAATTTTGATAAAACACTTGAACTCCATTCTTGAGGAAAATATCCTTGTTACTTCAAAAACACTTTTCTTTTCTTAACATGTAATAAAATTCTAAACTAAAAGAATTTGATTAAAAATAAACTTGAAAACTTATAAAGGAAGCTTCTTGTAAATAATGTTTTAAAAAATCTATTCATGTCGTATAAGTTAAAAAAAATTCTTCTCATACTTTTGTCGGAAAAGTTAAAAAGTACCTCATATGAAAAAAACGACAAAAGATTCCTTTCATATGTTTTACTAAAAACTATCCAAAGGGTAAAATTGGATATAAACTATTGTAGTAGGATATAAATATTACATATTGAGGAAACATGGATGTGGATGATAAAATACACCCCAGTAAATACCAAAGTATAAACAATCTCGGATAAAAATGAGATTGTGATATTTTCCCTTACCTTAGGTCTGATTTGCTTCGTAAGTGTCTGAACCTCCTGTATAATGATTTAAATAATGTCATTGACTTATTACAGAATCATATTAATTTTTATGACATCATATATGGTTCACTTATACCTTTATATTACCCATTCATTTGTAAATTAATGTTAAAGTAGCATTTTGGGTAAAATCATCTTGTTTATCGTACGTGTTTGGACTTGTTGTTCTTGATGTTATTATTACTTATATCATGATTTAATTACTTAAAAAATATAAATCATGATTTATGTATCATATAAATTCATTATATATCCAGAATATACAAGCATTTATAATAGTACATAACATATGGAGGAAAGAAATGAAATGCACTGTTCATGGAGACGGTAAGCCGTATGTACGCATAATTGCTACTTTAATTTCTATTTCTTATTTTAATGGAATTAAAACATAATGATACATAGTTATATTATAATTATAGTATAATATCATATATAATATCACTAACCACATCCTTTATACATCCCACATAAGGAATTAACGAATCACATCACTTTGAGGGGGCGGTAGTCCGCACTTCCTCAAATGAGATTATCGTATTTACCGACTATGGAAACCATAAAGGCTTGATATAATTGGGAAGTAAAGAAGAATAAGGAAATCATAAACATAATATATATTATATATAGATACAGTGCCATCATAATGGACACCATGAGAGGCGGTAGGAGAAAATCGAACAATCATCGTTTCGTGAGGCGTTAGTTTGCCATCACAGAAACATTATGTTCTTCATCCATTAGATGGAGGTGTGTGTAAGTATAGTTCCAATAATTATCATAACAATATACTAGTATATTTATGATATTTTTGTTTCTACAAAATAAATGATTAAAAAGATTTTAGGGGTTGGAGAAGTAGAATAAAAGAAAACAACTTAAGAGAAACTGTTACCTTTAATTTTGGTAACTTCCATTGGTTTGAACCAAAAAGACTTCTTGGAGAGTCTTATGCCTAATGTAAGGTTTCAAGGGGTAGGATAGGGATGTAGGGAGCTTATTTGGTCAGAGTTTTTACGAGACAAAAGGCTTGATAGGTGTGAGGAATTGCATAGAAGTGGTCTCCATTAATAAGGGAGAGGAGGGGATCTTTAGGAAAGTGTGAAAACATTATTTTATTATAAACTTATCTTCGGTTTAAAGAGGTAAAAAAAACATTAATGTCTATTTTAGGATGACTCATATTAGAAATAAAATCATCCAATTGGAATTGGATAGGTTTTGGAAGATTTTTTTATCATTATAATCTTATTTATTTAAATCATTTATTAATGAGGTAAACACTACATCATTATTGTGTCATAAATAATTTAATTCATTTGGTGTCTAAAAATTATGAAACAAATACCATGATGTAGGAAATATTTTTATCTTTTCAATGAATATTTATAGTCGAAAATATAACTTATATAACCCCTTATAAAAATTAATTACTAAAAAAGTTTTGTTAAAGTCAATTTTGTCTTTACATTAAATTAATTAATCCAAATTGTCATTTTCACTACCAAGTGGCTCATTGGGGTCCCAAAATAGGCCCAAGGATGACCATGGTCGGCCACTACTCATCCAATAAGGTTATGACAAGTTTAAAGGTAATTTTGAATTATGATAATATTATTTTAACCTTGAATTACCCTATTTACCTTTAACCGCAGTAAATAAAAATTATTGTAGTTACTATTCATAATGCCCAAAAATAAAAAGTAGCTTATTAACAAAATTTGGACCCACTGATTCCAAATATGGAATCCAATTTTTCCAAATTCAATACACAAAAGTTGCAGAAATTAAATTAAAATTAATCCCATTGTCGAAAGAAAACGGGTTTTTGTTTAAAACATTGCAAAAGATTGAATTGATTTAACCTACGAATTCAAGGTAAAATAAATGATAATTACATGCATTATATTAAATGGTAAAAATATATTCTATTTATAATTTAAAACCAATCAATATTATAATTTAACCATATAAATTATTATGATGGAAAAAGTTGTTTTTAATTAAAATAGAGCGTGTTTTTACTATTCATTAAAATATGAAAGTTATCAGAAAAATATCAAAACTTTATCCAATGTAAATTTTTATATCCTGATTCAAAAGAAGAATTTTATTCTGTCAAATTTAACTTATAAACATGTCAAAAACTAGATTTAATGTGGTTGTGCCATCAAAAGGCGGCAAAACTGCATTTTTTGAAAAATACTTATTTTACCCGAAATATTTATTTTGTTCTCATAACATGTTCTAGAAAATATGTAAGATTAATAATAATGTTATAAAATTCAAAATTTAGTTAATACTATTCATAACGTCTGGTTCATAATAATATTATAATAATATATCGTTGTTTAGTAAAACTCAGTATTGCGTACAACACACGCTATCGAGGAAGGTCGTGATTGCGTGAAATGTAAGCCAAGTCAGGGTTGCGTGTTGTGCAGGAATCCTTCATTGTTTCATATAATATAATCCAACCATATTTTATTTATACATTGAATATATATATATATAAACACACTCAATGTTGCGTAGAATGACTATTATAAAACGAACTTGAAATTGTTTGTAACACGATCCAAGAATAGCGTTGCGTATACTGCAAGCTAATACAGTGTTGCGTATAGTACAAGTTAAACTTTGAGTGTTGTATAATAGAATACATCAATGAAATTAAAAGAGTATTTTTCATAAAATCTTGGGGTGTTACATTCTACCCCCCTTAAAATGAATTTCTCCCTCGAAATTCTTCGGGGTTATACATGGTTTACTACGTGAAAATTTCTTTAATAGAAACCCACATCGTAAAAAGGAATACCAAAACTTAGATTTAAAAACTAAGGTATGAAACCTAATGGTTACCCAAATTAACTCATCATTGGGTTTCCACATAGGAGAACATAGGTGAAAATATGGATATGGAAGAAAAATCTAACCATCAAGTTCTGATGGAGAGTGGTAGAGAACATGGATATGAAAAAGCCAACAATCACAAAGCCATAAATTTGTGATGATCTAGGGTACCATCTGGTTCATCGGATATAAGATCACTAGGACAACATTTTTGGTTTTCAAGATCATTTCTCTAAAGTTGATGAATTAAAAGAAATACTTACATGATTTTGGTACAATCTCACTGTTGTTCGTGAATTGAACAATTTCCACTTAATATCATAAAGAAATGAAGTTGAATTTGTTATTCGTGAAGCATTAACAGATCATGTGATAGAATTATGGTTCATTCCATCTATTTCAAACAAAAGGTGAGCAAAATTTATAAGTCTATATTATGGTGAGATTAATCGTATATGGTTCCAAAAATGGACTTATACTTTATTTATCATACCTCTTAATAAAATAAAACTACTTTCCACTAACCAGGGACTTCCTGTAGGCCAGTGTTAGGAGATAAAGGTCTGTCGCACTTTAGTTGTGGGTTCGATTCCCACAGCCTTGTCCGACGCGATGGGTTGTCTCCCATCCTGCAGGTTGTCCTTTTTCTAAAACTACATTACTATAACATCCCATCCATAATATAGAAAAAAAGTGTTATCCTTAAACAATACTAACTTATGTCAAACATAATCCATTCCAAACTTTAGGCTTATCTAAAATACTTCAGTCCAAGCTCATAGTATAAAGAAAATGATTATTGAAATGTCACATAACAATCACATGAATGCCATTATTTATCCCCCATATATCATAAGATATATCTTGTTGAATACCTTAATCATGTATTCTCTTGAATAATGAATACCCATTGAACCTTAGTGAAAATATGAATGCAGTTAAAAGTTAACACTTTCCACATACCAAAATTCTCAAAATTCTACATACTCAAACCATGATATCACTTAGTCCTTATATCAATCATGAGCTCATGAATACTGTCAAACATTTCAATTTGTTCCTTATCCCTTCATTATGTACATATCATCTTTTTAAAAAAAATATCTCAATCACTTTCCATGGTTACTGGTACCATAAAATTATTGAAAAACACAATATACCAATACATAAATATTCCAATATTCCACGATACTATATACAACATTATTTTGGAATCCCATTACATAAACACTTATCATTCCACCACATCATTGTCATATTCAACATCGCCAATGGTGATCACATGTGACTTCCCTTTGTCCTTTGCTTTAAGTGGTTTCTCATGTCGATCATCACTAACCCTTGGATTAGGGCATTTATTAGCATAATGCCCCATTTCCTTGCACTTGAAGCATTGAAGTGTAGTAGGTTCATTCTATGTATCCCTTCCTTTTTTTGCATCATTAGACATCTTCTTCCCATCATTGCGGCATTCAAATGCCTGATGACCTTCCTTTCCACATTTGAAACATTTACTTGTCCCTTTAAGACAATATCCACCATGCTTATTTCCACACTTTGATCATAAGGAAACATTCATCTTCTTTTCACCATTATTCTGAGATTTCTCCTTGAACTCCATCTTTCGTTTCTTGTCAAAACTATGAGATGGATAAGTAACACCAACTTCCATTTCTACCTTGATAGCACAACACACAATTTCTTCATAGCAACTAAAGTCTCTTATAGCTAATTCCCTTTGATGATTTTCTTTTAAGCCACTGAATAATCGATCAACTTTACTTTCAGGTTGGATGATAAATCCAGATGCATACCTTGCATGTCTTGTAAAATTCGCTTCGTATATACCAACATATTCATCATCCTTTTGCTTTAGTTCAATAAACTGCTTCTCCATCTTTGTTCGAAGAATACGAGGGAAGTACTTATTGAAAAATAAGTTCTTGAACTCGTTTCATTCCATGGACTCAATTTCATCTCTTGGCCTCGTATTCTTGATAATATTCCACCATTGATCAGCATCAGCTTCCAAGCGATACACTACTAAGATGACTTTATCATGTTCAGAAAATTGAAGAACTGAGAATATTTTTTCAGTAGTATTGATCCATTGTTCAGCAACAAGTGGATCAGAAGACCCACTGAAAGAAGGTGGACGTTGCCTCATGAAGGACTCAATAGAATATTGTTCCCTTCTCTTCTAATTTGGAAGTCCAAAATGATTCATAGCTTGTGTACGTATAGCAATAAGATTTTTCACTCCATCTCCCATAACATTTTTTTGTTCAGGAGGACAATCATTGCATTGTCCATTACATTGATCAACACGGTTCCGTCGGGTTCCAGCCATCGTCTAAAACCCAAAAAGAATAGTGTGAGAGGCAAAAATCATGCTAGGGAAAACAACACAATAAAGTATTACCTTCAATATCTAACATCTTGTGTTACCGTAATTCTAGAACTATAACCTATACTTATACTTAACCTTAGGGACATCCCTAGACATACCTTAGAAATATCTCTAGGGATCTCACTAAATTTCTCACATCCTAGTTTCCAAAGGTTGACTAAACCATTCCTCTGATACCAACTGTAGAGACCCAAAGCCTGACGTACATGGAAATTACATTAATTTTGCGGAATACTTAGTACATAACAAAAACACACACACACAAGGACCGTAATAGTTTAATGTCTTTGGAAACTCGGAATATAATCTTCTAATCGTGGTGAAAGTTCTTCAACATCTCCCATAAAGATCTTCCCTTTTTTTCATACCTAAAACCTTTATTTATATCCTAGGGAAAAGAAAACATAAAATGGTGAGCTCAAATGCTCAGTAAGGGTAAAAAAAAGAAATATCAACCACATCATATTCATAAGAACATAACATTTTGGAAATCTTAACCTGCAAAAGAGATCATAATATCATAACATGGGATAAATCATAGTAGTGAAATTTAATCCCAATAATCATAACTTAAAACATGAAACTTTGTGGCATACATACATAATCATAGAGAATCATTTCTTATTACTCAAGACTCATTTCCAAGACGATCTTAGTGGACAAAGTCCATTTCTGAACCGAGTTCACTCCTCATTTCAGTCCGGTTTCACTGAACCGGTTTAACCTTCCGTTACAAACATTTCTATCTCATGAGATATAAAATCTTTACCCAATGCATTGGAGGGAGATATAGGTCCCACCCATCTCATAATGATATCATTCTTATGTGTGCCACAAAATCATAAATCATACATCATTTCATAACCCATGTAATAAAAATGGGATTCTTAAACATCATGACATCATAAAACAATTCATATAAGATAAAGGAATTCATAAAAATAATTCATCACAACATAATCAAATCAATTTAATAATAGGGGTAGAAACAGAACCCTATATTATCTTAGATGGAAAATAATTTTGATAAAACACTTGAACTCCATTCTTGAGGAAAATATCCTTGTTACTTCAAAAACACTTTTCCTTTCTTAACAAGTCATACAATTCAAAACTAAAAGAAGTTTATTAAAAATAAACATGAAAACTTGTAAAGGAATCTCCTTGGAAATAATTTTTTAAAAAATCCATTCATGCCGTATAAGTTAAAAAACATTCTTCTCGTACTTTTGTCGGAAAAGTCAAAAAGTACCTCGTACGAAAAAAACTACAAAAGATTCCTTTCATATGTTTTACTAAATACTCTCCAAAGGGTAAAATTGGATATAAACTATTGTATAAGGATATAAATATTACATATTGAGGAAAAATGGATGTGGATGATAAAATACACCCCGGTAAATACCAAAGTATAAACAATCTCGGATAAAAATGAGATTGTGATATTTTCCCTTACCTTAGGTCCGATTTGCTTCGTAAGTGTCTGAACCTCCTGTATAATGATTTAAATAATGTAATTGACTTATTACAGAATCATATTCATTTTTATGACATCATATATGGTTTAATTATGACTTTATATTACCCATTATTTTGTAAATTAATGTTAAAGTAGCGTTTTGGGTAAAATCATCTTATTTCTCGTACGTGTTTGGACTTGTTGTTCTTGATGTTATTTTTACTTATATCATGATTTAATTACTTCTAAAATGTAAATCATGATTTATGTATCATATACATTCATTATATATCCATAATATACAAGCATTTATAATAGTACATAACATATGGAGGTAAGAAATGAAACGCACCGTTCATGAAGACGGTAAGCCGTACGTACGCATAAATGACACTTTCATTTCTGTTTCTTATTTTAATGGAATTAAAACATAATTATACATAGTTATATTATAATTCCAGTATAATATCAGATATAATATCATTAACCACATCCTTTATACATCCCACATAAGTTATTAACGAATCACATCTCTTTGAGGGGGCGGTAGTCCGCACTTCCTCAAATGAGATTATCATATTTACCGACTATGGAAAGCATAAAGGTTTGATATAATTGGAAATTAAAGAAGAATAAGGAAATAATAAACATAATATATATTATATATAAATACAGTTCCATCATAATGGCCACCATGAGAGGCGGTAGAAGAAAATCGAACAATCATCTTTTCATGAGGTGTTAGTTTGCCATCACAGAAACATTATGTTCTTCATTCATTATATGGAGGTGTGTGTAAGTGTAGTTCCAATAATTCTCATAAAAAAATCCTAGTATATTTAGGAAATTTTTTTTGTTACAAAATAAAGTATTAAAAAGAGTTTAGGGGTTCCATAAGTAGAATAAAATAAAACAACTTAAGAGAAACTGTTACCTTTAATTTTGGTAACTTCCTTTGGTTTGAACCAAAAGGACTTCTTGGAGAGTCTTCTGCCTAATGTAAGGTTTAAAGGGGAGGTATAGGGATGTAGGGAGCTTAGTTGGTTAGAGTTTGGACGAGCCAAAACGCTTGAGATATGTGAGGAATTGCATAGAAGTGGTCTCCTTTTATAAGGGAGAGGAGGGGCTCTTCAAGAAAGTGTGAAAACATTATTTTATTATAAACTTATCTTCGGTTTAAAGAGGTCCAAAACACATTAATGTCTAAGTTAGGATGACTCATATTCTAAATAAAATCATCCAATTGTAATTGGACAGGTTTTGGATGATTTTTTAATCATTATAATCTTATTTATTTATATCATTTATTAATGAGGTAAACACTACATCATTATTGTGTCATAAATAATTTAATTCGTTTGATGTCTAAAAATTATGAAACAAATACAATGATGTAGGTAACCTTTTGATCTTTCCAAAGAATATTTATAGTCGAAAATATAACTTATATAACCCCTTATAAAAATTAATTACTAAAAAAGTTTTGTTAAAGTCAATTTTGTCTTTACATTAAATTAATTAATCCAAATTATCATTTTCACTACCAAGTGGCTCATTGGGGTCCCAAAATCGGCCCAAAGATGCCCATGGTCGGCCACTACTCATCCAATAAGGTTAGGACAAGTTTCAAGGTAATTTTGAATTAGTATAATATTATTTTAACCTTGAATTGCTCTATTTACCTTTAACCGCAGTAAATAAAAATTACCGTAGTTACTATTCATAATGCCCAAAAATAAAAAGTAGCTTATTAAAAAAAATTAGACCCACTGATTCAAAATATGGAATCCATTTTTCCAAATTCAATACACAAAAGTTGCAGAAATTAAATTAAAATTAATCCCGTTGTCGAAAGAAAAAGGGTTTTTGTTTAAAACATTGGAAAATATTGAATTCATTTAACCTACGAATTCAAGGTAAAATAAATGCTAATGACATACTTTATATTAAATGGTAAAAATATATTCTATTTATACTTTAAAACCATTAAATATTATAATTTAACCACATAAATTATTATGATGGAAAAAGTTGTTTTTAATTAAAATATAGCGTGTTTTTACTATTCATTAAAATAT
The DNA here is from genome assembly GCA_963277665.1 of Viscum album. NCBI lineage: Eukaryota > Viridiplantae > Streptophyta > Magnoliopsida > Santalales > Viscaceae > Viscum > Viscum album. The sequence continues at coordinate 1,809,074,128 of OY728142.1, read as the reverse complement.
GAAAGTTATCAGAAAAATATCAAAACTTTATCCAATGTAAATTTTTAAATCCTGATTCAAAAGAATAATTTTATTCTGTCAAATTGAACTTATAAACATGTCAAAAACTAGATTTAATGTGGGTGCGCCATTAAAAGGCGGCAAAACTGTATTTTTTGAAAAATACTTATTTTACCCGAAAAATTTATTTTGTTCTCATACCATGTTCTAGAAAATATGTAAGATTAATAATAATGTTATAAAATTAAAAATTTATTTAATACTATTCATAACGGCTAGTTCATAATAATATTATAATAATATATCATTGTTTAGTAAAACTCAGTATTGCGTACAACACACGCTATCGAGGAAGGTCGTGATTGCGTGAAATGCAAGCCAAGTCAGGGTTGCGTGTTGTGGAAGAATCCTTCGTTGTTTCGTATAACAGAATCCAACCATATTTTATTTATACATTGAATATATATATATATATATAAACACACTCAATGTTGCGTAGAATGACTATTATAAAACGAACTTGAAATTCTGTGTAACACGATCCAAGAATAGCGTTGCGTGTACTGCAAGCTAATACGGTATTGCGTATAGTACAAGATAAACTTGGTGTGGTGTATAATAGAAGACATCAATGAAATTAAAAGAATATTTTTCATAAAATCTGAGGGTGTTACAATTCATGATGTAATTTTTGTTGTCTATATGTGGGGAAACCAATAAGTTCCCACAATATTAACACATTATACTAATGGAAGTATAATAGTAATTTAATATAATAAAATCACATTAATTTTTATGGGGGATAGGTTAAATACTGGGGATTAGATAATATCTCCATTCACTATTTTCACCAATATATCTACTTCCATGATTTTTGTTAGTGTTTTAATAGTTCTACTAATCTTTTTAGATAAAAATGAACAAATAAAACAATAACCAGAAAATCACTATTCTTGAGTGAATAATTATAGTATGAATCACTACTTCATTGATGGGATCCACCTCAATGGTAATTATGAAATATTCTCCCCATTAATGCCTTATAGGTTGTTTGGGTTGATTTCCTCGAATAACCCATGTGTTAGGGAAGTGGTTCACATAATATCCTTTTTCCATGTAGTTGAAATGTTGGAAAATTTTATAAGGTTATATTGGAGAATCGAATTCTTCTATTGCATTGGTGGTTTTATCAAGTCCAAAATCATTATCAAGGTGACATTCTATTCCATACATAAATAATTTCTTTTCCCATTATGAAATTTTTGTAGTTTTTCATTCATCAATTTTGAAATGTATGATGTTAAAATATCATACAAGGATTTGATGTCTCCCTAACATATCCAAAATTAAACTTCAATTTTTTCTTTGTATACCAATGATACCCTTGATATTATCTGATATCCATTTTTTGTTTTATGGAACACAAGAAAATTTCTTCATATTTATTTATGTCTTGGATCAGTGGAGATTTAAATAGACACGGTTTTATCCCCCAAATGAAGTAGTAAACATTTTATTTATGGGAAATGAAATAGATGAGGTTTTTCAGTAAAGTCTTTGGAATTTTTCCTTACACGACCTGATTGATTCATCATCTTCTTTGATGATGGATAGAAAATCCATTTCTACTTTTAGTTAGAGTGTGTGTGGAAAATAAGTATCGAAAAATATTTATGGATTTTCTCTAACTCATTCACTTTGATCTCCTCCTCATTCTACATATTTATGCTCAATAGACACCAATGATCATATTTTCCTTCCATATGATAAATTTGTAGTATAAACTTCTCTTTATTAGAGTATTGATTAGAAAATATATTCTCAACGTATTTGATTCATTATTCCATGATAAAGGGATCATATGATCCATTAACATTTTGGGACCCTTATTACCTAAAGGTAGCAATTGTGGCTTCATTATTCTTATAAATATTTGATAGATCCTACTAAATTGGGATTCAATTCAAACCTAATTCACTTGAGATATTATCCTTATAAGGATCACTATTCCTCCACTCATTGGGTATTAGATCTTGTCGGGGAAATAATCACATTACCCCTCACATTGTATTTTTATTTATTACATCAAATTTCAATGCATTGGATAGAATAAAGGTAAAAATAGGGATGGGTGTCAATAAAATATTAAACACAAAAACATGAATCCAAAATCATAAATGAGATAACTTAAAAATGAAATTTCATTTATAACTTATGAATTTATAGGTTTTAATCTATGTTATGTATAATCTATTGTCGAATATAAACACATAAGGGATTTTTCATCCTTTAATAATGGTTCATAATGAAAATATTATTTTGCGAACGCATACCCCATGGGATTATAGAACCAAGTGTGAAATAAGTCCAGTTTTCATACAATAGTTCATGAACATGTCTATAACAATGAGGGTGTTTGGGTGCTACCCCTATGTACATCTATTATATAGACACATCCACTTATAATATCTTGACATGGTTTAATTTTCATAGAAACCACATACTAAATAATTTAAAAAATAGAGGGATGATTTCTTGATTTTAATATTATTATTAAGGAATTATCTAGTGATTTCTAATCATAATCCCAAAAAAAACTAAACATTGTGTAAATGCAGACTATGATATCCTGTATGTTTTTACACATTAATTTTATATTTATTATACAAGACTAAAAATAACACAACCATGAATATCGATAATGATAGTGTCCTTTAATAATTAGTGATACTACATAACAACTTAAAAAAGGGGGTACATAACCATACTTGAGATCCTCTTTAATGTGCTTATTTAATTCGATTATTCTAAAAATTTAATGGTATAGCATGAGGATGTATATAAAAAGGGAATGAGATTAAAATCCATGTAATGGAATATCAAAATAATAACATTTAAAGGTATTTCATGGAATATTATAGGCATATCAATGGTATATAAAATTTATTAAAATCCTAAACATGAACAACGAGGAAAGATATGACTTTATAACAAAATTTCGGCATGATAATGTTAAAAAAAATAATGGCATTGAAAACATAAGTCACAGTTAATTACTTAAAAATAATAACATAAAATTATTAGGATAAGATCCCATGAACCATATATGTCTTCTCATGAGAATAAAACTCTACCCAAGGTATTAGAGAAAAACATGGGTGCACCCATCAAAATCATATAATGTACAGGAATAATTATGCAACATAGATCATATTACATATGAATGTATTCATAAAATTTAATAACATTATTAATGATTTATTTTTAAATCTGTGGAATTAAAAAATATTTTATGTCATAATTTTAATAGGGTAATACCATTGTGTAGAAATGGGTACATATTTATATCTTAGAAACATTCAGAAAGGAAAATTGTAGTGACATTTTAGCTTCCAAATAATAGTAATAATGATTATATAAAATGGTTCAGTGAAAGAGAAAGAATAATATCATAAATATGAAATTAAAAAATTAAAGTTTTATTGAAATGTAAAAATATATTCCAAAAATAAAATTTTATAATTAATAAGAATAATACAAGGAGGTTGCTTGAATATAAACATGGTATGAAAAAAATCAGAGGGAATCTTCGACAGCATAATGGTAGTACATGAAGACTCATAAAATGGATTAATTATATAGAAATATGTATATCATAATTTGAATATATAAATGAATGTAAGAGGTATTTTTAAAAAAATATCCCAACATTCAGAATTAGAATTAAATATAATAAAATAATGAAGATTGATAAATAAAGTGGCTAAAGAGGGGATTTCAGCATAGTAACAACATTTGTAATCACTATAAAAAGAGGAGATCAATTGATATATCATTTTTAAAAATAAAATATAATGTTAAATAAATTTATAAAGTTAATAAAACATTTTAATTTTATATTAAAAAAGAAAAATATAAATAATGTGGTGAAGTTGATATACCAAAGCCTTAGTGAAGTTCTTGTGGGTTTCTATTTGTGATGAGTTTTGCTATAAGTATCTAGTTATCTATGAATCTTAGTGTGTATTTTGTACCTAATGAAATAAATTGGTGAATTTTATAGAGGATGGTAGGAGTGGGAAGATGTTTTAGAAGGTGTTAGGCTCAATTCTAACAGATGTTTCTATTAGTGGTGGTGGATGGTTGGTTGTCGAAGGTAGAAGAACAATCACATGTTGGGAACCAGTTGAAACATATCAACCTAATAAAAGTTTCTAAGATAATTAATATGTAGCAATAAATCAAGGGGGTGTCTAGGAATTTTATGGACATGTCTATGGATCCAAAAAAAATTGAAATTTCAAGTAGGATGAAAGATGATATAAGGGTGGGGAGTTCTATTAGTTTTGTGCTGATACAGGGTAGTAACACAGCTTCAGGTGATGCATGAGTTGCTGGTAGGGTGAATAATGATCATGAAAAAGCTTTGGGTGATGGTATTTCTAGATCTTATACATTTAATGACAGTGTCAAATATCAATCGGAGGTTGAGGGGTCCCCGTGATTCGTGGGATTAGTTCTTATGTGGAGGCAGTCTGGTCACCTATTAGAGGACCAAGTGTGGTCACTAAGATTATTTTCAAATAAAGTAATATAAAGGAAGTGTTTGATATTGAGCTCAAACTTTTTTTATCATTTGAATAATGAAGTTATGGTGTAGTAGGATAAACCCGATCAAAGAAAACACCTTATTAACAAGTAGCAGGTAGAGGGGAGTGTGACAACTGATGGGTACAGGAGTGGCATCTGTAAAGAGTGCAATGATTAATCATATTTTCCACCTCCCATGGAAGATAACTTTGGCTAATAAATTAAATTCAATGTAGATAAATAGTGATGTTATTGATGAACCCTTATAATTACTTATGATTTAGAATTAAGAAACAGTTGAGCAGGTTTTGTTTAAGTTACTAGAGCGATGGGAAGGTAATTGAGGATGAATAATAACGAGGAACAATTTAACTGGATCGATTGGAATGACTTTATTTATTTTGGGGGATTCAATAATAGAAATATCAGACATTATGAGTACATTCAGACTTGGGATAAATTGATGTTTATACTTGACGATATCTTAACAGATGAACCATAAACTTAGGTACACAATATATCCTAGAAACTACTTTGGGAGAGAAAATCTGGCAGTCATAAAATGTATTTTAATGGTTTAGTTATTTCCTTTCATGATTGAACCACATGGTTTTTATCTTTTTCATAAAAAGTTATTAAAATGAAAATTTTAATTTTATGAAAAAACATAAACAATTTTCCTGAATAAAAACTATAGAGGGGGAGCCCATACCGTGAGACGGTGATTCAAAAATCATGGGAGGAGAATCATGAGAGCTAGGGGAAAATTTTATAAATATAGAGAGGAGTTCATAGAATATGGATTTTATCTAATGCTTTTGGGTGAATAAGAATGGAATATTGGGTGGGATTACATAGGATAAATGAGGGGGAATTTATTATATTTTAAAAATAGTGGTTTTGGACCCAATATAATAAGTTAATCGAAACCTAAAAACATGGAATGTTTTTCCCAAGGTATCAGAAAAATGATTGTGCTTTAAATAATTTTGTATTCTCGTGGGATAATAATATTAAAAAATAAATATTAGTTATGTGGAAGAGAGTAAGGTTCTCAAAAAAATGATCTTAAAACATTAAAATGTATAATATGATTTTCAACATTAATCAAGCATTCATAAACATAATAAATAAAATAATAAGATATTTATTTAAATGTTACACTTATATTCGGATATTTAAATAATTTTTTGAATTTATTACATCACTTTATGGTCATTATGATGTCCTAATACATAGTTTATATTTATACCATATTTAATTTTTACCAGAAATCTTGACTATCTCCAAAAATTATTTAAAAATAACAATTGGATAATTTTAATGCTAAAATTAAATAAATAGTACTTATTTTTTCCAAACAAATTTATATATATGATATGATTTAATTTTAGAATAATAGTCATCATTTACAAAGAAAATATTGTTTTTTGATAATAATCTTATTAAAACACTTATAATTTTTTTCGATTACTAAAAATATATTTATTAGAAAAAATAATAAATATTATATAACAATAATAGTTTAAAAAAATTTATTTTATTTTAAAAAATTATTAATTCATCCAATGTAATTCTTTATTTGACATTAAATATTACCAAAAAATACAACTTTTGTTTTATCGTGTCAAAATGAATATAAATTATAATGTAACAAGAATAAGAAGGAAGAATATTTGTTATATTAATTAAAATAAAATATAAATATTCTTATTCTTATGGCATTGCAACATAAAAAATTATTACATAGGAAGAATACCTAAGAGTAAGGTGTGTGATGGTGATATTTTCATTTTGTGGTTCGATGTTCATGGTTTGGGCCAAGATCTCGATGATCTTGAACTTCTTGAGTAAAGAAGTTCAACCATGCTTTATTTAAGGGATATCATATTGAGCATGGTCAATAGAAAAACCAAGAGATTCTGTCTTATTTAGAATCTCTTTTAAATAAGTTTTATAAGGCATGATTATTTGGGTTGAGTCTATCACTCCCTTTTTTGTGGGATGTTGATTTATCAAAACCTTAAATTCATACTAATCATATATTCACATATATAAAAAATATATTAAACAATTATGATTCATATAGGTCTTTTATATCTGATATGATATAATAATGAAAAATAATTTCATGCTTTTTCAATGGTTAAAATTTATAATAATTCATTTATTTTTATCAAAAAGGTAAATTTATTTATCAATGATCTGGTCATTACAAACAAGGTATTTTTAAAAAATATAATAAAATTTTCAATACGTATAACTGAAATATGTATAAGTTTTATTTATGCCTCAGAAATAATTTTTCTTGAATATGGCTTGAATTTCATTTTAGAAAATAATTTTATTCAAATAATAATTTCATTATGGGATTATAATGAAATAATTCTTAATAAAATATTTATTTTCATTAGACAGTGAATATTGAAATTTTTTGGAGAATAGTCATTTCATTTCATTCAATCCAATAATTTAAAAGATAAATTATTTTAATAATTTTTAGATAAATGTAACAAAATTATCATTTTATTTAGTTAAATGTAAAAAAATTCCTTAATATTTAAATGTTTAGAATCATTATCGGTGTGTCTCTTTCAACACTGATAAAAGGAATCCCCCATTTCTTTTACCCATGCCCTTAGAGGACTCTAATTCTGAAAATAACTATAAAAATATGTAAAAAACATTCTTATCAATGTACTGTATATTTTTTTATTCGAATAAAATGAATATTATAAGTCTTATGGTGAAATTACAAGGGAGATATACTAAGAGGATGTATAGGTATTAATTTTTCAATTTCAAGTATATTTTCTTTATACCTCCAGAAATCATATTTTAACCAATATTAAATAAATTAATGAGTTTCAACTGTACAGTAAAATCTTATTATATTTTTTGAAATAATATTTTCAATCAATTTTCTAACCTATACCGAATGAAAACATCACTCATGTATATGTGTAGATTTCTACTTTTATGTATTGACGTGTTTGGTTTTCCATTAATGCTTTACCTGAATGGTTATAAAAATAGAATTAATGAATAAATAATAATTTTAAGATATTTTTTATGTTATGGTGATAATATAATTATTACATTCTTATATTTCCATTCATGTGTAATTGATAACAGTTCACATGCATACATATGTAATACCACTTATACGAAGTAGTGTGATTTATTTTTATTCTCCACCTTACAAGGATGGTTATATGAATAAAATTAATTATTGAATATTAAATTTATATCATATTAATGATTATATAAATGTTAAATATTCTCCACTTTATTTATTTTTTTGTCATCATAAAAATCAATTTTCCATTCACACATACATACGGACTATCGTCTCCATGAAATGACATGGTTTATGGTTCATAACCAATATACATGGTTGGTTTTAAAACTGTATTTTATCTATAACTGTTTTAATTATAAGATGATTAAAATTATTTAATAATGTAAACATAACTCTTTTTACCATACCCAATGTATTTTTTTTGTTATAAATTTACTAAATGAACAAACCTAAAAAATCCAATGTGAATTTAGCCATTTTTGTATCTATTTTTTCCCTATAAATAAATTAAAAAAATTAATAATAATAGTTAAATGAAAATGGAAACATTTACTATATATTATAAAACTAATATTTATGTATATTTTATTATTTTTAGAATTTTTGACTCTTCAGGTGACATGATTTAGATGATTTTTCTTTTAAACGTTGTTTTAATGTATTACATTCACATATTTCTCCTCCATGTAACATTTCATAGAAAATTTCCATGAACTATATTATTAATACACCAAAAATTTTATAAATTTATTTTTAATATCTTTTTAAATTATTATTTGATATTTTAATAGGATCATTTTAAATATTTACCATAATGGTTATTTTTATGTTTTTTACCAACACCAAAAAATTATTTTTGTCAAATAGAACGGGAAAATTTCTTCTTCCCTAATATCCATTATTTTTTAAATTTAATATTCTAAAATTTATGATATTTTTGTTCAATGAAAATATTTTTCCTTTAAATTATTTGATTTTTTAGTTTTAAAATATTATTTTTATAGAAATCCAAATCATTTTATCACCTTTATTAAATAATTGAATTTGTTATTTATTATTTTATTGAATGTTAATTAAATCTATGTTTACAATTAAATAGAATATTATTTGTGTTTTAATCATTAAAGGGTTCTTCAACGTTTTATATGATTCATTGGTGAGCCCAAAAATAGCTCTGATGATAGGTGAGCATGATATTGTTATATAATGAATTGTGTAAAGTGATGAAGTTTCCAGTGATAGTTTACTACTATGGTATATGATAATTATTTGTTTATGTGATGATATGGTAATGGTTTCTGTTATTTTGAATGTATGTGTTTTCCCAAAGGTACTTATATGATTTGATTTCCATGGTTTATAAGGGATTTTTTTTAAATGTAAGAAAATTAGGAGAAGTTTTTTAAAAAAAATTATGACTTTTATAAAAAATAATAGTGAAAGGATTTTTTTTAGGTAAGGAATCCTTGTATTTTCTTCTTTTCATAAAAAACAGAAGTTTTTATTTTCCATTATAATTTTAATTTAAATAAATAATGTAAATTATTGTGAAATAAAATATTATTAACGATTTTGAGGAATAAAAATTTACTAAATATTACCTCTTATTTTATATCCCTTGATTATATTTTCTTTCTCATCCCTCATTTTAAAATAAATTTTGACATTGAATAATGATTACTAGAAGTTACAATTATAAATTTTTTACAAATATGGTGGATGATTAGAATGATGTAAATGTGTCTTTAAAAAGATTCCACTGTTCAGGGAAAATGGATCGTCATATAAATTTATTCCTTTTTAATAATATTTTTCCAAATTATCAAAAAAAAACTATTCAAAAAAATTCTTAATCAAATAACCAGGTGAGTCTCTTTTTATAAATCTTGTATTTATGGGATAAAAATGGAATGGACCATTATTATATATAAGACAATGCAGTACTATAAGATAAAAATATGATGTTAATGGATGTATATAAATATATTAACATTAATTATAATATTTTCATCGTCTTTTAAACTCAAATAAAAAATAACCTCTAAAACTATATAAACATTGGTTTTACAATCTCTTCAAAAATAGTTCATTTGATTCACAAATTTACCACATAATCTATAATCACATGGGCTTGAAAATTATCTATTTTAATTACCTACACCCTATCAATTTGATTTCTCAACTAAAAAACATGATCAATTTAGTTTTTTTAATGATTCATGTATCTATGATATACATTTATTTTTCAGTTTTTTATTTCATTCTATTTTTTATATCTTATTAGTATATACTATATTTGTAATGTCTATGATATCTAATAATAATCTACAATCATTAATTTTTATTCCTTATTATATAATTTTTTAAAAAATATACTATTTACTTTTAAAATGGTTTAATATTTTTTATATTAACCGTTATATTTATTTGATTTTTTAAAAAAAAATTCACAGGAATGAATGTTTTTCCCTTATAAATGTGGTTTTCATATAAATTTACCTTTATTAATCCAAATTGTATCAAAATTATTCCTTACATTTTATTTATAGTTATATTATCGTATATAACAGAAGGATGATTATGTTTACACATAGTATTTATAATAACTCATTTAATATATATGAATTTAATTTTTAAATAAAAATAATCACTTGGGTGAAATATTTATTACTATCATCTAATAATTCATATATATAAGTATATTTTCATCTTGACGTGTTGGTATCTTAAAAAATGAAAAATATTCCAAAATTCATGTTTACCGTTGTAATGAAAAAATTTACAAAAGTACTCATTTATTATTAAATAATATATTACTAATGTAATACGTGTAACAAAGAAACAATATGAGGATTATAACATTTTTTATGTATTTTTGAACTCGAAGGATATTTTAAAACCAAACATCGTAATGATATAATTATAAAATACTATAACTATATAACTTAATCTATTGTGGATACATTGGACATAAAGGTTCAAATATAATATTAAATGAATTTGAATAATTATATGTAATTAGATAATAATAATATTTTAAATTACAAATAATGTTAAAGAATATAATGTAATTTTATATAAGAAGGTTCACATAATTGTATATATGATATTATAAGAGGATAAACTAAAAACCATTCCTTTATTAATTTGATATAGTTTATATCAACACTAACCCTACTATAATTTAATAATTTTCTTCCTCATTTTTTATTGAATTTATTTCAAGTATATTATATGATTTTCTTTTATATTCCCCTAATCTGGAAATTTACATAAAAAATTATATGTTTCCTTCATTATCTATTCTATGGATAAATTCAATTTATATGATTGTGGAATAAAAATTTATGTTTTTAGATGTTTATGCATTATAGGATTATTTGAAATTATATATGATGATGGGTGAGATCAAGATACTTTAATCTGATACAATGGGTAATTTTTTATCCTTTAGAGAAGTTATGTTGAAAATAAATAGTTATTTTATTCTATTATTATTGATTACATGTATTTATTATTGATTATGGGTGATGTAAATATCATTTTTCAAGAAAGATTAGTGAGAGTTATATTTTATTCAAACTTTATAATGAGTTCATTTTATGATACACTTGGTATTCAATTATAACAAATAATGAAGTTAATTTTTTGATTGAATATATGTTTATGATCATATAAATGTTTATTGTTTTGATTAAAAAATTGTAATGTATTTTCATGATATGGTGAGTTCTATCACCTTTTATATAATAAACTAGTAATTATATTATCACTATATAATTTAATAATTATTTGTATGGTGTTTAAGGATGAGTAAGAATGATAATGAAGTCAATAATAATGTAATTATATTTGATATTGTAAAAAATGTTAATTAGTTAATGAACTATTTTTATGAAAAAAACATATATTACCTGTAAAAGTTTGGGTTTTTATAATTTAACACTAATCTAACAAAAATAATAAAATAAAGGTATTACACATGTAATTGGTGCAATTTTTTGGTAAACATGTCATTATAATATGGTATGGTTTGGGTCCTTATTATTGGTGTAAAATAATTATTTAGATAACATTATGGGTATGAATGTTTTTAAATGAGTAAATATATATAAATTTATTGAGGTTAATCAGTTTTACAAAGATTTTAAAAATTATTTTTTGGTTTTATTATCATAATATTTTTATTTATTATCATTTACCAAGGGATACAAAATTGATTCATATAATTTAATATGATTTTATATTGGTTTTATATAGTGAGAAAATGGTGAATGAAGTCTGAAGAAAGTTAAGGGATAATTAATTTACAAATTAAAACCCAAAAGTGATTGTTTTTATAGGTAATTAATTTGTTTACATATAAAAACATAGATTGAAACTATTTTAAAATTGAAAGGAAGAATACAGATTCTATATACAGTAATATGCCAATAGTAGATATGTTCAATGGGAAATAATATCTAACATTTGTAAGAACATAAACCCCAATTATTACAGAAGAATGATTAAATTATTTGGAAAATAAATTTTATATTTTTGGGTTCTCATAGAATAATAAGGTTCGTCTTTCAGTTTATCATATTAAATATGAAGATACCCAGTTTTGGTTTGTAATCAAGAATAAAAAGGAGAAGAACAAGACATTATTTTATTACCATAATACATATATAACCCATCCTAGGTCAAAAATGAGGGTGAGAATTACCCTCAATTCATGCCTATGACAAGGAAACGTTTTTTGGCTAGTACATAAGGTATAATACTAAAATTTACATTCATAGTCCTCGTGTGTTAGGATATAATGAGAAATGGTATCCAATCAATTAAAAATAATCTATATTCCAAAAAATAATTTCCCACTATTCAATGGATAATTTATATTGAAAATAATAAATAAACTAATATTTATATAAATTTATAAGATCATAATATATGAATGAATCTATAAATTATAATATACATACCAAATAATGCACTCCCATCCACTTCAAATAACCTTGTAAAATAATCCGCAAACTAATAAGGGGTGGGAAGTTAGAAGTACTCAATATTTTCATTAATTCTAAATAAAACAAAATCCATGTAAAATGAATATTTATGAATGGAACATTGTTTTCAAATCCAATGGATAGATCACTATAATGTGGAACAAAAAATAAAAATTAATATAATCAGTAAAATCCATTTTCTATATATGCAATTATAATTTCTAATATTCCATGTTATGCAATCAACCATTTCCCCATCCATGAATCTAAACAAATTCCAGGTTCATCATGTATTTTAGAACAATAATATAATTCAAAAAAATGATTTTTTCAACTATAAAAATTTCATCAAAAGATAATAATGAATAATGAACCAAAACATTTACCACCACTCCCACATGTCATCTGATAGACCACAACATGTGATAATTGGGTGTAAAAACATAGTAATAAAATCCCTCACCCATTGATAAGGAAACAAGGATAAAATATCTACAACTCATCATAAAAAATAATCATTCTAGATATATGCCCAAAACTATACTAAATTCCCACACACCACAAAATCCATTCCTAACGATAAATCAAACACATGATCCTACGTCACCACAATCCCACTTATCAGAACCACAATGTTGAAAGGAAATGTAAACATGAATGACATCAACCCCATTAATGATTATATTAAATTATATCCCCTCATATATACATTAATTTTTATTCAATTCATAAAAGTAAAGTGTTGTAAACATTTATAACATCAACCTCATTCCCTCCTATCACCAAAAATGACACCAATTATGTATCCAAATCACATTAATATAACATTTCTAGTTAATATATTATTTACTAAGATACAATTAATTATATATTTTATAAATAAACCTACCAGGATCCCTCCAAACCCATTAATATTTTATAATACATATATACACAAAAATAGAAATCCATTATTGCCTATATACCTATATAAATATAGCGAGATATCATAGGATTTCAAAATACCACAATTTATCGCCACTTCCACAACATCATATCTTTAGGAAGATAATAAAAACATCAAAATTACTATACTACAAAAACACATCTAAAAAAACTTCCTAGAATAAATTATAATCAAATTCACAACTGAGCCCATATAATAAATAAGTCACTCATTAAATAGCTTATTTTTTTTATATAATTTATAATCGCCCTATCTTCCATTTACTAGTCTCATTATGTTCATTTTTTAATAAATTTACATATATTTAATATCCAACCATTCATCAAACTTTTTTCATTCCATGCCAATTAATTATCATTAATTACCTTTATTTAAAACATAATCATTTCATATTTACCTTCTCATCCAAGATTTCTTAATTAATTTTCAAATGACATAACTATTCTATTAAAAACATTCAAACCTTTTTATCTTCTCATCATCCTATCAGTTTCTATAATAACTCCATCCTAACACAATATAACTAAAAACAAAAACATTTGACATATTCTTCATCCAAATAACTAAAATACTCTAACAAACAAACTAGCATAGTAATAATAATAAAAATTTCAGAAATTCCAATTTTAAAATGATTTAATATTATAATATTTATTATTACCAATAGGTACTTCATCATTTAACCAACCTATGAAATAATACATTATTAATAGCTGTTTTAGGGGAAATCTCCAATTACATGCATAAATTGAATATAATTATATAATTTACTTGGATTATAGATTTAAAAATACCTATTTTGTTAGCATCATTATGCTATTTATTGGTTATAATGGTTATAAAATTAATTATGAAATCACATCAAAAACATTAATCCATATAAAACTAACACAACAAATGTAACATGAAATCCATAAGCCACACACACCTCTCCTTACCCTTTAAAAGTTCTCATTAATAGTTTATTATAATGAATGACTTCATTATGTATTTAAGTTTTATAATGATTATTTTTTACCTTACTCACAAAAAATTAATATTAAAATAGTTATACCAAAATTACATATCAAAGTTTTATAATTTTTTTGTCTGAATAACAATAAGAATGTTAGAAATATTATTATAAGGCCCTAGCCTTAAACATTACTTAATATTGAGTTATTACAATATTATTCCTTGAGTATATTTTCAGGTTTAGAGTTTTAGAGAATTAGATCATAAAACATGAATTACAGTCCACATTTAAACTAAGTGGTTACATAAAATATAGTATTCATTTTTCCCATCAATGGAAACATATTTAAAATAAAACAAGGATTCTTTCTTGACACTTCCTTGACACTATCATCATATCATGTACCTTTCCCTTGACCTGTGAAAGACATTTCAAAAACTTTGGATGAGAATAAAAAGCTCAATAAGGGATTTAAAAATATGGAAAGGAAACATGGGTACATATATACATAAGAATGAAATCATACTTTACCCATAAAACATAAGTACATTAACATACCTCATCAAATCATGAATAAATCATAGAAATCATAAGACATAAAGGTACCTTGAGGCATTCATAACATTCTTACGTAGGGAGTAACCCTCTTGGTTAAGTTTGGAATACCCATCACAGTATATTCCCTAAATCTCTTCAGAGAAACCTTAACGTTTCACTCCTTCGTGTTACCTAATGCATTGGAGATATATATCGGGATCACCCGCCCTTAGTTTATCATGGAACCACTCGTCTTCATAATAATTTCCAAGAACCATAACATAATTGTATCACATAAAACATACATAAAAGAAAGATAACATTTCCACATTTCAATCACAAGATATCAATAAAACACATTGATATAATAAAAACATTATGAAAACCATTTTTAATACCAAAATAAAAGAAAAGTAAAACAAGGTATTTATTTTTCTTTAAAAAAACGGTATGGCTTGTAGAGGAAGCTGGAACTCAAATAATGGTCACGGCGGCGGAGAAGTCTTTGTCGCCACATACGTACGACAAAAACATTCCCTTTTGTTGTTTAGTAAATTCTTCGTATAACAATATTCCTTTTGAATAAATGTAAAATTTAAAGGGGTTTATACACCATATAAAAGAAGGTTGTGTATAAAACAAAATATGCCTCAATGAAAGGAGATTGAGACGAAGTCCCATACCTCGAGTCCGACTTTATTCGATCGTTCTTTAACCTCCAGAATAATAAACATGAGTTAATTTATACTTTAATAAGAGCCTTTTTCAAGTTCATTATTCCTTTTATATCACTTATTACCATTTCATGAACACTATGTAATTATTTAAGTTATTAACGGTCGTTTTAACGATCATTGGTACTTGAGTCAAAAATAAACTCTTTATAATTACAAGTTGTTCATGTATCCATTATATCCAGAGTTATAATAATGATGTATATATCATATATATCATATATATCCAGTATATACATGCATTTATAATATTATATAACGTTTAGAGATAAGAAATGAAATGCACTGTTCATGGAGACGGTAAGTCGTACGTACGCATGAACGCTACTTTCATTTCTATTTCGTATTTCATGAAATGGAATCATAATGATATAATAGTATATTATAATTCTAGTATAATATCATATATAAAATCATTAATTACATCCTTTATACGTCCCACATATGGCATTAACGAATCAAATCACTTTGAGGGGGCGGTAGTCCGCACTTCCTAAAATGAAGATATCGTGTTTACCCATAATGGAAACAATAAATGTATGCCATAAATGAAAAATAAAGAAGCTTAAGTATAACATAAACATATTATATATCATATATAAATATAGTGAAATCTTAATGGCCACCTTTTAATGTGTTATATGAGTGTTGAACAATCATCGTTTCATGAGGTAGAAATTCGCCATCCACGGAAATAGTATGTTCTTTAGCCATTAGATGTAGGTGTGTGTAAGTGTAGCTCGAATATTTATTATAAAAACACCCTAGTATATTTAATATACTTGATTTGTTATAAAAGAAATGATTAAAAAGAGTTTAGGGGGTTGGGGAGGCAAAATAAAACAAAAGGACTCAAGTGAAGACATTACCTTAAAATCGGGTAACTCCCTTTGGTTTGAGCTCAAAGGCTTCCTTGGGAAAACTTCTTCCCAAAGTGAGGATTCTAAGAGTTACAGATGGATTTGGAGAGCCAAAATGGGTAGGGGTTGGCCAATCCAAAGGCTTTGGATTTGTGGGTAAGGAGGTAGAGGTGGGGGCCTTTTATAAGAGGATAGGAGGGGCACTCTTGGAAAGTAAAGAAATGTTACTTTATTTTAAAATAAGTTACAGATTTAAAAGGTCCCACATTGATATAATTCAAGGATAAGATGATAAGGGTTCTAAATATACCCAAACAATAGGGTTTTGACAATTTTAGGTCTTAGATTTTACATTATCTTTTCATTTGTTTTAATCCTTAAATAATGAGGTAATCGATGCATCATCATGATGTCATAAATAATTTAATTTATTTAATGTCTAAAAATTATAAAAAAATACTATGATGTAGGAAATCGTTTTAGCTTTCCAATTACTATTTATAGTAAAAAAAATGACTTTTATAACCCCATGTAAAATTTTTTTTAGTAAAATAACTCATGCTTGTGACATTTTTACTTTAACATTGAATTAAAAGATATTAATGTCATTTTCCTTCCAATGTGGCTCCATGGGGTCCCCAAGTTGACCCATGGATTTTCTTGGTCATCCATGACACATCCAATAAAGGTAGGACATGTTTCAAGCTCATCTCATATTATTAAAACATTATTTTTACCTTAAACTTCACTAATTACCTCTAATCGCGATTAAGAACTTAAAAGTTAATATTCACCAAAAAATTATTTTAATCTCATTGAACCATATTTTACTTCTTAATGAAAACCATGTATGTCGTATTTTTGAAAATAAAATCACAGAAGTGGAAAATTTTCATTTAAACGAAAAATCAGTTTCTTTAACTACCACTTAGTGGTTTCACTATTCATCAAAAATTGAAGTTTTTCAGAAAAATACCAAAACTTCACCCTAAGCTAAATTTGATATTATGATTTCAAAAATGATGTCTATTTTAAAAAATTAAAGTCATATAAGTTACATTAATTAATTTAATAATTAATTCCCGTTGTCATGACAAATAGCGTGTTTTTATGAAACAATAAGTATCAAAAGATTGACACTAGTTTAAGTCCAATTTCAAAGTTAAATTGATTCCAATGACCACCATTGGATTAAATGGTAAAAATATATTCTAATTTCACTTTAAAAAAAATTCAAAAGATAATCTAGTCATATAAATAAAATATATTAAAAAGAGGTTTTGAATTAAAATACCACATTTTTTCACTATTCATAAAAAATGAACTTTATCGGGAAAATACCAAAAATTCACACAAAGTAAATTTTGATGTCCCAATCATAAAGAATAAGTTTATTTTGACAAACATAGCTTATAAAATTATCAAAATATAGATTTAAAAATGGTTTTCCATTAAAAGGCAGTAAAATAATCTTTTAAAAATATTAGTGTATTCCATGCTTAAGATTGGATTTATTTTCATTTTAAGCCTCTAAAACACTATCTAATTCATTAATAGACATAGATAAAAATATCTATTATTCATTAATTACATGGGATGTCACATCCTTCCCCCTTTAGAAAATTGCATCCCCGTAATTTATTTACTTATCGAATAAGTGGAGGTATTTATCCCTCATTGCATTTTCATATTCCCATGTTGCCTCTTCAATAATGTGGTTTTTCCACAAAACCATTACCTGATAAATCGCCTTATTATGTAACACTTCCTCTATATGGTCAAGAATCTGGACCGGTTGTTCCTCATAAGATAGGTTCTCTTCCAAATGAACTACCTCTGGACTCAAAACATGAGATGGATCTGGCATGTACTTTCTCAGCATCGAAACATGAAAAACATTGTGTACCTAAGATAAACTCAGAGGTAAAGCCACTCGGTATGAAACTGATCCAACTCTCTCCATAATTTCATATGGTTCAATGAACCTTGGACTTAGCTTTCCTTTCTTACCAAATCGCATCACACTTTTCCATGGTGATACTTTGAGAAAAACATGATCACCTACCTCAAAAGAGAGATCCTTCCTCCTATTGTCTGCATAACTCTTCTTCCTGCTCTGAGTTGTTCTCTTGTGTTTCTGTATCAGCTGAACTTTTTCTTCCATCTCTTCTACCAATTCTGATCCCATCAGCTTCCTTTCACCCACTTTATCCCAAAAAGATGGAGTTCGACACCGCTTCCCATATAACGCCTCAAATGGTGCCATCTGTTTACTGGAATGAAAAATGTTATTATAAGAAAACTCAAACAAAGAAAGATGTTGGTCCCAACTTCCCTGATAATCCATCGAACAAGCCCATAGCATATCCTCCCAAGTCTAAATCGTTCTTTCTAACTTCCCATCTGATTTCCGATGAAAATCTGTACTAAAATTTAATTCAGTACCCAATGACTTTTGAAGGTCCTTCCAAAAGTTCGAAGTAAACCTATGATCATAATCGGATACAATGGATAGAGGAACTCCATGCAACCTGGCTATCTCTTTAAGGTACAATCAATAAAGTTGATCTAGAGAGAAATTATCTCGAATAGGAAGTAAATTAGCAGATTTAGTCAAGCGATCAACAATAACCCAGATTGCATTATTACCTCGAGATGTCTTCAGTAATCCCACAACAAAGTCCATAGATATATTCTCTCATTTCCACTCTGGCACTGGTAAAGGCTGAAGCATCCCTTTCAGTAACTGCCACTTTGCTTTAACCTGCTGAAAAGTCAAACACTTCATAGTAAAATCAGCAATATCTCTTTTCATTCCATCCCACCAGTAATACTCCCAAAGATCTCTATATATCTTAGTACTCCCTGGATGAACTGAAAATGGAGAACTATGAGCTTCACATAACAACTCTCTCTTCAACTGTGAATCACAAGTCACACACAATCTCTTCCCAAATCTCAAAACACAATCATTATCAATGTTGAATTCAGGCAACTTACCTTTCTGAACCATCTATACCTTTTTCTGCAACTCACTGTCTTGCTTTTGTGCTTGCTTGATTCTGTCTGATAGAGAAGATTTCACTGATACCTGAAACAAAACAGAAGAACATCCTTCACCAAAAACTTCTATTCCAAAGTTCATCAAATCCTTGACCAAAGGATCACGTTCCAAATGCAACATTGTTAATGAAGCATTACTTTTTCGACTCAAAGCATCAGCCACTTTATTTGTTTTCCCAAATGGTAATGAATTGTACAATCATAATCCTTGATTAATTCTAGACATCTCCTCTGTCTCGTGTTCAATTCTTTCTGAGTGAATATATACTTTAAACTTTTTTGATCAGTATATATTTCACACTTTACTCTACGCAAATGATGCCTCCAAATTTTTAGAGAAAAAACTACAGAAGCTAATTCAAAATCATGTGTAGGGTAATTTACCTCATGAGTTTTCAACTGTCGTGAAGCATAAGCAATTACCTGATCATTCTGCATTAGGACACAACCAAGTCCTTTCAATGAAGCATCACTATAGATAACAAATTCCCCATTCCTGGAAGGTAGTGACAAAACTGGAACATTCACCAATCTTCTTTTCAGTTCCTGAAAACAATCATCCCATTCTTTTGTCCAAATAAACATAACACCTTTCTGAGTTAGCTTATTCATTGGACTAGATAACCGTGAAAAATTTCTAACAAAACTTCGGTAATAGCCTACCAATCCAAGGAAACTATGAATATCTATTACATTTGTGGGTCTTGGCCATTCTTCAACAACCTTTGTTTTTGCAGGATCAACAGTTATCCCCTCTTTAGAAACAATGGGACCAAGGAAAGAAATTTTTTGCAACCAAAACTCACACTTTCTAAATTTCCCATACAATTTCTTTTCTTTTAAGGTTTTCAAAATAACCCTTAAATGTCTTTCATGCTCCTCTTTACTTTTAGAAAACACCAAAATGTCATCAATGAAATCCACTACAAACTTATCTAAGAACTCATGGAAAATTCTATTCATTAAGTCCATGAATACATCAGGTGCATTGGTTAGCCCAAAAGGCATTACTACAAATTCATAATGGCCATATCTTGTATAAAACACAGTCTTCGGAACGTCTGCTTCCGTTACCTTCATCTGATGGTACCCCGATCTCAAGTCAATCTTTGAAAAATACTGAGCTCCCAGGAGCTAATCAAACAAATCATCGATATGAGGCAAAGGATATTTGTTCTTAACAATGATGTTATTCAAGGCTCTATAATCAATGCAAAGTCTCATTGAACCATATTTCTTTTTAACAAATAAAATAGAAGCACCCCATGGTGATGTGCTAGGTCAAATGAAACCTTTCTCTAATAAATCTTGCAACTGCTCCTTCAACTCTAAAAGTTCAATTTGAGCCATTCGATAAGGGGGTTTTAAAATTGGCTTAGCATCAGGAACTAAGTCTAAAGTAAACTCAACTTCCTGATCTGGTATTATTCCAGGAAACTCATCAAGAAAAACATCAGGATACTCATTTACCATAGGCACATCATTAATCTGAACAGTTCCTTTGTTTTCAACGATGTGTGCAAGGTAACATTCATTTCCATATTTTACAAGTTTTTCAGCCTCTTGATATGTTATCAATAGTAAGGGTTCATTCTTGTACACAAACTGAAAGTATTTCTGAAAAGAAACTTCTTTAGCTCTACAGTCAATCTTAGCATGGTAAATAGAGAGCCAATCCATACCCAGGATAACATCAAACTCTACTAGAGGTAAAACAATAAGGTTTTCAAGTAGGTTCTTTCCACAGATAAGGATACGAAGATTCTTATAAATTCTTTTTGCCTCAACATTTCCCCCAGGTGTTTTTAGCAAAAGTTCAGGAGTCATTTATTGAGATGGTATTCCCATTTTACTAGAAAAGTTTTCAATGATGAAAGAATGTGTAGACCCCGAATCAAACAACACACTGGCATAATCTGAAAAAACAAACAAAGTACCTGATACAACTTCATTTGATGGCCCGACATCTGATGAATTAGTTGCAAAGGATTTCACCACCCCTTTATGCTTGTAGTCTAACTGATTCCCATCACTCGATCTCTTTGTCAGACACTCATTTTCATAGTGACCCATCTCATTGCACTTAAAACATTTCACTAACTATAAATAAAATTTGGTCTTAACATCACCTAGATCTTTTTCAGTGCAATCATGAGCCTTATGTCCCATCTTACCACATCGGTAGCACTTTCCAAAATTCAGAAGACATTCCCCAGCAAGCCTTTTACCACATTTATCACAAACTGAAAACTTAGTTTTCTTACCATCCTACTTTTTTGAAGAATTCTTTCTTTTCTCCTGCCACCTCAGTCTCTTCTTCTGTTGGTTTTTATAGAACACTTAATCATCCACAAACTCCATTTCCACCTTCTCAGCACATCGAACAAGCTTTTCATAACTTTTGAACTCACGAGAAGCTAAATCCCTTCGATATTTTGGCTTTAATCCTGAGTAAAAATGATTTATTTTATTATCAAGGTCTTGGATAAAATTTGGAGCATACCTTGCCAATCGAGTGAACCTTTCTTCATAGGAATACATTGAGTCTTCCTCTTACCTCAATTCCAAGAATTTCTTTTCCATCCTAAGTCGAACAGCCTTAGGAAAATACTTCTCAAGAAACATACCTTTAAATTCATCCTAGTCGAGAGCATCAATCTCATCAGCGTCCCTGATATTTTTAACCATCGACCACCACTGATCTGCTTCACCCTCCAAACGGTAAATAGCAAGACTAAACTTTTGATTGTCTTAACACCCCATGACATTGAAAATCTTCTCCAGTGCTTTATTCCACCCTTCAGCTAGCACAGGGTCAGATGATCCTCTGAATGATGAGGGATGTTGCCTCATGAAATGTTCCACCACTGACATGTTCCTCTGTGGTTGATCTGGATAATCTCGTGCATGGATACCACCACCATTTATCGCTTGATTCAATTGCGCCATTACTGCAACAAACTGTTCAGTTCCAATTCCGACCATCTCAGGATGCTGATTCGGAAGGTTATTTCCTTCTGTATGCCTTCCTAGCACTGCTTCCCTATTTCCTCTACAGAAAACCATTCTGAACAAACATGTCTTATATGAAGCAACATGGTAATCTTTAAATGCTATATCATTTCAATTTGACCATAAAAAAAATTTGGATAATCATTTAATAGAATTG
Organism: Viscum album; assembly: GCA_963277665.1. Lineage (NCBI taxonomy): Eukaryota > Viridiplantae > Streptophyta > Magnoliopsida > Santalales > Viscaceae > Viscum > Viscum album. The sequence continues at coordinate 1,809,051,201 of OY728142.1, read as the reverse complement.
TAACTCTTAAAGTTATCTAAACCAACCTCTGATACCAACTATAAGGCCCCATCCTTAAACATTATTTAATCTTGTGTTATTACAAGATTACACATTGAGGATCATTTCAGTTTTAGAGTTTTAGAGAATTAGATCATAAAACATGCATTACATTCCACATTTAAACAAAGTGGTTACATAAAAGATAGTATTCATTTTTACCATAAATGGAAACATATTTAAAATCAAACATGGATTCTTTCTTGACACTTCCTTGACACTATCATCATATCATGTACCTTTCCCTTGACCTGTGAAAAACATTTCAAAAACATGGGATGAGCATAAAAAGCTCAGTAAGGGGTATAAAAATACGGAAAGGAAACATGGGTACATATATACATAAGAATGAAATCATACTTTACCCATAAAACATAAGTACTTTAACATACCTCATCAAATCATGAATAAATCATAAAAATCATAAGACATAAAGGTAAGTTGAGGCATTCATAACATTCTTAGGTAGAGAGTAACCCTCTTGGTTACGTTTGGAATACCCATCACAGTATATTCCCTAAATCTCTTCAGAGAAACCTTAAAGTTTCACTCCTTCGCATTAACCAATGCATTGGAGATCTATATCGGTCTCACCCGCCCTTAGTTTATCATAGAACCACCCATCTTCATAATAATACCCAAGAACCATAACATATTCGTATCACATAAAACATACATAAAAGAAACATAACATTTCCACATTTCAATCACAAGATATCAATAAAACACATTGATATAATAAAAACATTATGAAAACCATTTTCAATACCAAAATAAAAGAAAAGTAAAACAAGGTATTTATTTTTCTTTAAAAAAACGGTATGGCTTGTAGAGGAAGCCGAAACTCAAATAATGGTCACGGCGGCGCAGAAGTCATTGTCGCCACATACGTACGACAAAAACATTCCCTTTTGTCGTTTAGTAAACGGTTAGTATAAAAAGATTCCTTTTGAATAAACGTAAAAGTCAAAGGGGTTTATACACCGTATAAAAGAAGGTTGTGTATAAAACAAAATATGCCTCAATGAAAGGAGATTGAGACGAAGTCCCATACCTCGGGTCCGAATTGACTCGATCGTTCTTTAAACTCATGAATAATAAAATTGAGTTAATTTCTACTTGATTAAGAACCTTTTTCAAGTTCATTATTCCTTTTATATCACTTATTACCATGTCATGAACACTATGTAATTATTTAAGTTATTAACGGTCATTTTAACGATCATTGGTACTTGAGTCAAAAATAAACTCTTTATAATTACAAGTTTTTCATGTATCCATTATATCCAGAGTTATACTCATGATTTAGATATCATATATATCATATATATCCAGTATATACATGAATTTATAATATTACATAACGTTTAGAGGTACGAAATGAAATGCACCGTTCATGGAGACGGTAAGCCATACGTACGCATGAACGCTACTTTCATTTTTATTTCGTATTTTATGAAATGGAATCATAATGATATAATGGTATATTATAATTCCAGTATAATATCATATATATAATCGTTAATTACATCCTTTATACATCCCACATATGGCATTAACAAATCAAATCACTTTGAGGGGGCGGTAGTCCGCACTTCCTAAAATGAAGATATCGCGTTTACCCATAATGGAAACCATAAAGGTATGCCATAAATGAAAAATACAGAAGGTTAAGTAAAACATAAACATATTATATATCATATATATATATAGTGACATCTTAATGGACACCTTTGAAGGTGTTATATGAGTGTTGAAAAATCATCGTTTCGTGAGACAGAAATTCACCATCCACAGAAACAGTATGTTCTTTAGCCATTAGATGTAGGTGTGTGTAAGTGTAGCTCGAATATTTCTTATAAAAACACCCTAGTATATTGAATATACTGTATTTGTTACAAAATAAATGAATAAAAATATTTTAGGGGGTTGGAAAATCAAAATAAAACAAAAGGACTCAAGTGAAGACCTTACCTTAAAATCGGGTAACTCCTGTTGGTTTGAGCTCAAAGGCTTCCTTGGGAAGACTTATGCCCAAATTGAGGATTCTAAGAGTTATAGAGGGATTTGTAGAGACAAAATGGGTAGGGTTTTTCTGAGCCAAAGGCTTTAAAAGTGTGGGTAAGGAGGTAGAGGTGGGGGCCTTTTATAAGAGAGGAGGGGCACTCTTGGAAAGTAAAGAAATGTTACTTTATTTTAAAATGAGTTTCGGATTTAAAAGGTCCCACATTTATATAATTCAAGGATAAGGTGATAAGGGTTCTAAATATACCCAACCAATAGGTTTTTGACAATTGTAGGTCTTAGATTTTACATTATCTTTTCATTTTATTTAAATCGTTAAATAATGAGGTAATCGATCCATCATCATGATGTCATAAATAATTTAATTTATTTAATGTATAAAAATTATAAAACAAATATTATGATGTAGGAAATATTTTTATCTTTAAAATTAATATTTATAGCAAAAACTATGACTTGTATAACCCCATGTAAAAATAGTTTTAGTAAAATAACTCATGCTTGTGACATTTTTACTTTAACATTGAATTAAAAGATATTAATGTCATTTTCCTTCCAATGTGGCTCCATGGGGTCCCCATGTTGACCCATGGATTGTCTTGGTCAGCCATGACACATAAAATAAGGGTATGACATGTGTCAAGCTCATCTCATATTATTAAAACCTTATGTTTACCTTAAACTACACTAATTACCTCTAATCACGATTAAGAACTTAAAAGTTATTATTCACCAAAAAATTATTTTAATCTCATTGAACCACATTTTACTTATTAATGAAAACCATGTATGTCAGATTTTTGAAAATAAAATCACAGAAGTGGTAAAGTTTCATTTAAATGAAAAATCAGTTTCTTTAACTACCACTTAGTGGTTTCACTATTCATCAAAAAATGACGTTTTTCAGAAAAATACCAAAACTTCACCCCAAGCTACATGTGATATTCTGAATTAATAAATGATGTCTATTTTAAAAAATTCAAATCATATAAGTTACATTAATTAATTTAATAATTAATTCCCGCTTTCATGACAAATAGCGTTTTTATGAAACAATAAGTATCAAAAGATTGACACTAGTTTAAGTCCAATTTCAAAGTGAAATTGATTCCATTGACCACCATTGGATTAAATGGTAAAAATATATTCTAATTTCACTTTAAAACCAATTCAAAATATAATATAATAATATAAATAAATTATATTAAAAATAGGTTTTGAATTAAAATACCACATTTTTCACTATTCATAAAAAAATGAACTTTATCGAGAAAATACCAAAAATTCACACAAAGTAAATTTTGATGTCCCAATCATAAAGAATAAGTTTATTTTGACAAAAATAGCTTATAAAATTTTCAAAAGATAGATTTAAAAATGGTTTTCCATTAAATGGCAGTAAAACAATCTTTTAAAAATATTAGTGTATTCCATGCTTAAGATTGGATTTATTTTCATTTTAATCCTCTAAAACACTATCTAATTCATTAATAGACATAGATAAAAATATATATTATTCATTACTTACTTGGGATGATACAATTATTCTAAAAGATTAATGTATATCTTATAAACCCCCTGCAATAAAGTTCATGTTGATCCCCCAAAATTTCTTAATTCCCATCACACAACCTAATTCTCATCAATACTATTTAAAAATAATCCTCCAAACAATATATAAAAATTTACATGAACAAACATTATGAAATAAAAAAATGGAATGATGAGAGGGAATTATAAATTGAATATTCACATAAGGGGATCATATAAAGATACTCTTCTAAATTTTAATTTTTTAAATTTAAATAACTCTTATAATATGAATATAATAAAAAAATGTCAATGAATACAATTTAAATGCATGAAAATATTGGTGCAAACTTTGTTCCTCTACCCCAAACATGATCAACCCATACAAAGACAATGATGAAACATATCTACCATAGAATACATAAATCATTGAAAATAAAACCATATAATTTCAACAATTAGTGATTCAAACTACAAAAAATAGAGATTATTCCATGTCAAAATATTATAGTGTCATTAGGATATATCATCGAATAGGATATGATTATTATTGATAAAACCCTAATCTATAATAAAATATGATTCATTAATAAATAAATCCTTCTAATTATATGGAAAATTAATATCATTCCATTTAAATGAAATGTGTATGTTATTTTTGAAAATTATAAAACTAGAAAAGGAAGGGTTTATAATTTAATGTAGAATATTTTTCTTGATGATACATAATGTTTTGATACATGATAAATTTTATAAATAGGTATTGTTTTTCAAGAATAAAAAACATGTTTCATTGTTACATATGACTGTATACTATTTTATAAGGTTTTATAAATTGTAAACACTAAGTAAAAAATATATTTATTAATAGATAATACTGTAAAAATTTAAAAAAATACATACAGGTTTTATAATAAATAAATTTTTTCTAATTAAATATATTCTAATATAGATGATTCTTAAAACATCAAATAAAATATAATGGTGACTTTAGTTCCCCTTCTTTTCATTCCCCATAAATAAGTGTTTCTCATATAAGTGTACATAAATCATATGTTAGGGTGGGTATGGATTTATATATGAAACAGAATAGTATATAGTAGTTTTATATTAATAATTCAACAATTTATGGAGCTTCACTATGATACATAAGGGTAACTAGGGTATGTAATTGTATATTTAAAATAATCAAAAAATTCCTCTATCAGGAAACTCTTCATGGAAAAATATTAATAGAAATTGCATGGAAACCTCTACAAACACTACAACATGAATGTAATTTATAAAAAACCAATATCCACATGAAAAAATTAAATCCAAAATCTCATTGAATACCCTCCATGATATGAAACATATTCATTCCTTGACTAAAACATCCACGATGTGACACATACCATTACTCCATTATGTATCCTTTTGTTATAATATATAATGGTTAGCAATTATGATATTCTAAGAAACCTATTTAACTCCAAATCAACACAAAAATGAAAAATTAAAACTCTAGGTAATTCATGTTCTGTATACATGATACCTCAAAAAAAACTTCCCATCCATGAAAATAAAAAATAAAACATTGAAAAGGAGAAATAATAGAATATCCATTGACATAAAATACATTTAAAATAATAAATTAACCATCAAGATAAATTAAACACATAACAAACCACCCTAGATCACAAGGTAATATTTACTATCAACTCTTTCAACCTCAATTGTGTTTTAATATTTATGACATTGAATATAACCCCTCTACCAAATGATAAGATTGAAGTTATGATCTTTCCCTTGAATTTCACCTCAATATCCTTCAATGAAAATGCTATGACCCAAAAAATATAACATTCACCTCAACCATCACAAAACTCAATTAGGGCCTCCACAATAATCCTATACTAGGGGTCACTCTTCTTCCATGATATATGCATGATATATAATTATAATCCGAAAGAAAAACATTATGTTCATTATTGTTAACTAAATCATCGAACTCAAGGCAGAATAAAAATGTTTCTCCCCACATCTTTATTGGGTAGATATGTGAAAATTTACAAATTAAGTATAAAAAAGGTCTTATAATGTTTTCCATGATCACAACCACTAGATGAATCTCTTGAAAATCTACACTACCACCAATATTAACTCATTTAATGAAATCACCAATGAATAATTCCTTTAATTTTCCACATTATATCACTTATGAGATTCCATGCATCATGTTCCAAACTATATGATCAACATTATAAGAACACACAAACCCCAAGGAAAATAAAATTTACTCACTGTCCATGTGAACTCAATGAAAATATTAGCATGTTCAAAAAAGTAAAATATCTCATAGATAAATGTCCCACTATGGTACTGTAGAACAACTTATCAATTAAAAAAAATAAAAATATATCCCATGGTTCCTATTTTTGATTATAACTATTGTAGTTTTTTTGGAATGTATTTCATGAAAATAATAATAATTTTAAAATAAACTATAAAACAACAATAACATCACCAATGATTACAATATTTCGTTGAAATAAAATAACCCAAATTATATACATCAAAACTAACTCATCCTTAAAACATATCACAAAAAAATAAACAATACCCACATCATAGATATAACTTTCAATTTCCGTAAGAAACACATGTTATAACTCAATTACCTCTCCATACTCATAATTAATCATACTAAAAACATGTCAATACACAATCAAGAAACACCATCATAACTCTTTCATAAACATATTGTTTACATCATACCATTTTCTATGAATAATATAAATATGATAGAATAAATTTCATTATGATAAACCTCACAATATCAAACATTTATAATGATAATTTATAATATATAAATCACCATTTCCTAAAAAATATATCTTCACATTGGGGAAACAATCATTAGACAACACATCATCAATATAATAAAAATTTAATAAAATTAAATATTAGCGAAATTAATAGACCTTTAATATGAAAAATACCAAATGAACTTGATTTTGGAATATAAATGAAAACATTACCATTATTTATTACAATTCATCTAGTTTGACACACTCAAAAAAAATTCATTAATCATTTTTTCAAAATTGAATCATTTTTTATTACATAATGGCTGAAATAATATCACATTCCCATTTTTTAAAACAATTTTCATAAAAAAAATATTATTAAATTCATAGATGTTATTTCATAATAGTTAATAAAATTTTTATTAAAATATAGACATGCTTCATAGAATAAGAATAAAACACTTTACAACATGTTCATTTATAGTTTATTTTTACCATCACAAATGCACATTAATATATTAATAAATACATGTAATAATATTTAAATTAGATATGAGAAAGATAACTACAAATTATTAATCATTTCACCCCAAAAATTATAATCATTGATTCTTAGATATGATCCATTATTGAAATTACAGTTCTTATAATGATAATTATTCAAGTACCTCATTATGGTTTAATCCATATAACAGTTTATCTATTACATAAACAATTTATGCAGGTTATCAATGTCTATATATAAAATCACTTGGGGAAATAAATATTTATATATTAATTATTCTTCTTATTGTACATTTCATATTAGTATTGAGTTCACAGCTTCAATAATAATCCCAAGAAATCCTTACATATTCCTAACTCTATGGCCAACCTAACAATTAACCAAAATATCATATACCACATTTTTATAAACTCACCTAAATGAGAACACCTCCAAGGATGATAGTAATTATGTAAGTAACTAACAATAGAAATATCTTAATGTCCAAATGGTGTAAAATAGACAAAAAAATATAAAACACAAAAAGGCATAAATATCCTTCACATAAAAAATAAATAAACTAATGAATCAACAAATCAATAAAGGTTATTTCTATTTATAAAATAAATTCCCCAAACCCTAATTTTTCATATATTTCAAAAAAAAGAAACCAAAAATGTTTTTACAATTATTAGTTCTTAAGAATACAAATCATCCATTAACTTTATTTGAAATAAAACAATAGACACTCCCATATACATTGGAGTATCATAAAAAATACTCAGTAAACAATGGATGTTTGAGAAACTAGTAATACTTACTAGGGGATTCCTTATTAAAAAAACATAATCTATCTAAAATTAATTTGAAAAATTAGTCAATATTAATAAAATATAATCAAAATCCATCCAAAAAAGGTGTCCAAATAACCATCATGAATATATTTACAAAAAAAAACAAGTTGTACCACAACTATAAAAATTTTCCACATTCATAGAAACATACTGAACAATTTATTTAACCAATATTCAAAACCAATTCATAGTTCATTCATAGATTATAATTCCAAAAAAATAAAAAATTAAAGATATTGTTAGTGATATAATTATCATCAAAATAAACCAAAGAAAAATGGAATGTAAATTTAAAAAAAATCCTATTATATTATTGGAAAATACCACTCACAACTGGGAATCATAAAATAGCCTGATAACCACTAACCAATTTATATGTAAATAAGGATGATATATTAACATTGAGACATTTGTTACCATCAATTTAGATCACAAGCCGACCAATATACAACAAGTCCACACACAGGAAATTTGGTCCATAACCAAAAATTTATTTCCACATAACATTTCACCAAAAACCCACTTATTAGAACAATAAAATGATAAGTTAGGGTAAAGATAATGTGCATAAGACTCATTCACTGCTTCTTCTATGTACACCCCTACCTATATCCATATATATATGTCCTCTGAGTCACAGATGTGTATTGTTTAATTATACAGAATTAACCAATTTTATTCAACAAAACATTCATAACCCCTACTATTAATCCACAAAATTACCACATAACTCTGTAATGTAGTATTTTACATACTAAATCTTATTCCATGATAGATTGTATAAAAAATCATACATTGATCAATCACAACCTATTCTGATCATCCAATAGATATATACACCACAACTAAAATCCATTCTAAACACTGAAAATATATATAACATTATCTATCATATGCCTTGAAATTCCCATATGCCATCAACAATTTTATATAAAAAGATCTTTATACAAAATTCACTGTATCAATATAATAACATTGAAACTCTACACAGTAACACTACTTCCCATAATAAAAAATAATCACAATCAATTAAAAAGGAAACCACCAAGTCAATAACTTCACATGTTCCATATCATTTCATGTCCCATAATTTAATATTTACAAGCCTCATTATGTTCATCATTCAATTTTTCTCCCCAAACATAATGTTATCACTTGAATAAACTAATTTATCATAATAATAGAATCATTCATAATTTATCATATTTATTTCAACCATAATAATTTAACATCATCCAATTTTTACCAAACTTTCTTATTAATTTTTAATAATCCATTAGATATTATATTAACAACACATTCATTCAATTATATGATAATTATTATATTTTCACTTTCTCATTTAACTTTATCTAAATCATAACAGAACTAAAAACACATAAAAATCCCCTTTCCCTTATTCAAATAGCCACATGACTCCTCCAAACCATCCATATAAGTCATAATATCAAAATTAATAATTTTTAAAGTCCTATAAAAAGCCCATGTTTTAATCTTTATATACCTTATCATGTTTATTAATCGTTACATGGAACACCATTTTATCCCCATTCCAATTAGAACCATTTAATTATAACCAAGTTTATATAATATTTATAGGATACACAATAGAAAACTACACATCAACACCTCTCATCTACACTTACTGGACCATCATAAATAATAACAACCCAAATAAAAATTATATTTGGAAAAATATATCAACATAATTCATAAACATTATATAAAAATAATATCTTGTTTAAATTTATTTTTCTACCATTTCCATTTTTTACAGTAATATTTAATAACTTGATTATGATGGTGGAAATGTTTATCGACAAATTATAGTAGAAAATATCATTCCATCAGACCCAATAAAACATCAAATAACATAAAATATATAAATCACATGTGAATATACATCCCCTTATAAATTTATAATAATTGATTTATTATCCTCATTAAATTCAATTTTCCATAAGGGTGTTTTACTACTTATTTTATTCTAAACCACAATCCAAAAAAAATTAATAAGACCTACCAAAAAATTCATGAAAATAAAATGGGAAAACATTTATAAGAAATAAAATAAATATAGTCATGAATATTAGTAAATATGATATAAATTATATTAGAAATATATAATATAATCAACGTTGAATCTGATATCGAACACTCTCAGAAGAAAATTCACCCTACATAGTCCATGAAAATCCACATAAAAAGATCCATAGACTATAATATAATAATTATTATATCCATATATGATGAAAAAAATTATAAGACATAATTGGTAACTTAGGATAAATGATGCTCATATGAGAATCATGAAATGATCATCCCAAGTGCTTCTCCCTTTTAAATCTTGATCAACTCACCTAATTTCAATATCATTTAAGAAGGTCATGGATTAAAATATGAACTCCAAAAAATCGTGAAATTAAATATAATTATAAAATCACTATATATAAATATATTATATTATTAGGTGAATATTAATCAAATAACATATTATTCAAAAAAAATCAGACAAGTATAGTGACTAGGGAAACTTGGACACAAAAACATGTGGTTCTTCATTATTATAACCCTTTTTAGAAATATCATATTTAATACCATTCTGAATGTCTTTTTGAAAATGAAATTTGGAGAAATTATAGATTAAATATTTCGTAAGTGTAAACAATGGATATATCAACATAACAAGATAATAAAGTTATATAAACATTTGGATACCATTTAGAAATTGTACCCTATATATCATAGACAAAAATATTGAGTTATGGTATAAATTATTGGATTTCATATGACTTTATTTATAATATAATCAATGATCATAATCCTTTGGACCATAAAATTGGACGAAACCATAGATTTGGGGAATACACATATGTATATACAATATTATATCAATGAAACCCCCATAAAATACCTAAAAGTTTAGGATTGGGATAACCACCAGTTTATCTATTTTGGGCTTTGGATAAACTCTAGTGTAACCATTGGTCTCATAGAATATTTATATTTACCCAATATATAAGTGGGATATATAAAATTGGGATCATTTAGCAAATAATGAAAATAATAAATATATGTTCCATAATTTAATTCATAAGATAACAACCCATAGAAATGTACCATGTTTCATAAACACTTTATCATAACATAAATTATGTGAAAGAAATTGTTTTCAAAAGCTTTTTTCATCTTGATGACATAAAATATTGATAATGTAAGAGGATAATATCATTACATTATATCACTAATAAATCATAATCAATATATTAGTTTGTTATCTTTAATGAATAGAAAATCCATAAAATATCATTAATAACGTCTTGCGGACCATATCCTTTCTATATGGAAATAAAATCTTTAAAACAGAATAAATTTCTTAATATTAAAGAAAAAAATATGTTTGAAAATAAAATAACAAACATGGCATGGAATATTCTATGAATAGATTTTTTAGAAAGAAAAGATGTTATATTCATTTTTTATAAGTTAAAAAAAAATATTCCATTATCTTTTTTGTAATAAGTCATGATATTCCACATTCAAAAAATGAAAAAATTATTCCTTTAAAACAATTTATAAAAATTTAAAACATGATAAAAAATTATGTCAAAAAATATTTACAGAATAGAAAAAAAAATTGAATACATTTTTAGTAAAAATTGACGTTCATGATTGAGGATTTTCTACTAATGTAATAAATAAAGTCAGTTTTTCCTTAAAAAAATATTTTGTACTATTGAGAACTACAAAGAATAAAATTAACTGAATTAATATAATTTATAGAAATAAAAAATGATAATATTTCATGAAATTTTTTAATTGTATATCATAATATTTAATCATTGGAAAATCAATCATAATCCATCTTGATTAATAATGAGAATGTATCATAAATCCCTTAACACTTTGGTAACATTTGAACTTTAATCCCCATGAATTAATAAAATATACATATAGAAATATCACATAATATTCATGGTATGAAGAATAAAATAAATTCAGGGGTAGTATGTGTTGCACAATAGTAACAAGAGGTTAATATGGAATATTCCTCATCAATGTAAAATTTATATTAAGACCCCTTATCACATGTTTAGTCTTCATTAATTCACTTAAAAATATAATTTATAATAAATATAGGTTGATTGATAATTTAATACATTACCATTATCATATATATCATAATATATATTACTTACTCTAATACTTTTACCCTCAGTTTATTAACAATTCTTTTTTAAAATTATTGTTTTGGGAAATTACTACTTTATTTTTCATATATGTGTTGGTTTACTAATTTTTTATATTGTGTATTGATCATAGTTAAATAATCACAAAATTTTAATCAAGATAAAAATAACATGTATATTAATTATATAAATTTTTTATTTTTGTTCATAAAATTTAAATATAAAATAATGAATTACATCATTCACAGAGACTATAGGGAGTATGTATGCATACACAATGTTTTCAATTCTTTCGATTGATGGAGTAAAATAAAGGTATATAATAATTCAAATTTATAGAATAGTTTTTATATCACATATATCATATGTAATCATTAAATATATCCTTATTTCCATCAATATCAAAAAATTGGAAAACATATCACATTGCTTCACATTGGTTGTATTTTACATGTACGAATGAGAGACGTTATCATATTATAATAGATTGGAAACATAGAAGATATATGTGATATTATAATTCAAAAAAAATAATCATGTAATAAATATCATATGTATTCGTTAGACTCATTATTATGTCCACCTGTGAGAGGTAGTGATGGATATCAATGACATCTATTTTTTTTTGTCAATCTGTGTACCCATAATAGAAAATTTATTTTCCCATTTGATGAATACGAAGATAGATAAAGGATACGTTCTCAAAATAAAAAAAACATTATAGGTTAGATAATGATGTTATTATATCATAATGGATGAATAAAATTTTCATTACATGGAATAATTAATAATATAAAATTACGTAGTTATTAATGATAAATTTTCTTCAGAAAACCTTTTAAGTATAGAACCAAAATCATTTATGGAGGGATTAATAAAAAAACAATACATATAAGAAAAATGTAATGATTAAATGATATTATTTGGTCTTTTATTTTCCGAAATATGGCTTATTATGTGTGGAGAAAATTGGATAAGAGGATAAATTTTATAAAAGAGAGGATGACCATTCGTTGAATTTATTATTTGAATTTTCTTATTCAAATGGCTCGGAATAAAAAATATTCTAGGAAAACATGAGTTTCAATTGAGGTAATATTATCCAGTAAAAAGTTAAAATATTTATTTATTTTTCATACTTATATTTCTTAACCTCTTCAAATGGTTTGTTGACAAATACTCTGATATTAATTTTTTTACTCGTTTCGGCTGAAGAAAGTTCATATAGAATTACACAAATACTATAAATGGAAAATAAATGAAATTATAAAAAAATTCACAATCAAATTTATAAATAAAAATTTTTATGTGGTTTAAATCATTTAATAATACAGTATTTATCATTAAATATTAATAATTTCATTCTTGAATCAATTTATTTAATTTAAAATTAATTTAATGAAGTCATAGATATAATAAAATATATGAATTTGAAATATAATATGTAAGTTTTTATTATTAAAATTAGAACATAATAATGTTTTCATGTTATATTACATGTAATATTTTTAAAATAATTTATTTTATTGTTCTTTTCATTAAATCAAGATTATGTCATCATTTTTTAAATTTATAAATATAATATTTCATCCCAACAAATTAAAAAAAATTAATATGAAAAAACAAATAATTTATCCGTGAAATGATAACTGATAACCAAATTTACCTCCTCTTCATCTATATATGGCCTCATTATATTTTTTATTAAAATTAAGAATGTTATATTTTTTCTGTTTATTTACTTATGTTATTATAAAGGACATATTTATGGCTATATAGAATCCAAATGGAAAATTTACATAACCAAGATGATATATATTTGAAATATGTCCATAAAATATACAATAGTATCATTTTTAGCTCATTATAATCATGATGCCATTACAATAACCCTTGGTAAAAAAAATTTACCCTTAAAAGTGGTAATTGATTATTATTATTTTTTCTATTCATTATAACAAAAAATTATTTAAAAAATATTGTATAGTATTAATCATTATACTAAAAATTATTAAATACATATTATCAAATTCAAGTTACAGAATTATAAAATTTAATTTGAAAAATTAACTCACAAAACATATCGAGAAATATATATTTTTGGAATAATATTAAAATATATTAATATATGAATAGTGATCATAATAAAATGTATTTTAATATAAATATTTCGGTATATAATATATAAAATTTCATTTAAAATATTTATTTTTAATATTTATATTAATTATTTAAAATAAAAATTCATTATACAATTAAAAAAAATTATTAACAGAAAGATTTTCACTAATTTTTGAAAAATAATATATATGAAAAAACCCTAAAAATATAAATTCAAAGATAATATTCAAATGTTTAATTATAAAATCATTATAATTTATTCCACGAAATTATATAAATGTAGGAAAACTAATTTTATATTCTATTCTAAAAAATTATTAAAAAAATAATATAAGATAACACAATTTTTATGTATAAATTGGCATTAATAAATATTTATTGATTATAAAAGATAAATATATAAATAAATTAATATTAAGCAGTAATCATATATACATTTCCAAAAATATATATTCATATTTACACATTCTATTTTAATGTTTAGGTTATAAAAAATATATTTTAAAAATAAAATTTCATTACTAATTTAGGTTATTTTATGTGTTATATATATTCTATCTAACATTGTTTTCCATTTAAAAAATTTTAGGGTGTTACATTATTCCACATTTAATAAAATGTTCCCTTATAATTTTTACTACATCTCAATAATAAATGGTTTTCCATATATAAATACCTTTTTTGAAATACCACATCATAGTATGAGTTCATAAAACATCATCATGATAAGAGATAAAGGGAAGTTTGAATGTAATATAGAATAAAAAATAACTATGATTTTATATAGAAAAAAATAATGGGATGTGAAAATATTAACATGTAAGGAAATATTCATTCCAAAAAAATGATGGAGAGTAACAGAGATCATTGATCAACATAAAGTGAATTATCATGTGAATGTTAACAATAACAAAAACCATAAACCTAGGATGTGTATAAAGTACCCTCGATTCATCAACAATGAAAGTAATATGATAAAATTTACACTTCAACATCCATTTCTGATTGTTTTCCAATTCCATTATCTTATGAGTGAATATTATATGGAAATAATAATAATTAATAATTACAATTTCATACATTAATCAAATACCAACATAATCATATATTTCCAACCAGGATATGAGTATTCATATTGAATTTTTTATTCCTGAAGCATTTCAAGCCACTAATAATGGATCACACAATCCAAAATTTGAAAAAATGATATTAGTCCAATCTTTAGACACTAAACAACCCTTAAATGGTTAGAATATATGTAAAATCCCTGGTAAATAAAGAATAAATCATTTTTATTTTTATTAATATTTATAAATTAAATATTAATTTTACTTTAAAGGGGTTTCTATGTTCAATAGTGTACCCAATACGCAACAGATTTTCTTTTAAACCTTACGTTGCACACTAGTAATAAATAATATTATTTTAAATGGTGTTAACACGTAGCCATTGTATTGGAAGGAATGAATGAAAATAACTAAAATATGATTATATATGTTTTTTAAATGTTTTTACATTTATCCAATAAAGCATAAAGGCTTAAAATACGAAAATAATTCAATTTTAGGCATATATACTCTAACATTCACTAAAGGTTGACTTATCGCCTTTTGATGGAGAACCATCTATAAATATAGTTCTGGTCACTCTTATACATTCTATTTGACCAAATAAAATTCTTCTTTAGAATAGGGACATCAAAATTTACTTTGTGTGAATTTTTTGTATTTTTCCGATAAAGTTCATTTTTTTAATGAATAGTGAAAATGTTGTATTTTAATTAAAAACCTCTTTTTAATCTAATTTATTTATATGATTAGATTATATTTTTAATTGGTTTTAAAGTGAAATTAGAATATATTTTTAACATTTAATCCAATAGTGGTCGTTGGAATTAATTTCACTTTGAAATTGGAATTAAACTAGTGTCAATCTTTTGATACTTATTGTTTCATAAAAACACGCTATTTGTTTTGACAGTGGGAATTAATTATTAAATTAATTAATGAAACTTATATGTTTTGATTTTTGTAAAATAAAAATCATTTTTGAATTCAGAATATCAAATATAGCTTAGGGTGAAGTTTTTGGTATTTTTCTGAAAAACGTCAATTTTTGATGAATAGTGAAACCACTAAGTGGTACTTATAAAAACTGATTTTCTGTTTAAATGAAATTTTACCACATCTGTGTTTTGAAATTTAAAAATCCAACATACATGGTTTTCATTTAGAAGTAAAATGTGGTTCAATGGGATTAAAATAATTTTTTGGTGAATAGTAACTTTTAAGTTTTTAATCGCGATTAGAGGTAATTAGTGTAGTTTAAGGTAAAAATATTGTTTTAATAATATGAAATGACCTAGAAAAATGTAATAACCTTATTTGATGTGTCATGGACAACCAAGAAAATCCATGGGTCAACTTGGGGACCCCATGGAGCCACTTTGGTAGGAAAATGACATTAATAACTTTTTGTTTAATGTTAAAATTAAAATGTCACAAACATGAGTTGTTTTACTAAAACAATTTTTAAATGTGGTTATGCAAGTCATATTTTTGAATATAAATATTAATTAGAAAGGTAAAAATATTTCCAACATCATGAAATTTTTTATAATTTTTAGGAATTTAATAAATTTAATTATTTATGACACCATGATGATGTAGTGATTACCTCATTATTTAACGATTTAAATAAAATGAAAAGATAATGTAAAATCTAAGACCTAAACATGTCAAAAACATATTGGATGGGTGGATTTCAAACTCTTATCACCGTATCCTCTAAATATATAATTTTGGGACCCTTTTTATCCAAAAATCATTTTATAATAATGTATCTTTTCTTAACTTTCCAAGAGTGCCCCTCCTCACCTCTTATAAAAGGCCCCCACCTCTACCTCCTTACCCACACCTCTCAAGCCTTTTTCTCGGCCAAGATCTACTATTTTTGTCTCTAAAAATCCCTCTCTTACTCCTTGAAGTCTCACTTTGGGCAGAAGTCTTCCCAAGGAAGCCTTTGAGCTCAAATCAAAAAGAGTTACCCGTTTTAAAGGTAGTGTCTTCTCTTGTGTTCTTATGTTTTATTTTTCTTCTCCAACCCCCTAAACTCTTTTTATTATTTTATTTTGTAACAACACCAGTATCCTAAATATACTAGGATTTTTTTATGTGAATTATTCTAGCTACACTTACACACACCTAAATCTAATGGTTAAAGAATATACTGTTTCTGTGGATGGCGAATTTCTGCCTCACGAAACGATGATTGGTCAACACTCATATAACACCTTCAAAGGTGGACATTAAGATGTCAATATATTTATATATGATATATAATATGTTTATGTTTTACTTAAACTTCTGTATTTTCATTTATGGAATACCATTATGGCTTCCATTATGGGTATACGCGATATCTTCATTTTAGGAAGTGCGGACTACCGCCCCCTCAAAGTGATTTGATTCGTTAATGGCATATGTGGGACGTATAAAGGATAGATTTAAAGTTATTATATATGATGTTAAACTTTAATTATAATATACCTTTATATCATTATTATTTCTTTCCATTAAAGTATGAGATAGAAATGAAAGTAGCGTTCATGCCTACGTACGGCTTAACGTCTCCATGAACGGTGCATTTCATTTCTTATCCCCAAATGTAATGTACTATTATAAGAACATATATATAATGGATATATATGATGTATGTTACATCTAAATGATTAATATAATTATGGATATTAAAATATACATATCTCTCATTTAGTTTTAATTCCATTAATATGACATAGAAATGAAAGTAGCGTTCATACGTACGTATAGCTTACCGTCTCCATGAATGGTTCATTTCATTTATTACCTCTAAATGATTATGTAATATTATAAATACATGTATATTCTGGATATATATGATATCCAAATCATTAATATCATTCTGGATATAATGAACCTTTGACCACACGAACAACATGTAATTGTAAGAAGTCCACTTTCGACTTAAGAACCTAATATCGACAAAACAAACATTATTAACTTATATGATTACGTAATGTTTATAACATGGAAATAAGTGATATAAAAAGAATAATGAACTTGAAAAAGGTTTTTAAGTAATTAGAAATTAACTCAAGTTTATTATTCAAGATGTTAAAGAGTGATCGAGTCAAGTCGGACCCGAGGTAAGGGACTTCGTCTCAATCTCCTTTCATTGAGGCATATTTCGTTTTATACACATATTTACATTGTATGGTGTATAAACCCCTTTGAAATTTAATTTTATTCAAAAGGAATCTTTTTATACCAAGCGTTTTACTAAACGACAAAAAGGAATGTTTCTTTTAACGTACACGGTGACAACGACCTTTTCCGTCGCCGTGAGTATTATTTGGTCTTTGGATTCCTCAACAAGTCGTAATCTTTTTTTTAAAATAAAATAAATATCATATACTGTTTTATGTATTTTGGTATTGAAAAGGGTTTTTTATAATGGATTTGTTATGTCAATATATTTAAGTGATATATTGTGATCAAAGTGTGGAAATGTTTTATTTCCAGTATATTTGTTTTATGTCTTATAATTTTATAATGGTACTTGGACATTTGACGGGTGGTTACATGATAAACCATATGACGGGTGGTGTCGTGAATACCAGGATGGGCGGTTACATTATAACCTCTAATGCATTGGGTATGGAAGTCGGTCGTATGGCTATTCCATTAACTGATATGTGTGGAAGACGACCGTATGGTTATTCCATTTATGTATGTTTATGTCCCAAGTTACCTATATATGTTATGTGATCTTTATATGGGTTTTATGGTAATCTTTTGGTTACAAAAGGGTAAGTAATGATATTTTATTTCGGTGAAGAGTTTTTACTACATCATAAAGGTGAAAATTATTAATTTGATAAAGTATACATGGTTTACTTTTTGTTTTAAAAAACTAACAGTTTTCATTCATTGTGTATCCCTTACTGAGATTTTTATGATCACCCCAAGTTTTTTTTTTTGAAATGTTTTTCACAGGATTTAATGTGGAATAGGGTCAAGGATGGTATCAAGGGAAAGTCATGCTATCTAAAACATGGAACTAGACATGTTTCTTTTTAAGAGTTTTTATTTTATGGAAACTTAGTAGAAGTTTCTACTTTGTAATCTTGTGAGATGTAATAGTTATGTCCTAATTCTCTAAAACTCTAAACCTAAAAAGATCCTCAATGTCAATTATTCATTTAATTCAATATTAATTAAGGATTAATGTCGGGTCCTTATAGTTGGTATCAGAGGGATGTTTAGACAAATTTATAAGTTAGAAAATTGTTAAATTATAAATTAATTTATGGTATGATTGAAATTATATTGCATTTAAAGATTACCATGTTGCTTCGCCTAAGATATTTCTGTGTAAGAATGGTTTTTCATAGAGGAAACAGAACAGCTTTTCTGGGAAGGCATACAGATGGAAATGACCTTTCAAATCAGTATCCTGAGATGGTCAGAAACAGAACTAAACAGTTTGTTGCAGTGATGGATCAGTTGACTCAGGAGTTGAAAAGAAGATTGGTGAATGCTCCAGTTTTGGCACTTTCTTCCAGGAATGGAGAGTTTTTTATCTACAGTGATGCTTCATTGAAAGGACTTGGTTGTGTCCTTATGCAAAATGATTATGTAATTGCTTATGCTTCATGTCAGTTGAAAACTCATGAGGTAAATTACCCTACACATGATTTAGAATTAGCTGCTGTTGTTTTTGCTCTAAAAATTTGGAGGCATCATTTGTATGGAGTAAAGTGTGAAATATATACTGATCAAAAGAGTTTAAAGTATATATTCACTCAGAAAGAATTGAACATGAGACAGAGGACATGTCTAGAATTAATCTAGGATTATGATTGTACAATTCATTACCATCTGGGAAAAGAAAATAAAGTGGCTGATACTTTGAGTCGAAAAATTAATGCTTTATTAACCATGTTACGTTTGGAATGAGATCCTTTGGTTTTTGATTTGATGAACTTTGGCATGGAAGTTGTTTGTACAGGAAGTCCTTCTGTTTTGTTTCAGGTATCAGTGAAATCTTCTCTATCAGACAGAATCAAGAAAGCACAGAAGCAAGACAGTGAGTTGCAGAAAAAGGTAGTGTTGGTTCAGAAGGTTAAGTTGTCTGAATTCAACATTGATAATGATTGTGTTTTGAGATTTGGGAAGATATTGTGTGTGCCTTGTGATTCTCAGTTGAAGAGAGAGTTGTTATGTGAAGCCCATAGTTCTCTGTTTTCAGTTCATCTTGGCAGTTCTAAGATGTACAGAGATCTGTGAGAGTATTACTGGTGGGATGGAATGA
This sequence comes from Viscum album, assembly GCA_963277665.1. Lineage (NCBI taxonomy): Eukaryota > Viridiplantae > Streptophyta > Magnoliopsida > Santalales > Viscaceae > Viscum > Viscum album. The sequence continues at coordinate 1,809,030,815 of OY728142.1, read as the reverse complement.
AAAGAGATATTACTGATTTTATTGTGAAGTGTTTGACTTGTCAGCAGGTTAAAGTAGAGTGTAAGTTACCGAAAGGGATGCTTCAGCCTTTACCAGTGCCACAGTGGAAATGGGAGAATATATCAATGGACTTCGTTTTGGGATTACCGAAGATATCTCGAGGTAATAATGCAATATGGGTTATTGTTGATCGATTAACTAAATATGCTCATTTCCTTGCCATATGAGATAATTTTTACCTCGATCAACTTTCCCATTTTTATCTTCAAGATATAGTCAGGTTACATGGATTTCCTCTCTCCATTGTATCTGACCGTGATCCCAGGTTCACTTATAACTTTTGGAAAGGCCTTCAGAAGTCATTGGGTACTGAATTAAATTTTAGTATATCATTTCATCCTCAATCATATGGGCAATCAGAATGAACAATTCAGACTTTGGAGGATATGCTATGTGCTTGTTCGAGGGATTATCAGGGAAGTTGGGACCAACATCTTTCTTTGGTTGAGTTTTTTTATAATAACAGTTTTCATTCCAGTATACAGATGGTACCATTTGAGGTATTATATGGGAAGCGGTGTCGAACTCCAGCTTTCTGGGATGAAGTGGGTGAAAGGAAGTTGATGGGACCGTAATTGGTAGAAGAGTTGGTAGAAAAAGTTCAGTTGATTCAGAAACACATGAGAACAGCTCATAGTAGGCAGAAGAGTTATGTGGATAATCGGAGGAAGGATCTATCTTTTGAGTTAGGTGATCATGCCTTTCTCAAAGTTTCTCCATGGAAAAGTGTGATGCGATTTGGTAAGAAAGGAAAGCTGAGTCCAAGGTTCATTGGACCATATGAAATTCTGGAGAAAGTTGGATCATTTTCTTACCGAGTGGCTTTACCTCCGAGTTTATCTCAGGTACACAATTTTTTTCATGTTTCGTTGTTGAGGAAGCATATTCCATATGCATATCATGTTTTGAGCCCAGAGGTAGTTCAGTTGGAGGAGAATCTCTCTTATGAAGAAAAACCAGTCCAGATTCTTGACCGAAGAGAGCAAGTGTTGCGAAATAAGGTAATTCACCAGGTAAAGGTTTTTTGGAAAAACCATATGGTTGAAGAGGAAACATGTGAATATGAAAATGCTATGAGGGATAAATACCCCCACTTATTTTGATAAGTGAATAAAATTGCGAGAACGCAATTCCCAAAAGGGGGGAAGGATGTAACATCCCAGGTAAATAGAGAATAAATCATTTTCATTTTTATTAATATTTACGAATTAAATATTAATTTTACTATAAATGTGTTTCTTTGTTTGATAGCGTACCCGATATACAACAAAGAGTTTCTTTGAAATCTTACATTGCACACTAGTAATAAAATAATATTATTTTAAATGGTAGTTAACACGTAGTCGTTGTATTGGCGGGAATGAATGGAAATAACTAAAATATTATTATATATGTTTGTTAAATGTTTTTACATTTATCCAATAAAGGATAAAGGCTTAAAATACGAAAATAATTCAATTTTAGGCATATATACTCTAACATTCACTAAAGGTCGACTTATTGCCTTTTGATGGAGAACCGTCTACAAATATAGTTTTGGTCACTCTTATACATTCTATTAGACCAAATAAAATTATTCTTTAGAATAGGGACATCAAAATTTACTTTGTGTGAATTTTTGGTATTTTTCCGATAAAGTTCATTTTTTTAATGAATAGTGAAAAATGTTGTATTTTAATTCAAAACCACTTTTTAATCTAATTTATTTATATGATTAGATTATCTTTTGAATTGGTTTTAAATTGAAATTAGAATATATTTTTACCATTTAATCCAATAGTGGTCGTTGTAATTAATTTCACTTTGAAATTGGACTTAAACTAGTGTCAATCTTTTGATACTTATTCTTTCATAAAAACATGCTATTTGTTTTGACAGTGGGAATTAATTATTAAATTTATTAATGAAACTTATATGTTTTTATTTTTTTAAAATAGACATCATTTTTTAATTCAGAATATCAAATATAGCTTAGGGTGAAGTTTTGGTATTTTTCTGAAAAACTTCAATTTTTGATGAATATTGAAACCACTAAGTGGTACTTATAAAAACTGATTTTCCGTTTAAATGAAATTTTACCACTTCTATGTTTTTAATTTTAAAAATCCGACATACATGGTTGTCATTAAGAATTAAAATGTGGTTCAATGGGATTAAAATAATTTTTTGGTGGATAGTAACTTTTAAGTTTTTAATCGCGATTAGAGGTAATTAGTGTAGTTTAAGGTAAAAATAATGTTTTAATAATATGAAATGACCTAGACACATGTACTAACCTTATTGGATGTGTCATGGCCGACCAATAAAATCCATGGGTTAACTTGGGGACCCCATGGAGCCACTTTGGTAGTAAAATGACATTAATAACTTTTTATTTAATGTTAAAATTAAAATGTCACAAACATGAGTTGTTTTACTAAAACAATTTTTAAATGGGGTTATACAAGTCATATTTTTTACTATAAATATTCATTAGAAAGATAAAAATATTTCCAACATCATGATTTTCTTTATAATTTTTAGGCATTGAATAAATTAAATTATTTATGACACCATTATGATGCAGCGATTACCTCATTATTTAACGATTTAAATAAAATGAAAAGAAAATGTAAAATATAAGACCTAAACATGTAAAAAACCTATTGGATGGGTGTATTTCGAACTCTTATCACCTTATACTCTAAATATATAATTTTGGGACCCTTTTTATCTGAAAATCATTTTATAATAAATTATCTTTTCTTAACTTTCCAAGAGTGCCCCTCCTCGCCTCTTATAAAAGGCCCCCACCTCTACCTCCATAACCACACCTCTCAAGCCTTTGGTTCAGACAATCTCTGCTCTTTTTCTCTCTAAACATCTGTCTCTTACTCCTTGAAGCCTCACTTTGGGCAGAAGTCTTCCCAAGAAAGCCTTTGAGCTCAAATCAAAAAGAGTTACTCGTTTTAAGGGTAGTGTCTTCTCTTGTGTTCTTATGTTTTATTTTGCTTCTCCAACCCCCTAAACTCTTTTTATTATTTTATTTTGTAACAGCACCAGTATCCTCAATATACTAGGATTTTGTAATGTGAAGGATTATAGCTACACTTACACACACCTACATTTAATGGTTAAAGAATATACTGTTTCTGTGGATGGTGAATTTATGCCTCACGAAATGATGATTGTTCAACACTCACATAACACCTTAAAAGGTGGCCATTAAGATGTCGCTATATTTATATATGATATATAATATGTTTATATTTTACTTAATATTCTGTATTTTTCATTTGTGGAATACCTTTATGGATTCCATTATGGGTATATGTGATATCTTCATTTTAGGAAGTGCGGACTACCACCCCCTCAATGTGATTTGATTCGTTAATGCCATATGTGGGACGTATAAAGGATGGATTTAAAGTTATTATATATGATGTTATATTGGAATTATAATATACCTTTATATCATTATTATTTCTTTCCATTAAAGTATGAGATAGAAATGAATGTAGCGTTCATGCGTACGTACGGCTTACCGTCTCCACGAACGGTGCATTTCATTTCTTATCCCCAAATGTAATGTACCATTATAAGTACATATATATAATGGATATATATGATTTATGTTACATATAAATGATTAATATAATTCTGGAATTAAAATATACATATCTCTCATTTAGTTTTAATTCCATTAATATGACATAGAAATGAAAGTAGCGTTCATGCGTACATACGGCTTACCGTCTCCATGAACGGTGCATTTCATTTATTACCTCTAAATTATTATGTAATATTATAAATACATGTATATTCTAGATATATATGATATATATGATATCCAAATCATTAATATCATTCTAGATATAATGAACCTTTGACCACACGAACAACATGTAATTGTAAGAAGTCAACTTTCGTCTTAAGGACCAAATATCGACAAAACAAACATTATTAACTTAAATGATTACATAATGTTTATAATATATAAATAAGTGATATAAAAGGAATAATGAACTTGAAAATTGTTCTTAAGAAAGTATAAATTAACTCAAGTTTATTATTCAGGACGTTAAAGAGCGATCGAGTCAAGTCGGACCCGAGGTAAGGGACTTCGTCTCAATCTCCTTTCATTGAGGCATATTTCTTTTTATACACAAATTTCTTTTATACGGTGTATAAACCCCTTTTACTTTTAATTTTATTCAAAAGGAATCTTTTTATATGAAGTGTTTTACTAAATGACAAAAAGGAATGTTTCTTTTAACGTACGTGGTGACAACGACCTTTTCCACCTCCACGAGTATTATTTGGTCTTTGGCTTCCTCAACAAGTCGTAATGTTTTTTATTAAATGAAATAAATACCATATAATGTTTTATGTATTTTGGTATTGAAAATGGTTTTTTATAATGTATTTTTTAGGTCAATATATTTAAGTGATATATTGTGATCAAAGTGTGGAAATGTTTTCTTTCCATTATATTTGTTTTATGTCTTATGATTTTATAGTGGTAGTTGGACATTTGACGGGTGGTTATGTGATAAACCATATGACGGGTGGTGCCGTGAATACTAGGACGGGTGGTTACATTATAACCTCCAATGCATTGGGTATGGAAGTTGGTCGTATGGCTATTCCATTAAGTGATATGTGTGGAAGACGACCGTATGGTTATTCCATTTAAGTATGTTTATGTCCCAAGTTACCTCTATATGTTATGTGATCTTTATATGGGTTTTATGGTAATCTTTTGGTTACAAAAGGGTATGTAATGATCTTTTATTTCAGTGAAGAGTTTTTACTAAATCATAAAGGTGAAAAATATTACTTTAATGAAGTATACATGGTTTACTTGTTGTTTTGAAAAACTAACAGTTTTCATTCATTGTGTATCCCTTACTGAGCTTTTTATGCTCACCCCAAGTTTTTTTTTGAAATGTTTTTCACATGACTTAATGTGGAATAGGGTCGAGGATGGGATCAAGGGAAAGTCATGATATCTAAAACATGGAACTAGACATGATTCTTTTTAAGAGTTTTTATTTTATGGAAACTTAGTAGAAGTTTCTACTTTGTAATCTTGTGAGATGTAATAGTTATGTCCTATTATCTAAAAATCTAAACCTGAAAAGATCTTCAATGTGAATTATTCATTTAATTCAATATTAAGTAAGGTTTAAGGCTGGGGCCTTATAATATATAATTATGATTCCAATAATAATTAATCCATAATATTAATAAATACTTCAATAGTTTCTAAAGGCTCAACAATAATAGACAATGAACAAAATAGAAAACTTGATAAATAACTAATCTCAAAATTTTTTAGAATATTCCCAACCATGTATGAAATCAAAAAATCATAAGGCCTTGACCATATATTATTACGATATTAAATTAAAATTTATTTAAATAAAAATTATTCCCTTGAATTTTAGTATACATAAATAATATTTTTTCTTTTATCATATAATATCAAAATTATGTTAATCATTTTCATGAATATCCAAAATCACCATAAAGACGCATTAAAATTGTTTATGTATCCAAAAAAAATTCAACAATTATTTATAATGTTAAATCCCATCATATATTGTTACACAAAATCAAATTAATAATATTTTCTATAACATCTAAATTAAAATAAATATCATACTAATCAGGAAATAATGTTGGAATGTAGTAGGCACTTCAACCTAGTAACTAGTTGGTAATGGGTTCCAATGTTGTGGCCATATCTAGATGTGATAGGTTGTAATTTTTTAGTAAAACTATATTAATATATCTTATATAACTTCCCAATAATTATACCAAACATCCCTAAAAATAATCATAAAAACAAAAAATCATATAAATCATAATTTTTTCAGTATGTTCAAATGTATTAAATGATAAGTCTTCATCTAATAATACATAATGTTGAACCAAAGGGTTACATAAAATTTATCCCAATGAAATTCTCAGATAATATCATTAATAAAATTAATATTCCATCACTTAAAACACAAAATGGGTGTTTAAGAATATGAACATATGATCAAACATAATATAATATACCCATGGTTTTGTTGATAACTCTTAACACAATATTAACTTAATATATATATATATATGCTTTTAATATTAACATAATCCTTAGATATTTCAATATTATTATAACTATAATTCAATAGGTAAAAATACTTCTGCAAAATAATTATTTACACCCTATACAAAAATACTTCCATAACTCTAATTCAATGAATACAATTGAATATGTCCTTCTTTAGTTTAGTTGTTAACCCATAAAATAGGTTAATGAATCAGATATTTCCCATGTTCCACACACATCTGAAATTGAACTATTCATAAATTCATTACATTAGGTCCTTTATGTCTACAAAAAATACAATATCCTCGTCATTTGAGACAATACACTATTGTCCCTTTACAAATTTATCACGTGACTAAAATTGATATATTTTTTCTTTGTATCCTAATTTATCAAATATCTTAGTATAATATATTTGAATCTTCTTATGGAAGTCTAATAGTTCATTAAGGTTAATGTTGTTAATCATTTGACATTATAATTGATTGTGTGTAGTCTCAATATCATTCCATCATATTATCATCAAATTCAATTTCTCATAACAACCACATTGTCCATCACATTTATTTTTTTATTCATTATTCATTCTTATAACAATTGACTAAAATAATGTAATACTATGTGAAACAACAATCCTAATAGAAATACTCATAATAATTTCTTAGATGTTTTAATCAGGAATCTTTTATTTAATTCTAAGACACCTTAGGTTTAACCTTGATCTTTCACTATCATAATATAATCAGTTCAATTATTATGGTTCATAATGAAAATTTGAATTAACCAATTAATATTCCATTAGAGTTTAAAATTAGGTGTGCAGTAAGGGAATAATCAATTTCCACTAGAATGATGGTTCAAATATATTTGAACAAATATTTTTAGGGTTATTACCCTAGGAGGAATATTTACCAAAACTATTTTTCATGTTGTACTTATATAGTGATTTTTACAATGAGAAGAAAATTAATTTATTTATCATAAGATAATATATTATCCTATATTTTGGAATTTCATATTGGTTCTCACAAAATATTTACCATCCCCTTTTATAATATATAGAAATACCTTTCTATGATACCAAATATAATAACCTAAAGTTTTCAATACCCCGATGTTACATCTTATTACATGGATATTAATTAAATAACATAAAAATACACACTCGAATCATAAAATTATAGTACCCTTGGAAACATATACACATAAACAATGGGTTTGTCATGATTATCACCCTTTATATACATATCACACTCAATTAAATTATTCATAACATGGAAAAAAGAAACATATGAATGGGAAAACTAAGATTCTATATGAGGATATATTAGGATGATTTCAACATAATATAAGTATAATGGTCCGAAAAAATGAGAATTTGATTTGAAAACCACACCCCAAATATGATATATCATAATCATCAGTCAGAACATAAATAATGGATGTTTATAGGACATGAATCACAATGGAATGAAATAACATTAGACCTGATCCTGTAAAATCTATATAAAAAATAAATTTTTCAGATGCACATAAGAATAGAAAATCATATACCATTGATGCAACACAAAATGTCATAACATTCCGATCATAGGATAACCAATAATATACATGATATGGGCTTCGTTTAATCACTTTTTTAACCACTTTTGAGATAGGTATAACCTCCCATGAACCCTATTTGTTTCTATCCTAGGATAAACACCGATATAACTATAAAGAAAATATAAAATTAATGATTAAACAGTTTATTATAAGTAAATATAATTTAAGTACCACTCATCACACAATAAAAAACACTTCTGTTTCTATAAAATCATTTATCACCTCTTAATCCTTCAAAATGAAATGTTTTTCAATAACATTTCAACATAAAAAATATAAGCTAATGAACCTCATTTTATAATAATTTGTCCTAAACAATATAAAAAACATAGATATATTATAAAGATGGTATCCTTAGATTATATCACCATTAAATCATAAGAAACATATTTTATTTTTTTCATTAATAAATAGAAATATCATGTAGATATCATTAAAACATTCATGATGTAGTTATCCTTTCAATTTAGAAATAAAATATTCAAAATATAAAAATTTTACAATTATTAATAAAAATATATTACTCCAAATTAACCTTGAGTTGATGTAATGGAATCTTAAAATCATTGATTGTTTATCGTGTCTTGAAATTCAAAACATGTCGTATAAAATATAGGAAAACATAAATTTCATACTTTTATAAAAAATCAAATAGTTTTTCATTTGTGAAATGATAGTAGGATTTATTTAAAACCATTTCATAAATAATTTAAAGAAATGTATAATATATATTAAATAGTATTTTTATAATAATATTAGCATTATAAAAACCATTTTGAGAAATCATGGGCATGGAAGAGAATGGATTTTCATCTGAGTGAGAAATAATATCCTTTTTCCTTAAATACATTTTTGGACTTCTTAGGACATATAGAGTGGAAATATATATTAAAACATGACATTTCTAGAAATAACCATAGAATATTTTTTTAAATTTCGTTACTGTTATGTCTTAATATTTCATCATCATAATCATAATAATAAACAATAAACATAAATAATGATATTATATCATAGAACACTTCTTATATTATAATGTTTTAAATTTTATTCCCAATGAATGAATGAATGATATATGGATATTTATATTCAATAATTTTATTTCAATAATCATAAGATATATTCTTGGGAATTATATACGCTACAAAAAATAAACAAGTGTTGAATTATCATGTGTCCCAGGGAAATAAAATAGAGATGAAAATCCATCACCTCAACTCATGAATTCTTTTATTCATATTCAATAAAACTTTATAATAATAAAAATTATTTTACATAAATTCAGAAAATATAATCATTTATAAAATACAATTCTTTATATAATTATTTCCCTTTATCATTCATTTATTAAAAATTATTGGTTAAAATATCTCTTTCTGGTAATAAATACTCAGTTTTTATTGTTTGTTTCAGTTTGATAGTTTTTGGTCCTTGGAAATTGATCATTGATATATAAAATGAAGAATTTTATTATTCATATAAATATCATATATATTTATTATATTTTTTTATAGTTATCCATAATAGTTAGAGACATAAAAATTAATTACAAAATTCATGGAGAAGGTATGTTGTACTTATGCACCAATGTTGTTTTAATTTTTCTTGATGGATGGACAGAAAGAAAAGTATATTAAAATTCACCATTAAAAAATAGTTATATATATAATATATATAATATATTCATTAAAAAATATATATTTTACCAAGAAATTTCAATATAAAATGATAAATGAATCACATCACATCATGGAGGTAGTAGTCCACACATATATTTAACAAACATTATTATTTTTCAACGAATAAAAATAAATAAGGTATATGTGACATTATAATACCACAGGTATAATACTTTTTCAAAAATATAATATATATACATTAAATCCATCATTATATTCGTCCATGAGAGGCGGTGATGAAAAATTAATTACATAGGTTCACGAGTAGGGTCACCACCGTACACATGATCAGAGGTTTCATTTCCCATTTTTGTGGGAGTGGAGAAAAATATAGAATATTATAGATAAAAAAATAAAATCTAATAATATTCAAAATTATTATGTTAATATATTATAACATTACAATAATATTTTAAGGTAGAGGAAGTAGAAATTTAATAATACCACTCAGTTAAGAACTATTCCTCTTTTTCTGAAAACCATATCACATTAGAACAAAAAAAATCATTTGAGGATTTTGTAATAAAACATAAGCCTCTAAAAAATGAGGATGGGTGTAACAAAGGTATATTTTATTTTAAAACTAATGTTCCATTTAAATGTTAATAATTAATGAGAGAAGGCACCCTTTAATAAGATAGGGGTGTGACACTCAATGAATTTCATAATGTATTAAATTAATATGATTTATTTTATACATTTAAATAGATCCAAATTTGGATTATTGTATAATAATATAATGTTATTTTAAATAATTTCATAACATTATAATTGGGTTTTTTTAGGTGATTCTTTAACCGTTCTTTCTAACCCCTTTTACCCATTATTTGAAAATTACCACCGTAATACTATTTTTACTATTTGGGGGAAAATAAACTAGATATAAAGAAAAAAGGTCTCATAAAAAAACTATAACCAATGTTATAAACTTATTTTCATTCACATTGTAAAATATAATAATATTATGATTTTTAAATAATGTAATAACATTATTTACTACAAAGAATCATTATGGTAACTTTTGAGATTATTCAATTAATTTGTTTTTTAGAACATTAATAAAATGATGGAATTAAAATATATACCATTAGAAAATATATAAAATGTAATAAGTGTCTAATTTTTTTGTAAGACAATAATTTCTTCATATAATAATACATTTAATATTTTTGAAAATGATTTATATCATTTTTTAATTATCTTAATAATTACTATATCAACATTATTTTAGAATTGTACGTAATTACATCATCACTAAAAACTAGAAATAAATTAACCATATAAATAAGTTATATATTACCTTTTAATTAATATTTATAATGTAAGAACCTCCTTTTTATCCCCATCTGAAAAAATAAGATTTTCTTAAATATAAAAGAGCGAACTTTTTTCATTTTCATTACTTAAATGATTATAAATGTTATAATAATTACCACATGGAATAAAATGGATATTTTTCAATAATTTAAATGACATATGGTCTAAATAGTTACATAAAATATAAACCAGACATGATTTTAGGCCATTATAACATATATCGCTTTTCTGGACCCCCGATAAACCTACCAAACCCTTGACGTGGGTAACAGATTTATCATGTTTCTTTAGTTTTATATAAAAATAAATAAATTTAATACTACTATCTAATATTAATTATTATGGCTAAAAATATTTAATAAATTTTATCAAATTAAATTTAATGAGGTGGAAGAATTTTAATTAAAAATAAACACAAAAATTGAGTTATAAAGTCAGGTTTCTAGGAATTAATTTTCAAGAAAATAATGTTCTTACATTAACTATATGACCAAAGACAATAGTAATATGGATTTAAAACGATAATTTTTTAATATATAATCTATAAAATTAATTTTAGTTATACATTGTTAAATATTATTTAAATTAATTATAATGTAATGTCATTAAACCCTTAGAAACAATTTTAATAAAAAATTTATTTTCACTATTCATTGAAAATCAATATTCTTATAAAAGTTTTAATAAAACAAACTCATATAGTTATCATATTCTTAATTTCAAATTTATATTTTCTGTATAAAATTAATTTAAAATTTTTTTTAAAAATTAATTAATATTTTTTTGTCCAAAATAGAAGTAAAAATAATAATTTAAAAAATATATATTTTATAAATAAATTCAATTTTTTAAATAATCAGTGATTATTTACTAATAATTTATAAATAAATTTATATTTAGTATGATTTTAATAGATAAATAATAAAAAATTAATCATATTTATACCATCCTATTTAATATCTATTTTATAATAAACATATTTATATAATAATATTTAATTTTTTGTTTAGGTACATTAATTCATGTCATATATGGTATCGAACAAACACAGATTTTAAAAAATATAGTGGTTTTACAAAAAAAAATCACATCTTTGATATATATAACCAAAAATTACTAACACCGTGATTCAAAATATGAACCTCGGTTCTGAAAATTCCAATAATAATGAACCGACAAATACAAACAATATAAGATTCATGCCACAATATGCACACATCCCCCCATAGATAAATTATATTATAAATGGGTTATATCTATAAATATCATAATATTATGACTGGAAAAAAACATATATTTCATAAAATATGATTCAATCTAAAAATAAAATTTCACTTATTTAGAATGGAAATATCTATCTACTTAGATGGAATTAAAATGATATTTTTGAACATTATAAAACTAGAAGAGGATAGGTATATAATGTAATATGTAATTTTATTCTTTTAGAAATGTAATATTTTGGTACATAATAAATCTCACCAACATATAATGTTTTTATTTATATGTATGATTATTCATTTTTACATATGGTTTTATACAGTTATATAATGATTTATACCTTGAAAAAATTCTAATATAATATATTCATTAATATAGATGAATTTTACATTATTAAAAAGTTATACATAAGGTATTTACCATATGTAATGTTTTTTCTTTTTGATAAATACAAATATGTATGATTTTCTGATAATTGAGGTATATATAAGGTTCATTCCTTTTTCTACTAGAGAGATGTTACCAATATGTATATGTAACATGAATTAATATACTCAATTCACTATTTATGGTTTATTTGGATTTCATGAAAAAAATTTAAGATTCTTTTATAGTTTTATATTGATAATATGGAAATGTATGGAGTTTTTCTATGATATAGAAGTTTGATCAAGTAATTAAGGGTAATTTAATACTCACCACAAAATACCCCTTATAACCAACTCTTTATAGTGAAACACATATATATAATTCATGTATAACACCCTTTATAGAACAACTAATATAGCTGAGACACTACCAATAATTCCCTACATAAATAATTTAACTTCTAACTCTCATTCAATTTACAATAATCACTAAAGGAAATCACTCAATGACCAAGCCATCTAAGCTGAAATGCATTAAATGACATCGTGATATTAAAATTACAGATGATATTTTAGATATAGAAAGATATATATTCCGCCATCCTTCTCCTACTCCCATAACACTAGAAAATGATAATGTAAGGCTCTATAAAAATTATATCCTTATATATTTATTAATATTATTTTTTAAAAAGATTTTTTTACATGTTTAAACATTTAATTTAAAATGAGATTCAGTGTAGAAGAAATTAGAATGGGACTCAGCTATTGGTCGTGAATTAAATATTTCTTGTATGGAATGGTATGCATTATATTTTATTTTAGAAAATGTATGTAAAATTGGTATATTTTTACAAAATTTTGAAACTATATTTATGATTTGAAGTACTCAATGATGAATTTGGGAGTGATGAGGAAATTATGGAAGGTTCTAAGAATGATGAATTTGTTTTCATTGAATCTTATGTATCTAATGTCATTTAGGATTATTTGTGATCAAGATAGAAAGAAAAGGGAAAATAGTCAACAGGGAAATCTGAAGTTAAAATAATTTATTATTTATCATACTCTAAATGTCATAAAAATCATCCAAGAAAGTTTCTTTGGATATTAGGGAGGTGTTTTCCATATTTTATATTTTCACGTTTGGCTCGTAATCATTGATCAATAAACATATTATGTATCAATAAATAGAATAATACTGAATCAAATCTTTTCAAGGTGTTATATATTTAGTGAGTGGTTTTAATTTTTATGGGATGGATTATTAAAAATTTATGTTTTTTATGTAAATGAATACATTAAGAAATTGTTATAATAAAAATAAGAAAGTAATGGGAAATTAATTATTTCTACAACCAAATAAATATTACTTGTTGTGAAATTGTGAAAATTATATTTTTTTACCTATATTATGGATATGTATTTAGATTCTTGATCATCATAATGATTCATTCAAAAAAAAGTTTCTACTAACATGGAAATATGATCTCAATAAATAGAGTTTTAATTTTGGTAAAAAAAATTATGTGAGGTATTATACTAACATAGATTTTTATGAATCATTATGAAGTCATATGTAGCATTGGATTTGTTGTAAATATTTTTTTAACCATATATTAGAGTTTGAAATTATTTAAATCACATATTTGATTTCAAGGTATCACATTAGGATAAAATATAGAGTAAATTATGTTATAGTTAATTTTAAGAACCAATGTATTATTTTATTTGAGATTTTATTCATACTAGTTATACCAATTTAAGAAGACGATAAATTGATAAATCATAGATGTGAGTTGTATCTTTATTATATCATTTTATATAAAAAAATAGTCAACAATAATGATTTTCTTGTTGGTAAATGATTATTTGGATATAATTATAGGTGATTTTATTTGAATTATTCTTGATCAAGTTGTGGTATTCAATTTTGATTTTTAATGATACAAAACCAATTTCAAAATAATTATATAATAACATTAGTATTGATATTATAATTAAAAACAAATTATAATTGATTCATGAAAATGGATTTATTAATCCTTGAAACACACTTTGGAGTTCTTTAATTTTTAAAGAAAACGAAATATAGTTGAATTGGGCTTTATTATGATTTTAGAGATATTAATAACATTACTATTTACAACAAGTATACAATTCCACATAGTAATGAATTTATTTATTAGTCAATGGGTGATCATTAATTTTTCATTGTTGACATTAGGTACATATTTCATCAATTAAAGATGAAGGTATAAGATATTCAAAATACAACAATTAAAAATAGGGGTTTCCAATATATATTAGTTATTATGAAATCCAAGTCAATAAATTGACTTTATTTATTTATATATGTTTTAAATATATTATTTATGAAATAATTATAAAATATTATTAAGGTATTTATTGATGATATTATAGAATATCATAAAATCTATGAGGGTTGTAACAAAAATTTTAAAAATATACTATCAATATTAATAGAATATAATTTATACCAATATTTACTAAATATGAGTTTTTATCTAACATATTTCATTTCATAGGTAGATTATAACTAATGATTATATTATAATGGATCATGATAAACCTAATGTAGTTAATGAATGGAAAAGGCCAATTAATATCTTAAATATTTATAGTTTTGTTAAATTATTGAGTTATTACTAGTGTATTTTTTAATACATTGATTATTTAGATAACAGATTAACCATGTTAACATTAAAGGGTATTCAATTAATCACGAAAAAGAAATGTGAATAATGCATTAAACAATTAAATACATTTTTTAATAATCATCATGTATTATTCTTCCCATCAATTAATGAATATTTTTTTAGAAATTATAAAAATATAATTTTCGGGTTTAAGTGAAAATTAATATAGTCATAACATATGCTTTATGAAAATTTAATCATCATGAGAAAAATTATGCAATATGTAACTTAATCATGGAGAAATAGTTTTTTATGAAAATTTAAATGTAACTATATATATATGGGGAAAAGTCAATATATATACATATACGTATAATATGTTTTTATGTACATGTTCAATAAAGATAATTGAATATGTGGAAATGTTGGATGTTGGAATTGATTGAACATTTTAACATAATAAATTATTTTCATAGAATAAAATAACAATTTTGTTCATTCTTGGTTCAAAAAGTATCACGCATTATTAATATTGTTACATTTATTTAATAATCAATTATTTTACTTTATAATGAATTATAAATTAAAAATTTGGAATGTAGAAACCTATTCTCATTTGGCACAAGTAATAATAAAATAATCAATATTGGAAATAATAATATATAGTTTAATAAAATATCAATGACTATGAGAGAATATAAAATTTAAAAGGATGGTAATATGTGATTAATATTGAAGAAAATGGTTTCAAATAATCTAGAATGTGTCTATGGGTATCTAATTAATTATATCTAAAACAGACATAATGATTTAGGTTCAAAACTCTCCATATTCCATATATCCAAAAATAATGTGTATTTATTTAGATCTTCCTCTATAATTTATTTTTAAAGGAATAATGAATTATATTAATTATTTTATCAATAAATTCTTGATTTTTTATTATATTAATGATGAAATACCAAAATAAAAATAACTGATTAAGACATTATCAATTATATAATTGAAGTTGTAACATATATCCATGGATTTGATCATTATTTTGCCAACAATATCTCAAGATAAAATATTGAATTAACAGTTATTATTTATTATTTTTATGAGTATGTATATCTTCTTCCTATTTAAAGTAATATTACATTGGATTATCTTTATTCACTCTATCATAAATATAATATAATGAAGCATGGATCACTTATTTAAATAATATATAATAATGATCTATTCTTGACAAAATATTTTTATAGAAGTCTAAAACTTATTCATTAATGGATTATATTTCTTTATAACCTTTTATCTTAAGTGAAATGGACAATCATAGTTAATAATCTAAACTCTAGATGATATACATAAATATTGATAATTTTATTATCTTTGTCGGTAACATTAAAATAATTTCTTGTTCAAATTTTCATAAAATATTAGTTTATATTCAATTATATAGATTAAACCTTATGATGAATTTTATTTAAATTATTATAAAATAGTTTCTTAATGGGATATGGTTCAGGAGATGATTTATTTAAGACATTAATTGGAGATTAATATTGCTGAAAATGTAAAAATTGTTTAATTTAATTTTTTAAAATCTCATAGTTGGAAAAATGGATATAGATATAATATATGGTTGGATATTTCATCTTAGGTAGGATAATTTTTTTTCATAAAACATCCCCTCTAAAATGTTTTATATTTTTCAATAATAAAATAAAATTTAGCACATGATTTATTGGTACATATATGATTCTATAGAAAGTGTGATCCGAGTATTTTTAAGGAGGATTTCTTATAAATTTATCTCAGATACATAACGTGTTTCATATTTCCTTATGAAAAACCATAAACCAAATTTCCTTCTGATATTTATCCTTAAAGTAGAATAAATGAAGGAGTATCATTCTTATAAGGTTTTTTTCATATTCTTGACCATAAAGTGGAAGTGTGGCATTATTTGGTAACTTGTTTGGATAAATTATTATTACAATAGTTTTTGGTTTATGAAGAAAAATAATAATTTTATGAATCTATGAATAAAAAGCATCCCAATATATTTACCATTGGAAAATCCTTAAGTATTCATTTTATTTGGTGTGGTAGATATTATATTATTCAAAGATTTTGAAATAATATTACAAATTATCTTTTTTCTAATATATAAACTCCATGGAATTATATTATTCAATTAAATTTTAAAAATAGTTATCTTATAAAATATACATATATCTAAGAAAAAAATTTCAATAAGTTTTTATTTAATCAAAAGTTAAAGGATATTCCATATTTTCCTTTATTTATTTTATTACAATATTATTTCAAAAGTAAAACATATATTAATTTTCATTGATATTTTTTAATAATATAATCATTGATAAATATTATTACATGGTGTTAAAAAAGAATTTTTTTTCTTAGAAATATTATATTATTGATGATGAAATTATATTATTATTTTAAAATAAGTTTTTTATTTTAATTTTAATCATTAAAAAATAGTGATTTATTTTAATATATATATATTCATTAATAAAAAATCATTGGGATAATAATTTTCGTAAAAATTTAATAACATTTCTGGATATTAAAAAATAAATGTGATGTATAACAACAATTTTCAATAAAATTATGTTAAATTATTATAAATTATATTTATATTAAAATTTATGTTTGGAAAATTTTACTATATTAAATATGAAATTCAATATATGAACTCATTTAGATTTTAATTTTGGTGATTCCTTTGAATTTTAATTCACTTTAAAAATGTTTTTAACTTAAATTTAATTATACTATTATTAATTTAGATATATTATGATGGTTCAATAAAAATATAGAAAATAATTTATCTAATTATACTATTTGATATATAAATTATTATTATTTGAAATACTAATGTTAAATTTCCATTTTATTAGGTATTACATTCTAAATATAAATCCTTCTATAATATATCAGTTAGAGTTCAAATTGAACATTACAACCCATTATAAAATGTATTTCTAGAATTTTATGAAAGACATAAGAGTTATATAGAATGTGTTAAAATAAATAATATAAATGAATGATAAATTTTATTATTAAAAATTGTAATTTTAATAGTTTTTGATTGATAAAAACATTTCAATTCCTTTTTCAAATAATTTTTTGATTTTAGAAGTAATTATTGAAATCATTAACAAATTTTTTATCTAAAATGATATATAAAATTATATAAACCTATGGAATTTATATTAAATTTTAAGATACATAAAATTTCATATTAAATTTATGCAATGAACATATATGAATTTTTTAATCAAAATTAATATTAAGATACAGTCCCTAAGAATTTTAAACATGGGATGTTTCATATAAATAAACTTGTGTAGAATATAATGTACTGTAAAGCACAAGAACCAAAGAATATATAATAAATATTCATTTCATTAGTATATAAAATTATGTTTTATGAATAAATATATTCTTTAGAAATAAAAAAGTACAATGAGACAATATATAAAATTTAAATAAACATAAAAATAGGAAAATTATGATCATTTTGGTCTCCAAGAATCATCACACCCTCTCAATATATGGAAAAAAGAAAACAAATTATTTAATTTAGTAAATAATTGTAAAATTAAAATTATTTATTTATTTTATGAATTGTATTTAATGATTACTTATTAATATAAAATCTAGTTAAGGGATGTGTAATGTTTATATGATTATAAAAAAATTAAATTTATCGTTACATTAGTAAATTGACCTTTGGAATAAAAAACTAATAATTGGGTATATTGTGAAAAAACTATAAGAAATTTATATCCAAAAATAATTAAATACATTTTTTTCATATTATAAATATAATTATTTGACACAAGTAAAGAATAAATTTATTTTTTTGGAAAACATATACGCTTCAAAAAATGTATTATAAAACACTACTTATTTTATTATATATAATTATATAGTTTTATGGAACCTGGAATAATATTTATATTGCATACAAACATGATTGTGTCATATAAAGTAGTAATTTTTTAATAAATAATAATGTTAGTTAAAAATTAAATGTTTTAAATATATAAATTTTTTTGAGAAAATGGATTTCACATTTTGAATCACCATATTTAAATTCGGTTTGGTTTATTTATTTAAATTTTTCGAAAATATTGAATATAGATGTGGATAGTCATATTGCATATAAGTATTTTATTTGGATTTATTTTCTTTTGATGAATTTTTTATGTTTAAAAAAAGTTAAAGGAACATTTTATCATCTTAATAAAATTAGATAACAAGCCATTTAATATTGAACTGAATTTTTCATTACTATTTCAAAATATAATATTTTATTCTTATATTTTATTATAAAACCCCACTCCTCCCCTTATAAATACCATCCTCAACTGACCAATTTTCCATCAGATATAATTTTATAAAATGATAGGTGTTTCATGGATACCTCAACATATTAATTTATTAACTAGAACAAAATTACTGAAAGGTAGGGGATAGTGTTGTCTCTAAAAAGGATAGATTATTGATGTGTTCATATCATTATTTAGGGGATCATTGTTTGTAAAAATATTGACTCAATAGAGATAGATTTAAAATTATGTTTTATTGAAATTTTCAAATGAATGGATATCCCTTAACATCTTATTAATTGATGATTCAATTTTTTACAATCCTTTTATCTCTCTAATCAAGTGATACATCACCAATTACACTTTGCGAGTTCTCTATGATCAATCATAAGGATGAAAAAATAACTGCATCCATTGAATTCAAAATTCCTAGTAATTGGATATCTCTGATAAACCTCAAATCAAACCCATAACCATGATCCTATGTAGTTTATAGAAACTATGTGGCATGTGAGTGAAATCAAATGATGTAGTGTAGTAAAATATAAATTGAATAGAATATAAGAAATATCTTATAGTCTAAAATAATAATATAATTATTTGGATTTGAACATAAAATATCAATTTTTTAGGATCCAAATTCATTAATTAGGGGGTAATGGGAATTTACATATATCAACCACTAATGTATTATTTTCCCATTACATGTGCCATTATAATATATGTATCACGAAATAAATAATTGTAACAACTCTAGTTAATTCTATAATCATAAGAACATCCCCTTGTTTTGTGAATAATTTTTATATTTATAGAGATTCTCAAAAACTAAAATGTAATAGAACCTCCTTCCTGGTAAGTTATACATAATCCTTATCTTCACCACATTTCATCCCAAAAAATTCTTCATTTTATTTCTTTTATCTCCCAATTCATTCCTCATTTATTAAATCCATCATTAAAAATAAATAATTTTAATAAGGGAATCTAGGAATGCTAAATATTATTTATCATTATCAAAACACATCAATTATCACCAATTCATTTTTAACATTAATGTTATCTAGGTCGATTCCTGATAAATTCCACCAATTTGAAAAAACATGAGGAATTTTGTTTTGGAAAAGGGTATTTTATTTTATGTTAGTTCTAGAAAATATAAATTTTATTTTACATTGTTTAATTTTGGTAATGTCCTAAACCAAACATATGACTTTATGTTCATAGTGTATTTGGTTCATCATCTAGTTTATCTCATAAATTTTTGGTCAAACCATCCTTTCATAAAAAATTGAGTTTAACACATGGAATCCTTAATTTGTGTTTTTAATAATTAAACTACCAGTCATAATATCTTCTTTTTGGTGATTGAAAGACTCATGGTAAATTATAATAAAAACATGGTATCTTCATCCCAATATCAAATTCAGGTATGATCATTTACATAGTCACATTGGATATCCACTTAGAGCCATATACCTTATATGTTCGATCATCAAGTTAAAGAATTTTCTAAAATTCCATGAAGAGTATGTCATGATACAATGTTAATTTTCATGGATTTATGGTAAATGGGAGTGGTTATGTGTTAAATCAAGTCCTTACTCTATAAGCTTAATATCTCTTCCAGTTTTCAATGTATTAGCCTGCACATAGTGAAAATAAAATCGATCCAATGAATTTTTTCAAGTTGTTTTGTGAATAAAATTAAAATATTTGAAACAGTTTGAAAATAAAATTAAAAATGGACCCCTTTTTTCAAATAAATTTTTACTTTATCAATTTAACCCTAAAGATAAACATGATTCTAAATTCCATATATTAATCTATTTATTAGTGTAATAGATAATTTCACTCTATAAAAAATAAAAATAAATTACCTTCATGTAATTAGTATTATTTGGTAAATTATAATGTAATTCAATACATATTTTGGAAATAATGACACTCATCATCTTTTAAAGGAAAATATAATCAAAAATATCAATCAAATATCTCCCATTCATATTTTAGAATGACTGTTATTGTCCATAATACATTCCAATTTTTTTTATGGGATTCCAATGGAGTTCATCTTAAGTAAAAATATTAATTAGATATCCTAATACCATTCAGTTTATATATTCATTATTTTCTTCCTATGATTTTATATTATAAAAAATTAATGTTACATTCTGTAATTAAGAATATAATTTTATATAAATATTGAATATATCATTAAATATTTAATAAAATCCATTTATGATTTTTTATAACATTTATTCCATCACAGATTGTGTCAACCCCTTTTTGGATAATATAATAAGTCAATTTTGAATTCAATACATATAATCTAATAAAAGATAATTTTTTAAATAAATATAATACCATGATTTGATTAATATGTGTGCAAAATAAATTAATTGTTATATTAATGACATTAGTAATGACTAATCAGAATTATTATATTTATATAATATTAGTATACATTGGCACATTTACTAATTTTAATTTATTTTTTCATTTATTCAATGATTCAATATTTTTATACAAGAATAATCAAGTGTTTATTTATCTAAACTTCTGTATTTATGGTCACATTTGAGAAGAAATTATATAATTATTACTATAACAAAGCATCCACAATACTATGAAACAAGAATCATTGGGATGAAAAACACGAACATTATGTCTTAATAAAATTATTATAAATTAGCATAAAAGAGTTATAATAAATTTAATATAATTTTAAATGTTCTTGATAATATTTTTTGAAAAAATTAATTTTTTTAATAGATAATATAAGCACATAACATGTTACTCTGAACCCAAGGTAAAGGAACTCCTTAAGAACCCTTTTATAATTTAGGGTTATGATTTCTATATATTAACCTATCCTTTTCTCTCTTTTTCACATTTAGATAATATATATATATATATATATATTCCTTAACTATTTACCTAGTTAATTTTTAATTTTCATAATGTGGATATGATTTTTTTTCATCATACAATCTCAATTTTTTAAATAAAATTACCATTAAATAGAGCTTTAATTTTTCTTATCCATTTTCTTTTTTCCACTCTATTAAATTACATTTCACACCATGATTTAAAAAAAATATTTTATTTTAAAATATTTTCTTCCATTCATGGTTTTATGGAATAAAAATAAACATATATCATTAAATTTTTCTTCACATTATTCTTAAAATGTCCTTAAATGGGTTCATTATCACACCCACTACTTCACATTATTCATATGAATTTTCATTCAATTAATCTCAATATTATTGTACTATATTTATCTATTCATATATTGATATCTAAAATAACATATTCCATTCTTTTGTTGGTAACAATTATGATATGATATTTTGAGATTCTCTAACTCATGATTATGTAACAAAAATAAGTCTCATGGTTTTTTTATGCATTATATTTATGTATGAAATATTTATGTGAAAACATATTTATTCATATATTATGATACATTAGTTCTTCAATTAATTATACCACCCTAATGAAATTGGAACTTTTTTTATCAAGATATAATATATATATTACGCATGAAAAATAATTATAGCACACAATGTGACATTAACATACTAGGAAGCCTTGACATATACCAATAAAATCAAATAAAATTTGTTTTCCAAATTAGTATTATCCTTGAGGTACCCCAAACCCACACACCCAAGTCCATTTACCAAAACATGTCTTAAAATTTAAAACTGATACCTAGTGGGAAGATTCTGGATTAAAATAGAAAACAATAACATTAATATTACATCTCACATTAATCAAACAGATATCATGGAATCAATTGGATAATCTTCTTAGAGGACAATTTAAATAAGGATATTGTTTTATAAAATATATCCAAATTTCCCACTAACTATGATATTATAAACTCTCTAATATATTTATCATAGTTATTATTTATCTTTACAACCTTTTGAAATAAGATCATAAGAAATGGTTGATCTCATATTATTAATATGAGTAAACATACCAGATATAAAATCCATGATTATAAATGATAATTAGATATGAAAATTGGAATAATTTTGATAAAAAATCAATGTTATAAAATACAAAAAAATGATCATATATCAAGAAAAAACCTGGAGATATATTAACACCATAATAATTAAAATGTAATATGTGAAAACACGTTTTATCTATACACATGGAAAAAAAGTCATTATATTTTTTTATAAAATTGGGACGAAACTCATTATTCACACACCAATGTGAATAAAAAAATTATATATACTATTGACAATTATAAGAGATATAAACTTATACCAATGAATTATTGGGTGATATATAACCCTACATATAATAATCGATTCCTATATTTTCTATATGAAATAAATCATTCATAATAAATAGCCAATGGATAAAAGATGGGGTTTATATACATTTCAATTGAAATAACATTAGTAATACATTCATAATTAAATACCAATATTATATATCGATTGAAAATAAATGGGTATCCAATTATATTTAGATACATTCTATGTAACTAACATTCAATGAAGATAATAAATCATAGGGTGTTTACTTCAAATTTTTAATGGGAATAAAAATAATTCTATAATTTCTCTAATTATTAAATGTATGGTATTTTAGTTGAAATAAATTTTTCAATAAAATGGAAGATATAGTATTCACATAGGAAATGAGTATAATGTGAATTTATGTATATAAACATATGATTACAAGACAAGAAAAATTAATATATCGATAAATTCTACGATGAAAATTAACATTTCATACTACTTATAGATAATGAAGATCGAAAGATTAGTTTTAAGAATATCCATGATCAATAATATGATATATTTAAGAAAATATATTATATGAAAAACTATTTTTAGGAGTACTAGAAAATCCACTTTGTACATATGATATATCATTTTTGTTTTCAATGAAATTTAAATGAAATATTTTTTAATTCATAGAGAAACAAAATTTTATTTAAAATCTGTAGAAATGTTTGAGTAATGTTTCATATTAAATGGAAATTCATGTAGAGTGATGTTTTCATATGGAAAATATCAGAATGATATTATGGAAGACATTTTCAACATACTCGAATGAGAAGAACATATGAGTCCCTTTAAAATTGTGCAGTAAAAACATGGGAAACAAATTTATTTTAGAAAAAATAATTTCAATAATATACCATTGAAATACATAGAGGTTATATAAATAGATTTGGGGATGATGATCACATTTTTTTTCTTAATGCATGGAAAATAATTTTTTTAATTTTCAAATAACTGGATTTGAAAAACCCACATCATAAAAATATTATTATATTTTACATTCTAAAAGATTTAATGAAAATTATGATAAAAATATTGAAAAATATAATTAATTTTACAAAAAATATTATATAACATTTTTAGAAATAAATTTTTTACATGGATGAAAAGTTCAATTCGAAATAATGAAAATAGTTTTTTAGATACACCATTTATTTTAGTGGGAATTACATCGAGGATGATGATATTAAAGAAAAGGTAATATAATAATTAAAAATTGGATAATATCATAGGAATGGTTAATTTAAATGGTAATGGGGATTATAATATAATAATTAGATAGAAATTTAATGAATCGGGGGGAAATAATTTGAATTTAGAGAACAATTATACCTTTAGAAACATTGAAATAGAAACCATATGAATTGGAGGGAGTGATCAAATTTGAAATTATAATTCCAGTAATGAAAAAATTTTTATTATTTAATAAATCAAATTCTTATTAGATAAAAAATTTAAACTATATTACTTTCATAATACAAATGTACCTAAAGAAATAAAATTTTACTCATTAAACCCTTACAACATTATATACATGTGTGTAAAAACAAAATGGAGGATATGATTTCAAAAGAATATTAAATTAATTTATTAATGATAGGATCATGACACAAAATATGATAGGGTAAATATAAAATCCTTTCTAAATAAAATATGGTTTATAATAACAAATATATCTCATGGTGTAAATGTTTGAATCCTGAAACACTAACATTGATTCCATGATTAGTCGAATTCACTCTAAGAACCCACATAAAAAACATAAATATCTTAATTTCCTATTAAATAGAAATTTTTATTTATATTTAATTTTATAAAAACCATTTTTAACTATTGTCAACATTTATATTAGTTTTTTATTTTTGTTTTTCAAATCGCATGTTAGTAATTATGATCATTTTGAATAAGATTAAAAATAGCAGTATTGTTCTACATTATTATAAAAATGGTCATCATTACGATATTATAAAAGGTAATATAATTTATATTAAAAAATTATTTACAAAATTATAATTTAATTCTACTTGATTTTTTTATTTTTCATTAATATGAAATTAGCAATGATTATGTTTCTAAGATTTTTAATTAATGAACATTGGTATCATAGTCAGTCATTTAATGATACCATTCTATAAAATATATCTAATTACTTATATTCATATAAATTATAATAATTTATGTTATTAATTTTATACATTATTACATTATTTAGCACTCTTGAAGTTGGTGGTTAGAATAGATCAAACATGAACATAGTGCAATTAACACATGATTGTTATAATGAAAGTTGTTTTTTCATAATATAATTATTAATAAATGATTAGAATACTATATATATTCTTTTAATTTGCTTATTCATATTGGAATATATTTAATTAAATAATAAATTCACTAGACTAAAAATGATATATTTTACATTATGAAGGTTGTTGTATACACAATGTTGGATTACCATTTTTATTTCATGAAGAATAATGCAGATAAAAGGATGATTATAATTTTTATCATCATAATAATTATCATAATATATTTTTCACTTTTATTATTAATTTTAATCCAAACCATAAAAGAATAATGGTAGTTGTGGAAAATTAATGTCTTCGCTTCATAGAGACCTTAGTCCACTCATCACCTGAATAATATTTTAATTTTTCATAATAGAAAATGGGAAAAGATGTTAATAGATAATAACATATAATATATAAATTAAATATTAAAAAAATAATTATATATAAATAAGAAATATACATTTTAGATGTTAATAAAAAAATTAGTGGAAAATGTACTCTCGTTGGGGACTTGGGATTTCCCTTGGAAGAGTCCATTGAAATGGATATCTTAAGACTATATATTTTTAAAAAAAATAAAGGAAATGAAAATAATTTTATGTTATGGAAAAGGGGATGTAATTTTGAGCATTCTTAGTTTATGGTTGTCCTAAGAGGGGTGGTCCGTGAACCAGTTTATAAGTGGTGAGAATGATTTTTTTGTAAATATTTGGTTGTAATATTAATAGGGATCATGTTTCCCATTTCATGAAAAAAATAGAAATAATATAGTGTCCAAGAAATATTTCAGATAATATAATAACTATTTATTTTCAAACATGTCATAATAATGTCATTATGTACTTTAATTGTAAAATATTGTATTTTATAGTGGTGGATTATATCATGGTAACTATATTTTACCAAACTAGTTTGTTTTTCATGCATAAAAATAAAATGGACCTTATTAATTAAATTATAATTAAAAATTATAAATATTAAATCTTTTATATACAATAAAATTAATATGTAGAATAATGTTCAATTTTTATATTAGCACATGTAACAAATGAAATACCATTTCTAGAAAAAATGAATTTTGATGTTTAAAATTTCAAGGTAGGATGTAATAATAAATATATTTTGTTTCATTGATGAAAATTGTTTTATTAAATATAAATAAAAATTTATTTTTATTTAAAATAAATTAGAATTTATATTTTACAAAAATAATATTTTAATTAATAAAAATTAAAAAACAAATTTAGTTAGAAAAATTACTTAACATGTTAATGATAGGTTTTATATATTCATATTTTTTTTAAATACATAATTTTACACCTAAAATACTTATTTGATAAAGTAATTTCTTTATAATCTTCTAGGTCATTGCTATATAATTACAAGTATATAAAATATAGATTTTTAGTAAAAGTATTAATATTCACCAACTCAACTAATATCAACTATTTCTAAAAAATAAAAATAAATCATCAGAATATAATATTTACATGATGAATACATAAACATGGTTTATTTAAACAATATAAAATTATATGATTTATATATACCATTTAAATGGACACAAAATATTAAATGGAAATTCTTTTTTGTAGAAAATGACTACTTTTTACTTTATGTATCTTTAATGTTATTTTAAATAATGTTTTCAATTAATAAATATGGAAATTATTTTTTATAAATTTAAAATTATCTATTATAAAAATTACCTGTGTCGAAAGTAAGTTAAAATAAAATGGTTCTAAAAAACAATTTTAGAAATAATTGAAAATAAATAATTTTGAATTATTTTAATTCTTTGTTATGATTTTATTTACAAATTATTATATTCATAATGGAACTCTAATATGTCATTCTTTATTTTATTTTGGTGTAAAATTATTTTAGTGATTCGCGTAATATAATCTATACAGTATCAAATTAATGCATCCAAAATCAATAATCGTTACATTTTTTCCCTATAAAAAATTTTTTGCCTGAGAGTAATAATTATTACACACTAATGAATGTAAGTGATGTTATTCGTAACTTATTTATCATTATGGCTATAAAATAAAAAATAAAATATTCCTTACCCTTTTAGTATAATGTCGGTGAATTAAATTTCCTCAAACAATATTAATCATTCATTAAATCATATACCTTGATAGAAAAAATACCAAAGAAAAATCCTCATATATTTCATATAATCATCATAACTTTTTTAATATATCAGAATATAATAGATAAATATCCTTTAATACATTATTTTATAGTAGTAAACTCATATTTTTTATCATAACATGAATATAATAAAATCAATAACCATTTAATTATGCCTCATTTTTTGTTTTATAATATATAATTGTTCTATGATACATAAAATTCATGACTTCATTTAATGATTTTGTTTTAAAAAATTACTAAGACTAAAATGTTATGATAATATTCTAAACACAAATATGAAAACACTAATATGATGATATCTTCCCCTATGGATCTTTCATTATTAACATAATATACTTTCTATTTGACATATGATTATACTTGTTCAATACTTAGATATACATGGTGATTTTTTTATTAGGTCCTTTAACCTAAATTTTAATATCATACTATATTATTTCATAATAGTATCTAAAGTGAATGTGATTATCTAGTGAGTATCCCCCCATGTGTGTCAAATAAGGTATGCAGTTAGAACTCTATATATCACACTAGGTGATTATCATGTGAAGACTTAATTCCCCCATTTTAGGGTTATTTCCCCAAGGTATATCATTCTATATCCTATTTCAAATTCTACTGCCTATATATGGATTTAATTTCTTGTATAACCACATAATATATACCTTACTGAAACATACAAATGATATCATATACATAGAAATATTTCTTATATGTACCCAGAGGGGTTTTTAATAATGTTTTCTTTTTCAAAATGGAATAACAATGATAATCCTAAAAAATTACTAAACAATCCATTTATACCAAAAAAAATTCCCCAAACCCAAACTCTTTTATTAAGTGTTAAAATTTAATTATTTTAAAAATTAACATTGATATGCAGTTTGATGAAAAAGAATAAAGATTCACCAAGTTAACATCAATATTACATCCATAAATAATCTCATAAAACTTATAATGCCTTTTGTTTTATTATATTTTATGACCTGTTACATAGGAATGTTATTTTAGAAAACATGTAAACATTTAACTATAATCAAACCATAAAAGGATCCCTTCAATACTTTTCATAGGTTACACATGCCTTTAAAACATAATAAATAGTTAAGTATAATAAATAGTTAAGTATAGATTTTTATTATGGGTAAACATAAGTAATCAAAATAAAATATCATAAGTGGGCATAAGATTAGAAAACTGTTATAATCATGATATAGAAGATAGTAATTCCTAATAAAGAATATACCATATAAAATAAAATAAGGCATGAAATAATATAAAAGTGAATAATATTCTAGACACAAGTCATAATATTGAAATGTAAAATTATATTGAAAAAAATAAACTTATAAAGGCATTATAACATTAATAAAATCCTAGCGAAAAGACATAACCATAAGAATAGGGAAATCTTGTGAGCAAAATCATTACGCCCGTGCTAATGTGGACAAACATAGAATGACCATGGATGAAAATTTGGGAAATCATTAGTCACATATATATGTGAAAAAAATATTTATTTCCCAATATAACTATTTAATGAGATATAAATTTCTAAAAATGCATTAACATTCAATATTTGACTTCATCCATCATCAACCATTCACATCTGTTCTATAAGAAATTAATAATTCATCATAATGAACCCATGGAATTAAAATGGGTTTCATATAATTTTATGAAGTAATAAAATAATTAAAACATTCATAATTATATCATAAAATGATATACCCGTGTAAAAATAATAGTTACCCAATGATATTCAGTAACATTCTATATAAAAACTCTTCAATCATCATAATAATACATAAGATATTTTTATTTTGTATCTAATGAGTATATGGTTTATCAAAAAATTTACAAAAATAAATCAATATATATAATATTGGAAAACACATATTAATCAATTAAATTGAAATTATTGTATTCCTAAAGAAAACAAATTTACTATAATAATAGGTTCATAAACTATCTATTATTAAACAAGAAAAAGGTTGTGATAGATTGTTTTGATGATAAAGAAAAAAACGATAATCCATGTGAAAAAAAATCATATGACATCATTTGATGAATAAACATTATCAATAATAAGATATAGTAAAGGATAATAACATAAATGTAAAGAACATTCATGAGTTTTAGAAAAATTACCTCAGATAAATAAGAAATATAATTGATATTTTTGATTCATATGAAAATAATTATTTTATTGAACTAGGTGAAAAATATTTTCATTAAAAAGTATATAAAATGAAGATATAATATTTCATATCAAAAAAATATATGAGGTTAAATTATATTTTTATATATAAGGTTTTTAAATAAGATTTCAAATGTGATTTTTAAAAAAAATAATGGATTTGAAGTTAAAAGTAACAGTAACAAGTTATATTGAAAAGGTGAAGGGAATATTTTGGAAAAATTATAATTTTTCAAACATTTGTTAAATAATATATACTTGAATAGACATAATTGTTTTTAAAATAATTTTAGGGAGGAAGGTAAACTTTTTTTTGAAATAATGTTATCCTCTTATTTATATTTTGAAATACCATTTTTTTGAAAGGCCACATCCTAAATAGTGTGATATATTTACATTTTAGAAATACCTATAGAGAAAAATTAGGATCATAGAAAATAATGTATATTATATTTCCAAAAAATTAAGATAATATATATGAGAAGTAGTACTTATACATGGAAGATATGATCAATTGAAATAATTGTATTTATTCTTTATATTTTCAAAATATTATTTTAGAAGGTATTTGATCAAGAAATGTTATATATATGAATAAAAATAAAATAAATTTTTAAAAATGATATAATATAATAGGTAAATTTAATTTTTACTATAATAGGTTCTTATATGTCCATAATCATGTAGGTAAAAGACGACACAAGGGGTACATATTTGAGTTGAGAAAACAATTATTGTTCTCGTAACATTCAAAAATGAACCCCTTGAATAAGGGGGATAATGATATTGAACTTATTATAAAATGAATATATAGGATTTCATGGTTTGATGAATAAAATAGGAATAATATAAACTATATAAATAAAATTAAATATGTAATACAAACACATCTCACCGAAAGGAATTAAATACAAACTCATAAAACTGTAGAATTTTTTGATACAAAACCAATTAAAGGATTTTATTTCAAATGAAACACTTTACCCCATGAATAATTTTAGGGTAAAGATAAGTATTTCTAATGGTTTTGTAGACAAACCATTCTAAATAATATATTGTGTTAAAAAATAAAAAGGTATCAAGTAATGAAAATTTGAGACAAGAAATCAATACCATATTTCCACACATAGTTTAATTCACTTCCACATCATGTATATCACAAAAAAAATATTAATAATCTATTTAATATATATTTTCATGCTTATAATATTCTATTATCTCTAATTATTAATATTATCTATGATTATTTTAATTAGTTGTTATCTATTTTCAACATCGTGTGTGGTAAATCTTGATCGTTTCAAATATTATTCATAATAACAGATTTATTCTTAATTCTTATATATAATTTCATCGTTTAAATATCAAAAAGATTCCTATAATTTATGTTTTATAAAACATATAATGATATTTTTTATTGCATTTTCGGTTATTATCTTTGAAGATAAAATCGATGATGATTATGTTTTAGTAATTTTTAACAAACAAACATTTTTATCACAATTAATGAGTTTAATATTATAATTACCATTACATTTTTTTAATTATTCGTATCATATTTTATAAGGGTATTATTTTTTATAAATTTCAATGTTTATATTTAGAATCATTGATTAAGTATGTGGTTATATCAACCCAAAGATGAAGAAACCAAAATTAGTGGATTATTACGATTTTTAAAATGGTGTCCTTTGGAAGAATAAAAAAATTAAGGTATAATTGTGATATTAATTTGATAAATCACTAATTTTGAATCATATTTTATTATTGTATAGTTAGTATTAATGAATATGGATGAAGAGAATGATATGTTACTTATTGGATGTGGTAGTCCTCGCATTTCATAATTAACATTTTCATTTCTTATATAATGAGATGTGAATAAGGATATTATAATTTCCAATATATAACTATATTAATATTATAAATTTTAATTTTAATATTCAATTTAAACATTAAGACCCTCAAATATATACTTGTGTTAAAAAAATAATATGTCAATTTCTTGAGGTGGTAGTTCAAAAAATGCAAGAACGACATTTTCATTTTTCAAAATATAAGATGTGAGCAGGGGATAATATTTATTAACAAAGAATAATAAAATTATGAATAATAATAATAATGATAAAATTTTATAAGAATTATTAAATAATATTTTCTAATGAGTGAAATAAATTAATAGAATGTATGAAAAAATAATCACATTGAGGACATGAATTTTTTTGGAAGACTCGTCATAAATAATGGTTTTATGATATTATTTATTTACTAGAGGCTCAAAATAGAATAGGATTCCCGGTGATGGAAAATGGTAATGTTTCAACATGAAACATAATTTTTTATGGTGGTATTGAATGGGTGGTGAGCGACACCATTTATAAGTTATGATAATTACATTTTTTTTAAACACTTTTACTTAATATAAATAGGAAAATATATCACATACCCAAAAAACAAAAACAATGGAAAAAAATAAATAACAAAAGTATATAAGGATATAAATACATGAACCATTAATTTCCACACTTGATATAAACTTGAATTTCAATGTAATTTAATATAATAATATGTAGTTTAATGTTATTTAGTTTTATCACGATAACTAATTTTTTATCAACATAATTAAAATTTAATTAATAAAAATAAAATGAAATTTTTTATATAATTTGGAACTTATGATTCAAATTATTCAGTCGACTTTATCAGATAATTTTTCTAAAAATAGGAAAACATAATGTTAAAATTTCCACATGTAATATATAAAATCCAATTTTTAGAAAAGTGTATTATTATGATTAAATGTTTTATGTAGGATAAAATTTTAATTTTATATTACTCTCATGATTTAAATTTTTATATTATAAAATATATAATTTTTTTGGGATTTAAAATAAAAAATGTATAAGTTTACAATAATAATATCTAAAAAATATAAAATACCAACAACACTTTTTATCTCTAAATATTACTTAATATATAAAAAATAGGTCTTCTAAATTCATAATAATATTTTCAAAAGACATATTTTTACTCCTAAAATAATTTTTTTACAAACAAATAATATTTATAAACATATATTTTTTTCTTATATAATGATATTTTGATTAAATTTATATATTTGGTGAATACAATCTTCATTCACTATTAACAACAAGTATAATATTTTAAAAAACTCCCAAAATTTAATATTATGTCAATATTGAAATAATTAAACCTAAATGTAAATTAATTTTAAAAATATCAAATAATAATTTTAAAAATATAATATTTAAATGAAAATTAAAAATATAAAGAAAATATACTTTTGAAAAAATAGGCTTTTTATAATTCAAGTATATTTACTATTATTTGATATAAATTTTAAATAATTAAATATTGGCATATAATTTTATAAATATAAATATTACCTATAATAAATTATTAAAAGTGATCAAATTATAGAAAAATACAAATTTTCATCAACATCAATCTTTTTTAAAATAAATTAAAACTAATAACATGTAATTATTTTAGTTTATTATTATATTGTAATTCACTATGTATTATATTAATTTTTAATTTTAAATATACAATAGTTCATTTTCGTTATGTGTTCTTCAAGGGTAGTTTTGATGTGGCATGATATATCGGTGATGTTATCAATTTAAAGGATCCAAAATACAGGGTCATTTCATTCTACTCCCCTTTAATAAATAGTGTACTTGCAATTTTTTTTACTCACAAGAAAAGATTGGTGTGGGTATTATTCAGAAAATTATCATTCTAGGAAAAACTATAACATGACATCTACTATACTCTTCTTTCTTATCTAATGTTACATATCATTTTTCAAACACCATTAATCATTCATATAATTGTATACTCATATATATATACCCAAATAATTAAATATCTAATATATACCATACTAAAAACAATATATATTTATAAAAAATAAATTTTTGGAAAACAATATTATCTTCAAAAAACTAATAGAATATTTAACTATATTATGGTATTAAAATGTTGGAAATTGAATCAAAGAGTATCCAATTTTTATCATAATTTAAAAAATGAGATGAAGATAAAAATATGAATCAATTACCAATCCCATGGTTACCAATATTATGTAAATTAGTATATTTTTTAAAATCAACTTACAATTTATAATATAAAAATAAATCATATTTCTTTACCAAAGAGTTAACTATCCTTCTATATGTTTACTTTAATTTTTATTCCTATTAATATAAACTTTTCATAAAATAAATTTACAAGGTTACTGATACTATTTATTATATATGTCATGACCCCTCCCCCGGGGCCCGCATCATGACTACCCCAAACCCTCCTTCCAAAGGCCAGGGGTTGGCGACTAGCACTAAAGGCGTAATTCCCTAAAACTGGGAAGTTGTTGCCTTTATAAATCGTAAACACACACACAACCAGAGTACAAGTGGAAGAAAACACTAAGTAAAATCTATATAATAAGTGTAATGAAAGTAAAGGTGGCCAGAAAACAAGTCCAACTATAAAGTACAAATACAACTAAAAGCAAGTACAACTAAAAAGGGGGAAACAGATGAATGGTTAAATCAGCTCCGGGATCATCCTTCGGGGTTCCTACCTGAAGGATAGGTACAGATGGCCTCCTCATCCTTCCTCGTCCGCCGGACTCCACCGTGTACCGATACTTCGTAAGGTCCTCCTCCGGGTACCATCCATTCCTGGCACTCTCAGCCTCAATCAGCGTTGTCTGTCATCTGCATCCAACAAAATTAGGTGTGGGCATAGCCCGTACAGGGGTGAGTATAACGATACTCAGTATAGATCCCAAGACCCTCAAGGTCTCTCAAAATCCAACAAGGATAAACCAAAAATAATAATTTCAACAGATAACCATTACTTAGGTATATTTCCATACATATACCTAAGTTATCAAGTAACTCATCTCAATCATAAGAAAAACACAAAGTTCATTGACTCATCTCAAACCAGGATTTTTATTCATGATGTCGAAACCACGGCTTCTGGGGAACTCCTCCTCTATCGAGTACAGTGGGCCTACCACTACAACCATGCACTTCCCACTAACCTTGGACTGCTGAAGTACTCCACTTATTGAGTACTATGGGCATATTGCTACAACCATGCGCTTCCCACCATGGGTCTTCCGCTACAACCAAGTGCACCCCCTCATAGCCTACAGAGGTACTCATTCTGTCAAGTAATGCAGGTCTGCTGCTACAACCAAGTGCTCCTCCGCAGTGGGTCTGCTGCTACAACCAAACGCTCCCCACTGAGCCATCTGAATCACTTTGAGTCAATCGATCAGCAGTCGTCAAGTCTCAACTAGCTACTAGCTCTCTACAATCTGTTTTCTCATCACCGAGAGGGTCCAGTCCACGTTCCATAATCCGATACTCCAAGTGTCACTAAATCTCACATATAAGTATCACAAGGACCAACACATCATAAGGGTCTCAACGCAACCGACGAAACGTCAATCGGACGCCCGGTCTATGAGTTATTATCCATTTAGATCTGGGGGCCCGGTTGGTTTCATGTATGAACTAACCAAACTGTATCTCAACTATACCCCGAACTCCCATGGGGTATTTTTAAATGGACCATTTCTCAATGATATGTCCATCGTTGCTAACAGTTCGTAAAACGGACGTCTGGTGCCAACGATATGGCCAAAGCAATGGGTCATTAGTGGGACCGGGTCCAGTCCGACCCGGTCGGACCGACTTAGCCCAATCCAGTCTGGGTCGACCCGGTTAGACTTTCTGGGTCTAACTCGGCCCATTGGGCGGGTCAGCCTGCTATGTTTCTGTTGGAACCACTTTGTTTATATGGTTGTATTTTTTGTCAATAGTTGTCAATAAAGATCAAAATTAAGGAGATCAAGAAGTACTCCAATGAAATGGAGGAATGGAAATTCATATGATTGTTGTACTGGTCATAAGTTCAAAGAACATGTGTCAAAGGTGACACATTTTTTACAACAATGAAGAAGTGAGGTATAATCCATCTGAGGATGATTAAAGAAGAATGGGTTTTTGATGATGTCCATGCAATTCCTCATGATTGCATAAGAACCATGCAAGAGACTTCTTGAAGAACTGAATTATATGTTTTGCATGAAGTAGATAATGAGGGTTGAAGAAGAAGACAATGTACAAGTGATTGGAATTCTGAGATGGCCATGCACATCACATTGTCACAGAAGATGATGATGCTAAAGTTGTTCCTTTAAGGAATACATATCACGTTAGTGGAGTTTGTGATGAAAGTAGAAGAGTTGCTGAAGGATACAGATCTCTGAGAAGAAGTGTTTTTGAGGTGATCGTACTTGTTGACAAAGGAGATTCCATGGTGTCATGTCGAGTTCAAGGGCTCTAGTTAATGATTCATGTTTGGTCAGAGAATGTCGACAAAGGAATGGATGATCTGGAGGCGGTAAAAAAAAGAGCAGATACAAGGTGGCGCTGTTTCCCAGTGTTTGCCAAATTTTTTTGGGCCTCAAAATCGGAAAATGAAGACATGGATTGTCTGCAAAAGGAGGTTCACACAAAGAGTAAGTGGTGCATGAAAAATAAGAGGCTTGCGCGAAATACTCATGTTGGGCGCGGAAAACAGCAGGATGCACGAAATAGTGAATCGAGGTTTTTCGCGCAAATAGTGTTTTCAAATCAGATTTGGGAAAAATGGAAAAGGAATGGGTTGCGTAGAAAATAAGGGTTGTGCACAAAATACTTGAGCTGGGCACGAAAAACAGCGTGGTGCGCGAAATAAGTGGAGCGAAGTTTTTCGCGCAAACAGTGTTTCAGAATCAGAACGTTGAAAAATGGTAAAGGCACGGGCTGCGCGAAAAACCAGAGTTGTGCACGGAAAAATGGGAATGTGCGTGAAAAATGTTGTGCGCAGAATAGCTGGGTAAATTTTCCGTGCAAGCAGTGTATCGAATAATAAATACAGAAAATCGGAAAAGGAAAGAGTCGTGTGAAAAATCTGAGATGTTAGCGCCATGTGCGGGGAAAATAAAACTGCTACGCATAAAGTTGGTTGTGCACAAAATGTGGGTTTGAAGTTTTACGCGCAAGAGAGGATTCATGTTCAGAATGATGAAAAATGTAGAAGTAATGAGATGCGCGAAAAACCAAGGTGGTGCGCGAGAATAAAAGGAAGGTGTGCGTAATTCAAAGAACTGAGAGACAGTTTTACGCACAGGAAGGGGTTTTATGTACAGGATCCAAAACGCCTATAAATATTAGGTGAACCCATCTCATTCATAGAGGCTCTACACTTAGAAAAATCTCGAGCTCTGATTCGCGGAAAAACTAAGGTATAGAGTGGTGCGTGAAAAAGAAGGTGTTGAATGAAAAAGAAAAGATTTGCGCGAAAAAGAAGAGTTGTGTGAAAAGCCTTTTACGCGCCAAAAGTTATTTTTACATGCAAGGTTTAAATTTTACGCGCAAGGCACCGGGAAGGGAGCGTGAAAATTTTGGGGTCCCGCAGGCCTTTGAAAAGTGCTTAGCACTCTCAAATTTTCTTTGGGAAGATGGAAGAACAGTGAACCATTTAGTTCTTTGAAGAGAAGTGGTACCGCACACACATGACTTGTGTTTAACATCCTCATTGTGCTTTGCGAAGAGAAGAAGAACGGACCGTGCAACTAAACTCAGATCTGCACAGAAAGAGGGGAATATATCAATACACTCAAGTGTTAGTAGTGAGAAGCCAAGGAAGAGAAGAAGAAGATCTAGTGCATTCAGTCATTGCACTAAAGAAGAAGGATTGAACTAAAAAGGGAATCAACTCTGAACGCTGATGCAAGCAAAGTCTCATTCTAAATAGGAGACAAAGAACTTCAATGCACATCTATTGAAGAGACCTTCACATATATAAACTGAGTGAGACTTCACCAACGGCAGTGAGCCAGGGGGAGTCAACGGGATTGACCCGAGGGAAGTAGTGAGATATCCCTAAACCTTTTTAAAGTAAGTGTGCCTGGGATAGAGTGATTGTGCCCAAACGATTGTAATCTACAACTAGTGAAGCATAGTGGATTTTGGTATGACCAACAACCTGTCGGTGTATGCCCCTTGGACATAACCCTTTGTGGGGAACCAAGTAAAATTGGTGTGTTATCTCTGTGCATGTGAATGTTTCATTGCTGATCATGTCCATCATATAGGTTTACGTAGTTCCTACCAATGTGGGAACAAGATCTACAACTTTAAGAAGAAAAATTTGACACCCTGATTCACCCCTCCCCTCTCAGGGTGTCCTGGGGTCCTACAAGTGGTATCAGAGGGAGGTTCACATATGTTGGATATTCTCCAGTAATTATATATAGAAGAGGATTT
This sequence comes from Viscum album, assembly GCA_963277665.1. Lineage (NCBI taxonomy): Eukaryota > Viridiplantae > Streptophyta > Magnoliopsida > Santalales > Viscaceae > Viscum > Viscum album. Next base: position 1,808,992,147 of record OY728142.1, on the reverse strand, counting down.
TAGTTTCTTTCCTAAAGTCAACAATGAAGAGCAGTCTTGATGAGGATTCAGTCATTTCTGAGCATAAGTCTATATCTAGAAATACCATGAAAAATAGGAAAAAGAAAGAGAAGAAGCAGATAAAGAAGTCCCTCATGACCAAAGAAGATATTGTGTCTTGTTCTCTATGACATTCCAATAATGAAGAAACATCAGTCTTGGAAAGTATCAAGCAGTTGGTTCAGGATTCATCCAGAAGAAAGGATGACACCCCTAATTCAAGCTTTCAGGAAAAACTCAAAACATATCTGCATGATATTCCTAAAGAAATGGTTGCTATTATTTGTAGCCTATTCCAATCTATGCAGGTTGAGATCACTCGACTAGAAATAGAAGCTGACAATATGGAAAAGGGGTTGGAAAGAAAAGTTATGGAAAGTATGAAGCTCACCAAATAGGTGAAAGTCTTTGAAGAAAAAGAGGAAGTCAATAAGACTCTAAAAGAAAAGATCCATGCACTTGAAACTGATCTAAATAAGAGCAATGAAGTCAAGAGTTTTTGTTTGGAAGAAACTTCCATGAAATTCATGGAACTTGACTCTTTGTTACAAAACAAAGTTAAGATGCATGAAGATGAGGTTGAAAGATTGAAGAAGACTTGTGAAGAGAAGTTGATCATGATTGAAGATCAGAAGATCATCCTCAATATTGAGGGTAAAAAATTGGAAGCCCAGTTGACCAAGATTGAGAATACACATATTGAGACTTCACAAAAGAATGAAATGAGTGATTCTGGTACTCAATGTTCATTGGAGGCTACTAAAGCTGAAGTACCTCCAACATGTGACAAGAAGATTATGACAACTATTGAGTGTCCACCTCAAGAATCAGTCGTTGCTGGTAATCAATGCTCACTAGAGGATTCTATTATCAAAAGACCTCCAACATGTGATAAGAAGATCATGAATTAACTCATTGATCTATCAAAAGCAATTGATAAAGTGAAGGTACCATCCAAACCATCCTGTACTCATGTTTCTAAATACGTTCCTATAATCAGTGTAGTTTGGATGAAAAGTTCTAAGAAAGTATGGATGAGGAAAGGTGAGTGGAATAAACCTACCACCATGGATAGGGTGGATGAGAAGAAAAAGGAGGAAGTTGGTTCCTCAAATAGAGCACAAAAGATTAAGAAGATGGCCCAACAACCTCATAAAGAAGAAACAAAGAAGAAAAGATTTGTGGGCCAATGTTGGTGCTGCAACAGATTTGGGCACTGTGCACTGGATTGTTTTTACAATCCCTTACATGAAAAATCACAGGGAAAGCCTATATCAAATGGAAGGAATCCAGAGAAGAAGAAGCAACATCCACAGGTCCAGAAGCATCTGTTTACATAAAATATATTTGGAATGCTTGACAACATCTGTGATGTATGCAGCAGCAGTGGTCACAATAATGGTGCATGCCTATGTCAACAGTTATCCAGAGCAGATAAGAACAGAAGACCACACAAGCTACCTAAGAAGGAAGAATATTCCTTGGGAAGAAATCAGAAGAATATGGTGAACACACATTTCCCCAAGAAGATCTCAAGTAGGGAAGCTGAGAAGACCCAAGATTTGAGATCCATGAAATTTAAGGGTCATTCATCCAAAAGAAACACTGAGTGGGATAAAACTCGGATGAACCCATGTGGAAGACCCAAACCAGCTGCAACAGTTCCAAATGACATATTGGTCATCTGGCCTGAATATTTGAAAAGAATGAGGAAATATGAAGATGAAAAGGCCAAGGATGGTGACAAAGGAAAAAGGAAAACTTTCACATGATGAAGACACAGTGCATGATAGATTGAAAACAAAGGGAAACACACGTGTCAAAGAAGTTCTGTGTGAGAGATGCAAGAAATCTGGTCACATTGCAAAAGGTTTCCTAACCTTAATACCAGAGCAAGAAGCAGTCCTTAAGATGACTAAGAATGTATCATTCATGATGGTTGTTAAGTAGAACAATTATTCACACAAAGCAGAAGAGAATGTGCACAGAGCCATGCCACACCAACAGATGTCAGAACATATGTTCAAATGTGCAGGCATGAAGACAAGAGTGAATAGAGGAACTTGGTTGAGAAAATAACCTCAACCATGCAGGTCTTATTGATGAATCAAGGAGGAACCATCTTATTCCCGTAATCATTTGTGTATTGTATTTGTGCTAATAATGCAGGGAATTGAAGGTGAAGCATGCTCTTAGGGGGAGAACCTGAGAAGTAGTTAATTCTGTCAACTCTTGACAGCCAAGCTAAAGAAGTTTTACATCCTTAGTATATTCTTCAATTGATATTCAAAGATTATGATGATAAAGGATCACTCTTGATAAAGATGATGAGGAGTGTTTCCCCTGATGGGGAGAAAAATGAATAAGCTTCCAAAATCATTGTTTCAATCAGTATCAACTCCAGCTGTTATTAAATGTTATTAATCTATAAATTTCATGAAGAAAATTTCATTGATGAAGGTATGTCATTTCTCAATCTCTCATCCTCAGTTACTCAGAATAGAAATCATTCTACAAAGGGGGAGTAACTGAATTGATCAATGACATAAGAATGATGGATGTGCCCCAAGGTCACTTATCCTGCCGATTGCACTTGAATGTTTTTTATCTGTTTTGCAGATGTGAGTGCAGGAGTTTCAGGTTGATTATTCCCTATCACATTTGATTTTATTCTACCTGAAATAAAAGTGGTAAACCCTTGAAGACAAAATACATGAGTTCTCATCTCATGTTGGTATCATGATCTATGATTAATGGACAGCTTTGTGACTTAATCAAATCCTCTTGTTTTCTACATCGAGAATTTCTCAAGTAGACTTAGAGTGAAATGATTAATGAAACATTGCTTAAGTATGGATTGATACCCTCTCTACCAGGTGCTTTGTATTTCTTGTCAATAAGGGGGAGAGAAAGTGAAATGAAAGTTTGAAAAGAAAATTTGATTGAAGACAAGATTCTCATTTTGACATTGACGAATTCATTTCAGAATATGTATAAGGTATTGACAACAAAATACAAAGGGGGAGATTGTTGGAACCACTTTGTGTATAAGGTTGTATTTGTTGTCAATAGTTGTCAATAAATATCACAATGAAGGAGATCAAGAAGTACTCCAATGAAATGGAGGAATGGAAATTCAGATGATTGTTGTACTGATCATAAGTTCAAAGAACATGTGTCAAAGGTGACACATTGTTTACAACAATGAAGAAGTGAGGTATAATCCATCTGAGGATGATTAAAGAAGAATGGGGTTTTGATGATGTCCATGCAATTCCTCATGATTTCATGAGAACCATGCAAGAGACTTCTCGAAGAACTGAATCATATGTTTTGCATGAAGTAGATAATGAGGGTTGAAGAAGAAGACAATGTACAAGTGATTGGAATTCTGAGATGGCCATGCACATCACATTTTCACAGAAGATGATGATGCTAAAGTTGGTCCTTCAAGGAATACATATCACGATAGTGGAGTTTGTGATGAAAGAAGAAGAGTTGCTGAAGGATACAGATCACTGAGAAGAAGTTTTTTTGAGGTGATCATGCTTGTTGACAAAGGAGATTCCACGGTGGAATGTCGAGTTAAAGGGCTCTAGTTAATGATTCATGTTTGGTCAGAGAATGTTGACAAAGGAATGGATGATCTGGAGGTGTTACAAAAAGAGAAGATACAAGGTGGCGTTGTTTCCCAGTGTTTGCCAAAATGTTTTGGGCCTCAAAATCAGAAAATGAAGACATGGATTGTCTGCAAAAGGAGGTTCTCACAAAGAGGAAGTGGTGCGCTAAAAATAAGAGTCTTGCACGAAATCCTCAAGTTAGGTGTGGAAAACAGCGGGATGCACGAAATAGTGAATTGAGGTTTTTCGCGCAAATGGTGTTTCGAAATCAGATTTGGGAAAAATGGAAAAGGCATGGGCTGCGCGGAAAATAAGGGTTGTGCGTGAAATACTTCAGATGGGAGAGAAAAACAACGTGGTGCGCGAAATAAGTGGAGTGAAGTTTTTCATGTAAACAGTGTTTCAGAATCAGAACGTTGAAAATGGTAAAGGCACGGGCTACACGAAAAACCAGAGTTGTGCACAGAAAATGGGAATGTGCGAGAAAAATGTTTTGCGCAGAATAGCCGGGTGAATTTTTCGCACAATCATTGTATCGAATCATAAATACAGAAAATTGGCAAAGGCAAGAGGTGCGCGAAAAATTGCAGATGTTTGCACCATGTGCGCGGAAAATCAAACTGCTGCGTGTAAAGTTGGTTGTGCGCAAAATGTGGGTTTGAAGTTTTATGCGTAAGAGAGGATTCATGTTCAGAATGATGAAAAATGTAGAAGTAATGAGATGCAGGAAAAACCAAGGCGGTGCGCGAGAATAAAAGGAAGGTGCGCGTAATTCAAAGAACTGAGAGACAGTTTTACGCACAGGAAGGGGCTTTACGCGCAGGATCAAAAATGCCTATAAATATAAGGTGAACCCATCTCATTCAGAGAGGCTCGACACTTAGACAAATCTCGAGCTCTGATGCGCGGAAAAACTAAGGTATAGAGTGGTGCTCTAAAAAGAAGGTGTTGCGCAAAAAAGGGAAGATTTTCACGAAAAAGAAGAGTTGTGCGAAAAGCCTTTTACGCACCAAAAGTTATTTTTACGCGCAAGGCACCGGGAAGGGAGCGTGAAAATTTTGGGGTCCCGCATGCCTTTGACAGGTGCTTAGTACTCTCAAATCTGCTTTGCGAAGACGGATGAATAGTGAAACATTTAGTTCTTTGAAGGGAAGTGGTACTGCAGACACATGACTGGTGTTTAACATCCTCATTGTGCTTTGTAAAGAGAAGAAGAATGGACCGTGCAACTAAACTCATATCTGCACAGAAAGAGGGGAATATATCAATACACTTAGTTGTTAGTAGTGAGAATTAAAGGAAGAGAAGAAGAAGATCTAGTGCATTCAGTCATTGCACTAAATAAGAAGGATTGAACTAAAAAGGCCATCAACTCTGAACCCTGATGCAAGCAAAGTCTCATGCTAAACAGGAGACAAAGAACTGCAATGCACATCTATTGAAGAGACCTTCACGTCTATAAACTGAGTGAGACTTCACCAATGGCAGTGAGCCAGGGGGAGTCAACAGGAGTGGCCTGAGGGAAGTAGTGAGCTATCCCTGAACCTTTGTAAAGGCAGTGTGCCTGGGACAGAGTGATTGTTCCCGAACGATTGTAATCTAAAGCTAGTGAAGCATAGTGGATTTTGGTACGGCCGAAAACCTATCGGCGTATGCTCCTTGGACGTAGCCCTTTGTGGTGAACCAAGTAAAATTGTTGTGTTATCTCTGTGCATGTGAATGTTTCATTGCTGATCATGTCCATCATACAGGAATAAGTAGTTCCTACCAACATGGGAAAAAGATCCACAACTTTAAGAAGAAAAAGATGAAACCCTGATTCACCCCTCCCCTCTCAGGGTGTCCTGGGGTCTTACAGTTTCAACTCGGTCCGCTGGGCCTGGCCCTGCGCACTGTGAGGGTAGTTCAGCCAGATGCCGCCATGCAGGTGACATCGGCATGAAAGACGGGGCCGGTTCGGCCAGCGCTACGAAGGGAACAACTAGAGATTTTGGTGGCTGAGAGACTAGCGGGCAGGACACGAGGGGCGCGTGTAGGATGGTGGGACTTCGGGCAGTATGCGGGTGCACCGGGCAGGGTGTCAGGGTGCCGAGAAGTGCGGCGTGGTAGTGCGCTAGGGAACGAGCAGCACGCCGGAGAGCCAGGCAGGCCGCGATAGGGGGCCGCGGGGGTGCCGAAAGGGCATCAGAGTGCCAGGAAGACTACTGGAAGGGTTCGGGTAGGCCGTCGGCTGGGCGCGGGTGAGCCTGGTATCGCACTGTGGTGCCTGGAAGGCTACTGTTAGGGGCCGGCCAGGCTGCCGACGAGGCGCGGGTGCGTCATGCAGGCCGTAGGCGGGGCGTGGGGGAACCGGGAAGTGCGGGGGTGTCGAGAAGCACGTCGGTGTGGCGCGGGGGCACTAGGAAGCATGACGGAAAGGCGTGGGGGCGTCAGGCAGCACGCCGGGGACGTCGCGGGTAGACGGGTCGGGCGTCGTTGGCTGGCGATGTTTGGCCGAGAGCATCGATGCGCCGCAGGGGCGTCACGAGTCGTGGAGGCTGCGGGTAGTGCAGCCGTCATCATTGTCACCTTCGTCGTCGTTGCCTCAACGCCTTGCCGTCGAATGCCACAAGAGAGAAGAAATCGAAGGAGGATGTTGGGCCGTATTAGGTCTGCCCGTATCCTCCGCGTTTAAAGTGATAACAATTATCACAAAAAGAAGGAAGGGAATGTTCTTCAATTATTTTTAAAACCATGCATAAAATCTTTTTCACTCCTAAGAAGAGAAAAAGAATAGGATATTATGCCAGAAAAAACCCATACCTCATTTTTCATTCATCGTTGACGAAGTCGCGGGAAGCGGGCATCGTTCCGTTGACGTCGGGGGAAGAAGAGCTCGAAGAAGATGAGTCGAGATGATGTCATTGGTATTCTTCGTGGGTGGAAGTGATTCTCTTTCATGTCCCTGTTGAAGAAGGATGACGATGACATTCTTCGTTATTTGGTCTTCATGGGCGACGGTCCTTCATTGGATGAATAACTCTCCAAGGGTTGGGTGTCGCGTCTCTTTTCTGGTGTTTCTCCACTTGAAGAAGTCATCCCAAAACCCATCCCTAAGATTTCTTTATATAGGAGAGGGGTAGAGGTAAGTAACCATCGTGGAATTTATGATGGTTCATTTATTAGAAACCATCCTAATTTCCAACTATATGATTACTTAATTTAAAAAGGGAGAACAAATTAATTGGCTCCACTAAAAGTTTCACGAGAGGTGGCACACTTAATTTAGAGGATGATAAGAGGCTCCCTATAATTAATTTACATGCATTGGTGAAATTAATTGGTACACATGTGAGAATAATTAACTGGAACACACATTGGAACAATTAATTGGCACGCGCGTTGGTGCAATTAATTGGCACGCGTGTTGGCACAATTAATTGCGCAGAGGAGTTCAAGAGGTCCTCCCTCATTAATGAGGGGTTATGCATCTTGTGTGGTTCCCATGTCATAACCTCTTGCAGGAGGTTAGGGTGTGGGGGTCCCACCCCCAACTTACAAAGATATGTTCCAACTAACCACACACACAACACATGGCAGCTTAAAAAATTAAATAAAGTGTTGTAATTTATTTTATTATTATTTTTTTAATAAAGAGCCTAAAACTAACTTCCAAACTCTTTAGAACGCAACTGAGGTGAACATATCACTAAGGAATAACTGACATTGTGAGTTCAATGGTGACCTCAGATTTAAATTCTGAGCATCGGTTCAAAAGATATAAAATCCCGAACATACATTTATTGAACGTACCCAAAAAAAGGTTCATAAAATTTTTATCAGTCACCCTCGACTCGTGCCACTCGAGGTTAGTCTCTTCCAAGGTGAAACACACCACAACGAGCCCAATAGTACTCTCAGATTTTTAAACTGACCCACCGTTTAGAAGTTATGAATTTTAAAATAAAATAATTGTCACTTAATTATTTTATTTGTGGCCAAAAACTAACTTTTTCTTCTGACCCGCGCTGAACAAAGTAAGTATCTTCATAAATAAAGCATGCCCTCACAAGTTCAGTGGTGGTATCATATTTTTAATCTGAGCTACTGTTTGTGAGTTATAAGCATTTGAAAACTAAAATAATTTATTTAATTATTTTATTTATGGTTATTCCATTTTTGGGATCTTTCACAGGAGGCCCGCACCGAATAAACTTAAGTCGTACCTAGGGTAAACCTGCCATCCTAAGCTCAATAGTGCCCTTTGATTTCTGATCCAATTAACTGTTTAATATTTATTCCACTTTTTCGGGAAAACTACTTATGCACGTTAATCTATGCTTAACCAAAATTCAGAAATTGATTCTGGGCACACCAGGCCTCGGAATCAATCACTGTCAGGAACTGCGGACTCAAAAAAATTCAAATAATTTAAGAAAAAAAATTACTTCAAATTTCCAGGTATTTACATTACCCCCACCTCTGGGAATTACGTCCCCGTAAGCCACAACACACACTAGTGGAAAAAAAGGGGGTACTGAGCATGCATCTGAGCCTCCCACTCTCATGTTCTCTCCTAGAGGTTCTCTTGCTTCCAAAAAATGCACAATAGAGGTATCATCCATCCATGTAGGACCCACTCCTATCGATCCTCAGCCTCCACTGAAACCTCCATGAAATTCGCCCCATCATCGATTTCCATCTCTCCATGGTCGATGATGTGTGAAGGGTTGTGCACATATCTCCTTAGCTGAGATACGTGGAAGACATCATCCACCGATGCAATTAAGCTACTCTGCAAAGTACCGGGAAAGGTATGATGAATCTTGGAGATAGTTTTCCGCCTCGGCCAAATCTCCGTAGACCTCATCAAGGTGAGACCCATAGGAAGACGTGCTTTCCATCCTCGAACTTCTGTCCTCATAAGACTTTTTTATGCTCTGTGCATTCTTCATCTGCTCTTGGATGATCTGTACATTCTTCATGGTAGCCCGTATCATCTCTGGTCGGTAGGAAGTGGGTCGACTTATTGAGTCGTTCGACGGTCACCCAAATTGAGTCGTGACACTTGGAGGTACGTGGAAGACCTTTCACTAAGTCCATGTATATCCCATCCCACTTCCACTCCGGAACCTATAAGGGCTGAACCAAGCATGCTGGTACCTGGTTCTCTACCTTCACTTGCTGACAAGTGAGAAACCATTAGACAAACTCTGCTACCGCCTTTTTTATTCATGGACACCAATGTTTTCATCAAAGGTCATGGTACATCTTCGCCACTCTTGGATGTTCCACTAGAGGGGAAGTGCCGAAATCCCTCAACACCTCCTCCTGAAGTGAAACAAGTACCATGGTACGTCCTCTGAAGAGGATGATGTGCTCCCCACCTTCAGAAAATCTATCAAATGCCTGTCCTGCAGATATCTGAGCACGTCGCGTCTCGCAGTCAGCGTCCCCAAACTACACCTCCCTAACTCGCTAGAGAATTGGGGGAGTGATTGTAAGAGACTGTAGATAGGCTGCTCCATCCCTATCCATAAATGATATCTGTAACGCGGTCAGTTGCTTCATCACCTCACCTAGCAGCTGAATACAAGATCTCCTACTGAGCGCATCTGCTACTACGTTCCCCTTCCCAGGAGTATAGACTATCTCGAAGTCATAGATCTGTAGGAACTCAAGCCATCACCGATGTCTCATGTTCAGGTCCCTCTGAGAGAAGACATACCTGGGTCTCTTGTGATCAGAGTACATGGTAAAATGTTCACCCAAAGAACTATGGGGGAGACTAGCCAATTGTAGGAACTCGACATCACCTTTCTTCGCCTATGTTCTACAAGAGCTTCTATGATTCCTCCTTTTCCAAAAAGATAAATCATGTTTCATCCCCTGGATGAACCACATACTTTTCCTAATACAGTCAATCCTGACATTAATGGTACTAATTCATGTCATGGATGATGTCGTAATCCCTCGACGCTACTACCAAGAGATCCAACCATTACTCTCACCTCCAGGGGTTTAGTCACACTTTCGGCATAAGTGTTTGGTCACTGGGTCTCCACTAGTATGAATCTCGAAATTAAGGGTCAATTAAATGGTTTTAACTGGATCCTCTTAGTATTAACCACAGAGAAAAAAGGGAGGAAATAAAATGTCACAAGTACAAGTGTCTTTTATTACTACAGCTAAAAGTACAAATACACCAAGAAACAACAACAATGACATTAACGAAGCTAGAAGCATCATGAACAAAGGCCTCTATTCCTGGAACTAGTCCCGATCTTGTCCACCTACTTCCGGAGCTCCATGGTCGTCTACTTCAGGTGCCTAAAGTTGTGCTCTCCCCTGTCCACTTTTTCCATATGGTCGGGGTTGGACCTCTTGGTGGTGGTGGTGGAAACATATCGAAGCGTCGTCCACCACCTGCTGCACGACCATCTCCTCTTCCATAGCCTCCTAATCCTTGCTTTCCACCTCGATCGAACCTCTACCTCTATCTAGGAGGTCCCTCAACTGACTACTGATCATCTGTATAGTGGGTCAAATAGTCACGTGTCATGTGACCCTGTCTACCGCATGAGTAACACAACCCGATCCTGGTAGGTCCGTCTCGACCTTGGGTGCCTCACATATACGATCCTGAGTCTTGCAGTCAACCACCTGGGGGTCTAGTCCTCTTATACCTCTGTGTCATTTGTCTAATTCCATCTGCAGAAGACTCCGCTGCATGTCGACTAGTAGTGGGTCTCGCTGCTAGTGACTGCTCAGCAAGGAAACTCTCCACCAGGACGGCTTCCTCCAACACCCTCATCTATGTTGAGATGCTATGGGAGATAGCTGAAGATATGATCTCTCGCATGAGCCCCTGCTCGAAGGTTTGGGCCCTGAAGAATGGGTCTTGCACCATATATGTAGGGTATCGCAAAAGGTCTATGAACCTCGCTGAGTACTGCGCTACTGTCATGTTGTCATGTTGCCGATGAAGTTGCTCCTGTATCCGCACCGCTCGAAGGGTGTATGGGACAAACTCTGCCCAAAAAAGGCTCTCAAATTCTGCCCAGAGTAGCGTTGCCACGTCATGCATCCGGAGCATCAGGCTCCACCATCTGTCGGTTGCTGCCTGAAGGAGGCTTGAAGCAAGGATCACCATGAAGACTGCTGGTGTCCCAACTAGCCTGAAGACTCTCTCCATAGCTTCCATCCAATCCTCAGCTACTTGTGGGTTTGTCTCTCCCCATAACCTTGGTGTCCTCTGGCGCTGGAACTCATGAAACGTGCTCAAACGGCGTGCATCGTCTTCTGCTGGGGCTGGTGGCATCAATGACCCAACGAGAAGTGGTACTGTTGGTACCTCTATTGGTGCCTCTACTGGGAGAGGGCCCTATACTGAGGCCTTGTCTCTTAGCGGGATGTCAGTATGTACAACTCTCATAGATCTAGCTAGTCGTTCGTGGGGAGGCATCATGAAAGAAATAGATGTGACAAGGTAAAATGACTATACCCGGTGAGCTGACCTAACTTGTGACTTAAGAAAACTTTTGAATACGCACACGCAATCAGTGTTTTTGTGCACTGAGTCAGAAATTAGGGTTCAGGGACCGGGTGTATGGATACTTCAACCGCTTGCACCAACACTGCACTCCCTGAACTGAAAACCACACTTAGTACCCTTAACACTATTGCTTCACAGAAAAAAAAATATCAGAGTCCTAGGTTTCACGGTATAACTGTTGTCCTATGATACCAATTTTTCATGACCCATCCCCCGGAGCCCACATCATGACTACCCCCAAACCCACCTTACATAGGGCAGGGGATAGCTACTAGCACTAAAGGTGTAATTCCCTGAAACTGGGAAGGCTTTGCCTTGATAAATTGTAAACACACACACAACCAGAGTACAAGGGGAAGCAAACACTAATTAAAAGTTGTATGAAAAATGAACTGAAAGTAAAGATGGCCAGAATACAAGCCCAACTGTAAATTACAAATACAACTGAAAGAAAGTACAACTAAAAAGGTGAAAACAGGTGAAAGGTGAAAGCATCTCCTGGATCGTCTTCTGGGGTTCCTTCCTGAAGGGTAGGAACAGATTGCCTCCTCATCACTCCTCGTCCGTTAGACTCCACTGTGTATCGATACGTTGTAAGGTCCTCCTCTAGGTACCATCCAGTCCTGGCGCTCTTGGCCTCTGTCAGCGATGTCCGTCATCTACATCCAACACAACGAGGTGTGGGCATAGCCCGTGCAGGGATGAGTATAACGATACTTAGTAGGGACCCCGATACCCTCAAGGTCTCGCAAAATCCAACAAGGATAAACCACAAATTATAATTTCAACGGATAACCATTACTTAGGTATATGCCCGTACGTATACCTAATTTATCAAGTAACCAATCTCAATCATGAGGAAAACACAAAGGTCATTAACTCAGCTGAAACCAGGATTTTTATTCACAATGTAGAAACCACGGCTACTTGGGAACTCCTCCTCTATCGAGTACAGTGCGACTGCTACTACAACCAAGCGCTTCCCACTAACCTTGGACTGCTGAAGTACTCCACCTGTCGAGTACTATGGGCCTGTTGTTACAACCATGTGCTTCCCACCATGGTTCCGCTGCTACAACCAAGCGCTCCCCCTCATAGCCTACAAAGGTACTCCATCTGTCGAGTATCACAGGTCTGCCACAACAACCAAGAGCTCATCCATGATGGGTCTGCTGCTACAACCTATCGATACCCACTGGGCCATCGGAATCACTCTGATTCGATCGATCACCAGTCGTCAAGTCTCAGCCAGCTACTAGGTCTCTGCAATCTACTCGCTCGTCACTGAAAGTGTCCTCTCCATGTGCCACAAGATGATACTCCAAGTGTCACAAAATCTCATGTAGATGTATCACAAGGACCGCTACGTCATAGGGGTATCAATGCAATAGACGGCATGTCAATCGGATGCTCGGTCTGTGAGTTACTAGCCTTTTAGTCCTGGGGGCCCGTTTGGTTTCGTGTACGAACCAACCTGACCATATCACAACTATACCACGAACTCCCAAGAGGTATTTTTAAAGGGACCATTTCTCAATGAGATTATCAGGCCGCTGAAGGTTCATCAAATGGACGTCCGGTGCCAAAGATATGGGCAAAGTAAGCAATGGGTCATTAGTGGGCCTGAGTCTGGTTCGACCCGGTCGGACCAACTCGGCCCAACCCAGTTTGGGTGGACCCAGTCAGACTTGCTGGGTCTAAATCAGCCCGTCTGGTGGGTCAGCCAGGTAAGATTCGACCCAGTCCGTTGGGCCCAGCCCAACGGACTGTGAGGGCAGTTCGGCTCGATGCCGCCACGCCGGAGGCATCGGCCCGAATGTCGGCGCTGGTTTGGCCAGTGCCGCGAAGGGTGTGGCTCGAGATTTCGGTGACCCGGAGACCATCAGGCAGGCCGCGCAGGGCACAGACAGGCCGGCGGGACTATGGTCCAGCCGCAGGTGCAACGGGCCGGCTGTCGGGGTGCGGGGCAGCACGCTAGGGTGCGGGCAGCACGACGGGGTGCCAGGAAGACAGCGGCATGGGTCTGCGGCGGCGCCGATAGGGTGACGGGGTGCCGGGAAGGCCGTCGGCAGGGGCTGGGCAGGCCGCGGTCTGGGCGCCGGTGCGCCTGGCAGGCCACCAGCGGGGCGCGGTGGCAACGGGCGGCACGCCGGTGAGGCACGGGGGCACCGGGTAGCGCACCGGTGGGGCACGGGTAGCGCACTAGGGATGTCGTGGGTAGGCGGGTTGAGCAACGCTTGGCCGGCGATGTTTGGACGGGAGTAGAAGTGCGCTGTGAGGGCGGCGCGATTCGCCAAGGCTGCGGATAGAGCGGTCGTCGTCCTTTCCTCCTTCGTCATCGTCACCTCAACTCCTTGTCTTAGAGTTCCACAAGAGAGAAGAAATCGACGGAGGATTTCGGGTCGTGTTAGGTAGGCCCGCATCCTCAGTGTTTAAAGTGATAACAATTATCTCAACAAGAAGGAAGGAGATGTTCTTCAATTGTTTTTAAATCCGTGAATCAAATCTTTTTCAATCCGAAGAAAAAAAAAGAACAGGATATTATGCTAGAACAAAACCCCTATCTCTCTTGTCATTTTTCGTTGATGAAGTCACGGGAAGCGGGTGTCGTTCTGTTGATGTCGGTGGAAGAAGAGCTCGAAGAAGACAAGTCGAGATGACGTCATCATCGTTCTTCGTGGGCGGTAGTGCTTCCCTTTCTTGCCCCAGTTGAAGAAGGATGAAGAGGACGTTCATAGTTCTTCATTCTTTGTGGGTGACGATCCTTCGTTGGAGGAATAATTCTCCAAGGGTTGGGGGTTGCGTCACTTTTCCAGCATTTCGTCGCTTGAAGAAGTCGTCCTAAAACCATTCCCCAAGCTTCCTATATATAAGAGAGGGGGAGAGGTAAGTAAACATCGTGCAATTTATGACGGTTCATTTATTAGGAACCTTCATAATTTTCAACGTGGCTGTAAACTAATTTAAAAAGGGATAAAAAATTAATTGGCTTCACTAAAATTTGCACGAGAGGTGGCGCACTTAATTTGAAGGATATTAAGAGGATCCCTATAATTAATTTACTTGCGTTGGAGAAATTTGATGTAATAATTTTCTTATCCATTTTAACGTATACACTATAAAATGTGTTTAATTAATCCATATTTTTTAAAATCACAAATTTTATAATTAAAAAATTATAGTTCATTCATGTTTTTTTGAAAATAATTAATCAATTGATCATTATTAATTACTCTTTAATAATTTCCCTTAACACTCAATATTGTTTCACTGTTTTTAATTTACATGAAAAATAATTTGAATTTTTTTCATTTAAATTGGATATCATTACTCATTATTCATTATTATTTGAACATTATTAATTAAAATAAAGTATTTCTTCCATTCCATCATGATAAACATTATGATGCATTCTTCAGTTATGTTTAATAACATTAGTAGAAAACCCATTTCATTCCATAGGAAACCCTTTTAATAATTTCTTATGTTTTATTTCCTTATGTTAGACACATATGAATGTAGATGTTATGATGGGATCTCATAGATAGTGCCCCAATGTATTGGTTAATGTTTTCTCTCAACATATATTATTTATGGGATTTGGGTGTAAACCCATTCAATTATGGGACTCTATCCACTATGTGATTTCATCTTTGGAGTTATAATTGAATCAAATTTATATCATATAATATGTTTTATCCCCATTCTAATATCTACAAGATCATATGTCTAATGACCCATGTATTTATAGAATAATACTTTTGATTTCTATTAATACTTATAAATATGATATTAATTTTATTTTAAAGGCGATTCTATGTTCAATGACATACCCGACACACAACAATGGGTTTCTTCAAAATCTCATACTTCACACAAGGCTGAGTCGTATAGAAAAATAATAAGAAAATATTATAATATTAAATTGTAGTTAATGCCTAGCCATTATATTGGAAGGAATGAACAGAACTGACCATATTATGATTAAAAAATTTTGTTAATTATTTTATCATTTATCCAATAAAATTTAGTGGCTTAAAAGGATAATGAATCCACTTTTAATCATAAAAACTCAAATATTTATAATAGGAAGTTTACCGCCTTTTGATGGTGATCTCCTTCTGAATCTAGTTTTTTTCACTTTTATATGTTCAACTTTAAAAAATAAACTTTTTCTTTACAAGAAGGACATCATGATGTATGTTGGGTACTTTTTTGTTATTTTTCATATAATGTTCAATTTTTAATCAATAGTGAAAAATACAGCATTTTATGTTAAAAAATGACTTTTCATCTGGTTTATTTATATAGATTTATTGACAATTTAATTAGGTTTAAATTTTAATTAGATTATTTTTTTAAAATTTAATACAATGTTGGTCAATTAAAGTAATTTCACTTTTTAATTAGACATAAAAACATGGCATTCTTTTAATAGTTATCATTTCTTAAAAACATGCTTTCGGGTTTTGACAAAGGAGATTGATTTTAAATTTATTTATCAAACTTCGGTGTTTTGGATTTGGGAAAATATATTCAATATTTGGAATAGGGAGGTTCAAATTGTGAAAATATGTCTCTTATATTTTTAGACATTATGAATAGTAACATTAGTAAATATTTTGTTTACCATGATTAAAAGGTTAATTAGGTATATAAGGAATAAAATGATATTATAATAATATTAAATTACCCAAAAATGATTCCAAATCCTAATGTATGAGATTTTTTCGACCATGGGCATCCATGGGTTTATTATAGGACCTTATGGTGCCAATTGTGATTGAAAATGATATTTAATTACATTTAATTTAATGTTATGGAAAATATAACTTATGCATATATATTTTAATAGAAAAATATTATTTGGGGTCATATAAGAGATATTTTGGACTATAAATAGTAATTATAAATATAAAAATACTTCCTAAATCATTTTATTTTATTTATTATTTTTAGGAATTAAATTAATAAAATTAATTATGACATAATGAGGATGTAGTTATTGATTCATTAATAAAGGATTCAAATAAATTATATTATAAATGATAAAATAAATGTAATTTGGTTATTTTGATGCCATACACGTATTTTATAGATGATATTTACATGTTATCTTTGTATTAATAAATTTTTTTCGAATCAATCATGTTACAGGTTTGTAAAAGTCATGATATGAATATTGTCAAAATTAACATAATTTATATTTTAAAATATAAAATATTTTATTTAGTATTATAATATTCATCCAGTCAATGATTCATCCAAATAATCATTATAA
This sequence comes from Viscum album, assembly GCA_963277665.1. Lineage (NCBI taxonomy): Eukaryota > Viridiplantae > Streptophyta > Magnoliopsida > Santalales > Viscaceae > Viscum > Viscum album. Next base: position 1,808,975,673 of record OY728142.1, on the reverse strand, counting down.
GTCTAAAATTATATTATTGACTCTTTAATTGGAAATTTTGAATGTTTTGGTAACTATTTTGATTCCCAATGTGTTAAATGTTTGATTTAAAGTTAAAAGTAAAAAATGGCTAAATAAAGAATATACGAATTAAAAATATATGAAACATGTAGAATTCATATTGGATTATTTTATTTTGAAAAATTGTCTTATTATATTCTACTTTAATGATTTTTGGGCCTTTTGAAACCAAAAATAATTTTTTTAAATAAAATAATACTATCAAACATTCCTAAAGAGCCACTCCTCCCCCGTACAAAATTCCATCACATCTAACCCATTACTCACAACACTGAAGCCACATGGATCATCCAAAATCATCTGACATATTCTATCAACATAACTCTATTCTTCATAGAAGTATTACCCTAGGAATAAGTAAATACAAGAGAGCCCATTGGCTCAATTCAAAAGAAGTTACCCGATTTGAGGTAACATCTTCTCCCAATTTTCATTCCATTATTTTTACTTCTCTACTACCTATTCTATTTGTACTTATTTTATACAAAAAAGTATCCAATATATAATAGGTTTTTGTTATGATACATAATTGAACTAAACTTAGACACACCTCCATCTAATGGGTATAGAACATACTGTTTCTGTGGACACTGATCTACTGTCTCACGAAATGATAATTCTTCAATAATTTACTACCACCTCTTATGGTGACCATTATGATGACACTGTAATTATATATGATATTTATGATATTTATTTTATTTCTATTCTTTTATAATTCTCATTTCTAACAAACCCTTAGACTTTTCATGTTATTTAAACACTATAATATCATTTTAGAAAGTGCAGACTATCGCCCCTTAAAGTTTTATGACTCGTTCATGCTATACATGGAATGTATAAAGGATGGAATTAATGATCTTATGTAACATATATACCATAAATATTATAATTAAATTATTATATACCAATTTATCATTTATATTTCATTCCTTTAAATTGAAAAAGAAATGAAAGAAGCATTCATGCGTACGTAAAACTTATTGTCTCCATGAACAATGCATTTCATTTTCTTATATCCAAATGTTTTGGACTATTATAAATACATATTTAAATGATATATATGATATATATGATATCAAAATCATGAATATCATTCTCGAGATAACATAATTTTGACCACATGGATAATTTATAATTACAACATGTTCATTTTTGACTCATGTTCCAAACATCAACAAAATGTCCGATATGAAATAAAATAATTAAACAATTATAATAGAAAGATAATAGAAAGGTAATAAGTGATATAAAATTAATAATAAACCTGAAAATGATTTTAAGGCAAGTAGAAATTAATTTATGTTTATTATTTAGCTAATTATTAAACTAATGAGTCATGTCGGACACGAGGTAAGGGAAATCATCTCAATCTCCTTTCATTGTGGAATGTTTTGAAAACATACACCTCCATCTTTCACATGCTTTAAAATAAAATCTTTTAAATTTTAAATTAATTCAAAGAGAATATTTTTCTACGAAACATTTCACTGAACATCAAATGGAATGTTTTTAATGTTTGAGGTGACAATGAAATCTCCGACGTCGTAGTCATTATTTGGAATCCTCTATAATCCTTAATGTTTATAAAAGTAAAGAAATCCCTGATTCCCTTTTTGGGTGTTATGGTATTGGAAATGTTTTTTGAAATATAATGAGTATTTCAATATCTTTAAATGATATCTTATTATTTAAAATTAAATGTTATTATTGAAATGTTGATATTGGAAATATTTAATGTGTCTTGATTATGTAATTATACATGGATATTTGATTGGCGGTATGTGATAAATCAAATAAAGAGTGGTAATGTGATAATACAAGGATGGGTGGTTACGTTATAACCTTCAATGCATTTGGTATAGATGTTTGTCATATGGCTATTCCATTCAGTGATATGTGTGGATGTCATCCGTATGGCTATTCTAAGTATTTTTATGTCCCAAGTTACATATATATTCTATACAATGTTTTCTATGTGATTAATAAAAATCATTTGGTTGCAATAATGGTAACCAATGAGCTTATATTCAATGAAGCATTTTTTATAATTTTTTGTGGATAAAATTATTACTTTATTGTAAATTATTCATTGTTAACTTTTTGTTTTTATAACTAACCACTTTTCTTCTTGGTGTATCCCATAGTGATTTTTTATGACCATCCTATGTTTTTTAAATGTTTTTAACAAGACTTATAATGGAATAGGGTCACATATGGGATCAAGGAAAATTCATACTATTTTAAACATTGAACTAAACATGTTTCCTTTATTTTAAGAGTTTTTATTTTATAAAAAAAATTAACGATTTGAAATATCTACATGTAATATTCTTGTTGTTTTTATAAGTTATGACCTAATTATCTAATGATCTAAACCAGTAATGATCCTCAATTGGAATTAATTCCATAATTCATGATTATGTAATGTTTAAGGATAGGGACTTATTGTTGGTATCAATGGTCATTTTTTATAACTTTAGGAGTTAGAATTTGGTTAATAGAATATCTAAAAATTATTTTTACACTATGTTCAAATTGAAATGATATAGAATTTGAAGATTACTATGTTTCTTTGTCTAAGATATGTTCGTTCAAAATGGTTTCCTATAGTGGAAATATGGCAGTAGTTCTGGGAAGGAATACAGAGGAGAATAACCTTCCAAATCAGCATCCCAAGTTGTTTGGAATCAGATATGAACAGTTATTTGGAGTAAGGGAATAGTTGATTCGGGATTTAAATGGTTTTGGTATACATGCATGAGATCAACCAGATCAACCCCAGAGTAACATTCTAATAGTAGATCATTTCTTGAGGCAATATCCCACGTCTTTCAGAGAATCATCTGAACCTGTTCATGTCGAAGGGTGGGTCAAAGACCAGGAATATATTTTTGATGTCATGGGTTGTAAATACAATCAAATGGTTAGTCTTGTTGTTTATTGTTTTAAAGGATAAGTAGATCAGTGATGTTTGATGGTAAAAAATATAAAGGACAATGAGGATATTTATGCTCTTAGTTGGGAAGAATTCAAATGTATGTTTCTTGAGAGATATATTGTGAAGGTAGTTCAACTTAGCATGAAAAAGAAAATTCTTGGAATTAATAGAGGAGGAAGACTCAGTGGCTTCATATGAAGAAAACTTCACTCAAATGGCATGGTACGGTCCAAATTTCATTTGAGATATTAATAGTAAGATAAATTGATTTTTTTTAGGACCAAAGCCATTTTATCAAATATAATTAGCCTCTCATTAATTAAAAATCAAGAAAAAACATTTCAGATGTTCTGACAAGGTAGAAATGGAATTTTCATATGATCAGGTGTTCCAACAGAGCAAGAAAAGGTAGAGGCCAAGTTTGGTGGAATAGGGAAAAAATTCATCAATAAAGCATGGAGGTTATAAAATTAAATTTACATCTTGTGATAAATGTGGTAAAAAGCATCTGGGAGAATGTACCTAAAAATAAAAAAATTTCTTATAGTGTGGTAAGACTAGTGATATTGCTCGTAACTGAAAAAAAGATGATCAAGTAGATAATGAAAAGCCAGCAGTAAGATGTTTTAGATGCAATGAATTTGGACATTATGCCAATGGGTATCCAAATATGATTACCTATGGTGGAAACCAGATATATCAAAATTAAAATGGTGGGGAAAAATATTTTTCTACTACTAAGGTTAATGTGGGACCATCAAAGGAAGTGATATCAGGTACGCATTTTGTTTTTTAATAATTTTTCAATGTGTATATTTATTTAGGATCTAAAAATTCATTCATTTTAGAGATATTTTTGGGTAAATTTGGAATTCCATCTCCTGATATAAATCCTGAACTAAAGGTAACAACACCTAGAGGATATATGGAGACAAAAAAATTATAAGAATCTTCCAATCCTGAATTTTTTAATGACTTTACTTTACAATTTTGTTATTTTCCCTCTAGTAGAGATTGATGTTATTTTGGTAATATATTTTCTTTCTGTTTACCATGCTAAAATTTATTATAGAAATAAAGAGGATTCTTTTTAGAAATACATACAGTTTGTGTACAAGAATGAAACGTTATCTCTGATAACATATCAGGAAGCTGGGAAATTAGGGAAATATGGAAATGAATGTTACCTTGCACATATTGTTGAAAACAATGTAACTATTCAGATTAATGATGTTTTAGTAGTAATTGAGTATCTTGATGTTTTTTCTAGATGTGTGTCCTAGTATTATACCTCATTAGAATATTATTTTACTGTTAACTTAGATCTTGAATATATGCTAATTTCCAAAACCCCTTATTGAATGGATCCAATTAAATATATAGAGTTAAATAAACAATTGTAGGAATTGTTAGATAAAGGATTCATGCAACCAAGAACATCACCATTGGGTGATCCAGTTTTGTTTTTTAAAAAGAAATATATTTAAATGATACTTTTCATTGAGTATAGAGCCTTGAATAATATCATTTTTATGAATAAGTATCCTTTGCATGATATTGATTATTTATTTGATCATCTGCTGGGAGCTCATTACTCTTTCGAAGATTGACTTTAGGTCATGGTACCATTAGTTGAAAGCAAAGGAAGAAGACATTCTGAAGACCATGTTTCATAATAGATATATCCATTATCAATTTTTAGTTATGAATTTTTTGTTAACCAATTCACCTAATATATTCATGGATCTTATGAATAAAATTTTTCATGAGTTCTTTTATATGTCTGTGGATGTGTTTATTGATGACATTTTGGTATATTAAAAAAGTAAATAAGAACCAGAATGTAATTAAAGGGTTTTTTTCTATCCTTAAAAGAAAATAAGTTATATGGGATATTTATGAAATGTGGGTTTGGGTTACAAAAAATTTTATTCCTTGGCCACATTGTCTCAAATAATTGCATAACTAGTGACCCGTCTAAAAAATTATTGAAGAATGGACAAGACCTAAAAAAATGACTAAGACTCAACGCGTTCTTTTTTTTCAACATATTTAATATGGTTTTTGAAAAAAATTCATGGTTATTTATCACACTGACTAAGTTAACTTGGAATAGTGTAATGTTTATCTGGAAAAAAGAATTTGATAATTGTTCTCAGAAACTGAAAAAAAGATTGGGGAATGCGCCAGTATTAGAATTACCTTCCCGAAATGGTGAGTTTTTTTATATAAAGTGATTCATTGTTGAGTGGACTTGGTTTGGTCTAAATGAAGAATAATTAGGTAAATTAATATGCTTCGTGTCAGTTTAAACCTAATAAGTTAAATTTCCTTACACCTTATTTGGAATTAGCTGTTGCTATTTTTTATTAAAAATTTGGAGGAATCATTAGTATGTATTAATTTGTGAAATATATAATTATCACCAAAGTTTGATGTATATATTCACTCAGAAGCAATTAATCATGATTTATAGGATATGTTAAAAAATATTTAAGGATTAGTATTACATGATCCATTACCATCCAGTAATAGAAAATAAAGCGGTTGACACATTGAGCCAAAAGTGTATTGGAACATTAATCATGATATGTTTGGAAAAATATCCTTTTATTAACGATTTGATGAACTTTGGAATAGAAGTTTTTATTGCTAGAAATTTTTCTATTTTGTTTTAGGTGTTAGGGAAATCATCTCAATCATACAGAAATAAGAAAGCGTAGACATGTGATAGTGAGTTTTAGAAAAAGATATATTTTGTTCATAAGGGTAATTCACCTAAATTTAACATTGATAGATACTATGTATTGAGGTTTAGAAAGTGAGTATGTGTGCCATGTGATTAAAATTTAAATAATGAGTTGTTATATGAAGATTATAGTTCTCCATTTTTAGTACATCATGTTATCACTAAGATTTAAAGATATCATTGAGAGTATTACATTTGGGATGGAATAATAATAGATATTGCTGACATTAATATGAAGTGTTTGACTTGTCAATATGTTAAAAATGAGCAATAGTTACCGAAAGGGATGATTCATCCTTTACCAGTACCAGAGTAGAAATGAAAAAATATATCCATGTACTTCATTGTTGGATTACCGAAGTCATCTCTATGGAATAATGAATTCTGGGTTATTGTTGATTGATTGAATAAATCTGCTCATTTTCATCTTATTTGAGATACTATGTCTCTACATAAATATTTTTTGTTTTATATTAAATAGATAATCAGGTTACATCGATATTCCCTCTCCATTATATATGATCATGATCTCAGGTTTCCTTCTAACTTTTGGAAGGGCCTTACGATGTATTTGGGTACTGAATTAAATTTTAGTAGATGTTTTCATCCTCAATCAGATGGGCAGTCAGAACAAAAAATTTGGACTTTGTAAGATAATCCACATGCTTCTTCAATGGATTACCAGCGATGTAGGGACCAACATCATTCTTTGGTTGTGTTTTTTTATAATTTACATTTTCATTCAAGTATACTAATGTCTCTATTTGAAAAATTATTTGCAAATCAGTATCAAAGTCCAGTGTTTTTGGATGATGTAGGTGAAAAAACGTTAGTGGGATGAGAATTAGTAGAATAGATTCTTGTGAAAGTTTAATTGATTCAAAAACACATGAGGATAGCTCAGATTGGGTAGAAAGGTTGTTAGGGTAATCGTATAAAGGATACTTATTTAATGTTTTGTGATCATGTCTTTTTCAATGTATCTCTATTGAAAAGTGTGATGTGTTTTTGAAAAAAGATATTGTTGAGTCTGAGGTTCATTTGACCCTATGAAATCCTTGAGAAAGTTAGACTAGTTTCCCACATAGTGGCTTTACCTCCATGTTTATCTCAGGTAAACAATGTTTTTCATGGTTAAATATTTTGAATGTATATGTCATATCCATCTCATATTTTGAGTCTAGAGGTAGTTTGGTAGGAAGAGAATATTTCTTATGAGGAACAACCAGTCCATATTCTTGACCAAAGGGAGAATGTGTTGTGGAGTAAGTTAATTCATCAGTTAAAGGATTTCTGGAAAAACCCACATGGTTGAAGAGGAAACATGAGAATCTAAAACTTTTGTTGGGGATAAATAAACCAAGTTATTTGATAAGTAAATAATTTTGTGAGGATGCAATTCCCAAATGGGGGTAAGGATGTAACGACAAATATATTTATTGAATAATAATTTATATTTTTATTAATACTCATGAATAATATATTAATCTTACTTTAAAGTGGATTATCTATTTGTTTGTGTACCAGACATCAACAATTGGTTTCTCGGAAATCTAATGTTGCACACAAGGCGGGGTCATACTAAAAAATAATAACATAATATTATTATTTATAATGGTAGTTAACACCTAGACGTTGTATTGGAGGAAATGAAAATAACTAATTGTATTATGATTAAACTTGACTGTTAATTGTTTTTACATTTATCCACTAAAATTTAGAGGCTTTAAATGATAATGAATCCAAATTTAAGTATAGACATTATAATATTATTAAAAGTTATTTTTATCTTGTTTTTTATGGTGAACCCATTTTAAATCTAGTTTTTTAACTTTTATATGTTCTATTTGACAAAATAAAATTTATCTTTAAAAGAGGGACATAAAAATATACTTTGGGTAAATTATTGTTACTTTTTTTGTTATTTTCATTTTTAATGAATGTTGAAAAATACTGCATTTTAAGTCAAAATAGTATTTTCATATGACTAATTTGTATGGTTAGATTATCTTTTTAATTAGTTTTATAGTGTAATTAGATTTTGTTTTTACCATTTAATCCAATTTTGGTTATCAGATGTAATTTCACTATTTAATTTTACATAAATACATGTCAATCTTTTGATATTTATTATTTCTTAAAAACATTTTTTTGGTTTTGACAACAATAATGAATTTTAAATTAATTTCTACAACTTCTATGTTTTAAATTTCAAAAAATAGATTCCATATTGGAATCAGATGGTACTAATTGTGTAAATAGGTAACTTTTATTTTTAGACATTATGAATAGTATCTTTAGTAAAAAATTATTTACAATGGTTAGAAGGAAAATATGGTAATTAAGGGTGAAAATGATTTTATAATAATATTAAATTACACAAACATGTGTATTAACCCAATTTTATGAGATGTTTCCAACCATGGTCATGATTGGGTATATTTTAAGACACCATGGAACCACTTTTATTGAAAATGACATTTAATTACATTTAATTTAATGTTAAGGAAAATATAACCTAAATATATATATTTTAATAAAACAATTTTTATTTGGGGTAATATAAGTGTTAATTTCAACTATAAGTAGTAATTATAAATATTAAAATATTTCCTATAACATTATATTTTAATTATAATTCTTAGACATCAAATAAATTAATTTAATTAAGACACAATGTCGATGCAGTGATTTCATCATTAATACAGGATTCAAATAAATGATATTATATATGTTAAAATAAATATAATTTGGTTATTTTGTTGTCATCCAAGATTTTTAGGGATGATATTTACATTCTATCTTTTTATTAGTGTAGTTTTTTTGAATCGATCATCTTTTTATGGATTTTTAAAAGTCATGATATGAATAGTGTCAAAATTGACATAATTCATATTTAATAATATATAATATATTAATAAATATAAAAAAATTCAAAAAAACTAATATTTGGCCAAATAGTAATAATTAGTATAAAATTGTATTATTGTCTCTTTAATTGGATATTTGACTTGTTTTGGAAACTATTTTGATTCTCAATGTATTAAATTCTCGATAAAATGGTAACAGTAAATAAGGGTTCAATTAAACCGATATAGATTAACAAATATCCCAATCCTTTCCAATTATTATTGGATGATTTTATTTCGAACAATAGTAATCTTAAATTAGAAATTAATGAGTTTTTTATCTTTTTAAACCAATAATAATTTGATAATATAATAATACATTCCATGTTTCCAAAAGAGTCCCTCCTCCCTCTTATAAAAGGCCATCACCTCTAACACATTACTCACACCTATCATGTTTCTTATCTTATCCATACTCTTCCCAAATAATCTCCAAACGTCCATATATTCATCGTAAAATCCTTCCCCTAAGAATAAGGCAATTCATGAGATCCTTTTGGCTCAAATCAAAAGAAGTACCTTATTTTAGGTAACGTCTTCTATCACGTTTCATTCCATTTTTATACATCTCCACTCCCTGTGATCTTATTATTCTTGGTTTAAATAACAACACCAGTATACTAAACATACTAGGTTTTTTTCTTAGATGTATTAGAACTAAACATACACACACCTCCTTCTAATAGGCATTAAACATACTGTTTCTATGGACGACGAACTACTCCCTCACGAAATAATGATTGTTCAATCTTATCCTACCACCACATGTGGTGGACATTTTGATGGAACATTAATTATATATGATATTTATGATATTTATTTTATATAAATTCTTCTATATTTCTCATTTATAAAATAACATTATGATTTTCCTGTTGTATAAACATGATAATTTCATTTGATGAAGTGCGAACTACCGACCCCTCAAATTGATATGAATCGTTCATACTATACATAGAAAATATAAAGGATTTTATAAATTAAAATATTTAGCATATATAACATTGATATTATACGTGAATTATAATATACATATGTATCATTTTGTATTCATTCCATTAAAAATGAAAAATAAATAAAAGTAGTGTTCATGCTTACGTAAGGCTTACCATCTCCATGAATTATGCATTTCAATTTCTTATATCCAAATATTTTAGACTATTCTAAATACCTATTTAATTGATATATATGATATATATGATATCTAAATCATGAATATAATTCTGGATATATTTTAATTTTGACCACATGTACAATTTATAATTATAACAAGTTCATTTTTTACTCAAGTTCTGAACATCGAAAAAATGTCTGATATGAACTCAAATAATTAACTATTGATATAGATATTTAATAAATGATATAAATGTAATAATAAACTTGAAAAAGTTTCATAAGAAATTATAAATTGTCTTATTCTTATTATTCATGAAATTAATTAATGAACGAGTCAAGTCAGACACGAGGAAGGGGACTTCAACTCAATCTCCTTTCACTAGGGTGTGTTTTTATAATTTACACCTCATAATGTTCATGGGTATAAGAAAACCCTTTTACATTAAAAATCATTCAAAGGGGTTATTTGTCTACAAATCATTTTTCTAAAATAAAAAAAAATGTTTGTAGCGTTTATGGTGACAATGACCTCTATATCGTCATAATCGTTATTTGGATTCCTCTATAAGCCTAAATGTTTTTAAATTGAAAAGAAATGTCGTATTCCCTTTTTGGGAGTTTAAGTATTTAAAATGGTTTTTGTAATGGATTGAGTATTTCAATATCTTTAAATGATATCTCATTATTGTAAAGTAAATGTTATTACTAAAATGTTGATATTTATAATACTTTAGGTATTATGATTATGTATTGGTACTTGGAAATTTGATGGGTGGTTACACGATAAACCAAATGATGGGTTGTTCTATGATAAACCAATGATGGGTGGTTATGTTCTAGCCTTCATTGAATTGGGTATAGAATTCGGTTGTATGGCTATTCCATTTAGTGGTATGTGTGGAAGTCGATAATATGGTTATTCCATTTATGTTTTTCTATGCCCCAAGTTACCTTTATATGTTATACATTATTATCTTTTGGATTTATAGTAACCTTTCAGTTATTAAAATAGTAAGAAATGAGATAATATTAAGTGAATTTTTTTTGCTACTTCATTAAGGTGAAAATTATTACATTATGATAAAGTATTCATGGTATATATGTTGTTTTTAAAACTAACAATTTTCCTTCTTTTGGTATACCTTACTAAGATTTTTATGCTCATACGATGTTTCTGAAATGTTACCAGAATATTATATAGATTTAGAAAAAATTCTAGTATCATGATTTCTTGTTATATACCTATTCTTCTAAAGACACGATACTTTTTTATCCTTTTTTTGAATTTATAATAATGATTTAATAATATAATTATATACGAAAATGGGAAGTGTTTTTATATTATATATTAATCTTCTATCATATAATAATCCCACATTAAATTCTTCTAAAGAACATCATCTATGGTAGTGGTATTTATTTTTATTATCATATCTACTCAAAAAAATCTCTCCAATAGTTGTTTCCCACATTGAAGTTAATGAAAAAGAATATGAATTTTTTTCATAAAATATTTGAGGGATCTGGTATGTAAATTCACAAAAATGGTACATGGAAAATTTCATGTTTTTGTGAGATGATTCAAGAGAGGTAAAAGAAATGATATATAGCCGCTACATGATCTACGATCTCAATGGAACTAATATAACTTCATGTTAGAATAGCTTTCATCTAAAATATGAAAAAACAATTCCAAGGAGATATCTCAAGGAACACCTCTACAAAAAAATTAAAATTATTGTCTGTATTGATGATTTTCTTTAGAGATATTTTGGAAACACAATACTACATGCACATTCCACTAAACGGTTTGAACCTTCTCTATCATTTACTAGACATGGTGAAGACTATTCAACTTCCCATATATGAAATAATCCCATCAAATTGGAATCCTATATATCTTCCCATATAGGTCATCATATATTTATATATGAATACCAGAATGGAAAATGTTTTTATAATTGAACTATACCATGGTGATATTTTTATCCCATCATCTAGATAATTCTCTCAAACTAGATTTCAGAAAATCCACTTCTGTTCAGATACTCTTATTAGACCTTCTATCTATCTGAGGATGATAATAATGGACAAAATTGGAATTTCTACAAAATGACTGTATATGTATTATCTATCATCTCTTGGTAATCCATCTATTATGTTCAGATACAATAAATATTTGAACCCATATTGTCTTACAACTTCATTTTGTATATAATAGATAGTAGTTCTAGAGTGAAGCATTATATAATATGAATTATACATTCAATAATTTTATGGTGAACAACTACAAACATAGTATAATAATTCCCTTTTGATGTAATAGGGATTCCAAAAATAGAGTCTATGGAAACTATTTCTTATTTTAATAATAGTATAGCTAATATCTTTAATATATGTTCAATAATTATCCATTTTTCCTAAAATACTTATAAAAATAATCATTGTGATATGTATTACATGGTTATCCACTTCATGTAATCCCCCAAAATGATATTTTTTAATCTCAATACATATTCATTAAGATTGGATGTATAAAAATGTATGATCTAAAATAAATATAAAATAGTTATCACTTAATTTATTGTTTTTTGGTAATAATATCATATTTCCTAACCATATAAATCCATCTTAATCAATGTTTGACACTAGAATACCCAATTGATTTTCCTATAGTGATGCATTATAATTCAATGATTCATTGATCATCATGTGAATAAATGGTTGAAAAAACCATTTTGGAATGATTTTATTTCACATTATTCAATTATGATTTTAAGATTCATCAATTTCAAATCCATGTACATTAATTCATTTTCCATATTATCACCGCATTAGAAGCCACTAAACTAGAGACCCAAGTTACTATCCTAAAAGGCTTCAACCCTGACTTCCCATACATTAGATGATACCGATATACAGTGAGGTGTTATAATCACAGTGTGTAATAAATATATTAACTGAACATTTTCATTATATTGTATTAAATGAAATGAAGTAAAGACCCAGATGAAAACATCATACATACGATATGGATAGACCACTAGGTAGTCAATTAAGATACATGAGTAAATAGAATGAGAATGATATAAAATTAAAATAATATATTTCATAGATTGATCCATATGAAATATATTATCTCCAAAAACATTTCTAATACATCCTACTAGAGCAGTATTGGGCATAAACCCATCCTATTCATACAACTGAGTGAATATATGCTCAAGTACCCAAATATTATGGTGGCATGATTAGGGTGGAAGTACAAGACATTTTTGGAAACCACCAACACATACCTACAGAGATCCAACAATATGAATTGTATTTATATGTGAGATGATCACCAGAATAAAGGAAATACAAATTTAACTCAACTAATAAATTTTATGAAAAGTTGTAAATAACTTAAACCATAACCAATCCATAGTCTGTTGGACCCAAAATTATGTTCCAGTTTCGATATAATTTGAAATTTTACTAAACATGGTTTCATATGTTATATATATATATATATTCATATAATTATATATATAAATATATTATAATGGTCAAATATAACATAATCAATTCAAATTGCAATCGATCATATGGTCTATTAGAACAATAAAAAATAACTAATTTATCCAGAACTAGAAAATTCTATTAGGAAGCTCTATCCCCAAGGGGAATACATGCACCTTTCTTTGGAATCACCCACACTCCCCATTAGTCACTATAACAAAAGATAATTTATACTGATTGAGGATGGTGTCATAATAGAACTACATCAACATTATCCAATAATGGGTCTATCATATAATATATCATTGATGTTTAGAACCAAGGATTATTGACAATGGAATCCTATTCAATCACGTTGAGTTCATCACATGACATATTTCAATAATATATTCCAAAATTGACCCTAGTCCATTGACCAATGATTCATTTTTGAGTACAAGGAGAAAATATTGAGAAAAGTCTTTTTAATATATTTTTACATGGTTATAGAACCCAAGATATTAACTATGTATTCATCGTTGATTCAACAAAGTGCATCCATAGGGAGCTCAATAAACAATTCTATATCATCTGGAATTGTCTGTGCCATACGACAATTCCCTTCATCAATTCTATACCATGATATTTATTTCAATCAATAAATATTATCAATAAGATCCCAAGAATTAACTCTATTATCCTTTCATGATCTACATATCAAAAATCCCTTCAACAAATCACCAAGATGTACCTACGATAATTATTTCTATGTAAAAAATAATAATGTGAATGCATAAATAAAATATTCAGGGTTTCATAACTACTAAACACACCAATGCTATTATAGAAACAAGAAAATAGACATTTGGTGTGGGATCAAGGTGCAACCTATAACCATCTATACCTGAATTATGACATACTGACATATGATTGGTCAAACATTGGAAAATTCCTTAGGTCCTATTGGTATATAATACGAAGTTTAATTCTACATGGGATCCCAAGGGTTTTAATATAAATGGGTGTCTCTCAATTGGGGTCCCCTATGTCAAAAAAATATGTAATTGAATACTTCTCGTAATACTATAATGGAATAATAATAGTGAGTCATAATTTAATGGATCCTATATGTTAGATATTATTTTGAGGAATTCCATAAGAGATTCTCATCCTCAGTGAAAAGTTGAAGGATAAAATATATTCATAGGGGTTGTTAGAAACTGTTGGGAATCATCCCTATAATAAGCAGATTAAATAATTTATTTTAACTGTTTGTTAGGGTAAAAATAAATAGGGTTCATCTTTTTAGGTGAAATCCATATAATATTCATTCTATATAGTCATGAAAAAATACTATATTAATGGTATGCAATACCGCCTACAATTTTGATACATTTTATTTCTTCCAATGGATGGCCATAGTTTCCAAAGACCAACCATGAAAAACTAAGTTCTATTGGTTCCTTTTATTTAACAAAACAACCCTAAAAATTTAGTTACTACTACAAAATAATTAAATTTTAAAAAAAATATATTAATTTATTGAAAACAGATTATTTAACATAGTTATATTTCGAACATATCACAGGTTGGTCCTATCACACTAAAATGGTAACCTATATATCACTAACATCCAAAAATATAATTTGACCCTCAATACTGACCTAATTCCAATTTAATGGTTTAAAAAACTATTTAATATCTTTAATTTAATCCTAATGATTTATAAAAGAATAGTGTCTATGTACCATGGTAAAATGACACTTGGATAAGTTCATACAATATCCTAGGTCAACCTCTACCATGGAAGAGTGAAATATCCATTATTGGACTCTAAATCCACTTTTATATGATGGAGTCAATATATAATATCCTAATAATAGAAGATATTTTTTTTGGAAAATGAAGGAAAATTATTTGATGGAAAACATATTTTAAGGGTCACCTCATGATTTTCAAAACACCTCGTAGCTTTTAATTTCACCCAATAATGAGCGATAACTGCCATGGATTAAGGGAGAAGGATTTTTGTATTCTTGGGGGTAGTTGTGGATTAATATTTGGTTAACCTCTTAAGTGTGTAAAGGGAATAATTATAATTTTATCCTTTTTAATGAGATAGATGGTTTTACAAATTGTGCTCTGACAGGGCAGTTAGTGTAGTCTACGACCCTAATCATTCATGGTTGTAGTGTATGTTTCAATAGACCATCCACCAACCATACACCTCTAGAATATGAGAAACACTCTAAAATAAATAGTTGTAGCTAATTGTTAGTCAATTATTGAACATTAATTTCTAAATGTCTTGAGTAAACTGTGAAGCCACTTAATGGAATCTTTAATCCTATTACACATTTTCCCAAAATAATCCCTATAGAAAAATCCCTAATGTAAAGGTTTCATGAAAATCAAAAACCATTAAAAACATGTTATATTGGGTAAACCTTTTAAAAACATTGGTTTATGGCCCAGAATGTTTGGGATATTCCCAATACACCTGATATAAAATATCTTCATTCCATCACCAGAATGTTTATTTATAGGAATTATAATAGTTGAAATCATCTTCTGAATGTGAAAATTAATTATATGAATCCCTTAGTTGAAAATTAATAATCCTTCATGAATTTAGAACTCATAAAAATATGGGAACATATATACTCACAAATGTAAATATTATCATCCTCAAGAAGCATTTGTGGGTGCCAACATGATCATACGAATCTATAATGATTGAGAATTATTTTTCTAATGGTCATGTTATATTTCATAACATCCAACAAAAAAAAGATCATGTTTATGCATAGGATAATTAAACCCAAAACATATCCAACACAAAAAACCATTACAATAAATAAGATAAATTCTTAGTTGAGACTTTTGATCCAAAACTATGATCTTTCTATTTCTTGACTAATCAAAGGACATTGGAACTACAAACCAATGGTTATTTCTTTAGATGGATAGTTCCAAACCACTTTAACTCCACTGATTATTTCTACATAATAAACACTACTTCCCATTTGTCAAAATTGTGTGAAGAATCATCGTGGAAGCTTCCTAAGGAGAAAAAGGAGATACATCAATTGTGGAAGAGTGGTGCATCACGATATTTTTTCTGAAGGGATTCAAATAATAACACTATTGCAGAATAAGAAAAGTAGGTTCAGACCAAATCATAGACTGAATTTCAGTGTCTCATGTATTAGGAACATGGGGATTATGAAATGAAATACCCTCAAAAATGAGTTGTTAGAGAAAACCTCGAAAACAAAATCCAAGGAAAAATGAATGGAATAATATATCACTACTATTGTAGTAGAACCCAAAATTGACATGGTTATAGGTATGGTAGTTACTCATGTAAGAGTAGAAGTAATACTATTTTAGTTTAGTTATGCGCATTCTTTTATATTTTCCGGTTTTATAATAATAATTCATATTCCACCTCAAAATATAAAGGTTGGGTGATCTTTGAGAATATAAAATATAGATATTGTTGCATCTAAACTATATAAATCCTACCCATTTAAGGTATATGGAATGAACCTCCTTATTAATCTTCTCATACTTCCTTTTGTAGATTTTTATGTTATGTTGGGAATGGATTGGCTATATTTAGACAAATAAGACATTAAACAATTAGAAAGGTAGATTGCTCTTCCCAATACAAGGAATCCCCAAATTCTATACATGTGTAAGGAGGATGATGAATCACTTTTGAAATTATCATATATATTTTTTATATTATTTACATATGAGTAAACATATCTAGATAAAATTATTGAAACACATTAGATAATCATGAATGAATAAATTCCCATTGTGAGGGAATACACTGTTGTATATCCTATTGAATTTATATATCTTCCTCTAAACATAGTGGATGAGTTCTCAATTGATATTATTCGATGTTAATTTCCTATATCAATGAATTTAGGTATAATGTCCACCATTGAGTTGAAAAGACTAAATAAATAGTTACAGAACTATATTATAGGGTTTTATATTCTCGAGTACTTCACCATTAGGTGAGCCAGGCCTATTCATAAATAATAAGTGTATATCAATGGACCTTGTCATTGATTATCATGATCTTAACAAAATCAATATAAATAATTATTTACCCCTACCACAGTTAGATGACTTGTTTAGTTGACTAATTAGGGCCAATTGTTTCTCTATGACAGTCCATCGTTTAGGATATAACCAATTAAAGGTTATTATGTAATATATTACCAAAAATTCCTTTCAAATAACATATGGACATTATTAGTTTCTAGTGATTCATTTAAAACTCACTAATCATTGATTAAATAGTATTGGACATAATTAATAGTAAATTAAGATTTAACCTCAAAAAATTTTGGGTAATATTTATCAATGATATTATGTCAGACTCCAAAATAAATGAGGTACACAAGGTGAATTTTAGTACTTCAATAATGTTTTGAGAAGGGATATACATTATGAAATTTAAGTAAATTTGAATTATGGATAGAGGAATTAAAAGTATTGGGGAATGTTATCACGAGAAAAGGAATATATGTGAACCCTTAAAAGGAAAAGGTAATCAGAGATTATCCTTGTAAAACATCCATAATGGAGATTCATATCTTCCTTAGTCTAGATCGGTATTGCCAAAAATTTCTGAAGAATTTATTTGGATTTTAAAACACAATTAATGAGTAGATTCATAAGGGACTAATGCTTTTCACCACACTCATCCACACAGATCTGAAAAGAGGGGAACTCTTTATAGTATACACATATGCTTCAATGAAGGTATTAGATTGTGTTCAAAAGAAAAATGATAATGTCACAACCTTCACAACAAGTTTGATTATCATTTATTAGTAAAATTATCACATACATGATCTTGAGTTTGAATATATTATCATTTAATTTATAATATAGTTTCATTATCTCTATGTGGATATGTGTTAGATATTTAATGATTCAAAGATCCTAAAAAATATATTAACACATATTGATATTAATATTCACTAGTGAATGTATTTATATCTCATCAAGGATTATGAATATGTAATTTGGAACCATAATGGTATACAAAATAATGTTGCATATTCTCTAAGTAGAAAAATCATTTTACTTAATCAATTATGATAATTGATAAGGACAAAATCTTTGTAGACCTACACATGATGGGAAAGTTAATCATTGAGGAATGGACATCATCAATCATTTCTAAAAAAAATTCTAAATAATAACATATATATATAATAAATTATTCACAAATAAATGGTGAGGAAATTAATAAAAAGGTTGATGATATATGAAATTGAAAATACATACTGTTCAAAACTGATGATGAAGGAATTGTATTATTTTAGTCTTGAATATGTGATCCAACCTATCCATATATAAATAAATAGATTCTGAATGACACACATTTCTCAAATTTATATACCACCAATGAGACCATAATGATGAATAGAGATCATTGATATAAATATTGGTGGTAAAATTTCTATAATAATGTCATTTAATATACAAAAATGTTCCGAATATGTCAATAAGTTAAGGAAGAAAGGGAAAACGTTGATAGGGATGATGCAACCATTAACCATACCATCATGGAAATAGGAAAATATCCCAATGAAATTTGTCATTGAACATCCGCTGGAATCATTAGAGAATTATTCTATATGGTCTTTTTGTGGATCGTCTTACAAATAAATAGCCCACTAATGAAATTGTAGAGTAATTATCCCTCGAGAAAAATTCACTCATATATATAAAAATAGTGGTGAGGTTACATGGATTGAAAATACATATTATACCAAATAATGATGTTATATTTAACTTCATGTTTTGGATAATTCTAAAAAAACATTAAACATTGAGTTTTACATCATTATAGATTATCATCATCAAACTAATGGACAATTTGGGTCGACTATTCAAAATTTGTAAGAGATATTGAGAGAAAGTTCTATGGATATCAAAGGAATATGGGGCCAAAATTTTCTTCTGGTTGAGTTGTATCACAATAATATTTTCCACTCAAAAATATAAATTTATTAATATAAAGAACATATGGGGATAATATGAAAAACAATGTCATACTGGGGTTAAGTCAATGATCATAAGCTTCTAGGACCTAAAATTGAGATGAAATGGAAAAAAAATGTGAAACCATTCACAACACGTCAAGGTTGCACTAAGTAAAAAGATGTGATTTGAAGGAAAACATCTTTAATACCTAGAGTTTAGGGTTGGAGTCATTGTATTCCTCCATATATTTTTTTTGGATGGTTATCAAGATATTTCTGAATTAAGGATTGAAAGGTCTTAGGCACGTCGGCCACATTGGGAACCATTGTTGTAACATCCCATGTAAATAAAGAAATATGATATTTTCATACTTATTAATATTTTTGAAATAAATATTAATATTTATTTAAATGGGATGTTATGTTTGATGGCATACCTGACATGCAACAATTGGATTCTCTAATGTCTAATGTTCCACAAAATGCTGAGTCATACTGAAAAATAATAATATAATATTATTTTAAATGGTAGTAAACACCTAGCCATTATATTTGATGTAATGAACAGAAATAACTACAATATGAATATATATATGTTTGTTAAATGTATTTACATTTATACAATAAATTTTGGAGGCTTAAAATAAAAAGGAACCCAATTTTAATCATAAATACTATAATATTATTAAAATGGTTGATTTACCTCCTTTAAATGGTGGACCATTTCAAATATATCATTTTTCACCTATATATATTCTATTTGAAAATATAAAATTATTCTTTAGAATTGGGATATCAAAATTTAATTTGGGTTGATTTTTGGTATTTTTCAGATAATGTTCATTTTTTAATGAATAGTAAAAAATAATGTATTTTAATTCAAAATTGCCTTTTAATATACTTTTTTTATATGGATATATTATCTATTTAATTTGTTTTAAAGTGTAATTAGATTATATATTTATAATTTAATCCAATTTTGGCCATTGTATGAAATTTTACTTTGATATTGGATATAAACAGGATTCAATATTTTGATAGTTATTATTTCTTAAAAACATGCTTTTTGTTTAGAAAATGATAATTAATTATAAATTAATTTCTGCCACTTATATTTTTTGAATTTTGAAAAATGGATTCTATATTTGGAATCTGGAGGTTCAAATTTTGTAAATATGTGTCTTTTATTTTTAGACATTATGAATATTTACTTCGGTTAATATTTTAGTCACCATGGTTAAAGGGTAAATCTCGTAAAAAAGGGTAAACATATATTATTATATTAATATTATATTACCCTAACATGTGTCCTAATACAATTGGTTTATACATGTCCATCCATGGGCATCCATGGGTAGATTTGGGGACCCCATGGAGCCGCATGGGAGTGATAATGACACTTTATATTAATTAATTAAATGTAATGACAAAAATGACATAAACATATATCTTTTAGTAAATCAAATTTTACATGGAGTTATATAAGTTTTCTATTAGACTATAAATATTTTGAAACATTACTAAATAGACCATCCTCCCCCTTATAAAAATCTATCTACTATATCCCATTACTTACCCCTCTCAATCACCTTGTCACATCCAACATCTACCCAATTAAACTACATACATCCCTCTCTTCCTCCTAGATCAATTCCCCTTGGCAGAAAGCAATTCAAGTAAACCTTTTGGTTCAAACCAAAGGGAATGCTCGGTTAAAAGTTAACGTCTTTTCATAAGTTCTTATATTTTATTTTACTTCATAAACCACTAAAATATATTTATTTTTTAATTTTATAACCAAACAAGTATCCTAAATATTCTAGGATGTTGTTATAAGAAGGATTTGAACTACACATACACACACCTCTATCAAATAGGAAAAGAACATACTTTTTCTATCGACGGGGAACTACTACCTAACAAAACAATAATTGTTCAATATTCTCCTACCACCTATTTTGGATGACATTATGATGGCACAATATTTATATGTGATATATATATTATATTTATATTTTTTATATGCTTCTGTGTTTTTCATTTATATCAAACCTTTATGGTTTCTATAATGGGTAACCCCGATAATTTCATTTGAGGATAAGCGGACTACCACACCCTCAAAGTGATATGAATCATTCATTCCTTTCATGAGACGTATAAAGGATGGAGTTAAGGAAATTATATATGATATTGTACTGGAATAATAATATACCTATGTATGATTAATTTTTTATTCCATTAAAATACAAAATAGAAATGAAAGTAATGTTCGTTCGTATGAACGGCTTACCGTCTCCATGAATGGTGCATTTCCTTTCGTATCTCCAAATTTTATGTAAAATTATAAATACCTAGATATACTGGATATATATGATATATATGATATATAAATCATGAATATATCTCATGACATAATAGAATATTGACCACATGTACAACTTGTAATTATAAGATTTTCTTTTTTGACTCAGTACCAAATGTTGACAAAACAACCATTATTAAACTAAATGATAACTTAAGGTTTATAACATGGTAATATGTGATATAAAAGGAATAATAAACCCGAAAAGGGTTCTCAATCAAGTTTAAATTAACATTAGTTTATTTTTCAAGAGGTTAAAGAATGAACATGTCCAGTCGGACATGAGGTATGGGACTTCATCTCAATCCCCATTCATTGAGGCATATTTTTTTAGATACAACATTATTTTATATTGTGTATAAAAAACATTGAGTTTTAATTTCATTAAATGTGAATCTTTTCACTACATAGTGTTCTAATAAATGAAAAAAAAAAATAACGTAAGTGGTGAAAACGACCTCCGCCGAAGAGTATTATTTTATCTTAGGATTCCTTAAGAAGTCGTAATGTTTCTAAAAGGAAAAAAAATACCATATACTATTTTATGTTTTTTTTGGTATTGAAAATTGTTTTGATAATGGATTTTTTATGTAAATATATTAAAATGATATATTGTGATTGAAATGTAGAAATTTTATCTTTCCTTTATATTTGTTTTATGTATTATGAATTTGTTATGGTTCATGGGAAATGTTTACGTATATGGGTGGTTCTATGATAAACCTAGGGCGGGTGAGCCCAAGATAGATCTCCAATGCATTGGGTTATGTGGAGGAGGTAAACATTAATATTTATCATAATATGTTTAGGTAATATATTGTGATAGGTATTCCTATATAAATCCATGTGTAGATGTGATAGATACAATATTAGTTTGATATGGATGCCACATGTTACATATATGATTTCTGATTACTATTTTTTATTCTTTAAAATTATGATTTTATGAGGTATGTTAAAAATTTTATGTTATTATGGAATAATTTTTTTCATTCGTAATTTTATATCCCTTTTTGAGATATTTATGCTCATCCCATGTTTTGAAATGATTTTCACGGGACATAAAGATGAATATGGTCAAGTATGGGATTAAGGAAAAGTCTTGTTGTTTAATACATGGAACTAGACATGACACAATTTTCAGATTATTTATTTTAAGAAAAAATTGATACTGAGTGGAAGTGTCTACTTTTTTATATTTTATATTTAATTTATATGTTATGACCTAATTCACAAAAGTTATAAACCTAAAAATATCCGCAATGTGAATTATTAACATAATTCAAGATTATGTAATGCCTAAGGTCGGGTCCTTATATAGATCATGTCGAAGTTATGTTCTATAGACTAGCACTTATACTAACCATATCCCTATAACATGACGTTTTCCACATATCTCGATTTAGGTAGTACACATCAAATTATTGACATGTATTTAATATAGTGGTGTTTGAATTAGAAAATGAAATCTCTTACAAAGACAATTCGGTGATGATCTTGGAATGTAGATGTAATGTTCTGTGAAATAGGACTACTCACCAAGTCAATGTAATATGGAAGGACCATATGTATGAAGAGGAAAAATGGGAACTCAAGGAAGAAATTAATGATAAGTACCCTTAGTTGATTAACAATATTAAAAAAATTAAATTTTGATGCAGAAATTATAGAATGGGGGAATAATGTAACGACCAAATATCTTATCATTAAAATATACCTTATTATATTAATTCATGTTGTAATAAGAACATATTTTATATGTAGATACTAATAAAAATATTGTTCTCATAGATTAATATTTAAATAATTGTTATTTATATTAATTAAGGAACAAATACCGATGGAATAGTGACCTGACCATTTGAATAGTAATATAACCATTCGTCATAATAATCTGGCCAGTATAGTAGTGACCTCACATGCGAATATGTAAAAAAACCCGTGTATATTATAAATGAAAATATGATGTATTTATATCTTTAAATGTGTAAATAAATGTTTTAAAAATGATAAATTTATTGTTTGTATTTTTGTGAAAAAAAATGTTTTACAAATTTATAATAAATATAATTATTTGTAAAAGTATATATTCATAATATATATTCATATATTAATATTTTGTTTTTTTAATATTTTAATATAATTTTATGAGAGCTTAATTAATTTTTAAAAGTTTCATAAAATCATTTTTGTTATTAAAATCAATATTTTTTCAGAAAATGATGATTTTATTTAAATATTTAATATACCATATATAGAAAATATTCAAAAACTTGTGTACTTTTCTTAATCCAAACATTATAAAATTTTCTTATTTACTTTCTTGTGTTTTTTTAAAATAGATGATTTTTTAGGAATATTTGAATGCATTATTTTACGATATTTTACAAATATGTGAATATTTTAGTCATGGATGCTGAATGGATTAGGTAATAACTAATTAGAACATACTCTATATTAATATTTATTGTATTTTCTCATGGTAATAAACTAAATTGATATACATGGCCCAAAATAATAAATTATGGAATAAAATAATCAAAACCCTTTCTCTCCTTCCACCACAAATACCACACCTCAACATCCAATTTCCTCACACATAAAAATTGTTGAATATTGTTGAATTTATAACAAATTACATTCCCAATAGTATTCCACACAAATAAGATCGTCTAGTCTCTATAAAATTCCAATAAGTAGTTCTTTAAGGTTGTTATCAAGGACATATTATTGAAGTGGTAAAATCTTCCACCTTTCTATTTATAATTATTTGTTGCTTCTACCTCATCCTACCCCAACAATAAAAAATACATGACAACTAATTTATCATAAAATGTACAAAAATTTCATTTTTTTAATGTAATATCAACCATGATATCCCATGTCTCCAACATTAATCATTAAAATGAAACAATTTTCCATGATGTGTTGATTCCACACCTTCGTGGACAACATGTTTTCATTTTTCATTATTAACATCAAGGATAGTCGAAAAACGAATATTATTGTTAAAATAGATATAAAAGGTAATATTATACCTTTTTTCATGTTATTTTAGATAATATGTAAACATTATATTATATAATAAAACTAAACTAATTTGCGATTAATGAAAAACCACTAAAATAAACCAATCATTTTTCATCAACATTTTATCTAATGAATAATTATTATATATTAAAAATTGATATATGTGTCCATTTAGAGTTATGTAGTTATATTAATAAAATATCATTCATTTTGGATTTTTCCCCCATATGTTAGTAAATACCTTAATAAAAATCAAGGGAATCGTTTATAAAATCAAAAATGAACACCGCTATATTGAAAAAAATTGAATCTTATAACATATAAAAAACCCATAAATTCCTTTAATAAAACTATAATAAAAAATCATGAATAATTGATACTGAATAAATTAATTAATGGATGAAATTGGATAATCCTGGTCATTAAGTGCATGTAAAGAACACTTCCAAACATAAGGTACGAGATGTCTCTGAACCTCAAAATTTCTATTTTGGGTCACTCTATCCCCATCTTTACCCTAATTTAATTCTTCATTATTTCTATAATAATTTTAAATTCTAATTTTATGTTCTAAATTTAGGTATCAATATCAATAAATCCTTTATTAAAGGGAAATACATGTTTTTAGTGGTTACCTTCTCACTTCCTCCTCATATGGAATCCCAAATAAAGGGAACTTCAACATTTCTTAACCACTATACGGTACACAATATAATCTATTTTAAGACACCATTATTTTTTTAAATAAATCATTTGGTCATGAAATAAATCTATTTTAATTTAATTTTTTTTTAAAAATAATGTTTTTGTCCATTTTAATGAGTCTTTAATATTTTCCCTTATACCAAACTAAAGTTACTCATTTCTAATGTTCCATAAACACTATTTTTACATATTTTAAATTTAGTTTGACATAATTTATAATCATATATTCTTATTTTAACTTATGAATTTCCATATATGATTTAAATAAATTCATTCAGTTAATGCATTATGATATTTCCTTTAGTTATGCTTTATTACATGATTATGATACCCATTATATTATATGGGTAACACTTTAGTTTATTCCATATGTTTTATTCTTCATGTGGAAAACATATGTAAGAACATGTTATGATCTGAATGACTAGATATTAATCTATTGAATATAGTAATTTTTAGTCTCATGAGTCATCATGTAGTAATATTGGGAAATCCTAGTGAAAATATAGGACTTTTTCCACCATGGGATATAGATTTGGCAGTTATACATGATTAATGTTTATGTCTTATTTTGTGTTTTATATATATTTCTATATTTCAATGACTACCTTATCCCATTTTTGATATGTTATGCATCCATTTTTTTATCAATATTCATGCCTTTTTATGTCATAATATTATGCCTTTTATCCCATGTGTTGTACATTATTTCGTTGATTATTCCATTACTAGGTTTTTATCTCATACCTATTATCTATATATTACCTAGGTTATCCAATGAAGAAATAAGAACTTAAAGGTAGTTAGTAGATCATTATGTAAAGTATGTTATATTTTCATTTCATGTTTTAAATGTATGTACATAATATTATAAAAAATGTATACATTATTATACATGGATTGTATTTGATGGCTAATTATTCATAAAATTATGTAATAATATGTGTAAAAGGTTGGGGATGTAATAATGTATGAACCATTCAAAAAAATACGTTTCAATCCCTAAATCCCAAAGATGCACTCAAATTCTCTCATCTATAAGCAGAGACACATAGCATGTCTAAAAACATTATTTCTAGGAAATAAAAAATTTGAAAGCCTTTTTCAGAATCCTAGATCCAGATTTTTACCCTAAATTAATTGGAAATTCAAAATAAATTAACAATTTTAAACTTCAAATAACTTAGGGTCATACATAATTTATTATCATCATAGTTATGATATAATGAGAATTCTTACACAGGGACTCAACCACCATTTTTATGATCCAATGGTGAGAATGAATTCATTAATTATAATAATTTATCAACATGATTGATTATTTTTAATATATTCAACTCTTTTTGTGTGTATAAATACACTAATATCATAGGGTTAGTATAAATTTCATACTTCTCACCATAGATATGATTCTTCAAAAAGATCAATATTAATTCTAAAATTGATACATTAGTATAAAGATAATGGTTTCTATTGTTAACTTCATTATTCATTAGTTAGAGTAATTCTTAAGAAATTTCCTTCTCAATAAGTATTGAAATTCATCCAAAACCTTTCATGTATGAATCTATTTATATCATGATCCCTTCTTCAATAAAGGTTATATTATGAACAGGAACAATACATAAAATATTATATGGTTGCCTCAAGAATTATGTTCATTTTTTTGGATTATATAATTTTTATTCAATTCAAATCCAACATGGATAATAGATTCGATATTCAAGATTTGTGTATAATAATGTAATATCCCGACCTTATCTAGAGTCATATCTAGCATGTTTTTATGTAATTTTAGATTTTTTTTAAGCATAGTTGTTTAGAGTTATTCTTTGGGGTGCATTTTAATAGGGTTTTATAAACTTTTACTTATAGGGGGTTGTCCATATATTAAGCAAAATTTGAAAAACCATGTTGATAAAACCTAGTAACTGTGTGACCCTAATAAATGAGGTCTTCATGGTTAGTGCACAATTTGACTAACTATGCGACCTTGTTAGCCAAAACCTTGTTATTGGTTTTGTTTCATCATAAAATTATTTTAAAAATTCCATGATCCCCTGAAACACTTCCATTTCATCCTAGGCTCATACTTGATGAATTTTGGATGATTCTAGAGCTATTTGGAGGGGTTCTTTGTCCATTAGAACTCTATTCATCACGATTCAAAGCCCGAATCAGAGATTCTCTCTTCTCCTAGTAAGTGGATTTCACGATGATTCATATCCCAATAATTTCTTCATCTTATACTGATCTTCTGGTGGAGTTTTTTATTTATTTATTCAAATATTAATATTTTTTGTGATACATAGATCTAGAATTTTAGATCCATATCTAGATTTATTAGACTTTTATATTTTGAAATCTTGATTTAGGTATTTAGATCTAGAATCCTTGATCTATGTCATTGTGTTGCATGGGTTTTGGAGATTTCAGTTGGAAAAACACCCATCAACAAACTCAGGTGTGTGGTCAAATTCTAATTCCCATAGTTTTGAATTTGATATGTATATCAATGATATTAGAATTTCTATCATACATTAGAAATTTTTTCCTTGAATTGGGGCTATAACATTACCTCATTTTGTTATAAAATCCTTATTTAAATTGGTAATTTATGGGGAATTAATCATGAGACTAATGTGCTTCCATATTAGATAGTTAATTTAGTAGAATTTATTTTAATGGGTAAGGGTTTTAATCAATGTAATTAATCTGGTGATTAATTATGATATAATGAAATGACTAAGTTGAGATAACTTATTTTGGATTAATAAAGTTACTTTTGATGATATGATTTAGATATGTAATTATGGGATTAATAATCGATAGTTGATAATATAATTAGATAATTAATTCTAGAAAATCAATTACATTGCACAAGATGTGAGATTAATTATTTAATTGTTGAATTAATTAATTATTTGAGGTGCTTAGTTATTTTTTCATTTAAATACTGGAATGAATGTTTGTATCCAATTGGTGAATTACTAATGGGTTTTAGGTAGATAATAAATTCTTAAATTAATTATATTATAAATAAGGGGAACACGGTCATTCTAAATTGAGAAGAACAAATGTTAACATGGTCTTCATACATGTGAGTAAAAAGAATTTTAACATAGTCATTTGAAATTGAGATGTATAAATGGTAACATGTTCATTATACTTATGATTAAAAATAATGTGATTATGTTCATTATATTGATGGATAAGAAAGGTAACATAGTCATATTAATTAATTTTGTGATATTGGAAAATTTGGAAATATGGATTTTAAATGTAAAATTAAATAATGGAAATAATGACACTCTGAGTTATGTCCACCCATGGGAATATTTGAACTCTGAAATATGTTGACTCTAGTACTGAGATATCATAGCTCCATAAATACCTTGAGATTTTGAATGATGTAGGTATTGTGATATAATATTTCCTATGGAACTCATCAAGATCTGGGATGAGATGATGTTAGTATTGAAGTTTGATTATCCTTAGGAAACCAAGATTTAATATAGTTCGATAAGAATAAATTAAAATATTGTAAATTATATATTATTTCATTATACATATTTCCTTACATAACAATATGTACTTAATTTTGACTCGACTTTTTTTAGACACCGTTGGTGGTGGCATACTGAGTTGTTCTCACACACTATTCAGGATGCCTAATTAGTACCCAAATAGATTATACTATTGTAGGAATCAATATGGTAAAAGGACCTAGGATATTTGGATGATTGTGGATAGATCATAGATAAGGGAACCAAACATGGATTGGGACCTGTTTGGGGAGTCATAGAATCTTTAATTTTTGTTTCATTATAGACACATGGCACTCATATTGGTTCGGTTGTTTTACTTTTTATTTGAGTATTGAATTTCTGCTTTGTTCATCTTGTGAAATGAGTATTGTTCTACATATATCTGCTTCTGCTATTTTTTATTTACATTAAATTTCATTTTTTACTATGATAAAAGATGTTATTATATAAACATGAATGGCTTATAATACCCTCACTACCTATTGTTTTCCTTTAGTGTACGAGGAACCATACTTGAGGTCATGTGTAGAACTAGATCAGGGCACCATCCGGTGGCACCTAGGTGGGGATGTTACAAAGGGGTATAAGATGATCATTTTTCTTTTTTTCATTATATTTTTTCTTACTATTTTGTGAATGATAAATGGGAACACAAAAGAGTTGTTGTGTGGTTATAAGTTAGTTAATGGGTGTTTCCAAACCATGTATAGGTGAATACCCAAGTACTCAGGATGTGATTATTATTATTGATTTTTTCTATTATAGTTGAATATTATTTCCCCTTGGCTGACACACTTGGGGTGTGATGTGATTATTGGTTCTGTGATTTTTTCTTAGTACTAATTAATGGCCCAGAATGGAATGGTAGTTGTGTCTACATGCATTATTCTAAGCACTCAGTGTTATTGTGACATGAATACTTTTAGGCACGCACAAGAAGTGGGTTATGGGTATATTGTTGAACTTGAACTACATTCCTTGTTATGAGATTAAAAACAAAAAAGTGCCTTAAATGAATATAAAAAAGTTCTAAAAATGGTGAAAATGTTAATAATTGGGTGACTAAATAATGAACATGATTATGATTGATTATTTACCTTCTTAAACAAAGCCTTGTTGTATGAGGGTTAAAGTTAGTGATAGTGCCTCATTTTTTAACATGTTTTGTGGTGGGGGTGTTTTAATTATTATTTCCTCTTAATTAATGTTATAATGTCATGATATTATACCTAAGACATGTGTTTGGATTTTTAGATATTAAGCCTCCACGATGCTAATTGAGGGGATGATCAAGGGGTATGCCTTTGAATGTAGTTTCAGTTACATAACAAGAGGAATAGGTCTATAATGATGAAGTTTAAGGGGATAATTTTTAGGAGCGCCTCACTCACTTCATAAACATATTGGAGTGAGACATATGGTGGTGTGTGAAAATTAATTCTATGTTGAGAAGGGAGTTTCAGTTGTATCACCCTTTCACTGTTACTAGAGAAGGACGTCATGAGGGAGAGAAATTATAGGATGAGTCTATATTGAAAATAATTGAGCATTTGGATACTTAGTTTGAGATGAGGGCCATGTTTTACTTCTATATTCTATGGGGATCATCTAAGCACTGGTGGCTCATTCAGGTGCGAAATGTATTGACTTATGGTATGTTTTTGAAGGACTTCATGGAGAGGTTCCTGGATAAACTTTATCTAGAAACACTTAAATAATAGAAAGTTGATGTGTTCATGAGTATGACACTGGGGAGAATGTCCATGATGAACAATTCTAGATGCTAAAAATACATGTAATTCTTTTCCCCATTGTTGGTAGGATATGAGGTAGCTACGATGAACCATTTTTAGGATAGTCATAAGTTTGAATTAATTCCATAGTGAATGAATTTATGATGAAGAAGTCTACTGATGTGGTGGACCACGATCTCATAGTTGAAGGGATCCTTTGGTATGAATCTAATGATGGATAGGTAGTTGTTAATGGATGATCAGGAGGTGAGACTTCTGAGAGAAAGATGCCCCATTTTGAAAACCATATCCAATGATATGGAAAGTACATTATGCAGACAGGAGGATCTATTTGACCTAACCATACTGTAGTGATCTGTGATCAGTGTGGTAGGTCGGAACAATATCTTGGACACTATTCCTAAAAACCCATAGAGTGTTAATCATTCAGTATGATGGGACTTATACAAAAAATCTACTGGTCACAGTGATAGACTGAAACTGAAGGAGAAATTGGGTAGAGTCCGAGTGTGGAGAGATTATATTCTACACCAAATCAGGTTTGTAGATTGTGTTCTATAGGATAGGGTGGTATAGGTAGTGAAAGTGGTGTTTCTGTGCAGGATCTCCCGTATCAGCTGGGTGGTTCTACTCAAGGGAGTGATACTTCATCACAAGGAATAGGGGTATCATATTAACCTTAAATGCATCCAACCCTTAGTGACATAGATGATATACCATAAATTGTGAGTGGTACTATTTTAGTAGCTTAACATATTCCAATTCCATGTTTGATACTAGTTGTTCTAACTCTTTTCTATATGAAAAAACATGTAAACATTTTCGCCTGGTAGTGGATTTCATGAGCGGGATAATAACTATAGAAACATTGTTGGGAGCATGGTCTTGATATATATTATTATGTGATCAATTTTATGTAGAGAATTTAATGGTCTTTATTCACACTATAATTTATAGAAATACTATATCAAGATATATTATGTTCCAGATATGGTCTTTCTACATAGAGGGCCAATGATTATAGTTTAAGATCGCGATTAACACTATACTTCACACTTATCATATGGATTTTATAAATAACATGGTAAAAAGGTATTATACAATATTTATTTCCTCTCATAGATATATATATAGTCGGAATGTACTATATAGGTGCTTGAGGATATGCTACATGAATGTGTGCATGACTTCAGTGGATCTTGGGTAATGCACTTGGATTTTATTGAGTTCCTCTATAACAACAGTTATCATGAAACTATATAGATGGAACCATATAATTATATTTATTCTAGACCTTGTAGATCACCACTATATTGGATGGAGGCTAGTGACTCACTGTAATTGGGACCGAGTATCATGCGGGAGACAGCTGAGCAAGTGAATTTGATTTGGAAACATATGGTTACATCAAGAGTAGGTAGAAGTCATACGCTAACAGACTAAGATAACCCCTATAGTTTTCAGAGGGTTATAATGTGTTCCATTGGGTGTTTCCATGGTTGGGTAAACCCAAGATACAGTGTCAAGGAATGTTGAATCCCTATTTTGTTGTACCATTTGAGATAGTGTAGAGAATCAGGTTGTATGGGTTCCGATTATCTCTTCCGATGTATTCAATGTATCACAACATTGGTGGTATCCCCCCAAACATTATTATGTGATTGATGTGGATGTGTTTGACCTTGAGATAGATTCATCCATTGAGGATCATCAGATACGTGTGTTGGATCATAGTAAGAATGTGTTTTGGGGAATTACCATGATGATAGTTCTTGTGTTATGGAAACATGGATGTTTACAAAGGGAATCATGGGAATGGAAATAATATATAAGGGCTAAATGGAAATATCTTTTTGTATTGTAATATTATAAAGGTAATTAAGAGTATCTCAGGGATGAGATGATATAATATGGGGATATTGTAAGATCATGACCTTCTCTAGAGTCCTCTCATTCACGTTTTTATATACTTTTTTTGTATTTAAAATCCTTGATTTAGTGTTATGATTTGGGTAACATTTGGGTGGGGTTTTATGAATTTTTAATGATAGGGGGGGTATGCATAGTTTTCACAGGTTTTGGGGATCCTTTCACTTTAAATGAGCTAACTGGGTGTCCCCAGATATCGGGGTCCACACGGTTACCCAAACCATGAGAGCTTTCTAGGGAGAACCATAAGCTCGATTTTATTTCCTCAAAATTTTCTATTAAAATTTTCAAGAACCCCTCCAACTCTCCCAATTCAATCTAGGCTCGGGATTAATTTATTTAAGATGATTCCAGAGATTTCTGGAGGGGTTTTAAGGATGGTTGACCTCCATTCATCCAGACTAAAATCTCAAATCTATGATAAGCTCTAGGATTTCATCTGGATGCATATATATATCATTTCATCATATTTTCATTATCATTTGGTGGAGGTTATCCCATTTTTCATAAAATGTTAAACTCTATGGTGAGATCTAGATCAAGGATTGTAGATCTAGATTATGATTTTTATGATCCTGATATTCTGATATCATAATTTAGCAGTATAGATCTAGAATTTAAGACTTATGTTGTTGTGCTGCTCGGATTTTGGGTATTACCATTGTAAAATCATTCATTAGTGAACTGAGGTGGGTTGTCTAAATAAAATAGATTTAAATGAGATTTTTATATGTATATGGAATATTTGTGAATTTATAGCATCCTTAAGCAATAGTTTTACTTGAATTTGGTTTATTAGATTATCTCATTTTGTTATCAAATCCTTGTGGAAATAGATGATTTATTGAGGAATTGATCAAGGGAATAAGGGATTCTCTATTATATAATTAATTTGGGGAATTGATTATATGAGGAAGGGGTTTCCATCTAGACACTTAATCATGGGATCGGTTTTGATATATTGAAATTGATATGTTGAGATAATTAATTGATGATTAATTATCTGTCATTGATGATATAATTTACATAATAAATTGTGAGGCTAATTATGGAATGGTGATATTATAATGGGATAATAAATTCAAAAAAAATTAATTATGGAATATTAGTTTTGTGATTATTTAATTTATTGGGGAATTAATTAATTGTTTGAAGAACCTAGTTAATTTTTGAGATATGTTGTTGAATGAATGTTTGTATCTTATTTTCTAAAATGTAATGCGTTATTATTTTATAATTAATAGTTAAATTAATTATATGATAACAAATGGGAAAATGATCATTTTAAATTTAGATGTACAAATGTCAACATGTTCATCAGAATTTTGAGTAAAGGGAAGGGAAACATTGTCATTCATAATTTGTAAGTGGACAAGATAACATGGTCATTATACTTATGAGTAAAGAGAATGGAGAAATTTTAATTCCATTCAGGGGAATTCATGGTAACATGGCCATCTTACTTGTGATTGTGATATTAGTATCTTTGGAAATGAGACTTTTAAATGTGAAATTAATGAATGGAAATTATGAAACTATAATTTATAGCCTAACATGTGAATATTCAAACTCCAGCATGAGTAGAATCAGGTTCTATGATATCATAGTGCCTTGAATACTTTTATGTTTTTCTCGAAGAAATTATTATGGATGATATTACCTAGGGAATGATTCAGGATCTGTTATGATATGATGTATGAATTAAGGTTCATGTATCCATGAAAACCTATAATTAATTTAGTTAGACAAGAATAAATGAAAATGTGATAAACTGATTATTATTAAATTACACTTATATCATTATATTATTAAATTCACTATATTTCATCATGACTTGTATTATACATAGTTGGTATGGCCTACACAGTTGGTCACAGCCTATTCGGGCTACTTGTTTGGAAATTTAATATATTATATTATTGCAGGCCTCAATAAGGGAAAATACTTGGGATAAGTAAATGATTGGGGATGGATCATGGAGGAGGGATCCAGACATGGTTCGAGAACCATTTTTTGAGTTTTAGTGTCTTTACATTCAGTTTCATTATAGACACTTGACACTCATATTATCACGACATATTTTCCTTTTCAGTTAAGAATTGTATTATCTGTTTGGTTATCTTTTGACATGATTATTGTTATAGTTATATATGATTATTATATTGTTCATTTACTTCTGGTAGTGTTTTTAATCTGATAAAAGAGGGAATTTTATCCCCATGAATGACTTACTAAACACTCACAGCTATTTGATAGCCTCTAGCACAATGGGAGGCATACTTGAGGTAATTTAGTGAACAAGATAAGGGAAATGTCATGTGGAACCATCATTTGGATGTTACGAAGTAGTATAAGTGGAAAAGATTCCATTCATCCATATTCATTTGACGAACTATTTTCAGAATGGTAGATAGCAGACTAAGAATATTCAGGGCTTTAAAATGAACTCGTGCAAGGGAGTTTCAAACCCTTGTATGGAAGAAAACCCAAGTAACTAGTGTGGGATTGTTGTTATTGTTATTTGATGTTACATTTGAAAATTATTTCATCATGGGTGAAAGTCATGTGGTCTGATATGATTATATTTTCTGCGAATTTTTGTTTATTGATTAATGGCCCAAAATTTTATGAGATTTAATTATTCATGCATCATTCAAGGCATTCATGGTTATTGTGGCATTTATCATTTTAGGCATGCACGAGAAGCAGGTTGTGGGTATGTTTTTGAACTTGAACTCCTTTCATTGTTATTAGGTAAAATTGAAAAATGGTTCCTAACGTGAATTTAATAAGTTTCTAAACTTTGTAAAAAATGGTTTTTTTAATAAGAAACATAATTATGATAGTTTTTTTATCTTGTTAACCAAAAACTATGTGTAAGAGGATTATGGGTAGTGATAACACCTCAGTTTTGACCATCTAGAGAGGTGGGGGAAAAGGATTTTCTTTATTATTATTTACTCTCAAGTAATGTTATAAGGATGTTTTATGATACCTAAGATGTTTTTGGGGATTTATAAAGAGTTTTTATCCCCAATTCTTATTGAGATGACGATAGAGGGTCTTGCCTAGGATTTTATTATAATTATGGAACTTGAGGAACTGGTCGTTCTAGATAAACTGAAGGGGAGAAGTTCTAGGAGAAAATTTATCACATCCTGAAATTCCTGGAATGAGACCCCAGGTCAGTTGTGAAAAGTATATATGAGTTTACAAGGAAGTTGTACTGGCAGCATCGTCCAAGGTATACTGGAGAAGGTCTACCAAAGGGATTTGAATTATGGGTTGAGTCTTTATAGATAAAAATTGATCATTTCGACAAATTGAATGAGAGGAGGGTCATGTTGGCCTCTTATATACTACCGAGATCATCTAATCACTTGTGTAACATTCATGCATGAACTCGATACACTGGTGGTATGTTTTGTAAATACTTATTTGGGAGGTTTTGGGTGGTGTTTTATCTATAAACATAGAGAGAAGTGAAAGATATTGATTTCAGACATATAACATAAGGGAGAAACTCTGTGATGGAATATGATGGATGATAAATAGATCTAAAATTTATTTATCCAACATTACTAAGAGATGAGGCTGCTAAGGCGAACCATTTTCAGGATTGAAATAATTTTGAGATTAAATCCCAAGTGAATATCTTTAGGATGAAGAATTTTACAGATGAAGTGGATCAGGATATCATATAAGAAGGGAAAATAAGGGATACTTTCAATGCTGGACATGCAGCAGTTAAAGGGAAATCAGAAAGTGTGACTTTTGAGACCAGGAAGAATCATTATTACAACTTTAGCCAAGGTAGTGGTAATAAGAGTATGAAGATAGGAGGGTCTATTTGACATGACCATACTGGCTTGATCTATCATCGGTGTGGTAGTCAGAGACACTATCATAGACACTATTCCTGACCACCATTAGAGT
This sequence comes from Viscum album, assembly GCA_963277665.1. NCBI lineage: Eukaryota > Viridiplantae > Streptophyta > Magnoliopsida > Santalales > Viscaceae > Viscum > Viscum album. The sequence continues at coordinate 1,808,939,134 of OY728142.1, read as the reverse complement.
GTTGATCTTGTGGTAAGAGGTGACATCATTAGAAATTATTCAGGTTACTATGATAGACCGGTACTGACAGAGTAGCTGGGAAAAGATGTAGTGTTGGAAAATGATCATCTAGAATAAATAGGGTTTTTAGTAGGATTTCTACTTGTCAAGGTGGAATTGTTAGTGGAAAGGGTGCATCTGGGAAGGATTGCCTTCATCAGCTGAGTGGTGCTACTTAGGGTTGTTAGATAGCATCACTGGGATAGGGGAAACAGAGTTACATTCCATATATCATATTATTATGGATAGTGAGGATGTACCATTTGAAAATGGACGACTATAGATACACCATTTGTAGTAAAGTACCGAGATATCAATCTATGAAAGGAATGATCACTAGATATCGTGGAATATCATTTATTATGGGTTATATTTTTTCTTTAAATGATTGGAGTCAACCTAATTTTGGGTATTGACTTGTTAGTTGCATACCCATCCCACATCGACTGTTACCATAGGAGGGTTACATTTACATATCCTAAGGATGACCAATACTTTCATCATAGAGAGTAAAAAATCTAGGAAAGGCGAGAGAGGATATTACTCAGAACCTAGGAAATATCATACCTAATGTTTGTAGAATTTTATTTGATATCAATTTTGTTAAAAAAATATTCACTTCCAGCAGTAATGGATATGTTTTAGGATTTATTTCTTATATATTTCTAAGTTATAAATCCTTATAGGGGTGTGGAATTCAATATTGATCTCATATAGGGGCAGATTAGGTATCTATCCCATCATAAATAATGTTACCTACTTAGAATCTAGAGGTTTATACTCAGTTGGAGGATTTGTGAGATGAGATATTTAGCAATCTGTGTACATCGCCTAGGGGATCACATGTTTTATTCTCAAAGAAGTCTGGTATGAGTTTACATGTATGTATCAATTACAATGTGTTGAACTAGATGATTCTGAATAACTGATATCCTCTTCTAAATATTGGTGGTATGTTTGACCAAATGAAGGGAGCATGTTTGTTTTCAAAGATAAACGTGAGATCAGAGCACCATCAGTTGAGAGTGAGGACATATGATATATTGAGAAATATTTTTTGAAGTTCGTACAACTTTTGTGAGTTTATTTTAATTCCATTTGTATTAAAAAATGAAAAAAAAATATTTTATGTATTTGATGAATGGGATCATTCATCCATATCTGGATTAGTTTGTGGTAGTGTGTATGGATGACATCTTGGTGTACTATAAGAATCAAAACAATCATCCCAAATATCATGAAATTATCATGAGTTCACTGAGGGAGCATAACATATACACCAAAATATCTAACTATATATTTTGGAATTACTAGTTACACCTCTTGGGGAACATCATCTCAGAGGAAGGTGTGTCAGAGGACCCATAAAAGGTTCAAGTAGTGATTTCATGGGAGCATCCCAAGATTTTTTTTTATCCAATGATTTCTGGGATTAGATTTATATTACATAAGATTCATTCATGAATTTTATCATTTGGGAGTGTTTCTTTTGGGCCTGAACAATAAGGGAGTGATAATTGAATGGTTAGAGGGTTCTGAGAGAGAATTTCTGGACTTAAAGAATCATTCAAAATTGGCACTAATTTAAATGCTACATGAGTCAGGTGAGGTGAATATAGTTTATTTTGATTCTTCTAGGATCATTCTATGAGATATGCTGATGTATGGAGATTGTGTTTTGGTTTATGTGTCTCGATAATAGAGTCCACATTAACAGAATGACATATGCATGAACTCAATTCTAAGTAGTATTTTATTTTATTATGTGTTGGTAACACTATCTTTAGGTATAAAATTTGTAGTTTACACATATCATAAGTTATTGAAGTATATGTTTTAATATCATGATTTAAGTCTTCTACAGTGGAGATGGGTAGGGTTTATGCAATAATTTGATTTTGAACCAGCATATTCTATTGGGAAGTAAAATAGTGTGGCTGAATACTTGAGTAATATACCTCAGACTTAGATGGTATAGGAGTCAAGTGCAGAGTGGAAGAAAAAAACTTTACTGGACGAAATGAATGTGGTGGTTTAAATGAGTCTGGAGAGGATGAATCTAATTTTAGTTGCAGTGGAGTCTACACTTTTGAGTTCAATCAGGGATAGAATGAATGAGAATCCATAGTGCATATCCTTGAGGGAATGTTTAAAATGTGGGTAGAAATCTACAGATAAGTTGATAGATGACAATGTTATCATCTATGTGATTAAACGAGTAGTTGTGCCTTCGAGCAGGTGGGAGGAGATAATGTATGAATTTAAGTCCATTAAATGAGAGGTAAATCTAGTTGTAAACAAAATGTATTGTGACCTATGATAACAATTTTTTTCTAAGAATGGAAATAGAGGTAATAGGGATTGTGAAAATATGCTTTACATGTGAGTAGGTGAAGGAAGAGAATCAAATACCTGGAGTTTTACTATAGCCATTTCTTATTCCTGAATGGAAGTGAGATGACGTGACCATCAAATTTTTGGTGGGTCATCCAATGATGATTATGAATATTGATTCTATTTTGGTCATTGTGGATCGAATGACAAAGTTAGTTCATTTATTACTTATAAAGAAAATTTTATTGTAGAATAGATGGGAGAATTGCACATTCAGAAGATAGTTAATCTGCTTGGAGTTCCACATACTATAGTTTCAAATCATGATTCATGATATACATCGTTCTTTTTTCAGGGAATTTAGATAGCACTAGGCATTCATGTATTATAGAGTATGTATTCCCAACCATATATGGATGATTTTCAAAACATACTATTCAGGTACTTGATTATATGCTATGGGAATGTTCCCTTGACTCTAGTGGATCATGCGAAAAGCACTTGGATTTAGTGGAGTTCGCCTGTAATAATAGTTATAAAGAAACTATACATATGGCACCATATAATTATCTTAATGGAAGACCTTGTAGATCACCTCAATGATGGATGGAGGTCGGTGACTCAGATATGTTGGGGCCAAGTCTCATGCAGGAGACATCTGAGCTGGTGAGATTGATTCAAAAATGTATGGCTCCATCTCAGAGTATATAGATGTCATTTTATGACAAATAGAGATGACCCCTAGTGTTTTCATAGGGTGATCATGTGTTCCTTATGGTGTTTTCTTTTTTGGGTCACCACGTAATAATGAGGTAGGGCATGGTGTTTTCCCAGTTTATTGGACTGTTTAAGATAGTAGAGACAATCAGGATGGTGGAATATTGATTAGCTATTCCATATACATACAACGTTATGTATGATGTTTTCCATGTATCAAAACATCAGTGGAATCACCCTGACCCTTCTAATGTGACTGATGTGGATGAGGTTGACCTTGAGATAGATATGTCCTTTGAGGAGCATCTGATATATGTGTTAGATCAAATTGAGAAAGTTTTGTCAAAAAAGACCATGATGATAGTTCGTTGGTTATGGAAACTTGCATATGTATAAGAGGAAACATGTGAATTGGAAGAAGACATGAGGTCATAATAGCCATATCTTTTGGTCTTGGAATCATATAATGTATTTGAAGTGCAGCTCAAGGATGATTTGTTTTATGGTGGGGAGATTGTAGGATCCTAACCTTGTTTAGAGTCATATAGGGAACATATTTCTTTACCTTTTGTTTTTTATGTATATTTTTTATTTATTCTTGGGATTCATTTTGGTGGGGTTTTAAGAGTGATTAAGGGAATGGGGGTTGTGAATGGTTTGTGCATGGTTTGATAGTCCAGGCATCTAAACCTAGGTAATTGTGCGACCTCGGACAGTGAGGTCAACAAATTTAGGTCACACTTTCCCTAACTGTACACATAGTCATAAATAATCATCTGTGTAGTTTTATTTATTTTTAAAATTATATATAAAATTCTTCTAACTTCCTAAAAACTCTGATTTCAATGTAAGATTAGGCTTAATGTATTTTGGAAGATTCTAGATCTTTCTTTAGGGATTAAATGGTTGTTTAACCATTTTTTCTGGAATCAAAACCTGACTCGAATATCCTCTCTTCTCCCGATATGGGGATTTCATCCTGATGAATATCCCTATCATTATTTATTATTCCCTTGATCTATTAGTGGAGTTTATCCTTTATGTCTAAATATATTAATCTATGTGGTGTGATTTAGATATTGGATTATAGATCAAGATCATGAGAGAATAAATCTTGATATTTTGAAATATTTATTTAGGGATTTATATCTAAAATCTCAGATCTATGTTGTTGTGTTTCTCTGATTTTGGAGATTTCCTGTGGGAAAAAAAATCTATCAAAAAACCTAGGTGGTTGGTCTAAATATAATTATTATCATCATTGGATGGTTAGAGGGTTCTGAGAGAGAATTTCTGGACTTAAAGAATCATTCAAAATTGGCACTAATTTAAATGCTACATGAGTCAGGTGAGGTGAATATAGTTTATTTTGATTCTTCTAGGATCATTCTATGAGATATGCTGATGTATGGAGATTGTGTTTTGGTTTATGTGTCTCGATAATAGAGTCCACATTAACAGAATGACATATGCATGAACTCAATTCTAAGTAGTATTTTATTTTATTATGTGTTGGTAACACTATCTTTAGGTATAAAATTTGTAGTTTACACATATCATAAGTTATTGAAGTATATGTTTTAATATCATGATTTAAGTCTTCTACAGTGGAGATGGGTAGGGTTTATGCAATAATTTGATTTTGAACCAGCATATTCTATTGGGAAGTAAAATAGTGTGGCTGAATACTTGAGTAATATACCTCAGACTTAGATGGTATAGGAGTCAAGTGCAGAGTGGAAGAAAAAAACTTTACTGGACGAAATGAATGTGGTGGTTTAAATGAGTCTGGAGAGGATGAATCTAATTTTAGTTGCAGTGGAGTCTACACTTTTGAGTTCAATCAGGGATAGAATGAATGAGAATCCATAGTGCATATCCTTGAGGGAATGTTTAAAATGTGGGTAGAAATCTACAGATAAGTTGATAGATGACAATGTTATCATCTATGTGATTAAACGAGTAGTTGTGCCTTCGAGCAGGTGGGAGGAGATAATGTATGAATTTAAGTCCATTAAATGAGAGGTAAATCTAGTTGTAAACAAAATGTATTGTGACCTATGATAACAATTTTTTTCTAAGAATGGAAATAGAGGTAATAGGGATTGTGAAAATATGCTTTACATGTGAGTAGGTGAAGGAAGAGAATCAAATACCTGGAGTTTTACTATAGCCATTTCTTATTCCTGAATGGAAGTGGGATGACGTGACCATCAAATTTTTGGTGGGTCATCCAATGATGATTATGAATATTGATTCTATTTTGGTCATTGTGGATCGAATGACAAAGTTAGTTCATTTATTACTTATAAAGAAAATTTTATTGTAGAATAGATGGGAGAATTGCACATTCAGAAGATAGTTAATCTGCTTGGAGTTCCACATACTATAGTTTCAAATCATGATTCATGATATACATCGTTCTTTTTTCAGGGAATTTAGATAGCACTAGGCATTCATGTATTATAGAGTATGTATTCCCAACCATATATGGATGATTTTCAAAACATACTATTCAGGTACTTGATTATATGCTATGGGAATGTTCCCTTGACTCTAGTGGATCATGCGAAAAGCACTTGGATTTAGTGGAGTTCGCCTGTAATAATAGTTATAAAGAAACTATACATATGGCACCATATAATTATCTTAATGGAAGACCTTGTAGATCACCTCAATGATGGATGGAGGTCGGTGACTCAGATATGTTGGGGCCAAGTCTCATGCAGGAGACATCTGAGCTGGTGAGATTGATTCAAAAATGTATGGCTCCATCTCAGAGTATATAGATGTCATTTTATGACAAATAGAGATGACCCCTAGTGTTTTCATAGGGTGATCATGTGTTCCTTATGGTGTTTTCTTTTTTGGGTCACCACGTAATAATGAGGTAGGGCATGGTGTTTTCCCAGTTTATTGGACTGTTTAAGATAGTAGAGACAATCAGGATGGTGGAATATTGATTAGCTATTCCATATACATACAACGTTATGTATGATGTTTTCCATGTATCAAAACATCAGTGGAATCACCCTGACCCTTCTAATGTGACTGATGTGGATGAGGTTGACCTTGAGATAGATATGTCCTTTGAGGAGCATCTGATATATGTGTTAGATCAAATTGAGAAAGTTTTGTCAAAAAAGACCATGATGATAGTTCGTTGGTTATGGAAACTTGCATATGTATAAGAGGAAACATGTGAATTGGAAGAAGACATGAGGTCATAATAGCCATATCTTTTGGTCTTGGAATCATATAATGTATTTGAAGTGCAGCTCAAGGATGATTTGTTTTATGGTGGGGAGATTGTAGGATCCTAACCTTGTTTAGAGTCATATAGGGAACATATTTATTTACCTTTTGTTTTTTATGTATATTTTTTATTTATTCTTGGGATTCATTTTGGTGGGGTTTTAAGAGTGATTAAGGGAATGGGGGTTGTGAATGGTTTGTGCATGGTTTGATAGTCCAGGCATCTAAACCTAGGTAATTGTGCGACCTCGGACAGTGAGGTCAACAAATTTAGGTCACACTTTCCCTAACTGTACACATAGTCATAAATAATCATCTGTGTAGTTTTATTTATTTTGAAAATTATATATAAAATTCTTCTAACTTCCTAAAAACTCTGATTTCAATGTAAGATTAGGCTTAATGTATTTTGGAATATTCTAGATCTTTCTTTAGGGATTAAATGGTTGTTTAACCATTTTTTCTGGAATCAAAACCTGACTCGAATATCCTCTCTTCTCCCGATATGGGGATTTCATCCTGATGAATATCCCTATCATTATTTATTATTCCCTTGATCTATTAGTGGAGTTTATCCTTTATGTCTAAATATATTAATCTATGTGGTGTGATTTAGATATTGGATTATAGATCAAGATCATGAGAGAATAAATCTTGATATTTTGAAATATTTATTTAGGGATTTATATCTAAAATCTCAGATCTATGTTGTTGTGTTTCTCTGATTTTGGAGATTTCCTGTGGGAAAAAAAATCTATCAAAAAACCTAGGTGGTTGGTCTAAATATAATTATTATCATCATGAATATGTTCTGTATATTCAAGAATATATAATTTCTAGTATTCATTAGAAATTTTTTTCATTGAATTAGATTTTTTAGATTGTCTCATTTAGTTACAAAATCCTTTTTGAAATATTTTTTTTATTATGGAATTAATCCTGACCCTAAGGGTATTAACTATTAGATAATTAATATGTGTAAATTGATTATAAGAAGTAGGGGTTGTAATCTAGATATGTAATCTAGGGATTACTTGTGAGATGTAGAAATGGTTATGTTGAGATAATTAATTATGGATTAATTATGTGTATTTGATAATATGATTTAGATAATTAATTTTGGGATTAATTATGGATAGTATAGATAAGAATGAGATATATAATTCTAGAAAATTAATTGTGTAATATAAGTTATTTTATTGATTAATTTATATGGTATTAAATTAATGGTTTTATACATATTGTTATTAGTTGAGTTAACTAGAGGAATGAACGTTTATAACTAAAAGTTGAATTAGTAATGAGTTTTGGGATGAGGAATAATTGGTAAATTAATTATGTGATATATAATTTAGACAAGGTTGTTCAAAATTGAGGAGTAAAAATGGTAACATGATCATCATACTTTTGAGTAAAGATAATGGGAACTTGATCATTCTAAATTGAGAAGTATTCTTGGTAACATGGTCATTATACTTATGAGTGAAGAGAATGGTAACATGGTCATTCTATTGAGGGGTATGAATTGTAACATTGCCATCTTAGCTATGTTTTCTATATTGGTACCTTAAAAATGTGTCTTTTAAAAGTTAAATTAATGAATGTAAATAATAGAACCTCTAGTTATGGACTCACATGGGAATATTAGAACTTTGAAATTAGTCAAATTAGTTACTGAGAAAACATATATCCTTGAATAATTAAATTTCCATCATGAATAAGATATTAAGATACGATATTACCTAGGGAATGCTTCAGTCTCTCGTATGAGATTATGTTATTATTGAGGTACGGGAACACATTTGAACCCTATAGTTAATGTATTCAGATAATAATAAACGGAAATGTGATAAACTCTTTATTTTTTTAGTATGTTTATTTGTTCTATAAAACTACTTGCACTATATTTAGATTTGACATGTTTTAGACACTATTGGTGGTGGCTGACTGATTTGTACTCACACCCAATTTGTGTTTCCTTATAGTTAACCAAATAGAATATATATTTGTAGGACTAGATTAGGGAAAAGTCCCTGATATATGCGGCTGATTGGGGATTGTTTTTTGTGGAGGAAACCATAAATGGTTTAGAACCTTTTGGGTAGTTGTCGTAACATTACATTCTGTCTCATTGCAGGCACCTGACACTCAAATTGGCATTTCATGTTTTCCATTATTGGTGAGTCTTTTCTTTCATGTTTGGTTATCTTGTAACATAAGTATTTTACTAGTTATATATTTTTTCTCAATTATTCATTTACATATGCATGGTTTTTTACTCGAATGAACAAATGTATTGTTTCCCCCTGAATGAATTACTATACCCTCACTGCTATTCGGTATCCAAAATAGTATGATGAGGCGTGCATGATGTCATATGTCGAACTGGATCAGGGCACCGTCGGGTGGAACCCAGGAAGGGATGTTACACATAACAATCGACATTATATAGCTAATTCCAAAAAAAATAACTCTATCACATGTGGTTTTCTGAAATATTTTTTAATAAGATAAGAATTTGATGTTTACATAGATACAGCATCACTGTTCATACGATTACTTAAGAAGGTTACATTTTTAAAAAACACAGAAATGTTCAACATAGTATATAATTTCTCATTCATAAGTAGTAGCGACCAAAATTTCTAATACCCATATATAACATATTTTTTGAAAAATATTACAAAAAATTATAAATAAAACCCCAAAGAATCCATAGGTTTCGTATTATTAGAAAATGTATAAACAATATTCTTATTTCATGAATGATCTTTAGTATCTCCCATGTAGATCATAGATTTTTTTACACTTGAAAAACATACCCTACATTAAATTATTCATCATAACATGGGAATGAAAACATAATATTAGGTTATCTTAAATTTTTATTATGTTAAAAAATGTGGAATAATTAAAATAATAATAATAATATGAGAACATGAGAATAATTTGTGAAAACCATAACCTTAATTTCAAATATAGAAATCATATCACATGGAATAAGTAATGTAAATTCAAAATACATAAATCATTACCAAATAAAAGAACATAAAAATGAGAACATATCATTAGAATCAGACATTGATTTGTGTGATACACATAGCAATATAGAATACCTAAAAAGTGTAAATAGAAATAGTTTGACTCATTATATTATGGAAATGAAATACAAGGATCACATAAATTTATGTACATGAAATCAAGTACAGACATAACCTTATGAACATTAATGATATATTTATTCATAACACAATGAGCATGTAATAAAATTCAAACATAACATTGTGATCATTTCATTAGGTTATCACATAATCTTCGTGACAAGTAGTCATGTTTAATCATAATATTATGAACATGTACCCATCATCACATATAAACAATTTACTCTTGATTTATCCATATTTATATAATGAATTTTGGGATTTTTATGTCCCAACTATATCATAATAAAAACCATACTTATGTGTCATGGGATATCATAAGTCATTAATTATATCATCACATTATAACCTATTGAAAGAATAGGGGCTACATAATCATCCAATAAATTCACCATATCATAATTGATGGAAAATAAACTGGATCCATTGAAATATCATCCACATAAACATTAACATTAAAGATTAATAATAATGATTCAATCATTAATCCATATCCTAAGAAATAATAATCAAATTAAAAGGATATCTTTTAAGATGGAATTTTCATAGAGAGATCACAATAAACTATTCTTTACAATAAGTTCTATTCAAAATTTAGAAAAATCATTTTAAAAAAATTACATTAGAAAACTAATTTACATTTAAAATAACATTACATAATTATAAAAGAATATTTAAACATAATATAAAAAAATTATAGACGAAAATAAACTTTTTGATTAGGAAAATTCAAATTATATAATTTTTTTTCAAATTAATTTCATTGAAAATAACAATGAAAATTTATAAATGAATTTATAAGAACCAATTACAAATTCCTCGATGAAAACAAAAATTCCACTATGAAAAATCATTTTTCAAACATGATATATTTTTAAAAATGTTTTATTTAATAAAATATAATGACATATTTAATGAAAATATAGATCATGATAGAGGAAAATTATGATCGATTCGTACACTTAAAAACAATATTTCCATTCATATTTATAATAAAATATAGACGTACCCTTTTTGAAAATGACATGAATATTCCTTCTATTTTTAAAAAAATGAAATTACAGTGTAAAATGGTATTCAAAAAATCCTAATAAAAAATTATAATAATTATAAAATCATTTTCAGAAAATATGTATTTTGATGAATAAAGGGTTTTCAGCACAATATATATAGAATGTTAAATTTTCTAAGAAAATATTTTAAAATCAAATGTAAATAATGATATTGAAATTATGAGAGAAAAAGTACTCTCATGACATAAATAGATTTGATATTTTTCAAATATCATCAAAAATAGTTCATGTAATTAAATTATTATAAGTATAATAATAAAAAATCACTTTAAATGATGAGATTGTATCATAAAACATGTACCGCATTGGTAACATTTTAATTATAAGGACCATCATGGTATAAAATAAATTAAAAATATAATAGAATTAGAATAAATTGTTTAATATTTTTTAAATGTATCTTGGTATGTATATATACACAACTAATTAAAGATAATATGTTCAAAAAATAAATTATTCACAAAAGAAGGCAATTTTATAAAAAAAACCCATACATATTTTGTGTCTTTTGAAAAATTAACAACATTAAAAAATATATTAAAAGACTTATTTAAATACCAATTTTTATTATGAGAATAATAATAAATTAATTTAATTATATGTATATAAACTAATAAAATTAACTCATGGTAAATATGGAATGTGCTTCCTAGATACTAAATGTGAGAAAAAAATCCCTTAGCATAAATACTATCATCATTAATACACACCAAAACCTACTATATATTAAATATATATATATATATATTATATTTATATATAAAAAAACCATAATTATATTTATCATAACATATACAATTTAACTATAAAAATTAGTTACCCTTTTTTATAATTCCTTTTTAAAACCATGTTCATGTAAAAAAAATTTCATTTTCATGTTTGTTTTGATTTTTTATTTTCAGTCATATTACATTGATCTTGGTCAAATAATATAAATAATATTATACAAGTTTTAAATATCAAATATTTTCAGTATATATGTATTTATAATAATCCATAAATATTATATACAGAAAATTAAATACACACTACATTGAGATGGAAGGACATATGTATGCGTGAATGTTATTTCAAATTTTATGTTAGGTGAAAAAAATAAAGGAAAATAATAGTTTACCTTTAAATAATTTTTTATATTTTATAAATATCACATATATTAAATAAATTTTCCAACATTACATTATTTGATAAACATTGGTGAAAAAAATCACATCACTTCGAGATGCGGTAGTAGGTGGTACACACGTACGATGTCATCATATCCCCCAAAGAATGAAAATATGATGAAAAATGTAATATTTTTTTCCTATGGTATAATTATATTAATAATATCATATATATTCATTTATTATTTCCTAATTTCATCAAATTAATATGGAAATATAAAACACATCACATCAGTTCATGAGGCGATAGTCTGTCATACAAGTGAGCGACATTATTATTTTAAAATTTTTTTTAGGTAAGCAGGTAGATGATAAATTATAATTACCAAGGAATTTTAATATAATAAATAACATATATAAAAAATAAATCATTCAATATATCTATTTGAGGGAGATAATTATGGAAAATGAATATCATTGATTCGTGAGGCAGTATTCCACCATAAAGACGAATGAAAAATTTTATTATAAATTAAGGTAATATGGGATTTATTTTTGTTAATAAATTAAAATAATAAAATATATGTATATATGAAATGATGATGATATTATTTGATAATAGTTTGAAAATATTTTAAAGAGTTATAATGAAAATTTGAAAAAATGCATAGTTAAAAACATTAACTATTATTCTGACATTCGCATTTGGTTTAAAAGAAACATGTGAAAAAATTTATTTATTATATAATTATGGCCTATATGATGTGTTTTAGTAAATAGCGAATAAATTTTTATTTTATTTTTAGATCCAATGATGTTTCTAATTGTTAATATTGGATAATATGAGGTTCTCTTTTATAAGTATGTTGAGTGTCACATTTGTAATTTTAGAAATGGAAAAGGTGTAACGACATTTATCAGAAGTCACAGGGATATAAAATTGAACATTAATTCTAAATATACGTTATAATATAAAAATATTATGATAAAAATATTTTTATAAGTTTATGGGTCATTTTTTTAGTCATCATTTCTACTTGTAAATTAATTTTATCCTTAGCAACTGTATATAATTTTTACCACATTTCAATTAATTATGGTATAAAATTTAGTTAAAAACAATTGATAATATATATTATGATGATTCGAAATATGGAATTAATTCTTTTCCATAATACATTCAGATACGTTAAAATTTTTTAATTCAAATTAATTCCATAGACACAAAGAAGAATAATTTTTCTAGAGAGAATAGTTATAATAGTTTTAAAAAATTTTATATCGAAATTAAATATTGTATAGATTAAAATTATATAAATTTTATTTATAAATATATAATTGACATATTATTTAATTTAAATCCATGTTAAAATAAAAATTATCATGTAAATGAAAATGAATATTTCTATAAATACTGGTATTTTCACTATTTATCAAATAATTAATCTTTTCATAAAAACAAAAAAAATATACACTACAATAATTTGTTAAAGTATATTTAAAAAATAAAATATATTCTTGAAAATATATTATTAATGTTTTAGAAATTAAATTTATTTTTTATTCACAAAAATAAAATATAATCATTTTTTATGCAAATAGTATTTTTTTAACATATAGTGAATTTTCTAATGATGAAAATTTTATTAATATATTACCTTTACTTAAAAAAATAAATTTAATATGTAAAATTTAGTTTTTACCATTTATAAGAATATGTTTTATGGATATGTTTTAGTGGTCCTTTATAAAGAATAATATTAATAATATATAATGCTTTGATATGATTCGATATTTCATAAAACATAGATGATGTTTTTGTTGAATTTAATGAAAGATAAACATCATGTTCTATGTAATGAATTATATTGATGAAATTTTATTTATTAAAAAAATCACAGAATAATAGAGAGATGTATTCTAACACCTATAAGATATCTTTTTCAGGAAAATTTTCCACTCTAACCCAAATATATGAGTATAGTTCTGCCTCAATATATCCCCAAGATCCCACAAAGATTCCTTGGTATAGTGGTATTTCAAAAAAACATTGACCAGGTGAGTTGTCTAATTTTATAGAACGTCATTTATATGATCTATATTCTACAGTAATTATTCATCAAAATAAAGATCTTTCTCATGTTGTATAAACATTGATGTGAATGGTTAGGAATACATTTATTTAGGATATATTGATGGGACAAACATTTATCTTTAGTGATAACCAATAGATGAAGAAAACACTATCTATTAACCCAATATAATCATAATTTTCTAATGGACCATTATGTCTTGGGGTTAATATTATTTTATATCATAAATACAATTTAATAATTTGGTTGTTATTTTATCTTCTTCCAATACTTATCTTTCCCTATCAAATTTATATTATTGAATAAATGATCAAACCTATGATCACTAAAATCATCATATGATATCTAATTTATTCCATCATCATCTATGTGTTTACTAAAACTGTTATTCGTAAAAACAATTATCCAATAAAATCTAAACATAATATTTATTAATTCCTTGAATAGATTACCATAATTCCACCCCAAAATACTTCTGAACAAAATTGGAACCTTTAGATTATAATTATTTTATCTGATATCATTCCATGGTAAACATAACAAATAATTTCAGTCACCCATAAATCATCATTATAAAATTTTCATAACTTATTAACAAAAAAATGTCAAAATAAAACTATTTATTCTTTGAAAATTTAATCTATATGGTCTTTAATGAACAATATCTTTTCATATCCTAAAATATATTCATTGTAATACCATCTTTAAACTTTCACTTATATACTATCATATAAATATTTAAAATATAAAATTTGATTTTCATACACCAAAATCTATTTATAGAGTGATATTACCATCAAATTTCATTAAAAAAGGGAAACAATATTTTCAAGGTGTTAATTAATTATAATAGCCACCATGAAAATAACCACTATAGAGTGCCACAATTATCATGATTCACATCAGTTGTGGTGATTGAATAATATTTAACTTTTTCATTTAGCTTATTATGTATTTGAATACTATATCCATTATATGTTTATGTATTGGGGAATTGATTTTTTTAATTCCCAAAAAAATAATTTTAAACACTCTAGTGTTAGTGGTGAATTTTTTTGATCATTCTCTCTCTCTCTCTACATTCATTTCATTGACTTTTATCTTCAAATCAATTTTACATACAATGGTTCAATGGTTATTCTTCGAAAACTTATTACACCATCATATTCCCTTTCAGTATTCACCTAAATATTTAATAATTTTATATATATGTTATATATTAATTGTACAGATATAATAATGTAATAAATATCATATATTCTAATTTAATATATATTTATTAATATCCTAATTCAACTAATAAAGAAAAATGACCCATATGGTCATGTTGCGGTTGTCTGTCGTACACTGGGGTTCTATTATTGTTTTTTCGTTTCATTGGGAGCTATGATGTTATATTTTTTATTGTAATTATACTGTATAATAATCTAATAAATATTTATATTTAAATATTATGTGGATAATTATTTGAAAAAATGAATTTTGGTGACAGAAAATAAATAGTACTGGTTCCAGAGGTGGTAGTCCTCCAAACACACAATTGTTGATTTCATATGAAATTTAATGGAGGATGAGATGAATTGTTATTATTTATTTTATATAATAACATATAATTATGTATCATATATTGGTTTTATTATTTAATTATTATTTGAAAATATTTTAATGATTTCAAAGAATATATAAAAAACAGAAAGTTATAAGCATTATATCTTCTTCAGACAACCAATATTTTTCAATCATAAAACATTCATTTTTTGAATTACTAACACACTAAGTATTATAGGATTTGAAAATGTATTTATGGAACTATTTGTTTAGGTATTTTCTAAAAATATATTTTTCGATGTCTGATGAGGACATGCGGGTTAGTTCCTTAAGTAGGGTTACTCTGACATTTGTAATATTTTAAATGAAAAAAAATGTACCAATGTTTTTTCCCATGACTAATTAATCAATAATATGATATTATCTAATAATATATGTGATAATGTTTATATATTTATTGAAAATATATTATGAATATGTTTTAAGGAATATTTCCCCTTTAAATATTTATTTTAACCTTGAGAAACATCTTTTATCCCTAAATGCTGAAATTACTTTTTACCATTTTCTTATTAAATATAATGAAACATTATTTTAACATTATTTTATACTATAAATATACTTATTAAAAATATTTTAGAAAAATTTAAAAAATTAATTTAAAGTATTGATATATTATAATCTAATATTTATAACATAGATTCTAAGAAAAACATATTTTCTAAATGGATATGTTTGAGAAGTTTAAAATGTATTTGAGACACCCAATGGTTTGGAAATAAATATAGAATGCATTAAAAATGAGTCTATTAAAAACACCACACTATTGTAACCTATCCAGTAAACATAATTCCTTCCAACTTTATGATTTGAAATTTGAAAAAAACCAACATACACATTTTCATTCACTAAAATATATAAAGTATGATAATGAAAACATCTTTTTTAGTGAATAGTCACATACTCTTATGAATACTCATATGAATATTAATATGAATTTTATGAATTTCAAATAATATTATCATTTTATCATCTTTATGTAATAATATAATGAGGTCTTGATTAATTTTTCAATGTGATATTTAATGAATTATAGTTTTGAATTTGTAATTTTTTTATTAAATAAGGATTTAAATTAATAATTAAATTAATAATATATAAAAAATTATTTTAAAAATATGTTGTTTTTTTATTTTTCATATTAAAAAATGTTTAGTGTGAATTTTTAAAAATTTAATGAAATATATATTTTTTTGAGGAATAGTAAAATATGATAATTTATGATAAATATTTAATACACGATTTAATGATTCATAGGTGATGTAATTATAATGTAAGAAAACATTGTTTGACCTCTCATGAACATTTTACAGTTATTTTTTACATTAATAAATACTATTGGTTGTCATTGGAAAAATAATAATATAATGATTAAGATATAAAAAAATTAAACCTCTCCTCCACTATAAAAATCCCCCACCACTCCCTCTTCACTTACATACTATTAGCCTTGAAACTATTAAATTTTCATCCCAAATACCCTTAACAATTCAATACCCACTTCCAAGAGCTCGTGGTCTTACCAACAAACCAAAACCCCATCCCTTAAAGATATTCTCAGGGAGGTGGATTTAAGGGGTAAATTCACATTTTGTTTCATTAAATTTCATTCCGCGTTCCTTTATATTGTATCCTATAACCTCCTTTGTCCAAGTAACCATTATAAAATTAGTATCACATATATACTATAGAAATATCATGTTAATTTAAGAACAATAATCAATATTCTTACGTTGTCTCTATTATTTTAAAAATCAAATCATCGTCTGTGGGGTTCCAATTTACAACCTTTCTGGATGATGAAGTTTCATTATTAAATTTATCCTTAATTACTAGTCATGAAAATATTTTTATTGTTGAATCAGAGTAAAATATATTTATTATAACCTATTTAATAATCATAAACCAATATATTTACATAATATTAAATCATATGAACAAACTAGTTCTTATTAATTAAAAAACTGTAAAAATAATATAATGGATTGTCATTCATTTTTTATCTAATAATTATTCATCCGTACAAGTTCCAAATTATGTAAATGACCATTAACACCTAATTATTTTATTTAATAATATTTAATTTTAATTCTGGAGATTTACAACCATTCCACTTGAACTTTATTACATAAAAACAAGTGAAACGATTATGAAAATCAAGAAAATGATCACTCCAGAATGACGGAATTCGACTTTATAACATATTAATAAGAACATAAATTAACTATAAAAATTATAATAAACTAAATACATGTCAAATATATTCTATATTAAGTTATTAATGAGTCTATGTTCATATTCTAGTACCATGAGTTCAAGAGAGGAACATTGGGACTTAAGGAATGGGGTTTTCCACCCAAACCTCCATTTTCATTTGGGTTACCTTTATTGTATAGTTACCTCAATGAAATTATTGGGTATTATTATGAACTCCTCATAAATTAAGTTTTATTATTATATAAATTTTTACCAACCAAAATAATTTCTTTATTTTATGTGGAGTTATATATTTTAATAGGAACATTCAAAATTATCTCTGATATACAAGCTCGATTATAAGGAATTTCTAAAATTCATAACTATTTTCAAGGGAACTATATAATCTATTTTTCGAAACCATTATTATTATTAAATAACTAATTTTATAATTAAAATACAATCATACTTTAATTCTGGTTTTATACAAAAACATTTTCAAAAGGAATCTTGTTTTCAAAGTAAAATCATATTTATCTCAATAATTACTGGATGATTAAATAAAAGTACCTTAATTTATTTCTAAACTTTTGTTTTTTATTATGTAATATGTCATATACCATATTTAATTTAATGGTTTATGATGAGTTTTATTTTGGATGTTTTATCCTACAACCATTCACCAATTTACTACAAATGGTTAGTTTTTAAGCTTAATATTAAAGGAATGTTATTTACATTTTATATGTTAGATTCCATATGAATGTATATGTTGTTTATGATTATAACCACTCATATAAGTAATGAATTGGAATTATTATCTGATGGTTGAGGCCTGATATAGACCCTTTATGCCTTAGTAGGTCTCGTAACTCAAATAGACGTGGACATGGTTGAGGCCTTTCCCATTTTGAGATATGGTTTTGGCCGAGGCCTTAATCATTTTTAGAAGTCATGTTGGAGGCCTTGAAGGTATGTTTTAGAATGTATGGAATATAAAAATTCCACATTATAAAGCTAGTAATATAAATTTCTTGTGGTTATTCAACTATTATAATACCCATGATTATGTTTTATTATGTAATTATTTACTCAGCTCATATTTCTTTCATATTATGTTCATGTTAATTTTTTAATGCATGTGTTTTCAATTATTCACCATTAATAATGTTTATTATTAGGTTATCTTCGTTCGTATTTCTTACTCTTACTAAGTGTTTGATCTCCCCCTTTCTCATGTTTC
Organism: Viscum album; assembly: GCA_963277665.1. Classification (NCBI taxonomy): domain Eukaryota; kingdom Viridiplantae; phylum Streptophyta; class Magnoliopsida; order Santalales; family Viscaceae; genus Viscum; species Viscum album. The sequence continues at coordinate 1,808,920,309 of OY728142.1, read as the reverse complement.
ATTTCTTCTAGGACAATTGGAGGTATATTATGTCTGACTTGCAGGGATAATATTAGAGTGGTGGATGTTAACAATAGAACATATATGTTTCTTTTAATTTCATGTTGAAATGATGAAATTATATATGTATATTATTTCAAAAATCAAAAAAAAATACTTGGTCCTTTGGGATGCATATTCCTTGTTAATATGCTAATGTAATAAAATAATGCACTGATTATAGGAAAATGGGTTCGAGTCGTTATAGTTGGTATCTAAGTAAGTTTAATATAAAACCTGGAAATAGATTTTGAAAACATGTATTAGGGAAATAATCTATAAAATACACTTAAAGGTGAAACATACAATAACTTTATAGTATTATCGTACGAAATATATTATATGGATATTTATATCAAATACATTCATGCCTAGATAGTACAAATGGACAAGGTTCTGTCACAGATGTACTGAGGAGTTAAAACTATAACCAAGTGTTTTGGGTTTGACCCAAGGTATCTTGGTACACAAAAATGGGGCTTACTACACACCTATTTTGACACTTATAGAGGATATTCATAGGATATTTCATATTTTCGTTACAAGACATTATGAATTAATTAAATGTAAATTTTTCTTCAAATAAACCATGTTTTGGATTATGTGATTTTCCATTAATAGGTTTTTTATTTATGCTATGTATATTCCAAATAAAAGATTATACATTATGATTTGTGACAAAATATACTATATTCTATTATCTTGAAATGGTTCCTAGTAGAATAAATGGAAATTGAATGAACACGCATATCCCATTTAAGGATTTCCCTCTGATACAAGATAATGATTTTTTCTCTTGAGCTGAAATTGGTGTAGAGCAGCTTATAAATATACAGGGGAAACATAACTAGGTTGTGAATAATAACCTAACCCGTATGGAGAATCTAGATCCACCATGTGGAGGGGATATGTTAGATCACATTATAATACAAAAACCTCCATCATTAAATTGGACTATAAACCCATTTGAACCATAGAATTTGATAAGTTCTCTAGAGATGATATTTCATGCTTTGTGATTTAATGAAAGAGAGAAGGACCTCATGGATGTTTATCATCTACTAGAATATGCAGATCAGGGGTGGTCGATAATACCAAACAAAAAAGAGAGGAATGATATAGAAGAGATGTAATTGATGAACATTATGGAAATCATCCTAGTGAGAAAAATTACTGAACAACGAGGGGATATTGAAAGGCATTTTAAAAATTTTAGGCAAAGGGAAGATGAGAATATTGTAAATTATTAAGCTAACTTCACAAGGTTGTCATGAAATGTTGTGGACTACATAAAAAATCTATATAGCAAGATAGATCTATTATTTCATGGATTAAATCCATTCCTCCAATGGGCACTAGTCTCCCAATGTATCTCATCATATGAAGATATAATTTCATGTTCTATCAATACCGAAAAATAATTGTCTATGTATTATGACTTTAAAGGAATGCAATAGAAGAAGAGGGTTTCTAAAAACACTATAATATGAAATAAGGAAATAGGGAATAAGGGAAGAGTTGAATTTTCACCCTGTGATAATTGTGGAAGGAAACAACCAGGTGCATTATTAAAAGGAAAAGGATTATACTACAAATGTGGATAGAAATTCATTTTGGTTTGTGATTTCAAGGGGAATAAAGAAGATATTAATGTTAAATGCTATAATTTTATGGATATGGGATATTATGCTAATTATTTTCCAATTTTCCAAGGAAAAATTCTATAGAAAATGCCAATAGAGTTGAGACAATCTTATGAAACCACAACTACTGATATTGAAGTTCTTAATGATGTGGTGGAAGGTACATTAATTATTTCATCAACCTTAGCCAATGAATTATTTGATTATATATCATCAAATTCATTCATATCATGCATGTTTTCCTAGATAATTAGATATTTATTATTTTATTTAATTAATTATTTGTTAGTGAAAACACCTAAGTTACATACCATTTCAATAATGTTTCTTCAGGAAGTCCCCCTTAGGGAATATAAACGTGCTTTGTCTTTTTATTTTATTTACATACCAATAATTGGAATGGTTATAATCCTAGGATTATATTTTATTTCTAACCATTATGTGAATATTTATTGAATGAAAAAATAGGATGCAATTTTTCAGGACGATGTGGAATCTCTTATCTTTTGGGTCGAAACATCACCCTCAGAATCTCATGTAGATCCAACCCCAGAATCTCCATAGAATTTAATTATCTAGGAGAAAGGGAATTCAATAACTATGGGTGAGGAAGGATATATTTAGATATAGGACATAGCTATTGTGTATGAATATTTTGATGTGTTTTATTAGACTTATCAGGACATCATCAAGAGTGGGAAATTGAGTTTTTATTTAACATAATTTCTGATTCAAGGCCCATATCAAGACCCCTTATAGAATGTCCATTGTGATGTTAGTGGAACTAAAGAAAAAATTATAGCAATTGAGTGATAAAGATTTGTTATCCCTAGTGTTTTCTCATGGATAGACTTGTTCTTTCAATTAATAAGAAAGATGAATCTATGATAAAGTGCATTGACTATAGAGAGATCAATGTTATTACAATAATGAACAATTATCCCCTACCTCGAATTGATGATTTATATGATCAACTTAATGGAGCCAAATGTTTTTGTACGGTGGATCTTCAATCTGGAAATCATTGGTTTCATGTGAGGAAGGAATACATTCCAAAAACAGAATTTCAAACTAGGTATGGGTATTATGAGTTTATGGTAATAACTTTTGGAATAACTAATAAACCATTTATTTTCATTTTTATAATGAATAGTTTTTCAAGGAATATCTTGATGGATTTGTGGTGGTATTTATTAATTATATCATGTATCCTCCGAAGCTATAAGGATCATGAAAATCACATGTGCAATATTCTAAATATCTTTAAGAGAATTTAATTATATGGGATGTTTAGAAGGTTTGAATTTTGGATTCAATCATTTTCTATTTTGGGAAAAATTGCCTCTAATCCAGGAATATCTATTGATCTTACAATGAAAATGGTTTTACAAAATGTCCTACTCCAATAAACATAACTGAGTTACGTAGTTTTATTGGTATAAAAGGTTATTATTAGAATTTTATTAATAAATTCAACTATTTAAATAATCCTATAAACAAGATTACATTTAAAGGGATTAAGATCCTATGGACAAATGAATGTTAGTACTTTTTCGAATAATTGATGAGGAGATTAGGGAATTCTATAATCTTAACTCGACCATCGAGGAATGATAATTTTGTGATCTATAGTGATGCATCAAATAAAGGACTTGGTTATATCCTTATGAAGAATGATAGATTTATTTCTTATGCATGTAGGTAGTTAAAAATTAATGAACAAAATATTTATACTCATGATCTTGATTTAGCTAATTTGATATTTTATCTAATGATATAGAGAAATTATCTCTATAGAGAAAAATTTGAGATATATATATATCACAAGAGTCTGATTTATATCTTATAACATAAATAACTCAACATGAGGCAATAGAGATGACCTGAACTATTTATGGTTAATGAATGTTATGTACACTAAAACCTAGGAATGAAAAACAAGGTAGTCAATGCATAGCGCAAGAAGGATAATGAATTTATCAATAAAATGAGGATTTACAAGGATCCTAGGTATATGGATTTATTAAAGATGGACATGGGAATTAACAAAGAAAGTGAAAAATTAATACATTATAAATTGGATTCCCAACCATATTTATTAATATGAGTTAAATAATCATGATTGGATGATGAGAATATTCAAAAAAAATTAGTTCTATGGAAGACGAGATGATTATTGTCTTTGTGTGTGAAGATGGTGTTTTGAAATTTGGGAAGAGGATTTGTGTTCCATCTATAACCAAAATGAAAAGGTATTTATTGGATGATTATAGTATCTCTAATTCTTTTATATACCATGGTACCACTAAAATGTATAGAGATTTTATGTAACATTTCTTCTGGGAAAACATAAAGAGGGAAATTACAGATTATATATCAAGATTGTTTTCATGTCAAAAAGTGAAGGCCAAAAAGAAACATCCAAAAATAATAATGAAAACTATACCTATTATTACATGGAAATTAGATGACATCACTATGAATTTTTCCATTAGATTTCCCAAAACTCCAAGTAATAATGACCCAATATGGGTAATTTTCGATTGACTAATGAATTATGTAAATTTCCTCGATATAAGGGAGTATTTTCCACAAGATGACCTATAATGAAAATATATCAATGATGTTGTGAGACTTTATGGATCACCTCTATCAAATATTTTCTGATCATGGTCTATAATTTACATCGAAATTCTATAAATGTATTTAGAAACCATTGGATACTGAGATTCGATTGAGTACTACATTTCATGATCAATCTAACGGGAAAATAGAGAGGACGATAAAAACCTAATATGATATGTTGAGTTAATATTCACAGGACTTTATAGGTATGTGGTATCAATATTTACATATTTTTTATTTTTTGTATAATAATTGTTTCCATTCATGTATTCAAATGGATCCATATGAAGTGTTGTGTGGAAAGAGATTTTGTACACCAACTTATTGTGATGAAGTTGGAGAAAGGAAGATTATGGGTCCAGGGCATGTAATGGAAACAACAACGAAGGTAATGATTATCCATGGAAATATCAAAGCATCTCAAGGAAGACAAAAGATCGATACGGATAATCGATGGAATGATTTTGAGTTTCAAGTGGGAGATCATGGTTTTATAAAAGTATCATCATGGAAGTGAGTTATAAGACATGGGAAGAAAGGTAAAATGAGCCCTATTTTCATAGGACATTTTGAAATTCTATATAGAATTTCAGCAATTGCATATTGTTTGGTTATGCCATCAAGCCTCTCTAATATAAACAATGTGTTCCAAATCTCACTGTTGAGAAAGTACATGCCAGACCTAATGCATGTCCTCACTTCTAAAGGTGTATAATTGGAACCAGACATATCATAATGTGAAAAGACTATCCGGATTCGGGACACTAAATAATAGGTGTTGAAGAATTTTATGTCTTTATTGGTAAATATACTATGGATAAATCATAAAATCGAAGAGGCAATTCGATGAAGACCTACCCAAATATTTTGGTGAGGTACCATTCGATGAATTATGAGGATGAATGATTGGTAAAGTGGGGAGAATACAAAACCCCATGGTTTTTTGAAATAAATATATAACGCATGAAACACTGAGTCTCTAAAAACAAAACTTTGTTATAACCTAGCTAGTAAACATAATTCTTTCCACCGTTGCAATTTTCAATTTTAAAAACAGACAAACTAAGTTTCATTAATTAAGATATTTAGAGTCTAATAAGAAAAATATAATTTTTAGTGAATAGTAACATACCCTTGTGATTATTAATACAAATACTAATATGATAGTTATGAATAGAAAATAATAATGTATATTTATTTTTTATGGTAATAATATATTAAGATCTTGATTATTTTTTCAAGGTGATATAAAAATAATTATAATTTTTAAATTGTTATTTTTTGTATAAATAGTTATTTTAATTAAAAAATTAATTAATAATAATTTGAAAAATCTTTTCAAAAAATGGAGTTCATTTTATAATTCTACACGTCAATAAATGTCCTGGATAAAGTTTTGGTATTTCCCTGAAATACTTGAATTTTTTATGAATCGTAAAATACAATAATTTACGATAAATACTTAATACAATATTCATTGAGTCATAGGTGATATAAGGATAATTTAAGAACACATGGTTTTAATTCACATTATAATATTAAAATTCATGTTCACAAGAATAAATACTATTTTTTTCTTTGGAAAAATAATAAAATAATGATTAAGATATTCAAAAAATACTGCTCTCGTCCACGGTAAAAAACCCCCCATCACTCCCACTTCTATTAACTCCTAAAAGCCTTGATGATCTTAAAATTTATTTCCAAATACCCTTACCTAGTAATGCTACATTTCCAAGTGCTCTTTTTCTTTCTAAAAGTCAACAAACACTTCCCATAAAGAGATTCTCATGGATGTGGATTCAAGAGATAAATTCACATTCTATTTCTTTCTATTTAATTTGAAGTTAATTTATATTATTATTCTCCCCTAAAATCCTCTATACTAATGACCAGGAAATCCCCAATATCAATTATATTATTTAGTTATATAATTTTAACTGAAGAAAAATCATCAATATTCTTACTCTCTCTCTTTTATCTTATAAATGAAATCAGCATCTGTTAGGTATCAATTTACAACCTTTATGGATGACGAAGTTGTGTTCTTCAATTTCTCTTTCATTACTAGTCATGAAATAATTTTTATGGATGAAAAATAATAAAATATATTTATTATGACCTATTTAATATTAATTAACCAGTATATGTACACAATATTGAAACATACGAACAAACGCTTTCTTAATAATAAAAATACCACTAAAATAATCAAAGTGATTGTCAATAATATTTAATCTAATGATTCATCATAATTCCATTTAAAAAAATAATTTAAATTACCATTTACACCTATGGATGTTAATAATTAATATTTAAATTCAATTCTATTGATTTATATCCATTCAAAGTGAACTCTATTACTTAAAAATAAGTGAATGAATTATGTACATCAAGAAAAGGAACACTCCGGAATGACAGAAATCAATGATATAATATATAAGTAAGTCCATAAATAAACCAAAAAATTATTATAAACTTAATAAGTATCTAATTAGATCTTAATTAATTTCTTAATTATTCTATTTTCTTATTCTAGTTCTATAAGGTTAAGTGCTGATCATTCGGACATGAGGTAAGGGTTTTTTCACCAGAACATCCATTTTCATTACAGTTACTTTTATTGTCTAATTACCTAAATGGAATTATTTTATATTATTATGTAATTCTCAAAAATATAGTTTGACTATTCTCTATATGTTTAGAAACCATAAGTGTTCCTTATATTATGGAGAGTTACAAGTTTTAAAAGGAATGTTGATAATTATTTCTGAAATAGAAGCCTGATTCATGGAAATTATTCAAATTCATACCTATTTTCAAGGGAAAACTATTATATGTTTTTGGAATAAATTATTTTTATAAAATCACTCAAGTTATTATGAAAATACTATCTTACTTTAATTATGGTTTAATACAAATTCATTTCAAAAAAACTATTCTTTTCATAGAAAAATATTATTTATCTAAAGAATTACTGGATGATTTTATAATATTTTCATCATCTATTTAAACACACTTGTTGATTCTTATGTATGATATAATCTAACATTTTTTTAATGGTATATGGTGAGTTTAATTTTGGATGTTCTATACTAAAACCATTCACCAATTTACTCTTAATGGTTAGTGTTTAAGCCTAATTTTTGGAGAATGTTATTTAAATTTCATATGATAGTTTCAATATGAATATATATGTTGTTTATGATTATCAATAATCATATAATGAATTCATTGTACTTTTTACGATATGGATAAGGCCAAATATATCATGTTGATTCATCAGTAGGTCTAATGAAAAAAAATTGTCATGGACTGTGCTGAGGCCTTACCCATTTGGGATATGGTTTTGGCTTAGGCTTTAACCATTTTTAGAAATCTTAGCCAAGGTCTTGATGGTATTTTTTAGAATTTCTGACATATACACTTTACACATTCTGATTCCGGTAATAGAAATTATTTATGGTTATTCTACTATTAGAATTCCCATGATTATTTTTTATTAGGAAATTATTTACTCAACTAATATTTATCCCATATTTTGTTCAAATTCTTTTTTAAAGGAATGTGTCTTAAATTATTCATAATACCTAATGTTTATGTGAATTTTATCTTCCACTATATTTCTTACTCTATGTGATTGTTTTAACTCCCCCCTTTTTTATGTTTCATTTTTCCCTGGACTAGAAGAGGTATATTATGACTTACCTGTAGGGAAAATCTTGGTGTGGTGGATGTTCCCAATGAAACATATGTGTTGTTTTTCATTTTTGTTGTAATGTTGAACTTATGTTTGTATATTGATTCCAAAATATACTAAACTACATGGTCCTTAGGAATGAATATTCTTTGTTTATATGCTAATGTAATAAAATTAGGCATCGGCTCTAGGAAAATGGGGTTGGGTCTTTACATTTTCTAAATGGATGTTCAATATTTAATTTATTCTTATGAAATAAATTGGATAAATATATTTATATGTAAACAAATTATAATTTTAAGTCAATAATAATAAAAAAATTCCTTTTCAATATTTTTAATGAAAAGGAATTTTTCAATAAAACCATGAATTTTCACTATTAATTGAAAATTTAGTCATTTTAGAAAAATAAAAAAATAATCAAAGGATAATTTTGACTGGTAGATTTCAATAACTGTGTTTAATTTTTTGAAATACTATTTTTAAAATTGATAAAAATATAATTTCATGTTTTGTTTTCCCAAAACAAAATAAAAATATATTTTGAGAGAATAGTATATTCCAAACATTAATGTTTCTTCTAAGAGTTGTGTAATTCTAATAAATATTTTTTCTTTATAGAAAATCAATATAATTAATTTCTATAAATTATATAACACAAAGTATAACATGAATATTATAAAATTGGATATATTTTTCATTTCTAATAAAATAATATTAATAATATATCATGGTTTGTTAATAATTTGTGGCATGTGTAACCTGATCAAAAATGGTTTTAGGTATAGCCCAAGTTAAAAAAGGGTTCTTTATATATGAATCAATAGAATAATATAATGATAGTCAAAAAATGTTCATAAAAATCAAGGGGTTTTATTAATATATATAACATAACTCACAAATTCACTTCATTATCTTCTATAATATTTGAATACATTTTTAAGACATCAATGAAGATTACTATAAATTAGTGAGGTTAATATTTAATGACTATATTAATCATGTACATATTTATTTTAAGATTATTTATAAGAAAAAATTTAATTATAATAAAATTATAATTTCAAGTCATTGTAAATAATGCTTTCATTAGAATATATTCACTTCATATCCTATATTAATGATATTATGATCCCAATTAGATAATTTATGAATATGTATCTACTAATAGATGAATTAAAATATCATGAATACATGGTATAGAGTATTGTCTCTTCATTTTGACTATGTTTTGTTCAAAATATTCAAAAAGGAAGTCAACATATCAATATTTCCTTTTAAAAAATATATTTGTTCCCCATAGAGTAAAAAATTCTGTCATACCAATCCTTTATCTAGATTATTTGTATGTTTCTTTATTAATTATTCCAACTCATTGTGATTCATTAGAAATGATTTTTTTATGTGAATATAACTAGGTATGAGATCAATTTAAGGATTAAATTTTACAACCAGGTATAAGTCTACACTGTTATTATATATATATATAATTATAATCTTATACAATATCCATCTGGTCAATGTTTACACTATACACAATTATTTGAGCTAAGATTCCATCATAATTGTGTAATAAAACCGATATTATAAAATTTTATTTTCATGAAATATAATATTCATATCTAAAAAATGATTTGATCAAAAAGATAATCTGTATATGAAATGAGATAAACCTATAATAATAATTGAATAGTTATATATGTGTAGGTAAATAGTCCATTCATATAATCAAGTCAAATTCAACCAGGAATAGAAGATACATATTTTATATAAGTTTATTCTAATAAATATTGATTGGAGATGTGTTATATATCATAAAATTTTTTATCTCACTATAACATATTATTATATATAGATTATTATCCATCATTTTAGGAGGTCAATTTTTATTCATAGAAATTTTATGTGATACAATGAATGTAAAATTCCACAATTAAATTATAAATTTGTATGATTAATGTAGAGAATGATCATACCATGAGCATTTATATAAAAATTTCCACCTCTACGACAGTAAAAAAATTATCTTCCTTCTTAAGAAGATTTATAAGGTTATTTATTATTATTTTCTTCAATAACTATCATGTTAAAGAAGCTTTTTTATATATGAAAAATCATTTTTCAACTGATGCACTGTAGTATAGTCCAAACATAGGTCCGATTCTTCCTATTTAAATTTGTGTTTTTAGGACTCCTATAATTAAATTATCTGTTCTGGTAATATGTCCACCCCTCCCGCAATTAAGACACATTTTATTGACTTTAATTAAATTACCTGTCTTATTCCACATAGATTTTTGACATGATTGAAGTATTAATTTATTTCACACTTGTGGAATATCATTAGATATTTCATGAAACTCTAGAATTATTGATATCATTATGATAGAGATAGTCACAATTTATATCTCTACCTTTAATTACTATCACAAAATTATTTTTCTTTAATTGGTAGCCACTTATTGATAATTATATTCAAAAGATATGTTTCATGAATCCAAACAAACTATTGACCATGATTTCTGGTTAAGAGATATATCTAGAGGTGTAATTAATGAACTTTTTGATGTCTACTTCATATTATCTAATATAATCCAAACCCTTATGTTTCTGCTATAATAAGTATCACCCTATTTTCATGTGATGTGTTTTTGGAATATTTATGATGATAAACACAATCTTAATCTCCACCCACTATAAGCTATATAATTACTCTATTCCTTTGTTTTCTTAATTGTATTTCACCATTTTCTATACCCTACTTATATATAATTTGAACCAAATAAAACCATATCCTACATCATGAACTACAAAAAATTAAATATATTTTTCATCACAATGATACATTTTGTAAAAAAAAGTTCTAAAAAGGGCCAATGAAAGAGGGTGGATATTGTCACATGAATGAATAAATTTTTTTACACTTCCATGGATTTCTATATTATAATGTGATTCACATTATTATATATATATATTAATAGTATGGTGATAATTTATATAAGTTTTCTTTAAAATATCCCCCATCCCATTTTGGTAATTAATTTTGATAATAATATCTTCTTCAATCACACAAATTTTTTGGCATGATTCTTCCAATTTCAAATAATAGTGAAAACAAATAGTGCTCAACTATAGAACTTACTACATGAATTAACTTAAAATTTAGATATTTTAATTACAAATTCATAAATTTTGTTCATAACCAATCATATGATCCTCTAAAATACAATTAAGGTTGTCAGTGGAAATTTATTATATTGTTATCTATGTAATATAATTAATTCCAAACTCAAATACTTCATTATTTATTGAAACAAAAATGACACTAACCAATGAATACCACCCATTTTTTTAAAAATTGGTGTGATATTGTATTTATTTTTCATGTAATAGGTGTAATTATAGATAACACTTGATCTTCCATTCTAAGGATTATTATACCAATGTACATCAATATTAGTGGCTGCTTCAACTTTTAGTATCAAAATAGGGATGTAATTACTATGTGTCTCAGATAGTCTATATATTACTAATACATAATTATGTTATTCTATAATTAAAATAAATTTTTAGACTTTTCAATTCTACGTTTTTCAAATATCACTAATTTAATTTCTAAATATAACTAAATGAAGATATGACATAAACTATTTCACCCCATGATATTTATGTATATATATATAATACAAGGAATCTATGGTATAATTAACACATATAAAAATTATCCATAAAACCAAATGACAATATGGTTTAGTTTCATAGATACTATCAAAATAATATATATATATATATAACTTGTCAACAATGATTTATAATTGAGACACATTATCCCATATTCAATATATTTAAAATGATATATTCATTATCCTCACTTAGGGGGTTAAAAAAAGGGGTGAGTTGAAATTAATTTAAAGTGAATATTATCAACTATTTTTTGGAATCCTCATGTATTAATCATGTTTTAATGATCAAAAATCTCAATAATAATTACAAATCTTATTAATGATCTCAAATATCACAAATCTTATTAATCATGTGTATTTATGTTTTAAGTTATCTCATACCTTATAATGGTTAAGCTCAATTAATTCTATATATATTACTGTTTAAGTATGAATACAGTTATTTGTCTATGTATAAGACACAGTGAGCCTGGCACCGTGATCAAGACACCGTGAACCCTGACACCGTGAAGCCTAAGTCTCAGACACCGTGACCACGAGACACCGTGACCACGAGACATCGTGACCATGAGACAGCGTAACATAGTAAGCTTGACACCATTAAGAAAGACACTAAGAATAGACACCGTAAGCCAGACACATTGTTTTTCTAAGTTCCAAGCATAGTTAGAAAGACACAGTCATCAAGGCACCGTGAATCAAGAAACTATGATCAAGGCACTGAAAGCCAGAAACCGTAAGCGAGACACCGTGAAGGAAACACAGTGAAAGAGACACTGTGAAGGAGACACTTTGAAGGAGACACCGTGAAAGAGACATCGTTTTCATAACTACTGTGACACTATTTCCTAACTATTTTGTCGTTTTTCTATTTAACTTTTTAACGGTCATATTTGATGACTTTAATGCACTAACATATTTAATGATTCATTGTAGACATAGTACGAGGTACGAGGTACAACCCATATTGATCATGTTGGCTAAATCTCATACATTTTAGAAGATAAAGAGAAGTGTGCCCAAGAGGAAAAATATACACACTACAGAGCACGATACTGAACAAGAAAATAGGCCAGTGAGCACTACCATGAAGAACACATTGCATGATTGTCAAAGAATAAATTGTCTCATGTATACAATCCAACTCTACTGAAGAAAACACAAAGCACTAGGATCAAGAGACCATCTTTACTCATGAATAACACAAGATGAACCACGACACTCTGTTTTTCAACAAAAAACCAGAGAAGGACTCAGAAGCATTTTTGTCATATCCAAGGAGTCCAGTGCTGCATTGCTAATCACTATAGAATTCTAAAATCACATCTACTCTCTCTTAGTGATTATTTTATTCATTTTTTGAGCAGTGTGTGTACTCTATTTATTTTACTCACACACTGTATCTTGTGTAGAACTGGAGGATTTTAAATCCTCACACCGTATTCTGTACCCTTGTTTACCCATGACAACTGTGGAAGAGGTCCTTATGTGGCATGTTCATTACTTTGTTTACCCACGAAAACTGTGGAAGAGGTCCCTGTGTGGACTGGACAGTCCATGTACTGTTTTTAACCCTGATCCAGGGTGTGGATCATAGTTTATTTATATAAACTGCTTGGTGGTAGGTGATCACCAAGTGGAGTGGATTAGGTCTTGGCTTGAGACTGAACCACTTGTTTTATATCCGCTGTGCCATTCAAATTTAGTCTACTCTATTTTACTGCATTAATGAACAATCCATAAAAACACTAAATTCACTTTGATAGTTTGTCTTGGAAAAAAGTTATATCTGATTTTTCTTAGTAGTATAACTTCAAAAGTAATTTTAATTATACTAATTAAGATTACAGAGAATTAATCAATCTTCTAAGAATTTGTTTAAACAGTCAAACTCTTATAACAATATAACCTTGATTAACTGGGTTGTATCTATTTTTGGGGAAATCTTTATTTGCAAAATTAATATCTTTTAAACAGAAATTTTTATAGTAAATCAATTCACCCCTCCCATCTTGAGTTAACTAATCCGACCAACATTTGGTATCAAATGTTGCTTTAGTAGGACTCTGTGCAATCTCATTCAACTATGATTGTAGTTGTACTTTAAAGATCGGTAAATTTCTGTCAATTCTAAATTTCTATCTCTTTTAAAGTAATTTGTTAGTATGGAAAACAGATTAGAAGGTGTTGAAACTAACAGACCACCATTATTTAATGGAACAAACTATGGTCAATGGAAAATTAAAATGAAAATGCATCTAGAGAGTATGAGCTTTGAAATCTTTTCATCAATTATAGATGAATACAAACTTCATATGACTAATAGAATTACATGGGATGAACCTACCAAACATGATTATAATAATAATTTCAAAACCATGAATTCTTTATACTGTTCCTTATGAGATGAATAATTTAATAGGATTTCATCTTGTAAAACTGCCCATGAAATTTGGAATAACTTTTCTATCTCACATGAAGGCACATCTAGTGTAAAGGAAATGAGAATTAATACTTATACTATAAAATATGATAATTTCAAGATGAAACCTAATGAGCCTTTTTCTGATATGTATATTAGGTTCAATGAGATTTTCAACACAGTGATATCTCTAGGAAGATAAGTCACTGCCAAAGAACAGATCATGAGAATTCTCAGATGTCTATCTGATAGATGGAGGGGAACCTCTGTCTCAATTAGAGAGTCATGCGACATTAGTAGGATACCTGTAAAGGAACTCATTGGGAAACTGATGATGTATGAGGAAGAGCTGAAAGTCAACAAAGAAGAGTAGGATGAACCAAAGAGGAAATCTGTTGCATTCAAGACCTCCCTCTCGAAGCACAAAGACAAAGTAAATCTGGATGCTTCAATAGAAAATTACACTACTGAACTATCACCACCAGAAAATGATGAGGAGATGGATCAATTGGACATAATATTCAAACGACTTTACAAGAAGAAAAACTTTTTCAGAAAACCTAACTTCAAGGGAATGTATGATCCAAAAGTACACTGGAAAAAGGACTGGAAGAGAAATGAAAAAACTGATGAGATTGTATGCTATGAATGTAAGCGCAATGTACATATAAAGGCTGACTATCCAAATCTCAAATATAAGAAGAAATATGAGGATAAGGAAAAGAAGTACAAAAAGGCTATGAAGGAAACCTGGAGTGCCTCTGAGGATAGTTCAAGTGACTCAGACACATCACATGATGAACAGGCTAACAAAGACAATCTGTGTTTCATGAAAAACACATCTGAGGTAACACTAAACACTTATATGCATAATTCATACTATTCTGAAGAGGAAAGTGACTCTGAAAATATGACCAATGAATAAATGTTTGAATATTTCAACATGCTTTAAGATACATGCAATGAATTAAAGGAAAAATATAAATCATTGAAGAAATAGAATGTTGTCACTATAACTATTAAATCTTAACTTACTACTGAAAAGGTGAAAAATGTACAATTGCTCAAAGAAAAAAATGAACTAAAAATGTCTAATAATCAATTAAAAATGACTTAGAAAAGTTTACTAATGGTAAAAATACCCTTACCCAAATGATAGGAAAAAAAATATCCAAAATATAATACTGACATTGGTTATCAACCTGTTAAAAGAAACCTTAGTAGAACAAATTTTGTTTCAAAGTCTGGGACATATAATTTTGTTCCCAGTTCTGGACATAACTCAACTAGCTCGAATCATGATGCATATTCTACTATGTCATGTTTTTGTGGACCAAATACAGTCTATTTTTCAAATATTTTACATAATGCCTATAGGAAACCAATGAAACAAATATGGGTTCTTAATGCACTTATTACTAATGTTACTGGACCCAAAAAAGTATGGGTACCAAAATCGATCTTTGCTTGATCATGTTTTAGGAAAGCTTCTTGAAGAGCTCCTGCAAGAATCTATGGTACTTGGACAGTGGTTGTTTAAGGCACATGACAGGATACTACTCATGCTTCAAGAACTTGGTAAAAGTAGATGGATTACATGTCACATTTGGTGACAATGAAAATGGGAAGATCATTGGCTTAGGCCAGACTGGTAACTCGGATTCGATTCTAATTTCTAAAGTATTGTTTGTTAATAGTATACAATATAATTTTCTTAGTATCTCACAATTATTTGATGATGTATATCATGTTAAATTTGAAAATGATTCATGTAATGTCTTTTATTATAAAGATAAATTAGTATTTTATGAATCAGGGAATGAGAATATTTATTCTGTTAATTTAGATTCCTTAACTTCTCAAAATGATTCATAATTAAGTGTATTTCATAAAGAATCTTGGCTCTGGAATAGGAGACTAGGACACTGTAATGTTCACTCCCTTAGAAAGTTAACTATAAAAGGCCTATTTAAAGACTTACCCAAACTTGAGTTTCCAAATGAAAAAGTTTGTAATCCCTGTCAAAAGGTAAAACAACACAGAATCTATTTCAAACCAAAGAAGGAATTTTATACTTCTCAACCTCTCTAGTTGGTTCACATGGATTGGTTTGGACCATCTAGAGTTTCTAGTTTAAATAGGAAGCACTATGTTTATGTTCTAGTATATGATTTTTCTAGATATACCTGGACCTTTTTCATGGCTCACAAAAGTGAAGCATGCTCTTATTTTACTAAGTATTCCAAGTCTGTAGAAAATCTTAGTGGACTTAAAATTAAATAACTAAGAATTTTTCAGGGCCGTGAGTTTGAAAATCAAGAGTTTGAATAATTTTTCTCATAAATTGGTTATAGTCACAATTTCTCTGCCCCTAGAACACCTCAGTAGAATGGTGTTGTAGAAAGAAGAAATAGAACCTTGCAAGAAATTGCTAGAACAATGCTTAATGAATATGACCTACCTATTTACTTTTGGGTTGAAGCTGCTAATACAGCATGATACATAATCAATAGAGTCTTGATAAGACCAATTCTCAAGAAGACCCCATATGAACTCTGGAATAATAGGAAGCCTAAGGTTAATTACTTTAGAGTTTTTGGTTGGAAAGTATTTATTCTCAACACTAAGGATAATCTTTACAAATTTGCAACCAAAAGTGATGAAGGAATTTTCTAAGGTTATTCAATTTCAAGTAAATCTTATAGAGTATTCAATAAGAGAACTAGATGTGTGGAATAATCTGTCCATATCAAGTTTGATGAAATAGATCCACATGAGCCTAGAACCATCCTAGAAAATTTAGAGGATGATGTATCAAATCTGAACATCAACTCAAAATCCTAAAATACCTCTGTGAAAGAATCTGTGAAAACTTCTAGTTCTGGAAATTCTGTGCAATCATGTAATAATGAACCTGAATCTATTGATGAACCTTAATTCACTAGTCCCTCTTTTTCTAGAAAGGTTAGAACTCTTAAAAACCATCCCTTAGAAGCTTTTGTAGGAGACTTAGAGAAAGGAACACAAACTAGAGCTTCTCTTAGAAATCAGGTTGAACATCAAGCCTTCTTTTCACATCATGAACCTAAAAACATTGATGATACTATCAGTGATGAATTTTGGGTAATTTCTATGCAAGAAGAACTCAATCAGTTTGAAGGAAATAAAGTTTGGAAACTTGTTGAAAGACCAAATGACACTTTTGTCATATGCACTAAATGATTGTTTAGAAATAAGGTAGATGAATCTGGAAATATAGTTAGAAATAAGGTGAGATTAGTTGCACAAGGCTATAGTCAAGAAGAAGGAATTGACTACGAGGAGACTTATTCTCCATTAGCAAGACTTGAAGCCATTATAATTCTACTTTCTTATACTGCACATCTGAAATTTTAAACTATATCAAATGAATGTCAAGAGTGAATTCTTAAATGGTTATATAGCTGAGGATTTTTTTGTTGAACAACCCCATATATTTACAAACCCTCATTTTCCAAATCACATTTTTAAACTATCAAAAGATATGTATGGTTTAAAACAAGATCCAAGAGCTTGGTATGACAGATTATGTACTTTTCTAATTTCAAAAGCTTTTACAAAAGGAATAGTTGATCCAACCCACTTTATAAAATGAATTTCTAATGATGTTTTATTTGTTCAAATCTATATACATGATATTACTTTTGGATCCTCAAAAAATTCATTATCAATTGATTTTTCTAAAATGATGCAAAATGAATTTGAAATGAGTTTAATAGGTGAACTAACATTCATTCTTGGATTTCAAATATTTCAAAATAATTATGGAATTATTTTATATCAAAGTAAATACACTAGAGATCTTATAAAACGTTTTGGATTGGATGTCACAAAAAATACTGACACTCCCATGAGTACCACCTGTAAGTTGGATCTTTATGAAGATGGAAAATATGTTGATCAAACCACTTATATAGGAATGATTGGAATTCTACTCTACTTAACTGCTAGTTTTCCTGATATTATGTTTAGTGTGTGTATGTGTGCTCATTTTCAAGAAAACCCTAAAAAATCTCATTTAAATGCTGTAAAGAGAATTTTCAAATACCACAATCATACACCCAATCTAGGACTGTTCTATCCAAAAAGAAACTCATTTGAACTAGTTAGTTATTTTGATGCTGACTTCGGTGGTTGTAAGTTAGATAGAAAGAGAACCTCTGGAACATATCACCTTTTAGGCAAGTCACTAGTATCATGGTGTAGTAAGAAACAAAACTCTGTTGCATTATCTATTGCAGAAGCTGAATACATAGCTGTTGGCAGTTGTTGTGCACAAATTTTGTGAATGAAACACACTTTACTAGATTATGGATATCAATTCAGACAGGTACCAATAAATTGTGACAACACAAGTGATTTTAACATTTGAAAAAAGTATGTTTCACAATCTAGGAGAAAACATATTGTTGTAAGACATCACTTTTTGAGGGATCATTATCAAAAAGGTGATATCACCTTGGAATTCATTGTCACTGAATATCAACTTGTTGATATATTCAATAAACCATTACATTCTTATAGAATAGACTACATCAAACATGATCTTGGAATGATCAATCACAAATAGATATCTTACTAGTCTTACTGTTTAATAATTCACTACTTTTTTCTTTACTGTTTCATGATCACGGTTTCTCGGTTACTATCTCATGTATACGGTCTCACAGTTAACACATTGTATTCACGGTCTGTTACTCACTATCTCACCATGACTGAAAAAAGTTTACTTACTGTCTCACCTTGACGACCATTCACTATCTCACTATGACGACCATTGACTATCTCACTGTGACAACCATTTACCATGGCACCGTAACAACCATTCACGGTCTCATCATAAAAATTATTTATGTTTTTTTAACCCATATCACGATAATTTTTATTTCACCTCTTTTTACTTTCTCGTGTTTTTACTTTTGTGACGTTTGACATTCCCAAATGATAAAACAAAAAGTATTTCACTGGATTCATCACCCGAACTCTCTCCCACTCACTCCTTCCAAACCATTTCAACGTAGCAACTCTCTCTCTCTCTCTCTCTCTCCCGACTGTTAGTGGATGCCAAGGATGGAGCGTCCATCTTCATCCTCATCTGAGAAGTGTCGCTCGAAGAAACAGAAGAGAGCACCGAAGCTGGAACCCGAAGGACCCCTGAATCCAAACCTTGTAAACCACATTGTAGTTCCTAAAAATGAATTTTTTCCTGAGTGGATTTTATCTAGAAAATCAATGGTTTTAATAGTTTTGAGAGAACAAGGCAGGCTCGAATGGTTCTCTAGAAAGGATAGACCAATTTACCCGAGGTTGGTATCTCAGTTCTATCAATATGTACAATTTTCTTTTGATACTGGTGAAAGTATTGTTGTAAGAAGCTGGATCAATGGACAAATATGCTCCTTCTCATCAAGGTTATAGGCCGCTTGCCTTAGGATTCCTCACGAATGGATATGTGATGATTATCAAAGAGATACCCCTCCTACAACTGATATCTTTGACCTGGAAAATGATATAGAAACCTTAACTGGAAATGGAACCAAAAGAAGGGCCATAGCTGCTGAACTGGATAGGGAGACAAGGCTATTGTTTAAGTTTGTTCAAAATATGATCATTCCAAGGAAAGGTGACTTTGTTGTCTTAAAGTATCATGATGTATTTATGATTCATCTTATTAATAATGGACACAAGATAAATCTGTGCAAGTATATCATTCACCATATGTGTGAATTGATTAAGGTCACATCCAAATCTACTTCTTTGTTTTACTCAAGGATGATATCAACCATGCTGGTTTCAAAAGGAGTATTTATACACAAGGAAGAAGATCTTGTGGATTTTGAGTACTATTTATCTAAACCTACCATCAAAAGGATGAAAATAAAATGGAACCCCTGGAAGAAGGAATGGGTTGAAGATAACGATAATCTTTATGAGAAGTATAATCTTGTGGATTATCCAACAAAGCCAAAGGACATTTCTGATCCTGGTTTGAAACCAGATGAAGTTGTTGAGTATCTAGAGGATGAAGAAGAAGAGAAGGGGTAGTTGAAGTACCTCAAAGGGAAGAAGTTGTTATTGAGGAAGAAAGGCCTATTACTCCTCCTGTTGTTCTTGAAGAAGAACCTCCTATCCCTAGAGATGATGTAAATCTAGAAAACCAACCTGAGGCTACAAGAGTTTTAGTTATCCCAGAACCTGTGCAGCATGTGATGGAAGAAACAAATATGGAACAAATCCCTATCATGGAAGAGGTTGTAGTAATAGAACTCCCTGCTGTGGAAGAAGAAAATCTATAAGAAATCATTATTTGGGAAGATGAATATCAAGAAGAAATCCCTGAAGAGAAATCTGTTCCTGAGATTATACCCTCTACTAAAGAGAAGATGGAGATAGCCTTTCAGTTGGCTAGATAGGATATGCTTGAGGAAATAAGAGATGAACCAGTGGATTTAAATCAAGTACCTGAGCCTCAAGGTTTTGAAATGGAAGCACATTTTGAGGGGGAGGAACCTCAAAATATTGAAACTGGTGAAACTAAGTCTTTTTCTGTGTAAACTCAACATAAATTCCCTATCTTCTATGATGTAAGTGAATCTCAATAGGTGACTGCAACTGGCATTGATCTTTCTTCTCTATGTCAATTGAAGTCAGTCACACACCCTGAAACTCAACCTGAACCTCAACCTGAAACTGAATCTAAACCTCAACCTGAACCAGCACCTGAGCTTATACCTGTACCACTTCTTGCACCTGCCCCTTTACCTAAACAACAGTATTCTATTAGCAAGGATGATCTGAATGTTTTTGGTGACACTATCTTAGCTGGAGTTGAGAAACTCTTATCCTCCCAACCTCATCTTGTGACCCATTTGAGTCAGGAAGATACATCACTTATTTTAGAAAAGATTATCTGGAACATTCAACCCAAGATGATTCATGAAATTCAAGAAGTAAGGGTTGAAAAAAAGTTTCTCAGTACTGAAGTTGCAACTGTGAAAAGCATGGTGGAAGACATGCAAAAACCGCTACATTCAAGATCAGAGCCTACACCTGCTCCTGATTCTCTTTAACATACTTTTTCTAACATTACTTGAGATATTGTGTCCCAGATTCATCCATATCTATTATCCTTTGATGAAAAGATTGGAGAAAGTCACACACAGATGTTGCACCATATGAGAGAGCTTGTGGGGAACCTGAATAAGCTTACAGATGAATAAACTGGTTGTATTCAAAAGGTCCTGAAACAGATCAAGTCTCTAACCACTGTAGTCAAAGCTTCTACTCCCTATGGTCAAACCTCTTCTCCTTATTTGGATAATTCACTACTCAGATCTATAGTCAAGAAATAGATTCAGAATTCCTTAAGTGTCTTTGATATGGATCCTTTATCTGAAGTGGTTAAGAACAGTGATAGAGTGCTAGACCTATTGAAAATTCACTCAAAGACTTCCAATGATGCTCACCAGGAAATCTCTAAGAAATTGGACTTCTATTTCAACCAGATTTTCTCTAAAAATGATATGACATATCACTTTAAATATCTTGTAGAGAATATGAAAATACCTCCTGTGACTCAGGCCTTCAAAGCACAAGTTCAGAAGCTGACTGAGTTTACCAAATTGTTGGACAAGTTCATGGAAAATAAAGATGATTTAGAAAAGTCTAGGTAGTATGGAGGGGAGATAATCACTGACTTCATCAAGCTTCTAAGACCATATATTCATGTTCAAAGCACAGCAATTGTTGCTCTAGCGGCTGATCCTCTCAGACCTGGTTTACCTACTTTCACTTCTGCCTTAGCTTCCACAACCATGTTTGTTGGCCAGGCTCTTAGTCAGATCAGGCCTGTCATCCTTGACCAGCATCTACCTCGATCTTCTATAGCTCCTACATTGGCTTCATCAGTATTCAAAGGTCTCCCTTTACCTTCTTTGTCTACCACTTCTTTACCTTCTCTGTCTACCACATCTATGCCTTCTTCTAAATCAACAACTGCCACTCTAGCTTCTTCTTTTGATTTTGATAAAGGAAAAGAGAAGGCCAATCCCAGAAGAAGTCCAGTGACTACTATTTTTTTGATGGGGATGTCATTGATTTTGTTTTATATTTCTACTGTCTATTGTATTATGAACACTTTTAATGCCATATGCATTGTTTCCCCTCTATTATTTCTACTTTTTGATAATCCAAAAAGGTGGAGAACAAGTGAGAAGTTATCTGTTATTCTATATGTTATTTTCTCTGTAGTTTCATTCAATTTACCCTTTAACTGTACTTGATTTGTGATCATCAAAAAGGGGGATATTGTTGGACTCCTCTTGTATTAATCATGTTTTAATAATCACAAATCTAAATAATAATTACAAATCTTATCAATGATCTCAAATATCACAAATCTTATTAATCATGTGTATTTATGTTTCAAGTTTTCTCGTACCTTATAAAAGTTATGCTCAATTAATTCTATGCATATTATTGTTTAAGTATGAATATAGTTATTTTTCTAAGTATAAGACACAATGAGCCAGGCACCGTGAGCAAGACACCATGAACCCTAAAACCGTGAATCCTAAGTCTCAGACACCTTTACCATGAGACACCATGACCATGAGACACCATGACCACGAGACAGTGTGACATAGTAAACCTGACACCGTGAAGCAAGACACTAAGAACAGACACCATAAGCCAGACACTCGGTTTGTCTAAGTGCCAAGCACAGTTAGTAAGACACAGTCATCAAGGCATTGTGAATCAAGAAACTATGAGCAAGGCACTGGAAGCCAGAAATCGTAAGCGAGATACCGTGAAGGGGACACTGTGAAGGAGACATCGTAAAAGAGACACCGTGAAGGAGACACCGTTTTCATAACTACAGTGACACAGTTTCCTAACTATTTTGTCGTTTTTATATTTAATTTTTTAACGGTCATATTT
Source organism: Viscum album (assembly GCA_963277665.1). NCBI lineage: Eukaryota > Viridiplantae > Streptophyta > Magnoliopsida > Santalales > Viscaceae > Viscum > Viscum album. Next base: position 1,808,897,218 of record OY728142.1, on the reverse strand, counting down.
GACAACTTTAATACACTGACATATTTAATGTTTCTTTGTATATATAGTATGTGGTACGAGGTGCGACCCATATGGATCATGTCGGCTAAATCTCATAAATTTTCAAAGATAAAGAGAAGTGTGCCCAAGAGGGACAATATACACACTACAGAGCACGATACTGAACAAGAAAACAGGCCAGTGAGGACGACCATGAAGAACACATTGCAAGATCTTCAAAGAAGAAATTGTCTCATGAATACAATCCAACTATAATGAAGAACACACAAAGTACTGGGATCAAGAGACCATATTTACTCGTGAAGAACACAAACTGAACCACGACACTCTATTTTTCAACAGAAAAACCAGAGAAGGACTCAGAAGAATTTTTTTCTTATCCAAGGAGTCCAGAGCTGCACTGCTAATCACTAGAGCATTATAAACTCACATCTACTCTCTCTTAGTGATTCTTTTATTTATTTTTTAGCAATGTGTGTACTCTATATATTTACACACACACTGTCTCCTGCATTGAATTGGAGGATTCTAAAATCCTCACACCATATTCTTTACCCTTTTTTACCCACGACAACTGTGGAAGAGGTCCTTGTGTGGCTGGGTCATTACTTTGTTTACCCACAAAAACTATGGAAGAGGTCCCTGTGTGGCCTGGACAGTCCATGTACTATTGTTAACCCTGATCTTGGGTGTGGATCAGAATTTATTTATATAAATTTCTTTGTGGCAGGTGATCACCAAGTGGAGTAGATTAGGTCTTGGATTGAGACAGAACAACTTGTTTTATATCCGTTGTGCCATTCAAATTTAGTCTACTCTGTTTTACTGCTTTACTACACAATACAGAAAAACACTAAATTCACTTTGATAGTTAGTCTTGGAAAGAAGTTATATCTAATTTTTCTTAGTAGGATAACTTCAAAAATAATTTTAATAATACCAATTAAGATTACTGAGAATTAATCAATCTTCTAAGAAGTTGTTTAAATAGTCAAACTCTTCTAACAGTATAACCTTGATTAATTGGGCTGTATCTATTTTTGGGGAAATCTTTATTTGTAAAACTAATATCTTTTAAACAGAAATTTTTATAGTAACTAAATTCACCCCTCCTCTCTTGAGTTAACTACTCTGACCAACAATATTCATATATGATAATTCATAAAATAGAGGGATATAATGAATAATGGAGACATATTAGATAAAAGTATCATGGTATCGTAATTGATAATAATAAAACATGTTATACCAAAAAGGATCATGGAATAAGAGTATAATACCGAATCATGTTAATCCAAACATTGTATTGAAACACCTAATGGAAATAAAAAAATGAAATAATAACATGGTAATTACATATTATCGTTATAGAATGGGTTCACATAAAAATATGTCATATACTGTAAATTAATAATAAAAACATAAAATGTAGTGTCACAAACATTAGTAAGCATGAAATAGTAGACCGTAAATCTGTAACTAAGTACCATAGTATAAAATGTGTCACTTCCCAATTCCCATTATAGAGGAAGCATTCATAAATAATTTCCTATAGTTATATCAGGATATATAAATTCATTAATTTTTTTGGGGTGTGATATAGGACCACACACGCCATCGTCTAAACAAATTAGTTTCATATAAAATGAATCCATTACTTATAAAACAAATAACCCATGGGAAGAAATGGATTTCCCATAATTTAAAATTGTATCACATAAAATCATTTTTATTTTATACAAAAAACATGATCATAAAAAAATAATATTTTATAATAGGACAAAAATGTTAATTTAGGAACCACTAATTAATTTGAGAATAATCCTTTAAAAAAATTAGAAAAAAAAATATATTCAATAAATAAATAAGAATCTAATAATAAAAACACTATTTATTCTAAAATTTAAAAAGTAAAAATCTATAAAATAAGATAATACTTTTTAAAACATTAATTTCCAAATGTAAAATAAAAAAATATACTATGATATAAAATAATACATATGTAAAAATGTATAGTATGAGTGAATAAATTAATATCATATTATGGAAAATCCCTTCAAATGATATAAATGAGATTGGTTTTGAAGAATACATATCATTAAAAGGGTGATAAAAACATTTCATTAAAAGTAATAAAGGGTTCCAAAAATATAATTGATTAAAATTTATTTTTTATTCCATTAGGAAAGGATAAAATTTTTGGGAAGGAAAGAATTTAACATACAAGAAGTATCCATAAAATGAAATGACAATTGTTAAAAATATAAAATGAATTTTTATCCAAAAATGGACTCATTACATGGTAAGATATTACTATTAACCCTGATTTTTAAAAATATATTTTGGAAATTCATAATAAAATAATCATTTGTTAGAAAATAACAATCCTGAAATATTATAATAGAGGTGGGGAACTTAATGAACATGGAAAACGTTTGATCCATGAATTAAAATTTACCTGTTCAAACTTTTTTAAATGTTATCTAATATACCATTAAAACATATTAACCATAATAATAAACTCATTTAGAATCATATTCTTATAAACCTATATTTATAATTTTTATTTATAATATTCTTATTCTTGTAAACAATTATTTTTTTCCAACATTTTTATAAAATTAAGTTCATTATTTCACTAGTATTATTAGTATCATTGGAGGGATATAGAAATTAAATATTATACAAAAATTCATTATGACATGTTCCTTAAAAATAATATAATGGATTTAATAAATTTATTTATAAATATTCAATTTATCTTCGTGAGTGTTTCTCTGGTAATCTTTTCAGATGAAACTAACAATATAGAAATTGAAATGTATTTCTTTACAAAGAAAAAATTAATTCATAGTCATTAGGTTTGATGTTTTTTTTCAAACAAAAAATTAAAAATCAAATATTTATTTAAATATTTAAATCAAATTATATAATTAATTATTTTTAATTGTCACTTAGGATATAATGTTGTAAAATTGGGCCAGTAGGTTCTCAAACCTAACTAAACATGAACATGTCAAGAGTACTCATGATTAAGAGGTTATATATATACAAGATGATTACACTAGTAGAATAATTAAATCAGTTATTTTGTATTAGTGTGATATATATGAATTATCAATGAATTAGAAGTAGTAGTAATGGTTATTTTAATAATAAATAATTTAGAGAATATATTTTTTACTTGGTACGCGTGTTGTAAATGATTAAATTAATGATGAACTTTCATTGATCATATCATTAATATATTACCCAATTTTGCAGGTGAAAAACATAATGATAGAATAAAAATAATATATATCCCTTAATAACATTTCCATTTCAATCATTGTATTTTTTATGAGAAGAAAAGTAAAAAAATTATCCTTTCATTAAGGCAGTAGTACAAAATTATGTATGGTGAATGATTTCATTTAACATTAATCATATAAGTTATATAGTTTTTTTATAAATTTAGAAGATAAATATTTTTATAGATTTCATAATTTATTATAATATTAAACATTATTACCAATTTATATGGCGGTTATTGAAAAATATACTAGATGAATTTTGGAGATTCTAATCGGCATAAACACAAAAAAAAATTATTTTCAAAATGAAAAAGGGATGGGTGGTTGATTAATATTAATTATTTAAAATTAAATATTAGTATAAAATATATAATAATGTAATAATAATATTATGTTTTAACAGAATTTTAGGATGATAAAGGGAACATAATGAAATGGAAAAAAGATATAGATGTTATAACCTTATACCACACATATTTGTTTATGGCTATTGGGAAGGGGATTAGGCCTTTCAATGATTTTATTTTGAGGATAAATTAAACTCTGGATGGTGTTTAGAAATTTTCAAGAGTAATTATAGTAAAACTTTATCATAACAAATGGTTTTTTGTGTTGGGATAAGTGAGGATAGTATTGTCTCTTTTATAAGGAAAAAAGGTAACATGTGTTTGTAATTATCAATAACTTTTATGGAATTGAATGTTATTATCAAGATAAATACCAAAAATAAGGATATAATGACTGGGATGTGATATAAGGCTTCTAAAAATTATTAAAAACTAAATTATAAACATTTATAACATGTTACCCATTTTACTAATTATGTTAATCATTTATTTCATTTTTTTAATATGATGACTAGTTTTTATAGATGGTAAAACAATAATCATTTCTATAATTTACTCACTCCATATTAAATAATTAAAATGAAAATATTATATATTTTAAATAAATTTATTATGATTATTTTTCTATAATTGTGAAAAAAAAATTATTATTAGAGTAGTATGTATTAAAATATTGTTTTAAGAGAAATATGAAAAATGTTTTAAAATATAAAATATATCTTCCAAACAATAAAAAATATTTTAAAATATATAATATTGACTAAAACATACATGTTCTTATATAAAATTTTTTATAAATTTATATCTAATAATTATATACTAATAATGGATTACAAATCATTATATCTATAATTTTCACAATTTAAATAAAAAATATTATTTTCTAAAAAATAACATCAAATCATACTAAGATATTTTTTAAATTCTAAATATGTAAATGATTTTTGTTTTATCAAATTCATATTATAGAAAATAAAAATTCATTTTCTATATGAATACGTATAATATAAATCAACAAAAATTAGTAGAAAAATATGATTTTTTACATTTACTATTCTATATATTATTTCATATCAATTTATAATTTATATAATTATAACATATTTGTTAATATAAATAAGTTATAGATTATCCATTGATATTTTTTAATTTAATTATTTTTATAAACTATAAAATATTATTAAAAATGTTATTTCATAATGAAAAAATCATTTTAATAAATATTATATTTTTTTCTTTATCCTATAAATACATGGATTTTTTATTGATATATTTTTATTTCAAGAGTATTTTATTTCATATATAGTTTTCTTAATAATATTCATTTAATTTTCTGGTCTTATTTAACAATATTTTTATGTGTAAAATAATCTATCAATTATATATTTAATTTATAGAAAAATATTTATTCCAAAATATAGTGTAATTATATTTATATGTATTTGAAGCATATACGAATTTTTCTTTTATATAATACAACCAAATTATAACCTGATGAATTATATTCTAGTGATAATAAAAAAATTAATGTAATGAGAAAAAGGATAGTGATACCTTTATAATTAATACATCATTCTAGAATATAGAAATTTAAATTTAAATTATATATTTAATTTTAAAAATGAACATATTTACGATTTAAATAACATTATTATATTTTAGATAAAAAATTACCATGTATGTTTAATGGTAACACATTTTCTAAAATAAATCAATGTATTATATTTTACATTTACATAATTATAAACTCTAGATTAATTTAGTATATATTAGAAAAAATAAAACAGTAATAATGATCAAAAATAAAAATTATTTTCAAATGTATCCTTTAGTATTGATTATTTCATCAAATCTATTTTTTCTATGTTTCAGTCGTTGAATAGTCAAACTAAAAATGTTCATGTGATTTTTATTTTTTGTGAATATGATAATAGGGGCCAATATACATGGATCCTAGTAAGTGTCATTGAAATTAACTTTTACCATAGTACCAATGGGGAAAAAATTATGTACAAGCCAACCCCTAATGTCCATAATATTTATGTTAAATTACATTAGTTCCCAACCAAAATCATCGATGTTTTACATTTAAAAAACAACAAACTCCAGGATTACCCTCAACTAAAATATCTAATATGACATTCCCATGATCGTACCCACCTAAAAGATCTTACATGTTAGTGAAGGAGATGGGAATGACTCCGTGGTTTGCCTCCAATGGGCCCTATTTAACATATTGATTTATATATTTTATATGTATTTTTATTATAGATAAATTTCACATACATGTTATACATAAAAAAAATGAAATTGTCTAATAAAAAAACTAAAAATTAAATATCATCAATTTTATACATCTAAACAACTTGAATAATATTTTATTCAATCATGTAATATCTTGAAAAAACTTAATAGAAAATGGTGGTATGAGAAAGGGTAATATCGTAGTAGGGTTTACATTTACTAAAATTCTACATCATTAATTATTACTTTACCATGATTAAAATGTTTTAAAACATCTACAAAGTAAATGTGTTTGGGTAATGTGAATATGATGAGAAATTCATAATTAATATATTCCCTTAACAATATGAGTAAGAGATATCTTGTCACATCATAAAAAATTATTATCATAAGTGAGTTCAGAAAACATATATTTCTAGTGATATATATTAATCTCTAAGTAATCTTGAATGTATCATAAATAATGAACACACATGTCATACAAAACTTACTACCACAATATAATAATCATTTGATTATTTTAACAATTAAGAAATTCTATATCTAAATTAAAAAAAACAACATCATTATATCCTTATATCCCATTTTACCACATCATCACATCCATACACCATAATAAGAAATATTATCACATCCCTCTGTCCCAGAAAATATTATTACAACATAACTAGACCTCATATACCTACACCATCAAATACATAAACATTATTCATCACCATTATCCATTAATTCATATGGAACCATGAGTAGTTATAGTATAACAAATGACATAACAATTTAGGCTATCTCAATCATATTTTATTAGTGTATATTCACATTAAACTTGTTTAAACCATATTGAAATGCATGTGTCATAAACTGGATCCATAAAACACACCCATATACAAATGTATTTAAATTAAAAATATTAAAAATATTTCCAAAATCAAATAGTCAACATTAAAAAGTATGAGTGTATGTTGTCAATAAAATAATAAATTAAATGAATATCAAAAATAATTATTTATGAAAATAATGAATTTTAAGTAATCATATAACAAATCATTTATAAATGGAAACTCATTAGATCAAAACAATTAGAAAACATTCTTAAATCAATTAAAACAACAACATATAATTAAAAATATTAATCCAAAAAAAATATTTTTTGTTAAAATTGATGTAATAAATGTTTTATTGAATTAGTAATCCATAAATAAATTTATCGTTATAGATGTCTTAGTTATATATAACTATATAATCGCATCCAAAAATTAACTCATTTTAACTATATTATATATATTTTTAATATGTTACTCTATTTTTATTGATTAATTATTAATTTTGACATGTCAATTTATATGGGAAAATATTATTAATCACCAGTAAATTTTTACCATTAACTAATTCATCTAACATTATAGTAAAATAAACTCTTTTTATAATAAAAAGATATGATAAATATTTATTTTCCCATGTTATCATTAGTATTCCCCAAATCAAATTATTTCAATCATAAATTTTATATTAATTTTTTCATTAATTTATATATATATTATATACTAAAATAATACATATTACAAATATTGATGTTTTTAAATATGTTAATCTTGAATTTTCATAATTTTTATATACTATTTCAGTAATACCCTTATGAAGTAATAATGTACATTATGTTAAGATAATTTAGAATAGTAATATTAGTAAAAAATCAATGTATATTGAAATATATATTTAAAATCACTATATATCAATAATAGTGAATAAGTCATTATTTAATGATACAAAATTTATTTTATATTTAAATACAAGTCAATTTTAAAATTTTAGTGTATGCATAATGATTAATAAAATAATATTTTTTGTGTTTCACTACTTGAAAATATATTCATTATTAATAATATTTATCATTATTCCCTTTAGTAGACTATTCAAAAATCAATATTGTAGATTCATAGAATTATACACACATTTTATCATGTATTGAAAACAAAATTTCAATTAAATACTTCAAAATATCTTGATTAACCATTCATATTCATCTATGTTATTCAATATTCTCCTCCACAAAACCATGTCCCATGAATGATAACACCTTAATGTAGTACAAAAATAATTGAACTCGTAATACTTAATCACGAGACACTCATATAATCCGTCATTGTGGTAATCATAAGTATGTAAGATTAAAATAGGTTATTGGGTATGAATATACATTAATTCTATAAATATAAGAAATATTATTTAATAAACATATCCCCTTGAAAAAATAAGTGACCAAGATATGTTCTCATTATTAAAATTAATTAATTTAAAATATACATCCCCTATACTAGATTATAAAGATAAATGTAACTTTATTCTATAATTTCATGAAATCATATAAATCTATTATTATGTTACTTTTGATGGGTATCATTTGGGGTTTATTAGGGTATAATTTTAGTGATTTTGGAAATTTATGGGCTACTACATAGTGAGCACACTATTTGATAAAACAAGCTCTGTTTGATGACAAAAAATTTAAATTTTGATAGTGTGATTTTCATGGATTTTGTATGATTTGAAAAACTTTAAAACCTCTGATGGATGACCCCACATCTCATTTATTAAAGGCACACAACCAGTTCACAATTTTTCTAAACATTGTGCCTCTACCTAAGAAACCAGAAAGTCATGTTTTTTATTAATAGGATTTTTTATTAAAAAAATTATGAAACCCCCTTTTAGGTCCTTGATGGACCTCTTTTATCAAAAAAAAATTTATCTCATAATTGGATCTTCCAAGAATAATTTTCCCCCTCAAAAGCCTCTTGGAAGGCCTAAAAATTAAGAGGATAGTCCTTCAATCTCATCAGATTTGGTTTCCTCATCCTTATCTCATTCTCCCATAGTCTGACTTTTCCTCCTATGGTTTCCCAATTTCATTGAATTGAGTTATGAAAATATGAACCTATGTTTTGGTTCAATGAAAATATTCTTGATCTTTTTCATAAATATTACTTGATCGTTGTTCTTTGTTGTTGAATCTCGACAAGGGTTTGGTGATCTGAGATTTATTTAACTCGATGTAGGTCGTTCCCTTACGATGAGCACTTTATCTAAACTATTAATTTCTATTTTAAATTTAATTGATGATTTTAATGAAATTTTATTTTTTTTAAATTTCCATTCAATGTTTTTTATTAAAAACCCAATTTTGATGAATTGGGGTTTTTTTAAAATTAATTTTTTATCATAAAATTGGGTAAAACTCATTCCATTGAATTGGTTTTTTTATAAAAACATGATAGATTTCAATTGTTTAACATATATTTTGGTTTTAATGGAAATTATTTCAATTAAATTTTTTAATTTAATTGTCTGAAATTGATTTGATTTAATGTTTTAAAGAACCATAATTATACGGAATTATGGGTTTGTAATAAAATTGATGGAATTTTTTTGAAAATGAAATTATTGAATTAAATTATAAATTTTAATTTTAAAATATTCTAGTAATTTTATATCAAATACTTAATGTTTAAAAATTGTTCAAACATGGTTTTTTGTATAAACCCAGTGGTTTCACCTTTATGGAAAAGATTTTCTTTTATTAAAAACCCATTAAATGTTTAACTAGAAAATTTTCAATATTTTAAATTCAGAATGTGATTAATTTTATTTCTATAAGTGCTGATATAAATATCCCATCATTATTTTTCACTAGATCACATGTATTCCCAATGTAGTAAGTGAGTTTTTTTGGGAATAATTTTATGATTTAAAACATTTTAAAACCTCATTTTATAATTTTGATTCATTAGGTGATAGTGATAAATCCCCTTTTCCATTGTTCTGAATGGTTATATGTAAATAATTTTCATTGCATTATGTTGGGTCATTATAGCATAGAACTATCATACCTAATAATAACATGACCATGTTTCACTTTTTTTGTATTTAAAAAATAGATATATAGAATTGTTGTAAACTAATTTACTTACCCTGTGAATTTATATAAATTATTTTATATAAAAGAGTTTATTTAATCCATTTGTGTAATAAATAAATTTATTACACATAAATTCCAACATTTGAAATGTATTTCAATCATTTAAGATTTCAATCAAGAATTAATAAATTTATTTCCATCTTTTGAAATGTAAATCATTATTCGATTATATATTCTTTTGAAATTTGTAATCTGATTGATTTAATTTTAAAAATTATTGCATATATAATTTGATATTGTAATCTATTGAAGACTCTTAGGTGAAATCTTATTGTTATTGGGATCAATACTTACTTGTTATTTCCAATGTTTTTAGATATTAACCATCATGGATCGAGTAAGGTAAAAAAAATCTCATAGTGGTGGATCAAGATGTTGAATGTTGGAAATGGTGAGTTGCATAAATTTTAATACATGGGAGGTTTTCTAATTTCATAGAAATTGGTTGTAGTAAATGAGATTGTTTATTTCTATTTTACTTCTATTAAATTATTGTAGTGAAGTTTCTTTTGATATACATTCTATTGGGTTTCATTTACATCTAAATTATTGGTAGAAAAATCAATCCTACAACCATTTCTCTGATTATGGGTGCTAGTTTCCAACCTATGGGGATCAAATATTCATATTCAACTTTTTTAGGGCTAGCTTGGTAATCAGGATTATAGGGTACCCAATCTTGTTTGTGAAAAAGTGTAATTAGTGGTTCTACGTTCAGTTAAATGTCTAAAAGTTTGTATGCACTTATGAAATCATGTCGGGACATATAAGGTAGTTTCAATTGAGTGTTTGGCTATCTCTCACCACAATTAACATTTTGTATCCAAGAGATGATATGTGAATAAATATTTTGGATTACTTCTAATGTTTTTCTATTTTTTTATGGATAGATTTAAATCTAAATATGTTTTGTTCAATTGATAGGGGTTAATTTTTTTCTTTCTCCATTTGTGTATATATAAATATAATGACTTCATTATTGTCTTCTAATGTTCTATAGAATCATTCCTTAGAGAATATGTGTAAATCAGATACAGAAGTATGATGTAACATAACATAAGTGATCAAATCCTCTTGTGCACTTGAATCTGTTAGTGGTGATCATGCACACTATCCATGCTCTGGTCTGTGCACCTCCTACAGACCCTGTTCAGACTCAAGTTATGGAACTTCAAAGGGATGTGGTGATAGCCCGAACCTAGGATACTCGGTTCCAGTGAATTGAAACATGATATGTAAATTTTTACAAAAAACATGCACTAATATTTTACACATCATGTCCCATAAAGATGATCAATTCAGTTCATGTTCTGGAAAACCATGTTCTTCTGTCGAGCAGGTTCTACTAAAACTGATCCCTGAAAAAATTATTTCAAAAACATAGGGTGAGCATACGAATGCCCAGTTAGGGGTTTTTAAATAACACAATATAACAAATATAACTTTTGAAAAAATTCTTTAATACATTCCATTAGTCATTTTTCTTAAGAAAAGATATAACACATGTAACATATTATAATAATTATCTAAGAATTAAAAGATCATAATTAAAAACATTGTACCAGGATTACAAGGAAACATGATTCAATTTTAGGCATGCTCATTTAGAGTGAAAATTAAAAGACTAAAATTATGACATATGAATAAGTAAGTATAAATTTTATATCTGAATGCGATAAATAATCAGAGTTACGTGTAAAGGTAATAACATCAATCTCATTCTATGATACTGTGAAATATACACAGGCTAATAAATCACTAAGTGTAAAATTAACATCATGCCATAAGAAATTACTTCTTCTGATACTGATAAGTATTGGATCTTAACCATGGAAATTCTACTAGTCGAATATCCACTTTGTTAATTAATTATCATAAACATAATGTGGAAACTTATAATACCAGACCCTATAAAGACCTCATGTAAAGACATTAAAATTTCAATGGCCTCATGCCATGACAAAATTCTCTCATGAGAACTATCGATGCACCATGGTGATTTTATTAACAGGTCTCAAAATTGTTATATCGAGTCTATTGCATCCCTCATAACCCTAATAGGGTCATATATTTAATTTGTCCCATACCACCTAGGATATTTAATATTATCATTTCATATTATTCAATGTGTCACATTCCACTTTGAATAATTTAATTAATAATTCCAAAAAAATCATAAGTGTTCTAATTACATTAATTATCATTTACATATATATACTGAATTGGGAATATAATTATTAATTAGATAACTATCAACTGTGTGGCTAAGTCATTAACTAGTGAGAATGATAAGCAGATTATGGCATATGTGATGACAAATAATGCACTAAAAGAGATAAAAGTTTTGTTAGATAAAATAATAACTATAAAATTATAATACATTATTAATCCATATATTATAATTTCACATGGATGCATAATAAATTAAAAAGATGAATAAAATATATTAGGTGGGGTATTAAACAGATAGATTCTCAAACATTTATTACTAAAATGATTTGGTAAAAAACATCACAAGGGTATACATAATACTAAATATGGAAATCAAGTGATTCAATCATAAATAACTCCATTTAATATATATATATATATGTATGTAATTCGTACCAATGGATATAAAATTTTTAATCCCCAAATATTATACTGATGCACTTCTCAACTATTACTAAACACATCATAAGTATAATATTTGAAAAATCCACAATTAGGGTTTTTATAGATTGTTCATACAACCGGGTGTATATAAAGAGTAGAGTTTTAAATAAAACATATTTTGAAAACACATTTTTTATTCCTTCTTAGTAATCCTTGGAAAATTATAAGTAAAATTGAGGATCAATGTTTATCTGTATACACAAATTTTCTCACATCTGAATACACATTATGTATTAAAAGGATTAATCCAAAAATCTATTGACACCCTTAAGACTATAATATATTAGTTTTATTAATTATCATGAGTCCCTAAAACATTAAATCATAATTTTAATTTTAAAAGGGTTTATTTATTAAACGATCTTACATAAATGTTTATGTATTGTTATGTATCATACAAGCATAATCAAGTCTTACACCAATGTTAGATGGCACGTACTTATTTACCGAAAACCCAAATTAATCATAGAATTTCAATTTTAAAAGACTTAAAATTGGTCCAAAATGTGAGTTATAAAAACAATATTATTATATAAAACTGTGTATACAAATATATATATATATATATAATTTTTGTACAGCATGTAATTCCTTATGTTTTAAAACTCTACATAATCATGAGACTCGATGTTTAAAAGTCTTTAAACAGGATATAAAAATGATTTATGTAAAAATTTATGGTTGTATATATATGTGGGGGGGTGTATGTAACCGAATATATATAAGGTTTGTAAACAAGTTTTACATGGGAATAAGTATGCTTCAGGTCTAATAATACCACATAAACCCAAAATCTTGAAGTCTTAAATCGGGTATAGGCATGTTTATGTGTAACTCCCCAAGATTTCATATTACGTTATTTCTTCAAAGTAATTAAATAACTTGCACTACACGCAACACCGAGTTCTAGCGCACCATGACTTACCAAACAAGCTGTTCAAAAGCGGTTATGAATAGTATTAACAGGATTTTGAACTTTATATAATCCTTATAATTTTAGAGTCCATATTATGAGTTTCTTAGATATAATTTAAGAACAAATACATTTTTTCAAATAAAAGAAGTATTTTTTTAAAAATGCAATTTTACCACCTTTTAATGGAGAAGAATTTTTAAATCCAATATTTGAAACTTTTATATATTCAATTTGAAAAAATAAAATTCTTATTTAGAATTGGGACATAATAATTTAGTTTCGATAAAGTTTTGTTGTTTTTCTGATAACTTTCAAATTTGGGTGAATAGTGAAAAATACTATATTTTAACTGAAAACAACTTTTTAAATCAAAATAACTTATATTGTTAGATTATATATTTTAATGGTTTGTAAGTATAAATAGATTATATTTTTACCATTTAATCCAATTATGGTCATTGTAAGTAATTTCACCTTGAAATTGGACATAAACAAGTGTCGAACTTTTGGTAGTTATTATTTCATAAAAATACGTCTTTTTGTTTTGACAATGGGAATTAATTTTAAATTAATAAATGCAACTTCTATATTTTTAATTTTGTAAAATAGAATTAATTATTTAATTATTAATATCAAAATTATCTTAGGGTTAATTTTTTTATTTTTCTGAAAACTTTTAATTTTTGATGAATACTGAAAAACACTGAGTTATAGTTTAAAACCGAATTTTTATTTAAATAATTATTTGTTTTATTTAAATTTATTTTATGTCAAAATAGATACATAATACCTATATAAGTGTTCAATATAATTCATTGGAGTCGGTTTATAATAATTTTAGATATATAAAAATTTTATTGAACTATTCACCGTCTTTTACCCACCTCCTAGAAGAATTTACAAATTTACATAAAACAGAATTTTACAGCTTCTGTGAGTGGAATTTTGAAAATATAGGAGACACATTTAAAATCAAGGAGTAAAATTTGGTTCAATAAGATAAATATAATTTTTGGTGAATAGTAACTTTTTACTTTTATTTACCACGGTAAAAAGTAAATAGGGTAATTAAGGGTAAAAATGATATTTTTATTACCCTTAAAAATGTTCTAATTCTATTTTCTAAGAATAATTCGACCAGAAAAAACCTTAGGAATAAAATATGAACCTATTTGGTCCACTTGTATTAGATTAAGACATTTATTATTCTTTAATTCAAGGAAGAGTTAAAAGAGTTAAAATCAAAGTTTAATAACTAAAACATTTTTAATATAGGGTTATACATAAGATAAATTCTATTATAAATATTCATTAGAAATATAAAAATATTTCCTATATAATGGTATTTTATTTTTATTTTTTATACATTAAATAATTTAATTTATTTATGACACAATGATGATGCATTAAATACCTTATTAGTGAAATATTAAAATAATTGATATTATAAATACCCAAATAAATATAATTTCAGACTTTTAATGAATTAAAATAATTTTATTGGTTAATATGACATGTTAGGATTGATTAAATGATTTTATTTCTAATTAATAAATTTATTAATACTTTAACAAAAAACTATTATTAAATAGTGTCAAAATTGACATAAAAGAGTTTTTTGAACAAATATTTTATTATTAATTAATATAATATTCCTAAAAATTATAATGTTTGGAAAAAGGACTTATATGATGATAGGTAATTAATTAATGAACCAAATGGGGTTATCTTGGAAGTTTATAGTAAGTTTATTAACCACATAATATAAAAATACAAAAAGACATGGTAAATGTCAAACTATTTAAATAAGAGGTAAATCTAAAAGATAAGGGTAAAATAGTGACCCAAAATTGTCTAAAACCTATTGGTTGAGTGGTTATCGTCCCATACCCACCTTATACTTTAAATAATCCAGTTTATAGCCACTATAAACCGAATATTAATTTATTATAAAATAATACTTTATGATTTTTCTAAAGAGCCCCTCCTCCCCCTTATAAAAGGACACCACTTCTAACCAATTCCTCACACCTCTCAAGCCTTTTGGATCATCCAAACTCTACCCAAATAATCTCTATACATCCCTCTACTCCTTCTAGAAGCCTTAACTTAAGCATAAGGCACTTCAAGATTCATTTTTGGTTCAAACCAAAGGGAGTTACCCAAATTAAAGGTAACGATTTCTCTTAGCTTCTTTTCTTTTATTTTACTTATCCAACCCCTAAACTCTTCTTATTATTTTATTTTGTAACAAAACCTGTGTCCTAAATATACTAGAATATTGTTATGAGAATTATTTTAACTACACTTACACACACCTCTATCTAATGGGTGAATAACATAATGTTTCTCTGGATAGCAACCAAACGCCTCACGAAACGATGATTGTTCAATTATCTCCTACCGCCTATCATGGTGGCCATTATGATGGAACTATAATTAAATATGATATTAATGATATTTATATTATATATAATCTTCTGTAATTCCATTTTTTAGCATACTATTATTCGTTTCATGTTGTATATATATATACGATAATTTCATTTGAGGAAGTGCGGACTACCACCCCCTCAAAGTGATATGAATCGTTCATACCACACATGGAATGTATAAAGGATGGTGTTAATTAAATTAAGTAACATATATAAGATATTATATTATACTGTAATAATAATATACCTATATATCATTTGGTTTTGATTCCTTTTAAAATGAAAAATGAAATGGAAGTAGCGTTCGTGCGTACGTAAGGACTACCGTCTCCACGAACGCGATGAGATTCATTCCCCATCGTATCTATTCAAGACTAATTTTCATTTGATGATTAAAAATAATTATTAATGACTTGATATCATTCTGGATATAAATAAGATACAACATATGGATAACAACCATGACTTATGTTACAAAACATATAAAAAAATGAGTAAGTGAACACATGAAACGATGATAATACTAAAATATAATTAACAAAGAAATATTAAAAGATCATATATGATATCCTATTAATTTATATGATTATTTTATAATTTAATAACAATTATTTAACTATTATATAGGAGGTTAACCTACCCTCTACCAAGGAAAAGTACAAGGTAAGGGTTAATTCTACAATCTCTTCATTATCCGAGGTTGTTTATATGCAATTATCTACTAGGACCTCTTTATCATCCACATCCATGTTTCTTAAAAATTTATTCCAAAACATTTTTACTATTTACTAGACTATGGGTTAATGTCATGTATAACCTTGTTTGACTTTTTACAAAATGGTTTGAAAGGAATCTTTCTGTTGTTTTCCAAACAAGGTACTTTTAACCTTTTCGACAAAATTATAGTAAAAATGTATTTTTAACTTATACGATGGGTGTGGCTATTTTCCACTGTTATAGAATTTTCAAATATTCCCTTAAAATATTATAAGAATATTTTCAAACTAAATTTTTTCTTGTATAATTATGTGATTTTTAAATGATTTCAAAAAATGAGATATTTCTCTCAAATAGTTTTGATTTCATCTACGTCAACATCCTTTGATGGATTTTGAGATTATTTGAAGTTGATTTATTATGATACAAAACTTTCATATTGTATTGAAAGTTTTGTTATATGTTTTACTATGTATGTATTGTTTTTATACCATTCATGATTTTTTGAGAAAGTATTGACATTTCGTATGCTAGTTTTAATACGAATGTGTATGTTATGTTTAAACCTATTTATATGAGGAATGCATTGGACTTAATAAGTGATGCGTGGAGCCTACTATAGCTCCTCAATGTATCAGTATGTCTCATGAGACAAACTAGTGTCTTGGCATAAGGCCTTGAAAAAATCTTATTTGTAGTCTTGGCACGATCCCTTGACTATGTGGTTATGATAGTCTGGCATTATGTATTCCATCATTATGAAAGTGGGTATTGATATTGCATGTGATTATTCGACTAGTAGAATATCCATGTGAATAAGTAAATGGAATTATTTCATTTTATTTTTTCCATATTATGTTTAAGTTCAAGTTTAAAAGGATTTTGTTTTAGTTATACATTGCCTTAAATTTTTATGATTATTTATAAAAGTTTCCTCCATGTTGTTATGCTTACTGAGCATTTGAGCTCACCCCTTTATATGTTTTTTCCCAAGATTCCAATAAGTGTATTATGATTTATATGCAGGGTTAATCCAAGGGAATAATGGCGTTTATAAAGGATTATTTATGTTTTTTTGTACGTTATAAAGTGTAATGTTACATTCATGTATGTAATCTATTTTCCAAGACTACTAAACCTATCGGTCCTTTAGGACTTGATTCCTTTTAATCATGCCAATGTATTAAAATAATGCACTGACTCTAGGTAACTGGGGTCGGGGTGTTACATTATGTCTGAACCTCAAGGTTGTATACTTATGTAATTGAGTATATATATATATAAATGTATACAACATCAAAAAAACAAAGGAAAAATATTTCCCTTACCTTGGTTTGAGGAGGAGTGGCTTGGGAAATCAATGAAGAAGACTTGCTCAGGTTTGAGGGTATGGAGGGAAAACTGAGGGAATGGGTTCAACCAGGTTGTTAAAAACTATATTATGAATAAAATATAATGAATGATTTAATTATACTACTAGAAAACTGATCCATATATGGTTTATTAAAACATCGGGGTAATGTCCTTGTGGAAAACACGTCAAAGGAAGGGGGTTAGTGGGGTCAATGGTGGAAAACGAAGAGAAGAGGGGATATGGTTAATTGTGTAGTGCATGTGAAGGTGAAGGGGAAGACACCGTAGGAAAAGAAGAACAAGAAAATGAATAGACGGTGAGGATCTAATATGGCCTTGATCAGATGGTTGGGGTGAGTCCATGTGATTTATAAGGACAGACGGTCGCGATTAGAACATATGAGATCTAACAGCTCAAGGCGACGTGGCTAATTAAAATGTCTTGGATGATAGAAATTAGATCCACGTTGGATCAGACAGCACACAAAAACACGGGAGTAAACCACGACCATTGAGGATCAAGTATCGAACTGAAATGGATGGCTGAGATTTCACATGGCGAGATCTGACGGCTAGGATTGGATCCTAAAAGAAATTATCCATCCCATATAGAAATGGGGAGGTCCCGAGGCTTCTATATAAGTATGAGACTCTAATCAAGCTCTCAAAAATATCCTCCCTCCTCTCCCTGTACTGCCCCTGTAACGCCCCGACCCCAGTTTCCCATATTCGGTGCATTATTACATAACATTGGCATGATCACAATAAAGATCAAGTCTCGAAAGACCTATTAGTTTAGTAGCCTTGGAATAACTAGATACAATCATAAAGTTTACATTACATCATAAAGTGAAAAACTACTACAACAACATATTGTTTTCATATCCCCTCATATTATCCCTGCAGGTCATTCATAAATTACTTCTTCACATCATGGGAAAAATAAAACATTGAAAGGGGTGAGCTCAGATGCTCGGTAAGGATAACAATATAGCGGAAACATTCATAAATAAGCATAAACATTTAAGGCAATGTATATCTAAAACAAAAGCCTTTTAAACTTGAACTTCATTATAATATGGAAAAGATAAAATGAAATAATTCCATTTACTTATTCACATGCAATATCAATAACCACTTTCATAATGATGTAATGCATAATGCCAGACTATCGTAACCACGTAGCCAAGGCCTCGTGCCAAGACTACAAATAAGATGTTTTCAAGGCCTCGTACCAAGACACTAGTTTGTCTCATGAGACCTACTGATGCATCGAGGAGCTATAGCGGGATCCACCCATCACTTATTAAGTCCAATGTATTCCTCATATGAATAGGTTTAAACATAACATAAACATTCATATTAAAACTAGAATATGAAATGTCAATACTTTCTTCATAAACTATGAATGGTATAAAAATAACACATCCACAGTCAAACATATCACAAAACCATCAATACAATATGGAAGTTTTGTATCATAATAAATAAACTCAAATAATCTTAAAATTCATCAAAGGATGTTGACATAGATGAAATCAAAACTATTTGAGAGAAATATCTCATTTTTTGAAATCATTTAAAAGTCCCATAATTATTAAATAAAAAATTTAATTTGAAAATATTATTATATGCTTTTAAGGGAAGCTTTGACAGATTTATAACGGCAGAAAATAGTCGCATCCGCCGTATAAGTTAAAAAGACATACTTACCTTAATTCTGTCAAAAATGTTAAAAAGGACCTTGTTTGGAAAACGATGGAAAGATTCCTTTATAAACTTATTATAAAAAGTAAAATAAGGGTATGAATGACTTTAACCAATATTCTTTAAAATAGTATTAATTTTTTGAAATACATTTTTAATAAACATGGATGTGGATGATAAAGAGGTCCCAGTAGATAATTATATATAAACAACCTTGGATAATGAAGAGATTGTGAAATAACACATAACTTGTACTTTTCATTAGTTGATGGTATGTTAACCTCTTGTATAATAGTTAAAACATTGTTATTAAATTATACAAGAACCATATAAATAATTATGATATCATATATGATCTTCTAATAATTCTTTGTTAATAATACTTTAGTATTATCGTCATTTTGGGTGTTAACTTACTCGTTTTCTTTTATATATTTTGTTACATAAGTCGTGTTTGTTATGAATAGGTTTTATATTATTCATATCCAGAATTATATAAAGTTAATAACATTACATTTAATCATCAAATGATAATTATTCTTGAATGGATACGATGGGGAATGAATCTCATCACGTTCGTGGAGATGGTAGTTCGTACGTACGCACGAGCGACAATATCATTCTTTTGATATTAAAATAATTTATAATTGGATGGTATATCATATATACAGAATAATTATCATGTTATATTTATTATTTACATGAATTACACATCATTATTATACCCATCTAAATAATAATATATTGAATAACAATTACACCATGACGTGGAGACGGTAAGTCGTACGTACGCACGTATGGTGACATGCCATTCAAAGGATGAATAGAATAATGAATATGGTTGTACCATATTTATAATAAAATAAAATTATATAGGAGATACTGGATATATTATTTTATAATGGGAATAAAAAAGAAAGAATAAGTTGAAGAAGAAATGAACTTGAAAAGGGTGGTGAAAACATTACCTCTTCTTCGAGTTCTTCCTTTTGATTTGATCAAAGGACTCCTTAGGTTGGATTTATGATCAAAATAAGGCCTATCTGTTGAATTAAGGGAAGTTAAGAGAGTATTTGGTCAGGTTTTTGCTGAACTAGAAGGCTTTGAAGGTGTGAAGAATTGGTTAGAAGTGGTGTCCTTTTATAGGGGGAGGAAGGGCACCTTAGGAAAATCTAGAAATATTATTTTATAACAAATTCATATTCGGTTTATAATGGCTCCAAAGTGTATTATTTAAAGTTTAATGTGGGGATGGGTCAAAATCCACTCAACCAATATAATTTAGATAGGTTTGGGTCATTATATTAACCTTATCTTTTAGTTTTAACTCTTAGTTAATTAGTTTGACACTTACCATGTCACTTTGTATTTTTATATTAAATAGTTAATAAACATACTATATACATACATGAGACCCCCAAGTGGTCAATTAATGATAAACCTATCATTATATAAGTCTCTTTACCGAACCTTAGATTTTTAGGAATTTAATAACAATTAATAATATAATATATTTTTTTAAAAACTGTTTTATGTCATTTTTGACACTATCTAATAATTGATTTTTGTTAAAGTCTTAAAAACTTTATTAATTCGAACCAAATTCATTTAAGAAATAATATAATGTCATATTAAGCAATAAAATTAATTTATGTCATTAAAACTTTCAAATTATATTAATTTTAACATTTATAATACCAATTATTTGATTCTTTCATTAATGAGGAAAATAGTGCATCATTATTGTGTCATAAATAATATTAAATATTAAATGTCTAAAAATTATAAATAAAATACCATTATGTAGGAAATAGTTTTATATTTCTAATGAATATTTATAGTCTAAATTCAAATATATATAACCCTATGTAAAAAAATTTCTAAAAGATATATGCTTATGTCATTTTTGTATTTACTTTAACATAATTAATATAAAGTGTCCCTATCACCTACAAGTGGCTCCATGGGGTCCCAAAATCGGCCCAAAGATGCCCATGGTCGGAAATGTATCCAAAAATAAGGTTAGGACATGTTTTAGAGTAATATATTATTATTATAATATTATTGTTTACCCTTATTTACCGGATTTACCCTTTAACCATGGTAAATAAAATATTTACCGAAGTAATTATTCGAAATGTCTAAAAATGAAAGTTACCAATTTACATAATTTGGACATCCTGATTCCAAATATGGAATCCATTTTTCCAAATTCAAAACACAGAAGTGGAAGAAATTAATTTAAAATTAATTCCCGTCGTTAAAATAAAAATCGTGTTTTTAAGAGATAATAACTATCAAAAGATTGAAACTTGTTTATGTCCGATTTAACTATGAAATTATATACAATGAACAACATAATATTAAATGGTAAAAATATATTCTAAATATACTTTAAAACCACTCAAATTCATTAGTTATCACTGTTAATTATTTCGATTAAAAAAGTTGTTTTTAATTAAAATTTTGTAATTTTCACTATTCATCAAAATATAAAATTTATCTGAAAAGTACCAAAATTTCACCCTAAGATAATTTCAATATTCCGAATCCAAAAATGAATTCCATTTTGAGAGATAAAATTTATAAAATTTCAAAAATTTGGTATTACTATTCATAACGGCTACTTTGATTGGTCGCGGTGTGTTAGAATCTCGAAGTTGCGTACAACACACGCTACTATATTATTCAAAGAGAATCGTACCATGGAAGCTTGGGGTGTTACATTCTCCCCTCATTCAAATAATTTCGTCCTTGAATTTTCTAGAATACTACCACCTCAAAAGACTCGGGTGGTTCTTCATCATAAGTTTCTCGGGTTCCCACGTTGCCTATTCCATTTTAGGGTTTCTCCATAGAACTTTTACCAGATGAGTTGTCCGGTTTCTCAGCACTTTTTCTCTTGTATCGAGAATCCTGATGGGATCTTCGCAATAAGACAGATTGGGTTCCAGTTCTAATTCATCATAGGTGAGTACATGCATTGGGTCAGGCGTGTATTTCCTCAATAGTGATACGTGCAACACATCGTGAACTTTGGAGAGACTTGGCAGCAATGCCAAATGGTAAGCTACAACCCCAATTCGTTCTAGAATTTTGAAAGGTTAGATGTACCTGGGACTCAATTTACCCTTCTTACCAAAACGTATAACTCCCTTCCATGGATATACCTTCAAGAAAACATGTTCTCATACCTGAATTTCAAATCCTTCCTTCGGTTATCAGCATAGCTCTTCTGCCTACTTTGAGCTGCTTTGATGTGTTTTTGGATTACCTTCATCTTTTCCATCATTTCCTCCACCAGTTCTGGGCCTACAAGTTTTCTTTCACCAACGTCATCCCAATAGGTTGGTTTGCGACATCTCTTTCAGTATAACGCTTCATATAGTGCCATCTGAATACTCGAATGGAAGCTATTGTTATAGAAAAATTCTTCCATAGGGAAATATTGATCACATATACCTTGAAAGTCAAGTGAGAAAGATCTCAACATGTCTTCTAAGGTTTGAACAGTCTGTTTTGATTTTCTATCTATTTGAGGGTGGTAGGCAGTGCTCAAATGAAGTTCAGTATCCAGGGATTTATGAAGACTTTTCCAGAATCTTGAAGTAAAACGGGGATCACGTTCCGAGATAATCGATAGGGGTACTACATGAAGTCTCACAACTTCATTAATATATATTATCGCTAGATGTTCAAGTGGTAAATCCTCCCTTATAGTAAGGAAATGTGCTGACTTGGTAAGATGATCAACAATGACTCATATTGCATCGTTCCTTCTATGAGTCTTTGGTAGTCACATGACAAAGTCCATCGTCATATTATCCCATTTCCACTTAGGTATGGGAAGAGTTGCATGACTCCTCCAGGTTGTTGCCTTCCAGCTTTCACTTGTTGACAAACCATACATCTTGACACAAAATCAGCAATCTCCCTCTTAATGTTGTCCCACGAAAAATGTTCCTTCAAATCTCTATAAATTTTGCTACTCCCAGGGTGTATAGAGAAATTGGAACTATGAACATCATCCAACAATTCCCTTTTTAGATCAGGTATATTGGGAACACAAAGTCTGTTCCCAAATTTTAAAGTTCCTTCTTCATACACAAAGTCTCTCAATCTCCCATCATTCACATCTTTATTCTTCTTCTGAAACTCTTCATCATCGGTCTGAGAACTCTTTATCCTTTCTAGTAAAGATTTTTTAGAAACCATTTGAAAAATAATTAATGTTTCACCTTCCATGGTGATTCCCATATCCAAATTTACTAGATCCATAAAAATAGGATCCCTTTCAATTCTCATCATGTTCAAATATCCATGATCTTTTCTGTTCAAAGCATCTTCCACCTTATTTGCCTTCCCCGGGTGATAGTGTATCATACAATCATAATCCTTAAGTAGTTCAATCCATCGTCTTTGCCTCATGTTGAGTTATTTTTGTGAGAAAATATACTTCAAACTCTTGTGACCAGTATAAATCTCACATTTTTCACCATAGAGTTAGTGTCTCCATATCTTCAATGAAAATATCATAGCTGCTAACTCGAGATCATGTGTAGGATAGATTTGTTCATGAATTTTCAACTGTCGTGATGCATAGGCAATAACCCTATCATTCTGCATAAGGACACAACCAAGTCATTTCTTTGATGTGTCACTATAAATAACGAACCCATCATTCCCCGATGGTAGAGTCAATATAGGAGCATTGACTAATTTTCTCTTCATTTCTTCGAAACATTCTTCACACTTTTTTGTCCAAACAAATTTAACCCCTTTACGTGTCAGCTTTATTAATGGGTTAGCCAACAGGGAAAAATTCTGGACGAAACGTCGATAATAACCTGCTAAACCAAAAAAACTACGTACCTCCGTTATACTCATCGGTGCATTCCATTCTTGTATTTCCTTGTTCTTAGAAGGATCAACAGAGACTCCATCTTTAGAGACAATATGGCCAAGAAAAGAAATCTCCTGAAGCCATAATTCACACTTGCTAAACTTCCCATATAATTCATTTCTTCTAAGAGTCTTCAGGATAATGCGCAAGTGATTTTCATGATCTTCTTAGATTTTGGAGTATACCAAGATATCATCAATAAATACCACCATAAAATAATCGAGATATTACTTGAAAACTCAATTCATTAGATCCTTGAATACATAGGGTGTATTAGTCAATCCAAAAGGCATTACTGTAAACTCGTAATGCTCGTACCTTGTTCAAAATGTTGTCTTCAGAATGTCTTCCTTCTTCACACACAACTGATGATATCCAGATCAAAGTTCAATCTTTGAAAAGTATTGAGCTCCATGCATTTGGTCAAATAAATCATCAATGTGAGTTAAGGGATACTTGTTCTTTATTGTTATAGAATTGATCTCCCTGTAGTCAATACATAACCTCATGGATCCATCTTTCTTTTTAACAAAAAGAATAGGGGCTCCCCATGGAGAAACATTAGGGATAATAAATCCTTTATTACTCAATTCCTCTAGTTGTTTCTTTAGTTCAACTAATTACATAGTGGTCATTCTATAAGGGGTCTTCGATATAGGCCTTGAACCAGGAATTAAATCAATGGAAAACCGAATTTCTCATTCTGGAGGATGTCCAGGTAAATCTTCTGAAAACACATCTACATATTCTTTCACAATAGGTACATCCCCTATTTGAACATTCCTTTCCTCACCCATAGTCATTTTATTTTCTTCCTCCCCAATAATTGAATTTAGTTGAGCTATTGGGGGTCAATCTAGATAAGAATTAGGTGGTGATGATTCTTCTCTAAAGATAAGGTGTTCCTTATCATCATCATCAAAAATCGTAACCTCCTTCTTCTTACAATAAATCTTCGCATCATGGTCTGAAAGCCAATCCTTATCGAGGATTATATCAAACTCAATAATAGGTATGACAATGAGATCATTGTATAAAGAACATTTATGTGCTCTAATGGGGACTGACTCACAAAACTTTGTTGCAATGATACTTCCCTTAGGAATTTTAACTGACAGCTCCCTTGTTAAATCAAATTGGAAATATCTAATTTTCTTAGCAAACTGGGAAGATATGAAACAATATGATGATCTAGAATCAAATAAATCATTTTCTAAACTTGAGGAAACCATTAAATTGCCTGCCACCACGTCTTTTGGAGCTTCAACCTCAGCAGTAGTGATAGCATAAGCTTGGACTTGATCCCTTGGCCTTTTCTGAGGAAAGTTCCTCTGACTCTTAGGACATTCATTTTCATAATATCCCATATCTCTACAATTCTATCATTCCACGTTGACAGCAACTCTCTTTCCCTTGCAATCATGAGCTTGGTGTCCTTTTTCACCACACTTGTAACAGACTCTCATTCTTTTTAGGAAAGTACCAAGGTGTTTCTTCCCACATTTATTGTAGGATGGATATTCAACTTTTCCCTTCTTCCCCTTATTTCCATTCCCATTTTGATCAGCAGATCTCTTCTTCTCTTTTTTTGCTTTAAAGACATAAGACTTAGAGAATTCCTTTTCTGTCTTGATAGCACATGAGACAATATCTTCATACGACGAGAAGGATTGTGAGACTAATGATCGATGGAGAAATAGTTTTAACCCATAAAATAAATGATAAATATTACTTCTTGGGTTATGTATATAATCTCCAGCATACCTTTCTAACCTTGTAAAGTTATCCTCATTCTTTGCGACATTCTCATCCTCCTTTTGTCTCAAAATTATAAATTGCCTTTCCATATCTGCTCGATGGTCACGAGGAAAGTATTTTTCAAAAAATAGATCTTTGAACTCCCTCCATTCCATATTTCATACTTCACTATCTTTCTTTGTGTTTTGAATCAATGACCACCATTGATCAGCATCTCCAGTGAGGTGGTAAACTGCCATGATAACTTTTTCCCTTTCATTACTCCCCAAAGCCTGAAATATTTTTTCTCTAGGGAATTTATCCATTGCTCAGCTACTAAGGGATTTTTACTCCCATTTAAAGTTAGTGGTTGTTTCCTCATGAAGCAATCTAACATTGATCCTCCACGCTGCGGATCAGGTTGCTCCATATGGGTAAGGTTATTATTCATAACCTGAGTGAGTTGTCCTAGTATGGTTATTAGCTGATCAGCACCAATTGCATCACCATCTCCACTATAATTATCTTGAGCAGGAGATAAATCCCTACATGGAGTGCGTGCATTGATACAGTTTCCATTTCTTCTACTAGGCACCATTTCTAAACAATGGCATAAACTAGATCTGTTTACGAATCAAAATACATAATTACATACTTATAAAACACTTAACATAAATTGAACTATTTATGGATACAATCCATAATCACAAAAATGTTTTCATTGAGGAATTATATACTCATAAACCCTTCATAATGGTTTGTAATGAAAATGAGAATTATCCTAAGCATATCCTCCGGGAGTGGCGTAACCAAGAGTGCAGCAAGGCTTGTTGTTGTGCACCAGTTTCCATTAGAGTCTAGCTCAAAGCAGTGTTTTGGGGTTTTACCACTAGGTACATCTGTGCCAGAGCCGCCTCTACCTTCTCGTATCTATACAGGGATATATTTCTCGGAAAACTCACAAAATCTCTACAATACAAAAATTCTAGGAAGTTCTTCTATACTAATACTCAAAGTCCATCTTAGGTCCATGTGCTCTAATAAGATTTTATCTAAATCTAACTTCCAAGGTTTGTACTAAACTTCCTCTGATACCAACTGTAACGCCCCTACCCTAGTTTCCCAGATTCGGTGCATTATTACATAAAATTGGCATGATCACAAGAAAGATCAAGTCTCGAAAGACCAATTAGTTTAGTAGCCTAGGAATAACTAGATACAATCATAAAGTTTACATTACATAATAAATTGAAAAACTACTACAACAACATATTGTCTTCATATCCCCTCATATTATCCCTGAAGGTCATTCATAAATTACTTCTTCACATCCTGGGAAAAATAAAACATTGAAAGGGGTGAGCTCAAATGCCCAGTAAGGAAAACAATATAGCGGAAAAATTCATAAATAAGCATAAACATTTAATGAAATGTATAGCTAAAACAAAAGACTTTTAAACTTGAACTTCAGCATAATATGGAAAAGATAAAATGAAATAACTCCATTTACTTATTCACATGAAATATCAATAACCACTTTCATAACGATGGAATGCATAATGCCAGACTGTCACAACCATGTAGCCAAGGCCTCGTGCCAAGACTACAAATAAGATTTTGTCAAGGCCTTGTGCCAAGACACTAGTTTGTCTCATGAGACCTGCCGATGCATCGAGGATCTATATCAGGCTCCACCTGTCACTTATTAAGTCCAATGCATTCCTCATATGAACAGGTTTAAACATAACATAAACATTCTTATTAAAACTAGCATACGAAATGTCAATACTTTCTTTATAAACCATGAATAGTAAAAAAATAACACATTCATAGTCAAACATATCACAAAACAATCAATACAATGTGGAAGTTTTGTATCATAATAAATAAACATCAAATAAGCTTAAAATTCATTAAAGGATTTTGACATAGATGAAATCAAAACTATTTGAGAGAAATATCTTTTTTTTAAATCATTTAAAAGTCCCACAATTATTAAATAAAAATTTACTTTGAAAATATTCTTATAATATTATAAGGGAATCTTCAATGACTTTATAACGGCAGAAAATATCCATATCCACAATATAAGTTAAAAATACATTCTTACCTTAATTCTATCGAAAAGGTTAAAAAGGACCTTGTTTGGAAAACGATGGAAAGATTCCTTTGTAAACTTCTTATAAAAATTCAAAAAAGGTTATAAATGACTTTAACCCATATTCTTTAAAATAGTATGAATGTTTTGAAATAAATTTTTAAGAAACATGGATGTGGATGATAAAGATGTCCCAGTAGATAATTACATATAAACAACCTCGGATAATGAAGAGATTGTGAAATAACCCTTACCTTGTACTTTTCCATAGTCGGTGGTATGTTAACCTCGTGTATAATAGTTAAAAAATTATTATTAAATTATACAATAATCATATACATAATTATGATATCATATATGATCTTCTAATAATGCTTTGTTAATAATACTTTAGTATTATCGTCGTTTCGGGTGTTAACTTACTCGTTTTATTTTATATGTTTTGTTACATAAGTCGTGTTTGTTATGGATAGGTTGTATCTTATTCATATCTAGAATTATATAAAGTTCTTAAACATTAAATTTAATCATAAAATGAGAATTATTCTTGAATGGATACGATGGGGAATGAATCTCATCACGTTCGTGGAGACGGTAGTCTGTACGTACGCACGAGCAACAATATCATTCTTTTGATATTAAAATAATTTATAATTGGATGGTATATCATATATAAAGAATCATTATCATGTTATATTTATTATTTACATTAATTACACATCATTATTATACCCATGCAAATAATAATATATTGTATAACAATTACACCACGACGTAGAGACGGTAAGCCGTACGTACGCACGTATGGTGACATGTCATTCAAAGGATGGATAGAATACTGAATATGGTTGTACCATATTTATAATAACATCAATTTATATAGTAGATACTATAGTTATTATTTTATAGTGGGAATAACAAAGAAAGAAGAATTTGAAGAAGAAATGAACTTGAAAAGGGGTGGTGAAATCATTACCTCTTCTTCGGGTTCTTCCTTTTGATTTGATCAAAAGGGATCCTTAGGTTGGATTTCTGATCAAAATAATGCATCTAGGTTTAAGTGAGGGAAGTTTATAGAGTATTTGGTCAGGGTTTTTCTGAACCAAAAGGCTTTGAAGGTGTGAATAATTGTTTATAAGTGGTGTCATTTTATAAGGGGGAGTAGGGGCACCTTAGGAAAATCTAGAAATATTATTTTATAATAAATTCATATTAGGTTTATAATGGATCAAAAGTGTATTATTTAAAGTTTAATGTGGGTATGGGTCGAAAAAAACTCAACCAATAGAATTTATACAGGTTTTGGTCATTATATTAACCTTGTCTTTTAGTTTTAACTCTTAGATAATTAGTTTGACACTTACCATGTCACTTTTTATTTTTATATTATATAGTTAATAAACTTACTATATACATCCAAGAGACCCCCAAGTGGTCCATTAATGATACACCTATCATGAAATAAGTCTCGTGGCCTAACATTAGATTTTTAGGAATTTAATATCAATTAATAATATAATATTTGTTTTAAAAACTCTTTTATGTCAATTTTGACACTATCCAATAATTGATTTTTGTTAAAGTCTTAACAACTTTATTAATTCGAATAAAATTAATTTAAGCAATCCTATAATGTCATATTAAGAAATAAAATTCATTTATTTCATCAAAACTTTCAAATTATATTAATTTTAACATTTATAATACTAATTATTTGATTCTTTCATTAATGAGGAAAATACTGCATCATTATTGTGTCATAAATAACATTAAATATTAAATCTATAAAAATTATAAATAAAATACCATTATTTAGGAAATACTTTTATATTTATAATTAATATTTATAGCCGAAAATCTAGAATATATAACCCTATGTAAAAATTGTTTTGCTAAAAGATATATGCATATGTCATTTTTGTATTTACTTTAACTTAATTAATATAAAGTGTCCCTATCACCTACAAGTGGCTCCATGGGGTCCCAAAATCGACTCAAAGATATCCATGGTCGAACATGTATCCACCAATAAGGTTATTAAACGTTTTAGGGTAATTTATTATTATTATAATATTATTTTTTACCCTTATTTACCGGATTTACCCTTTAACCATGGTAAATAAAATATTTACCGAAGTAATTATTCAAAATGTCTAAAAATGAAAGTTACCTATTTACATAATTTGGAAATCCTGATTCGAAATATGGAATCCATTTTTCCAAATTCAATACACATAAGTTTAAGAAATTAATTTAAAATTAATTCTCGTTGTTAAAACAAAAAGCGTGTTTTTAAGATATAATAACTATCAAAAAATTGACACTTGTTTATTTCCAGTTTAATTGTGAAATTATGTCCAATGACAAAAATCATATTTAATGGTAAAAATATATTCTAAATATACTTTAAAACCACTCAAATTCATAATTTATCATTGTTAATTATTTTTATTAAAAAAGTTGTTTTTAATTAAAATTTAGTAATTTTCACTATTCATCAAAATATAAAATTTATCCGAAAAGTACCAAAATTTCACCCTAGATTAATTTCAATATTACGAATCCAAATATGAAGTCCATTTTGAGAGATAAAATTTATAAAATTTCAAAAAATTTGTATTACTATTCATAACGGCTACTTTGATTGGTCGTTGTGTGTTAGAATCTCAAAGTTGCGTACAACACACGCTACTGTATTATTCAAATAGAATCGTACCGTGGAATCTTGGGGCGTTACAGCCCCATACCGAGTTCTATGGGTGCACTCTTGTTCCCAACCACACCTACGTGCCACCCCACATGGCAGTGCCTCTGGTTCCCTCATGCGCTCTTGTGTGCCCTTCGGGGGAGTTATGCCCTCCCCTCGGGCAAGTCCGTGTTGAGGCTGAGAGATAGAATTAGCCACATAGCATGTGCTTCCTCCCTCTGCCCAGTTAGAGGGATATCCCTTAGTGGGGTTTATTTTTTTGTTAAAAATTAATACTATGTTTACCCAATAATAGGTTCTTTTCAAAACACAAATTCCTTTAGTTTTTTAAAAAATAATGTTTTAAAACATAAATCCCTAACTATAATATATTCATATGAAAACATTTGATAATTTTATTATAGAAATAAAATCATAGTTTAGTTAAAAAATTGTTTAATCATTAAGAATGAAAACATTTACATGATATTTTAAATATTTGTATGTTGTTTGAAATCCTCATCTTTATTTAAAATGTCTTAAGTGTAAATCAAAATATTAAACAATTTTCCATCTAAATTTCATAATAATAGGTTATATTATATCTTCAATTAGTAACGTAATTATTATTGGGAAAACTAAATTATACATAGACATTTTTAAATAATCCACCAAAAGACCAACAGCTATAATTATAGACGTTAGAAATCATTGGCCACAAGCATCTCCAATGGTCACCCAAGGTGTAATGGTTATCTAGATGCCTTATAAAACCAAACATTTGGGTGTCTTAAACTTAATAAAATTGAAGAATATGGTTCATTCTATACCGCTAATTCTCATTACAGTATTCATGATTCTGGTTGTGAGATTCTTCTTTATGACAGACCTAAAAGATCTTCTTTATTTTCTGGGTCTCGATGTTGACTTAGATGTGTCCTTGATAGGGTTTTTAGTAGGTGTTTTTGGGTAGTGTAGCATTCCTTTTATCTTACTGTAATATAAACACTTCAGTGTTAAATTTAATAAAATGCCTTTGTGTTTAATTTGCCGGTTTTTGTTTTGGTTGACATGAAAATCAAACAAAATAAAACTATAATGTTGTTATTACATGAGAAATAGGTTTTTGTGTGTCAAAATATTCCCCTATAAAAAGAATTGTTTCCTCACGATTGATTTCATAAATCCACACCAAAAGAAACTCTCTGAAGCTCTTTACCGCATCCTACTTCATAGAGGATCCTTAGGTGTGGCTAGATGAATACCCACAATGGTATTCAATTCCTCTACATCCCTGGCCCAAACACACCTTAGAAAATAAGGGTTAATCTGATGTTGTATACACTCGGGCTACCAGAGGGAGGCTCTAATGGTAAAGAGTTCAAGGATTTCTGAATAGACAAACTCTCTATAGACACGTCGGACCATCTCTTGTCAGGGAATTCCAAGGACACCAACATGGTCATACAAACTGATGCTCAGAATCTGGTACTTATAGGCTGCGCATCGGTACCCTTCCAAGGAATCCTCTTGAAACCTTACCCTAGCTATAACGTTTTGGGATTGACTGAAGAATAGTAAAAGACCTTCATGGTACTTTCCCCTTCGCCTATACTCAGCGAGTTGGGCATTGGAAATATGGTGGTAGATGTAGGAATTCACATTGAAGGAGCAGAGAATGTCCAGACTATTCGATATCCCATAATGATGTTTTCACGTTAATCACAATTTTTTGAAGGGCACATACTCTTCCTCCTAGGTTCTGACCATAATGGCTTCCAATACCACAATAGGTAGAGGTAAAATGTGGGTTTTACCTTCCATCTAAAAATATAAATTTTTCCTAAAAGTCTATACAGTGAAACACAAATACCAAAATGTAAAAGAAATAAAATGAAACAAATTGTATTTTCATAATGTAGCTGATACCCTACACCCAGGACTAATGGTTTCTTTAGTTCCTAGTTACACGAATTCCCAAAACAATTTCTAAACACTCGATCTCCCTGAACCAAATGCAACCCGAGTAGTCTGGTTCAATCTCTTGGGTGCACTTATGGTTTCTCCAAAGTGTGACATGAGGGGTGTATAACAGAGGGACATCAGTATGTACTTGATGTCTGTACATAGAATGAGAGGCTTCAAAATCAAGGACTTCCACGTCCATTACTAGACTATAATGTCCATTAGACAAGACTTGGCACATATATACTACGTATAGGTCTCTTACTTCTATAGCTTCTGGGAAATCTATAAGGTACTGGATGCCTTCCGTTGCGGGGAATCATCGAAAAATTCCCTCATAGAACTTTCATCGACGTGAGTAGGAGGGAAATTTGGTTTTCATTATAAAGAGGTAGCCCAAACCCACTCCTCAATGGATTTGATTTACATGGGGAGAGTTAGACTTGTCATAGAGGTGTTTTCATATCATACAAATATGGGAATAGTTTACAATGTTATCGTGGATGGATATGGAAATTATGGTTTCTAGGGCCTCAATAGGAAGAGACAAAATACTGGTATTTCCATTTTCGATATGAAAATTTTGAAAACATCATACTTAGTAATCCTTAAGTAAATTTTTCATTGTTCAGCTATGGTTTTCCAGAGTTATCTTAACTGAATCATCTTATACCAACTGTGAAATCCCAACCCCAGGATACCGAGAGCTAGTTCCTTGAAACATGATGTGTGAATTTTAAAAGAAACATGCACTAATATTTTACACATCATGTCATAAACAGAGGATCAATTCATTTTAGGTTCTGGGAAAGCAACAACTTCTATCATGCTTCTTCTTCTAAAACTGAAACCTCAAAAAATTATTTCAAAAATGTAGGGTGGGCATAAGAATGCCTAATAAGGGGTTTTAAAATAACACAATATACCAAATATATCCTTTTAAGTTTTTTATTAAAAAATTCCAATAAAAATTTTTCTTCAGAAAAGCTATAACACATGTAAGATATCAAAATAATTGTCTAATAATTAAAAGAGAACAATTAAAAACTTCTTAAAAGGATTATAAGTAAATATGATTCAATTAGAGGTGTGATAATTACGAGTCATAAGTAATAGATTACTGTATTACAAACGAATAACCAGGTATAAATTTAATATCTGAATGTGATACTTAATCAGAGTTGTGTGTGAATATATTGACTTCAATCTCATTCTTTGCTACTGTGAAATTTACGCAGGCTAATAAATAATAGATTCTAAAATAAACATCATTCAATTAGCATTTAATTCTTCTGATACTCGTAAGTATTGCCTCTTAATCATGGATATTATTCTAATCAAATATCAACTTGGATAATTAATTATCATAAACAAAATGAGGAAACATATAATATCCAAACTTTTTATGACCTCTTTTAAAGACTATAAGATGTTAATGGCCTCGTGCCATGACCTGATTGTCTCATGAGAACTATCGATGCACCAAGGGGGTTTCATTAATCGTTCCAAAACCTGTTAAACTAAGACTATTGCATTCCAGGTATTTCAAATAGGTTCGTATATTCAAAATGTCACATACCTTTCTGAATATTTAATTTTCTCATTTCATATTATTCAAAGTGTCATATACCACTTTGAATAGTTTTATTCACAATTCCATAAAAGTTCATAAGATTTATATTGCATTAATTAGAATTTACATATATATAGTTAATAGGTATAAAGTTATTAATTACATAACTATCAACTAGATGGAAATTTCATTAACTGGTGAGAATTATAAGAATATTATGGTATATTTTATGACAACTAATGCACTAAAAGAGATAGAGGTTTATCTACATAAAATGATAACCTTAAAATTCTAAGACATTAATAATCAATACATGTTGGAATTTTACCTGGATGAATAATCATTTAAAAACATGAAAAAAATATTTCATTTGGGTTATTAAACTGATAGATTCTCTTATATTTATTACTATAATTCTTTAGTATAATACATTACAAGGGTATATATAATGCTCAAAATGGAAAGCATGAGATTCCAACATAACTAACACCATTTAATATATATATGTGTATATATATATATACGTAATACATAAAAATGGATATAAAAGTTGCAAACCCCAAATATTATACACATGTACTTCTCGAAAATTACTAAACACATCATAAGTATAATATTTTAAAAATCCAAAATAAGGGTTTTTGTAAATTGTTCACACAACCGGTTGTATATAAAGTGTAGTTTTTTATAAAAAAATATTTTGAAAACACATGTTTTATTCCTTCTTAGTAATCGAAGGAAAATTCTAAGTAAAATTGAGGATTAAAGTTTATCTTCATACACATATTTCCACACAACCGAATACACATTATGTATTAAAATTTTAAAACCAAAAATCCATTGACACCCTTATGAATTTAATATATTGGTCACATTAATTAACATGAGTCCCTAAAATATTAATTCATAACAAAAAATTTAAAATAATTATTCATTAAACGTTCTTACATAAATTTTTGTGTAAATGTATGTATCATACATTCATTGCCGAGTCATGCACCGAGGTTAGTTGGAACATACTTATTTACCAAAAACACAAATTATTCATAGAAGTTCAATGATAAAGGACTTAAAATTGGTCCAGATGGTGAGTTATACAAACTATATAATTATATAAAACTCTGTATAAATATATATATATATGTGTTTGTGTGTGTGTGTTTTGTACAACACGTATTTATTTATGTTTTTAAACACTACTTAATCTTGAGACTCAATGTTTAAATGTTTTAAAACTGGATATAATAATGATTTATGTGAAACTATGTGGTTGTAATAATATATATATATATATATATGTAAACGAATATATATAACGTATTTAAACAAATTTTCCATTGGATAAATTATGCTTAAGGTTTAATAATACCACATAAACCCAAAATCCCAAAGTCCTGAATCGTGTATAGAATGGTATATGTCCAAATCGCAAGGTTATATACTTATGTATATGAGTGCGTGTATATGTGTGTGTGTCTGTGTGTGTGTGTGTGTATGTATGTATGTATACACCTTCAACACAACTAGGAAAAAGTAATTCCCTTACCTTGGTTTGAGGAGGAATGACTCTGGAAATCGTTGAAGGAGACTTGCTGAGGTTTGAGGATAAGGAGGGACAACCAAGGGAATGGGTGAAGCTGGGTTGTTTATAGACTATATTATGTAAAAAATAATATAATGAACGATTTAATTCTACTACTATAAAATTGATCCCTATATGGTTTATTAAAAGACCAGGGGAAAGACCTTGTGGGAAACACATGAATGGAGGGGGCCAGTGGGGTCATTGGTGGAAGACGAAGAGAAGAGGAGACAGGGTTACTAGTGCAGTGCACGTGAAGGAGAAGGAAATGATACCATGGGAAAAGAAGAAACAAAAAATGAATGGGCCACCTGTATCTGATTTGGCCTTGATCTGATGGTTGGGGTGCGTCTGTGATATTTAAAAGGATAGACAATCACGATTAGAATGTATGAGATAAAACGATTCAATAAGACAGGGCGTTTTAAAATTCCTTAGATGGCTGAGATGAGATCCGTGTCGGATCAGACAATGCACAAAAACACGAGAGTAAATAGTGGCCGCTGAGGATCGAATGCCAAACTGAAACGGATGTCCCAAATCGTATGCGGTGAGATCTGATGGCCTATATCTGAACTTGGTTGTAATTCGACATCCCACATCGAAACAAGAAGGACCACATGGATTTTTTATAAATCTGAGACTCTGATCAACTTCCCAGAAATCTCCTTCTTCCCCTTTCAATACTTCTCCATATCGGGTTCATTGGGCTTGCTATTGCACCCACCCACACCGCCTTGCCACTAGGCACGGCGGTGTCTCTGGTTCCCTTATGTGCACCTATGTGCCCTTCAGGGTAGTAATTCCCCCAGATCAGGCCTGTCTGTGCTGAGGCTGAGGGCTGGGTTTATCCGCCTAACACATGTTGCCTCCCTCAGCCTATCTAGATGGATGTCCCCTAGTGGGGTTTATTTTTTGTTAAACCTTAATAATAATTTTTTTTACAAAATAGGTGCTTTTTATAACAACAAATCCTTTAGATTTATAACCACTAACATATTAAAACAAAAAGATTTAAATTTAATATGTCCACATGAAAACATTTTAAACTTGAATTATAGAAATCAAAACATAGTTTAGTTAAAAAAATTGTTTGATAATTAAATATGAAAACATTTACAAGATATTTTAAATATTTGTCAGATGTTTGAAAACCTCGTCTTATTTTAAAATCACCTAAGTGTATTTAAAAATAATACACCATTTCCCTTCAAAAGTTAATAATAATTGGTTATACTTTAATCTCAACTCGTAAATTAATTATTTTTTGGAAAACTTATTTATACATAGACATTTTTAATTAATCCACCAAAAGACCTACTTCTATAATTATAGCCATTAGAACTCTTCGGTCTTAATAATATTAAAATAATCACCCAAGGGTTAACGGTCTGGTAGATGCCGTATCAAACCAAACATTTGGGTGTCCCAAACTCATGACTATTGATAAAGATTTTTCTTAATATTCCACTAATTCTCAGTATAGTTTTCATGATTCTATTTGTGATGCTCTTTGTTATGACTAACCCAAATGATCTTTATTATTTTCTATGTCTCTTTGTTGTTTTAGGTGGTCCTTATGTGGCTCTGATAAGGTTTTTAGTCAGTGTTTTGTGTTAGTATAGCATTATTTTTAACTCACTATAATGTAAACACTTAGTTGTATAATTTAATAAAATTCTTTTGTGTTTAATTTTATGGTTTTTGTTTGGTTGACATGAAAATCAAAAAAAAATAAAACTATAATATTGTTATTACATGAGAAATAAGTTATGGTCTGTCATATATGTTCTCATGAGTTGTTCTCAAGAGACCCTTCAATAGTAGTTATAACTGTTTGAAGGATTAAATGACCTTCAATAGGTGGAGGATTGTTGGAGTATAATGGAGATCTTGTTTGGGTTCATGGAAACACCAAATGAAATAAAATTAATTTCTACCCCCATCATACTTGAATTGTTGATAATAATATGAAGGTACACTATGGTACATGTGAAGGATCATGAGGGATTAATGTGGATAGACATCATGTTTATTTTCACTAACCAGTTTTCTCCAGAAACAATGTTGTTGGCCAGGTTTATAGATTTTTTTAGAACTTAATAGGATGATTGGACTGTGACTGAATATGGGAACTGGTTTTCTGAGATTGTGAAATTTTCACATGATATTATTTTGAATCATATGTAGAAAGATAAAAGGATCTATTTGAAACATGGCCAGTATATTGGTTCTTAGGTTTTTGTGCAGAATCTGACATCTTATACTGATGTACTGGATATAGAACTTATAGGTGCAATGGATAAGGTAGGAATGTCACAGTTATCAAGATTTTATTTAACTCACATTGGAAACATGAGTTCCTTCAAGAGACATTGGATGAATGATGATTATCATGACATTTATTGGAAGAATGTTCATTCAATACCTCCTTACATTAATAGAAGAGGGCATTTTTTTCTACTAATAGAGAAAGTAAAGACATTTAACAAGGGTTTTCACTATGAAAACCAAGATTTGTGGATCACGAAGATTCCAGGGAACATGCAGTGATTAATCCATATAAATTCCACTCCACAAGTGGGAATACATCATAAAATTATTTTAAAATAGTGTCACAATCAGATCCTTCAAGTATAAAAGTGTTCTAGATATAGTCATCCAGAAGGAAGCTTCTTCAAGAAGTGGAAGAGTCTCTAGGGGAATCTGATACGTGTCTATCAATAGTGATATATACCATTATTATACCTTCTCCAATGGCCCAAAGGCCTTCATTTTTTATTGATTTTTGACAATACACCTTTCAAGGGGTGAGGTGGAACCCTTACAAGGCCTGTAGGCATAAGTATTACATGGCCCGGAGTCCTTAGAGAAATTCAGTGCCCATAGGCTTCAAACATACATACAACCCAGACTAACTACTTAGAACTTCTCCTCCCCGTCATTTTCATCATGAAATCAGCTCTCCACCTTTGCATGGCTATTCGGGTTGGATTTCCCATGCATGCACATTCTTGTCCCGATGGTAGGTGTCATACCCTCTCATTCTTGCAATTTGTTTAGCTTCTGCACTGGTGAAAGCTCCTTGCTCATCCTCCTTGTAAAGCATGCTCCTTGTAGGTTGTTTGGTTTGTATCTGCACTTAAGGTTCCTGAAAGCCTTGAGGTGGCTCGAAGGCCTTACTGACCAAAAGGCCTGGGTGGCCCGAATTCCTTAAAAGACTCGGGGACCAAA
Organism: Viscum album; assembly: GCA_963277665.1. Lineage (NCBI taxonomy): Eukaryota > Viridiplantae > Streptophyta > Magnoliopsida > Santalales > Viscaceae > Viscum > Viscum album. The sequence goes on along the minus strand of OY728142.1, from coordinate 1,808,857,800 downwards.
TCGGTGGCCCGAAGGCCCAAACGGGGGAATATTCCTGGCTGCTACCGTACCAAACAGTGTCTACTACAGTACCCGAAAATTAGCCTCTTTTTGGTTTTGATCCCGGGTCTCTTGGATGAACTTAAGGAGTCCTCACCAACTTGTATGAGGTTCATGTGCCATTATTATACCTTCATCATTAATTTATTATATATTTGGTACTGGTGCATCTCATTCATTTATTTCAACACATATTAGTTTCTCCTTAAAATTCCTATAGATATTTTTTCTTTGGAAGTAGGTATTACTACACCATTGGGAAGGATTAGAGAGCATGGTTTCTATAGAAAAACATGTGTTTTCTCTTAGTCAAATGTTGATATTTAATGGAGTTTTCTATTTCCCTACATGAAATATCATAATGTCATAATTGGGATGGATTGGATCATTCCTAATAAATCCAAGATTTATGTTTTCTTCGACAGTTCCCCTTTACATCACCCAGTGGTGTCTTCTATGTCATTAAATGTGAATGATACTCATGGTCGACCAGGGATAGACCATCCAATCTAGAGTTGGTGAAAGTGATGTGTGTGTTTTCCTTTGATCGGGAATGGGTCTCAAAAAGTGGTGATCTCTATCAAGTGGTCATCGAGTATCTCGGTATGTTTCCGTATGATTTCTATGGTTTTTCACCCGAAAGTGTGATGTCCTGGACCCAAATACCACTTAGAGATTCCACGAACTGAATAGGCCACATGGACTAAATTTAATAACCTTAAATTCCTTAGGTTTAAATATAGAAATAAATTCCTATGTGGTGTCCATTGGGAGAATATTTCCTCATTACGAGAGAGAGATTCATCAGATAACACATAAGATACAACAGAATGTAAATTGTGGAATCTATATATGTATATAAAATCCATAGAAGAATGAAATGAATAAATAATAATATATATAACATTAATAACATATAATAGTGTATTATTATATATTTCATGTCACTAGAAAGATGGAAAATTGAATACAAAGTAGCAGGCATACACGAAAACACCTATAAAGAAAAAAGGAAATACATTAACTATTCCAAGCATCTCAAACTACTACCCAGTCATCTGCTTCCATATCCATCCTAGAATATTAATAATTAAAGGGTATAAAGTATTACAATTCCTTTAATCAGCACCATTATACCAGTAATCTACGTAAATTACCAATGTAACCTTAAGAGGGTGTGAAATTAATCTTAGTGGGCCATGACCAATGGTGTCTATAACATTTGACATGTGTTCTTGTAATGTAAAAGTCGCAAATCATACATATATAATGAAAATTAGTATACTGTATCTAAATTCCAAAGTAGCTACTTCAGTTGAGGGATCATATTTGACATGTTACCATTTAATTAATTTATTAATTTCTAGATTATATACAAATGTAATGTGAAGCATTCCCAGCTATCACATTAAATTATGATATTATAAATAGTTAATATTCCAAGATAAAATAAGAAAAAATTAATCTGTATATAAAAGGAAATGGTTATATGGTATTTACCATGGAAACCTAGATATGAGGACAAGATAGCTCGGAATTAATTGAATATAGCTAAGTGGTAAGAGTGTAATCAAAGTATTATCATCCAATATATTCCCATGATAATTTTTCTAACTGAGTCAAATGAATTTATACAATGTAAAATAGGAGATAACTAGTGTCCATAACCCATGGTGTAACCAAATAACCTCATGTCATGCTGGATCCATTGATTTTATCTAAGGAATCATATAATAGTAATGAATGTATCCTATGATGTTGTACTTTGAATCCAATGCTAAACAATGATCGGGTTCCAAGGTAGATCTCACCAATGTAACTAGAATCCTTGAATCAGAATGATGTCCTTGTGCACCAAAACCATACCCTCAGGAATCCAATTCCTAACATGATCCATGCATTCCTGTAAAGATTTCAATATCCATGTTTCATAGATATTCACCTTTCATATAATTCATTATAAATATTTTGTTTATATGATAACTATACCATTAAAAATTCACTAGATTCAAGCCTCTCCATTCATTAGATTGAAAAGACTAGGTGGCATGAAACCTTTTTATTAAAATAATTTAATTCATATTCAAGTAAAAAGTTCCACTCTTCTACCATCCAAAAACATGTCTTGGTGTGCCACATAAGAGTATAAAAACATTCATTTACATTTAAGAATGACAATTCACACACTTAATTATGTTGTTCATAATATCATTGGAATCAATTTATTATATTTAATCACATACCTTAGGTGGGTCATAGGAATGTTACAAGGTATAAGATATTAAAAATATCATGATTAAATAGAAAATTAATATATAAATGACTATCATTATTCTATTAAATCTTGAGCACAACCGAATGATGGATTGAAAGGATCCAAACACTAATAACCCAATTATAAAATATCAACCAACATGGGGTGTTGGGAGTTGGGGTCCCAATAACCAACAACCAATAAAATTTATGGATAGAGTGTAACCATTTAATTAAAATTAATATGATAAAGTCATATAAATTTAATAAATGACACCACATGAAATTTATGACCCCCACACATCAATTCCTAAATCAACAAACAAGAGGGATGAGTTATAGACCATGCACCTAATACTCATACAACAATCCACATCCAATAACAGCGTCAAAATCATATTGGATAATTTTTTATATGAAATATGGGAATAATATCCTAAACCTTGATAAATATGTTGAGAGAAATATAAATTATGAATTGAAGAAATGTGCTCAAGCACTTACTGCTGCACCTCCAACATGGAAAGAATAAGCTGAATCAAACTCCTGTTTAAGGATATCCCTAAATCTATTGATTAGGATTTCAAATAGATCCAAAATAAGAGAAATGGAGTCTAATTATATTTTAATTCTAATTAGATAATAAGGGTTAATATAATTATATCATTAATAGTATATAGTAAAATCACGCAAAAATTACCATGTGCATGGTTTGGCCGCATAGTTTTCCAAAACATATTCATACCATACAAGAATTCCTAGATTAAAGGGGGCACATGGTTAGGCCAAAAAGTATTAGAAACTATGATCTAACCATTAAAATGAATACTAGTTGCATGGTTTTGAATAACCAGTCATCCTCCTCACACATTTTATGCTGATTGTACGATATGAAAATTGTTTCCCAAAAAAATGTGGCTTTTGGTCTCTGATCAAACTCTGTACACACCCTGAGACCATCGTGAGCTCATTAGGATTCCACATTAGGACCATAAAATTTATTTTTAACAAAAATTTTACAATCCTTACATTAGAGACAAAAATTTTACTTATAGTATTCCCCATTTAAGGAACACATCTTATCGTAACACGATTCACTACTTTATTTTACCCTTACACCACTGTTTTAAACTGGTTTTGTAATGAATATTCCAAATATAAAAATAAATTGCACTTAATTATTGATTTAATGAATTAATTTTTATTAATATTTAATAGGGAAATTTTACTTGTTTGATTTTTTACATTGTAGGAGGAGGTGATTAAGAGGGCCTACGATGGAAATCAAGCAAAAAGGGCCAAACTGCACATGGGCCCAAGCATTTATTTGGACAGAAATATATACTATAGCTACTCAGTGAATTAAATTGGTCTAAAAATTGGTGTATGAATGTTGAATTGTGTGGGATACATTTCTTTAGAAGACCATGGATCCCAATTATCCCATTTAAAGGCCCATAATCGGCCCACAATGTGACACAATTCTGGGTGATCCAGATTAGACGACCCTTCTATTTTCGGGCCACAACTCGGGCCTCGAATATCCAATTGGGCTGATTTCACCTCCCATGTCCAGATAACTTGAAGTTCCACCTTTCCACCGAATTTCAAGTCTTTTTCATGCGTTTTTTTTAGTCAAACAACCATATAAATATGAAGTAAAAGGTTTTCCCTGAATAGTTACCTAGTCTCTTAGGCACTTGACTTCTTTTATGGAAAGTGTGATGTGTATGTCCATAAAAACACCTCTCACCCCCATTATCTCATTTTTCACTACCAGGGGTAAAGGTGAGTTTAATTGGAGAGCTTATTTAACCCATTTTAGTTCTCTTCTCCCTCATGTACTTCTAAGTTTCTTAGTGATCAACTTGGGGGGTGTCCATTGTTGTAATCTCGAGCTCCACATTTTTAATCTTCATAAGGTAATTTAATTTCTAGGTTTTTTGTCTATTGTTATTAATTTTTACCTTCTGAATTTTTTTTTTATTTTGGTATTATCAAATACAAATCAAAAGAATAAGAATACTCATGCTTCCATGAATAACTCGGATCTTGTGATGATTTGAGTGTGTTTGCCTCTTTTCTCACCTCTTCTCTTTCATGAGTTTTCTTTTGGATTGACTTGTTTGATGATATCCAGAAGTTATAACCCATGAATATGGATGTTTTTTTATTGAGATAAATTTTGATAAAGACCCAAATCTATACATCTAATCACATTGTTGATGTGATGCCTTGATTGAGTTCGGTTCTTACATCGATATAGTTTTATTGATTACGAGTGGTCGCCGATAATCAATATTGTTGATCGATAAAATCCTAGGTGGTAACCTAGTAAGAACTCAATACTATTTTAGATGGTTAATAAATCAAGGAATAAATGATCCTTCCCATTCCCTTGAGAGCGATGACGAATTGAGCATCAAGGGACACTTACCCGGGTTGATCACGATTTCTCCAACTAGTTTCTCTCACATAGTAGTTTAGTTTCAATTGCTATTTTAAAATAATAGAACCAACAACCACTTAATTTAATTTAAATTTTGTTAACATAATCATAACCTTCTTTTAAATTAGTGATCTAAGACTCTGTCGAGAGATGACCTAGGGTTCCTGCTATACTGCAGAAATTCTAGTAAAAACTTAACCTCTAATTTGACGCGCTCGACAACGCGATTAAATTTTAGCATTGTTGCTGGGGATCCAAGATCATTTCTTTCATTTAATTTATATATTTTACTTCTTAAACATTACTCTATTCAATATCCCCCCATTTTATAGTTTTTGTTTTAGTTTTTTTTTGTTTTTTGTTGTGTTCTTCTTCTTCTTCTCTCTCTCTCTCTCTTATTATTTTTTTTCTCTATCTCTACAGTATAAAATTATATTTTATATACTCATTTAATTTATTAAGTTTTTTTTAAGTTCATTCACCTTCCATAATACAAAAAAAAAATTAATAAAAACAATCAAACAATCAATCAAAATTGACATTGTTGTTGCATGACTAGATCTAGAAAAGAAACACTACTCGAATTTGGTCGTGAAATTGAAAAGTCACTCCACTCAAAAATCAGGTCATATAGAGTAGGACAATCATGTAACACTGAGGAACCCCATTTGGAACCTCAAGTGGTCTTAAACCAATCAAAAATTGAACCAAATCAAACCCCAAAGATCATGGATGCAAATAACCGAACATTAAAAGACCTGACCACCCCGGATGTGGAGTACCAACCTGCATACATCCAATATCCTGAGGAAGCGGCCAATTTTGAGCTAATATCAGGCCTCATCCACCTCCTTCCAAAATTACATGGTATTACCGGTGAGGACCCTCAAAAACATCTAAAAGAGTTTTACATAGTTTTCTCCACCATGAAACCCCTAAATGTGTCTGAGGACCTCATTATGTTTTGGGCCTTCCCTTTCTCCATTGATGGTGTAGCCAAAGACTGGATATACTATATGCCTACCACAATTTGGGGCTGGAATGACCTTAAATGACTCTTTCTAGAGAATTTTTTCACTGCCTCCCGAACAGCATCAATTAAGAATGAAATTTATGGCATTAGGCAGTTATAAGGAGAGACCCTTCATGAATACTAGGAGAGATTCAAAAGACTTTGTTCAAGATGCCCCCACCACCAGATTAGTGAACAAATTTTAATTCAATACTTCTATGAGGGACTTATCCCCATGGATCGTGAAATTATTGATGTTGTAGTTGTGGGTTTCCTAGTTGACAAAACTTCTTCTGCCGCTCATGACTTAATATACAACATGGCTCAAAATTCACAACAATTTGGTACATGAACTATTTCACCAACCTGAGGAGTTCATGAGGTAAGTCATTAATCCCTAGAAAAAAAAGGTAGATAATAAACTTGATGAGATGCCTACCATTCAAGGGCAATTAGATCAAGCACGAGGTAACTCACACTCTCCTCCTATTCCATTACATTGTGGTATTTGTTCTAATAATACTCATTTTTTCTGGCGAGTGCCCACAACTTCAGGATTCATCTGAGTCTTGTGTTGCAGTGTTCCCTGGGCATCCATTCCAACAAGCACCACCATTCAAGAAAGAACCATTCAGGCCAAATCCAAACCCCGACTGGAAATCACAACCACAATACCGACAAGAAGGAAACTCAAGCTACCCCAAGCAGAACTGGTATCAACAAGGCCAAGGTATGAAACCTTCTTATCATTCAAAATCTCAAAACAATCCTCCTCCTCCCAAGTCTGAACCAGGCCTTGAGGATATGGTGAAGAAAATGGAAAACCAAAACCTTCCATTCCAAAAAACCACACAATCAGCTATTCAAGACCTGTGAACTCAAGAGGGGAAATTGGAAAACACCATCGGTGAGCTTAAGATGCAAGGTTCTGGACAAATACCATCCAAACCCATTGACAATCCGAAGGACAAAGGTAATGTATGTGCAGTTACACTTCTTAGTTGAAAAGAAGTTTCTCCTTCTATTGATTCTACATAGCAGGTATTCCCCCCCATGAAAACTCTCTTTCCCAACCCTCAAAAATTTCATGTAAAGAAAAACAAGAAAAAAAATGGTATTCGAATTTTCATTGATGATTAAAATGAACAATCCATTCCTCTTCCTTTCCCTCAAAGAATCTCTAAATCTAAGAAGAATTTTTATAATGAGATTGATAAAGAAATTATGGATACATTTAAAAAGTTTCAAGTTAACATTCCTTTATTGGATGCAGTTAAACAAATCCCTCGATATGACAAATTTCTTAAAGAGAATTGCACCCATAGAAGGATGTTGAAGGGGAATGAGAGAGTAAACCTGGGAAGGAATGTCTTGGCCTTAATTCAACCAGCAATGCCAACCAAATTCAAGGATCTAGGAACATTCACGATATCTTGTACCATAGGGGAGACCTTCTTTTCTGATGCTATTAAAGATTTAGGTGCTTCTATTAATATAATTCCTCACTCCATGTATACTTCTTTGTAGGTTGGAGATCTTCAACCAACAGGCATTGTCGTGAAACTTTCCAACCGAATCACAACACACCCATCAAAAGTGGTCGGGGATGTCCTCGTAAAAGTTAAGAATCTCATCTTCCCTGCAGACTTTTACATTCTTGAGATGGAAGATACCTGATCCCAAGGACATTCCCCTCTCATACTTGGGAGGCCATTCCTCAAAACATTAAAGACAATCATCAACGTTCACAATGGTATGTTGTCCATGGAGTTTGGTGGAGAAAAGGTAAGTTTTAACATCCTTGAGGCTATGAAACACCTCATTGAAGATCACTCCACTCTTCCTATCTATTCGATGGAAGTGCTCTCTAATGATAAACACACACAAAATTCTATCCTCGACCCATCCTCTAATTTATTTTCCTCTTACTCACCCGTGGATGATTTGAGTTTTGGTTCTTATTTTGAATGTTGTGTGGGTTTAGAAAAATGTAAATTTTGTGCTTTAATTGATGAGTGTGTTTATTCTGAGGTACCCATGTCTATCGATGATTCTGCGAATCTCATTTCAATAGATTCTATTTCCTTTGAGAATAAACTTGAGCATATAGATAGTTTCATGGATCTCACTCACCCTAAATCCACTCCCTCAATCCAAAAAAACCCCGGTTTTGGAATTGAAACCATTTCCATCAAATTTAAAATATACATATCTTAAGGGTATTGACCAATTGCTCGTAATTATTGAAAATAACCTCTCTCAATAGTAGGAATCAAAACTGCTTGATCTTTTGAGAGAGTGTAAAAAGGAAATAGGATGGGAATTGGCTGATATTCCTAGGATTAGCCCATATATTTTTACGCACCATATACTTTTGGATGATGAGGCTAAGCTCGTAAGGCAGGCTCAATGCCAGTTGAATCCCACTCTCCTTGAAGTTGTAAAATTGGAAGTCAGTAAATTACTTACTGATGGGATCATTTATTCTATATCTAATAGTAAATGGGTTAGCCTAGTTCAAATTGTGCCTAAAAAATAGAAATAACAGTTGTGTCAAATTAAAGGAATGAATTGGTTCCAATGAATGTGCAAAATAGGTGGCAAGTGTGTATTGAATACCGTTGACTGAATCAAGCCACACAGAAGGACCACTTTCCTTTACCTTTCATTGATCAAATGTTAGAACGACTGGCTGGTAATTCCCATTATTGTTTCCTTGATGGCTATTCAGGTTATTTCCAAATCCATATAGCCCTTGAGGATCAAGAAAAGACCACATTTACCCGTCCATTCAACACATTTTCATACAGAAGAATGCCTTTTGGTCTATGTAATACTCCTAGTACTTTTCAGTGATGTATGTTGAGTATTTTTTCTGAGTACCTTGAGAGTTTTATGGAATTATTTATGGATGAGTTCATGGTTTATGGTTTTTCTTTTGATGATCATTTGGAAAAACTAGGTTCTGTCCTCTGTCGCTGCATTGAAAAGGATCTGGTTTTAAATTATGAAAAATGTCATTTCATGGTTGAGCGGGGGATAGTTCTTGGGCATATCAATTCAAATAAAGTAATTCAAGTTGATAAATCTAAAATTGAATTAATTTCATCCCTTTCATATCCAAAATGTGTTTGTGAGGTGCGCTCTTCCTTGGGTCATGTTGGTTTTTACCGGCGATTCATTACAGACTTTAGTAAGATCGCACTTCCCTTATATCGGTTATTACAAAAGGATTCTGAATTTTTTTTGATAAAAATTGTGAGGATGCATTCAATTCACTAAAAATGAGTCTCACATCACCTCCCATCATCCAACCACCAAGGTGGGATCTTCCCTTCGAACTTATGTGTGATGCCTCTAACTTTGCAGTTGGGGCAGTTTTATCACAAAGGTTTGAGAAGTCCCCTCATGTCATTGCGTATGACTCACGTACCCTTGACCCTACCCAGGAGAACTACACAACCACTAAAAAATAAATTCTTTCTATTGTGTTTACCTTGTAAAAGTTCTTGATCCTATCTCATTGGGTTAAAAATAATTGTCTTTTCTGATCATGCTTCCCTTCGGTTTCTCCTTAAGAAACCTAAAACTAAGCCCTGCCTCATTCAGTGGATGATCCTCCTCTAGAAGTTTGACCTTGAGATTAGAGATAAGAGAGGAGTGTAAGATGTGGTAGTTGACCACATTAGTAGGATTTCCCCACCACTGGACCATCATGTTGACTCACCTCTCCCCATTGGAGTATTCTTCCCTCATGAGAACCTTTGTAATGTTGTGGCCCTTACCCCCTGGTATGCGGACATTGTGAATTTTATAGCAACATCTAGGGTCCCCACTGATTTTATCACTTCACAATACCATAGAGATAAACATGATTCTCGATGGTAAATTTGGGAGGACCCATATTTTTGGAGGATCTGTAGTGACCAGTTTGTTTGTAGGTGTGTCCCTGACCATGAGTTCACCTCAGTTTTGAGCTTCTGCCACACATTGGCTTGTGGGGGCCACTTTGGCTCTCAATGTACTGCTCAAAAGGTCCTTGACTCAAGATTTATATTGGACAACATTGTATAGAGATTCCCATAAGTTTTGTAAATCATGTACTCGATGTCAGTTCACAGGGAATATCTCCAAGAGGAATGAAATGCCCCCAACAACCCATGTTATTCTGTGAAATCATTGATGCATGGGGCATTAACTTCATGGGGCCTTTTCCAAATTCATTTGGATTTGTGTACATCTTACTAGCTGTTGACTATGTTTCTAAATGGGCGGATGCAAAGGCAACTCAGACCGATGACTCTCGAGTTGTTGTTGATTTTGTGAGGTCCTAAATTTTCAGTAGGTTTGGTCTACCAAGATTCATCATTAGTGATCAGGGTTCACATTTTTGCAATTGTAACATGAAAAACTTGCTTCGTACGTATGGGTTTTTTCATAAAGTATCCACTGCATATCATCCTCAAACTAACGGACAAACAGAAATTTCAAATCAGGAAGTTAAGAGAATCTTGGAGAAAACGGTACAACCCAATTGGAAAGATTGGAGTTTGCGCTTGGATGATGCACTTTGGTCATACCGTACTGATTTTAAAACCCCGATCAGAATTTCACCATATAGGATTGTGTTTGGAAAGGCTTGTCACCTCCTGGTGGAGGTAGAACACCATGCATATTGGTCTATTAAGCAATGTAATATGAATCTCTCAGATGTAGGTGAGCATAGAAAGTTGCAGATTCATGAGTTGGAATAAATTAGGCTTGATGCATATGAGAACACTCGAATCTACAAAGAGAAGACAAAGGCAATCCATAATGGGAAGATTCATGAGAGGATGTTTCATATTGGTGAGAAGGTACTCATGTATAATTCCAGGCTAAAGCTCCACCCAACTAAGCTTCACTAACAATGGCTCGGTCCTTATAATGTTACTGATGTTTACCCTTTTGGGGCTATATAGGTTTTGCATGAGAATAGTGGACAGAGGTTTACTATCAATGTCCAGAGGCTCAAACACTACTATGAGGATTTTCCCCAGCATCCTGTGGAGGAAATACAACTGATGGATGCCACATGTGACACCACTTAGCAGGTTGTCCCTTCTCCCTACCTTTATTTACTTTACTATTTATTTAAATGCATGCATTGAGGACAATGTAATTTTTATGTGTGGGGGAGGGTGACATGTCCTGGATAGGATTAAAAAAAACAAAAAAAAATATATAATATAAAAACAAAAAAAAACAAAAAAACACACACAATAAATGCATTTTCATTTATTTTTCTTTATTTTATGTCTTTATATAAACATTGTTCTTAAAATAATATCCAATTTTTTTTCATTTTTGAGTCAATTGTATGAAAAAATTCCATTATTTTTGGAAAAATGTTTTTCAAATGAATTTTTATATGAAATCTTTTTCTATAATTTTTATTTTCAAATCATTCTTAGGTGTTTAATGGATTTTTGAAACCCATGCCGCATTAGCACTGACCAATATTTCAATCCCTTACCTGAGAGATATTCTAAGCCATTTATTGCATATTATTCCTTTTAATCGCTTTCTTCAGAGTCTCAGGTCATGTAGAGAAACTAGAACTTACCTTAATTCTGTTTAAATCCATAAGATTCAACTGATCTACATTCATGATAGAGGCCATCGTGCATTGTAAATACCTTTGTACAATTCACCTCTATTTTGGCCACCTTGACATTTTACCTGTAATAAGCCTTAGAGACCATGAAATGCATGTTATGTATCCACATTACAAGCTAATTTATCCCTACTTACCCATCTATTGTGTAAATTCTTGTTTTAATTTCAGCAAGTGTGGGGGAGAGGGTGTTTCCATGGTAATATTTGGGAATGATCATTGTTATGGGTTGATAGAAATTGTGCCTACATTTTACGTGGGAAGTGGGTTCACATTCCATATTATATAATTGTATTACACATGTTTCCCTCATTATCTCCAATAAAAATTTAAAAAAAACAAAAAAAACAATAGTTTTGTACATTGAAAAAAAAATAGAACAAAAGAAAAAAATGGAGAAAAGAGGAAGATTATTCAGTATTATTTAGTGATCCGTTGTGACCCACACAAACAGACAATGGGGATAGTGAGTTGGAAGTGATTCATTTTGTGAGGGGATGAGTGTGTACATTCATTGTTAACACTTTCTGAATTTTGACATGTTTTGTACTTAAGATATTAAACACTCCTCTTCTGCCTCATATTTTTTTTATACATTAAATCCTACCAACCCATGAACCTCATAACAACCTGTTGGAAGTCCTCTTGAGTAGAACACTAGTTTCTGCCGGTAGAGAACTAAGAATCTTGGAAAGCATATGGTAAGATCTTATGAAATCTAGGAAAAGAGCATAAATCCATTTTCATATGTTTCTTGAGTGAAGAGGGAAATTTTCTTTGTGAGGTAGGTTGCGACATGCTGCTTGGGTGAACAAATGAAGTTGACCAAATTCGAATGTGTGAAAAGAAAAATGATGGGAAAATTGATTTCATAAATGATACATGATGAATTCCATTTCATAAAAATCCTGGATATTTTCCCACCTTTGATTTTGGAATGATATTTTATTAGGATATATGAATTTTCCCAGGAGTGAAAATGTTTAGGTGTGGGGGTGTGATCGTACCACGATTCACTGCTTTATTTCACCCTTACACCACTGTTTTAAAATGGTTTTGTAATGAATATTAAAAGTATAATAATAAATTGCACTTACTGTTTGATTTAATGAATTAATGTTTATTACAATTTAATAGGAAAATTTTACTTGTTTAAGTGTTTACATTGTAGGAGGAGGTGATTCAGAGGGCCCACGATGGAAATCAAGCAAAACGGGAAAAACTGCGCAAGGGCCCAAGCATTTATGTGGACAGAAATATATACTATAGATACACCGTGAATTAGATTAGGCTAAAAATTGGTGTATGATTGTAAAATTGTGTGGGATACATTTATCTAGAATACCATGGAGCCCAATTCTCCCATTTAAATTCCCATAATAGGCCAATAATGTGACAAAATTCTGGGCGATCCAGATTATACGACCCTTCTGTATTTGGGCCATAACTCGGGCCTCAGAGATCCAATTGGACTTATTCTACCTCCCATGGATAGATAACTATAAGAACCACCTGTCCACCGAATTACAAGTCATTTTCACCCGTTTTGGTTAGTAAAATAGCAGTATAAATATGGAGTAAAAATTCTACCCTGAATAGTGACCTAGTATCTTAGGAACTTGACTTCTTTTGTAAAAATTGTGATGTGTGTGTCCATAAAAACACCTCACACCCCCATTATCTCATTCTGCACGACCATGGGTGAAGGTGATTCGAATTGGAGATATTCTTTAACCCATTTTAGTTCTCTTATCCCTCATGGACTTCTAAGTTTCTTAGTGATCAACTTGGGGGTGTCCATTGTTGTAATCCCAAGCTCCACATTTGTAATATTTGTAAGGTAATTTAATTTACAGGTTTGTTGTCTTTTGTTCTTAATTTTTAACTTATAAATATTTTTTTATTTTGTTATGATCAAATACAAATCAAAGGAACAATAATCCTCGTGCTTCCAAGCATAACATGGATCTTGTGATGATTTGAGTGTGTCTGTCTCTTTTCCCACCTCTTCTCTTTCATGAGTTTGCTTTTGGATTGACTTGTTTAATGATATCCAGAAGTAATAACCCATGAATATTCATGTTTTTTTATTGAGATAAATTTTTATAAAGATCCAAATCTGGTCATCTCATCAAATTGTTGATGTGATGCCTTGATTGAGTTTGGTTCTTACATTGACATAGTTTTATTGATTATTAGCAGTCGCTGATAATAAATATCGTTGATCGATCAAATCCAAGGTAGTAACCTAGTAAGAACTCACATACTACTGGTTTAATTTGGTATAAAATCAAGGAATCAATGATCTTTACCATTCCCTTGAGAGAGATGACAGATTGAGCATCAAGGGACACTTACCCGGGTTGATCACGATTTCTCCAACCAGTTTCTCTCACTTAGTAGTATAGTTTAAATTGCTATTTTAAAATCATAGAACCCCCAACCACTTAATTTAATTTCAATTTTTTTAACATAATCAAAAATTTCTTTTAAAATTAGTGATATAAGGCTTTGTTGAGATATGACATAGGGTTCCTGCTATACTGTAGAAATTCTAGTAAAAACATAACCTCTAATTTGACGTGCTCGACAACGCGATCAACATCCCCAAGTTCACAATCGATGGGAAGTGAAACACTATAAAAGAGTAAATCATTCCAATAATCATGTGAATTTTCCTCCTTCTCCCAATACTAATCATCTACATGGTATTGCTTCCATATAACAAGTACAATAGGGACAAAATGTCTTGAAGATCTATCGTGACCTGGTCAATTATGGGCAGAATAAAGTCCTCCAAAGAATCATTAGCATCATGAAAAAATTCATCAAGATCAAAACTATGATATTGTTTATCCTGATATTGTAAATTATATGAAATGTGGAATATTTCGTGCATATCATGTTACTAATATGGTATAAAAAACTGATAGGATACAAGCCTGACAATTTCAATGATCTCAAATGGCCCAACATAATGAGGTTATAGGTTCCTTTAGTTATATAACCATGATTTCCCTACCCTGGATGATTCCCGAATGAATAAAAGAACCCTGACCTCAAACTCTAGAGTCTATCTATGAAAATGGACATAATATTTCACTCTAGATTGAGTAGTAGTCAAACACTTCTTGACCAGCTAAATTTGATCTGATGACTCTTTCATGAGATGATGATTTAGTAGGGCTGCATCAACACCTCTAGCAAGTGTATGGGTGAACGACATGTCCAAATATATAATTCATCAAAATGATCCATCTATATTGTCTTCTTAATTCTTTTATTATAAGTGGACACGATGAGAGGGAAATACTTCTCTCAAGAACCTCCAAAATCACGCACACATTCTCCCACCATTTCCTCTAGAACCTATATCATCCATTCCTATTGTCCATTAGTCTATGGTTGAAAATATGTGCTCAAAAGCTCCTGTGTACCCATATACTTCTAAAACCCTTTCCAGAACTGTGATATTAAACAAGGGATTCTATCAAAAATGATAGAATATAGGACCCCATGTAGGCATATGATCTCATAGACATATAGTCTTCCCATATCATTATCTAAGAATGTCTCCAATATAAGAACGAAGTGGGATTTATTCGTTATTCTATCAATAAATACCCATAAAATGTCGCTACCCTAGGGCGACCTATGTATAATGAGTACAAAATCCATATAAATATCGTTAGATTTCAATTCTGGGACAGAATGTGGTTGTAACATGCCCAAAGGCCTCTGGTGGTCCACCACCACCTTCTAACAGATTGAACACATTTTGACCAATCATCTTATTTGATATTTCATCCCATGCAACCAATTCTAGTGCTTCGTATAAAGATACATTTATTATATTCTTGGATGAACTACCCAATGAGCAGCATGTGACTCTTGAATAAACTCCGTTCCCATATCTGTAGGAACCCAAATATGCCAATGAACATGAAGGTTATTAGCTCTACCCATATTCCAATCCAATGGTTGTTCATATCATGATATACTGTCATAAAGAAACAATCCCTTTGGATCTATAAATCACATACCATTCAATTTTTCAAGTACAGAAGAGGTAAATTTCAATTATGAGAGGTAATATTTCACATGATTTTCCATAATCTATATATGAAACTCTAAAAAGTGGGACATTTATTTCCATTATTCACTGGATTTATGTATGGTGTATGAATGTGTTTGATGACTGAATGCATAAAAAACAAAATTTCCCATTCAAGTTGTATAGGAAAGTTCGATATCAATGGAATGAAGATATTCGAACCCTATTCATTGTCTGTAATTCATTTCATGTTGTGAAAATATATTTTTTAGGCTCTTTGAGTCCATATACACCAAAAAGTTCTAACCATACAGATATTGTATCCAAAAAAGTAATGAATTTAAAACTATAGTTTTCTCAAGTTCATGTGTTAGGTAATTTCTCTCGATAGGCCTTAAATGCCAATATCTATATTCAATAAATATATCCTCTAATATCAGCACTACTCCTAGGATGATTCATGATACATCATAGAAGATGATATAACCTCTTTCTGGCTCTCGAAGAGTCAAAATATGGGTTGATACTAGCCTCCCTTTCAACACCTGAAAGGATTTCTTTCACTCTACTAACGATAAAAATTTAATTCCATTCATTATGAGACCATTTATTGGAAGAGGAAGGCATTATATGTCCTTTGTAAAATTCCCATAATATCCATCCTCCCCCAATAAATTCAATATATTACACATGTACATGGGTTGCTTCTAGGAAACCATAGAACTAACCTTTTCTAGGTATAAAAGTCACCCGATTTAGAGATAATATGTCCCAGTAAATGATCTTTATTGATCTAGATGTAGAACATATCTTGAATTGGATAAATATTATGTTCTTTCAGTGTAATCATAATGATATCAAGGTTTTTTATAAGGTCTTTATGAATTTTAGAATATAATAAAATTTCATCCACAAATAATATGAAATATCTATCATAATATGGGTGGAAGAAACTGTTAATATGAGAGATGAAAATAGAGGTAATGTTTGTAAAATCGAATGAAATAAAGGACTTATACAGACCATACATTCTATGGAAAGTTATATGAGGTATTTTAGGTCTCATAACTTACAACTGATGATATCCCGATCTTAGGTATATCATATTGAATACCCTAACTCCTCAGAGTAGGTCAAGGAGATCATCTATTCATGGTAGTGGTTATCGGTTCTTATCTATAATATAGTTGAACCATCTGTAATCGTTTCCCAGATGAAGGGTCCCATATTCCTTTATTGCATGAAGTATAGGAGAACCCCAAGAGGAAGTTCTAGGTCATAAGAAAACTTTGGACTCCAAGTCCACTAACTACTACTTATGCTCTAAGATCTTAATAGGGGTCATCCTATATATAGGGAATGGATAGTGGACATACTCCTGGAACATGATTGATTATAAACTCCACCTCCTCTCTCATTTTAAGATAGAAAATTCATAAGGAAAGACATACAAAAAACATTCTACTAATGGAGGGAATTAAACCAAGTCTAATCCTTGGTCCTCTATATAGAGATTGTAAATATGGGAGGTCAACCCACCAAGCCCATGATTCTTTGGTCATGTCCTGCAAGCCTAGACATCCCACTCATCCATATATAGAGAAATACTATTTTCTATTGATCTATCATATTACCATAAACAATAGAAATATAAAAAGGTATGATATGAAACTAACAAATCCATTATAATAAAGGAATATAATCTCTTTTTCATGAGAAAAAAAGGGGTCCCATATAAATAGGGGACTACCTACCTCAAAGAGACAACCACTACATATGTTTATTCCCTCTAACCATACTCCAAATGGTTTATCTGGAGTCATAACATCATAAAAAATATATTTCCATCCCATGAATTTCAAGATAAAGTGATAAAATTGTATGAAGCACATGTATTGTACAAATTAGATACTATAGTGGAGGATACAAGAATAGTACCATATATTGTAGATGGTGACACATCTTGATCCTTATGCATCCTCTCTAATTCATGCATCTAGAATGATACATGGCCTTGTGTAATAGTTTGAATACCATGATCACAACTATTTTTTCGCACTTATGGTGATCAAGGGTCTAGCTACCATGACCATGACCTCCTCCTCATCCAGTCCCATTGGGTCAACTCCAAATTCTTTTCTGAAACAACATAAATAAACCCACCCTAATGTTGGAGATAATATAGATCCGCTTCCACTAGAAGATGATGGAAGGTATTGGTAGATTCTCTAAAAGTTCCATATATATACATATTACCATCACTCAAAAGGGTCTCTATCACACTGAGGATTCATATTCCCCATACATATACACTGATAACATACTACAGAACTACATAAATTTTCATGACCCAACCCAAGTTGTATCTCAAACAGCATCATCCTCGAGCCTGCTTCTATAGGATAGGGTGGAGACTAGCACCAAAGGCATTACTAACAAAGTGAGCCTTCCCCTAAGAACTTGTACAGAAATACACAACCAAATCAATGAAAATATGAAGAGGGAGAATTTAAAAGATGTGACACTATAATAAATAAACTATACATTCATGTACTTATAAATAGTGTGATTAAGATAATGTAAACTGAAAATAAAATGATCCAAATACCTGTACAACTAGAAAAGTGACTCAACCAAACTAAAAATATAAATGTAAAATATCTGATAGATCCTAGATTAGGGATTCCATGTTATGACCACTGTATGTGGTCCAAAAACCGTATATCCCTATGCTCTTCTGAAGCCATGTTCGAATTTTCAACCATATACAAACGAAATGACTTGTATTTTAATATCCCATAAAGTGGTGATTATATACATACCGAGTATAAATCCTTGAAATGGGCATATGGTCGTAGTAAGATATATATCTAGAGAGGAATGTTGTAGATAGAACAAGGTATATTGAGTACAACTGAACACAACAAGAGGGTGACAGTAATCTCATCAAAACATATGGATCTCGACCTAACGAGAAGATGAACATCTCATTGAGTCTTCACTACCTATGGTGGGAGAGTGGAATCATCAAACCATGTGAATAAAAACAAGTAAATCACATCAAAAACCTCGTACATCAACGCCTTTCCATGGTGGAGACTAACAAAAAACCATAGAGTGGGTATTGAAGAAATATATATATATATATATATATACTTAGTAAAAGATGAAAAAATGAGAGAGTATGTGGATATCAATCTCAAAACACATCCAAAGAAGAAGAGTAGACCACATTTCCAAAACAATTCTCTCAATGTCACTATGAATCCACACATATTCTCCAAACAACTAAATATAAGGTACCACATCACTAAACCATGATATTTTCTGCTTTGGGTAGCATTTACTAGCATACAATGTTTAAGGTCACATTTATGGGAAAAGATGGTTTTGGGAAAGGTTCCATATTACTTTTGAGTACAAAGATATGTCAGACCATGTCTTATCACTCTTCCATATAATTGAGGATCCACAAAATCTTTGTATGGAACACCTACCCTAGTATGATAAGAGGGTCCTACTCTGATACTCACTAAAGAACTCTATTTCCTAGCCTGGCTGGAGGGTTACGGTTGGAATTTCATTAGGGAATTCCAATACCCTCCACTACTGGAGGGTATGCTCAATGAGTCATTATAGACCTACACCTGACAACCTGGATAGAGGGTTACTCCTAGATTATGTTATAGGGGAACACAAATTCCAATCATGGAAGGAGAAAAATCCCCAATCTATCATTAGGAAACGTCATTACCTAGTCTGACTTGACGGTAAGCCAAGAATATCTACGAAATTCACCGACCATTCCTAGTAGAGTTTAATAAGGATAGATCATTGAGTAATGACACTACCCATCTCATATCGAGTTTATTATAGAAATTTCATGGAACTACAATTCCTAGTCCTATAAGAGTGTTACTTAGAATGATCAATAGTGAACATCAGTGCCCAGTCTTACTGAATGGTAAACCTATTAGTTCCTTCAGGGAAATCTACTACCCAACCCTACTAGAGGGTTACATTCAAAACTTCTCTAATAATTTTGTATGATTTTTTATATCATTGGGTGATTCCATAGTAGATTCCAAACCTAGAAAGTTTCATATAATATCTAAAATTCTACTTCTAAGGTTATTGTCACACTCTATGTGAAAAAAACTCAAGATTTCCTACACACAATCCATATTCTATGTTCAAAAAATGATGATATAGAGGTTTGATATTTTGTCCAGAGATATCATATTTTACATGTTGTGTGAGTGGACTGATAGAGAGTGTGATCCCTCTTTACTATCAATCCATGTGTCTATTCAGTCCATGGGACCCTTTTTTTAGGGGTACACACTTTATAGATGGACTACACGATGTGTCCAACTTATCTGGGGACTATTCATGGTCTTATGGTATTATCCGAGTACCTGGACCATATATGAAAGTAATGTTTTACACGGTCTGATGGTCAACTACGTATGTCGCCTATGTGGCCAACACGTGCTTCTGTTTTCTTTCACGTAGTCCCTGCCTGTGTGAACCATCCCACATGTTGTCCTATTGGGGATGTAATAAATGGTGTGTGGGAGAGGTATGCACACCATTTCATCAATATTATTTCCCAAACAACAACACCATTGTTGAGGGAGACTACATGGTGTGTGTTATTCATACTACATGATTTGTATTTGTGATTTTTCTAAAATCTATATATTTTCATATATGGACTACGTTATTTGAATCTGGTCAAACCACCGAATATTTCACCTTGAAATGTAAAAAACTCATGTATCTATGTTCCATCCATTTTTCTCATCCATGAATCATCATAAATTGGAAATGAAATTTTATGGGGGTTTAGTCAAATGTTATGACACCACTCTATCTAAAACCATTGATAATTAGAAGTCAAATCATACAATTAAACCCTTGTTCATCAAAAAACCAAGAAGAATATTCATAAATATTGTTTTGATTGATAGTTTTTTATTAACATGACCATAAATGAATTCGAGAGAATTATCCATGTGCATTATGCTTCAATCCACCTTGGGCCAGAGGAATTTTTTTTGTCGCCAACAAAAGAGGGGAGGAGATCTTGCTGGTGGATGGGAGAATTATGAGCCATCCACAGCCCTATCACCCTAACAACATATTTTTAGACTTTTTATTAGGTCAAAATTAAATTAATCCATTAATCAATTAATTATTTAATTAATTATATTAAATAAGCCTTCAAAGAGTGAGGGGTATAGATGTCCCGTGCTGACGTAATTTATGTCACGCCTAGGGTAAACACAATGTTTTGGACTCAAAAATGGACTCTATTTTCTGTTGTGATCAACCATTTAAGATTAGTCCAATATTATTTTATTCAATTATGAAGAAAATATAAAATATATTAAATATATTTATAGAACATAATGCTGGTCACACCAGGCCTCCAAATCTCACATTTTTTATATGAATAGCTCTAGAAATATATATTGAAATATTCCAAATTATTATAAGAAAAAAACACGGTCTTTGTATCATTCCTGGTTTAATGATTTTTCCAATAAAAGGAATATCTATGAAAAAATTGGGATATTGAGACCTCATCAAACATTCCCACTCATAGGGTGTCTCATGATTATTTCTATGCTTCCACAACACATAAACAAATGGTATGGTCCATCCATACATGTTTCACTTTTATTGGTCCTCGATCACTACTGGGTGCTCAGAAAAGGTGAATCCATCACCATTGTACAACTTGACCTAGTCAGAGATGTGCATATTGTCATGAATGTATCTCCTCATATGTGAAACATGTAAGATGTTAGGAACACCCTCTATATGTTCGTGTAGGGATATGTGGTAGTCATCCTATTCATCCCTCTTCATCATCTCGAATAACTCGATGAAACTTTATGATAATTTTCCTTCCTGGTTAAACATACAAATTATATG
This sequence comes from Viscum album, assembly GCA_963277665.1. Taxonomy (NCBI): domain Eukaryota; kingdom Viridiplantae; phylum Streptophyta; class Magnoliopsida; order Santalales; family Viscaceae; genus Viscum; species Viscum album. The sequence goes on along the minus strand of OY728142.1, from coordinate 1,808,836,394 downwards.
TCAATTGGAGACTATCAAGAAATCATATTCCCCCTTATCGATATTTGAGGGCCTGTGATGGAGTTCTATATATGATTTATTTATTCCCTAGTCCATACTCATCTCTTCAAGGAAGACCTTCACATTCTCCATTGTTTCCTACTCCAACTTTGTGCCCACAAGGGATGACTCTCCAATATTTTCCCAGTAAAAGGGTTACCCATAGGTTCTCCCCTATAGGCATTAAAAAGTTTCCATGTCAATGATAGAATATAATTTGTTTTCATACACAAACTCTATAATGGGAATGTGATACTACCAGCTTTCGGTGGGATCCAATATTCAATCCCATAGAATATCCTCCTACACCTGGATAGTGTGCTTGGTCTGCCCAAAAAACAAGGGGTGAAATGGTATATTTATACTCTACTTGTTCCTGAATTTCATCTATAGGACTCTCTAAAATCCTGATGTAAACCATTTATTATTATCAGAGATAATGGTCGAGGGTACCTTGTGAAGACGGATGATCTCCCATACATATAACATCCCCAAACACTCCACAGAATAATACTCCATGATGGAAAATATGTTTTTCGACATCGTGATTCAATATACTATCACCCATATGTAATCATGGACCTTCAATATATGTAGAATCCCTATGATGATGTCTATAGATATTTCATCCAATTTAAAAACCAGAATCTCAATGGAATGTAATAGATCTAGAAGAACATGGTGCACAACCTTCGCCTACTGACAAGTGATGCACTAAGAGAAAAACAACTCAAAACATTGTATCATTCCTGACCACAAAACTACCAGTGATGTTCCCTATACATCTTCCACAAACAAATATGTACATTCAAGGGATAAATTCCTAACTTCTGCATCAGAACCTCTTGCATCGCGAGTGGAACGATTGTTCTCCCATGGAACAATGCCTCATGGTTCCCTCCTTTAGAATATCTAGTATGTGTGTCTTTTGGGTATATATGATATCATAGAACCCCATAGTTGATATATCCTAGCTGGGAATCATTCACATGATCGAGGATAAAAATATTCAATGCTATAAACTATAGATAAGGTGATCACTCTTAGTCCAAAAGGGCCAATAACAGGAAATCTAAATGATCCAATGCTTCCCACATTAGGCGTGACTATGAACTCCTTATAAGGGAATATTATACAATGTTTCCATTTACTATAGTATATATTATCTTTAATTTTTATTACTATAAGGACTCAAAATAGCATCACTCTTTTAGGTTCTGGTCTCTCTGAGGGAAGATGCACCTCATTCTCTGGTGTTTTGAGTAAACCAAAAAATACTCTCCCAGAAAGTAGTTCCTCGATATCCATAAGTAGAATAATAAAAAAATTAACACTAGTCCATGAGTCTCATAGATCATTTCATGGGGTCTCAACTGCCTTGACCTATAAGTGATTATTTCATTTTTCTATATAAAATCACAAACAAGACAATCTCCGTAGGCATCACAATACACTATGAACTCAAATATTTCCTATATTAGGGTCAACAAAAGAGTTGGTGTTAGCCACTTACACAACACCTCAAAGTCCATATGACACTTCTCAAACAAGATATATCGTTGTCCTTTCCATGTTAGGGTGGCCGATGGGGCTACGATTCTGAATCATTCAACCAAAACCCCCATATAGTACCCCACTAAGCAAATAAGAATCAACACATCTGGAACATTCATGGGTGGATACTATAAAATACCTACTTGGATTGTTGCTGGATCCAATCCAAAGACTTTTCAGAAATTACATGCCCTAGGAAGTGACCCTCATGTATCATGAACTAGCACAATAAGATATTTCTTTAATTCTTCTATTCTCAAAGTAATTCAAAATGCTTTTTCAAGTGCTCTGTATGGTCCAAATCAGTTGCAAAGTAGAAAAGTATGTTTTTGATGAAGAAAAAAAATAAAATTCACTATATACAGCTAGAATACCTACTTTATCAAATATATAAATACAGATGGGGTATTTATTATACAAAATGGAATCACTAAGAACTCAATGTCTATATCAACATCATAATGCCAAATTTTGAATGTTACCATCATGAACCTACACCAAGTGGTAGATAAGCCTGATAATGATCTTGGAGATCCATCATGCAACACAGAACTGCTGAAAGTAGTCATAAATCATCAAAAGGGGTACTTTTTATTTAACATGGCCTGGTTCAGAAGATGATAATCCAGACAAATCTATAAGATCCCATATGAATTTCTTCATAAATATAATGGGAGCATCCCAAGTGGACACATTGGGAATAATGAAACTCTTATCATAAAGGTTCTACAACTACAAATATAGGTTACATTTATTGGTATGTTCTATCTAATATTCCACATAAGATTTTAGTGAATTCCATGATGAAAATCTATACAAAACTCCATCTTCCACCTCATAGGTAGACCCTTAACATAATTTGGTATGACATCCACACATTCATCCAAATATATATGGAACTTAGATGCAAGAAGAGTCATCTACCATAAGGCTTAAACTCGTTAATTTATGTCTAATAGGATACAAAATTATTCTCATAACATCCACTAGTGTTTTTATGAGGTCTCTCTCAACAGAAAAGTGTGACCATGTCCCATTACCACATATTCATCTAACTAATCATTGGTGAAAAGTGATTTGGGTTCAAACCATAGAAGGATAATAAATACAAAATATGAAGTTAGTGGTTTCCATATTTAAAACAAAAATGTACAATTTGAACTTCTATTCACTAAGAAATATCTCACACTATAAATAAATTAAATATATAGTGGAATAATTCCCTATAGTAACCTCAGGACAGAGTTTTTGTGCTAGTGTACCCAATGAGAGATCTATCTCTCACACCAGCACTAGATAGATAAGGGAATATTGGATTCATGTTTCTATGAATAATGATGAATGAGTAGAATAATAATATTTTATCATGAATCATCATATACGATGCAGGATTGTTGATGTCCAAAGAGCGCAGCTATCCACAACCCAAACCCCCCATCTACCACTGGTTTAGGTGGTGGAAGGATATCCTAGAACCATCCTTCACCTATAGCTCCTCTTTCTTTTATACCAGATCTACCTATCTAGGGAAATCCCTATCCACATATAAGAGTTCCCTGATCACCACATGGTTTATGCCATGGAGTAATATCAGTTATCTTCTTGGGATTCTTTGTACACCATTTTGGGAAGTCTTCATCCATTTAACCCCATCGACCATATTAAAATCCATACCCTGCTCTAGGATTCTATGGTCCCCCACACAATCATGGTCCCATACAACCATGTGTCTGAGGCTTCACATGGGAGGCTCTCTGGTTGCATGTTCTCTAGAGCCTACCTAATATTGTATATGAATTAGCTATGTTGCACCCACTACTTGATCATGCTACCTGAAATCCCAGTGATTGAATTCACAATGTCAATATTTACCTCTCCAGCACCCCGACATAGGTGGGGATGTACATGAGGTATAATGCTAGCTCAGAACTCTTTGTGGTTTCCCAGATCAAACATGTTTCAATGGAAGATTCCATCATAGATCATGTTAAGTTAGTAGAGTGTAAGGTATGTGAACATAATTGTATACACAACCACTTTCACTTCCCCACTCATAAGTTCTAAAATATTTATAATCTAGATGTAGTGTATCAAGGATCAGGTTTACTCCTCACGAAATAGGTATCGTAAGTCATACCACGAGAGTGATGAATCATCGAGTGTCTGAGTAACTAATCACCACCAACCCCAACCAACATCATGGAAAAGGATGGATAAAAATTCCATAATATGATCTATGAGTGTTCAAATAATCATGATGATAAGGACCACGTAACCTAGAAAATCCACTATAGCTTGAGGATCTGGCTAACCATAGAACCTCAGTGGTCTCTAGAATTGGAACTTGTGGAGTGCGCTCAACCTATTCATGTTAACATCATGCTCTTCTAAGATGATCTTCTTCTTAAGGTTTGGAGATGCTTCTAATTTCCCACTTATATGAAGGGTATTACATGATGTGCCCTAAACCAAGGCATCATCGCTCATATAGTTATTGTCAAAAACTAGGGCCACTATCCTAGATGGCTGTCATCATTGAGGAATCCTAAAAATTAGTATAGTGTACTATTGTCAAATGATACCACAGACACAAACACACACACAGAGAGATATATATACATATCAACAAAAATTTAGAGATGAAAAGATAATTATGATAAAATACCCAATCCAATATGTTTCATGTACCATTGATCATGAAAAATATGTATTTAAATGTTGAGTAGATGAGTAGGTTGATAGATTCCATGTGAATGTCTACATCATTTGCCACACCATCACTAGAATCCAAGGCCTAAGAGCCACACTCGAGAAACTTTGAAATTTTTTCCCTAATCCATACCAAATACCTTTTAGGTAATGTCTAAACAATGTCCCAATATTCAATCTAACTAAGATACCAATCAATCACGACTTGACCCATACCAATGATCGAGCTACCACTACCTAAGGAGGCCTCCATATTATAGGTGTAGAGATAAAAACCAAAAATATAACTAACTATGATGAGGCCTTTACCAAAGATCATGTACACACATATACATCCAACTCAATGATAATGTAAAGAGGGTGAATGTAAAATATGTAACAATGCTATAAATAATAAAAACATGCATGGAACTCTAATCTGTTCGATGTAAGTAAGGGTAAACTAAAAATTAAAGGGTCCAAATAACTATCCTACTAGAAATTTTTCTGAAATGAAATAAAACTGGAATCATAAAATAAATGATAGAGACCAGCTCATGGAACCCAAGGTACGACCACTGTACGAGGTCCAAGAACATCGTATCCCTAACCTTTTGTGAAGTCACGATCAACCTTTTCTCCATCAAAAAAAGACCTGAAAACTGTGGGAAAATCCCATGTGTGGGTGATTATTTATATACCCAATAGATATCACGAAAAGGCGAACTAAGATCAGTAATAGAATCAACTAAAGAGGAATGAATTAGATAGAACAAGGTAAAAAAGGGAGTAATTACCAAACCAATAAGAGAGTGAAATTGAATGTGTCAAAACATATGGATCTCAACACAGTGATAATATAAACATCCCATCGAGTCATCTCTACCAATAGAAAAAGAGTGGACTCATCCTTCGATGAGAATCCAAACACTGAAATCATGTGTCTTACCCAGTATAATATTGCTTCTCCTAGAAGAAGAGTAACCAAACCCCAAAGAGTGGGTAATAAAATATGATATATATATATATATATATATATATATATATTCTTAGTCACATAATTCCAAAAAAAGGATGTAAATAGATATCTATCTCACAACTCATCACAATAAAAATAGTAGCCAACAGTTCCAAAATAAGTCCATCCGTGATGCCCAGCATCCAATGTGTGTCCTCCGAACTCATAAGTCTAAGGGACTCAACTAATGAACCATGATATTATCTACATAGGGAGGATCTGAGTCACTCAGATGATTCTAGGTCTTGTTAACATGATGCTTTTCATTGGGGAATGGGTTCTTATACCTTGTGAGTCCAAATCAACACAAAAACTTGTTTCGTAATACTTCCACATAGTCAAGGGTCCACATATTCTATGTAATGATCTCATACCCTAGTGTGATAGGATGTTCCTACTATAATATCCCCAAAAGAAACCCCATTTTCTAGCTGGAATGGAAGGTTACACTTAGAAATTTCATCGAGGAATCCCACTATCTTGTCCTACTGAAGGTTAATCCTGATGAGTCGTTAGGAAACTACACTTTCCATCCTGTATGGAGAGTTATTCCTGGATGTTTTCATCGGGGAGTGCCATTGCCCAGCCCAACTAGAGGGTAACCCTATAATTTTCATCATGGAATTCCACTACAAATCCAAACTAAAGAGTATGACCATATCATAAAGGAACTCCACATCCAATTACAAATTTAGGATAACTAAGAAAGATCATTAAATGAAACCACTACCTATCTTAAAGGTAGTGTAAGACTGAAACATTGAGGAACCCCATTGAAAGTCCAATTGGATGGAAACATGGAATATTCATCATGGAATTCCACTATGCATTCTTACTTGGGGTAAATCCTAGTAAAATCATTAGGTAACTCCACTACCAATCCTTGCAAGAAGGTTATGCCTGAATTTTATCTATTGTTTCTGTACAATTGATGATTTCATTAGGTTTCATCTTAATGTGTTCCAAATCAATTTTTTTAAATCGTCTCTCAAAAGCCTCTTCTAAAGTAACTATCGCTCTCTACATTAAAAAACACTCAATATAGGATACTAGTGGGACAAAATTCAAGTTAAAAGGATAGAGATATGGACATTTAATGTTAACACGGGAGATATATTGTTGTACTTGGGTTGTATGGGGTCCCACACGGTGTGTGGTCCATCTTCATAGCATTGATGTGTCCCTAGATGGCACACAGGTCCCATCTGCGTATGGTTACGCACTGTATAGGAGACCTACATGGCGTATCCCACCAATCCGGGGGGCTATGTATTTTAGTCGTGACCATATACTCGGACCCTATGTCCTTGTACTTTGGTATATGATGTGTTGGTGCCCACTAGATATTTACCATGTGTCCAACCAGTGTCAATGTTTTCTTACATGGAGTCCCTACCTATGTGACCCATCACACATGTTATAAAATCGTTGAAGGAATACAAATTGTGTAGGCGAGGTATACATAACACGTCATCATTATGATTTCCCAAATCCTAGCATTGTGGCTGAGGGATAGTGCATGACATGTGTTCTTTATACTACATGATGTTTAGTCGAGAGTTATCTAGAATCACCAAATTTTCATATCCAAAATCCAAACTTTGAATCATGTCAAACCATGAGATATTTTTCCTTGAAATGATCCCAAACTCAGGGATCTGATAATAGTTTGTTGTTATCGACCACTATTTGTTGGAAATTTAAAATCAGAATGTACGAGGGTTTCCTCAGTTGTTATGAACTCTGAAACATCTTCATTCCATGATGATACAGCCTAAAATCATCATATTGATCCTCCATTTATTTCAATGAACCTAGATATGAGATCCAATTGTCGAATCATCAAAGTTTTGTTGATCCACTCAAATCCGAGCACCCGATCTAGCTCGAGTCGCCCTGAAACTATCAAACCAGGAATTGTGGGTTTCAATCTAAGAAGGAAATGAGGAAAGGGTTAAAAATGAATAATAAAATCTATTTTTAATATTTGTTTCCAAGAATTATTGGTTAGAAATCAGGAACATTCATCTAGGTAAGATATAAATAATAATAAATTAATTCTTGGTTCTTGGGTGCATGCAAGGTTTTCAAATGGAAAAGCTTCAAGAAAAGGAATAAATTTTTTTAATTATTTAAATATAAGTGTAAAACCATAGGATAAAATTTATACATATTATTTTTAATTTTTTTTGTAGAATAACTCACTATTAAACAGATTTGACTGAAGATTCTAATTACATTGCGCTTTGATTATCCATAGTCCAGAGGTTTTTCGTATTTCCCCAAAAAGGAGGGGATTATAACTCTCTATCAAATGTGATAATTATCATAAAAATTGAAAAATTCACCATAAAAACGATTTATAAATTTATTATTAGGTTAAAATGAAGATAATTAATTAATTAATTAATTCACTTATATGCACTACCTACATGAGAGGGGTCTATACAGCATATTCTGAATCATTTTATTTCACACTTCAGGTAAACACCATGTTATGGACCCAACTGTAGTATTATGTTGTGATCAGATCTACCATTTAGTATTTATCCAATTTTATTCAGTTCAATCATTCATGTCATATAAAATATAGTTTCTATTTTTATAATAATAAATTTTGGGCACAATGGGTCTTAGAATCTCACACCATCTCAGAACCTATCTATAAAAAAATATCTACCAAGATATTAATGTATTAGAAGGAAATAAATATTTATCAACCAATATTGGTACCATTTCGGTCTCTTCCTTGATGATAACCAATCAGTGAATGCTTCTTTTCATCGAAATAACAGTTATCCTAACACGATAGTATTCCTATAAGTTCGTTATTGTCTACATACATTTAGTTTTTCTCAGTGTTATGAGACTGATTTTCTATTTCATATAAAGTATGTAGGTGGAATACATTTACCTGAGTACAGATAGAATATATAAGTTCATCCTCATAGTGTCTACAATGAGAAATCTCTTTTCCAACAAGATGCTGTAAAAATCTATGTATGTCAGTGAAACATGATGAATACTCCATAACTGACAATGAACACCTCTCGAAATGTACAAACTCTCTATATCTATAAAATATCATTATATGAGGAATAAAATGATCATTAAAGGCTATCTATAAATCATCCCATTTATTTTCCTAATGTAGACCACCTTGATAAAAAACAACCCAACAGTGTCAAGAAAAATCATGGAACATGTACGCCACATGTGGGACCCTCCACTCTAGAGGAATCTCCAAATGCTCAAAAATATACAAGGTGGATTCTAGAAAAGACTAAAAAAGAAATGGACTACCATCCCCTGAGAATGTAGTAGGATACTACTGTAGTTACACATGTGTGAGATCCACCATCATAGGTATAGATTGTGGTACACCATGAATGGGATGCATTAGATGTATTAAATTTTCATGAACTAGATAATCAGTGCTCAATTTATATATAATAGTATTTTTCTCTTATGGAACACCTGAAGGTAAGACTAGAAACTTTGGTCCCACCACCTATGAAGGATTGTCATGGAAACACTCCAAGCTAATGAAACAAGGGTGTTGTGGAGGCATTAGACAACAATATTTCCAAGAAAACACCTTAGAATAAGATTTGAGGAAAAAACTAACAAAAACATAATAAATTGTATATATATGCCAAATGAGAACAACCCAAATTAATTTCTTATATGTATTGTTATTAGTATGTGCTCAGTTATATGTTTTAGGGGTACCAATAGATGAAGGATCAATAGTAATTTTTTTCATCCTTAAAAAGAAACCATTACATTTTATTTTATATTTAATTTCCATGTTCACCAATTTACGTTTAATTTTCATGAAAAGGGTAGGATATTGTTGTGAAATATGTTCACTTTAATGATTTTATTTTAAAAGAACTTGGAAATTGTTTTTTTAAATGGACTATCATTCCTAGTGAATCAATTCATACAATCATTATCACTAAGACAACACCCATTTAAATATCTAATTAATTGCCTAACTCATAAGTTTCTCATTCCAAACCATGAGGGACAATAACACTACATGAATTGAAACATGGAATAAGTCAACCAAAACCCAAAGGCAGCACAATCAGATAAACAAGAAGAGATTACTCAATACTCATAGGTATATCAATAAATTAAAATAGTGAAATTAACATATATTTCATTGAACTTTAAAGTCATGTAAATACTAGGTGCCTATATATTGCATGTAACAATGCTCATTTACATCATATCATCAGGATAAAGATAAAATAGAATATCTATCAGAATAATATTCTACAAACACCACACGACATTTTAGATAACCTGTAACACCCCAATCTTCCACGGTATATTTCCCTTTGAATAATGTTGTAGCTTGTGTTGTATGCATCATGGAGTTTTAACACACCATGACCAATCAAACAAATAGTTATGAATAATAATACGAACATTCTGAAATTTTATAAATTTTCATTTTCAAAATGGACTTCATTTTGGGATTCTGAATATCAAAATTATCTTAGGGTGAATTTTTGATATTTTTATAAAAAAATTAATTTTTTTATGAATAGTATAAAACATTACGTTATTATTTAAAACTGAATTTTTATTTAAATAATTAGCTATTTTATTTTAATTTATTTTAGGTAAAAATATATACCTAATACCTATATATTTTCAATGTAATTCATTAGATTCTTTTTATAATAAGTATATATATATAAAAAAATTATTGAACTTTTTACCCTCTTTTACCCACCTTCTAGGAGCATTTGAAAATTTTCATAAAACATAATTTTACCACTTCTATGAGTTTAATTTCAAAAATTCTTAAAGACATGTTTAATATTAGTAAGTTAAATTTGTTTCAATAAGATGAAAATAATTTTGCCTAATAGTAACTTTTGACTTTTTTTTCTAGTGTTAAAAATAAATACTATAATTAAGGGTTAAAATGTTATTATAATTACACTAACACGTGTTATAATTCTATTGGATAAGTTTAATTTGACCAAAAACAACCTCAGGAATAAAATACAACACCCTTTGGTCCACATGTATTAGATTAGGACATTTATTATTATTTTATATTAAGAAGAGTTAAAAGTATTAAATTCAAAGTTTAATTACTAAACCATTTTTAATATTGGATTATACCTAAGATAATTTCGACTGTAAATATTCATTATAAAGATGAAAATATTTCCTACATAATGTTATTTTATTTATAATTTTTAGACATTAAATAATATAATTTATTTATGACACAATGATGATGCATTAATTATCTTATTAATGAAAGATTGAAATAATTAATATTATAAATATCCAAATAAATGAAATTTGACACGTTTGATTAATTCCACTAATTTTCTAGATTAATATGACATGTTAGGGTTAATTAAATAATTTTTTTGAAGTAATCATGCTATTATTATTTTCACAAACACCCAATACTAAATACTAACAAAATAGACATAATTTATTTTTTTAACTAATACTATGTTATTAGTTGATATAATATTCCTAGAAATCTATGGTTTATCCAAAGGACTTAGAATAGGTTATATATTTTAATAATGAACCACTTGGGTTCGCATGTCTTATTATAGTATGTCTATTAACCATATAATATAAAAATACAAAGAGATATAGTAAATGTCAAACTATTTAATAAAGAGTTAAATATAAAAGATAACATTAATATGGTGACCTAAACCTGTATAAAACCTATTGTTTGAGATTTTTTCAACCAATACCCACCAGATCCTTGAAATAAATAACTTAGGAGCCAATAGATACAGAAAATGATTTTATTATAAAATAATATTTCATGCTTTTCGTATAGTTAACCTCACCTATCTTATAAGAGGGTATGTCCCCTTATCTTAATTTAACACCTCCAATTCCATTTGGCTCAGCCAACCCCTTCCTGAATATCATACCAACTTCTCACACTTTAACCTAGAGGTCTTACTTTGATCAAAAAGCCAACCTATGTTTCCCTTTTGATCAACTCAAAATGAAATAGCCGAAGAAGTGGAGGTTAACATACCCTCGACCAAGGAAAAGTAAATGGAAAGGGTTAATTCTACAATCTCTTTACTAATCTGAGGTTTTTAATAAGTATGTATCTACTAGTCCCTATTTATCACCCTCGTCTGTGTTTTCTTAAAAATGAAATTCAAAAAATTCTTAATATTTACTAGACTCTAGGTTAATGTCAGTTATAACCTTATATGACCATATATGTTTTGAAAGGAATATTTACGTCATTTTCAAAACAATGTACTTTATGACCTTTTAGACAAAATTAAGGTATGAATGTCTCTTTATTAACTTATATGGAGGGTGCGGTGATTTTCCGCCATTATAACATCGTTAAAGCTTCCCATATAAGATTATAAAAATATTTTCAAAATAAATACTTTCTTTTATAATTATATGACTTTTAAATTATTTCAAAATAGAATGAGATATTTCTCTAAAAATATTTGATTTCATCTATGTCAAAATCCTTTGATATATTTTATGCTTGATTTAAGTTGATTTATTATGATACAAAATATCCATATTATATTGAAGATTTTGTGTTATGTTGGACTATGGATGTGTTATTTTTACACCATTCATGGCTTATGGATAAAGTATTGACATTTTGTATGAATGTTTTAATACGAATGTTTATTTTATATTTAATCCTTTTCTTATGAGGAATTCATTGGACTTATTAAGTGATGGGTAGAGCCTGCTATAGATCAATGGACTATCGATAGGTCTCATGAGAAAAACTAGTGTCTTGGCACAAGGCCTTGAAAAAATCATATTTGTAGACTTGGCACAAGGCCTTGACTGTGTGGTTATGAAGTCAGGGATAATGCATTACATCATTATGAAATTGGATATTGATATTACATGTGATTATTATACTAGTAGAATATCCATGTGAATATGTATGTGGCATTATTTGATTTATCTTTGGCATATTATGATGAAGTTTATGTTTAAAAGGATTTTTTTATTCTTATACGATTCCTTAAATGTTTATGCTTATTTATAAATGTTTCCTCTATATTATTATCCTTACTGATCATCTGAGCTCACCCCATTCTATGTTTTATTTTTTCTAGAATATAGAGAAGTATATTATGGCTGACTTGTAGGGATAGTCGAAGAGATATGAATGTTTTCAATGTAAATAATTTTGTTGCTTTTTTCATTTTATAATTCAATGTAAAACTTATGAATGTATCTAGCACTTTCAAGGCTACTAAACCGGTCGATCTTTCAGGATTTGATCCCATGTGAACTTGCCAATGTTATTTAATAATGCATTGACTCTGGGTAACTATGGATGGGGTATTACAGTTGGTATCAGAGGATGTTTAGTACAAAACTTGGAAGCTAGATTTAGATAAACTCTGATTAGAGATCATTACCCTAAGATAGACTTTGAGTATTAGTATATAAGACCTTCCTAGAATTTTTGTAACGTAGAGATTTTATGTATTTTCTAAAAAATACATCCCTATATGGATACGACCTGGTAGAGGTAGCTCTGGCACAGATGTACCTAAGAATGAAAACTCTAAAAAAGAGTTCTGTGCATCACTGAGGTATCGTGGTACATGAAAACAAGCCTTGTTGTACTCTTGGTTATGACACTCTTGGAAGATATGATTAGGAAAATTCATATTTTATTTACAAAAAATTATGATGGATTTATGACTATATACCTCCTCAAAGAAAATATTTTTATGAATATAGACTATATCAGTAAACTGTTCAATTTATGTTAAGTGTTTTACATGTTTGGAATTATGTATTGTGATTCGTAAACTAATCTATTGTATGCCATTTTTTAGAAACGGAGCCTAGTGGAAGGAATGAAAACTGTATCCACACATGTAATCCATATAAGTATTTCCCTCCTACTCAAGATAATTATTTTGAACCTTGTGATGAAATTGGTGTAGATTAGTTTTTCACCATACTAGGAAAACTCACCTAGGTTATGAATAATAGCCTTACCCGTATGGATCACCCTGATCCACAACGTAGAGGAACAATGTTAAACCTAATAATGTGTAAAAACCCACCAAAATTCAATGGTATTACAAATCCATTAGTATTTTAGAAATGGATAAATTTCTTAGTGAAAATATTTCATGCTTTGGAGAGTATCAAAATGGAAAAATTTGTCATGGCGTTTTATCACCTCATGGGAGATGCAGATCAATGGAGGTTATTATTCCAAAACACAAAGGATGATGAATAAGGTTGGAATATGGAATAGATGTAGTTTAAAGATATTTTCAAAGAAAAATTCATTCTACATGACCATCGAGCAGATATGGAAAGACAATTTCTGTATATGAGGCAAAAGGAGGATGAAAATGTCACCAAGTATGAGGCTAACATTAGAAGGTTAGCAAGGAATGTAGTAGATTATATAAGTAACCCATGGAGTAAGCTTGATATATTCTTTTATGGGTTAAAACCATTTCTCCATCGAGCAACAGTCTCAAAATCCTTCTCAATATAAGAAGGTATTTTTTTAATGTGATATCAAGACAGAAAATAAATTCTCTACGTCTTACAACTTCAATGCAATGCAAGAGAAGAAGAGATCTTCCAAAGACTCTAGAAATGTAAATAAGGGGAAGATGGGAAAGTTTTAATATCCATCCTATAGTAAAGTTAAGAAGAAACGCCCCGGTACTGCCAAAATGTAATGGGAGTCTGTTACAAGTGTTGTGATAAAGGCCACCAATTTGTGATTGAAAGGGAAAGAAAGAGGCTATCAATGTTGAATGCTACAATTGTAGAGAAAAGGGGCATTATGAAAAAGAATGTACTAGGAACTAAGGAAACTTACCTTTTAAAATGACATGAGAACAATGCCAATAATATAAGATCACTACTGCTGAGTTTGATTATCCAAAAGTTGTGGTGGTACATAATTTAATGGTTTCTTCAAGTTTAGGCAATGCTTTATTTGATTATGGATCATCACATTGTTTCATATCTTCCTAGTTTTATGTGAAAATTAGATATTTTTCATTTGACTTAATAAGGGAGTTTTCAGTCAAAACATCCAATGTATGTATCATTGCCACAATTTTTTGTAGTTTAGTTCCCTTTAGAGAAAATAAATGTTCTTTATATACTGATCTCATCAGCACAAACATGATTTAATTTGATATAATCCTCTAAATGGATTGGCCTTTGGACCATGAAGTGAATTTTTTTTAAGAAGATATAGGTTACAATTTTCAATGATTATAAAGAGTACCTTATCATTAGAGTAGAAACATCACCACGTGATTTTTATCTAGATCCACCCACAATAGCTCTACTAAATACAATTATTTTGGAGGAAGATAATGAAATAACAATGGGTGAGGAAAAGAATGTTCAAATAGAGTACATAACTATTTTACAAGAATATGTTGATGTGTTTCTAGTGGATTTACCTTGACATCCACTAGAATGAAAAATTGAGTTTTCCATTAATTTAATTCCTGGTTTCAGGCCAATATCAAAGACCCCTTATAGAATGGACAATGTGTAATTAGTGGAAATAAAGAAAAAAATAGAGTAATTGAGTAACATGATATTTATTCTACCAAGTGTTTCTCCATGGAGAGCCCCTATCCTTTTTGTTAAGAAGAAAGACGGATCTACTAGGTTGTGCATTGACTACAGGGAGATCAATGCTATAACAATAAAGAAAAAGTATCCCCTACCTCACATTGATGATTTATTCAACCAACTTCATAGAGATCAATATTTTTCAATGATTTCCTTCGATCTGGATATCATTAGTTGTGTGTGATGAAGGATTACATTCCAAAAATAGCATTTATAATGAGGTATAGGGCATTATGAGTTTATAGTAATGCCTTTTGGATTGACTAATGCACCCTTTGTCTTCATGGATTTAATGAATATAGTTTTCATGGAATATCTTGATGACTTTGTAGTGGTATTTATTGATGATATCATGGTATACACAAAAATCTATGAGGATCATAAAAATAAATTGCATACTATTCTGAAAACCCTCTAACGAAATGAATTATATGGGAAGTTTAGAAAGTTTGAATTCTATCATCAAGAGATTTCTTTTCATGACCATATTGTATCTAAGGATGGAATCGCTATTAATCCTTCAAAGACCAAGGCAATCCAAAAATGGCCAGCACCAATGAGTATAACTGAGGTATGCAATTTTATTGGTTTAGAAGGTTATTATTGACCTTTTGTCCAGATTTTTGCCCAGTTTGATAACCCATTAACCAATAACACACGTAAAGGGGTTAAATTAGTTTGGAAAAAAAAGTGTGAAGAATGTTTTGAAGAATTGAAGAGAATATTATTCAATGATCCTCTCTTGACTCTACCATCAAGGATCTATGGGTTTGTTATTTGTAGTGATGCTTCAATGAAAGGATAGGGTTGTGTCCTTATGAAGAATGATAAAGTTATTTCCTATGCATCCTAACAGCTAAAAATTCATGATAAAAACTATCCTACACGTGATCTTGAGTTAGCAGTTCTAATCTTTGCTCTGAAAATATAGAGACACTATCTCTATGGTGAAAATGTGATATTTATACTGATCATAAGAGTTTGATGTATATTTCATCACAAAAGAACTCAACATGAGGCAAATACGATGGATTGAACTACACAAGGATTAGGATTTCACTATACACTACCACCCAGGGATTGAAAATAAGGTGACATATGCTTTAAGTAGAAAGGATCATGGAGTTTTGAACAAGATGACAGTTTAAAGGGATCATATTTTCATGGATCTAGTAATGATGGATAAGGTAATTAAAATGGAAGGTGAAAAATCAATAATTTTTCAAATTTATTCCAAACCATCATTACTAGAAAAGATATAGAGTTCTTAGACTGATTATGAGGAGTTTCAAAAAAACATTAAAGTTGTGAATGATGGGAGATTGAGTGACTTCATATATGAAGATGGGATTATTAAATTTGGGAAAAGACTTTGTTTTCCTAACATACCTTATCTAAAAAGGGAATTTTTTTGATGATTCTCATTTCTCCAATTTCATTATAGACCATGGGAGCACCAAGATGTATAGTGATTTGAAGGAACATATTTGGTGGGACAACATGAAGAGGGAGATTGATGATTTTGTGTCAAGATGTATGGTTCGCCAACAAGTAAAAGCTGAAAGGAAACATCCTGGAGGAGTCATGCATCCTATTCCTAGACCTGAGTGGAAATGAGATAATATTATGATGGACTTTTTCATTGGGCTACCAAAGACTCCTAGAAGGAATGATGTAATATGGGTCCTTGTTGATCATCTTACCATGTCAGCACATTTTCATGCTATAAGAGAAGATTTACCACTTGAACATTTGGAAAAACTATATATTAAAAAAATTTAAAGACTCCATGGTTTACCCCTATTGATTGTTTTTGATCACAATCCCTTTTTTACATCAAGATTCTAGAAATGTCTTCAGAAGTCCATGGATACTGAACATCGTTTGAGCACACCCTACCACCCTCAAACTGATGGACTATCGGAATGTACTATTCAAACATTAGAAGACATGTTGAGATCTTTCTCACGTGATTTTATCGGTATATGAAATCAGTATTTACCTCAACATGAATTTTCCTATAACAATAGCTTTCATTCATGTATTAAAATGGAACCATATGAAGCGTTATATGGAAAGATATGTCGCACACCAACTTTTTCGGATGATGTTGGTGAAAGAAAACTCATAGGCCCAGAACATGTTGAGGAAGCGATGGAAAAAGTGATGATTATCTGAACCCACGTCAAAGAAGCCCAATGTAGTAAAAATAACTATGCCAATAACCAAATGAAAGATTAGAAATATAAAGTAGGAGACCATGTTTCTTGAAGGTATCTCCATGGAAGGGTGTTATATGTTTCGGTAAGAATGACAAATTGAGTCCCAGGTATATTGGACCTTTTGAAATTCTAGAACGAATTTGAGCTGTAGCTTATCATATGGAAATGCCTCCAAGTCTCTCCAAAGTTCATGATGTCTTCCACATATAACTATTTAGAAAATACATTCCTGACCCAATGGTTGTACTCACCAATGAGGAAATTGAACTTGAACCTGATCTCTCTTATTTTGAAGGGCCTGTCAAAATTCATGATAGCAGAGAACAAGTGTTGTGAAACCAGACAACTTGTCTGATAAAAGTTATATGGGGAAACCATAAGATGGAAGTGGCTATGTAGAAACCCAAGGAACTTGTCATGAAGAAACGCACAAATATTTTTATACAATAATATTCTAGAAATTTCGAGGATGAAATTATTTTAAAGTGGGAAGAATGTCACACCCCAATCTTACACGGTACATTTCCCTTTGAATAATGCAGTAGCTTGTGTTGTACGCAACATGGAGTTTTAACACACCACGACCAATTGAACAAGCCTTTATGAATAGTAATACCCACTTTTTAAAATATTATAAATTTTATTTTTCAAAATGTACATTATTTTTGGATTCAAAATATCAATATTATATTAGGGTGGATATTTTGTATTTTTCTGAAAACATTCAATTTTTGTTGAATAGTGAAAAATACTCTGTTATTGTTTAAAAATGACTTTTTATTTAAGTAATTAGTTAATTTATGTTAATATATTTTAGTTAAAAATATATATATCATACCTATATATGTTCTATGTAATTCATTGGAGTCATTTTATAATAAGTTTATATATATATAATTTTATTGATCCTTTTACCGTCTTTTACCCACCTTCTAGGAGAATTTGAAAATTTATATAAAACATAAATTTACTGCTTCTGTGTGTTGAATTTAAAAAAAATATGAAAGACATGGTTAATATTAGTAGGTAAAATTTGGTTTGATAAGATGAAAATAATTTTTGGTGAATAGTAAATTTTGACTTTTATTTACCATGGTTAAAAGTAAATAGGGTAATTAAGAGTAAAAAAGATATTATAATTACCCTGACACGTGTCATAATTCAATTGGATAAGTGTAATGTGACAAAAAATAACCATATTAATAAAATATGACCCTCTTTGTTTCATTTGGATTAGATCTGGACATTTATTATTATTTTATTTAAAGAAGAGTAAAAAGAGTTAAATTCAAATTTTAATAACTAATCCATTTTTTATATAGGGTTATACATAAGATAATTTCGACTATAAATATTAATTAGAAATATAAAAAGATTTCCTACATAATTTTATGTTACTTATAATTTTTAGACATTAAATAGTTTAATTTATTTATGACACAATGATGATATATTAATTACATTATTAATGAATGATTAAAATAATAGATATTATAAATATCCAAATAAATGTAATTTTATACTTTTGAGGAATTACACTAATTTTCTAGCATAATATGACATGATAGGGTTAATTAAATAATTTTATTTCAAAGTAATCATGCTGTTATGATTTTCACAAAAAAACAAATAATAAATAGTGTCAAAATTGACATAATTGACTTTCTAAAACAAATACTATATTAGTAATTGATATAATATTCTTAAAAAATCTATTTTTCGACAAAAGGACTTATATATTGATATATATATATTAATAATTAACCACTTATAGTTTTCTAGGCTTGTTATAATATGTTTATTAACCATATAATATAAAAATAAAAAGAGAAATGGTAAATGTCATACTATTTAACTAAGAGTTAAATCTAAAAGATAAGGTTAATATGGTGACTTAAACCTGAAAAAAATCTATTGGTTGAGAGGTTTTTGACCCATCCCGAACTTATCATATAAATAAATCATTTTTGAGAAATTAGAAACCAAAAAAGATTTTATTGTAAAATAATATTACATGCTTTTCCTAAAGTGACCCTCACCTCTCTAATAAGACCTCTTTATCATCCAAATTTCTATTTTCTTAAAAATTTAATTAAAAACATTCTTAATATTTACTAGACTATGGGTTAAATTCATTTATACCCTTATTTGACCATATATGTTTTGAAAGAGATCTTTCCATCGTTTTCCAAACAAAGTACTTTATGACCTTTTCGAAAAAATTATGGTAAGGATGTCTTTTTGTTAACATATAAGGAAGGTGTGGCTATTTTCTGCCGTAATAACATCATTGAAGCTTTCCAAAAAATATTATTAAAATATTTTCAAAATAAATGTATTCTTTTATAATTATATGACTTTTAAATGATTTCAAAATTGAAAGAGATATTTCTCTAAAAATGTTTTCATTTCATCTATGTCAACATCATATGATGGATTTTAAGCTTGTTTGAAGTTGAATGATTATGATACAAATATTCTATATTTTATTGAAGATTTTGTGATATGTTTGACTGTGGAAGTGTTATTTTTACACCATTTATGGTTTATAGATAATTTATTGACATTTTGTATGCTAGTTTTAATATGAATGTTTATGTTTTGTTTTTACCTTTTCATATGAGGAATGCATTGGACTTAATATGTGATGGGTGGAGCCCGCTATAGCTCCTCGATGCATCGGTAGGTCTCATGAGACCACCTAGTGTCTTGGCACAATTCCTTGACAAAATCTTATTTGTAGTCTTGGCAAAAGGCCTTAAATTTATGGTTATAAAGTTTTGCGTTATGCATTCCATCATTATGAAATTTTCTATTGATATGACATGTGATTATTCAACTAGTAGAATATCCATGTGAATAATTATGTGGAATTATTTGATTTATATTTTCCATATTATAATGAATCTTAAGTTTAAAAGGCTTTTTTTAGTCATATACATTGCCTAAAATGTTTATACTAATTTATAAAAGTTTCCACTTTATTGTTATCCTTACTGAGTAACGGAGCTCACACCTTTCTATGTTTTATTTTTCCCAGGATTCAAAGAATTATATTATGAATAACATTTAGGGATAGTATAAGGGATATGAATGTGGCCAATGAGAACAATTTTGTTGTGGTTTCTCATTTAAAAATGTAATGTTAAACTTATGAATGTATCTAGTACATACAAGGCTACTAAACTGATCGGTCTTTCAGAATTTGATCCCTTGTGATCATGTCAATGTTATGTAATAATGCATCGACTCTAGGTAACTGGGGATGGGGAATTACATAACCAATGGTGCAATTATATCAACAGTAATAGGAAAAATCAGAACAAAAATTATAATTTGGGAACCCCAGCCTTTACACCAATCACGTGTTTATGACGCCCATTCTTGGCTTATGAAAATGTTCATATTATTCCTAATCTTGAATATTTTGTCTCTAAATAGTAAATAAATAAATGAACCTCTTATGAAACCACATTTTGACATCCCATTCCCGAATTCCACTTAGAAGATGCCCAATCCCAGTGGGCCACATGGCCTCATGTGCATCTCCCAAAAAGCTATAGGATTCCAACTAGAAGGGACTTGGGTTTGTCTATTGGGACAATATTCCCTCATTTACATTCCAAAATGTATAAGATAACATATAGGATAAAATAATAAATAAATAGGGGATGTAATCTAATTAAATATAATTCAAAGAAGAAGGATAAAAATAAATAGTAATTGAAATAACTAGAATAACATACTATATTTGATGATGATATATGTCATGTTACTAGAAAGATAAAAAACATTAATACTAATTAAAATGCATACATGAAAAACTGGAAGTAGAAAAAATAAAATATATAAACTGTTCCAACCATCCTGAGTTATAGGTCAATCTTCTCCTACTAGATCCATCCTAACACAACAAGAAATCTAGGGATCGAATCATTACCCTTACCTTTGTCAACAGATGCAAACATGTAATCTTCCG
This sequence comes from Viscum album, assembly GCA_963277665.1. Classification (NCBI taxonomy): domain Eukaryota; kingdom Viridiplantae; phylum Streptophyta; class Magnoliopsida; order Santalales; family Viscaceae; genus Viscum; species Viscum album. The sequence continues at coordinate 1,808,815,249 of OY728142.1, read as the reverse complement.
CAGGTACCAATAGCTCCTAGAGTGGGTGTGGGTTAAATATAAAAGGGATACCACCAATGGTGCCTATAACATTCAGTGCATGTAATGGTAATTTAATAGTTTAAACTCATTAATATATAAATTAATGCAGGACAGTGTAGCTAAAATCCCAAATATCATCTTTGACCCTCTGAAGGTGTCTGAAATTGAGAACAGTTCGTTAAATAATTAATTTCTGTTTTATATAAACTTTTCAAACAAGGTAATTTTTTTACTGACATGACCTTGTGATTTACATATAATAAAGGTTATATAATGTAACAAGGAAACAATAGTTGATATTTAATATGATATAGTTCTATGGTATTCACCAAGGAAACCTAGACCACGTGTGCCACTAACATTGTAGTAACTTAGTATGGATATGGGGTAAGAGTGTAATCCAAGGAGAATCATACAATGAATTCCTAAAATAATGTTTATAACTGAGTCCATGTAATTCAACAAAGGTAAATGGGAGATAAGTTTTGGTTGAGCCCAATGATGTAACAAAGACCCCTAGTCATGTTGGATCCATGGATTGTATCTATGTCATCATGTAGTAATAATGATGGGATCCTATTGGGTCGTACTTGGAATATATAGGTTGAAATGGTTTGGTTTCCAAGGTAGGTCTAACCCAAGGAAAATAACATCCATGAATCAGAGTGACATCCTTGAGTACACAAGGCATTCCATCGAGAATCTTATAGCCAACATGAGTTAATATTTCTTATCAAGATTTCAAGTTCCATGTTCATAAATAGGAACCTTTAATTTAATTCATTGAAATTAATTTTTTCATATGATAAATATTCCATTAACAAATTCACTTCTCATAATCCTTTCCTTTATTTAGTTTTAGAAGGCCACATGCCATGCAATCTTTTGATTAAAACCCAGAATGTCAAAAATTAATATGATTCTCTCTAATTCATTCCATAAACATTTCATCGTGTTATATATACAATCAACTGAACATATATTTACATTTTATAAATCCATTTCATATACATAAGTATTATTACTTTAATATTGTTTGAATCAATTGCATTTATAAACCACTTACCGTATGTGGGTCATATGGAAGTGAAAATGTAAAATCCAATCAGAATTTAATGATTTGATAGGATATTAATAAAGATGTGTACCATTAGTGTTGGAATCTCGATCACACCTAAATTATTGCTGAAAATTTCCAAACACTAAAAACCCATTATGGCATATCACCTTACATGGGGTGTTGGGAATTCAAGACACAACCACAAACAACCAATCACATTTATGGAAATAGATTAACTATATAATTATAATTACTATAATCCATGAATATAAATTCAATAAATGGAAGACATTGAAATCTGCTGGCCCCACACATCAATTAAAAAATAAAAAAAAATTGAGGGATGATATACAGGCCATGCAATACAAAATCTTATGACTCCACTCATCTAGTATCGACCACTAATTAGGTCTGTATCAAAGTAGATCTAAAATAAGTCCATAATATCCTAAACCTTGATAACTAGTGATATTTAAGGAAATTGGATAATGTACGAAAAGTACATGAGTACTTACCATTGCACAACAACAGTGACAAACATATGCTTTATCGGGTCATGGACAAAGAATATCTCTCAATCCATAGAATATGCCTTCAATGAGCTCCAAAATTGGTGAAATAGATGTTCATACAAATTTAATAAAAATTAAGGGTAGATAATTTATCTAATTAGATCATTAAGGCTCAAATATTATTATAACCAAAAAATTATCTTTTTCATGGTTTGGATGATCCATTTTCCAAACAATGCACTAAACGTGCAAATGTACCAACAGAAAAGTGGGAAGTTACTATGTTAGGCTATACTATTTGAAAAAAAATCTACCAATTTTCTAATATGTCACTACTCAAAACTTCATATCATCCCCATAGTATATTTTATCCCTGCATCCTCCCCACAAAATTTATTCTAACCCTGCAACATGATAATTTTTTCAACAAGGTTGGTTTTGGGCTCTAAAAAACCCCAAACACACCTGAGACATTCATGTACTCATTAGGAATCCACATTGGGTTAATAAAAGTTAATTAGACCAAATTATTGAGGTTATATACATAAGTAAAAAAATATGTAATTCTTACATTAAGGTTGGCTCAGTTATCCTTTTACTTCATTCTTTGTCCTAAACCAGTTTATATTCCCTCTTACCACATGGCACCAGCTAAACTGAAAGTGATAAAGTCCCAGTTTGATGATATTCTTGAGAAAGGATTTATTTTCCTGATCATGTCACCATCAGAAATGCCAATTCTATTTTCCGATAAGGCTTATGGTTTACTTGGACTATGTGTTGATTACCGAAATCACAATTGATTTAATGTAAACAAAAAAAGTATATGTTGACATTGATTGATGATCTATTTGATTATCTGAAGGGGTATAAATAGATATTGAAGGTTTATGTTATATATTTTTACCATAAATTAACTATAAAATAATATTGGATTTTGAAAACCACAATTCATTATAGTTATGGTCATTATGAGTACCTTGTTATTCCATTTTATTTAACCAACAATCTAGTAGTATTTTTGGAATTGATGAACTATACATTCCATGAATATATTGATACAACTATGGTAGTCATTGTGGATGACATACTCATTTAGTCCTCATTGAAGTAGGACTATGTGCATCATCTAATAACAATTATGAGTTAGATGATAAATCACCAATATTATACCATGCTTTCAAGATGTAGTTTTTGTATTTGGGAAGTAAAATTATTGGGACATGTGGTGTCAAAATTAGTAATATTATTCAATCCTGAGAAGGTGAGGGTTGTTATGACTTCGAACAAACCGTGAAGCTTCATTTAGATTCTAATATTCTTGGGAATATCCAAATACTATCTCAATTTTGGGAATAAATTCTTGATTTTTTATTCTATGATGACTTCACCCACTGTGAAATGAGTAATGATTTATTGGTATGATAAATGTCATAATTATTTTGTTGTAATGAAACACCTTTTGGGTACTATGTTGATGTTCACTCATATATTGTTCGGGAAGTGCTATGTTATCATCGCTAATGCATCATTTTTAGGATTGGGAAGTATTATTATGCAAGGTGATCGTGTTATTTTTTATTTATCTCATTAGATTATGTCACAAATGATGAATTATTATAATTTTTGCCTTGAACATTCAGTTTTGATGCAATCCCTTCATATTTTGTAGAATTAACTATAATTATAATGGTTTACCTAGTATTATAACAACTAGAACATGAGTTATATCATCTATAAAAAATATTAGAATCTATACCAGTGGAATTGGAATAAATACCTGAAATATTTCAAATTCGACATCTTCTATACACTGAGTAAATCGAATGTCATTGCATATGCTTTGAGCGGGAAACATCCTACCCAATTTGTGATAGAATCATCAAAATTGGGGAATTTGATGACCTGATTAAAAATGTTTAATATTGGAGTTCAAATGAAAGGGGATGATGTTTCATTGTCTAGTGCTCAGTTGGAACCCACTCTTCTTGAATTTATTCTTCATTATCAGTATATTGATGATGGGTTTTTTATCATTAGAGACTCTCTTTGTGCTGGGGTAGGAGTATTCCAGTGTTTATTCTTCAAAGCGTTCATTTCTTTCTACTATATTAATTTTTTAAACCATCATCATTGAAAAACATTTTTTTGGTGGATTTTCATAGTTCTCAATAGGCATTTCACCATGTATCCACAAAACTATTCTGTAAAATGCTACATTATATATAGTTTCTAGGTATGAGATGGGGCATTTTTGAATTTGTTTCTCATTTTAACACATGTCTATAGATGATGTATGATCCCTATAAACCCACATGTATTAATTAACCACTTCTAGTTCTGAAATGGATGTTGGATGATATATCTATGTAAATTTTTTGGGTTTCCATGTACCTTGATTAAGAAGAATGTGATATGGGTTGTAACCGATCATCCAAAAAAATTAACACACATCTTACCTATTTGTGATACAACCAATGTTGATGAGTTGGAAAATAACTATGTGAAATATATTAATCAAATTAAAGGAGTTATATATAATATAGTCAATGATAATAATCCTCAGTTCTGTTATCATTTTTGGACATGCCCTTAGGAGGCACTGGGATCTCACTTCCATTTGAGTATAACATTCCATCTGTAGTAAGATATCCAGATAGAATGATCAATACAACTCATTGCGGATGTGCATTAACCATTAGATCTAGTCTTTTGTGGGATTTGGATGATCATTTGGAGCTGGTTGATTTTTCATATAACAACACTTTCATTTCCGTGATCAGGATGGATACATTTTAGGAATTTCTTTGTCGGCCTTGAAAATCACAGTTTTTCTGGTTGGATATTGGTGAAATTTTATTTTTCAGACTGAGCTTGGTCCATGAGACATCATTAATGATTTATTTTATTCATTAGATATTGGTGATGAACCATAGATGATATCAATATTATATGGATAATCGACATTGGATGCTGGATTTTTTGGTTGCTGATCAGGGTTCTTGAATGATTTCCCCCGGTTGGGTCATCGATGGCTTGGGAGGCTTGGGAAGTATGATCTTTATTTTGTGGGACCTTTTAGTGTGGTTGAGAATGTGAATAATAATTCATATCAATTATATAAACCACCAAAATTTACATGTATTCATTACATGTTCCATTTATCTCACCTATGAATGTATATATCTGATCCATTTTTTATTCTGAGCTATAGTGATCTGTAAGTTCAACATCTTTTATCCTTTACTGAATGTCCAACAAGGATAGTTGATTCTGAACCCAAGGTACATAATGGGAGGATGAAACATTTTTCTCAAGTTATGTGGAATCATGGTTATGATAAACATTATTCATGGGAGAGGGTGTCACTAATGAGATATTAGTGGCCTCATCTTTCTTCGTTGATGCTTCATCGTAGGGTTTCTGGTGACAGAAAGTTTTTATTAGGGTGAATTTTCAACAACATGTTACTATTTTCAGTTATACCTAGAACACTATTATTAGGAATTAAGTGGGTTAGTTTTTTTGGGGTTGACTCTCATGAAATTTTAATTTCTTTATAAATTTCATTGCATGTGCGTGATTTGTGGATGGGTTTCAAAACTCTACGCTCTATCATGAAAAAAAGTGGAAATTTGGACTATGGGATTCACATAGATTGTGCACGGTTTGATAACACATTCACCCTATTAAGTTTAACCAAACATCACATTTATTAAATTCATAGGACTTATGGAAGGTTTGTCTAAAATGTTCACCTTTACCTAGGATATCAGGCTGACATGGATTTCATAAATCTAATTTCTGATTAAAAATTTCTGAATCCCACAATTTGGTGCTCGAAAGACCTCGTTCGACCCAATTAGTTTTCTACCATCCATGGAACTCCCATGAAGAATTTTCGATTCCATATACCTTACCCAGAATAGATATGATTCTAGATGAAAGACCTTTGATATCATCGTGATTTTTTTCCACATCGATGTCTAATTCTCATGTGGTCTCTCTTTTCCCCCATAGGATTATGTGGATCCTTATCTTGAATTACTGATCTAATTCAATATTCTGGGTTCAATATAACTATATTTGACCTTTTTCTTCGGTATTCCTTAATAGTAATTCTCCATTGATGAATCCTAACTACGGTTTAGTGATCTGAGATACATTGATCTTGAGGTAGGTGGTTTAGAAAGGTCAACACACCCCAAGTGTGACCCCAAATAGGTCAAATCATCCTAAAAACTACCCATGAAAATTATAAGGGTTTAAAATAATTATTTACATGACCTTTCTACGAAATACCACTAAATGCATCCATAGTGCAACAATAGGAAAACAAGTACACATACTCAAATGCACAAATCTACTTATAAAATATGCGATATAACTTATAGACCACCTAAATCAAATCCAACAATGAACACACTCTTAATCGTGGAATTGGATATGGATTCAAACATCCCTTGAAGCCTCAACCTAATTCTTACTTGAAATTGAGGGTTTTAGTGATTTTTATGGATACGGATGAAACCACAAACCCTAAACCTCAAAAGAGATACAAGAGGAGTGTTATACATACTCGGGGCTTCAATACACAACCAACGACACTCCAAATAGGTATGAATCAAATGAGAACCATAATGGGAAACTTGGTTCACCCAAGAGCATCACTACGGTTTCAGGGGGTGAAATGGAGGGGAAATATGAGTTGGGGTTTAAAATACTAGGATGTAATTTTTGTAATTTTCGTATGGTTTTTGGGCTACAGATTTTACCCACATGATTTGTGAAACCATGTGCGGGCCACAGTATAAAAAACACCACTTCACAAGGTTTATGGGGGATTCTTCATGGGTTTCATAACTTTGTGCCAAATTTGAGTAAGCCTTTGTCCATTGGTGTATGATTACATGGGATACTCTACAAGGTTTGCACTAAATGTGTGCCAAGTATGCAGCATGCCTTGGAAATCCCTTTTTTCATGTTTCATTTCCCAAACCCCTAGAACACCTCTAAGCCATAAAAAAGACATGGGAAAACACTTATATATCCAAAATAAGAATCTAAACCGTATCGTAATGAAAAACATACCTTATGAAAATTTGAGATCTTACATCTGCATACCATGTTCAAACCATTGACCACCAAAAAAAGCTTCTAAAAATGCCAAAACCAATCATAAGATCATGATATATATCCCTATAATTATTTATAATTTATATACATAAATAAAAGGTCATGTACCTGATACCAGGGGATGATACCATAGTGATATAAAAATCATCATTTTGATAAACGGAGGTGGTAGTCCATACGCATTGATGAGTGATGCATTCAATTCCCATTGATGTAGATGTGATAGAAAATGTTTATCATATAATTATAATTAAATAATTGTGTATTGGATATTCTCGAATGAACAAGTTACATGGTAAACAATAGGATAAATTATTTTAATTGAAATTTTAAAGTTCTCTTTTAATATTTATAGCTCTCTATTGAGAAACCTCATATTTATTCCATATTTTTCATTAAAAGGGTCGTATTCTAATAAAAAAATTGACCCATATGACAATGGGTGGTAATGTAGTAAATTATTAGAGTATTTCATGAATTATATTTAAAGATAATGAGGTGATTATAAGAGATGATATAAGCGAGGGAGATGACATAAATTTTATGTTTCCATATGTGAAAATAATTTAATTTAAATTTATTCCAAAATAGACACAAATGGTCATGGATTAAGATGATTTAATAATATGTGGTATAGTTATACTAGAATAAATTGTTTTTACCATGTTTAATGGGAAATCATACCATTATATTATAGTTTAACATCCCCCACACTCTGTTCAAATCATTTTATCCTGAACTGTGGATGTTTTTTACAGTTTTTTATATTTATTAGTATATAAATAAGAAAGTGGTCAAATTACCCTATTTGAACATGATAATTACAATTTTATGATCATTTTAACTATATTTAATTTATATATGTTGTAGAAAATAATTTTATTATATATGGAGAAACACAATGAATTTAGTTTTTTTGAAAATATTATTTTTAGGAATAATAATGAATTTACTTATATTCATATCCATGATATTACAATTAGTTGAATGTAATTTTTTTTTAATGATCATTAAATTGTAAAATTTCATAAAAACTATAATTTGTTTTGTTAAATATATTATATTATGTTAAAAAAATGATTCCCATAATCACTTTTTTAGGTAATTTTTTTTTACCTCTTATGGATTTTATCGTCATTCATAACTTTTAAATAACTAGGTTATATATAAAAATTAGTATATTCATAAATATTATAAATATATTTAATCTAGTATTAATAATTATAATGATTAATATAATTTATTTACATTAAAAAACCTAATTTCGGGATAAATATATTTTTTAGAATCCATAAGATTTTTACCATTAAATCTTGTATTAAAAACCATTTCGTATCATAACATTTTTAGAATCCTAAATTATTAATCATGTAATTAATAATTCTTTAACAGAATTTATAAGTACTAAAATAGGAAATATTTTATACTGTATTTCAATATAAGAGTTCATTTAGACATGAGGTTTCATGTAAAGAATACAATAGAATACATCAAGCATGTTTCTATGGATGTATATATAAAATTTTATTCTGTTACATTATACACACATTTAAAATTTTTCTCCATCAAAATATAAAAAAATTATACAAAAACATGAGTATATATTATATTCTTTGGATCCTCCTATTCCCATGTGTCATCCACAAATTTATTATTCAATCTATAATAATTTTTCAGGTGAGTATTAGTGTTCCATTGAATAATATCTATGCAATATGTGCTTTATACGAATTATTCATCATATGTATAATCATGATCATGTTGAAAAACAAAAAATTCTAGTACATGTGAATGCCCATTTACTTACATCCTTAAGAGATACTCTTGGATGTCATCGTGATCATTATATATGCTAAATAGAAGCACAAGGAAATATGGAACTATTGAGATCTGATCATTAATCAGGAAAGGCCATATATATCTACCGATAAAATGTGAAATATTTTGAAAATTAACAATGTTATTAAAGAGATATTTTTATAGAAATATCACCTCCAATTTCAAATTCCATATCTCACTAACAATTATTAGAAAAATATCTCTATCTATATATATCTACCCTAATTTCAATTGAATTATGAAAAACTTCTCTAACATTTTATAAACTATACAAATCTATAATACAACTTATTCTATAGAATCATCATAAAATTTTTTATTTATACTATTCCTCCACTAGTAGTCTCGATAAGAATCAATATGAATTTTTTGGTTAATATTTTATTGTATGAAAACTCATTCATAACAATATATTAATATAAATAATATTTAAAATAAATAAAAAATTATTCCAATATATCCTATAGAGTATGAATGGTCATTTAAAACATTTCATCTATATGAGTATGATAAACAAAACAATTGTCCATCTATATACTAAAATCTTGTTGATGACATCTATAAAAAAATAAAGAAAATACATTGATCCAGATCAGTTACAATATACTGTGGATATTTAGTAATCATTAAGAGTTATTTAATATATATTATTTAATGTTTAATAAGTGAGAAATAATGTATAATAAAAATGAAATTTGTTTATTTTTTATAGAGATACATTAAAATCCAAATAGAATTGTTCCCTTAAAATATTATTGTGAGTATGATGATGAAACCATGAAAATGGTTTGTCATTTATATTATGATATGTTAAATGATTATAACATTCCCCAATAATTATATATATCATACATGACATTATGATGAAATAATAACTCAGATACATTATTTTAAATATTTCATTTATTTTCATCCGAACAAATCTATTTCATACCATTATACATCATCGTTTGTTCGGTATCAATGGTGAATTATGTTCTATGAATTTTATCAATTAACTAATTACTTATATAATGTATTGATGGTACATATTATTTATTTCAATACATAATCATTCACACACAATCACAATGGAAATCAGGAACATTTCTAACCATAATATGTAGATCCACATATTCATTTTATTCTATCATAATCCCATCATTACGGGATTTTGGAAATTGGTTTGAAAATATATTTTATTTACACATTTTTCATGATATCAATGATATTCCTTCAGAAGCACAGTACCAGACACCTATATCACTTTCTCGTTGTCATAATGTATGGATAATTGCAAATTATACTTGATATCAAACAATATTATGTTTTTTATATTAAAATATTTCTATGTTGGCGTATTATTCAAGACAATGTTATCTATTGACAGGGAACACATTTGATTGAAAAGCTAATTCCTATAAACAGACAATGAAAAAATGAAACTGGAAGCGTTAAAAAAATGTTGGTTAATTGTACTATATTAGTTTAAATTGGTGTGGGGTATATGTTATGTCCATTTAATAATTAATATGAAACCATCCCAATTTTTTCCATTATGAATAGAAATAGATCACAAAACCTTATCCACTACATGGATGACTGTGTAAAGGTGAACTAGAAAAAATTCACTTTGAACCCTTGAAATTAACATCACATTAATCTTTCTAAATGATCTTAAATCAATGAATATTGAATACTTAGAGTTCATACTATAGTCATGATAAATCTAGTGAAAATCGTTGTTAGTATATAATAAACCCATAAAAAATATGAGTCTCTATTTCTATGGATGTTTTGGGCCATTGTTCAATATATTCTATCATTTATGGATCCATTGATATACCACACATAAAATCAAATGGTGGAATAATAATATATTATTTTTCTATAATTTAGACATGGTACATTTCAAATAGTACTACACATTTCTAAGGGTAAACATAATACTCCTAAAATATTAATAATTATTTTCCTTTCACATCAATAATATATGAATATTATCTATAAGGTCTACCAAATTCTTATCAATGTAATATTTAATGACATTATTAATTAATTCCATCTTGATAATTGGTGAATTGCTATGTACAAATGGAATTTTATAATTTCATAATTATAATTCCATGATTATATAACAAATAAATTTTATATCCACATTCATTTACCTATAGTGATGATACCCTAATTAATGATAAATATATATAAAATATGATGATATTTATAATTTATCAAAAGGACTATCGATACAGGTTATGAGACAAAAGTTGTTAATATGGATCACATTTTTTTTATGATCGTCAATCATAATACATATTGAAACATATTTCATCTTAAAAAATATTTGGTTGACCTTTATATTGAATAACCATAATGAATGATTCCTTTATTTATATTTTCATTGAGTTTTGTACTCAATTAGAATAAGGAAGCAGAGGAAATTCTTTATGGAGTCATTGAAATTAGATTATAACAACGTTTAACATATATTTAAAACTCAACATCAAATTTCACTAGAAGATTGTTATTTTCATCTTTTAAAACATCATCTTATTTCTTATCAGTCAGTAAATTTTAATTTTTAGTTTCCCCCCAATAGGTCGAATTAATAACACAGAATTAATATGAATTAAAGTCTATCTGATGGTCTTAGTTTCCATTAACATTACTGGTTCATCCCCACATTGATTGGAGATCATAGGTTGTTTCAGAATATGAAATGAATATTCTTCATCTTCATAATTTATACTGGATATAAACTGAGAGATCCAACCCATTTCAAAATTAACATCATACTCAAATTAAATAGGAATTATAAGATGTTTTGGGATACATTTTAAAAGTCATACATATGATATGTATAATAAAAATGAGATGATATCATCATAACCTAGGATTTTTTTTTTCAAACTCAACATCTAATCATCAAAACATTTATGTGTTACCAATATAAAAATATTTGTATATAAAAAAATCATTCAAAAAATATTCTAATATAAAATTAAAAAGTATAATGTGGGGATATATCTGTAACTCTAACTACATCAATCTCATAACACAATGTTTGAATTTTTATTGAATAAACATTCAAATATTCCCTACATTTCAATAGTTGGGAGGTAAATATTCTTCATTATACATTAAAAATGAATTGTTTCACATAATCAATAAATTCCATGCATCTAAATAAATGAATTATAATTTCAACATTCAGTTTAGTTTTTATCCATTCATTTGATCTCTCATCCACTTAACATCAGTCAATAATTTGTTTCATAAATTAAATTCCATCCAAAATTAGAATATGTTTTTCTTCATTCAAAAAATTACACAGATTACCCTTCTATCATTTTTTCATTATGGATGTTGAATTTTTTCAACCCATGATTAGGAAATAACACTAGATCATCTATTAAATTCAATATTCATTTTATTATTTCTATAACCATTAATATGATGGGTTAAATTAATAACCCGTGATTTTAAAATTCATGACTTTATTTGATATCATGAAAGTTATGCAACATCCGGCGTAATAGAACCGTAAATAATAATTATGTAAATATGACTATTATAACCTACCTATTAAATTAGTATATATGAATAAAGTTAAATTTAATTTTATTTATACATATATAAATTTTCTAACAAAAGAATTCCTTTTTTAATGTTTAGGTTATAATTAGTCATTTTTTAAAAGCTTTTTATTCTTAAAAAATATGTATTTTTCAAAATAATATTTTATGAGTTTTTTATTTGTGGATGATATAAATAATATCTGGATTATGTATAAATTTAAATATATAAAATAAATTTTATTTTTGAATTATCATAATAAAATTTTCATAATGTTAAATTAACACAATATTTTAAAAAAATTACTTTTTTAATGAACATTATATATAATAATATTTATTGAAATATATATTATCATTCAATGAAAATAGAATTTAAAATTATATTATAGAAGGTTTTTAAAAAAAATCTTTTTTTCCTTATAATTTAACGTACTCTAGTTATTATATTTTATATTAATTTAATATGTGAACATTGTAAAAAACAATTATACATTTAAAAATGGTTTTTTATAGAAAATTATTTTCATCAGGGTTTTCCAAATGAATAAAAATTTATATTATTAGACAATTGATTTTTTATTTTTATAAAAAATGTTTCCATATTTTTAATTAGGGTGTAAATATTTTATAAATGTGCTAATTTTATTTTTAGTCTATATTAATAGTAAAAATATGAATTTTTCCTTTTGACGGTAAATGGTAAATCTGGTAATTTTATTGATTATCAAATTTTATGGTTAGAAAATTGAGAAAAATACTTGATTAAATTTTATTAAACTAGTATATCTCATCTTTAACAATAAAAGGATGTGTATATGGAATGTTTCTATTCAGTTATGATTATAAATATTATAATATTATCAAAATAAGGTATAAAATTAAACACTCTCATTTTAAAAAACTATAATATTTTTAACATGGGGTTATATATTTGATATGATTAGTTATAAATTTTTTTAGTTATAAATGATCATAATTCATTAGGGTGATTTTTATTAATCTTAATTAAATACAAAATTACCTAGAAGGATTTCACAACATAGATGTAGTAATTATTCCATTAATTGAAAAATAAAAAAATGATATAATGAGTAATAAAAGTTGTTTAATTAGAGTGAATTAATTTGGATCATGAATTTTATAGGAAAAAATATCATGTTAGGGATGTACATAAATATTTTTTTTGAAATTATGTTTTCTTATTGGTGTTAAACATTTAATGTTATGAATTGTTCTAAAATAAAAATTATTGATATTTTATGAAACATATATATTATTAAATTATATAAAATTCCAAAAAAACATATCATCTAATAATTAATTAGGATATGGTTGAGAATATCTACCATGGTCGATTTAGGTCCCCTAAATCCATTTATAGAAAATATCATGACCAATAATTTGTAAAAAACGATATTGTCACATTAAGAACAAAACAGGTTAATTGTGGTTAAAAACAAAAGCTAACTATAAAAATGTGATAAAAATATCCAAATTTTATTTTATGAGATTATAAAACCCCATAATTATATAATTTTATAATTATTAATTCATATGTAAGTGAAAATTATTTTATATTAATTTAATATTTTATGAAATTTTATGAGTTCCCATCACCAACCTTATTAAAGGACACATATTCTTGTCATTTCATCACATATTATGAAATATTTTTTCATCAATGATATTTTGAAATACACTATATAATCATATCCCACATTTTAGTGGACTTATTTTTTGGGAAAATAGTTACATTATAAGGGATAAGGTGTCATACCAAATTGGTTTTATTTAGAAGAGGTATAGTTATTAATATAGTGTATTTTTTTTATTTCTAACACCCCAAGATTTCATAGTACGTTATTTCTTCAAAGCAATTCAATAACTTCCACTACGCGCAACACCGAGTTCAAGCGCATCATGACTTACCAAACTAGCCGTTAAAAAGTGGTTAGGAATAGTATTAACTAAATTTTGAATTTTATATAATCATTATAATTTTAGAATCTATATTATGAGTTTCTTAGACATAATATAAAAACAAATTCATTTTTTTTTAGATAAAAGAAGTGTTTTTAAAAAAATGAAATTTTACCGGCTTTTAATAGAGAACCTTTTTAAAATCAAATATTTGACACTTTTATATATTCAATTTTACAAAATAAACTTCTTCATTATAATCAGGACATAAAAATTTAGTTTTGATGAATTTTTTATGTTTTTTATGATAACTTTCATATTTGGGTGAATAGAGAAAAATAATAAATTTTAACTAAATACAACTTTTTAATCAAAATAATTTATAGTGTTAAATTATACATTTGAGTGGTTTTAAAGTATAATTAGATTATATTTTTACCATTAAATTAAATATTGTTCATTGGGAGTAATTTCACTTTGAAATTGCACATAAACAAGTGTTAATCTTTTGATAGTTATTATTTCTTAAAAACCCGATTTTTGGTTTTGACAACGGGAATTAAATTTTAAATTAATTAATGCAACTTCTATGTTTTTAATTTGGTAAAATAGACATCATTTTTGGATTCGGAGTGTCAAAATTAGCTTAGTGTGAATGTTTTGTCTTTTTCTGAAAACGTTCAATTTTTTATGAATAGTGAAAAACACTTAGTTATTGGCTAAAACCGAATTTTTATTTAAATAATTATTTATTTTATTTAAATTTAATTAATGTAAAAATAGATACATAATACCTATGTAATTTCAATGTAATTCATTGGAGTTAGTTTAGAATAATTTTAGATATATAAAAATTTTATTGAACTTTTCACCGTCTTTTACCCATCTTCTATGAGAATTTGCAAATTCACATAAAACTTAATTTTACCACTTTTGTGAGTGGAATTTTTAAAATCCAAGAGACGCGGTTAATATCAAGTAGTAAAATGTTATTCAACAATATAAAAATAATTTTTGTTGAATAGTAACATTTTACTTTTATTTACCACGGTTAAAAGTAAATAGGGTAATTAAGGGTAAAAATTATATTAATATTACCCTAACACATGTCCTACTTCTATTGGAAAAGTGTATATCTACAAAAAACAACCTTAGGAATAAAATATTATCATTTAGGTCCACTTGGATTAGATTAGGACATTTATTATTATTTAATTCAAAGAAGAGTTAAAAGAGTTAAAATCAATGTTTAATAACTAAAACATTTTTAATATAGAGTTATACATAAGATAAATTCGATTATAAATATTCATTAGAAAGATAAAAATATTTCCTAAATAATAGTATTTTATTTATAATTTTTAGACATTAAATAATTTAATTTATTTATGACACAATGATGATGAAGTAATTACTGTATTAATGAAATATTAAGATAATTGATATTATAAATAACCAAATAAATGTAATTTGAGACTTTTTAGGAATTAAAATAATTTTCTAGGTTAATATTACATATTAGTATGGGTTATATGAATTATTTTCGAAGTATTAATGCTGTTATGAATTTAACAAAAACAAAATACCCAATAGTGTCCAAATTGACATAAAAGAGTTTTTAAAACAAATATTATATTATTAATTGATATTCTATTCCTAAAAAATCTAAGGTTCAGCCAAAGGACTTATATCATGATATTTTTATCATTAATGGACCACTTTGGTTTCTATTGGAAGTTTATAGTAAGTTTATTAACCATATAATATAAAAATACAAAGAGACATGGTAAATGTCAAACTAATTAACTAAGAGTTAAAACTAAAAGATAAGGTTAATAAAGTGACCCAAACCTGTCTAAAACATATTGGTTGCATTTATTTTGACCCAGCCCCACCTTAGACTCGAAATAAATCAATTTTGAGCCATTATAAACCAAATATGAATTTATTATAAAATAATATTTTATGTTTTTTCTAAGGTGCCCCTCACCCCTCTTATAAAAGGTCACTCCCCCTTCTCTCAAATTCATACCTTCAAAGCCTTATGGATCGGCCAACCCCTGCCCAAAAATTCTCTCAACTTTCCTCACTTAAACATAGAGGCATTTTTTTTATCCAAATTTCAACCTAATGAGCCCTTTTGATCAAATCAAAAGGAAGAACCCGAAGAAGAGGTAATGTTTCCACCACCCTCTTTCAAGTTCCTTTCTTCTTCCACTTCTTATTTATTTTTTATTTACATTATAAAATAATAACTTCAGTATATTATATATACTGTGATGTTATTATAATTATGGTACAACCATATTCAGTATTTTATCCATCCTCTGAATAACATGTCACCATATGTGCGTACGTACGACCTACCGTCTCCACGTCGTGGTGTAATTGTTATTCAATACATTATTATTTGGATGGGTATAATAATGAAGTGTAATTAATGTAAATAAAAAATATAAAATTATAAATATTCTTTATATATGATAAAACATACAATTATATATTATTTTAATATAAAAAAAATGATATTATCACTCATGCGTACGTACGGACTACCGTCTCCACGAACGCGATAAGATTCATTCCCCATCGTAACCATTCATGAATAATTTTCATTTGATGATTAAAAATAATTTTTAAGGACTTCATATCATTTTGGATATGAATAATATACAACCTATGGATAACAAACACGGCTTATGTAACAAAACTTATAAAATAAAACGAGTAAGTGAACACCCAAAACGACGATAATACTAAAATATTATTAACAAAGCAATATTAAAAGATCATGTATGATTTTATATTTATGTATATGATTCTTGTATAATTTAATAACAATGATTTAACTATTATACAGGAGTTTAACCTACCCTTGACCAAGGAAAAGTACAAGGTAAGTGGTTATTTCACAATCTCTTCATTATACAAGGTTGTTTATACGTAATTTTCTTCTGGGACCTCTTTATCATCCACATCCATGTTTCTTAAAAATGTATTTCAAAATATTCTTATTATTCTACAGAATATGGGTTAAAGTAATTTATACCCTTGTTTGACTTTTTTTAAGAAGTTTATAAAGGAATATTTCCATCATTTTCCAAAAAAGGTCCTTTTTAACCTTTTCGACATAATTAAGGCAAGAATGTCTTTTTTTAACTTATACGGCGGGTACAGCTATTTTCCACTGTTATAAAATCGCCGAAGCTTCCCATACAATCTTATAAGAATATTTTGAAAGTAAATTTTTTATTTTATAATTATGTGACTTATAAAAGATTTCAAAATAAATATTTTAAGAATTTGTGAAAGGTACTCTTTATCAAGATCATAATTTTAAATGTTTTAAATATTTATCTTTCTGAATCTCTTTAAATAATTTCCATGTTTTCAAAATGATTTTAAGGATTTATTTATATGGACATTAATGTTTTGAAATTATATTTCTTTTCAAAAGTTTCAAAGTGTTATGGGAAACTTTGATTCAAAAATCTCTTTTAAATTACTTCCTCTATAAATGTGTGACTTTTTAATGATTTGAAAAAAAGAGATATTTCTCTCAAATAGTTTTTATTTCATCTATGTCAACACCCTTTGATGGGTTTTAATCTTATTTGAAGTTGATTTATTATGATACAAAACTTCCATATTGTATTAATGGTTTTGTGATATGTTTGACTGTGGATATGTTAATTTTATACCATTCATGGTTTATGGAGAAAGAATTGAAATTTCGTATGCCAGTTTTAATACGAATGTTTATGTTATGTTTAACACCTATTAATATGAGGAATGAATTGGACTTAGTAAGTGACAGGTGGAGCCCGCTATAGCTCCTTGATGCATCGGTAGGTCTCATGAGACAAACTAGTGTCTTGGAACAAGGCCTTTACAAAATCTTATTTGTAGTCCTTGCACAAGGCCTTGACTATGTGGTTATGATAGTCTGAAATTATGAATTCCATTATTATGAAAGTGGTTATTGATTTTTCATGTGATTATTCGACTTTTATAATATCCATGTGAATATGTAAATGGTATTATTTCATTTTATTTTTCCATATTATGCTGAAGTTCAAGCTTAAAATGATTTTGTTTTAGTTATACATTGCCTTAAATGTTTATATTTATTTATGAAAGTTTCCGCTATATTGTTATCCTTAATGAGAATCTGAGATCACCACTTTCAATGTTTTATTTTTCCCAGGATGTGAAGAAGTATTTAATGACTGACATGTAGGGATAGTCTAAAGGGATATGAGTGTAGACTATGGAGACTACGTTGTTGTAGTTTTTCATTTTATGATGTAATGTAATACTTATGAATGTATCTAGTGTTTCCAAGGCTACTAAACTAATCGGTCTTTCGAGAGTTGATCCTTTGGGATCATTCCAATTTTATGTAATAATGCACCGACTCTGGGTAACTGGGGTTGGTGCATTACATTATTTCTTATTCCTCCTCCATAAAATATATTCCAAACACGATGAGATAATAAAATTACTATCTATAAAATACATATATGATAATTTTTTTATGGTTTAACCAGTATATATCCCTATCCTTCATCATATGGGAAAATAATACATCATTCATGTGTATAGAAGAGTACCACCTACCAGACCAATGTAAGGAATTTTCAATCGACATCTATCATGGATAGTTATCATGATGGATTTAATGATTATATATGATATTAAATAACTTTTTATCAATATATAATTATAGTATATCATTTAATTTCATAACTTTCGATTCATATAAGAATGATATATATGTTCCTACGTAATGTTTGGTCTACAACCTCCATGAAGAATTTTGATTTATAAACCCTATCCACATCAGATGGAATATATATATATGTGTGTGCGTGTGTGTGTGTTTTTAAATAAATAATATAAAATTTAGGATATAATTAATATGACATAATTATATATTAATAATTTTTTAATATATTTTTCTATGAAAAATTAAAATAGTAATAATGTTTATGTTTGATATACCTTGTCGATGATTATAAGAATGTTTATTTTTCATAACCGTTATTATTGTTTTCTTAAAATAGAATAATTGAATTATAAAACTGATAATAATATTTTAACTATTATTTTGGATATGGTGGCTAAATGAACACTTTGACCATGTCCAATGAACTGATGCCGTTTGGAAATTTCGAACAGAACATTCTCCAAATTAGTTATAAGGAAAAAACTAATTATTAAATATTCATCTATAATAGAAGAAAAAAATGATACTTTGATACTTTAATATTCCACGAAATTTTTTCTCAAAAAATTCAATAATTTATATTTTTTATTTATAAAGGAGTTAACGAAATACATTGAATGTATAGACTCTATGTAAGGAAATTTGTCTAAATTTCATTTAATAGAGAAGATTATAGTTTTATAAACCTAATTTAATACATATGGAGTTTATAAATTATAATTTAAATGTTATATCTTGAATAAATAATTTTTCATGATATTTTATGACTTAAATTCTATTAATTTATCCATATTTTTTTTGAATTCGTTATTAACCTGTGAAAATGGTTTCTTTATTGATTTTTCTATCACTGATTTATAACTCTTCTTCATTGATGTTGTTATGAAATGATTATGTATGAATAAATCTCAAAATATTTTTATTATGTATTTACACATTTTGTGTTGAATTATATTTTTTAAAGAATATTCTATTCATTTATTAATTATATTTTAAATGATATGATAATTATAAGGTTAAAGTATCTCAAATTATATTTTCATTTGACATAAAATTATGATATGCACTTATCCATTTTTATGAGGTGTATATACGAACCCTATGATTTGTTATTTCATATATATATATTGAATATTATTTTTTCTTTTAGTTTTGATATTTAATTTAGATTATGATTGTATCAATATCAAGTGGTGAATGATTTATGTCACAATCTATTTTCACTTAGATATATAAAATGTTCAAGGATCCTTTTGATGAAAAATATTTGGTATTATTAGCAGCAGGCACATATATTTTATTCCAAAATGGTTATAAATTTTGTTAATATTTTCACTTTCCATTTCTTCCCTTATTTATTAAATTAACATTAATACTATTGTGTGTGTCTAATATCAATCTTGGACTATCTATTATATTAGGATTAGTTGTCTTTAATATCCTTGACATCAAAAATGTTTTCAATAATTACATTTTATAAAAGTGAATGATTTAATAAATATATATTATTTTATCATTTATATTATTTCAAAAGGATTCTAAATAGAAATTTATTAACTATTTTCCAATGGTGAACATTAAACATTAATTACAATGTGTTTGAAAATAATTATTATTTTTATCCTTTACAACCTGAAGGGATTATCCCACTCTCATGACCAAGATATTTTTTCAATACTCCTATAATTTCATGAGACCATGATTTAAGATTCAGTTCTTAGAAAATTCATTGTATTTTTTTATAAAAGATAAATGAAAAATACCTTGTGATTTATAAATTATATGACTATTTATCATTCTCAGTTTAAGAGGATTCGAAAGAAAAATTCATTTTTAAGAGTTGAAATTGAAATAAATCAAATGCCTTCTACACTTCCATGTGTGCTAACTTTGAAAGTTAATTTTTCTGAAATAGAACATCTATGATACCTATGGAAATTAATTTTTAAACAAGATGTTAGAATTTAATTTCCAGCAAGGGGTTTTGAATATTTTGAAATTATTTTTAGAAAATCATTCTTTGAATGTGACTTTGAGAAATGATTTCTAAAATAATTTAGGCAATAACTTAAAAATACATTTTTAAGTACACATTTGAAAACATAATTTAAATTATTTATTCTTTAAAATACTATATCACTTTCAAAAAAAATTTATGACGTCCCAAGCCCTGATGCCACTTATCGGGTGCCCCGAGCCTAGTGGGCCACTTGGCCTAAAGAGCATCTCCCTAATCGCCAGAGGCTGCTGACCAGTAGTGAGGGCCCATGATGTGTCTGTGGGGAGACTATGGCCTCATTATCCAAGTGTAGTATAAAATAAGGAAAATAAATGAATAATAGAATGTGGAATCAATATAAAAAAATAGGGTAAGAAAACTATTTCATTAGATAAATGATAATAATAATAATTGTATCAACATGAATAATAACGATGTAATGTCATGTCACTAGAAAACTGGAAACCATGGATACATGAAAATAGGCCTAACAGTTCAACAATGTAAAAGAAAACAAAGACTACTCTATAAATTCTGAGATCTAACTTATTCATCTAATATCATGATCCATTCTAAAAATAAAGAAATCAAGTTATTGAAGTCATATGGTTCTGTTTTTCAACACATGCAACCATTTAATCTACTCCAGGTACCAAAAATCACCGATAGAAGGTGTTAGATATATCTTATTGGGACACCACCAATGATGCTTATAACATTCATCCCATGTAATAGAATATAGCAGTGTGCAGGCGTGCATATATAAAGTAATGAAACTGTACAATATTATTAAATACCCAAGTACCTACTTCAACCCTTGGCTGGTGTGTGAACATGTAACCAGTTCATTTTATTTTAAATTACCATTTAATGTTAGTATACCATGTTAGTCCTGGACATCACTAACATCACCTTATTATAGTACATGTAGTGAAGGTCCTAATATGTAAGAAGGCATTTTGATAGAGATATTTAGTGAGGGGGTTCCAGGGTAATATCCAAGGTAACATAAATCTCACTAAACACTAACTCATTAGTATTTGTGACTAGATACATGGTAAAAGTGTAATCCTAGGATAATACTTCAAGGCATTCCACCAATATATTCCTACCTAATCAATAGTGATCGACCAAGGAAAAAGGGCTATATAGAGAAAGGTTATTGTGGGATTCAACCATGGAATCTACTAGTCAATTCTAGATCAAAGGAGTATATCGAAGGTATCCTATAATAATGTAAATGACCATAAGATAGTAATCAATGAATCCAAGTAATATAAAATAACTTGAGTCTATGTTGGTATTAACTTAAGAAAACTGCATCCTTAAATCAAAATTGGGTTCCCGACACCGAAGGTATTTCTCTCATAGAATCCAATATGAGATCAAGTTAGTCCATTCCTAGTTGTTATTGCAATCATGTAGTAATTAATTTTGGTCAAAGTATTTCCTTCCATTAGTGTGGATATGTCAAGTAGAGTTGAATCCATTTATTTATTGGTTCAATCCTTGTCTTTAATTAGTGTGGATATGCCATGTTTCATTTATACCATTTAATCAAGTCTTAATTAACCATTAAGGTATATAAAATTATTGGGGTTCACTATGTTACCCTCCATCAATATCTCTAGGGGTGTTACGGACATGTATCCTTTATTCAATATTATTTTATAATACCATGATTTAAAATCAGTATACTTTTCATTTTACATTTCACATCTAATACTAAATTGAAGAACTTAATAAATATTGTTCAAGTGGTGAGCATACATGGTTCATGCCATTATTCAATTCTTATTAATAATAATTCATTTATTATTGGAAGGCTCACCATTAGTAAGGTCAAACAAAGGCACACACGAACGGTGGCCAATTTTTTTTAAAAATACTAAAACCCAAATATTGAATAACCTTCGACTGGGGGGGATTAATTTGTTGGTGTACCTACTAACAAATAATCACATATATGGAAATCCCATAACCATCCAATTCTAAAAAGTATAATCAAGGCATGTTGATTTATGAAACGGCTTCTGATGAAATTGTCAGGCCTCATATGAGCATTCCAAAAACAATAAACATTAGGGATATAATATAGAGCACCAACTATAGGGTTATATGACACTCCTCATCTGGTATATGCCCTTTATTTGCCTCGAATTAGTATAGATCTATGAAATGGTGGAAAACGGTGATGTGAAGATATCTAGGTTGAGAGAAATGGATGATGAATATCCAAAGGGTACTGAGTACTTACCTTTGTACATACAATGTGAGAAAAAGATTCTCTATAAGTTGCTAGATGAAAAATATCTCAAGACTCCAAGTATATATTTTCAAAAAGAACAAAATGTTTGAAAATGGATGAATATACTGCTGGTTCTATGATTATGGAGGAATTGATGGCTTAATAAATCAAGAAGGGAAAAACTGGAAATTTACTCAGAAATGTAGTAGGTGCATAGTTTTTCAAACTGTGCACAAACCATTCAAGAAAAATCTGCCCGAATAGTTTGGCCGCACATGTTGATCAATATTTATTCAATCCATGCACAGGTACCTAGGTTAATGAGGTGCTCACAATGTTAGGCTGCAGGGTTGTGCGGAGACCATGCAAAATGGCTCTATCTGAAAAAACACTACATAAACGGTTTTCTAAACCATGTGTAATTCTATTGGGTTTACTCTAAACCATGTGCAATGTTTTTTTCACTAAAAATATGGGTTTTTGACCCCTAATAAGCCCCAATCACCCTTAGAACCTTTACAAACAAATTAGATATCCATATTTGGTCTAAGGTAAAGATTAGACATAAACTTAGAGGGTTCATACATGAGTGAAATACCGGTTTCTTATAGTATTCCCCCTTAAAAAAACACTCCCTTAAATTCTCCTTGAAAGGGTAATGAAAAACTTTCTGATAAAAACTATGACCATTGGGAACTTACATTACCTTCCCTCTCCCATATCTTATCTTTTACTCGGTTGTGCTTCCATAGCATCGGCGTGACAGGGATTGATTTGCATCGACGAACTTTTCTTATTCGATTTGTGATGTATAATGGATATTCCTCAATGGTTTCATCAGTATTTAACTCAGCATACATGGGATCAAACATATGATATAGTTTTACATGATACTATAGATGCTATGAGACATGAAAGATGTTCGGCATCAAATGGCACCACTGAGGTAGTAGCAACTGATATGCTACCAGCCTGAATCTATCTAGAATTTCAAACGAACCGACATAACGAGGTGACAATATTCCCTTCTTCTTTAACCATCTATTCCCTCTCCTAGGAGAAACCTAATGAAAATCATGATTCCCAAACTCCAACTCAAGAGTTCATCGACGTTGATCGACATTAGATTTCTGTCTAGACTGAGCAATAGTCATATGCTGACTATTCCGCTGATCCTATTCTAAAGTATTCTAAATGAGACGCAGACCATATAGGTTTTCCTTACATACCTCTAGCCAGCACAAGGTTGAATGGCAGGGCCTACCATTTAAGGTCTCAAAAGGTTATTCTGAATCATTTTCTAAAAACTTTTATTATAAGGGAACATGATGAGAGGGATATGATTATCCCAAGAACCACCAAAATCATTGAAATAAGTTTAGATCGTTTCCTCTAAAACATTTTTTTACATACCAAATTTCCATCATTCTGGAGGAGAAAATTTGTGCTTAGAAGCCCCTAAGTCCTCATAGATTTTGGAAAACCATGCTAGAACTGTGATGTGAAATGAGCATCCATATTTTAAATGATATTATGTGGAACCCTATGTAGTCGTATGATGTCACAAAAATATATCATTCCTAAATCATCAAATGAGAAAGTAACCATTATAGGAATGAAGTGGGTTGATTTCATTAGTCGGTCAATTAATACGCATATAGCATCACTACCACTCAATTACCAAGGTAACCCAACTACAAAATCCATACCAAAATCTTCCCATTTATATTTTGGGACTAGAAGCATATATAAAAAAGATGGCAAGTATCTAGTTACCTACCTTCAACTAATGGTAGGTGGAACACCTAGTGATGAAGCCTAAAATCTGATGATTCATTTTAAGATACCTAAACTCATGTCCCCTATCTCAATAAAAATTAGATATTCATCGATTAAATGCCCCCTAAGACTCATGTGACTCTTTCATTTACTCAACTTACATATCTGTAGGATCCGAGATATTTCCACATAGACGTAGAACATCATCTATGTCCACATACCAATACTGTTGAGGGTTATCTCCTAATATACTCTCATAGAGAACCGAACCATAAGGATTTGAAAACTGCCTACTATTCACCTTATCATAGTGGGAAGTGGAAACTATTAATGTCGAGAGGTGCAACTACTCCTGACTTAAATTAAACTCTAGATTAATTTCATAGAAGAGGGATAGTAATTTCCATTCATCACAAGATTCTTGTACAAAATTCATTTGATGTTTTTAACTCGGTGCATTAGTGAACACATTTCCCTATCCAGACATATAGTCAAGCTCAAAATCAAAGTCCTATAGATATTTGACCCATCTCTGATGTCTGATATTCATGTCACAATGAGAAAATATATACATGAGGCATTCATTATATGGATACACCAAAAATCATTCACCCTATAGATAGTTTATCCAGCAACATATTGCATGAACAACTGATACTAGATCGATTTTAGAGATTGAGTAATTTCTCTCATCTAGAATCAACTGCATAGATCTGTACGCAATGAATTTTTCTTATTCTATCAATACATATCCATGGACAATGCATGAAGCCTCAAAAAATAATATATAACATTTACATGGTTATGGAAAAATCAGACTCATTTCCATGAAAATCCTCCCTTTCAACTCATGAAAGGTTGTCTCGCATACTTCTGACCACAAGAAATTAACACCATTATCTGTACGTTCAGTAAAAGGTGATGCAATATGCGATAAGTCCTGTATAAAATTCTTGTAATATATAGAAATCCCTAAGAAACTCTTGATATCAAACACATTTCTGGGATGCTCCTATGAAACTACAAAACTAACCTTTTTGGCATCATATACTCATGATTATGAGATAATATGACCCAGAAGTGGAAATTATCGATCTATAAGTTGCTCTTATCAAACATGTAATAAATCTAATGCTCTATTTTTGTACTCAAAATGATCTCAATATGTTTCTCATGTTTTTCAAAATATAGAGAATAAACCCTGATTTCGTCCAAAAAGACTGTGGAAAAAGATTCCAAATAAGGGTTGAAAACCCTATTCATCAAGCCATGAAAATGGTACGCGCATTAGAAAGACTAAATGAAATAAAAAGATAATCATACAGACCATACCTTCTATGGATTATTATAGGAGATATGTATGATGGTATGACTCACACTTGAAGACAACCCGATCTCAGGTCGATCATAGAGAACACCATTGCTCCTCAGAACAGGTCAAATAGATTATCTATTCAAGTAAGTGGATATTATTCCTAATCCTAAGTTGGTTCAACATTATATAAGCCACACATATACATAAGGTTCCATCTCCCTTTTTGTTGAAAATCACGAGAAAACCCCAAGAGGTTGTAGTAGGTCATATAAAGACTTTGGCCTCTAGTTCCTCTATCTACTGCTTGAACTTCTAAATATCAATAGTTTTAATCTTGTATGGAGGAATGGACTCTAAATATACTCCTAGAACAAGCTCTATTGAAAAGTCAACCTCTATCTTTAGAGGTAATCCTGAAAATTAATTAGAAAATAATTACTTGGAATGATCAAATATTGAAGGGAAATAATTAGGAAGAAAAAATTGATTCTTTAGGAAAAGATTTTCAATCTGAGTGATCACTTCACCTAGACCATGATGTTTTGAACCAGCTCTCCTCACATTGACATCTGACTCATCCTTTAAAAGATAAATTTTTCTTTCTGGTTATGTAAAAGAAACCATATGGTGATAGTAGTATACAATGAATTGATTGTGGACTAACTAGTCCATCATTATAATGACATCAAATCTCGTTATCTTGAGAAAAAAGAGATTCCACAAGAATGGGTAACTTCTTACCTCAAGGGGATAGTCCCTGCGCTGGCGTATTCCCTCTTTTCTTATTCCCAAAAGTGTATTGAGGGTCATTACACCATATTCGTATTGTATCTCCATATGATACATTCCACTATGGACACAGAAATAGAAGAGTATGAATAACCTATATCAAAAAAATAAGAGACAATAGTAGAGGAAACTATAAAAGTACCACATGGTGTAGATGGTCCCACAGCTTGATCCTCAGGTATCACCTATAAATCCTGCAATTGACCTAATCCGTGTCCTTTTTAAATATATGGACTTCCATTATTATGATTGGTCTTTTGGCATATATAGTGATCACGGGTCAGACTACCACGACCTCGTCCTCGGACAGACTAGTCGGTGTTATTCCAACTCCCCACTTGATGTGGTTCAAAAGAACTATCTCCTATTGGTGGAGAAGATGATGATTCATTTCTACTTGAATATGGTGTAATGGCCATTCTGAAACACTTTATATGACCCATCCCACTGTAAGAACAACTCTCAATAGGGTATTTGTAACATTGTAGCTTCTTATGCCCTGGTCATCCACACTAATGACACACCATAGAAAAATAAAACTGGATACTCTAGCTGCCACTACCCTAATCAGAAACCAAACTGGAACATTTTATTCCATATAAAGAACTACTTTCCTCCAATGTTGTTGATCCATTTAATCTAGTAGTGGTAACATCCCTCATTTTACACTTAATGCGAAGGTCCTGCTTAAATATTGCGGAAAAACTAGAAGGAGAAAAACATTCAACTTTGTTTCGATGGAAAACTCGAGCCCATCCTAAAAATGTCTAGAACGAGAAAGTTCAGCCCCAGCTTGAATCAGTGAAAATCACTGTAAATTAGTGAAATGTGATGGATATTCCATAACTAACATAGAACACTTCTTGATATGCATGAACCCTCTGAAACTGTCTTGAGATGCATGAACACTCTAGATCTGTCATCTCGTAGTGCCTGAATAAATAATTGATCATTGAAGGTAGTCTAAATGTCAACCCATAACATACCCTGCTAATGATCGACCTGGGTGACCACATCTCAACAATGATTTTCCAATTATTGAAGCATGTTGATAGAATTAATTACTCTCATCTTTTGAGGAGCTTTTAGATTATCAAAGATAGAAAACAAGGCCACTAACCAATACACAAGATCCTGAGAACTTCTATCCACTAAAAATGTAGGATGATGTTGCTACATGAAATAGTGTGTCAGATCATCCATAGTAGGTGAAACCCTTAGAGAACCTTTCATGGAATGAATAAGATGTAAGAAACTATAACAAACATGGAAATAAGTTCTTGAATCAGGTACATTAATTGTTTCCTCAAGTGGAACTCATGGAAGTAAGACTGGTAGCTCAGGCCCCACCATGTCCGGAGCATGGACGTCACCACCCTCATGGAGAATGAAACAAGGACATCCTAGAAACATTGGACTACAAATGTAAAGAAAACTTCTTAGAACATGAATACGGTCATAATATAGCATCACTGAGAGAATGTGAACGTAAGAAAATACACTAATAAAGGAATACTACCCAAACTACCTGCATAGATGGCCAAGTATCAGTTAGTTCTCATGTATAAGTTTCATTTAATTTTTTAGTTAATTTCTATGTTCACTCCATTAAAATTCATAGAAATGAAAAGTTGGGATAAGGATGTGTAACCAATTATTTTTTTATTTCAAAATGCATTTTTTAAAGGATATCCTATTTTGATGAATAAGTGACCATACACATATCCTAAGAAACAAATCCCACTTTCTTATACCATAATTTATTAACTTGGTGAATTATTAATCCCAACCCATGAAAGGAGATAAAACTCATGAATTGGGATAGGAAATCACTCAATCGAAACCAATTTAATTCAAACACATGTAAATTATCACAACATCACTCAACAATCACTAGCATATCAGGAAATGAAAAAGAAGTGAAATGAACCTATATGGCATGGAAATATGCATGACATTAGAACTCTAGTTGCATATAATGATTCATGTAACAATTCTACTTACCCTCATATCATTGTGATAATTATGAAATAAATTCATAAACTGAGTAACAATCAATACCAAAAAACATGTGTGTCACCCAGTGGTGAAATAATATCAATTGTAATAGAAAAAATTAGAAGGACAATTACAATTTAGGCAACATGGTTTTTACCTTGAACAGTGGTTTGCGACAACCAAGCACGACTTATGTCCAAGTCCCAAGCATTACTATTCATTAATATATTATCTATAAATAGTAAAACAAGAAAAAAAAACCCCACCTTTGATACCACTTTGTGACGTCCTGGACCCGGATGCCACATAACAGGTTCCCTGAGCTTGGTGGGTCACATGGAATCAGGATAATCTCCCCAAACACCAAATGTTGCCGACAAGAAACGGTAACCTAGGGTGTGTCTGTGGTGATACTATTCCCTCACTAGAAAAGTGTAGCACAATTGAAGGAATATAAATGAATACTTAGTAGTAGAAAGACAATTAATAAACAACTGAAGAAAATTAATGCAATAGGTAAATGATAATAATAATAATTTGATCTATTGGAACAATGATATAATTTCATGTATGTAGAAAACTGGAAATCATGGATATAAGACAATAGGAATAATAGTTCCACAATGTTATAGAAAACAAAGACTACTCCAAGAATCTCGATATCCAACTCGGTCACCTGTTATAAAGCTCAATCCTCAATTGTATGCAATCAAGTTTTTGAGGCTGTATGCCTCCCATTCTCAACACCTCCAACCATATAATCTGCTATGGGTACAAAACAATGCTCAGAGAGGGTGTAAGATAAATCTCAGTGGGAAACCACCAATGGGGTCTATAACATCTGGCTCGTGTAGTAGAATATAGAAGTGTGCAGGCATGCATATATAATGTAATGGAAATAGTATGATATAATTAAATACCTAACTACCTACTTTATCCCTTAGCTAGTGTTTGAACATGTAAAAAAATTATTTTACTTTCAATTACCATTTACTGTTAATAGGTCATGTGAGGTATGGCCAACATTGACATCACCTTGTAATAGTATATGTAGTGAAGGCCCCAAGACATAATAAGGCAACCTGAAAGTGATATCTCATGAGGTAGTTCTAGGGTAATAACCAATGTAACATAAATCTCATAGAGCACTAACTCAATAAAATCTGATTCTAGCTAAGGGGTAAGAGTGTAATCCAAAGAGCATAATCCAAGGCATTCCATAATAAGGAGACTACCAAGTCCATGGTTATTGACCATGGTAAAACAAGGATAAGAAGAGACAGGCCCCTATAGGATTTCATCATTGCACTTACTAGTCATTTCTAGATCCCAGAACAGTATATTAGGAATCCTTTAATAATGTAATATACCCTACTATAGTATACTGGGCATATAAAGAATAGAAAACTACTGAAGTCTTGGTGGGTATCAAATTATGAAAATAGAATCCTCAAATCGGAATGGGGTTCCTAAGATGCATGGCTTTCTCCCCTCGGAATACAAGTCCAAATCTAGTCTGTCCATTCCTATTTGGTATTGAAATCATGTATTAATTCATTTTTCTCTAAGTCTTTCCTTCTATTATTTTGGATAGATCATGCAGAGTTGAAAACATTTATTTATTCATCCAAGTCAAGTCTTCCATTAGTTTTGATAGACCACATAGCATTGAAATCATTAAATCAAGTTGTAATTAACTATTAATGTATATACAATTATTGGGGTTCACTCCACTACCTTCCATCAATATGTCAGGTGGTGCTACCGGCATGTAACCTTTATTCAATCTTATTTGATAAGGCCATGATATATACTTAGTATACATTCCATTTCACATTTCAATTTTAATAACATATTGACACAATTACCTTAGATGAGTCAAGTGGTGACCAAACATGGTACATGTAATTATGAAATTCTCATTAATTACAAGACATTTATTTTAGAAATGTTCTCCTTGGGATGGTCAAGAAATGGAACACTCGAACGGTGTCTCAAATGTGTTAAAAACACAAAAAACCTAATATGGCATAACCATCAACATGGGGTATATTGAGTTGTGGGTGTAACTACTAAAAACTAATCACATATTTTGGAAATGGAATTACCATACAATTCTAAAAAGTACAATCATGGCATTCAAATATAATAAACGGATTCAAAAGAAATCAGTGGGAACTATATTAACATTCAAAAAACAATGAACATTAGTGAGAAGTTATAGACGACTCACCTTAGTTTTGTACGACTCTCCTCTTCTAGTATCGGCCCATGATTTTCCTCAGATCGAGGTAGATCTAAGAGAAGGTGGCTAACACTCACAAGATGGTATGTAGGTCGAGAGAAGAATAGAATAAGAACGAATAAAGGGGACTTGATTACATACTATTTTTCAAATAACATGATGAATAGAAGCTTGATCGGTGTCTAGATAAAGGATATATCTTGATTCCAAGGTTAAATCTTCAAAAAGATTCAAAAGGGTGAAAATAGAGGAAAATACCGATGGTTCTTAGATTAGGGAGGAAGGATTGGCATAATAGTTCATTAAGGGGAAAATAGAAATTTACCTAGAAGTTTATCCTATCCATTTTTTGTCCCCATAGTTTCTCAAACAATATTCATGTCATGTGGGACGACTCTGCTCGAAAGGTTTTGCAGTATGGTTTGATCAAACAGTGTGAAATCCATGTATGGGTACCTAGGAAATAGGGGTACTCGCACGGTTAGGCTGCACAACTGTGTGCCAGCCATGCAATGTGGCTTTGTATGAAAAAAAACCCATCCACATGATTTTCCAAACCATGCAGAATTCTTCATGGTTTACTCTAAACTATGTGCAAAGTCTATTTTCTCCAAAAAAATATTATGGTTAAAAATCCATATCAGTTCCAATGTACATATTTAGAAAAAACATTATGGGATCCATACTTAATTGAAAACCCAGGTTCTTACTTTTTTTATATGAAAAAATTATATACAATCAAATGATTTTTAGAAAACATAACATAATCTTTTGAAAACAAAACATTGTTGAAATATGAAATATTAAAGGCTATCTTGGGCCTACCCACATTCCAAGGGATGGTTTCACTCATCAATTCCCAAATATTTATTCAATTTTTAAGAGATATTTTTTTATAAAAAAAATGTTTGTGCTTTCATTATTTATATATATATTATCAAAGGATATTTTTATAAGAACAATATAAAATAAAAAAACAATTTACTGTCTTTCATTAAAATCCCTTCTACAATAGTAAATTTGTTCTTATTTACTTTCATAAATTTTGATGAATACATCTAATTAAAATTTAATTATCATTAATGTATTCTTTTTATCTCCATGAATTTTTAGTACTTACATCAATGACTCAGTAAATAATTAAACTGGTACATGAATAAAATGTCATGATATTATAGATAATGTCTATTTCCCATTAAAACATCCATGTATTGATAATTTATTTAAATAATTAAAATGATATATTTAATTATTTAAAATAATAAACATATAATGATACCAATAAATTTAAAACTTTTACAATAATTTAAACAATAATAATGAGGGTCCTCTTTTAATTCAAAAATAATAATTTTAATAACATAGAAAAAGTGATATATTCAACATGTAAATATATATGATATCCCATCTGAAATTTGTTAAATAGAAGATCATACATAAAATATATATTTTGGAAAATAAATCATTACATAAAATAAATTTGAACAAACACTTAAATGAAAATAATAATTCTAACAAATTGTAATTTTCAATTTAAAAGGATTAAAAATGTAGTAAACTCCCATGAAAAAATATAATTTTGGGAGATTAATAAATTGGAAAATAGATATAATTAATCTCATAAAAATTTAATTATCTAAAAACTAATCCTTCCTAGTAGATGAATCAATCATTCACACACTTATCATCCTCACATAGGGTAGGTAAGAAATGAAACACATAGAGAGGGTTATCGTAAAAGACTTTATAGACTGATGCATAGTGGCTTTTAAAACACTCAAATTAAACACCTATTTTTAATCATAATTGGTGGATGATAAAAAAATATTATTTATATGATACATATTAATTAGTAGAGCTAATTGAAACCCCAAGATTATGAACCAATAAAGTCGTAACATCTTAAGAATCTTATTCAATTAGAAAAAATAGCCCACAATCAAATTTTTCTTTTACATTGAAAACAAATCGATTAAATCTAAATTAAAAGAAAAAGATTATATTAGAGGAACAACCATTGGAAGAGTTGAAAAATTTAGACTTTTAAATAAAAAAAAGAAAATATTGGTTTATATTGAATTAATAGATTAAAACCACAGTGCAGAAATTAAAATGCTGCAACGTCGATCCAAATGTTTGAAAAAAATTGGATACAAACTAAAACTAGCATTCAACACAAATAAGATGAGGTATAATTCAATTAAATATGAACATTGAATAAAAACTATTAAACAAGAAAATATAAATCGATGATGAACATGTATTTTTAATCCAACTGGATAGATTCAAAGAGAATAAGACATCTACAAGTTAAGGAAAAAGTCAAAGGAAGTGCATTAAGGAATAATACATGACACAAACCCCCAAAACAATTCAGATCTTTCTTTCAAACATCCTTGTTACCTCAAACTAAAATACTTCATGTGTTTATTTATTCTAGATATATGCTTGGACATTGACCTATCAACATGCATTTGAGGTCCTTGGTAGGGTCCAGATCCATAGTCATTTGGCCTTACCTAAAGACAATCCAACCTCAACCTAAATTTTCTTGTGCCCATGCTTCTATTACGACTCATGATAAATGGTCTCATCTTCACCTCCCAATGCTTCTGGGCTCTGTTCTCTCCCGACCACAGTCTCCACATGAATCATAACCACGAAAATACATTTTCACCCAAAACCTGATTACCTCATTTCTGATTTTCACCTTATCATTATTATTTATTAAATTTCATTAATTTATTAATTATTTTTACATAATTAAAATAAATTTTTTATTTTTTATTCATAATTTTCAATAATAATAATAGGACAACCATAAATTATTTAATAGTTCATTATAAAATATATATTATTCAGTTTTATTATGAATATAATACTTATATATATGTGTATATATATTTTATAACTCTTGTATAATGCTGATAATCAAATTTTTTATTAAAGAAACAATTTTATGGAAAAAGTGAGCAACTAATTATTTAAGAACTAAAAGAAATAGATGAACCATTAAAGAAAAACAAAAGCTAATTAGATTTTATCTTCCTACTTATATAACAAGAGATAGTGCTAACTTCAGTATCAGGATCATCCATCAGAAGATCTTCGAAATGATATGCCAATTTGTCCCAATCCTGAATATACTCTTCTTGGTTAATCTTACCCTCATTAAATCCGCTAATAAATATAAGATCGTGCTTATCAATCCAGTTACACTGCTCCCCATTATTTTCCACAGTTAAAGGCCTTCACATCATCCTATTAGCTTCTTCATCAGTAACATTAATTGTTAGAACAATTTCCACTATTTCTTCTCTCGATAGCATCAGCTGCTCCAAAAAAGGATCAGTCATTGTACTGGACTGGCGTAGTTGGCCAGTTTCAACTTTGGAAGGGGGTTGGGGATCACTGACCATCCTCTTGGCTTTAGACTTCTTTGCAGATCAATTCTCCCTTGGTGGCGGTAAATTAGAATAGTATTTTCTCTCTTTCTGAGTACCCCTCTGGCTCTTACTTTTCCTCGGGCTTATAGAACCACCCTAGAAGTCTACTCCTATATCACCTGATAATAGCATAGATTCCCCATAATTAGACTATGTCCCAGATTCCCCCTACTTCAGTGAGGGACTATCTAGATCATCTTTAGCATCTTGTTCTGGATTAACCTATTAAAACCCTTCAATTCTATAGTCCAACACAATTGCAGCCATCTACCTTCTTGGAAAATTCCCTAAAACCCATTGCAGCAACATAAGACCAGGAGAGTCAATCTCCCTTGTGGCCTTAGTTTCTAGACCATTGGAATTAGTTACAAACACTGAGTGCACAACCTCAGCACATGAAGTTGTCCTAGGAGTCCTGGTGCCATCTTCTTCAACCATTTGGGAATCCACCACATTAAGAAAACTACCAGGTCGCACCAACTCCACATCATTACCCTCTACAGGTGGAGAATATTGTGATCCACCCAAATCCTCCCTCATGCATCTGAAGACATCATTCACCAAAGGATTCACTTCCTAATGTCGACAACTCACATCCATTGGATATTTAACCTTAGAGTCCTCACCAACTAGCTTTTGTCTAGGAAATCCTACTATGGAATGAGTTTCTGGTTCTTTACCATTGACCACACCCATCTGGTTCTTAGGCCCCCATCGAAAATATTTTGTGGAATTACCCAACCTCTTATAGGCATATCAGAAATCGAACCTTGACTCATAGTCCACCTCTTGTTTGCACCAAAATTAATCCTCAACTAATATCCAAACATAATATAAAGGCACTTTGGAAACATCTAATTCAACGCAGACCTATAGATTAACAGGGTGGCAAAGCATATCGGTACGGCTATCTGAAGAGAGATATCTTCCAACTAAATTCCCAAGAAATATAATAACTGAGGGATTTTGAAATGGAAATGGGAGGTTAGGGAATCTTACCCCAACTTCCAATGAGGGAGAATCGCACTTTATATAGAAATTGTATGTCCATCAGAAGTGGTAGTATAGATATACTTTGAATGTACAAGGATAACTTGACAAATCTCTGATTAAATCCTTATCTAAGGAAAAGTGTATCATGATATGTCTATTGTTGATCAAACCCATTATCTCCCTTTCCTTTAAATCACTTGAATATAATACATAACTATCAAACGAATCAAATGATAGATATCATTGCTTTAATTGAGAAATCAGTGTACGATTCAGAAGCGTCGAGGTTTCGTTGAACTTTGTGATCGATAACAGTAGATTAGGTCTCCTGTTGAAAAAATGAAGAACTTTCGAGCATAATGACGTTTGGGGAAATAGAGAAAGAAAGTAAGGGTTAGAGAATGTCAAGAAAGAGGAACCTGATCCCTTATTTGATGACGAAGGTCCCTCCCCCGCCAGTGTTAGAGGGACCTGTGCAATGTTTACTGCCACCACAAAGATGGAATGTGTAGCACGACTCCCCCAACGTAGAAGCCTCCTTGTATAATTAATAATTCCAAATTATTATTTCTATTTTACCCATTCATAATATATATATATATATAATTTCACAAATAATATTTTTTTAAATATTATTTTCATTATTTATCATAATCATATAAATCAAAATAAAAAATAATAATTCACTATAAAAATAATCATAAAAAATTTGACAGCGTATATAAAATAAGTATTTATAATTTAAAAAAATAAGTTAATAAAATATAAATATCATAAAATCATAGTTGATGAGTTAATTTAAATCCATATTATATCATTTTAAATATCAATTTATCTAAGAAAACGATGATTATTTTGATCATAAATTAATGAATTTCATCTAACATTTATAAGAATAAAATTAAAATCTTATAACTTTCTTTGATGTTATATTCTCCCCCCTTAAATTAATTGTGCCCTAGTAATTCATTCATCGAACATGAAGAAATTATGAAATTCCATAATCCTAATTAAATAATTTAAAAGGGGATTTATTTGTCTAATTAATACTCTATAAGAAAATTATATTTTCTTCAAAAAGAAACATATAGTCTCTAATGTTGTATAGACCAATCTTCTAAAAACAATTTTAACGATGTGAGACCATACATCCTGATTTAGTGGTTAATAATCTCTTTATATTTTGATATAAAAGATAATTAAAAATTTGAAATTGAGGTACACATTAGAGGACCTTTTACCGATCTAGGTTATAGAGGATTAGAATACAACATTGATTTATCTCATTTAAAAAACAAATAATACAAATCCATAATACTCTTCTGCATTCACTTACTCAAAAATTGATTCTTTTGGAAATCGAAATTCTAATATGCATGTGAAAAATAATTTTAAAATAAGTTGTGATCATTAAATTACCAAATATGGGGTTTTTAAATTGATTAATTACTTTTTACAAAATATTTCAATGAAATTTTATTCATATATTATTTAAAATTTTATTTAGATAATAACCTATAAATACATTTTGAAATACCCTTTTGAAAACAAAATTAAAATTTATTTACATATTAAATTACTATATCACTTCTAAAATTACATACATTTTGAAAGTTCATTAAATATAATCCATTGGTTTTCAAAAAACATAACGAAATATTTGAAAAACAAGACACTAAGGGAACTTGAAATGTTAATGGAAATATTGGTACAACCCACTAACAAAGGGATGAGTTCAATTCCAAATTCCCTACTATATTTTAAAATGATAAAGAGATAGTTTTTTCTTAAAATAGTTTAATCTTTATTTACATATTTATTTATTTCCACTAATTTTTTCTTTAAAAACATTATAATATAATAACAAACATTTACAGTCTTTCAAAAAAATCACTTTCACAATAGTGAAACCATAATTTTTTACTTTCAAAAATTATTATGAATACCTGAAATGATAATTTATTTATCATTCTTGAATTTATTTTAACTCAAATACTTTGTTATACAAACATAATATTCATAGTAAAGAATTAAACTGGTATATGCTTGAAATATCAGGATATTATAGGTAAATTCCATTTCTTTTTTTTTTGACATCCATATATGTATAATTCATTTCATCCCATAAAATAAAGTTACTAATTTTTTAAAATAATAAACACAAAAGGATATAAATAAATTTATAACTTTTAATTTGATGTAAACTATAATTATGGGGATCATTAATTTTCAATAAATATTATTAAAATTCATTGCCTATAAAAATAGAGATATTTTTAATATGCAATTAAATATGATATCTCTTTTGATATTTGTAGAATAGGCAATCTCACATAGTATATATGTTTTTATAAATAAATATTTTAATAAAGGAAATCTGAATAAACACTTAAATGAATGTAATAATTCCTATAAATTATAATTTTCATTGTGAATCAATTAATATAAAAATATGTTCCCTAATATAAATATAATTAGGAAAGAAGAATAAATTGTAAAATAAATGTATGAAATAACTTACAGATATAATTTGTTGAAATATATACCACCCTAATGGATGAATCAATCACTCACACATTTCTTTTCTTCATACAAGGTGTCCTATATATGAACCACTTAGACATGGTAGACTTACAACACATCATAAACAGAGTAACAATTATCTTAAAACACTCATCATAAAAACATATTTATAATATTAATTGGTGGATAAAAAAAATAATATTTATATGTTTCATATTAATTGGTCTCTACCAATTGAGTGATTGAGATGATAAACCAATAATGCAGTTACACCTTAATAATCTTATTCAATTAGAAACAAGGAAAAAAAACAACTATTTTTTTGACATCGAAAACCAATCAATACAATATGTATTCAAAGAATGATTTTATATTGAAGAAAAAACCCTTGACCAAATAAAAAAAATAGAGAATTTACATAAATCATGGATGAAAACATTTGCAGATGCTGAATTAATAGATAAAAATAGCGACGAAGAAATTAAAATGATGCAATAAAGAACCATATATATGAAAATAATAATATAATACTTAAAAATACAATTATATACAATTACAATCAGGTAAAAGTCAATTTAATATAATATTTGAATATAAACTACTAAACATGGGCATTTAAATAAAAAACGGACAGGTATTTTTATGAAAAATATATATTCAAGGATAATAAGACATATACTAGTTGAGGAATAACTAAAATAAAGTAAAATGGAGAATAATACCTTACTTAACCCAAAACATGATTTAGATCGATAGTTAAAACATACAAGATGATTCAAACTGAACAACATTGATTGTTCTCTTAACGAAGATCTATGCTCATACTTCGACCTATCAACGCATATTAAAGTTCCTCAGTAAGGTTCATATCCATTTCATTTGTCCATATCTAAAGATGAAGTATCCTTGACCTCGATCATCTTCCAGACATGCTCTGGTTTGGACTCATGGTGCAGGGTCTCAGTTTCCCCTTATGAAGCATATGTGCTCAGTTATCTCCTAACATTGGCCTCCCCATGAAACAAAACACTCGAAAAGAACGTTTTCCAAAAACCTGATATATAATTTCTAATTTTCACCTTATTATTATTATTATTTATTTAATTTCATTAATAATATTTTATTATTTCAACCTAATTATAATACATGTTATATATATAATTCATAAATTTGATAAATAACAATAGGAATACTATAATATATCTAATAGTTCATTATAAAATGTATATTATATGAATTTTATTATGAAAATGATACTCATATATATATATATATATATATTAATTAATTTATATTTTATAACTCTCGTATAATGGATAATTCTAAATTATTTTATTGTATTAATAGTCTTACTTAATATATATACATATATATATATATAATATAATAAATGATATTATGTTTAATTATTATTGTTCATAATTTTTTTAATCATATAACGGAAAAAAATAAATTTAATTTGTTAAAAAAATAACATCGTATATATTTAAGTGGTATTTATAATTTACAACTGTAATATAATAATTTGTAAATTTCAAAAAATAATAGTTGATGAGATAGTTAAAATACATATAACAAAATCATAAATATTTAATTTACAAATAAAACAATGTTTATTTTGATTATAAATTTATAGATTTATAAAAAATTTAAAAAAAGAAATATACATGGTAAAAATTTGTTCGTATATTACAACTCTATTATAAATTTCCAAGGTTATTTACAATGAATAATATTTTCAATAGAATTTATAGATTTTAATTGTGAATTAGATATTTATATGGTTATTTTTCTAAATATTTTATTCTATGAAATTTTAATTATATTTTTATTCATCAATTCTATCAACCCTTGTTGGTATATAATCTCTAATTAGGATTATTTTTAATGAAATAATCTTCACTATATATATGGATTATGATTTATTCTAATTGATTTTCAGGGAACCAGTTTCTTTTCTATGGGTTTTTAATGTAATGAAATATATACTTAATGCTTTATTTAATTCTATAATGAAATGGAAAAAAAATTATTTATTTTATTGTTCTTGGAAATATTTTATTTTTATGATTGGATCCATTATAAACCTTGGTATTTTGGATTCATTGTAAAGCATGGATGGGTGATTTCAATATAACCAATGACTGGTGGGTTCATGGTAGAAATCATATGCATTGGGTTTCATGGTTTATAAATGTTTATTCCTTTTTCCTAATTTTTGTATAAGTCTAATGCGAAAATGATTTCCCAAGTTACCTATATTTTTTTTATTCATGATACGTGTTTTTATATAAATATTAAAAATTAGCAAGGTAAACCTATGATTTTATCTTTGATGAAACGAATTTTCAATATATTATGGTTGAATTACTAGGGATTATTAATGATTCCTTGATCAAAATTTAAATCACATGGATAATTATTATTGATTACAATATCTAATTAATTTTTTAAATTTATTATTCCATGATTCATTATTGGTGATATCCATATTTATTTGTCAGAAATTTCTTATTTTTTACTTATATAGTTTTAATTTTCTATCATACTTTGATTTTAATCTAAATCTCTTTGTTTATATTAAATTATTAATTCTTATGATTATTCATCCAAATAATATTAGTTAAATAATCCAATGTTCACTTATCCATAGGTTATGATTAATTATGGAAACATTTTTTTCTATAATTATTCATATGTGGAGACATTTATGGGAGTTGAAGTATATATTTATGGACAAGTTGTTTAATAATTGGTGTTTTTATAAGTTTTTCCTATTTTATTAAAACCTTATTCTAAAATGTTTTTTGATATCCAATTTATCCAATATATCCATTTTGAAAGATAAATATGAAATTATATTTCTACTTTTATCAGTATGAATCTCAAAAATGTGAGGAATTTTCATTTGGAAATAATACCAATTTTACAGGTTAAGGGATCATTACATTTGGAATCATAGAAATGTATTAGTGACATTTGATATTAGTATTTTTAAATTGGTTTAAATATTATGTGTTATTTATACCTTTATGGGTTTATAATTTTATAGTTCATCATATGTTCAATGTGTTAAAAACACATTTTGAAGTTTTATGTGAATGAATTTTACAGAGGTGACAGATAATTAAACTAAATTTATTTGAGTTAAAGAATTTTTAATTCTTTGGACTAACATATTTTCTTTTATGAGGAGTCCATGAAAAATATATTTTGGAAGAATATATGGTCATAATGTCACATTATGCTAAATCTATTTATTTATATATATATATAGTTATCATATATTTGAAATTACATTATTAGGGTATATACATTTATATGTTTATGAATGTATGAGTTAATAGTATTATGAAAAGAAAATTGTTGAAATTATCATGGATCAATATTTGATCAAATATTTTAAATCATTGTTTAATTTTTTATTCTATAGAATTTTTAATAAATTTAGATTTAAATTTTTTTGAATAATTTATTTTGAACATTGGGAATTACTATTTAATTTGAGAGGTTACTGCATTTTTTATTTTAAAAGTTGTTGAAACATTTTATGAATTATCATTATCCTATAAATATAATTGTTATTTGGATAATATATAATGATATGTGGAATAATTTGTATTCATTTCCTGGAATTATAAAAAAAATTATAATGTGGTTTTAGTGCTTCAGACATGAATAAATCTTCAGTAATACTAATTGTTTGGAGAAAAGGAAGAAATTATGGTAAAAATATTTTAAAGGATGAAATTTAATTTAACAAGAAGTGAAATTTAATTCTTCTATTATAATATATTGTAAATTAATTCCTAAAAACTAGGAAAAGAATTAGTAAACAATATTTTTATCAGATAAACTTTATTTCATAAGAACAGATTCTATCATCACCTATCACATATTTAGGATTGTTTGGTTATAAGTATTATCTTGATGATTCCATATGTAACTCTTAATACATACTATGTCATTATTTTTCTGTTCTATGTACATATTTTTAGTTCTAAATAATTTTTATTATTAAAAATCAATGTACTTTGGTTATTTTATGTGGCCTTTATATTTCCCCTTCCCTGCTTTTTAGATGACACTTTTATAACCATTTAAAGATGTGTGTTCATAAAATAAAATTTCAAATGTCAAAAATGTGATTGTCAATATTTAGATAAAATTTCATTGATATATATTTTTTTATTTAGGTAGAATGTAATACCCAGATAATTTAGAAAAATCAATATATATAATAGTGTTCATGATACATAACATGGATATTAAATGAATATCAAAATATTATTATCAAAATATGACCATTATTATATAATAATTAAATTATCATTTATGAATAGTATTAAATATTTTTAAATAATTAATAAATGTTATAATATAATTAAATTTAATTATTAATAATTATGAAATAAGAATTCAATTTTTAGTAATTAAATTTTTACCTCCATTAAACGATTTCATAAAATTTGTGTTATCATTTTTTTTTAACTTGGTAAAATAATATTTTTTTTATTAAATAGAAATTATATATTAAAAATATATATCAATTTTCATAACATCATATCAAAGGTATCATATTGTGAAATTATTTATTTTTTCCAAAAAGGATAATTTTATCAATGAATACATAAAATAATGATTTTTCAATATATTAATTTAATTTAAAGTATTGGTAATGTTATATTTTGTTGTAAAATTATTAAATTTAAAAATTTATATTTGATTTATAATATATAGATTAATAATTTTAAAATAATTTTATAGCTTAATTTTGGTATAATAATATTTTATATTAAAAAATCTTTTTATGAAATAACATTTTTCATTTGTGCTTTCATGTTTGATTTAAAATTATATTATAAAATGTATTTTAGATATATTTTTGAAAATGAATTCTATTCATGGAATCACTATACCACAATTTTCTAAATAGTTCTATTTTGTTTTTAGTCTTTATAAAATATTACCATAAGAATTTATTTACCATGGTAATGTGTAAATTGAGTAATTAACATTCAAATTGTATTGATAAAGACTAACAAAATTTCTCTAATGATTGAATAAATATATTATTATGTATATATCTCATCCATAATCATCCATAAGTCTAATATATGTCATTTTATTGCATTGGTATATGATTATTAATTCAATATACATTTTTAATGAAATTTAAAAAATTTCCCACTCTGGTTTTTAATAGAAATATTTTTCATAACCAAGGGATAAATAATTGATACTTTATGTTTTAAATATAATTATTAATTATAAATGATTTATATTAGTCATGTTTATTTATTATTATTTTTTATTTAATAAATAATTATCTAAATTATTACACAACACTGATGGAGTGATTATTAAATTGATGAAAAAATAAGCTATATGATATTAAAAATATTAAATGTTTTATAATTTGAAATAATTATTTATATAAAATAAAGTTATATATAAAATAATCATGTTTTATTTGTATTAAAACATTTTATTAGAATTTAATGTGATTTCTTGATGTTTTAAAGGTCATCAGAAATGAAATGATATAGAATATTTTTTATTGATACATTAATATAATAATATTTCATTAAATGATATAAAATTCTTCAAAATAACTAACTCGCAAATGTGATATTTTAATGGATTTAAATTTTGTTAATAGTCTACTTATGGGACATTTTACATTATATTTTTAAATATCATGACCCTTATTGTATTAACAATATTATGCTCTCTGTATGTGTAACAAGGGTCAATTAAGGGACGAAACCAAATGACTAAGTTTAAAATGTGATCCAAAAATTTATAAATTTAATTGAATGATGTTATTTCGAATAATAGCCATCTTATAATCAAATATATTCAATTTGGTTAAATTTGTACTCAAACATTAATTTATATTTATTTAATATTTAAAGAAATTTCTAGAGTACCCCCACCTTATTTTATAAAAAGATACAACTTCTTCTCATTTCATGACACATATATAAGAGTTTTTATTATCCTAAAACATTCAAAAAACATCCCTAAAATCCATCCCCACATTATAGTTGAATTTTTTTTGGCATAAGATCTTACTCAAACCACTTTATGTGTATATAAAATGAGGTACTCCGAACAATATGTATAGATCATAACTGAGAGTTGTCAGTTAATTTCGAAATCCACCTCCTATAAATATTTTATACACATGATGATATAATAAAATCAATATCAAAAAAATAATGAGTTGTTTTTTTAATTAATATCTTATATCCGTCTCTTTCCACAATTAAATTGGAATGGAATCTATTATTCCAATTTATGGTGGACTATAGTCTCACAGAATGATGTAATTCTTTTTCAATCAGTATGTCTCACAAATGGTTATAATGATAAAATTAAAATTTATATATATTATAATAATTGTTTATTTTTTATTTGTAAATGATAATATATCATTTTATTTTTTACACTTCTATTCATAGAATAATGAGATCATTGTTAATATGTACATCTGTACTACCACCTCCCTGAATCGATGTGATTATTTTTTTATAACCACATCACATGGGTGATCTATATAATTATTTTTACTAAAATTATATGTTATTTATAATATAATTAACATGCTTTAATATTAAACATATAATTACTTAATTTCTATATATATCATTGTAAAATGGAAATGTTAATCATGTGTATGTTTGGCTTATCATCTCTACAATTATTACGTTGTTTATTCTTAATAACCATATATAATGATCAGTTTTAATGATATAATATATGTTTAAATATTTTTAATTATGTAATTATTAATATATTGTTTACTATGGACCAAT
This sequence comes from Viscum album, assembly GCA_963277665.1. NCBI lineage: Eukaryota > Viridiplantae > Streptophyta > Magnoliopsida > Santalales > Viscaceae > Viscum > Viscum album. The sequence continues at coordinate 1,808,770,319 of OY728142.1, read as the reverse complement.
GACCCCTTTTCCATGGGCAACACACCATTTCTCAATTGAATTTATGAATCGAACATTATAAAAATAAACTATGTGGACTTAACTGATTATGAAATTAAATATTCCACTATTATAAATGAAAAAATGATTAAAATATAAAGAATAAATACAATAAAAATGTTCTTTAAAATAAAAATATCTAAAATATTTTTACTATAAAATATTTAAATGATATTCATTGATTGTCTAGTCTCAGGTTATGGGTTTTTTCTAATTTTATTTTTATTAATGAATATATTAACATTATGACCCTAATAAATTAAATATCATGTATATTCTTCCACATTATCATTTAATATAGTTAATCATATATAAATAATTATATTTTATTATTAAATTTTAAATAATGTATCCAACTATATTTTACATGAATGTTATAAAGTGTTTAACTATTTATTAACTCAATTTCTTTTCATTGAGTTATCACACTTTTTTTAAACATTGATTAAAAATGACTATACATACATTAATCTATACATTTATAAATATATACTTCCACATTTATAATTTATATTTTTTATACATAATAATTACATTGATTCATTATTATTTAAATTATTTTATATTTGTTTGGGTATTCTATGTAAAAATCTCATTCATTAGGATATACATTTATAATATGTACCTATCCTCATTTATGTGGTGTATATATAAACACATTTTCCCTTTATTTATCTATTTTGATTATAATTATTATATTTAATTTTTATTTTTATGTATTTTTTTCATGGGTGTAATGGTCATAATGTTACCAATGTAGAAAATGATTTATATTAAAACACCTTTCTTTTCCATAATGTTTATCTTCAAGGTTCATTTTGGAGTGATTTATTAGATCTTATTTTTTTTATTTGGATAACTATCAATCTCCTATATTTTTTTATTTGGTTAAAATTTTTATTTTTATTTTCTCTATTATTTATTTAATAAATATCAACAATGTTTTTTACATGTGATACTCATGACGTATCTTATATTTTATCGATAAACATTATTTTCCATGTCTTTGTTTTTAAAAAGTTAATAAAAAACATATTTTATAATTATATATGATTTCATAAAGACATATTTTCATGATTTTGTTCCATATTTTAATCCCTTTTAAAAAAGAAATTTAAAATAATTGACAAGGTTCACATTAGACACACATACTAAAGGGTATGAAAAGAATGTTTTTATATCATTTAAATCATGAAGAATTATAATTTCATCACGAACATTATTTTAATTTCTAATTCCATTATAGGATTCCCAGGATATTTTTAAATCAATACTTTAAAAATATTTTACATTTTAAAAACTAATTTTCTACTAAAAAGGGTATTTTCTTCAAGATGTTTTTACAAAATTTAAATGGAAATAATAATTACCGATTCCAAAAACCCATCAGTTTACATAATATCCACTATGGTAATTTTGAAATGATACCATTATAATTGTAAAGATTTATTGTTATTGATTCATGGATATTTTCACAGTACCAAATACCATCCACCGATAAATTTAATAATGAATCTAATATTGGATACTTCATTGAATTTTTTGATAAAATGAAAGATAATTATAATTATTGTATGTTATGGTTATTGATATATGTTAATGGTTATAGTTTGTTTTGTTATATTTAAGGATGGATGGTTTCATTATAAACTAATAATGGGTTGTGCTATTATAAAAAAATATGGATGGGATCGTGATATACCTTTAATGTATTATGTATGAAATTAGATTTTATGGTTATTCATTTTTTATAAATGGTTACTTGTGTGATATCAAAATCATTTCACATGTTACATACTTAAATTATCTATAATTTATACGATTTTTTACCTAAATCATATTATTTCACAATCAAATCTATTGATAATATGTTTTTATAAAAGTGATTTCCACATAAATTTGGGGAAAATATTGGGTCCTTTAATAATTAATTGATAACTATTCCCATAAAATGGGTCATTGTTATTGATTCCAGTCACTCTTTCATTTATCAAAAAAAGTATTACATGTTTCAGGATTGATGATCTAGGTATTGATGTCTATGTGTTTCCTTATGTTATGTGCATGTTATATGATTGTGTCATCTAAATTATTTTCTTATCATACTATCAAAAATGAATTTAAATTGATTATGATTATGTTTTCCATTTATAAGGACCTCATATCCCCATTTTTAGGTTTCATATTCCAATGGATATGAATAATGATGAATAATTTTTTTGTTCATTTATGCTATCATATGTGTCTAATTTAATGGTAGAGGAACTACATGTTTATGTACCATTTTTTTAAATCCACATTTTTAAGTGTTTTTCATATTTCTCAAGATCTCTTATTTTAAAAGGTAATCAGCTATATTTTTGAGCCAAAATCTCATTTTGATATTTTAAGAATTGAAAGGGTTTTTTCAAATTTATCAATATCATAGAAATAAATTGAAATATTTTGTTTTTATCACATAATCCTATAGATTATTTAGGGTTCCTTGCATTCTATCATCGATTTCAAAATTTTGTTAACATTCATCAATTTCTACATCTCTTTGAAAGTCACATATGGATAATTTTTTTTCAATACTTTGATTCAATATAACAACAAATAAATCGATATTGTTTTATGGGTAGGTAAAAAATTCATAAGTATAACATACATGCAATGTAACATTTTCATCATATATAAAAATGGAACCATATTCTTTTTTATTAAACATGATAAATTTCCTCACAATTTATATTAATAGTTTTAAGAACATATTTAAAAATAACATATTAAAAAACTATAACAATATGGAGATGATTTCATCTGTATTCATTTTATTCTTAAAATGAGTCCATCAATGATCTATTTCACCATCAATGTGATAAACTTCCTTGTAAACATTCTCATTATCTAATAACTATAGAAATGAAAATAACATTTCTATCACAATAATCTAATATTCAAAATCTATAAAGTCGTAGGCCCTTTATATATTGGGAGTTCATTTTCACATAGATGATTAAATGTCATTTTCTCCCTCTTTGGTTGAATTATAAAGAAAATGTGGTCCTAAATTTTAATATATGAATATCAACTACTGATACATTAGGTTTCACCAACTCCATCCATGGTCATAATTGATCAAATACATCATAATTATTCATTATTAGTACTTTGAAACAAAGAAATAATATCAATAGGGTTTGTATATCTTGTTCTATAGACATATCCCAACTCATAATACACTAGTGATGACAATGTTAATACCCAGTATAACCCTCCAAGACTTTTTACCCATTGGATGATTTATTCTGTAGTTTCATCAATGATCAAATAATATTATTGGGAGGAAGTTTCTATGATAACAAAGAATATATACATTAGTATGTTTTTTTGATTTTATCATACTCATCAAATTAATTATATGTTTTCAAAAATAGTTATAAAACATTGTCCTATTAAAATAACTTATCCATTATATGATAATATATATAGAGATAATTGGATAATATATATATATATATTAAAAAATTTATAAAAATATTTGATACATAACACAATTATGAATTCCCCATAACCGTACTAGTTTAGTTTATTTGTATAAAAGATATATAAAAATATATAGTTTGATAAATTTCCACAATAACTCTCACAAAATTCATCTCACATAGTACACATAATAGGGAAACCCAAAATAAATCCATTATAACATTGAGAAAATAGAAACATACGGAATAGTAATATTAGATGAAACACAAGGGTAAAAATAAGATATATAAATATGTGATAATATGTATCTACAAGTAAATGAAAACATGAGATTATTGTTTGTAAATAATAATGATAAATTTATATATGATAATCATTATTCATGGAATATTGATTCCTCATAACATAATATAAAATTTTGTAACATTGTTTAATAATAATTAATAAATTATTATATATGGTATAAGATTACAATTATAGAAGATTTTAAAAATATATTTTTTCAATTTGGATCATGTATAGTATAGTAATAAGTTTATTCATTATGTTGTAGATATGTAATCTAGACATTCATTAGAAATATTAAAATTAAAATAGGTCAACTCATAAACTAATATACATGAAAACAAGTCCATCTATCATATTATTAACATGCCATTGGGTTCATACTTATCATTATTATACCATCAGTTATCCATCCATACAAGTGAAATTCCGAGATGTAACAAACCCTCTTATCACATAATACTATCATATAATCATCTATATATCCTCATGAATTCGTCATTTCAGAATAACTTTGCCGATGGAGAAGAAAAAAAGTTTCAACAAAATATCTTCATCATTTTCATAGTCAATTTAGGGGAAAATTAATTATAATATCATTATATCACAACCCCAGAGACTCATATGTAATATCAATATATGTTGTCTCAGTTTAATATATCATCAATTGATCAATATAATATTCCCTGATGAATATACAATTTTGAATTTGGAAACCACTTTTGAAAAATATAATATTAACAAGAATATTTGGAAAATTATTTTTGAAATAAAACATTGAAATGGGTAAATGAAACATAATATTATTAAATATTGATTATGTTGGGAAAATTATCTTTTGCAATATATGTTAAGACACTGATTTATACTACATTATTTTTAACAAATTAAACATTAATGATTGTAAATTATATTTAATTTAATTCTATTTATATAATTTTTCCAATGAGTAAAAACGAATATAATTACTATAGTATAATAGTAAAAAATTCTTAAATGTATTTTACCAAAATATGGACTTGACCAAAAATGAATCTTAATTGAAGCATTGATGATGTTTTTCTAATAAAGCAATTTTCTCTCTCAATTAAACTAATGAATATTATAAATTAGTACTATTGAATGATAATTCATTGAAGGACCATATGAGGAAAAATAGTATGTTTCTAAAGGATATGAACCATATATATTTTCTAAATGTAAATTTATTATTGAACTTCTTGAAATGAAATTATATTATAATACATAGGCTCACCTTATGACATGTCCTAAAATGTATGCATTATTACAAGATATATAATAAATATATTATTATTATTAATATTCTATTTTGGAACTCTATTGATAAATATGATATTTATATTATTTACACATAACATCATATCAGCATTTCAAAAAACTATTTAAAATGTTTGTTCTTGTTGATAATAGTTTAACTTTCCTCACATTTATTAATTAACTAGTTTGGGTACATGTACTTTTATAATGGAATAATTACATATATGATTTTAATCAAATTATATGAATCATATTTAAAAATTATATACATATATATATATATATATATATATATATATATATATATATATATCAAATAATGTAATGATATAAAATCACATACCTCTCTTCATGGTGAAGGTAGTCTGTATATAAATTATATTCATTATTCCAAATCATGATTGATGTTAAAAAATGATCGAAATTTTTCATCTTTATAAGATTGTTATTATAATATAGATATAATATATATTTATTAAATATATCCTTATTAAAATGTAAAGTAAATGTTTTAAATAAATTTCATCACATTGTTGAGGTGGAAATCCACACATACGCATCAATGATGTTATCATTACACAACATATTGGACTGGATTAAATTAGATAAGATTTTGTAATTAAGGATGAATAACTATTTCCTAAATTTAATATATTAAAATTAAATCCATAAGAGTAAAAAAACAATAATGTTGGTAATGGAATGTGAATCATATCTCTACATGGTGGTGGTAGTTGAGACATTCACATTAGAAATACATTAATTTTAAATTTGATGGAATGTCGGTGAAAAATGGTAATGAAATTAGCATAAAATATCTTTATATTTTTTATGTACTATATTAAACAAGTTAAAATGTATATAATAGTTACATAGACAGTTGATATAAGACATCATCATTTTCTTGGTATGCCCCTCTTTGTGTTTTGGTAATCCGTATACATTTAGGTATCCATATTTTTAGGGATTTAGATGGATGGACTATATGTTTATGTATTATATTGTAGTTCTTTAGTGGAGTTGTTTTTTTTCATGTGAAAAAAGAATCCAGGGTTTATGTAGTAAATTTAAGGCGGAAATTCATCGGTCATGATATCCATAGAGAATATCGTTTTGATTTAAATGTTCTAAAAATAAAGAAATAAGTCTAATGTATATTACATAAAAAAGAATATATTTATGATTTAAGATCATTTTATAGAAGTATTTATTTCATGGTGATTGGGTTTTAAATATACATTGGAGTTGTGGGAATTATGATATAAATCCCAAATTAAAAAATATATTATTCTATTATTAAATGTACATTATTACCATGTGTTCACATACCTCATTTCTCATACCACTACAAAATCTCCAGTGATTTAGAATCTGAATTTATCTAGATATGAATTCTTAATTTTGTTGAATAATATTTTTCTAGGTCATTTGATTAAAGCAACCCATTACATTGATAAAGGGGAGGAAGAATATGTCTAGTTTTACATTGTATATTGTGATCGAATGCATTACCTCTATTATAGAGGTTGGAAGTCAAGAATTAATTCTTAATGAATCATTCAATAATATATATTTATATTTATTTGTGTGTGTGTGTGTGTTTGTGAAATGAATGTAATTAACTTAGGGATGTCGTTCACATGACCTAAATAATTAGAAAATTCATCACTGAATTGTAATTATATTATTGGACATCCCAATAGATCATGTCTATTTGGTTTTCCTGAGGAAAAATCAAGTCTCTATCATTAGGGTGGGGCTACCCTTGATGTTATTAACAAAACCAAATATCTAATTTTTTTATTATTCATAACAATACATAATGTGTGAATTGCATGATATTATGAACATCCATTGTATGGATATATAGTATTTTCACTATATGGATTCACATGGAATGATATTTATTAATTCAATGTTTAATGTATTTTTGAAAATTTTTTATGTGAAATAAATTTTTCTTTTATTAAGGTAATTTTAATTAATTAACCATTATGTATTTTGATGATTTGATTCTTATGATTGGTTCTTATCCTTTTGATTTTTCTATTTTTTGTTTTTGGAATTAATTTTCAATGATAGATGACATAGATATGAATATCATATTCATGTTTTACATTATTCATTTCCAGGATATGAAACTTTGTAAGGTTATTGAGAGAACTATTTGTGACACTTGATGAAAAGGTGCGTCGTTATGTTCATTTATGAAGGAAATCTATGTTGGTCTTAAACTACATGATAGACTTGTGTGTGGGATGAGAAAAATCTAATTTAATGTTTCATAGTCCCTGGAATCCAATTTATAACATGTAAGATTATAAAAGGAGACTTTTGGTGAGATTCTTGATGGGATATCGTTGGGTACTACCTTTCACTGACATTCTCAATGATCTTCAACCACAACAGGAGAATCTACCCTGAAAATGGATGATCCATCCAAACATAAAATGAGAAATCCTAATTCATAGATATATATAGTGTCACCAATGTACAGTTTTAAGACCATATTCATCGGTATTGAGATCGTGGGTTGGTGATTAATTTGATTTAATGTATTGGATGATTAATTAATACTCCAATTTGTCCAACATATTAAATTAACTTTTTATCCGAACCATATTTTTTTATTCATGTTGAAATCCATGTAATGTGTTTTATATACAAACTATTGTGGATTATATTTACTATATATGAATAGTTTGTGGATTTTGGTTTTGAAAAGGATAATGGGCATTTTTTGTTGATTCCATGGCTGATGGGTAGATAATAAAAATGATACCAAAATTTGGTTTTGGACCGATTTCATGGATTCCTCACTTATTTATGTGTTGTGGATTATTTTTTAACATAAATAATGTCATTGAGTTAATTTTATCTCCATATTATATGATTATATTATTATACAGTTGCTGGAGGAAATTGTTTCTACTATGGATTCTTGTTTCATTATTATATATTTTTTTCTATTTAAACACCTCTATTATTATTTCTTATGTACTACTAGTTTCCACCATGAGGTATAATCACCCAACTATATTCAATACACCAATAATTCATGAAGGAAACCTTTTTATTATTTTGATGTGTTTCTAATGTCATGTAACACACCGAGATTAGTTACGTGAGAGAGTATTGGTTTTGGGATGTCACCCAGTGGAATCGGTGGTCATGGTTAATTTCATTCTTTTTCAATTTCATAAAAATGTATTGAACAATATTATTTTATGGGGAATAGTAATTTTATTGTTAGTTTGACAAGCTAACCCATATGTGGGCTTAAAACTAATTTCATTGGGGTGGTATGGTGTTTGTATTATTCTCATCTAACAGGTTGGATGTTAATTCTCCCTTGGTGATTCAATTTTTTTGTCATGTAATTTTTAGTGTCATTTTACCTATGTGATGGAATTACATGATATGAAGATTCATGAATCCTAGTAATAATATAAAGATATATATAATGAAATGTATTATTCATGTTAGGGTGACATTAAATTCATTTGATATATTTGGTAGTATGAATTATGAAATCAAACATATGATATACATGGTATTTGAAATGAAAGAAACTATTATGTTATTCTAGTAAGTTAATTAAGATGATTTTATATGAACCTTATGTTTTTGGTTCCCTATTGTTATCTCTTATTTATGTTGACCTCATTTTATATCATATATTCTTTGGTGTTTTTGGTTGTGTTTAGAAAATTTATCCTCATCATGTCCAAAGACATTATCGAGAGAGTGTCAATTTATATGCTTCCGTCAAATATATTTTGAATCTTCTAGTAGCTCCAGATAATTAGGTGGATGGTTATATTTGTAAATATTCATAGGAGTCAAAATTTCAATAGACATGGATGTTGTTTTCACTATATGTTCAATGTGTGTGATGAATATAGTGTTTCAGTTGTAGCATCAACCTACATTCACTAGGGATGGATGCACCCAGGCAGTTATGTTCTGGGTTTAGCAAGTCCAGATGATCATCAAGAATCTCAACACTCCCGCTGATAGAAGGGTGATGCATTTGGATTATATTCATCGTAGACTATAAAATAATTTATGTGAAATGATGTTGTAATATGGATAAAAAGAGTAGGAATACTAGAATGAATTTTATTATACATACATCATAGTGTATTATATACTGATGTTGGGGGAGGATAAAGAGTGCGAGTTCATGAATATTACATAAAGATATATTTTATTAAATGTATTCAATTCAAAACTCACTAACATACACCATTCTTCCCTCTCATTTGTATATGATGAGGACACCATTGTATGAAATATCTAAGAGTTTATTCACTATGAGGTAAGGTCACATGTTAGTGTATTTTTCCTGAGTATCCTTGAATGTGTGTTGAATCAAGATATTATCATCAAAAGGGAATTATATAAAGGTTTTGATTGGAATCCTAGAGGATTTTGTATGGTTATTTGGGATAACATATTCATGTTTCAATAATTTTAGATATAATTTTATCAACTAGGGTAGTAGTTTGTAGATTATCTAGGGTAGCGGGAAAGCATCTCAAAATTATGTTAATTAGAGATCATTTTCTATGGGTAGTTGTTATTGATATGGATATAGTGTCGTTACCCTATATTGGAGTTATGTGTTATAGGCTTGTGATGTCAACTATATGAGATCCGTGGGAACATTTAGAAGATGAGTAATGGAAGGGGATTAGGATATGATCAAGAGTCTCAAAGGGACTCATCAACACTTTTTTATACTGGTTTCTAGAGTTTCGCAGGAAGATCATGATGAGGTTGGGGATGTGCACCCAAGTATAGGAGTAGTCATTCCACTTAAAGGGAACAACATATGAGAGTCACAATGGATATATGGGTAGTGTAGATTCATCAAAAATCTATACACTCTACTATGAAACGTTTTGATGCAGGTGGATCTAATGTTTGTGGAATGTTTTTTTCTAGATTCCACCTTTGATAATTTTTTCATTGAAAAAAGAGAATCACGTAGAATTATATATATTTTTTTCTCAAAATAGTTTTTATTTGGATGTAGTGATCATATATGGGTTCCTGACCATTTACCAATAATTGGGACCACAGTTATAGGGTGTAGAATTTTTTAAGGTATATTCTCAAAAAATGATTCCTATCATTTCTATTGGGATATCAATATGTTTGAAACATAGGTTTTGATATTATACATCAAAATTTATTGTCTAGTTTTCTAGGGGTCTTTTTAATGACTATTATAGATGGAGAGTTACATTTCAACGTCCGGAAACAGGTAAATATTGTCACCATTTTTGAGTGGGATTTTTAGGATGGTCATGCATGTCCAATTTTGAATAGATTATTTTGTATCATTATGTATAGTGATATCCCTATTATAAATGATGAAGGAGAACTGATTTTGAATATGCTAAAGAACATGCCTAATGCGCCTCCCCATCTCTCGCATTTCTCAACCGTTTCCTCGGTGCCTTCTCCCCCAGATCTGTCGGAGGCACCAGTGTTTTCAACTGTTGCAGCGACGACAGACCTTCCAGATCCACCGAAAGCCCCTCTCCTCTGGCTCATGTGGTAGATCGGCCGGGGGCCAAGCCCTCTCTTAATGAGATTCTTCACTGTTACCCTGTCCTCCGTGCTTTCCTCCTCCCAGTGGTCCAGATGGGGGCTCCTCGCGTGGAGCTTCAGAAAGGCTCTCTGGTCATCTTCTTCATGGAATCTTCGTTTGATGAAGCATCATCATTGCTCTGCTGGTCTCTTATGGCTCACATCGGATGGATAAGCCATATCTTCTCCTTTTCGGTAACTTTTTCAATGGATTGGATCTTCTTTATCCTTGTAGGATTTCGGAGCATAACAGGGGTTCTTTCCTCATTGTCTTGGAATCCCGAGAAGATTTTGTATGTGCCTGGGCGCGGACACCCAGGTCTATCATTCGCTAGTGCTTTAGCCATTCTTGGTGGTCCATGGAGGTTCATCGAGGCTGCGAATCCCCGATTGCTATTGTGTGGGTGTGCCGCCTGGGTCTCCCATTGCCTTTTCCAAACCCTGCTTTCCATGAGGAGATTGGAAACTCTCTGGGGGGTTTTCATTGCGCGGATGACCGAAATATCATACTCCTAGAAATGGCGACAGCTCATGTCTTCGTAGCTGTGAATATTTCTAATCCTTTTCCAGCCCAGTTGGTTCTTCGAGTTGGGGACTCTCTAGAGTGGAAGCAGCGACTGTCCTTCCCTTCGTCACAGGGCATTTGTGGGGGCTACCATCTCCAAGGTCACTCGTTTGCAGTATACTGGAAGCAGCTCTCCAGGTGCTCTAAAGGTAAAAAACCCTTTCTCGAAGGGTGGACTTCCCTCATCAGCCTCCTCCCACCCCCCTATGCCACCGCCACCACCGCCACCACCTCTCCCGGCTACAGACTCTCCTTTGGACCAGCGTAATGTGTTGGATTCTTTGTCCTTCACATCTCAACCTATCGGAGGCCTGTTTGTGTCCCTTCCCTTGGTCTCAACCTTCAATCCTTACGAGGCCCTATTGCAAGCGGAGGAGTGTCTATCCTTGTGGCTTGCAGTAAGGAAAATGGGTCACCCTTTCTACCGTTATTCCCATGGGTTAGTCAATCCCTCTTCAGCATGTCGTTATTCAATTTGTAGATAGTGCACCAGATAACAATCTAGGGTCTCCTTCTCTTCTACAAAGGAACAGGTTTGGATGTCACACACGCCTGGGGATAGATCAGGATATCTCTCTTCTCATGATCTCGATGATCCTGTGGAATTCCTGTGGCCTCATGTCCAGGATGATGACAGACTTCATCTCATCTAAATCGTCTCTCCATAAAGCTTATGTGGTAGCTATTCTCAAACTCAAATATTTTTCATTGAAGAATGATGTCTTTTCCAAAAGGATGGGTATGTAGTTATTCATTCACGGTAAGGCACCATATCTGGGTCTTCTAGAAGACCAATGTTAACATTGTTATGTTAGCTGCCTTTGACCAACACCTTTCTATTTGGATCTCGCGGGGTTATCTCCATTGTATTCTCTTTCATATATGCTATGTGTTATACAGGCCTACGGGAGCAACTCTGGACGAGCTTACGGTCCTTAATCCAGGGAGCACCCGTGGATCGTAGGAGGTGACTTCAACAAAGTTATGCATCCTTCATAAAAGCAAGGTCAAAGCACTCTTACGAGGGTGTATAGGCCCGCCTTCTCCTCTTTCGCATCCCAGGATGGGCTTCCAGATATTGGTTTCTCTTGGGTTAGGTTCACTTGGTGCAACAACCATAGGGGAAACATGGGGACCTGGTGTAGGATGGATTGATGACTAGGGAACCCCCAATATATCTCAAACGTCCTGATCCTGCAGGTTCACCATCTTACCCATGCTCTCTCGGATCATTTCCCATTGTTGGTTTAAGTCCAAACCCCCGGGCCCACGCCACATCTTCTTTCATAAGATTTGGACACATCACCCTAACATTCTCGATATGGTACATCGCTCATGGGATCATCCTTGCCAAAGATAGTATTGGGTGAATCTCCACTTTAAATTATGTCGCCTGAAGCCGGGAATCGTAGCCTTGTATTCCTTGTATTAGGCGGATTCGACTTGCATGAAGGATGTCTCTAGGGACATTGAGCGGGCATCAGTCTCTTTAGAAGTGGATTGGAGTGATGCGGCCTTTGCCGAAATGTGCCTCAAAAAGCAACACCTAAGCATGTTGCTGGTTGAACAAGATAAGTGGTTACAGGAGCATTCTAGGATATGTTGGCTCAACGAAGGCAATTGGAATATGACCTTTTTCCATGCATGCCTAAAAGAGAATCATCAGCCACATATTCCCAACATCCGACTCAAGGATGGCTCCTTTTCCAATGATATATAGCTCACTGGCGCTATGGTTCATAAGAACTGAAAATTGCTATTGTGTGAGGCTAACCCACGGTTTGTGAATGATTATCACTCTGGGGGGTCAGACCTCTTCGACTCCATCTCCATTGTTTTACCAAGTCAAGAAAACACCCTTCTGGAGAGTGCCCCTGAAGGGAAAGAGATTTGGGAGGCCATCAACTCACTTAACACGGATAGTGCACCAGGCCACGACGGCTTCCTGGGGTCATTCCTCGTGTCGACCTAGAGAATTATCAAGGGTGATCTCTTGCAAGCTATTCAGGATTTCTTCAAGGGGTATCTCCCCCAGGTTGCTAGTGCAACTACGATGAGCATGATTCCCATGGTCATCTCCCCTTATTTCCATTCCCAGTACCTCCCGATTAGCCTTTGTAACGTTTTATACAATGTCCTGGAAACCGTTATCAACAACATACTCTCGGGGTTCATTCACGAGTGGCTAGAATATGAACAACATGCATTCATTTAGGGAAGATCTATCCATGGTGCAATCAGGATTGCACAGAAGATTGTTCGAGATATCAATTAGAAAGTGACTGGATCATATGTCATTGACAAATTAGACATGAATAAGGCCTATGATCACATGGAGTGGAGATTCATTATTCTTGTCTTGCGACGCATGGGGTTTTCAGATAGAGCCATTTATATATTTTTTCTATGTTTTAGCTCACCATGGTTTAATATTATCTTTGCAGGGAGGTATTGAGGGTTCACCAAATTAGTTAGGGTCCTATGACAGGGTGACCCACTGTGTCCTAGTCTTTTCATCATTTCCCATGATGCTCTGAGTAGGTTCATCTCTCTCAACACTCATGCCATGGGTTCTTCATAAATGGGTGAACCTCCTCTATTGAGAAATTTGGCAGGTTGATGGTGGAATACTATAAGTATAGCAGGGAGCTTATTAACAAGGAGAAGAGTGGGATCTTCTTTCCGATTCACTTCCATGGGTGATGAAATAATAACATCAAAGATACCCATGGCATCCAAGGAATCACATTCCCATGAATTACCATGGTGATTATTTATCACCTGAAAGGATCATCATTCAGCACTTCAAATATATATCTAATTGAGTGATCAGCCATATTTATAATTAGAAAAACCGGTTTCTCTCATTTTCGGGTAGGATCACCCTCACCACATGTGTTTTAACCCCAATTCCCATGCACATCATGGCTGTTATCAAAGTTCCCAAAGCTACGTTTGCCCATATGGATAAGACCTTCAATTACATTTTGTGGGATGCTCATAATGAGGGTAAAAGCCGTTGGGCCTTGTGGTAAAGACTGTCGAAACCCATAGAGCTTGGAGGAATTAATGTTAGGAGCTTGAAAAAAAATCAATTTTCCTTTTGTAGGGCATGCTGGCCTTGGATGTGCTGAAGGGTAAATATCTTTAGAGCCACTTTTTCAGAACTAAGTACAGGTATGGTTTCGGGAAACATGTAGGAAACCTTCTCCTTTGTGGGACTCTATTCACAGCCACTTACCCATTCTCCAGGACGGCTCCGACTGGATTCTTGGCTGGGGGAATCCATCTTCTCGGAATGTAACTAGGGGGCAGGAATTATAGGTTTCCCAGGATGGAAAAATCCCAACCTGTACTTTAGGGAATCTAGGTATCATCCCCCCCATTATCCAGTGAATTATCGACCCCATTCAGCAAAGCACATTCAACAATTTTTATATGTATGGCTCAACTAACAGATTATTCTTCTCGGCCTCCCCAGAAGGCAGGTTCTCATCCAAGCCGTACAGAAGAGCCATGCAAGCGTGGATGGTACCAGACCCATGGGGTAGGCTGCTTTGGTGGTACTTCATCCCTACCAAGTAAAACTTTATGGTTTGAGGGATCGCTCCAACGAAATTCCTACAGATATGGCTATCATGTGTAGAGTTATCTCTATTGCATCAAGATTCTCCTTCTATCATAACCCCTAGGAGAATACATATCTTCATTCTTTTATCCAGAGCGGTTGGACTAGGAGCTTCTGGGGCACCCTTGGGGAGTTAATCAACATCATGGGAGGCCTTGAGACGATTGAGTATTTCTTTCACCACTGGTTCAACGGGACTAAGAGAAAGAAAGAAGAATCTGGCAGTTGCATTCTCCTAGCGGCATGATTTTGGTGCATTTGGCAGGCACGCAACAAGGTGTGGCATAATGACACCCATATCTCTCCCCATGGAATGGCCTTCAAAACTAGATGTCTCATTGCCAACTTGGCTACCCTTCACAGTAGACATGAGGAGGATCCTTCTCTCAGGCATTTCTACTACTCCACTCAGTCCCCTTCTCATCCCCTTCAGCCCTGGTCTTGGGTGAGATGGACTTCCCCTACTCAGGACTTTATGATGGTTCATGCAGAGAAGGTATTATGAAGGCAGGTGGAGTGATTTGGGACCCGACTGGTTCGGTAATCTTGCCTTTCAGTGCCTTCTTCGAGAATGGCGACTCTTTGATGGTGGAGGCAAGAGCCATGCTGACTCAGCTGGAGCTTTGAAATTAAAGAAATACCCCCCAAAACTAGATGGATATGGACTCTATGGTCATCTGGAGCTTGCTTTAAGGGTTCCTCCCCCTCCCCCTCCCCTAGGAACATTTCATATATCTTCTGCAAGTGCATGCCTCTTCTCTAAGACATCCCTGAGACTCATCATACATGGCATGAGGGAAATTGTCTTGCGGACATCATGGCCTCCATGGCCTCCCATTATCCCCACCTTATAGGGTATAGTTCCATCAGTTCCCCCCTCGGCGGCATAGAGGTGGCTCTAGGGGATTCCCTTTACCTCCAATTATTTATACCCTCATGAGATCTTCCTCCCTAATCTTCCCCCTCTTCATCTCTCTGAATGTCCTAATAAAAAAATATATTTATTTCAAATATATATATCTATATATATTATGGGGTATTTCAAAAATATACACCTAAACTTGGTGCTTAAAATTTTTACGATTTCATTCCCTAAGAGTTTTATGGATTACTATCCAATAAGATAACCATTTTAATGCTTGAGTTGGTGCGGGGGAGATGATATATTTTATATTTTTCTCAATATAATGGATGTAGAATAGATTTATGAGAAGAATAGATAGTTATATGAATTGGTATTGAATGGATTGTTTTGGCCTAGTACATCTCCAATTGGCTCTCATATTCCTTTCATCCACAAGGATAATTAGACATTTCTCCTAGTGTGAATTATTCAAGACTGAACTAGATGACAATAATGAATTGTTACCCCCAACTATGCATGGGCAGTGTCTTACATCAATTGATTGGATTCAAAAAGTATCTTTATTATTTAACAGAGGATAGTTTTCAATTATATGGTGTTGTTTTATTAATACATAACACTCAATGCTATAAATTTTAGTAATGTCTTAAAAGAGTTCACTATTATGCCTTTTAGTCTAACGAACGCAACTATTGTATTATTGGATATTATTATTCATATCATTAATCCATTAATATATCTGATTTTGGTATATTATGTTGAGAAAATTTTATTGTTCCCATAGTATGTAGTTGACCATATCCAACATCTTGAAATACTCTTGAGTACAACCAGAGATCATCAACATTATGCCAATCTATCTATATGCAATATGGTGTTTGTTAGTTTTAAAATTTGGGTATTGTTTTTTCAAAGGATATGGTGGTGGGGTTCCAATTTAGGCTGAGGACATGGTATATTGAGTGTAGTCAAATAATGTCATTGATATTCAGATATTTATGTTAATCAAAGGATATTATCAATGTTTTATTTTGGGTAGCAACCTTTTTCAACACTGATGTCCACGATGAGAAATAAATGTGTAATTTTTGTTTGGAAATATTATTACAAGAGATCATTTCAGGTTGTGAAGGAAATTATGAAGTCATAACCATACATCAACTTACCTATTCTGGTACGGTATATACAATGTACTATAAATCATCTTGAGTTATACACTGACCAATTCTTTAACTGGATGACTGAGTGGTTTCGTAAAATCTTTATTTTTGAAAACCACATATGGTGAATTAACCAGCTTGTAACGACCCGGACCCAAACCGCCACCCAAACAGTGCTAAATGTGTAGGGTGTTACTACCTTAGGCGTACCTCCCTGAACGCTAAAGGCTGATGACTAATAGCTAGGGTCATATAGGTATAGTGGGGAGGCTATACCCTCTCAGAGGATAATAATAATGGTACTGGTCCGAGTATAATAATAAGATGCATCAGAATAAATGATTCAGCAGACCCGAACCAGACTCGCCGAGCGGAAGCTCATTCAATACTGATAAACAGTGGATGCAATAAATATAAACAATAACAGCAGAAAGTAAACACAACAACATGATGATCACTTGTAACTACCAATGAACAATAAAACATGCATCCAAAGCAGATCATACATATCGGAATATAAAAAGGGTGCCAATGGGTAACCATATGTAGCTAGAAAAGAGGTAAGAATGATGATTCAAGAATAAAGAAAAAACATAGTAATCTCCAGCTCGGCAAGACCTCATGGTCCATACCATCTCCATGCAACAACTAATACAACCCATCTACTAAAGCTTTCCTCTTTCCTACACGTAAATCCATAAAGTCTGCATGCGTCCCAAAGGGCCCGTACAGGGTGTGAGACAAATCTTAGTATGATACCACCCAACGGTGTGTACCAAATATAAGTGTTTAAGCAGACATGCATTTATAAGGAAGACAGTAAGCAGAGCTATTCACAAATAAACACAAACTCCACTGGTGCTCAGTAGCCACCATGGAGTGTCACCTGCTTCAGCAAACACTGGAATCTCTGTCATATAACCCGGCACTATGTGCCCCCTGACACCGCGTGTCTCAAGTTCCGACATCCCGAATGCACACCCAACAACACTAACCTGGAGGAACAACAATGTCTGTTCTATAATAAGTAACTGGAGGGACAACGATGTCTTCCCTAAAATAACGTAACCAAAGGGACATTGATGTCTTCCCTGAAATAAGTTATTCGGAGGGACTGCGATATCTACCCTCAAATAATGGTGAACCTCTGCCCACAATCCGATTGCCTCAATGCTATCCCCTGAAGGCTCCTCACCTCCCACATGACTTCCTACAACAAGCACCCCCAAACCAAAAAGAACCTAAATCGCAACAAATAGGGGCCTCTACCCACACGAGTGGTCAAAACCACCTCATCACGGAGTCTCTATCTGTGCACACAACTCAAAGTTTCTGGGTGAGCGGTAATCACCAAAATAGTACCCAAGCCACAACACCTCTCACACCTCGTGTCCCTACGACCATGCCGCTCAAGTCTAATGACATTGCCATTCTAATAACCATGGCGATGCCCAACCTGACAGTCATCTGGCCTCAAGCCGACGCCCATGACGCCCAATCTTGTGGTCAGAACCACCCAACGTAACTCGAGCCAAGCCCAACCTATGATCAGCATCACTCATGAATATCTTTTCCTTGCCCAACACAACCCAAAGGTCCAGTATATGCAACTCAGCAATTTCATATATAACACATGTAACAGAACACATAAACATGCAAAAACAAACCAAACAGTTGATTTGCACTAACCGAACAATTATTGACCAATAGCACTGATATCTTGAATGACTCTAACAGTTCATATCAAGGTTTAATAACTAAAATCAACTGTTTAAAACATTATAATTCTAATATAACCATTTTGGCATTCCTCGACCAAAATGCCCCGATGAGCAACGACCCCTCGCCCGGCCCCGCTCAAGAAAAACTGGTAAAAAAGCATAGCCAAAGGCATTTCATAGGTCAAACAATGAATTCAATATGTAATAGTAGAGAAAACAGGTCCCGCTCAAAATACCCGTAAACGCGCCAATAACCGCATTACCCAAATGACCACGAAAACACAAAAAGAGGTATGCACCACCTACCCGAGACTTGAATGATGCTAATCCTCTATTAAGAGCCTCCAATTAGGTCTAAAACGTGGTAGATCTAAAAAAGAATCAAAACCGCTCAAACCCCTATTATTTATTCTAGAACAGAAATCAAGCAAAACAGATCAAGAGGAATCCAGGCCTTACCGAGGAGGTTCCAACAGATCAATCAGTGATTGAAACGGAGTTCTGGCGAAGGAATAGCAGTGGATTGAAATCTCAGCCAGCTCTCCCCGCTCAACCTGATGAAATATTGTGGTTCTGCCTCAATACGAGGCTACTACCCGTTTTAGTGAAAAAAAATGAAACTAAACGACATGTACTTTAGGACTACACGCTGTGTATCATTTTACTGTTCATAAGACGGCTGAAATTCCGCCGACTTACTTTCCAGCACCTGCAGACATGAGAACACGGCGTGTACCTAGGGGTACACAATGTGTACTTGTTTTTCTTCTCTTCCTCGCCGACTTACCCACACGCCATGTATTTCTCTCTTACATAGCCCGACTACACGACATTTTTAAGGACACAACGTGTACTTGGTTAAACAATCTACTCGGCCAACAGGCCTACACGCCATGTATATCCCTCATACACGGAGAGACTACACGACGTTTCCAAGAAGGGCACGATGTGTACTTGGTTAAACGATTCTACCCGGCCAACAGTCCTACACGCCATGTATGGCCTCCACACAGTCTTGGGTACACGGCGTGTCGAAAACTACATGTCGTGTAGTATGAAATTTCTACATGGTCATCACATGCCATGTAGTCGGTGAGAACACGACCGGTCACTCGCCTTACATATACACGGAGTGTACTTAAAGTACACGGCGTGCAGTCTGGAAATTTCCAGAAACTGCCCAATTTCTCCAGTTTTCTAATGGACAGGTCAAAAATTCAAACAGGGTCGAGATTTTGACCTGTTCTGAAATCTCGGGTTCTTACAATCTCCCCACCTTAATAGAGCTCGTCCCCGAGCTATCAAATGAAACCCGGAGATGGCACCAAACATACCACCTCGATCAAAGTAACCCAGACATCCCCGATCTCAGAGGTTCTGACTAAATTCCCCAAGGGGCTCCCCACCTTAGGAATCACCTAACTAAGTCTCAACATGACAGAACACAAAGTATACAAGGTTCACTAACTAGATTTCCAGACGCATGGTCCTTCTGTTACGCATCATCACCCCTACGCCTCATTGGTGCTCCTGTGTCCTTCCCGACACCCAACGTATCCCGCACCGCATCGGTGTCCGCCTCCATGAGGTCCTGGGGCCTAGTACCTCACGTAACCTGCATTCTCGAGGCCTCGATGCCCAAGACACCTCATGTAACCTGCATCCTAGATTCCCTGATGCCCACAACACCTCAAGTAACCCGCATCCTCGATGCCCCTGATGCTACGCATCTCATACATATATATTTTATATCACGCACCCGATACGGTGACAATCCAACTAACTAGCATCTAGTCAGTCCACATAGATCTTGTGCATCACGTGTACTCAAAACAGACATGCCTTTACAAGTTATGCCACAAAAGAAACATGGAAATCACGGCCACACCCGTGGTGTACCTCTAACCGTCGTCGGCTCACCAGCCTGCTCAGCCTCTGGCAGCTCCACAGCGTGCATCTAGCCTGATGTACGACTACCTGATGTCTGACCTCCCTGCGGTGCTGCTCCAGCTACTGGCCACTAACCCCTCAGCTGGATCATACTGTCTCTATCACTTCCTCCACGCGCAGTTGTACCTCGGCTACCCTCTCCCGGTACCAAACCTGAACCAACTCTAGATGCCACCATTTGTCCTGGTACCTGCTTGATGGCTGTCTGAGAAGGCTGCCTACAAAACCTCTCCAGATGCCCGACCTGTCCACATGCTCGACACTCCTTTGGAGGCCTATCGCACTATGTCCGAACATGTCCCAGTTGTCCACAATGAAAGAAAACCACTGCAGAACTGCTACGAGGTGGTCTAGCTAAGTCCTCGGCCTGACTGCCCAGCTTGAACTCATCCCGTCCTTGCGTCCTGCTGACTGAACCCTAACCTGAAGTCATTATCCAGCCAACCTAAGGACTATCCCACTGGTTTCCCTTTGCTATGAGTGCATGATTCACCACCTCTGAAAAGAACCCAACCAGAAAATATTCACCTAGATCCGAATGGTGTGTCGTAAGCCATCCTCGAAGCGCCTCACCCTAGCTGTGTCATCGCTTACCATACCAGGTCCAAGCGAGACAACTCAGTTAAAGTAGCAGCATAGTCCATGACAGACATGTCTCCCTAGTGAAGACTCAAGAACTCTCAAACTCTCTCTGCTCTCAGTGTCTCTGGGTAAAAGTTCTCAAAGAACCCATCCTCGAAGTCCTTCCATGCTAGTCGCTCATGCCTGCGAGCCTGAACCTGCACATCTCACCAACGCTTTTCCGGTCCCCGCAGAATGTATGTCGCCAGCTTGACCCTCAACCCTGGAGATGTCTCGAGCCTCTCAAAGATCATCTCCATGATCTCTATCTAGTTCTCAGCCGCCTGCAGACCACCTTCACCCTGAAAAAGCCGCAGGTTCTGTGACTGGAACACCTGGGTCAGATATTCCATAGATGGATCTGTACCCTATGTGCCTCTGTCGATCCCCTGCAAGACACGAACTAGGCTAGCTCAGAGTTTCTCATCGAGCCATGGTCCGAATGCTGCCAAACCCGACTGCTGTTATGCCTGCACTGGATCCTGAACCTAATCTTGTCCCTGAGCCTATACCTGCGGCTCCTGCTCTGCCTGCACCGGATCCTGAACCAGATCCTGCACCTGTGGCACTGTACCACCTCCCGTCTGACGCTCCATCTGAGTTCCCCAAAGAAGAATACGATGAATACCATAAATGGTCAGACAACCCATATATATAACAATATACATTCAACACAGATAAGAAAGTAGTCAAAGGCATCACACAAATAGCACCCTTACTCTCCCCCACGACATCCTGGCCTCATGGCCTCCTTACCCGCCCCTAACAATGCCAAGTATCAAAAATACCTCAGGCCATGCCCATCCTGACAACTAACGTTGCCTCAAACCGATGACCAAGTCACCCACTCCAGGTGATCAAAATCACCTCAACCGATAGTACCTGGCTGCTCGTACAAGAGCCAGACCGAAATACCTTGTCACATGCAATTCTACAAATATATAATGTAATGGCCCGGACCTCCCTGGTCCATTACTTTGTGAAAATGTGGTGTTGGAGGTGTTCCGGGAGGACAAGGTGACTTATCCCCCAGCTGCTGCCTACCGGTAGCTCGGTCTACCGGTAGCTGCTGATTACCGGTAGCTCGGTCTACCTGTAGCTGCTGATTACCGGTAGCTCGGTCTACCGGTAGCTGCTGATTACCGGTAGCTCGGTCTACCGGTAGCTGCTGCCTACCGGTAGCTCGGTCTACCGGTAGCTGCTGATTACCGGTAGCTCGGTCTACCGGTAGCTGCTGATTACCGGTAGCTCGGTCTACCGGTAGCCGCATCCTACCGGTAGCTGGGTTTACCGGTAGCCACGACATACTGATAGCTTGGTATACTGGTAGCCGTAGTCCAGCAGTAGCTCGGCTAACACTTTGCCAAATTTCTAGTTCTGTGAACAGTGTTTCTATCGGTGAGGTTCTATCGGTGGACTTCTATCGGTGAGGTTCAGTGAACAGTGTTTCTATCGGTGAGGTCCTATCGGTGGACTTCTATCGGTGAGGTTCAGTGAACAGTGTTTCTATCGGTGAGGTTCTATCGGTGGACTTCTATCAGTGAGGTTCAGTGAACAGTGTTTCTATCGGTGAGGTCCTATCAGTGGACTTCTATCGGTGAGGTTTCAGTGAACAATGTTTCTATCGGCGAGGTCCTATCGGTGAACTTCTATCAGTGAGGATCTATCAGTAGACTTGTGTTTCTATCGGTAAGGCTCTATCGGTGAGCTTTTCTTTCCTTTGCCAATTTTTTTAGTTCTGTGAACAGTGTTTCCAGACTCCATAAGAGCTACCGATTCCATACTTTGCCAAATTTCACGAATGAACAGTGTTTCCAGACTCCATAAGAGCTACCGATTCCATACTTTGCCAAATTTTGAGTATGTGAACAGTGTTTCCAGCTTCGCAAATTTGCCGTTTTCTTTGACGTAAAATACTTTTAAAACCTTATTTTAAGGACTTTAAGGCCGATTCAAAGGCCATAAATCCTATATTAATTATTCCTAAGGCCGGGATGTTTTTTTACTTGGTCAAACCGCGTGGGTTAATGCGATCCGTTTTTAATGGAGAATAAACCGGATCTTAAACTGTCGCCTCTCTAATTTTTTTTTAAAAGGAACGAGATATAATTCTTCGTTGTTCTTCCTCCTGGTTCTCATCTACGAGACGCTAGAACCTTGTAATCATTCTCGTAGGAGTTTCACAATCAAACGTTACTCAGATCAGTTCCGCTCTGTTGATGCAACCAAGTTGTGTCGATCGTTCTTCGATATAAGGTATGTTTTATCATCGTTCCTTCGGGGATCACCTTCTCTTGTTCTTCCTTCCATATTAGCATGTAATCTCCATGGTTCTAATGGGTTTTCTTGGGGTTGGTTGGTACTGTCGTACCGTGGCATCCTCCGGTGGATGCAGCTGTCGTGAGGAGAAGAGGACTGTGACCCGTTGTGTGGATAAAGGACGTCAAGAACTCTTCGAGGTAGGGGATTCATGGCTTCTCTAATTGTGTATGTGCAATCGTAGAATTAGCATGATTTAGTCCTTTGGATCACAATGAAATTGACCTAATTAAATACTTGAACCGGATTAAAAGAATTGGTTGATCGTATGTTGTTACTTTGTACCGTGATAACGGTTTGCCTCATATTTTTTCCTAGATAGAGTGATATCTATGATTTTCTTTAATTTGTTGCTCGTTCATGATGGAAATTGATAAAGAACGTAAAGTTGGAATTATTTGTTAAATAATTGGCTAAAGATAAAGAGGCATGTTAATGAATCTGTTAATTCAAGATGGATTAAAGAACTATTAGTTCGATAATTTCAAAAGGGTTCTGAGTTACCCGCTTGCTTGTAAGGCTGAATGCCTTGTGGTTTGGAGCTCTGAGTGCTCATATTGTATGAAGGCTGAATGCCTTGTTAAAGGGCCGAGAGCCCATTTTGTGATCTTTGATTTTCTGCTGCTTGTGCTGTGATGTGAGCCTGGATGGCTGTTGTGATATGTGGAGGCATGGAGACTTGTGGTTGTGGCAGCGGATGACGCCTAGTGTGGCGAGATGCATCGGTTTATGCATATGGGTGTCGGGGAGGACACCAAGGGTGATGGTATGAGATGAATGTGATGGTTTGATGTTGGTGGTTTGGTTTGGTTGTTTATCTGCATTACTTTTCCCCACTGCTCAAGGCAGCTGGTCTTGCTTACCCTCTTTCCGAAGGAGGCGAAGACACACGGGGTATGCCACGTGCTTTCCGTGTTTAGCCTCTCGATGGAGGATGAGTCTATGCTCTTTCTATAGGCGGCAAAGACTCGACGGGTAGTATATCTACTCCCCGTGTTGAGCCTCCTTTGTGTTTAGAAGCATATGATGTTATTCTAGAATGCCTGGGAATGTGGAAAAGTAATTCTGTAATGAATGTTTGATTAAATGGTGAAAATCCACGGGGATGGAGATGCTGGAATTTAAAGGTGATGTGAATCTTAAAAAAGGAGCAGTTGTTTTTGAAAGTGATGCCATTTCAGTTTAATGTGGAATTCTTCATTCTTAATTAATGTTTAAAGAATTAATTAATGTACATTGGAACTGATAAATGAGAATGGAGTAATCTAATAAAGCTCTTCATTGTTTGTGTGCTTATAGGATACCTAGTCTTAGAAGTAGCAGCCTGGAGGCTGAGAGACGTTAGCTGAAGTTGTATCTAAGACTAGGTAATGCCCATAGTGTGGTTGTGAGTTATATATATTCTGTACTTTTTGTGTTTTTATACGCTACTCCACCCTGTCGGTAAGGGCAACTGACACCCCGGGGATTCTGAGCCCTGGGGGGTGTTTTCCCCAACATTCTGATGGGAGGTTGAATGACTGACTACCCCCTTTGGCCCCGCTCTCTTCTCTTGGTAGATCCTTGTGCTGGTAGGCATAGTGGTTTGTTTTACCCATATATGTGTGTAGAGGGCTGTAATGGCTTGTGGTTATTCACACACATATATTCTGGATATAGTATCCTATGGACTACTATAGGTGTAACGTGTATAGGCTGTGATGGCTTGAGGATCCTTACTCGAAGTATGGGCTGTAATGGCTTGAGGTATTATACCCGACGTATGATACACGTTATGCGAGCTGTGGTGGCTCCCAGAAACTACCTGGTTACCTTTGGTTGTGAGGACGGTGTGGTGCTTCGCCCAGGTGTCTGCGGGCAAGCCTATGTGGTGCACGAGGTGCAGATTGTGGAGCTTAGCCCAGGTGTCTGCGGGCAAGCCTTTGGAGAGAGATGCACAGGACGTATGTCGTTGGGGAAAAGCGGCAAACCAGTGGGGAAGTAGTAGCGGGGTACCCTTGATATTCTTTACTATATGCTATTTTTCTTGTATGCGTTACTTGGTGAGAGTAGCCATGGTGAGGTTGGGAACTTAGTATACCTGTTTAGGTAATGAGTTAGTTTCACTTGTTGTTCACTGGGCTTTAGCATGCTTTCTTTACTTTTGCACGAGAGGCTTGGGGAGGATCCTACTGAGTATACTGTTATACTCACCCTATGTATATACAAACTGTTTTTCAGGTCACTTGGAGCAGGTTGGAGATCAAGCTGGTTACTACTAGCTTGGGGTTGGAGGAGGAGCTGTTCGGGCTTGTGGTCGCTGCCGTTTTACTTTCTTTTGGGTACTTTTAGTTTTCCCTTTCTGTTGTAGTACTTTTGCATGACATTTCATATATGTACTTGGGTTTCTTTTATATTTTCAGTTATGAGTTGGAGTTGGTTGGAGTCTATTCTATCTCTCTCTTTTGCATGTGTTCTCTTAGAGGGTAATGCCTCCCATTAGTGTGTGTATTATACCCTCGGTGCTAGTCGCCAACCCGGGGCCTACTGGAGGCGGGACTCGGGGGGTCATTATCTCCCTTCTCACATTGCCGGCCCTGGAGGGGTACACTTTGTGGGGAGGGGGTCGTGACAGAGTGGTATCAGAGGTCTGGTTGAGGGGTAGGATGGAGTTTGGAGTTAGGCACAGGTGAGGATGCATGGGATGGTAGGGCAACGGTGTCATTCATGTTTAGCAAGTGGGGTAAACACTGGAGACCGGCAGAGACATAGGCGTTCAGGGCCCCCTATGATTCGTTGCACGGACCTTTAAGTTTACGGTGGCTACTAAACAAAGTGATACTGGTTGCAGGGTAGAGACCTAGGAAAGGGTCATGCATCATTATTCTTTGCGCCTGTGTTTGAATGGGTAGACCTTGGGATAGGTAACCTAAAATTAATAAAACAAAATAATTAATTAATTAATGTCGAGTCTTCCATATTCCAGGCTTAGGAGCTCTAACAGTTGTTATTTTACAGGTATGGCTCCAGGTCGACGTCCTCGTCAGGTTTGCGCAGAAGGTGCCCAGCAGGCTGTTCCAGCAGATCGCCGCCGGGTAGAGGTTGACGACGATGACACTTGGAGGAAGACACTCCGAGAGTTTCAGCGCCAGAGTCTACAGAAGTACGAGGGCTCCATTTCAGATGCAGTCACAGAAGACTGGTTGGAGGAGGTCGAGATAGGCTTCAGTTCGATTCGTGCTCGGAAGGAACACTGGGTGTCCTTGGTTGTGACGATGTTGCGTGGAGCAGCGAGACAGTGGTGGTTCTTGTTCCTCGGGGATCGTGAGGAGTCAGCGATCTCATGGGAGGAGTTTCGAGACAGGTTTAGAGTCGAGTTTCTTTCATCGACTGCGAAGGCATCCAGTCGCCAGGAGCTTCTTACCCTTCGACAGGGGAGCTCCAGTGTTCGGGAGTTTGGAATCCGTTTCAGGAACCTTCTACGATATGCTTCAGACCTGTTACCAGATGATGAGGCCAGGGCGAGGCATTTCGAGGAGGCTTTGCGTCCAGAGATCCAGCGCCAGGTCACCCCATTTATGCTGAAGACATATCTTGAGGTGCTGGCGAGGGCAGAGGTTGTTGAGAGAACTTTGACCAGGACCGGATCGTCACGAGAGGGGAATCGTCATGATTCCTCACGAAGCAGAGCTGTGGTCCGGGGTTCCCGGTTTTCAGGACAGAAGAGTTTTCGTTCACCTGGGGGTAGGTCCCAGCCCTTCCCATCTCGTTTCTCCGGAGGTAACAACTCTCAGACCTATGCCAAGGGATCAGACGCTTGTTTTTCTTGTGGTGGACGTGGTCATCAGCAGCGGGAGTGCCCAACTTTTCAGAGCAGTCATCGTGCACCAGGCGCTCCACTCCAGGTTCCTCCGTTGAGGCAGTTCCAGCCGAGGCAGCAACAGCAGGTTGCACCAGCTTTAGATCACCAGAGGGTAGATGGAGCAGGCAGAGGACAACCCCATGACGCTCCCCGTCCTCAGAGAGCAGAGCGCGGCCGTGGTGGTGGTCGTCATCAGGGTCAGAGAGGCCGTGGAGGTGGTCGTGGTCAGCTTCATGCTCTAGCGTTGCCAGCTCCAGGCGATCCAGACGTCGTCCGAGGTACCCTTTGCTTGTTTTCTACCTTGGTGTATGCCTTGTTTGATTCCGGAGTGACACACTCCTTTATATCCCCTACCCTTGTCCACGCTTTGGGACTTGAGGTAGAGAGGCTTCCAGTGCCCTTGGCGTTGACTACGCCAGTTGGAGGTCGAGCTAGCTTGTTTGAAGTATGTAGAGACTGTGAGCTAGTGTTGGGGCAGCACCGCTCTTGGGGAGATTTCCTATGTTTACGAATACAACCATATGATGTCATCCTCGGCATGGATTGGTTGTATTCGGTGCAGGCTATTGTGGATTGCTACAGGAAGAAGGTCGTTTTCTTTGATGAAGATGGAGAGGAAGTAGTGTTTGTTGGTGAGAGAGATCCTCGGATGAGTCATAGACGAGTTTCATCCTTATCATCCATGATGGCTGGGATGATGCTGAGTTCTTCATAGGTTCAACAACTGGCATTTCCTAGGGTCGTAGAGGAGTACCCTGATGTCTTTCCAGAAGAGGTTGTATCCTTACCCCCTCGACGAGAGATCGAGTTTGGGATCGAGCTACAGCTAGGAGCGTCTCCTATCTATATGTCTCCGTATAGGATGGCCCCTTCTGAGTTACGAGAGCTACGTATTCAGCTCGACGGTCTGTTGCAATGTGGTTTTGTTCGGCCAAGTGTGTCACCGTGGGGTGCACCAGTTTTGTTTGTGAAAAAGGCTGATGGCAGTTTGCGGTTGTGCGTCGATTATCGTCGCTTAAACAAAGTGACAATAAAGAACCGTTATCCTCTCCCGCGGATTGATGACCTATTCGATCAACTGAATGGTGCAAGTTGGTTTTAAAAGATAGACTTGCGGTCAGGATATCACCAGATGCGTGTAAAGGATGAGGATATCCCGAAGACTGCTTTCCGTTGTCGTCATGGGCATTATGAGTTTGTTGTAATGCCATTCGGCGTGACAAATGCTCCAGCTGTTTTCATGGGGTTGATGAATGCTGTGTTCCGTGAATTCCTGGACAAGTTTGTTGTGGTTTTCATCGACGACATCCTTGTGTACTCCACATCTGAAGAGGATCATGCAGAGCATCTACGAGCCGTTTTTGGGAGTTCTTCACCAACATCGGTTGTTTGGGAAGTTGTCCAAGTGTGAGTTCTGGGCTCGAGAAGTTCGTTTCTTGGGACATGTTGTGTCCCAACAGGGAGTAGCTGTGGATCCTTCGAAGATAGAAGCAGTGGTGTCTTGGCCAGCCCC
This sequence comes from Viscum album, assembly GCA_963277665.1. NCBI lineage: Eukaryota > Viridiplantae > Streptophyta > Magnoliopsida > Santalales > Viscaceae > Viscum > Viscum album. The sequence continues at coordinate 1,808,741,465 of OY728142.1, read as the reverse complement.
CAAGACCGTGTCAGAGGTGCGAAGTTTCCTTGGTCTCGCAGGCTATTATAGGAGGTTTGTGGCTAATTTCTCTCGAGTTGCGACTCCTCTGAAAGCTTTGACCAGGAAGGATCAAGCGTTCATATGGACTGATCAGTGTCAGACAGCTTTCGAGTATCTAAAGGAGAAGTTGGTAAGTGCTCCAGTCCTTTGTCTTCCAACGGAGGGAGTCCAGTTTGATGTTTTCTGTGATGCTTCACATCTGGGGCTAGGCTGTGTTCTTATGCAGCAGAGGTCCGTTGTTTCTTATGGGTCTCGGCAGTTGCGTCCCCATGAACGCAACTATGCCACCCATGATCTTGAGTTGGCAGCCGTGGTGTTTGCTCTGAAGTTGTGGAGACATTACCTCATTGGTGAGCACTTTGTGGTTTTCACCGATCATAAGAGTTTGAGGTATGTTTTCTCCCAACGCGACTTGAACTTGAGGCAGCGTCGGTGGATGGAGTTCTTGCAGGAATACGACTTCGAAATATCGTATACACCTGGGAAGGGAAATGTTGTTGCTGATGCACTGAGCCGAAAGTCACGTAATGATGTTGTGCGTGAATCTGGTGATTCCTGGAGAGTGATGGAAGAGCTATCATCTTTGCATCTTGATATGGGAGAAGTTGGGGGAAGAGTTTGTCTTTTCCAGATAACGGTGCAGTCATCCCTGATGCAGAAGGTGGAAGAGTCTCAGTTGGGTGATTTAGAGGTGGAAGTTTGGAGAGACAGAGTTGTTTGTGGGGAGGCCCCTGATGGTTGGTCGGAGGATGAACAACATCGAGTGTTGTATCATGGCAGGCTTTTTGTTCCCTTGGCGATGCGCGAGACCGTTCTCCGAGAGTTCCATAGTTCACCCTTGGCGGTACATCCTGGTGTGACGAAGATGTACCGATCCTTGAGGAGTCAGTTTTGGTGGCCTGGGCTGAAGCGTTCAGTTGCAGAATATGTGTCTCGATATTTAGTCTGCCAGAAGGTGAAGGCCGAACACCGTGTTCCTGGTGGTCTTCTCCAGCACTTAGAGATTCCTCAGTGGAAGTGGGAGGACATCTCAATGGACTTTGTTACAGGTTTACCTCGAGCTCTGGGAGGACATGATGCTATATGGGTGGTAGTGGATCGTTTAACTAAATCGGCCCACTTCATAGCAATCAAGGAGTCGAGCTCAGTGGAGGTTTTGTCGAGGCAGTATCTGGAGGAGGTGGTGAGGCTTCACGGAGTACCTAGGACGATCATTTCTGATCGAGATCCTCGTTTTACCTCTAGGGTGTGGAGAGGTCTCCAACATGCTTTTGGATCTCAACTATGCCTTAGCACTGCTTTTCATCCTCAAACGGATGGTCAGACAGAGCGAACCATCCAGACTCTTGAAGACATGTTGCGCTCTTGTGTTCTTGATTTTGGAGGTTCATGGGTGAAGCACTTACCCTTGGTAGAATTCGCTTACAATAATAGTTTTCACTCTACCATCGGTATGGCGCCGTTTGAAGCCTTGTATGGCCGGCCATGCCGTTCTCCGTTGTGCTGGACTGGGGTCGGAGAGTCAGCAATCCTCGGACCAGAACTAGTGCAGAATACAACAGAGATGGTTCAGGTGATTCGTGAGAGGATGAAGACAGCACAGGATCGTCAGAAATCATATGCTGATCAAAGAAGGAGACCGTTAGAGTTTAATGTTGGGGATCATGTGTTTCTAAAGGTGACTCCCCGTCGTGGGCAGCGAAGGTTTGGTCGTGGAAGTAAGCTTTCTCCCCGGTTTGTTGGGCCTTTCGAGGTGTTAGCTCGTGTTGGATCTGTGGCGTATCGAGTAGCACTTCCCCCTCAGATGAGTCGGATACATGATGTTTTCCATGTATCACAGCTCCGTCGTTATCTTCATGATGAATCTCATGTTATCGATTGGGGAGAGATCGATATTGACGATGATGCAACCTTCGAGGAGCGACCTGTGGAGATCCAAGACCACAAGGAGAAGGTGTTGCGTGGGCGTTCTATCCCCTTAGTTCGTGTCCTGTGGCGACACAGTGGCATGGAGGAGAGTACCTGGGAGCGTGAGTCACAGATACGTGCTCAGTACCCAGAGTTGTTTAATGTTTAACTCTTTCCATGTAATGACGTTTCCTTTATGGTTAGACCTTTCATGTTTTATTTATGTACCTTTGATGTGATGTTATGTTTGAATTGTTTGGTTATGGATTATTTGTTTCCATACTCTCGGATGTCGTAGTTTTGTTCCAGCTTTTGAACAACTCATGGTGGTTTTCCCCTGAGAGGTATCTTATGGGGTGGTTGTTCAGACCCCTCTTTTCTTCTGGGTTGGTTTTTAATTCTCGAGGACGAGAATGTTTTGAGAGGTATCTAATGTAATGGCCCGGACCTCCCTGGTCCATTACTTTGTGAAAATGTGGTGTTGGAGGTGTTCCGGGAGGACAAGGTGACTTATCCCCCAGCTGCTACCTACCGGTAGCTCGGTCTACCGGTAGCTGCTGATTACCGGTAGCTCGGTCTACCTGTAGCTGCTGATTACCGGTAGCTCGGTCTACCGGTAGCTGCTGATTACCGGTAGCTCGGTCTACCGGTAGCTGCTGCCTACCGGTAGCTCGGTCTACCGGTAGCTGCTGATTACTGGTAGCTCGGTCTACCGGTAGCTGCTGATTACCGGTAGCTCGGTCTACCGGTAGCCGCATCCTACCGGTAGCTGGGTTTACCGGTAGCCACGACATACTGATAGCTTGGTATACTGGTAGCCGTAGTCCAGCAGTAGCTCGACTAACACTTTGCCAAATTTCTAGTTCTGTGAACAGTGTTTCTATCGGTGAGGTTCTATCGGTGGACTTCTATCGGTGAGGTTCAGTGAACAGTGTTTCTATCGGTGAGGTCTTATCGGTGGACTTCTATCGGTGAGGTTCAGTGAACAATGTTTCTATCGGCGAGGTCCTATCGGTGAACTTCTATCAGTGAGGATCTATCAGTAGACTTGTGTTTCTATCGGTAAGGCTCCATCGATGAGCTTTTCTTTCCTTTGCCAATTTTTCTAGTTCTGTGAACAGTGTTTCCAGACTCCATAAGAGCTACCGATTCCATACTTTGCCAAATTTCACGAATGAACAGTGTTTCCAGACTCCATAAGAGCTACCGATTCCATACTTTGCCAAATTTTGAGTATGTGAACAGTGTTTCCAGCTTCGCAAATTTGCCATTTTCTTTGACGTAAAATACTTTTAAAACCTTATTTTAAGGACTTTAAGGCCGATTCAAAGGCCATAAATCCTATATTAATTATTCCTAAGGCCGGGATGTTTTTTTACTTGGTCAAACCGCGTGGGTTAATGCGATCCGTTTTTAATGGAGAATAAACCGGATCTTAAACTGTCGCCTCTCTAATTTTTTTTAAAAAGGAACGAGATATCATTCTTCGTTGTTCTTCCTCCTGGTTCTCATCTACGAGACGCTAGAACCTTGCAATCATTCTCGTAGGAGTTTCACAATCAAACGTTACTCAGATCAGTTCCGCTCTGTTGATGCAACCAAGTTGTGTCGATCGTTCTTCGATATAAGGTATGTTTTATCATCGTTCCTTCGGGGATCACCTTCTCTTGTTCTTCCTTCCATATTAGCATGTAATCTCCATGGTTCTAATGGGTTTTCTTGGGTTGGTTGGTACTGTCGTACCGTGGCATCCTCCGGTGGATGCAGCTGTCGTGAGGAGAAGAAGACTGTGACCCGTTGTGTGGATAAAGGACGTTAAGAACTCTTCGAGGTAGGGGATTCATGGCTTCTCTAATTGTGTATGTGCAATCGTAGAATTAGCATGATTTAGTCCTTTGGATCACAATGAAATTGACCTAATTAAATACTTGAACCGGATTAAAAGAATTGGTTGATCGTATGTTGTTACTTTGTACCGTGATAACGGTTTGCCTCATATTTTTTCCTAGATAGAGTGATATCTATGATTTTCTTTAATTTGTTGCTCGTTCATGATGGAAATTGATAAAGAACGTAAAGTTGGAATTATTTGTTAAATAATTGGCTAAAGATAAAGAGGCATGTTAATGAATCTGTTAATTCAAGATGGATTAAAGAACTATTAGTTCGATAATTTCAAAAGGGTTCTGAGTTACCCGCTTGCTTGTAAGGCTGAATGCCTTGTGGTTTGGAGCTCTGAGTGCTCATATTGTATGAAGGCTGAATGCCTTGTTAAAGGGCCGGGAGCCCATTTTGTGATCTTTGATTTTCTGCTGCTTGTGCTGTGATGTGAGCCTGGATGGCTGTTGTGATATGTGGAGGCATGGAGACTTGTGGTTGTGGCAGCGGATGACGCCTAGTGTGGCGAGATGCATCGGTTTATGCATATGGGTGTCGGGGAGGACACCAAGGGTGATGGTATGAGATGAATGTGATGGTTTGATGTTGGTGGTTTGGTTTGGTTGTTTATCTGCATTACTTTTCCCCACTGCTCAAGGCAGCTGGTCTTGCTTACCCTCTTTCCGAAGGAGGCGAAGACACGCGGGGTATGCCACGTGCTTTCCGTGTTTAGCCTCTCGATGGAGGATGAGTCTATGCTCTTTCTATAGGCGGCAAAGACTCGACGGGTAGTATATCTACTCCCCGTGTTGAGCCTCCTTTGTGTTTAGAAGCATAGGATGTTTTTCTAGAATGCCTGGGAATGTGGAAAAGTAATTCTGTAATGAATGTTTGATTAAATGGTGAAAATCCACGGGGATGAAGATGCTGGAATTTAAAGGTGATGTGAATCTTAAAAAAGGAGCAGTTGTTTTTGAAAGTGATGCCATTTCAGTTTAATGTGGAATTCTTCATTCTTAATTAATGTTTAAAGAATTAATTAATGAACAGTGGAACTGATAAATGAGAATGGAGTAATCTAATAAAGCTCTTCATTGTTTGTGTGCTTATAGGATACCTAGTCTTAGAAGTAGCAGCCTGGAGTCTGAGAGACGTTAGCTGCAGTTGTATCTAAGACTAGGTAATGCCCATAGTGTGGTTGTGAGTTATATATATTTTGTACTTTTTGTGTTTCTATACGCTACTCCACCCTGTCGGTAAGGGCAACTGACACCCCGGGGATTCTGAGCCCTGGGGTGGTGTTTTCCCCAACATTCTGATGGGAGGTTGAATGGCTGACTACCCCCTTTGGCCCCGCTCTCTTCTCTTGGTAGATCCTTGTGATGGTAGGCACAGTGGTTAGTTTTACCCATATATGTGTGTAGAGGGCTGTAATGGCTTGTGGTTATTCACACACATATATTCTGGATATAGTATCCTATGGACTACTATAGGTGTAACGTGTATAGGCTGTGATGGCTTGAGGATCCTTACTCGAAGTATGGGCTGTAATGGCTTGAGGTATTATACCTGACGTATGATACACGTTATGCGAGCTGTGGTGGCTCCCAGAAACTACCTGGTTACCTTTGGTTGTGAGGACGGTGTGGTGCTTCGCCCAGGTGTCTGCGGGCAAGCCTATGTGGTGCACGAGATGCAGATTGTGGAGCTTAGCCCAGGTGTCTGCGGGCAAGCCTTTGGAGAGAGATGCACAGGACGTATGTCGTTGGGGCAAAACGACAAACCAGTGGGGAAGTAGTAGCGGGGTACCCTTGATATTCTTTACTATATGCTATTTTTCTTGTATGCGTTACTTGGTGAGAGTAGCCATGGTGAGGTTGAGAACTTAGTATACCTGTTTAGGTAATGAGTTAGTTTCACTTGTTGTTCACTAGGCTTTAACATGCTTTCTTTACTGTTGCACGAGAGGCTTGGGGAGGATCCTACTGAGTATACTGTTATACTCACCCTATGTATATACAAACTGTTTTTCAGGTCACTTGGAGCAGGTTGGAGATCAAGCTGGTTACTACTAGCTTGGGGTTGGAGGAGGAGCTGTTCGGGCTTGTGGTTGCTGCCGTTTTACTTTCTTTTGGGTACTTTTAGTTTTCCCTTTCTGTTGTAGTACTTTTTCATGACATTTCATATATGTACTTGGGTTTCTTTTATATTTTCAGTTATGAGTTGGAGTTGGTTGGAGTCTATTCTATCTCTCTCTTTTGCATGTGTTCTCTTAGAGGGTAATGCCTCCCATTAGTGTGTGTATTATACCCTCTGTGCTAGTCGCCAACCCGGGGCCTACTGGAGGCGGGACTCGGGGGGTCATTATCTCCCTTCTCACATTGCCGGCCCTGGAGGGGTACACTTTGTGGGGAGGGGGTCGTGACATATAAAGCATGCCATACACATTGCAACAACATGCTATTATATCATTAATTACACCTATTCACATTTCACGAATACAAAGCTTGACAATTGATATCATTCACATGGAGTTATCACTTCACAAAGCATACTTGCAGTTATGAAATTGAAATACCCTAAAAATGTGCCTATCAAAAGCCTTACAAACAAGCCTTGCCATACCAAGACAAGGTCCAATTCTCCCTTACCGCACCAGGTCAAGGGTTACATATCACAATCATTAACATCACACACCATGTGATCCACCAAGGTGGAAATCATATAAATTGTAATATGAGTTAAAAGAAAACAACAATTCCCAACCATGGCAACATGGTTCATCCCTCATACTTGGGGCTGCAGGCACCCAAGCACAATCTAGAAACCCAGTTCCTGTAACAACCTATCTCCAGTCTGCCATATCCCAAATAGTAAAACCAGCAGAAATAAAAGAGAAGTATCAATCTCATTTGTAGCCAGTAAAAAGATGCTAGTAAATCCCTATCATGAATTCCGTTGATATCACTTTGTAACGACCCGGACCCGAACAGCCACCCGAACAGTGCTAAACAGATCAGGTGATACTCCCATAGGCGCACCTCCCCGAACACCAAAGGCTGCCGACTAGCAGTGAAGGTCTTATAGGTATAATGGGGGAGGGTATACCCTCTCGGAGGATAATAATAATGGTACTGATACGAGTATAATAATAATATGCAGTGGAATAAATGACTCAGCAAACTCAAACCAGACCCGCAGAGCAGAAGAACATTAATTATTGATAAACAACAGAAATAATAAATATAAACAATAGCATCGGAACGTAAATACAACAACATGCTAATCACTTGTAACTACCACTAAACAATAAAACATGCATCCAAATATGGTCATACATATCGAAATATAAAAAGGGCGCCAATGGTTAACCATTTGTACCTACAAAATAGGTAAGCATGTTGATATAGGGAAAAAGAAAAAACATAGTAAACTCCATCTAGGCAAGACTTCAAGGTCCATACCATCTCCATGAAACATCTAAAACAGGCCAGCTCCTGAAGTTGACCTCTTTCCTGCATGTAAATCCATAAAGTCTGCACGCATCCCGAAGGGCCCGTGCAGGGTGTGAGATGAATCTCAGTAGGATGCCACCCAACAATGCGTACCTAATATACGTGTTTAAGAAGACATGCATTTATAAGGAAGGTAGTAAGCAGAACGATGCACAAATAAACACAAACTCCACTGGTGCTCAGCAGCCACCATGAAGTGTCACATGCTTCAGCCAACGCCAGAATCTCTATCATATAACCCGGCACCATGTGCCCCCTGACACCGTGTGTCTCAAGTACCGATGTCTAGAAGGCACACCTAAAAACAGTAACCCAGAGGAACAATGATCTCTGTCCTCAAATAAGTAATCGGATGGACAACGATGTCTGCCCTCAAATAACGTAACCGGAGAGACAGCGATGTTTGCCCTCAAATAAGGTATCCGGAGGGACATCGATATCCGCCCTCAAATAACGGCGAGCCTCTGCCCCCAACCTGATAGCCTCAATTTTGTCCCCTAAAGGCTCATCACCTCCCATGTGGATTCCTACGACAAGCACCCCCAAACCAAAAATACCTAAACTGCAACTAATGGGGGGCCTCTACCCACACGAGTAGTCAAAACCACCTCATCATGGAGTCTCTCTGTGTGCACACTACTCAAAGATTCTAGGTGAGCGGTAATCACCACAATAGTACCCAAGACACAACATCTCTGACACCTCGTGTCCCTGTAACCATGCCGCTCAAATCTGATAGAATTTCCATCCCAGTAACCCGAGCTATGCTCAACCTGACAGTCATCTAGCCTCAAACTGACGCCCATGACGCCCAATCCTATGGTCAGAACCACCCAACGTAACCCAGGCCAATCCCAACCATTGATAAGCATCACTCAAGAATATCCTGGCCATGCCCAACACTACCTAAAGGTCCGGTATATGTAACTTAGAAATTACATATATAACACATGTAATAGAACACATAAACATGCAAAACAAACTAAACATTTGATTTTCACTAACCCAACAACTATCAACCAATATCACTGAGGTCCTGAATGCCTCAAACAGTTCATATCAATGATTAATAACTAAACTCAATAGTTTAAAACAATATAATTTTAATATAACCATTTTTGCATTCCCTGGCCAAAATGCCCTGATGAGCAACAACCTGTCGCCCGACCCTGCTGAAACAAAACTGGTAACATGGCATACTCAAAGGCATCCCATAGGTAAAACAATCAATTCAATGTGTAATAGGAGATAAAACAGGTCCTGCTTAAAATACATGAAAACGCACCGAAGGACACATTACCCAAATGACCACAAAAACACAAAAAGATGTATGCACCACCTACCTCAGGCTCGCACGATGCTACTCCATCGATAACAGCTTCCAATTAGGTCTAAAACGCAGTAGATCTACAAAAGAACCAAAACCGCTCAAACCCGTCGGCTCTCCCCACTCAACCCGACGACATATTGATGTTCTGCCTCAATATAAGGCTACAACCCATTTTAGCGGAAAAAATGAAACTACATGGCGTGTACTTTAGGAATACACACGGTGTTTCATTTTACTGTTCATAAGACAACTGAAATTTTACTGACTTACATTCCAGCACGTGCTGACAAGAGTACACTGTGTGTACCTTGGGGTACACGACGTGTGCATGTTTTTCTTCTTTTCCTCACCGACTTACCCACACACCATGTATTTCTCGCATACACATCCCGACTACACTGCGTGTCCAGGAAGGACACGATGTGTATTTGGTTAAACGATTCTACCCGGCCAACAGGACTACACGCCATGTATATCCCTCATACACGGCCAGAGTACACAGCGTGTCCAAGAAGGACACAACGTCTACTTGGTTAAACGATTCTACCCGGCCAACAGGCATACACGCCATGTATGGCCTCCACATGGTCTCGGGTACACGGCGTGTCAAAAACTACACACCGTGTAGTAAGAAATATATACATGGTCATCACACGACATGTACTCGGCGAGCACACGGCCGGTCACTCACCTAACATATACACGACGTGTACTTAAATTACATGGTGTGTAGTCTAGAAATTTCCAGAAACTGCCCAATTTCTTTAGTTTTTTCAGGGACCAGTCAAAAATTCAAACAGGGTCGGGATATTGACCCATTCTGAAAACCCGAGTTCTTACACAACTCATAATGTATAGTATGTTGTGGTGCTTTGTGCATAGAGATTATGGAGAAACAATATTTTGAGAGAGTTATTTGGGTTGTACATGGACCATAGGACACTATATTATATATTTTCCCTATTGGACATGAACCATCAATAGAGAATGTGGTTAGAGTATCATTTTCCATTTGACATTGATCTTACATACTCCCCATGTATGGGAAATTTAATCACTAACACCGTGAGACTGATTCAACATATTGAGGTTGTGGGAATTTTACAATTAGTGGTGGATAATGGAAATATTTGAAACACGAATATAGATGATCTTGATTAAAATAGATGAGTAACTATGAATTCAACATATATTATACAATTTTTTTTAAATCATTATATTTTAGTTATCTGATCCAATGGGTTTATCTCTAAGGGACAACATAAATTTTTATGATCCAAAAGCATGAACCATAGGACACTATATTATATATTTTCCCTATTGGACATGAACCATCAATAGAGAATGTGGTTAGAGTATCATTTTCCATTTGAAATTGAGCTTACATGCTCCCCATGTATGTGAAATTTAATTACTAACACCGTGAGACTGATTCCACATATTGAGGTAGTTGGAATTTTACAATTAGTGGTGGATAATGGATATCTTTGAAACTAGCATCTAGATGACCTTGATTAAAATAAATGAGTAACTATGAATTCAACATTTATTATACCAATTGTTTTTTTAAATCATGATATTTTAGTTATATGATCCAATGGGTTTAACTCTAAGGGACAACATAAATTTTTATGATCCAAAAGCATGATGTTCACTCATTATTGGTGACATTTATCTTTACCATTGCATTGTATGTGTTCCTATAGATTTGAACAATATGTTGATGAGAGAGTTACATGTTTCTCAATTGGTGGTATATAATTTAATTAATAATTTGTATTCTTATATCCTTAAAAAATACTATTATCTAATAATGAGTGAAATAGATGATTTTTTGGTTTTATGGTTCACCTGAAATATAGTCAATGATAAGAAT